>OX402565.1:4211410-6611410 GCA_948098915.1 Lampropteryx suffumata
AATATTGTTAGTCCTATCCAGCCCGAGACACAGGTTTTCCTAGTTCGGGCATATTGTAAACAGTTACCTAAGTATAGTTACATAATAAGTATTATATTGTAATAATAAATATTATTTTACTTGTTGTAACCCTTAGCTCTAAGGTAATGAATAAAAATGTATTTAAATATTATTATTATATTGAGACTAAGTATTATTAGACAAACGCAAAAAATGCAGTCATAGCTGACGGAGGGATTACGAGCATCTTGTTTACAGCAAGAGATAAAACAATAGGAAACCACGGCTACAACAGCCATGCTGAGCAATGTAACGCCCCCTTCTACCTACTAATTCATCTCGATGCACCCAACTGTTTCACCTTATCTACTAATTAAATAACTAATTATAATGATAATGATATTATATAATACTAGCTGACCCGTGCCCACTCCGTTGGGCGGTTACAATTTAAAAAAAAATATTAAAGTACTAATATCATTATTATAAAAATATAGGCCTATTCAAATTATTGTTATGATAACAGAGATTAATAAAGTTACGGATACATTATTGTTATGTTTTGAGCTGGTTAAGTTACGTAAGGTAATGTCCCTACAACCCCTACAACGTCTAAAAACCCATACAACCCCTAAAAACCCCTACAACCCCTAAAAACCCATACAACCCCTAAAAACCCCTACACTCCCTAAAAACCTCTACAATTCCTAAAAACCCCTACATAACCCTACAACCCCTAAAAACCCCTACAACCCCTTAAATCCCTACAACCCCTAAAGCCCCTACAACCCCTAAAAACCCGTACAATCATTAAAAACCCTTACAACCCCTAAAAACCCCTACACAATCCCCATCTGAAAAAGTTTCAATTTGACAGCAGATTTTGCTGTTTAATTAACAAAATGATCCGCCATTTATTGAAATTGATCAGGTATCGAGCGGGATGAAAAATTACTAAAACAATTATTTTAAATAGGGGTTAGTGATAGAAGGGTGAAAATTTAGGGGTGTATGTATTTTTTAATGCCACATTATAAGAAAATAAAATATTTAATTTTGTCCAAAAAATTTAAAAAAAATGTTAGGGGTGGACAACCCTTATCACTTAGGGGCATGAAAAATAGATAGTAGCCGATTCTCAGACCTACTGAATATGTATATAAAATTTCATAAAAATCGGTCAAGCCGTTTCGGAGGAGTATGGTAACTAACACTGTGACACGAAAATGTTATATATTAGATAATTAAAATCCCTAAACATACTTTGATCTATTATTAATTTGGCCAATGATTCGTCTAGTGGTTGCGATTAAAATCTTACGTTGTGTTTCGAATATAGTAACTCTGATTTTTCAAGAAAAGTATGTTGAGATATGTATTTAAATTATTATAAACTTTATTATTAGAAGTAATCATTCTCTTTAATGAAAGAACATCTGTGACAACACTGTGTTTCGATATTAAATTAAATAACTAAATATTATTATTAAATTATAAAAGTTACGTATAAAATAAAAGTATAATATTCAATCCAGTATTAATAATATTAGTATTACTGTGAAACCTTATAATAACAGCTTAGGTTATTTCAATAATTAAGTACGATAATAATTCTTGTCATGAATTGTTACTTTATATCATAACTAGATTTGGACACGTGATGTCTACACAAAAAGCAGGCCATGTTCTTCTCCAAAGTCCCATCCATCTCCATATCAAAATCCATCAAAATCGGCTCAGCCGTGAAATGTTACAAACATACAGACGTAGTTACTTTCTCATCTATAATATAATATAGATAATAATTTTGGTAGTTCAATAGTTAAGTAAATTAATTCTGGTTCTCATTCTTGTTCTATATTTATTAAGAACGGCTTAGGTAATTTAACTAGTAAAGTACAATAATATTATCCTATATTTATACTTCCTAAAAGCGGCTTAATGTCATTATGTTCTACATTGAGACGTTCTAATAGCGGCTTAGGTCACTAGCCCCTCCTCGCTAGCGACCGTAGGTTTCTTTCCATGAAACCTGGACAGCCTATCTCCGCTATGAACAATTTAATGTCCGAAAGAAACTTAAATTTAATTTTGACAACAAACAAAACAGTTACTTCAGTAATTAGTATAATTCAGCAAAGAAGTATCAGAGGGCTTAATCTTTTATTAAACCGTCAATGTCGTAGGTCGGTCCAACACACTCAAGGGCAATTACTTTTCTTTTGTCTGCAAGCAACTCACATATCATCCATCCACTAGTTACTCTTCTTGTTTCGCACCTTAGAATGCAACTGGATACATAGAAGAACCCTGCCGAACTCCTATCCTACTTGGCTAAGTTCCCTATTCCTATTAATAATATTAAACAAGCACAGTAAATTGTCCCTTAGAAATATGGTGACATTTTACAAAAATTGTTTAAGGCCCATCATGACATACGCTTTCGCAGCGTTCGCGCATTCTAACCCAATTCAGACCGTTCAGGCAGTCCAAAACCGATTCACGCGAGAGTCACTGGTTCACCATTATAATATGCAAAACGTAGACATACATCGCGACTTAGATCTTGAAACTATATCCGAGTTCATGAAGCGCGCCTTCCGAAGGCATTATGATTCGGCTTCCCACCATCCGAACCCACTTGTTTCCACGATCCCAGATTATCCAATTGATCCACCAATTAAACATCCCTCCGTAGACCAAGACACGTTCTTGGTGATCCCGCAGGGCGATTATGGATTTCTGATACTATCAAAATAGTCCATTAAAATGTTACATTTTTTAGGCCTTAGTGTGCATTTGTCAGAGGACGCAATTTTATTTTTTTAATGTGTAGGGGGGGTCAGTAGAAGCTTAAGTTCAAGTTTGTGGGGTCGGCACCCTTGTCCCCCGGCCGCCATCTTGGAAAAGGGGGTGCAAAGGGTTTTCGCGCTGTATCTCGTAAACTAGTTACCTTACAGAAAATTTAATCAAACATAAAATGTAGCAAATTAAATTTCCTACAATTTTATTTCTATTACTTTTTATCGTCAAGTGACCAACAAAAAAGTTATAAACAAAAATAAATGAAAATTTTGTTTGTTTGTTCTAGGTTTTACAGCGCTCCAAACTTAAACGGATTCTCGAATGCTCATAGGGATGCAATAAAAACTAAAAATTAGGCTTACTTTTCTATCTATATTTTTTTTATTCATACAATTTATTATGATCTTAACATTCCTATGCTATTATTGAACTATGTTTGACCCTTTTACCCACCACCTATGAGGTATAACATGGGCAAAGTCAAATTTATAAAAATTTAATGCATTTTTTAATGCATTTTTTGTCACTGTCTTAGCAAATCGTTTGTATCGCAGAGTGTCTAGAGTATCGTCTTTATTTCCGCCATATAAAAAGACGAAAAAACGTTCGCCAACAACACTGAGTAACGATGACTCGACTTTCTCACTCATAAATAATTTAGTTCCACTTGCTAACTCTGGATGCTTCTGCAAAATTTTTATAAATTTGACTTTGCCCATGTTATACCTCATAGGTGGTGGGTAAAAGGGTCAAACATAGTTCAATAATAGCATAGGAATGTTAAGATCATAATAAATTGTATGAATAAAAAAAATATAGATAGAAAAGTAAGCCTAATTTTTAGTTTTTATTGCATCCCTATGAGCATTCGAGAATCCGTTTAAGTTTGGAGCGCTGTAAAACCTAGAACAAACAAACAAAATTTTCATTTATTTTTGTTTATAACTTTTTTGTTGGTCACTTGACGATAAAAAGTAATAGAAATAAAATTGTAGGAAATTTAATTTGCTACATTTTATGTTTGATTAAATTTTCTGTAAGGTAACTAGTTTACGAGATACAGCGCGAAAACCCTTTGCACCCCCTTTTCCAAGATGGCGGCCGGGGGACAAGGGTGCCGACCCCACAAACTTGAACTTAAGCTTCTACTGACCCCCCCTACACATTAAAAAAATAAAATTGCGTCCTCTGACAAATGCATACCCAAATGTAACTTTTCAATGGACTAAAACTTGATACTAATCACTTTTAGTTACTTTTGATGAATTGGTATTACGGAAGGTTGATGTTGATTGTCATACATCCTGTCATATGAATAAAATGCTCAGATCAAATAAATTTGAAGAAGGAGCGCCGCAATCAACCAAAATAAAGTCTCAATCCGTGCTCCTGTGTGTAGATGGCAGCGCCTACGCACACACATACACCAAAATCGTGCTTCTAGTTTATATATATATATATTAAATAAATGATGTTATTTTATTGTAATATGTATTATTGACCACGACATGACATCATTCTTAATAGTATAACTATGTATGCATATAGTAAGAGCATAGTGCACGGTTTGGGTAGATGTGTGTGCGTGGGTGCGTATTTACACAGAGGAGCATGGTTTGATACTTCACTTTAGTTATTCATGGCAGTCGCCGTCTATATATTACTTGGTCTGAGATAGATATAGAACGTACGTACAATCAACATGACACTTGGCTCGAATGACGTTTGTGCAAAGTACAGTGTGCAAAAAAGTTTTTGTTTCCATTTCGTTTTCTTTTGCGAAAACGAATGATTTTTATATTTATTAAGCTTATACATGTATATTATTCAATCGGTATGAGGTAGTAACTTTTGGTTGTAATTCGATTTTAGCTGTTTTTTCCTACCATTTTGCTAGGAAAAAACACGTAATCCAAACGTAACAATTATAACAAAAATCCAATAACAATAACAAATAACAGCAAAAAAATAACTTGAGAATTTTAAAGCGCTAATACGACACGTGCATCGGTATCTGTAATGCTATCGCTACTGCCCTCGCAAACCGACGGCGGGGCGCCGCGCGGTGTGTCTCCGTCTCCGTTCCCGCTTTAGTTAGGCATCCCTCCAGGCAACAGCCCAAGCCGAGGTCCGTACCAAGTGGTGCCATTGCATTTTTTGCAATAAAACCTAAACATTTTAGGTCAAGTGCCATAAGATCTCACCAAAGCGGCTGCTCAAAATCAAAACATAGTAACTCGTTATAACAAAAATGTTCAGGAGAGCCAAAAAACGGGTCGGCTACTTTGATTCGTTTGCCCGAAGAAACCAGAAGAGATAGCGATTTGGATGTTTGGCGAAACGTTGTGCTATACTGTTGACATATTAGTTTGTAATACTCTTAATCGTTTAGGAGTATAGTTACACTTAAATTGCTCATTCTTTATTTTTATTTGTGAATTTACCCAAATATGACTGTAAAAACAATATCAACCTTAGTTGATTAGTCAACCTTACTGTACCTTAGTAAGTCTGCTTACTTGGTTATTAATTTGAGTTTCTATTGTAAACGTAAAGACTTAAATAAAAAATAATCCCAAAGTACAGGCACAACTGTAACATTACAATTTTCCTCAACTGATATTTAACGAAACAAACGTGTTTGACATTAAGGTGAGAATCGATTGAAGAAATTTGACAGATTTGTATACATGCAGATTTTGATTCAAAATCCTGTTGACTTATAAAAATATTATTTATTAACGTACTTCAAAGGACTTTTAAAACAAAACATGACTCTCAACAGTAAAACAAAACTCAAAAAATTTACTTAAGTTAAAATCATTCTCATTGACAATAAACTACACGTTATAGGTAACGATTTGACTATCAGTTTGCTAATCACTCATGGGTAGATTCAGCCAAAACTCCATTCTGTTCAATGGCATTAGGGGGATTAATTTTAAAACAATACCACCTTTCTTCGATGGTTTCACCCTCGGGGCATAGTATTTGAATGTAAAGGAATAGTGTTAACATTAAATTTCTGCATCAAGAAGTTCAGTTCTTTGTAAGACTTACCAAAATCTGTTTTATAGAACCAATTGCGTGATCTTTTGAGGAATTTAGCTTCAAACAATGGGTTTAGCAAAAATGTGCTGAGAGGATCGTTACTGAGACCCACACAATAATTCCCTCATTACAACACATGAAATATTTTACAACAACACAATCTTTAGCCAGGTTGTAAATAAGTTATAACCTTAACATTTTCAGTGAATAATTAGCATAACGTACCTACCCTTAAAATCAAGACGAAAGTCTATACTCAGTGCGTGTTGCCAGTGATGACATATGGAACTGAGACTTGGTCGTTAAGTATTGGCCTCATACACAATCTCAGGGTCGCGCAACGTGCTATGGACATAGCACTCAAAGTTTGCAAGTTGAAGTGGCAATGGGCAGGCCATATAGCTCGCATAACTGATAACCGTTGGGGAATAAAAGTTCTCGAATGGCGACCAAGGACAGGAAGACGAAGAGTAGGACGGGACGACCCCCCCGCCCGATGGACTGACGACATTGTAAGATCGCAGGAAGTCAGTGGATGGAGAGGGCTCAAAATCGTTCTTTCTGGAAATCTATTAGGGAGGCCTATGTTCAGCAGTGGACTTCTTAAAGGCTGATGTGATGATGATGATGATGACCCTTATAATAAGCAGAATCGGCTTTAGCACATTCATTACACGAAAACCAACACAACATACAAGTTTTGTTAGCTTTATTATGCAGATAATGCAACGACAATTCTATTTTGATGTTATGTCACGTTAATTTTATATTTTCGTAACTATAATGAATAAGTTATTTCTAACCTTCATTCGTTTTTGTTCTGCAAAGAACGCCTGGACCGATGAAATTGCATGTAACTCATTTTATTATTTTTTAACACAGAGCGAAACACTAGTGCGCATGTGTCATTGGACTTACTAAACGAAATTTCATTGATTTTACAATCGACGCCAAATTCAAAAGATAGCAAGTTGGTATGTCAAATTTATAACTTAGTAAGTCGCTTGAGCTGCTAGGGTTTTAAATTTGTATTCTGACATACTAAGTTTAGAATTTGTACTTCAAGGAAATTTTCGTAATCATGCCAAATTGCTTAAACTTACTAAATTATATTTTTAAAATTACGTATGAAACTGGGTGTTTTAAAGATCACATAATTTTGATACTGTCTTGTAAGTCGAAAGAGCTTGCATCACCCCAAGGGGGTCGACTTGCTGACATCCAACGGTAGACGAAATAACACATATATGTCCCGATAGATCAATTTAAAAGGTGAATTACTAATTACTTATTAGGTACAATTAAAAATATTCTACTGGAATTTATTAATTTACTGGATCTAAATAAATCATAAAAAAATATTGGTGGACAATTCTTGCCACACCATTTTACCCATCTAGGCATAGCTTGTAAATACATACTTATGATACTTTATAACACCCAGACACAGAAGAGACCCACACAAAATATTTGTTTTGGGAGGGAATCGACCACCTTAACCCTCACCTCAGTCACCTTGTATTTAAACTCCACACTGTTTTTTTACACAAGTATTTAATTGAAATTTCTAGTTCGTCGATGTCAGCTATTACACACGAGCTAGTGTAGCTTCTTACATCGGCTTCGCCTTCTCATTTTCGACTTAAAACATCATGCAATAAACGTGTGTGAACAGTAAGATGACAAAGAAGTATGAGACGCAGATGTTGAGTATCATCCCAAACATGTCAGAGTTCAGAGGTCAACCTGCGTAAGCAGAACTGACCCTCGCACCTCCACGTAAGGGATAAACCTTATGATATAATTGTGTTATATACTTTTTATAAGCATTTTTTTTTATTGTATAACTTTGTAAAGGCTACTTACTACTAGGTGTTGCCATGTAAAGTTTCATTACAGTAAATCTTATAGTAATACAGAGCTATTTATAGCTCTTATGGAGGGGTGGACAAAAAGACAGACATGGTGAAACTATAAAACTATAACTATATATTCAAGTGTGTCTTTTGCATATATTTTTATAAGTCATTTTGGTTGGTTTGTCTTGTCTTCTTATTGATCAAGACAGGAATGACAAGAATGTTTTTTAAAAATAGCAAAAATATTCTAATAACATTTTCACTTAAAACTGTCATATAAAAATAAAAATGACAAAATATATACATACCACTGGATCGAAAGCCTCTTTGTGTTGCTCAGCAATATCAACGATTGATCTATAAAGGTACTGAATCGACAAAAACCCGGATCTTTTTTCCTTCAAAAGTATTCCTAATTTCTTTAGTCGACAGTTGATTGCATAGAACATGTATGCGTACGTTATACGCACTATATCAACTGCCAATAACACCAGAATGTACAATGCTGAATATATATGACTGTGATAACATGTACTCAATTACGAACAAAACATATAAGACATTGTTACTCTATACGCAAGGCAAAAAGAAATTGACAGAAACAACCTTAATTCGAAACAATAGGACCCGTTATTGACCTTCAGGCCTACATCGATGATTCGCAAGTCCTGGATTAGATTGCAAAATGTGGATTCTTTTTTTATACAAATCAATATAAGAGCATACCTATAATAAAAACAAAGTACCATAGTAAAACTAGTCGATTATTGTGTAAAAAAACACCTGTTATAGTAAAACCACAGAGTAAAACGCAACTGATCAATGCCAAAATTTTTGGGATAAACTTAACTCGTGTATCTTTTAACTTGAAAAATCCGAAATCTAAACCGAAACCAATGAGCGAGAACTTATAAAACCAAACCAAACATTTAAAAAGAACATCGTTCCCACTGTAAATTGAATTAGCTTTTTGCATCGGTATTATTTTAACCATGATGGCTGTTTTATCCGAGTTATGTTTCTAATTTTCTAAAAACGCTTCCAGCTAACTCAACTTGAACATTCCAAATGGCATTAGTGTATGTAAAATTAATAACATTAATTACCAAGAAAGCATTATTTTACCTTCACCGATAATTAATGATGTATTTATAATTTCTGATTATTGAACTCTAATAAATTTATTAGAGTTCAATAAATTTATAAAGATATTACTATAAATTGAGAGAATTGGTACCCATTAAAATGTATGGTTTACTTTTCTAATATAAATACTTCTCGTATGTATTTATAATTTCTGATTATTGAACTCTAATAAATTTATTAGAGTTCAATAAATTCATAAAGATATTACTTTAAATTGAGTGAATTGGTACCCATTAAAATGTATGGTTTACTTTTCTAATATAAATACTTCTCGTATACTCCTGCATATATCTTAGAGCGTATACATATAACATTAGAAGTTACACGGACGAACTCTGTGGCGCAGTGGGCGGAGGCCTGCAAGAGACGCAGAAGGTTGCAGGTTCGATTTCCGCCGCGGGACAAACGTTTGTATGATCTTCAAATATTTACCTCGAGTCTGGGTGTTTTTGTATATAAAATATGTATGAACTTACAAACAAAGTATGTTAGTAATCAGGTTGTTTCCATAAGACAAGCTCTACTTACTTTTAATAAACACGATACCTTAACGAGGACCACTTTGTAGATTCATTATAAGCATTTCGACCTCTAGCTCTTTTTTTTTTCAATAAAGACTTATTGAAAAAAAATGAATTCGGGAAATGCTTTCAGGTCTCACGTTTTCCGCCAGAGTATATTGAATTCATTTTAATTGCACTAATAGTTTATTTATATATACAGGGTTAATGGTAATTCGTCGTATTCCCGTCAGGAGGTGATAGTGGTGACTATTTGCGATAATTTAAACCCCCATAAGCATTATGCAAAAGTGAACCATTTTTAAGTTATCATGTTTTTTTGCTTTTTCAAAATAAGTCATAAAAGTTTAATCATTTCATTTAAAATTTATTTAATAATTACGTTTTAAAAACTAAAAAGAAACCAACTTCATTGAATGAAATTTGAGCCTAAAATACATTTGTAGTGGAAAGTAGATGTAATTTTGTTTATATATAATATGGGTAGGCCAAATAAACGCACCGCTCAAATGAGACAGCAAGGTATCGAAGTACATGAAAACATCATAATTTTTAGATTTTCGTTGATTTTTCAGCTTGACCGATTTTGATAAAATTTATATGAGACCACCTGTGAAAAATACCCTTTGAAACAAAAAAAGAATTTTCCAAATCGGTTCAGCCGTTTTCGAGTAATCGGTGAACATAAAAAAAAAAAAAAAAAAAAAAAAAAAAAAAAAAAAAAAAAAGATTTCGACGCGTTGCGATCCTTTATGATAAAGTCGGTTAAAAAATAGTATCAATTCAAATCTTTTTTTTTCTTCTGATTTATTAAACGATTAAAAACTGGTTTTAACACTACTAAAACAACAATTGTTGGTCCAAATAAAAAAATGCGAGATGAAAAACGATAATATTCCAATTCCAATTTTTTTTGGGATCTTTTTCCACTAAAATGCCTTAAACCAAAAAAAAAGTTATGAAACTTGGCTTGCAGATTATTTTACAAACAACCGTTTTCTTAGCTCTCTACAATGCATAACAATTAGGAACTTATTCCAAGTAAACTGAAAATAAATTATCACAAAGATGTGAAGCGGATATTCGTATTCAAACTAAACTTAAGGTCGTTCTTTAAAATATCCATAAAATAAATTAAAAACAATACCCAATGTAAATAAAACAAAAATACATATTTAAAATAAAACTTAGAACCATTAACAGGTAAATAGTAATAACAATTAACTATTAAGTTTTTTAAGTTTATTAGGAAGTTTCACTTACACGGATTCTCAATTTTCTCACATATATCGAGTCCAAAGTTGCATTTAAAGACATTTTTTAATTTTTAGCCTAATTAAAGTTCTTGCTCGAAGTAACTTTCCCCTATTGCGTACTCAAAGTCGCATTCTTTTACTGAGTGACTTAATTACCGAAGTAGTCAAATTATTCCGCATTGCATCTGCTGCGTTTTTAATTCTTGTTTTGAGTTTTTCAGCGGATGTCACAGGCGGAGACGTCGTAAACTAGGGATTTCATGTGACCCCAGACATAGACATCAACCGGCGTAAAGTCCGAAATCCTCGCAGGCCACGGAATGGGTCCTCCTCGCCCTAGGAAAATGGCTATCGAACCATCGCCTAACATTGACATCAAATGTACAGGACATCCATCTTGCTGGTATATCATGTTTTGTCTTATAGCCAAAGGCAAGTCTTCGAGGAGGTCAAACATTTCATTTGCCAAAAAAAAAATTCGAAAGCTACACCATTTAAAAGGAGCGGTAAAAAATGTGGTCTGATTAAATTGCCGTCAATTATTCCCATCCACACATTGACCAAAAAACGGCGTTGCGACCCTTTTGACCTCTTATTATTTGTATTTTTGTGCACTTTTTCACTCTAATAATGTTCATTGTGGTAGTTAGTAATCCCATCTTGATCGAATTTGGATTCGTCGGTCCATTGCATTTTTTGCAAAATAGACGCGTCTTCTAAATCCGTATTTAACATGAATCTATAGAAAGCAACTCTCGTTTCAGGGTCCCCTTCGTGAATAACTTGCACAAGAGTATATTTCTAAGGATAGAGTCTTGCATTATGCACTGAATTATGAATTATGTAAACATTATGAATTATAGTTAAGTTCGAATTTCCACTGCTTCCTAGGTGATCATTTTTTTTAGTTTTTTTTATATAAGTTCCTAGTTGTTATGCATTGTTGGAGAGCTAAGAAAACGGTTATGTTTCTTAAACAATCTGCAAGCCAAGTTTCATTACTTTTTTTTTGGCTTTAAGGTATTTTAGTGGAAAAAAACTCACAAAAATATTAAAATAATATCGTATTCGTCTCGCTTTTTTTAATTTGGACAGATAATTGTTGTATTCATAGTGATAATCATCCAGTGTTTAATCGTTTTTATAAATCAGAAGAAAACATAGATTTAAATAGATACTTTTTTTAAATAAATTTTAGATGATCCATTTTTGACTTATTTTGAAAGAAGCTAAAACATGATACCTCAAAAATGGTTCACTTTTGCATAATTCATATTGGGGTTGAAATTATCGCAAATAGTCACCCCTATTACCTCCTAACAGGAATACGTAGAATTATCAATAACCCTGTATAACTGAGGAATAGTATTTATCAGAAAAATGTTGATACTGTCTCGGGTCGGTGCCGCCCTGCCCCGTAGAAAGAAGCTCAAGACGGTCATGTTTGCTGGTTGTAAGAGATATTTTTTATGGTTTTCCACAATTTCTTTGGATTGTTTTGGCTACTTATCAATTCTCCACGTTCATATTCATGCTTAAGTTTCCAAGGTAAGAGATTGCAGAAATTACGATATCGTGTGTAGATAGAATAGAATAGAATAGAAAGGTACGTAGAATAGTGTCAATAGAGTTGCGTTTGCATCTCATATGAAGTGCATCGCGATGACGCATGCATCGTACCAAACCCAGAGTGATCTATGACTTTATAATTCACTTTAAGCGGGGGATACTCACCTTCTCAGTGTGTCTTTCAAGAATGCTGTGCAGTGTTTGCGAGAAAATAAGAACTAACTGATTTACATCAATTTGATCGAGTAGTTTTTCCCAGTTTTCAGTATTGGGCTTGCTTAAGTTAATTAAATAACATGTTTATTTAATTGTTTAACAAAGATCAATAGTAACAATCCCAATTATAACATATTTTGTTTAAAAAATGTGTCGTTTTCATTATATCATATATATATATTAATAATGCCTTTTAAATGCTTACTTAATATGTATATAACGATCCCAAGTGAAACGAATAATGCAGTTCAATACAAGCTAACATTACGCATGTTATGATAGCTCGTTATTATAAGATAAAGGTTTATTTTGAAAGATCGGCTCTCCCGATAAAAAAAAATGTTTTGGATTGTGGCCCTCTCGCATTTAACCAGCGCTTTGTCAGACCGAAAAAAAATGCTTTGCATAGTCAACATATTTTACACTTGTGTGGTGTATTTATCCTACGTTATGAAGGCGCACAACGACAATTTAATTAAATAAGATGATTTGTTAGAAATGACTTGAAATCCCACAAAGGTTTTATGATGATATGTACTTAAACATTCACAGGCAATCTGAGGCTATTTAGCCTCTAGTTTTACTAATTATTTTTCCTTATAATTAACACATTAGAATGATGGTTATGCTAACAGTCGGATTAATGCGACGAGACCAGTGGCCTATTATTTTTACCAGTATGATTAATTTCTTTTTTCTTTGTTTGCTTGACCTTGTGATATGGATCACCGAAGAATGTAATTATTTACTTTTTCATTATATTTGATGAAATGGACTAAGTACTTAGGAAAACAATTTGTCATTTACAATTTTTCATTTAAAGTCACCGGTATTATAATTATTTCTAAAAAGAGTTTAGTCAACCGTTTTAATTATATCTGTATATTAAAAATGAGTACGATGTCTTCAATATCTATAAATGTATCTAAAAGAACAAAAATGTATAAAGTTATGTCTGTCGTTTTCAAAATAATTTATATATTGTTTTCTTTAGATTTTGGTTTTCTAAAGCCCAAATCATTATTAAGGAAATTGACTCTGAATTTATTTTTATTTTTAAAAGCTGTCCAGGTGTTTTTTAGTTTATATCAAATTTATTTACACGAGAGTGGCATTGCCACTATTTGGTATTCTGTAAATTTGCTTCATTATTGGATTTGTGTGTTTATCTTATCAATTCTTAAAAATAATGCTACGTTTAAAAACTTACAATTGGAATTACGACAAATTGACTTCAAATTAAAAGTAGATCATTCAGTTTATCATTTAGAGCTTAAAATTGTAGTTGCTTTTATGTCATGTTTTTTATATCGGTTAATATTTACTCTTTGTTATTGTACAATTTCTTATAAATGTATAAAACCGTATTGGGTTTCGTGTGTATATTTTTTCGTGTTTCTTTGCATAGAAATTTGTCATGTGTGCTTTACATTTATATTTTTGGCAGTAAACTGTCGGCTTAAAAAACTTTTCTCAGCAATATCTATTGTTGAGTCAAATTTTACTTTCTTTTAATGTATTTACAAACAACTGATTGAGATTATTGAAAAATATAAAACCGCATTTGATCCAGTAGCAAGTACTCACGCACCTTTTTATACTATTATGTACAAGAATATCGTTAAAAATAGGTAAAAAATAATTTACTTCATTTCAGTATTCAGTATCCCTGATATTAACCATACCAGGAGTGTTAATTACATGGTATTTTGCTGTTAAAAGCATTACTCTAAACCAGGTACAATTTCCATTAGTTTTCTTCTATAATAATAAAGTAAATGAATATTTGTGGATAATGCACACAGCACCATCTAGCCCCAAACTAAGCATAGCTTGTTTTGATGTAACCAGCTGACTGATTTAATACTTATATATTTTCAAATATATACATATAATGATATATTATAACACCTAGATACAGAATAAACACAGAATGTTTGACATAATATATACTCTTAAACAATAGATACGAATGAACTGACGAATACGAATAGATACGATACCGAAACGATTAAAAAGTGGATGTAATACCACTAAAGCAACTGCCGATGAATCTAAATTGTACGTATTTGCTTTTATAGGTTGATCCTTTGAGTTCAGTTGCAGAGTTTGCAGTGCTTACTGAAACTTCATGCTAGCACTCATCCCAGCATTAGCTGCTGATACGCTATTAACATGGGTGGAAGAAATAAAAAAAATACTTCATGATAAACGTCTCCAAGTACAAGGTAAACATAAAAGAATATATTTTTTGTTTATCAACGATTAAACCACTTGTAGATTCAGAAATTACAAACTCAATTTGTGGATAAAATTAAAGGCTAATTTTATCATTTCCTACTAAAATTGTCCCATATCCATTTTGTTTCAGATAAAGATGAAATAAAAGATATCAAAAGGTTTATCCATTACGTGGAGGCGCGAGGGTGTCGTTTCCGCGTGTGCAAAGTTATACCTCTGAACGCAGACATGATCGGGATGATGCTCAACTTCTGCGTCACCTACCTCATCGTCATCTTACAGTTCACACACGTATATTAGATGATGTTTGACGTTGAACGCGGTTGAGGATGTAGCTGATCACAGAAGCTACACTAACGGTTAGTTTATGGTTTATAATTATTTGGTCTTTAACTTTAGAGCAACAGTAGCTTTAACTTGATATATACAACATAAAAAAAAAAAATATGTATTGTACATTTTATTATATTTGTTAGGTAACTAATTATATTGAATTATTCCTCTTGCTAAAAGTATTTTTCATGTTTTCATTCATACGTCATTTAATTAATATGATATAATTATTTTTTAAGACACCTTGGATGTTATATTTTTTAATGGCCAATTGTATATACAATATTCTCATGTAGGTTCATTTCTATAAATAAATTAATTCATAATAATTTTTTCTTTAGAAACCCATTCAACCCCTTGAAATTGGGGTTAGATAGTCACACAGACCTGCACCTGCACCACGATCGCGCTATTTGTCAACGAAATTGCCATTGAACAGATTAGTATTTTGCAAAGGTTTATATATGGCTAATCTGAATGTTAAAATAGTACCGCGCTGCCCTTCCTGAACGATATAATCGTTGATTTAACTAATCGAAAAAAATTATATAGGAGAAAAATATTATAGGTAGGAGCTGGGAGATGGGAGATAGGAGGAGTAATTCTGTAACTTTACCAACGCCAGCTAAATCACCTACAACAGTTGAACTCGGGCCAATGATGATGATGATATTATTCAATGTTTCATTTCCATTGTATTATTTTATAATATGTACCTTTGCAGTAATTAAACAAATGGTAATAAAAATTGCGTGGCAGCCAGTACAGATTTTTGACCGTTTTTCTTTGACTGAATTCTTGAACGATTATATGCATAAAGTGAAATACTAGATCTGTGCAAGATTTAAGATAGGTGCTCGGGAGTTAAACCTTAGTTTTCTTTTTGATTGACAGTAATATATACCCCTTATTTAGGAAAATAACAATTGAATTGCAAGTGTTTACAGGTTTTATTATTACACACAACCTTTTATAGCTACTACATTATTTAACTTATAAAAGGTTACTCAAAATGCTAAACAATACAAAACGATCAGCATGATATTAACACTTTATTTTCAACTTAATTAATTGTTGTTTAAGGTAAGTACTTACAATTACAAACATTGACCAGTTAATTAAAAACATTTCAAATAATGCACTTTTTAGCTCAACAACTGGCTGTGAGGGAAAAGGGAGATAAAAGATTCCCAAAGCTTCTAGTCAAGGCCTCTCATGCAGCAAAGACACCACAAGACAAACATGCAAAATTAGCTAAGTAAAGATAAAACATCAGCGAAATTTTTAAATATTTGTAAACTGAAAGATCGCAATAAGATAGTTGACGCAGAAGCTGAGCGTCATAGTAAGCAGAGATGTGTCAAACGGGACCAATTTGCAGAGAAAGAACCGGTACCTGCGAGCTTCCACGAAGCGGATGAACCGCTCAAGCTTATTAACTTTGACAATATCTTTAAGTAAAAATACTCTCGTAAAATTCATTAAATATTATTTTGAAAAACAAGTTGTATATTTTAAAAGAATACCTCGTTCCAGTAAAGCTTTATCGTTGAGTAGTATTCTGATTCGTTCCGCTTGAGTTGAAAGCATTCCAGCGAATACAGCTGACCAGAGCTTGGACATTGATAGCGTTTGCAGAGTTCACCGCAAAAGCAATCTGGTATTTATTAAATTATTAGATATAATATTATATCGTTCAAGAACCTATTAGGTAATTTTATTTAAAAAAAACTCTTATTTTTTAAAATTCTTGTATTTGTTATGTATAGTTCAATGTTAGGCTTGACTTTAGTAGTGCGTCGCACGAATTGGAAGGTGAAAAGACTCACATCTGGTAGGGTTTTGCTTTCTGATTACATATTTACCACTAATAACATTAGGTTATTCCGAGAAAATAATAAAACATTTTTAACCTCAAATCAAATAAATCAGTTAGAACTACGTAAAGATTGACAGATAATAATCAACTTTGTCGTATTTCTTATCTATGGTTTAACATGTTGTGTGCAAAATTGATGTGAACGAAACGTAAAAATCTTGTCAGTGATTTTTTTATGGCTTCTTTCGACGACTTTGGCTTATCTTCACTTCACTTGGTTACTTATCACCTATCACTAGGTAGGTTATGTTGGAGTATAGAAAAAAACGCACAAGGCGAGCGAAGCGTGCCGCGGCAGCGGCCGCCGCATCGCAAGAAATTAATACAAGGTCACGGTATATCTCACTTGGTTACTTATCACCTATCACTAGGTAGGTTATGTTGGAGTATAGAAAAAAACGCGCAAGGCGAGCGAAGCGTGCCGCGGCAGCGGCCGCCGCAGCGCCAGAAAATAATACAAGGTTACGGTATATCTGATCTTTGTCGTATTTGTTGTCTGTGATAAATCATGTTGTGCATAATTGATGCGAACGAAACGTAAAATACCTGTCATGTGTCACTGTAACCGCGCCAAATCGCGTTATACGTAAAAAACCGATGTCTTTGACATACCTATGGCTTCTTTCGCGACTTTGGTTATTTGGATTCTTATCTTTTGGACCTTGTTTGTTTACCCACACGATTGACCTACGCTTATACACTGGACACCGATTTTCTGACTTCACGATTGACCCTTGCTGATTTACTGGACATCGATTACCATGGTTGAACCACAATAAAATCAGCCATCAACGAGTTGTTCTTTACTTTTTATTTGTCGATACGTTACAAATGTTTTTTTTTCTCATTTGTGCATCTACCTTTATCTTGGGAGCTTTACCAGGGGTGAGGTGGACCTCTCCCTCCCCCTCCTTGGTAATTTAAACTAGATTTGTATCAATATTTTTTTTGGAGGTTAGCTTACATTTATTCAAATATCTCGAGAACGGGGCAATACCTAGTATGGGGGTGGTACCAGGGGGTAGGGAGGGTCCCCCCCCCTCCCCCCCCATTTTTTTTTCCTTTATTTTCGTGCGACGCACTACTAAAGTTTAACCCAATGTTAATATAAAAACCGTACCGAAAGATGATTTTTCTGCATTTCTTTTATTAAATAGAACATTAAAGTCATTATTTCAGGGACTTTGTGTAACAGCGTTATAATTATCTGAAATTAGATAATTTAGAAGCTATCACGAATTTAAAACAAATAAAATAATCATAAGCTTTTGTATGTACTAACCAATGGATCATAAGAAGTCTTAAATTTCTCAGCGTGATTAACGTATAATTTATACATATGTTGCAATCATATGAAGTGGGATTCAGTTTCCTACAAAATCAAATTCAATTTTTTCAATCGACAGTTTACAGCGTAAATAATAAATGAATATAATACAATTAGCATGTCGGTACATCAAACGTGTCTATATAAATAACAAGAACGAATGTACGTCTGATACATTCATTATCAACACGGAAAGATATAAAATTAGATAATCTGTGACTCATAAATACTGCACTTGTGAACAACATTTTGTATTCAACATAAAAACTCGAAGGATCTACTCCTAACATTGAATCGATTGAATGTAGTTCGTAATGAAAACTGCACAGAGATTCATTTGGTTTAAGAAATATAAGACACATAGCTGTTATCATATATTTTACATAAAATAAAGCAAATGTAAGAGAGATCCAAAAATTTTTTGATGTATTATTAATAACTTAGAAATTAAAAGCTAACGATACGGTACTCAAAACAGCGCAATGAACCAAAGTTAAAAATTAAACAAACTATACTGCTTTTAAAGATTTAACCTCTTGAATGGCGTACCTAAACATACTACTTTATGTGAAACATTTCGCGCGCTGGCACTTTTGGGCCAGTTGCGAGTCTGAGGCGGTCGTACTCCTGGTCAAATTGTACCTTCAAATAGCAAAAGGGTTAAAACGCAAGAAGCCGAAGTCAAATGCGCACATCATTTGTAAAATGCAGTAAAATATGCCCATGAAGTAAAATATTATAGTTTTTTCTCTATGATCGAAGAAAGATATTGTTTTAGTCAAAATTGGGTTATGATAATTAAAAACCATCAGGATTTTCCTCACCAACACTTGTTAAGGGCTCAACTCAAATAACGCAAACAACTCGAACTACTAATAAGTGTCAGGTGTAATAACTATCCAAAAATAGCTTCTTAGGTACATGTTCACTTTATGTTATCGATTCGGTTTTCAATTTGTTAAAACACCCACACACATGACTCAGGCAGACCTAAGTAAACATACATTTTCATAGTTAGTTCATGTATATAATGGATTACATCTATCATAATCCATTTTATGACATTAAAAAATTATTTATTAAAAAAAAAATACAAGGATCACTTTGAATCGTCTTCTTACTTGCTAGTGAATCTAGGTGCCGGTTCCTCCTAACCCCAGTTCAAGAAGAATCCGGGAACAAACTGGTCTGGTTTTTACACTTTTTGTTTGATCCTTGTTTTGTTTTTGTTACAATCGAGTTGGAGCAGATTCATAACAAGCTTTTTTTTCATTGAAATAATTTGTTATTTTATTATAAACTTTAGAAGACAGTCTCATTATCATTAAAACTGTCGTACTAATTGGATGTTATTATTTTACTTATAAGCTTATTCTTTTCACGGAGTTGTTTAGATCGATAGCATAACAATAAAAAAAAAAGCTATACTTTTTTCTGTTTATTGGAGAAAAATAAAAGATACACTATTAAATAGATTTAAATGAATTGGTAACTAATTATGTTCCTGCTGTAGGTTTTGTTTATAATAATAGAAAAACTGAAAACTTATAAATAGAATAAAATACAAATACATAACAGATAGATAAAAAACAGAATTCAGTTCACTGACCGCAGGTAAAGTGCCCAAAAGGCTAGCAACGTACCTCGTTGAATAGCCATACTAATTAGTTTTTTTAGTTTATTAACTAAAAAAACGAATTAGCCTGTCAAACTGTCAAAAATGTATCGGGAATGAATGATTTGATACAATAAGGTGGACACACGACGGGATATGTTGTTGATTTTGTATGTTCTAAGAGTGCTTCGAGAAGACATCATCAACCCTGGCTTTTTTAGAAAGTTGATTTGGGAGCGCCCGACTACTACTTGCAACGATGCCGGCGGGCGTGCCTACTCCTGGTGCCTTGCGGTGGGACCAACATGTCAAGGTTTTTTTGTCTTCTGACTAGACTAATGCTGTAAGGTTGTCTGAAAACCCGTGACAGTGTTATACGGACTTTTGGTGAGCGCAGATAGCGCTTGTCAGAAATAGTTATATACCGGCTCTATTACAAATATTATATTAGACATAATGGCCTCAATTCTGTTGGCACCAACCTAACTAATTTAAGCTAAAATTAGGTTTAGAACTGTCAAATGAAACTTTGGTATTCTGCTGCTACTAACTTATCCTAATTTAATGTTATCTAATTTAATTAAGCGTTCCTAATTTAGTTAGATGGTACCAGCCGAATAGAACTAAACATATTTTAAACAATTCCTAATTTTAGAAATGAATCAACCGAATTGCCACCAATATCTAGATGAGATAGAACTCTGGGATTGTCTCGAATAAATCTAAGAAGTTTATTAATGCAAGTTAGTAAAATTACTTAAAGTAAGATACCTTTCACATGAGGAATTAAAGCTGAATGTAAGCAAGGATAAAATCATTAAGAAGACAGATATCAAATTTACCATAGTATATTTAGTTATTACACAAGTACCCTCCTACAAAATAATCACCATAAGGAATATAAGGAAACACAACGAGAAGATACTTAGGTAGGTAGGTACACAAAATGCAGATGGAAATAATAAAATAATAATAAATGACTATTAAGAATAATATAACGTAAAGTTATAGAATTGGTACTTAACTTTGAAGTCTGGTCTGCTGTCCCACATGAAGTGCCACTAATTCATTTACATCTGTTTATATACCCTTGCAATAAAACAATTTCATGGCACCAACATAGACCAATCACAGCCAAGGAAACTTTTAGCCTGAATATCTTTTACCTAGGAAATAATAATAAAACCTTATTTAACAGATCTATTTTAATACCTACAAGAATAATTCTACAATTTTCATTATCAATTAATCATAACTAAATCATTAATACTTTATATCTTAAACTTAAAAAGTAACAATATATATTATGTAATTGCTATTTGACAAATCATTATTTTTAAATAATAATAATAAACTTTCAACTCCCTGATCCACTGCAAAAGAGTCATGACGCTGTTGATGCGACCAGCCAGGACGTAATCAGTGCCGTTATATCATTCCAGAATGTCTCTTCCGGCGGCCTGGATGCTGTGACTCCACAACATCTAAAGGACCTGCTGTCTGGCGGTTCGGGTCATGCTGGTGAAGTTCTTCTGGAAGATATGACGGCCCTGATCAACCTGATGTTGTCAGGTCAAGTTAGCAGCGAGATCACTGAGCTCCTGTACGGTGCGAACTTATGCGCACTCAAAAAGAAAAGATACCATAAAGATGTGACATATGGGCGCTGCCCTGTCACACTGGGTCGATTTCCTTAACAAAAAAACGTATTGGAAATCGCCATATAGTTTTACATATGACACAAGGGTATCCTCCAGGCAACAATATAATGCGCACATACCTGAAAAACCTTCTGTTAACCACCTCCAAAATGTGTGCGCCCGGTTCGATGCTGAGCGACGCCGGTACCACTGGTTGAACACTCACCGGCCGGTTTATAACACATATGATCACAGTTTATCGAGTTTATAATGAGTTCAGTCCGATTTGAATTTCGAATACGGTGCGCTCGTGATTCAACGATGTTACATACACGATTTCTTCCTTTGTTCTGGCTTGGTCTAGCTGCCTAAGCGCATGCTATTCTCCCGATTTGAGGGTAGATTTGTTTCAAAAGTACGCATTGGGTAATGAAATGTTGCTCATGTCACACGAAAAACAACCATAGCATCAGTACATAAGGACCACATCAAGCGAACCCATACTTAATATGAGGACGAAACATCCCGCCCACCAAAATACAGTTGGTATTTTCTGATCAACGATAAACGAGCACAAAATATAGGCGCGAATATTTGTTACATGTTACATAACATAAAAATTTATTAGACAACATGTAACACTACGAAAAACAATAAAAAAAAAACTATACGTACCTACCTAATTAAATATATATATTCTTTAGAGAGAATAATATTCCGTTGGTAAAGGACATAATTTCACCAACGGTCGCTTTATTAAGTTGTTATTAGCAGTTCTTAGTGTAGCCACCCGTACCTCACCATCGAGGCCGGGGTGTAGTTCAACGACTCTGCCCAAGGGCCAGTGTAACGGAGTTCGAATATCATCTTTTATTACGACTAACGCATTCACTTGTAACGGTTTTGAACTCTTTGTCCATTTCGCCCTTTGAGTCAGGGTGTGGAGATATTCATTTTTCCAACGACCCCAGAAATTTTGTTGAAATGATTGTATAAGTTGCCACCGATTTAGTTTGTACTATTTTACCTCAGACAAATCAGTATCTGGAACAGAAGTTAAAGGCTCCAGTGTCAAGAAGTAACCCGGAGTCAGTGCTTATAGATCGTTCGGATCGGAACTTAATGGACATAACGGTCGAGAGTTGAGAACTGCCTCAATTTGAACAAAAAGTGTAGTCAACTGCTCGAACGTTAAGGTTTGGTCTCTGATGATGCGATAGAGATGTGACTTTGCAGCTTTTATTTGGATTTCCCACACACCTCCAAAGTGAGGTGCAGACGGGGGATTGAATTTGAATTCTATGCTCTCTGTACAGGCAGCATTTGTCATAAGAGTTGAAAAGTGATTTCGGGCCCCGATAAAATTGGTTCCACAGTCCGCATGTATCACACTACATCGACCTCGTCGCCCAATGAAATGATAAACCCTTCAGAAGACAGGGTCGAAACGACCTCTAAATGCACCGCTTTGGTCGCAAGACAAACAAACAAACAAAGGTAAGCTTTATCTAACTTAGCTCGCCGATATTGACCAAGCTTGATTCGGAATGGTCCAGCACAGTCAAAAAGACAACGTCTGATTGCTCGTTTTGCTAAGACGACCCAGAATTGTTGTAGTAACAAGAATTGGGTTGTATTCACCCCTGTATGACAATAGATACGTTGGATTGATTCTATAAGTTTAGTGGTAAGAGGGGAATCATTGGGAAGCAACGCAGGGTGTTTCTGGTCAAAACCAAGTCCAGCGTGACAAATCCGTCCACCAACCCGGAGAATACCATTATCATCAATGAAAGGGTTTAGTTTGCGGAACGGTTTTGATAGGGATTGGTTGGTACTTAGAAGTAGAAGTTTATCTGTGAACGCTTCGCCTTGGACGTGCTTGACTGCAACCATCATTATTAACAGGCATTATGACGCTCTCGAGTTGTCACAAAACTATTGTTGATAGACCGGTCTAATCCTTTTGTCGCATGGATGAACCGCAAACAATACGCAATGATACGTAGGATCTTATCAATAGATGAGAATTTCAATAACAGATTACTGAGAAACGATTGAGTCTGGACGTGTGTTGGTACTGAGGTAGTCTGTTGAACGACCAGTGAAATCGGGACCGTAACCTTAATCTCCTCGAGTGCTAGTGGGTCTTCTTTTATCGGTACAGGCGTATCTAGTTGGGGATCCACTACCTGGGAAAGCCACGGTGGTCCCGCCCACCATAGCACATTGTGCGTTAGCTCTCGGGGAAGTTGACCTCGGGAACAAACATCTGCAGGATTATCGGTGGATGAGACATGATGCCACCACTTAGTGGGTGTAATACCGTGAATATGGCTAACACGATTAGCTACAAAGGAGGCTCATCGAAACGAGTGGGACTGAAGCCAACATAACGCAATAGTTGAATCTGACCATTAGTGAAGATTTATTAGAGGCGCTTCTGTTGTATGGTATGTGGTTTTGAAGAACTCGTAAATGTTTGCCAAGAGTACAGCTGCTCACAATTCCAAGCGAGGTAACGATACTTTTTTTTAACAGGCGCGATCCGTGCCTTTGAACACACAGGTACAATATGTACGTTGTCCATTTTGTCGACTATTTTTATGTACAAAATAGCACCATACGCGACCTCAGAGCTGTCACAAAAGCCATGCAAATCATAAGACCTAGCATTATCAATGGTAAGCCGTCTAGGAATTGTAACATTTTTGATTTGATGAATTTGTCGTTGGTAGTCATCCCATAAACTTACTATACGAGCAGGAGGGGTATCATCCCAGCCAACACCAGCAATCCATAATTGCTGAATCAAGCATTTGGCTTTAATAGTCAGTGGAGATAGAAATCCTAACGGATCGAAATCCTTGGCAACCTCACTAAGAATAGTCCGTTTTGTACACATACGGTTACTCGGTGCTACGTCGAACAGAAAATTATCGGAATTCGGGTCCCATTTTAACCCAAGAACCTTGAGAGTCAATGGTTCAGTGTGATCGAATGAAATTGTATCTAATAAGCGATCTTCTTTAGGAAAATCTGCTAGGACTCTCAAATCGTTACTAGCCCACTTTCGCAGATGAAATTTACCGAGGTTGAATAAACTGATTATTTCCGCTTTTGCAATAAGGGCTTCATTTAACGACTTCCAGCCAGCGATGACGTCATCAACGTATATTTCTATCCCCGAGGACAAAACTGCCTTTGCAATGGGGAAAGCATCCCCTTCGTCTTGAACCAGCTGCTTAATTATTCTGCACGCAAGAAAAGGTGCCGAGGCCACTCCATACGTTACTGTGTTTAATCGGTATTCCTAAATGGGAGCAGCGTTATCAAATCTCCAAAAGATTCGTTGGTAAGATTCGTGGTATTCATGATGACAGGGGTCAATTAGCACTTGTCTATACATTTGTTGAATATCTGCCATAAATACGATGGGAGATTCACGAAAACGTAGCAGGATATCACTTATGTTTGCTTGCAGCTTTGCACCTTTTAGCAACGAGTCATTTAGTGAGTAATTGTTTATGTCGCGAGCGGAGGCATCGAACTCAACGCGTAGTTTAGTAGTGTGGCTACCAATATTAGTGACACAATGGTGGGGAATATAATATTTACCCAAACCTAACTCTTCTGTAGGCACCAATGTCATATGACCACTTTCTAGATAATCAGCCATGAAGTCAGAATACTGACGACTCTGTTCAGGATAACGGGCGAGGCGACGTTCGATCGCGAGAAATCGTCGTAAGGCAATAGCACGTATTCCGTAGAAGACGGGTTCACCATCGTCCTTGAATGGAAGTTTGACGATATAGCGGCCGAAAGAGTCGCGAGAATGTTCCGTCTTAAACTTTTGCTCACACAATGTTTCGTCTGGAGCCAGTGTTGAAGCTGATGGAAGCGTATCAAGTTCCCAAAATCTTTGAACAAGATTTCCCAGCTCAGTATCTCCACTATTCTGCATGGATAGAAACGAGTGACTGGCTATCGGTGCTTTTCCTAAGAGAAGCCAACCAAAGATAGAGTTGAATGCCGGTGGTTGTGCAGAGGTTCCTTTGATTCGTTCGCTAAGGAGGCATTCTGCAAAAACATCGGCACCAAGAAAATATCTACTGGACCGGGTATATCGAAGCCAGGATCCGCTAACTTTAAATCATGAATGTGAGCCCACCCCATGCTGCTTAGTTTGGCTATTGGTTGGTCACCACAAATGGTATGTATCACATGCAAGTCTAACTCTAATACAGGCTTATCATTCACACCCACCGTACACATTACCTGTCCGCTTACTACCGTTGCTGCACCTCCTAACCCGTTTATGTGAATGTTTGTGGCTAAAGGCTCGACTCCTAATAACCGGACAGCCTCTTAGGTTATAAAATTGTTTTGACTGCCGGTATCTAATAAGGCTCGGAATGTCACGAAATTACCATCAGCAGCTTTTAACTGTATCAAAGCAGTAGCCAACAGCATAACAGCACAGAGATATACTATGAGACTCTCCACAATAAGAACACTTGTAAACCAACTTCGATCCGATTGGGTTCGATACCTTTTTCGAAGTAGCTTCTTTACCAGAAGAAGCGATTAGAGTATGGGTGCGGTTATGTTGTAGGTTTTTCAAGGACTTTTGAGACTAATGGACCTTTGGCATGTCCTTAGTTGCTACATTCGTGGGTTCAGCGAAATGAGCGTCTCGTAGGAGCGCATCGCATCTTTGTTGTAAAAGCCGTTTTAGTTCGGGAAATTTAGTAAGCTTATTACTGTGCTAATGATCTTCAAATTCACAACGCATCTTCGAATCTAGTTTTAAGAGGACGTGATAGGTTAATATAAAATCCCACTGATCCACAGGTAGATTCAATCGCTTGAGTATACACAAGTTCTCATCAATAGAATCCAAAGAGCGACGAAACTCTTTTACATTTGAAAGTTTTAGGTTGACATTCAAAATATCCCGCCAACATGTAAACGCAAATGCACGTTCGTCTTGGTATCTGGTAACACTCTACAAAAAACAATAAAAAAAAAACGATACGTACCTACCTAATTAAATATATATATTCTTTAGAGAGAATAATATTCCGTTGGTAAAGGAAATAATTTCACCAACGGTCGCTTTATTAAGTTGTTATTAGCAGTTCTTAGTGTAGCCACCCGTAGGCCGGGGTGTAGTTCAACGACTCTGCCCAAGGGCCAGTGTAACGGAGTTCGAATATCATCTTTTATGACGACTAACGCATTCACTTGTAACGGTTTTGAACTCTTGGTCCATTTCGCCCTTTGAGTCAGGGTGTGGAGATATTCATTTTTCCAACGACCCCAGAAATTTTGTTGAAATGATTGTATAAGTTGCCACCGATTTAGTTTGTACTATTTTACCTCAGACAAATCAGTATCTGGAACAGAAGTTAAAGGCTCCAGTGTCAAGAAGTAACCCGGAGTCAGTGCTTATAGATCGTTCGGATCGGAACTTAACGGACATAACGGTCGAGAGTTGAGAACTGCCTCAATTTGAACAAAAAGTGTAGTCAACTGCTCGAACGTTAAGGTTTGGTCTCCGATGATGCGATAGAGATGTGACTTTGCAGCTTTTATTTGGTTTTTCCACACACCTCCAAAGTGAGGTGCAAATGGGAGATTGAATTTGAATTCTATGCTCTCTGTACCGGCAGCATTTCTCATGAGAGTTGAAAAGTGATTTCGATCCCCGACAAAATTGGTTCCACAGTCCGCATGTATCACACTACATCGACCTCGTCACCCAATGAAACGACGCAGCGCTGCGATAAACCCTTCAGAAGACAGGGTCAAAATGACCTCTAAATGCACCGCCTTGGTCGCAAGACAAACAAACAAACAAAGGTGCAAAGGAAGCAACGCACCCTGCGTTGCTTCCCGTTGTTTTGGTTTTTGGTTTTTGTTTGGTTTTCTGCGTTGTTTCTGGTCAAAACCAAGTCCAGCGTGACTTCATCTGTGAACGCTTCGCCTTGGACGTGCTTGACTACAACCATCAAGGCATTATGACGCTCCCGAGTTGTCACAAAACTATTGTTGATAGACCGGTCTAATCCTTTTGTCGCATGGATGAATCGCAAACAATACGCAATGATACGTTGGATCTTATCAATAGATGAGAATTTCAATAACTGATTACTGAGAAACGATTGAGTCTGGACGTGTGTTGGTACTGAAGTAGTCTGTTGAACGACCAGTGAAATCGGTACCGTAACCTTAATCTCCTCGAGTGCTAGTGGGTCTTCTTTTATCGATACAGGCGTTTCTAGTTGGGGACCCACTACCTGGGAAAGCCACGGTGGTCCCGCCCACCATAGTACATTGTGCGTTAGCTCTTGGGGAAGTTGACCTCGGGAACAAACATCTTCTGATTATCTGGAAAGTGGTCATATGACATTGGTGCCTACAGAAGAGTTAGGTTTGGGTAAATATTATATTCCCCACCATTGTGTCACTAATATTGGTAGCCACACTACTAAACTACGCGTTGAGTTCGATGCCTCCGCTTGCGACATAAACAATTACTCACTAAATGACTCGTTGCTAAAAGGTGCAAAGCTGCAAGCAAGCATAAGTGAGTAGGTAGGTACACAAAATGCAGATGGAAATAACAAGTCATTTACAGTACGTATGTACTGTAAATACCAATAAAACCTTATTTAACAGATCTATTTTAATACTTACAAGAATAATTCTACAATTTTCATTATCAATTAATCATAACTAAATCATTAATACTTTATATCTTAAACTTAAAAAGTAACAATATATACTATGTTATTGCTATTTGACAAATCATTATTAGTTTAAATAATAATAATAAACTTTCAACTCCCTGATCCACCGCAAAAGAGTGATGACGCTGTTGATGCGACCAGCCAGGACGTGCTCAGTGCCGTTATATCATTCCAGAATGTCTCTTCCGGCGGCCTGGATGCTGTGACTCCACAACATCTAAAGGACCTGCTGTCTGGCGGTTCGGGCCATGCCGGTGAAGTTCTTCTGGAAGATATGACGGCCCTGATCAACCTGATGTTGTCAGGTCAAGTTAACAGCGAGATCACTGAGCTCCTGTACGGTGCGAACCTATGCGCACTCAAAAAGAAAAGCGGCGGAATTCGACCCATAGCCGTGGGTACCACCTACCGCCGGCGCCGCCTAGCAGCTAAAGAATGATGTCGGAAAAAAGCTGCATATCTCGGTGACTTTTTCCAACCTGTTCAGCTAGGTTTTGGTTCGCGTTGCGGCTGTGAAGCCTCAGTACATCATCTTCGTACATATTTAGATCAAAATTGCGGGGAGGTAATTTTAAAGGTGGACATTAAAAACGCCTTCGATTCCGTAGATGGGATTTAGTAGGGATGTCTTGCTCAAAGAAATTAGAAACAAAATTCCTGAAATTTATCCATTTCTTTGGCAGTGTTATGGTTCACCGTCTAAATTGATCTATCGCAATATAACAATATTATATCGTCTGCCGTTGGATGTCAGCAAGGCGACCCCCTTGGTCCACCCATTTTCAGCCTTGTCATCCATCCGATTATTCAACGTCTCCAATCTAAACTTAATGTTTGGTATTTGGATGACCGAACTTTAGGTGGAGATGTGGACACTGTTTTTGGTGATCTAAAGCTCATAAAGTGATGAATTTCGGCAAATTGGTTTGGAGCAAAATTATTCAAAATGCGAGCTTTACGTTTCGGACGCTTGTTTGGATACAAATTCAATTGTTTCAAAATTCAACAGTATGGCCTCAAATATTACAGTTGTTGATAAATGTTCATTTTGCCTCCTCGGTTCACTTATTCTTGACGAGTCTCTTCCGACCTTCATAGATGAGATAATTCAAAATTTTAGCAAAACCTTGGACAGATTGTTTAAAATTAATAGTCATTGGCTTTTACAATTTTCAAGTTTTGCCATTTTGTTTCCAAATTTACTTACGCGTTAAGATGTTGTCAACTGGAAACACAGCGAGCTGATGGAAGGCTTAGACAACATAATAAAGGACACTTTATCGTCGGTTTTCAATATTAATTAGGATGACAAGACATGGCTGCAGGCCTCCCTACCTGTCAAATTGGGAGGCTTAGGTATTCGCAAAATTTCATGTGTTGCCCTACCGGCGTTCTAGTCTTCTGTCTACAGTACTAGTAATTTGGTTGAAAAAAATCTGATTCCGTCTTTTCCGGCTAGTTCTGGCATCACTCAAAAAATTTCATATCTAGACGAAGCAAGAAACGCTTGGAACAGTGCTTGCCCTAATTCTGCTAACCCCATGAACGTTTCGGCCCAACGGCAATGGGACGGGCCCCTATGTGAGCTTACATGGAATCATCTGTTAGAAACATGCTCAAGCTCCGAGGATCGCGCCCTTCTTCTAGCCGTTTCGAAATGGGAGTCAGGACATTGGTTACTTGTAACCAATGTCCTGACTCCCATCCTACCATCACTCACTACCATCATCTAACATTGGAACATTATTAGATCCTACAACATTTCGAAATGCAATTTGTCTGCGGTTGGATGCGCGGTGCTGCGCCGAATGTCACTGAAAAAAATCGCGCTTGTGTGAACGTGCGCTAAAGGTTGTCGACTTGTCGCGTTTTGCAGCTTATTTATCTAATAACTGGCCGACCCGGCAAACTTTGTACTGCCTCAGAATCAATAAACAAAAAGGCAAGCATTTTTTTCATATTTACTCACCTTTTAATCCTTCCCTGGACTTCCACAAATAATTCAAAACCAAAATTAGCCAAATCAGACCAGCCGTTCTTGAGTTTTAGTCAGACTAACGAACAGCAATTGATTTTTATTATATAGATAAAAAAATATCTATCTGTGTAATGGTGTAATGTAGGTACACCACAGATAGATATTTCGCGTTCCGCGTCGGCGCGACGCCACCGAGTGTACCCCGAGTGCCGCCGCCCTCGCCGCCATTTGTGTGCGGCGTGTGATAGCGCCGTCGGCTTGCGAATGCCAGTTAGCAAATCGCGCCCAAATCTTAAACGTGGAACTAACTAATCTGGTCAAAACCTGTATCTCAGGTGGAAAAGATCTAACAGTGTTTAATCTTGTAAGTTAGGTCAAGTGTAGAGCATTGAGGTTGATAGGTGAGCAGCTAAACGCAGAGACTAAGTTCGAGTCTCGAGCACTATAATACCATAATCGATACTATAATCGATACCATAATCGAAACTATAATCGATACCATAATCGAAACTATAATCGATATCATATTCGATACTGGTAAATTCAAAATTCAAAATTCAAAATAACTTTATTCATTACAATCACAAGGACCACTTTGAATCGTCTTCTTACATGCTAGTGAATCTAGGTGCCGGTTCCTCCTAACCCCAGTTCAAGAAGAATCCGGCAAGAAACTTGTCTGGTCTTAATACTTTTTTGTATGATCCTTGACAATTTTGTTACGGATGCCGAGTCGAGTTGGAGCAGATTCATCCCAAGCTTTTTTGTCTTCTAAATAATCAGATATTTTATAATATGCTTTAATAGACAGTTTATGATTTATTACGTTTTTAAATTTGCCAATCGACAAATCTAACACGTCGCTTGGGACCTTGTTATAGAAGCGTACACATTGCCCTATAAAAGACTTATTAACTTTAGCGAGCCTAACAGTGGGAACAGCGATTTTATCTTAATTTCTAGTGTTAATATTATGATTATCGCAATTTTTTTTGAATAAATGAACATTTTTGTGCACATACATTAAATTTTCGTATATATACTGACAAGGCACTGTCATAATGTTAATTTCTTTAAACTTATTTTTAAGTGATTATCTGGGGCCCATGTTATAAATTGCACGAATAACACAATGCAACACAAATATGGTGTTAATATCAGCAGCACTCCCTCACAACAGAATGCCATAAGACATAATGCTATGAAAGTAGCTGAAGTAAACGAGTCTAGCGGTATCTACGTCGGTAAAATGACGGATCTTTTTAACAGCGTATGCCGCAGAGCTGAGTCTCTTCGACAATTTATCTATGTGCGGGCCCATTGCAGCTTATTTTCTAAAGTACTGCCTAAGAACACTGTGGTGTCGACGAGATCTATCTTTTCGTTTTTAATTTTTACATTAGCATTCACCTGTTTAACGTTGGGCAGTATAAAAAGAATGCATTTCGTTTTTTTCTCGTTAAGTTATAAGTTGTTTACATTAAACCATGTTACAACTTTAGAGATTGCATTGTTTACATCGTCAAGATTAGTAAGTCGTCGCTTTAATTTAAATAAAAGTGACGTGTCATCAGCAAACAGTACAATCTCGTGATCATCCTTTACAAGTTTAGGTAGATCCTTTATATAAATTAAAAACAAGAATGGCCCGAGTATTGATCCTTGTGGTGCACCCATTTTTACCATTGACCCTGGAGAACGCTTTCCATTTACATCTACTCGTTGTGTTCGGTCAGTTAAGTAGGATGTGAGAAGCTTAAGTGAAACTCTCTTAACACCATAGTGGTGTAGTTTGCTGATTAGAGTTTCATGGTAAACGCAATCAAAAGCTTTCGACAGATCACAAAAAATACCTAAGGCATCACGTGATTCCTCCCAGATATCAAAAATATGTGATATTAACTCAACACCGGCATCAGTCGTTGAGCGTCCCTTTGTAAATCCGAATTGTTTACTGTCTAGTAAATTTTTGGTATTAAAATGCCGTTGTAATTGGTTTAGTATAAGTTTTTCAAATATTTTACTAAATGTAGGAAGTACTGATATAGGCCTAAAGTTACTAGGATCGAAATGACTACCTGATTTGAATAGAGGTATGATCTTGCTATGTTTCATCAAATCAGGAAATACTCCACTGTCAATACATTGATTAAATTATGAAAGCTAGATCTGGTGCAATAATGTCAATTAGTGGTTTTATAACACTGACAGAAATGCCCCAGAGATCTGTGGTCTTTTTTACATTAATCATTTTGAATGCCTTGATAATATCGTTTTTGTCCACATGTTCAAAGTAAAATTATGTGACACATTCAGGTAAACTATCTTTTAACAATGATACTGCTATTATCTACTATACTCGATACTCGGTACTATAATCGATATTATAATCGATACCATAATCGATATTAAAGTATGTTGTGTAAGAACCCAATGCTGCCGCCGAGTGTTCCCGGCGGCGTGCAGTCGCCGCCGCCGCCATTTGTGTGCGGCGTGTGATTATTACTTAACGCGCGGTTGGCTTGCGAATGCCAGTTAGCAAATCGCGCCTAAACGCGGAACTACTAATCTTGCCAAAACCTGTATCTCTGGCGGAAAAGATCTAACAGTGTTAACTGAAAAGTAGGTCAAGTGTAGAGCATTGAGGCTGATAGGTGAGCAGCTAAACGCTGAGACTAAGTTCCTGTACCATAATCTATATTATAATCGATACTATAATAGATACTATAATCGACACTATAATCGATACTATAATCGATACTATAATCGACACTATAATCGATACTATAATCGATACTATAATCGATACTATAATCAATACTGTAATCGATACTATAATCGATACTATAATCGATACTATAATCGATACTCTTCAGGTTGTCCAAAACCGATTTATGCGCAGAGCCACTGGTTCACAATGGTATGTGCAAAACGTAGACCTACATCGAGACTTAGATCTCGAAACTATAGCCGAGTTCATGAAGCGCGCCTCCCGGCGGCATAAAGGTTCGGCTTCCCACCATCCGAACCCACTCGTTTCCACGATCCCAGATAATCCTATTGATCTACCGATTAAACGGTCCCTCCGTAGACCAAGACAAGTTCTTGGTGATCCCGATGACCTGATCACCGCCGCAAACGAGGCGGCGACTCAGTCATTAAGTTCGGACAGAGTAAACACTCCACAGATACACCGACCTCGCCGGCGAGGTCGTACACGTCTCTTCGTTCTCGCCCTTGTTGGGCCGTCCCCCCAGGCCCAAGCCGAGGTCCGTATCTAAGTGGTGCCTTTGCGTTTGTTGCAAAAAACCTAAATATTTTTAGGTCGAGCGCCATCTGCATCAAGTCCGTGTAACGCTGTCACGGGTTGTCAGCCAACCTATCAGCATCAGTCCAGTCCGAAAAAAAAAGAGCATACAAATTTTAACACCCCCATTGTATCCTTTTGAGGGTTGTTTTGAAAAATCTTTATAAATATTCATATTTATTTTGAATTAAATTAAGATTAAGGCAATGCGGACCACGCATTGAAATGGCTCTATACAATTTTTAACTCCTTATTGCACCCTGATTTAAGGGTAGATTCGAAAATCCTAAAATACGTATCGATTTATTTTGTATGTAATGTATACAATTCAAATAATCGCAACACGCGTTAAAAATATCCATAAAATTTAAAAATAATTGTGCCTTTTTTAGGGGTATTACCCAGAAACGTGTGTCTATTTATAGTTTTGGAGATTTCGTGATGAGTATAGATTCTGTACAAGATCTATACACCCGTGTACCACGGGTTAATAGCTACTCCCTGTTATATTAAAAATAATTTGTTTGCTTACGCGGGTTCATGTACTTAATGTAATTTAATTAGAGATAATTTGAAAACGTTTCTGTATGGTAACTATGTAGTATCACAACAGCTATAGCCGTTGCTACAACACTACGAAATTAATTAAAAATAATAATTTTCAAGGAATATATAATTTTGCTTTCCTCTGCTCGATATAGCAAAGTGATATTTTTTTTGTATAATCATTATACTCAAAATGGTTTATGTTGTAACAAGATTAAACCCGCTCTTCAACGATCAGAAAAATAACAAATGGTTTAACATCATGTGCATATTTTACAAAATTTTACAAGTGTTAAGTGGATACAACTACGGCTTCTTCAATTTTAAATCTTCGAAAGCAAATTATTTGGTCAAGCTTCTGTCTTTGATAGTTTGTCTTGTGCTCTGTGCTATTTGTGTGTGCTTTTTACTTGGTGAACAACCTGAAAATATCTGGTTAATTTCTTGGTTTTCTAATTTTTTGGTTAAATATCTGATTACAAGTTTATTTTTAATACCCATAAGCTCAACTGACTCTTTTTGTAATTTTTACCGCGAGTTACACATAATCGATTTTAAGTTAGGAGTAGATCCTGCTACTTTCAATATTGAAATCAAAATACTGTGCATGAGTGCTGTATTTATATGTTTCAGAATTGCAAATTCACTTATGTTTTGTCTAGATAATAAATGTCTCAAACCATTTATTATAACTGTAGTCTACGTTATTGTATCTATATGTTCAGATATGCTACTTATTTTATATTCTTTCATTTTTTTAACAGTAAACTGTCGATTAAAAAAACTTATTTCAATTTTGGAGGTCACTGAATCTAACTTTACATCAATACAGTTTATTTATAAATTATACGTTGACAGCGTTGAAAAATATAAAAAAAAATACGATCCTTTGGTTAGTAATAAAAAATAACATTATCTTACATATCAATTACATAAATAAACGATGTACCTACACATATTCATGAAAATTATTTTCAGATGATAATAACACTTTTATTTAAAATTCCAAAAAGTATGGCTACAATATTTTTAATTCTTAAAGAAATTCAGACCAGAAACTTATCAGTACGTACAACTTATATTATTTTCGAATGTCATGAGTTTCTCTCTTACCGAACATCTAACTTTTTGTTGCATTTTAATTCAAATTTAAACAGAAAGTGGTATTTCATAAAGTTGCTTTTGCATTCCAGATAACTTTTGCAGCAAACGCGGACACGGCTTTGATTATACTCACCTTAGTACTCACATTTACACCGGCCATTTGTGCCGGCACGCTTTCTACTCAAGTAGAGAGAACAAAAATACTGCTTTTTGACAAAAACTTCAAAGAACAAGGTATTATTTTTTAATACATTACGATGTCACAGAAACCGAATTTAATATAAAAAAAGACTTAGAACTGGAAATGAGTTTTTAAAAAAATACCTTTGGACGTGTTTCCCCACTTTCAAGTCATTCTTTCACTTGACATGAATGAAATCGCTCTTAGAAAATGTCTTCTTTAATGTTGCTTCTAAAAAGTATAGAATAGGATTCAAAGTCAAACTAGGTGCTAGCTAGAGCTCTAGCTCTAGCTTTCGCTTTCACTTTACAAAATGTGGGGTATTGCGACCTTCGGAAACGTAATTTTACCAAAATTGTTGTCTCTGAATTTTAGCCTCAGTAGGTACTCGTCAAAGTAATGTATAACACATTTTTTTTTAGATGCTGCTAAAGTTCTCGAGATCGAGAGGTTCATTCATTACGTGGAAGCGCGTGCTTGTCGGTTTCGCATCTGCAAGCTAATCCCATTAGACACTGGATTGATCGGGATGATGCTGAGTTTCTGCGTCACCTACCTCATAGTCATAATACAGTTCACACACATTTACTAGATCTAGTTCCACTTTAAGTACCTTTTTTGTATTGGAATACTTACAAAAATATCATGTTGTTTAATTTTAGTGTTTAATAACTAAAAATAGATTAATAATAAAATAAGTTAATATTTCCGGAGTTTATTATATAAGTTTATCGTTATCTGCTAAATTAATAAGGAGAGTGTAATAGTAAGTGATTTATAATGAGTTGAATAAATTATTAAATTGAACATTATCTATTCATTTTCATATTCAATTAAAAATGCATGTAAATTTTACCATCACAGTGTGATCAAACATATAGTATATACAAATTACTCTGAAAATTAATATCTTATTCTAAATATTTCTGGTCGAATCTGGTCTAAAAGGAAAAGTAGTTCATGCTATCCACAACAAATGTTCCATGATGTTGAAGTTGTTAAAAATGAAGCTAACATTTCTGCGTTCAATGAATCGGTACTATAATCATACTATCAATTTTGAATCTCATCATGATACAATACATTCAATTCATCATTATATGAATAAATATCATATTATTAAGGTGATAAGATCCCTTGACATTACAAACGTACAACAATCTGTTAAGACTATAACACTCAAAGTCAAGTCAAAGTCAAAAGATTATTCAATACAATTACAAGGATCACTTTGAAACGTCTTACATACTAGGTGAATTTAGGTGACAATTCCTCCTAACCCAAGCCGGAGAAGAACTGGCAAGAAACTCGTCTTAGTCCTAGCGATTTTTTACTTGATCCATCTTATAACTAACTTAACTATGAAAAACTAATAAAAGAGAGTTTATATATTCATTTCAAATATGCCGGTTAACTGTCTCAGGGCAGACCGATTATAGTATATATATATACACATATATATATATATATAATAGTCATTTATATTATAATACGCTTTCTTCAAAAGACTATCCTTTATGTAAGCTTTACATTTCTTAACATTTCTAACATTTCTTATCAGATACAATTTCAGGAAGTTTTTTTTTTTTTTTTAATCATAGATAGACCTACTTTTGACCACGAACTCGCCTGATGTTAACGATGTGGCTGACGATGGGGCACGCAGGTCTAGAAGATACCTATTCTCTCTTGACTTGAAAAGACACAATTTGTAGTTTGCAGGAAAGACATACGACGGCAAATCATTCCAATCCTTGGCTGTACGCATTATAAATGTGAAAGCAAAGCGCTTTGTTCGTAAGGGTGGTAGACTGACAAGGTATGGATGATATTGAGCGGTGCGTCTGCTTGTCCAGTTGTGAAAAGGAGATGGTGGAATGAGATCATGCAATTCCTGGGCACATATTACATTATTATTAAAGAAGCGCACCGTAAAGTTTTTTTAAATTACGCGATCAGAACACATTATTATAAATATTTGACGGGTGTTTATCGCGTTTATTTACCTATTTTTCAAAATTGGTAACATGCTCAGTAAATTTTAAATTAAGTCGATCTACACTCCACTCACCAAGATGAAGAAGTATCTACGAACACCAAAAGATGTCGTACCTCTGCAAGTTCCTGGAGTTTACAAAATAGATTGCAGCTGCGGACGTTTCTACATAGGCCAGACTAAACGCACGGTCGCGGAACGTGGTAAAGAACACAAAGCAGCGGTCAAAAATCGACAAGTAAACAAGTCTGCAATAGCAGAGCACATAGTGGACTCAGGACCCAATCACTGGATTGAATTACATAAACCTCAAATTATATGTAATAAAAGGCATTACTACAAAAGAATGGTTCGGGAAGCGATTAAAATTAAGAAATATCCTAATTTCAATCTTGAAGACGGTTTCAGACTCTCTGCCTCATGGAATCCAGTTATAGCTAAGTGTACTTATCGTAGACCGGTTTCTCAATGCGTTTTGGACACGGTTAGTGTTGTGTGTCGTCCTAGTGTGCAGATGGACATTTCTATTTCGGAAGAACAAGTGAGGGTAGTTGCAAAAAATGTTACCCCCGCTTTGCAGAGGTGGTAGCTTCAGTACTCCAGTCATCCCGTGACCACGACAGAGTGTAAACCTGTCGAAACGTCGGGAAAAATAGGTAAATAAACTCGATAAATACCCGTCAAATATTTATAATGAAGCGCACCGTGTTCCCCATAAAGGACTTATTTACTTTTTCTACTCGAAACCTAGGGATGTATAATTTGTTTCTGTTCCTAGTATTGATTCCATGAAGATCACTATTTTGCTGAAATCCATGTCTATTTATATGAGTGTATAGCAAAGTTTCATACATATATATATATTGTGAAGCTATTGTGAAAATATTAATTTCTTTAAATAAATATTTCTCTCAAAGACTCTCGTGGTTTCTCTCGTCGCTAATGAAGGGAAACCTTCCTCTGTCTCTAAAGCGAAAACTTATTGATATGTGTATATTGCCCGTTCTTACCTATGGTGCACAAACATAGTCTTTAACCGAATCTCAGAAGTCCAAACTCAAGATCTGCCAACGAGCAATGGAGCGTAGTGTGCTAGGGGTGAAGAGGACAGACAGAGTCCGCAATACAACCTTGCGCGCAAAGACCGGGATCGCAGACGTCGGAGACAAGACCGCCAAATTAAAATGGAGTTGGGCGGGGCACGTCAGCCGTATGAGTGACAGATCGTCACAAAATGGGTGCCTGCGTGCCTGCAGATGGGTGACGTAGACGGGGCAGGGCGAAGAAACGTTGGCGTGAAGATCTCGATGCCTTCGAGAAAGGCTGGTGGGAAGTGGCGGGGGACAGGGACAAATGGAAGGAATTGGGGGAGACCTTTGCCCAGCAGTGGGAAAGTATAGGTTTATAAAAAAAAAAGATTTTTTCAATATCCGCTGCTTTTCCCCAGATAATGATGCAATAAATATGACATAACACTATGGAAGTAGCTGAAATAAAATAGTCTAGCTGTAGCTTCATCAGTAAGCCAACGTATCACACGAACTGCATATGCAGCGGAACTAAGCCTACCAGCAAGAATTTCAATTAGTGGTCCCCACTGTAGTTGGCATCAATATTAAGACCTAAGAAGATCGTGGAATCTACAAGATTCATTGCCTCCCAATTAATTTCAATGTTAGTCGGGCTATGAATAACATTTGGCAAAGTGAATTTGATACATTTAGGTTTTTTAGCATTTAGTAAAAGATTATTTACAGTGAACCAGTTAAGAACTAACGATAGAGATTCATTTATGTTATCGCAAATACTAGTTTTAACTCAATCAACTTTAAAAATTAAAGATGCTATAACACAAATATTTTTTACAAAAATGGTAAATCATTAACGTATACTAGGAACAAAAAAGGGCCTAGTATCGAACCCTGTGGTACCCCTATATCAATAATTGATCCTGAAGACCTCTCACCAGCCACGTCAACTTTCTGGACTCTATTGGATAGATAAGACTGTATGAGGTAAATTGCCCGGTTTTGAATGACATAATACTTTAACTTTCTAAATAGGGATGCATGACTCACACAGTCAAAGGCCTTAGATAAATAACAGAATACCCCAATTGCATCCTGTGACTTCTCCCAGGCGTCAAATATACGGATATACTAAGAAGACAGAATAACAAATTTACCATAATATATTTAGTTATTACACAAGTACCCTCCTACAAAATAAACATTATAAGGAATATAAGGAAGCACAACGAGAGAATACCTATAGATCGTTTTAAACGGCCCTTAGATAGCTCAACTGTTTCACGCGTATTTTATATTATTGTATATTATTTTGTACATTTCTGTATTTATATCTGTAAATTAAATTTTATCTTATATAATATATTATAATGTAACAGTAAATAATGTCACATGACAAATAACAGTTTATTGATATTTTCGTTCAGAAATTGACTAAGACGTTTTAGTTGACATTGACATTTACAATAAAAAAAAGTTTCTACAAACAAACCTTGATTTTGAACGGAATTATTATCTGTCAAGCGCTATACCTTCATCGTTAATGTAGCTAAAACTAAACTCATTCTTACATTTTGCAACACTAGATTCTAATAGAACGGAAGCTCTGGAGGCTGAAGAGTGAAACGATTTAGTCTCAATTTTTGGTATATCTGAGAAAAAACTATCTAATGCATTCGCAACATCCTGTTCCTTTGTCAATTGTCAATTTTTTGATATTTAATCTGAACTGTCTATTGCGGCCCTTTGGTTTACCTGTTTCATTATTTATTAATTTCCAAGTAACTTTAATTTTATTTGTTGAATTTAATATTATTTTTCTCAATACAGTATACAGCAGTAACAGAGTAATTCTTAACATGTAAGATAAAAACTGGATCATTGTCTGATCATTGTCTGATCATATAATTCGTAATATAATAAATAAATAATGCCGAACATTTCATACAGCATCATCTGGCCCCAAAGTAAGCAGAGCTTGTATTATGGGTACCACATGACTGATATACTACTTATATACTTTTTCTTTTAAATACATACTGTTGGAGAACCGAAGATCATTTAGAGTCGGAGGGTATAAAACGCCGTGCAAACACGCGGCCGCTTTCTTTCTGCTGCCAACCGCCATCGAGGTAACATCTCTCTGACATTTTTTCATAGCTGCTAGCAGTTGATTTTGTTTAGTTTTCGGTTAATTTCATTTGATTAGAAGTTTAAGTTTTGTTTGTAAAATTTTGTTTTTAAAAAAAAAAAAATGTATTCGAATATTCAATATCAGAAGTGGAATCAGATCTACGTACTCATTTTGCGTGATCTTATCTAGCGTGCTTACTGTTTTGAGGTATTTGAGCTAGTAGAAAAAATGTCAGGCCGTGAGCGCCTTCGCGCACGACGATCTAACAGTCGACAGCGACGACGCGACAGGTATAGAGATCGCACTCTTGATGGTGGACTTCGGCGCAAGATGGGGGCGATGTTGGAGAGGTTAACTGCGTTGGAGGACCGGTCAGCTACGCGACCAGCATGGTCACGTGAGCGTTATACACCGCCCATACCACGCAGCCCTCGCCGGTCATCGTCGCCATCGCGGCGTCCGAACTTTTCACCTCGACAGGTACACTCGCTGCCTGTCTCAACGTGCGCCTTGCCACCGTCACCAACGCGATTTGTGCCGCCGATGCAGGCGCTCCATCAGCTGCTTGTTATCACGCCGCCACCACCTAGAGATGGTGACGCGGACGCGCCGTGGACCACCACAGGTTCTACAGAAACGGACCGCATAGTAGATGCAATCCGCTCTATTGGAAATTCGGTGCGATCTAACCAATCTTATTATATTTCAAACTTTGACCCGAGTTTGCATAACATCAACGACTGGTGTGATGAGGTAGATCGTGCGCGTACCCTCAATAGTTGGAGTAATCACGAATGTCTGTCGCGGGTAGGCAATTGGTTGAAAGGCGAAGCCCCAACCTGGCTAAGTGAGTGGGTGACTAATGACCGTACGTGGGCTAATTTTAAGACATCGCGAACATAATCAGATGGCTATCGCCATGTACTGATAATTGTGGATGCTTTTAGCAAGTTTTGCTTACTTTACCCGATGTATCGTCAAGACGCCAATGAAAAATTAATAAAATTAAATTTAATATGATCCGCATAGCATGTAACTATCGTCAGGAACAATGGCCGAGGGTGATGTGGAAGCTACAATTGGTACTTGACATTACCAAGCATAGAACGACCCAATACTCAGCACTAAATCTGTTGGTTGATATTGATGCTGCCACGCCTCTCATTCGAAGTATAGTGCGAGATGTAGCTCTTGAGGGTTCGAGTCCTAATAGAGAAGTGTTACGTGAAATGAGCAGGCAAAGGACTTCAGAGCGGCTCCGGCAGAATCAGTTAAACCACGATGCCTATGTTAATCAAAGAAGGAAGCCACCGCGATCATTAGCATTAAATTCTTTTGTTTTTGTGTGGAAACAGGCACAATCAACTGGCAAGCTCGACTCTGGAATGCGTGGGCCATACCGTGTTATGAAGGTGTTACCCCGAGGGCGGTACGAGCTGCAGCTGCTGGCTGGTTCGTACGGAAAGTCGACGTAAGCAGGGGTGGAGTACATTATTCCATGGCGTGAAGGGAGGACTCCTGATGTCTGTGCTGCTTTCTTTCGTGGTGAGTGCTAAGTTACTGAGACATGCCAACGTCGTGCCTATATCTCAGTTGGTAGGCAAGATATCGCAAACGTGGTGCTTCTTATCTTACCTTACTAGTTACTGAGACGTGCTTACGCCGTGCCTATATCTCAGTCGCTATTGTATTCCCCTTTCCTTACTTATCTAGTTACTGAGACATGCTAACGCCGTGCCTATATCTCAGTCGCTATTGTGCTTCCCTTTTTTTATCTAACTAGTTACTGAGACATGCTAACGCCGTGCCTTTATCTCAGTCGCTATTGTGCTTCTTTTCTTATCTATCTAGTTACTGAGACATGCTAACGCCGTGCCTATATCTCAGTCGCCATTGTGCTCCCCTTTTTTTATCTAATAAGTTACTGAGACATGCCAACGTCGTGCCTATATCTCAGTTGGTAAGATATCGCAAACGTCGTCCTTCTTATCTTACCTAACTAGTTACAGAGACATGCTAACGCCGTGCCTGTAACTCAGTAGGTAAGATATCGCTAACGCTTTGCTTAGATACCTAATTTGCTATTTTTTGTTTTTATTACTATTTAAGTGCTGAAGCACTGAGTATTGCTAACGTCGTGCTTGGATACTTAGTTTGCTATTTTGTTTCTGCTGCTTAATACCAACATGTATTACAGGAGAGGCCGTGTTGGAGAACCGAAGATCATTTCTAAATGATCCGACTCTAGTCGGAGGGTATAAAACGCCGTGCGAACACGCGGCCGCTCTCTTTCTGCTGCCAACCGCCATCGAGGAAACATCTCTCTGACATTTTTTCATAGCTGCTACCAGTTGATTTTGTTTAATTTTCGGTTAATTTCATTTGTTAAGAAGTTTAAATTTTGTTTGTAAAATTTTGTTTTTAAAAAAAAAAAAATTGTATTCTTTGACAGTAGAAATATTATCCCAGCCTGTAAAACATTCATCTTTTAACCCCATTATAATTCGTTCAACTTCCTGAATGTTACAATCTAATAACACAAAGGACTTTGAGTCTTCACACTAGCTGTTTGGGAAGCCAATGGTTTGTTTTGAAACAGCTCTGCAAGTCGTTTACCCACATTAACAAAGTAATCGTTAGCATGATTGGCGGCGAAAAGCGAGAAGTGATGTGAATGTTTTGAAGTTTTTTCATATTCGCACTTTATTTTTTTAAGGAGATCATTACAGAAATTGCGATAACATCTGTAAGTAATTTGAGCTGTTAAATGGACATAATCTGGCATTCATGTGTAGCTTATCTCGATGTCTCATACAGCGAAGGAGCCCTGGGGTAATCCATGGCTTAATATTAAGATTTTTTCAGCGTATTTTTACAAGTCTTGTATTATCACGTAGTACCTGCTGAGTGAAGCTCACTAAATGTGTCATACAAGATTCTGCATCAGCTGAATTGTAAATAGAATCAAAGCTTATCTTACGTAGTTCGTTTTCCAATTTAATATGATCTAGTTTTAATGTAAACCGTTCATGCTTGTGATTAGACAGATTTAGGCTAACTATTAGTAAAGCGGCATGATGGTCGGTAAAAATTACGGAAAAGTAGTTTATACTGCCTTAAAAAAAAGAAACTCAACTTTAACTGATTTAAGACTCATCTAAACTGCGTCTCATGGACTTACATGCAATGTGAGAAAGTCAGAGTTCATGATATTCAAGGCTGGCACCAAGAGTCCGATATATGTTACAGCGGTTACACTAAATGGCGTGCCTCTTAGAAGAGTGTATAACTTTAAATACCTGGGACACTTGGTGACTGTAGACCTAAAGGACGACGATAATATGGAGAGGGAACGCAGAGCACTGTCAGTCAGGGCGAATATGCTGGCCCGCAGATTTGCACGATGTACAGATGCGGTGAAGGTCACCTTATTCAGAGCATACTGTACTTCATTTTACTCAGCGAGCCTGTGGGTCAACTATACCCAAAAGGCTTACAGTGCTTTGCGGGTCCAATTCAACAACGCGTTTAGGTTGCTGTTGCGACTGCCGCGATTCTGCAGTGCCTCAACCATGTTCGCCCAGGCACGCACTGACAACTTCGAGGCCATCTGGCGAAAAAAGTCAGCCTCACTGCTCAGCAGAATCTGAGGGAGCAGCAACAGCATCCTAACCGCGATAGCTGAAAATTTTGATTGTCCTATTGTGTATAAATTGGTCCAAAGGACAAAATCTATAATTAATTTTAAGTACTAACCCTTAGTTATAAGCTAACTAACACTAAAGACTAGACAGTTGTTTGAATAAATAAATTGAATTATTATAATTATTATTAAACAGACCCAAAAGAATGAGGAACGACACAGCACAAAGTATAATTTTACAAGAAAGGACGGTACAAGTGCCTAAACGCAAAGTTAAATCAATCTCAGATCACAACATGATTATGAAGTCCTTAAAATGGCCAGCAAAAGTTAATATAAGCATTATTTTTTACACAAGGTTTATTTATTCGTTCCTTTGCCCCAACAAACATATGTGTGAACAGTGTATGATTTATTATAATGTAGATACTGAAAGAAAAGCTCGACTACAAGAACATTTAGAAAAACACAGGGAAGAAAAAGAGACTGTACGTATGATTTAGAGAAGAAAACTTTTGATAAATCCACGCAAACCGTTGCATGCTTCGATTTAGAAAAAGTGCTGCACATTCCACAATCCGAAGTGAGTTGTTTCTATTTTAAATGAAAGTATACCGTGTATAATTTTACAACATACAACATTCTTACCAAACAAGGATATTGTTTCGTTTGGCATCACCAGATTGCTAAACGGGGAGCCATCGATATAGCAAGTTTTCTTTACCATTACATAAAATAGAAGGCAGAACAAGTAAAACATACAATTTCATTCTATTCTGATTCATGCACTGGGCAAAAACGTAATAGTCGTTTTTGCCATGTACCAGTTTGCAAGCAGAACGTTTGCAGTTAATTTAACCCACAGGTTTTTTGTCAATGGCGACAGTCAGTCGGAAGGTAACACGAAGTACTCTTGCATTGAAATAGCTAAGAAACATCAAACGATTTATACACCAGATCAAATGTACTGCATCAAAACATTACAAACGCAAAAGTAACTGGACAGGAGATTCAAATGAGAGAGATGCAGCAATCAGATTTCTATGATTTCTAGAAGCTAGTATCAGATAGAACGAAATATTGGCTACATGAAGACAACAGTGAAAAAATATACTGGTCTCAAATAAGAGAAATACAACTAATTGAAAGCGCTACTCTAGATAAGCTCTATTACAGAAATAGTTTAGAAGACGAATACAAGAGTATGACTACCAATCACAAGTTTCTCGTCGGAGAAGGAACAATAACACTTTGGAAAATGCCTTCAACCAGCTTATGACCAATTGATTTCTTTACCCGCAGGCCTTTATACAATGACCTGATCAGATTATGCGAATCAGAGGCATTTCTGCGCAATATCAAGGATTTTATAGGCAGCTTATACCAGAAAATGAATCCTCAAGAGCGGCCCCTAATAGTGATTCAGATTCAGAAGATCTTGTGGAAAATATGCATAATTAGGTAATAAAACAATTGTGATCTGTTACAGTTAAAAAGTACTTTAATTACTTATAGTACAAGAAAAAAGTGATTTATTAGTTTATGATTATTGATTTATGTTTTAAAGTAAGTATATAAGCCTCAATGTAATAGTATATTATTATTAGAATAACTTTAAAGTAATTTTGATCTCTTTTTATGTGTACAATTAGTTCCTATTTGATTTAGAATACCCTACTTATACGGCTTAACAGATAGAAGCCCATACCCAGAGGGTAGAAGGTTGTTTATCATGGTGTTTTGTTGTTAATGGCATACAGCTACGTAGTTTATGGTAGTTTATTAAGTTGTTGAAGATTTTTCTAAAATATGTTGATTCTATAAAAGTATTTTTATTGCTCTAACATGTAAAAATCATCAATATTATAAATAATACTAAATTTAGAAAGAGTTATTTAAAAATTATGATAGAAATGTCGTTTTTTTTATAAAAGATTAGTATATTGTTGATTAATGATTAAGTAAATAAAAGCTTAAACTTCTAAACCCTTTGTTTTACTGATTTATAATAAATAAACAAAAGTTACATGAGTTCTTTGCATTTAAAATGGTAGTCGTTTTGATTTTTAAAAAGGCAGGTAATACAAATTTACTAAAAGTATACCATATAATCTGTAGGTGAATAATGGCGTTATGGCTTAGTACGCAGAGCCTTTACACGTAAAAAATCCTTTAAAAAGGTAGGTATGTATTTGTTACACAAAATCCCTGTTGACGTTTTGAGACGAATAAAGACGTAACTAGATATGCATAAAAAAACGATGTACCGTCCAATGCCAATAAACTTGTAATACATTTTTTCTTTATTAATCTAGAATCCAAAAGTTTGTCACGTTCTTATATAAGGAAGCTGTTTTTTTTCGCGTATAACGATACCACATTTGTTTAAATTGGTTGTTTGTACGAGTGTTGAAACAATTTTATTTTTATTTTTATTTTATAGGCAGCATTATCCACTCGCATTTTCAAATCGATGAGTTTTAAATCAAAGTGAAATCGGGATATTGTTCTATCTGGCTTCATCAGTACTAAAACTAAAACGTTAAAATTATAGTGAGCCAAGTAAACGGCGGTCCAAATTGTTATGTATAAGTGTTTATAGTTATTAAGAGAGAACAGACACACACAACATAACATGGTTGATTGAGTTATTGCGAATGTCTTCCAGAATATTCTATGCTTGTTCGATTTGCGCTCAAAAAAACCAAAGTCTAAGCAGCAAAGAATTAACAGGATTTGGTAAGTTAATTTCATTATTTTAAAGCAAAGAGACGTTCGCGGTTTTTTCGAAGCAACATTTAAGACATGCACTCGCTGAGTCTTCATGTTATAAATTCAATAAACGAAAGGAGCACACAAGCGATGTCGTTAAGGAAGTAACATTAACACAGTTGTCATGTTACTTATCGTAAGCAAGAAATTAATACCTTTAGGGTATGTAGAGTAATTAAGTAATTGCTTAAAAGCTTAACACCTAACTGAAACAGAATGTCAGTCCGTTAAGGTTGTGACGTTCCGGGTAGTAGGTAGCTCCCGTTCAGTCAGCAGATAGGTAGGTGTTTAGGGTCTTGGGAATAAAAGCTGGTTTTTAGATACACAGGCTTTTATTGTCCATAATATTATACAGCCGCACAGTTCCGCACTAGGGGTCACAAAAAGGTCACTGGCCTGAACACTCGCGACACTGGTCTGCGTGACCGATCCCTCCGTTCCAGGTCCAGCTGTCAGGTGCGTCCTCCTTCCCCGAAGGTATCCGTCTCAGCGCCAATCTCAGCGGTAGGCTGGACAGCGCGATTATGCTTGCCGGTGGATTGCAGGGTAGCAGCAAGCGGTCGCAGGTTCCGCGCGACGGTAGAAATGACTCCCGTATTATCTGATAGGTAGACTGACGGGCAAGGCTCGTTCCGTGATCGCTGGTATACCCCAGACCCCGAAAATTACACATTAATTTTCGACTTAATCAAAAATAAATACGAAGACAAACGGTTGGTAGCTACTTCGTACTTAGATCAAATCTTCGATATTAAAGCAATGTCGTCCGCAACCCCTAGTAGTCTAGAACAATTTCTAGATAAATTCGCATCTTCAGTCGCCGCTTTGAAAAATCTGAAGGTTGATGACCTCTCGGATTTCGTATTCTTGTACGTCGCGCTCAAGAAATTAGACCCTGAGACCGCACGTTCTTTTGAATCAGATCAACGCAAATGTGAAATACCGTCATTTGAAAATCTATCGTTATTTGTGCGCGATCACATAAAAATATTGCAACGCACATCGTCCGTGAAACATGAAACTTTGAAAAGGTATGGGGATCGTTAACTAGATACAGCTTCCAAGCAATCGAACTCGTCGATTACGCATTCTTATGTAAATGCCGCATCCAGTCCTCAGATAGCTTTATGCAGCTTATGCAATAGCAATCACGATTCTATATATAAATGTTCCGTGTTTCATAAATAAAAACCGTATGATCGTTTTAAATTCGTCAAGTCGAATAATTTGTGCATTCATTGCTTAAGTAGTAAACATCGTGTCTCAGCATGTAGGTCAATGTCTGTGAGTAAAAAATGCAATTCAAAACACCATACTTTGTTGTGTTTTGGAACCACATGCAATGCTAGTAATTCGCAGGTCACTACACCCTTTGCGCCCGCGCCGCATTCGGCGGCCGGGCCGGGTGAGTCGACCGTCGCATCTGCTCACTCCACTCGTACTGATAACGTCACACTCTGTGCGTTATCAGATAGTAAACTCGTGTCTCGTAGCCCTACAACGGTATTGCTCGCGACCGCTCGTGTTATTATCGTAGATTCGTACGGTAATGAACAAAGCGTGCGTGCTTTGTTGGATAGCGCCTCGCAAAGTAACTTTGTAACGCGCGATCTTTGTCAACGCTTAGGCTTGAATATGAATCGAAATCCCTCTTGTTCAGCAGTTAGGGGAATAGGAGGTTCAACTAAACCTATTCAAGGGTCGGTAAACATTAGGTTCTACTCTCGCTTTGATCGTAACGTTAATTACGACATGGAATCGTTGGTCGTAGATAAAATAACGGAATGTTTACCAACAGCTTCTGTCGACGTTTCTCGCTTACTGAACTTTCAAAACTTACCGTTGGCTGACGACACATACTCCGTCTCTAACCGATTTTCCCGCATCTACTGTTATCGCATAGGATCAAAGGTCAACATTCGCATCATTCTCCGCTCGCATTAGAAACTGTTCTTGGCTATGTAATCGTGGGTGACGCTCCGGTTCGTGTAGACAATTACGAGGCCGTCTCGTATTGTTGTACCGCTGATCCTCTAGACACCGCTGTCCGCAGATTTTGGGAATTAGAGGAAGTGAACGTTTCACCTATCCTCAGCCCTGATGATGAAATCTGTGAAGAAATTTATAACCGCACCACTTCTTGTGAAAATGGACGTTACGTAGTCGCACTTCCCTTTCAGAGTGATATTTCGTCGCTTGGTGACTCTCGACAAGCTAGCGAGCGTCGCTTTCTTTGTTTGGAAACGAAAATGCAGGCGTCTCTTGAGTTGAAGAACGCCTACGATAGTGTCATTACCGAATATTTAGATAAAGGTTATATTTCCCCTGCACCAGCAGTCACGGATATGGCAGAAACCGCATCGTACATTATACCGCATCATGGATTCATTCGCGAGGACAAGGCTACGTCTAAATTACGCATCGTACTAGATGGTAGTTGTAAGACTAGTACTCAAGTTTCGCTCAACGATATTCTTCACAGTGGACAAAATCTCCAAGGAAATTTGTTCAACATATTAGTTAATATTCGTTTATTTTCGATCGCGCTTTCATCTGACATTCGTCAAATGTTCCTCTCCATAGGAGTACAAAACTCCGATCGTCGATTCCAACGCATCCTATATCGTTTCAACTCGCAAGAACCTCTAAAGGTTTATGAATTTAATAGAGTCGTTTTCGGACTTAAGTCAAGTCCATTCCATGCTCTTCATTTTATGCTCTTCGCACTATCAAGCAGCTCGCGATTGATGAAGGTGATTCTTATCCCAAAGCTAGAGATATCATTGACCTTGGATGGTATATGGACGATTTCGTCTACCCTGTTCCAACGAAGGATGATGGAATTACCACAGCTGCTGAAATGATAGGTCTCATGAAGTCTGGCCAGTTCGAACTCGTAAAATGGACAAGTAACTCGTAAACCGTTTTGAATTCGATCCCGCCGTCGCTTCGCCTTTCATCAATCAAAGAATTCGATGAATCTGATCAGCACAAGGTACTTGGACTGTGTTGGTCACCCGCTACAGACTTATTCAGTCTTAAAATTAGTAAGCCTCCTCATAATTGCACAAAGCGCATTATACTATCATGTGTCGCAAAAATATGGGACGTGATGGGTTTCGTTGCTCCTGTTGTATTGTACGCCAAACTCTTAATCAAGCAGCTTTGGTTGTGTGAGTGTGATTGGGATGACCTACCACCACAGGATATTATACTACTGTGGTCTCGCTTTAGGGAAGAGCTCCCTTTGGTCTCTAAAATAAAAATTCCACGTCATGTGGGTATCATCGCTGATAGTGTTGTTTCGTTACTAGGCTTCGCAGACGCTAGTGAAAGGGCATACGGGGGAGTGGTTTATTTTCACGTACAAAATAGTGATAGTATCACACTATCTCTAATAAGCGCTAAGTCAAAGGTTTCCCCTCAAAGGGTCATTTCATTTGCTCGACTTGAACTTTGCGCTATTCTGGTTCTTACTAAGCTCATTAAGAGCATTCTCGTAGCCTGCCAAAGCCGTATCAACGTTCATAACGTTTTCGCATTCTCTGATTCGACTGTTGTACTTTGTTGGACGCATTCATCGCCTCACAGATGGCAGACATTTGTGGCCAATAGAGTATCAAAGATACAAAGTGACTTATCACCGAAAAATTTGTATCATGTGTCCGGTATCGACAATCCCGCAGATTGTTTGTCTCGCGGACTCACAACTTCGCAAATTATAGATCATCCGCTATGGTTCCATGGCCCTCCTTGGGCCCGCTCAGATATTTTGCAGTGGCCTATTGTTTCTTTCAATCCATCCACGGTTTCAGAGGCGCCTGAGGAAAAGAAATATTTGCTGTTAATTGCTACATCGTCAGTAGAGTCGTCTTTAGTCTCGTTGGCCAATCGCTTATCGTCATGGTCAAAGCTGCTGCGTTGCGTTGTCTACGTTTGTCGATTCACGAAACTTCTGCCGCTACGTGATCGTATATCAGCGACAGATTATGACTTTGCTGAGCTTTTAACCCTGCGTGAACTACAACGATTGTATTATTCCGATGAAATCGCTAACCTACAAGCTGGTAAGATTTGTAGCCGCTCGTTTCAGCACCTCACACCTTTTCTTCAAGATAGTATCGTTAGAGTTGGAGGTCGTTTGAAACACTCAAATTTAAACTATAATCAAAGGCACCCTATTGTGCTTCTTCGCAAACATCATATATTGGATTTAATTTTACTGATAGATTACCATCATAAGGTTAATTGTCACGCCGGTCCTGACTTGTTAATGTCGCTCTTACGCCAAAGGTATTGGATACTTTCGGCGCGCAATTTTATTAGGAACAGGATACACAAATGTCTTCCTTGTTTTCGACTTCGTCCCAAGCCAACGTTCCCTGAAATGGCCGATCATCGCTCTTGTCGTGTCGTGCAATCGGCAAAACCTTTCATACACACGGGCACTGATTACGCCGGTCCTTTCAATGTTACCATAACTCGGGGTCGAGGTATTCAGTCGACCAAGGCCTACGTGTGCCTTTTCGTCTGTATGGCAACTCGCGCAGTTCAAATAGAACTAGCTGGTGATTTGAGCACCGCAAGCTTCATGGGAGTTTTTAAACGATTCTTATCGCGTCGCGGCCCTGTAGGTCGAATTTATTCCGATAACGGAAGTATATGTTATATCGGTGCTAAGCGCACACTCTCGGAACTTCACGAGCTATTGTGCTCAAAATATCATAAAACTGAATTTGGTAATATGTTAGCTGAAAATCGCATAGATTGGTCACTCAATGTTCCTGCTGCCAGTCATTTTGGTGGAAATTGGGAGACTAATATCAAGAGTCTAAAGACTCACTTGTATCGTGTGATAGGTGAACAAATCCTATCATTTGAGGAGCTGAGTACTATATCCACTCTAGTGGAATCGGTTATGAATACTCGTTTACTCTGTAGGACGCTTTCTAGTGATCCTTCAGAACCACTCGCATGACTCCAGCGCATTTCTTATGCCTCACTCCGCTTAAGTATCTACCCGGTAGGGAAATTAACGATAGCTTACATACTGTTTCGCGTCACGACTTGTTAGATAAATTAGTCCAGTCTTTCTGGAAGCGCTGGAGAACCGATTACCTTCATACATTACAGTCACGTCGAAAATGGAATACACCTTCAGATCCCATTACTGTAGGGACTGTTGTGATTCTCTTAACTAAAAACTCTCCTCCCGTTCATCGGCCATTGGGTATTGTGGAGGAAGTTTTCCTCTGTTCAAATGGGGTTACGCGAATAGTTCGCGTTCGAACTGCAACTGGATCATACTTGCGTCCGGTTGTACGTCTCTGTCCTTTACCTAACCAATAATTTGATGTGTTCTTGTGTAGGTTAGGTTAGTATCGTAGTTTAGCATAATTTAGCATACATTTTATTTTGAAGGCATCCCTTCAAGCCCGGGGGAATGGTCGCGCCAATTCAATTAATTGTTTAAAATCTAATATTTCGTGGAACTAAACATTGGCTTAAGAATTTCCTTTCTCCATCTCCTTCCCGCACATAACCTTCTCGCCCAAGTGTGAGCGAGATACTATTCGCGTGCATTCATCTCGGAAATGCACGCCACCTGTGAGAAGACTCGAAGAAAAAACATGGCCGATTGAAGGTCTTCGCGCTAACCGCTATCAAATAAATTTGGATTTACGTGACAGTGCTCTGAATTTCCACTGGATTATACATCTAGGAAGTGGATTACACCCTCGGACATCAGAGCAAGGTATTGTGCACCCATCCTTAACAAGAATAGCTTCTTCCCATTGTTCTACGCAGTTCTAACCGTCATTTCCTTGTCACCACTTTCTCAAGCCAAATTTAAAATTCGCATCATCTCGCATTTCTCTTCTTTTCTCCCTTTTCAAAAAATACAGTCCACTTAACCGCACAACCATAGGTAATTTAAAGTACAGTAATAGTGTCCTATATTTATACTTTTTTTTAATATTTATACTTCCTAATAGCGGCTTAATGTCATTCTTGTCCTACATTAAGACGTTCTAATAGCGGCTTAGGTCACTAGCCCCTCCTCGCTAGCGACAGTAGGTTTCTTTCCATGAGACTTGGACAGCCTTTCTCCGCTATGAACTATTTCATGTCCGAAAGAAACTCTAATTTTATTTTGACAACAAACAAAACAGTTACTTCAGTCATTAGTATGTCTGTCATAATTCAGCAAAAGGGTATCAGAGGGCTTAATCTTTTATCAAACCGTCAATGTAGTAGGTCGGTCCAACACATTCAAGGGCAATTACATTACTTTTGTCTGCAAGCAACTCACATATCATCCATCCACTGGTTACCCTACTAATAGAATGCAACTGGATACATAGAAGAACCCAGCCTAACTCCTATCCTACTTGGCTAAGTTCCCCTTTTCATATTAATAATATTAAACAAGCAGAGTAAAATGTCCCTTAGAAATAAAGTGACATTTTACAAAACTTGTTTAAGGCCCATCATGACATACGCTTTCGCAGCGTTCGCGCATTCTAACCCAATTCAGACCGTTCAGGCAGTCCAAAACCGATTCACGTGCAGTCACTGGTTCACCATGGTATATGAAAAACGTAGACCAACATCGCGACTTAGATTTTGAAACTATAGCCGAGTTCATGGAGCGCGCCTTCCGGCAGCATTATGATTCGGCTTCCCACCATCCGAACCCACTTGTTTCCATGATCCCAGATTATCCAATTGATCCACCGATTAAACATCCCTCCGTAGATCAAGACACGTTCTTGGTGATCCCGCAGGGCGATTATGGATTTTTGTTACTATCAAAACTTTGATACTAATCACTTTCAGTTACTTTTGATGAATTGGTATTACGGAAGGTTGATGTTGATTGTCATACATGCTGTCATATGAATAAAATGCTCAGATCTAATAAATTTGAAGACGGAGCACCGCAATCAGCCAAAATAAAGTCTCAAAACCGTGCTCCTGAGTGTAGATGGCCGCACCTACGCAAACACATACACCGAAATCGTGCTTCTAGCTTATATATATATATATTAAATAAATTATGTTATTTTATTGTAATATGTATTATTGACCACAACATGACATAATACTTAATAGTATAACTATGTATGCATATACTAAGAGCATAGATCACGGTTTGGGTAGATCAGTGTGTGTGGGTGCGTGTATTTACACAGAGGAGCATGGTTTTGATACTTCACTTTAGTTATTCATGGCAGTCTCCGTCTATATACTCACTTGGTCTGAAATATATATAGAACGTACGTACAAGCCGGGCGAATCAACATAACACTTGGCTCGAATGACGTTTGTGCAAAGTACAGTGTGTGTGTAATTGCAAAAAAGTTTTCGTTTCCATTTCGTTTTCTTTTACGAAAACGAATGATATTTATATTTTTTAAGCTTATACATGTATATAATTAAATCGGTATGAGGTAGTATCTTTTGGTTGTAATTCGATTTAGATGGAAATAAAACAAAAATAAATAGATATATTTTTACGCTGAATCGTCACATAATTCATTTCTTCTATCCCAGACATATCGCTATCATCTTGTTCACTTTAACTTTCTGAAGAGCTTTCTTCTCCAAAAGAAATAATAATTTCACTTTCATGGATTTCCTGGAGTCTATCATTTTCCCAATATTCTTTTTGGAGTCTCTTGACATGGTTTACTTCTTTCTTCCAATCTGCAGTCGTTATCGAGTTTACTGCATCTCTTGTTAATTTTTCTATCTGTCTTTCCGATTTATCAATATTTTTGTCTGCCACCCTTTGTTTAACCAAATTCCAAATATATTCAATTGGATTCAAATCACAATGGTAGGGTGGCAGACGTACAATTTCGCAGCCATGCTCCCTTAACAATTCGTCAACAACATATTTTGTTTCCGGTTTATTTACTAGATTTTGCTAAGATGATATAATTCCGGTTTCGTCATTTTTTCCTCAAAACTGATGTTGTTTTTTAACAACTAGCTTTGCATCTCACTTTTTAATGATGACATGCATAGTATTTTTTCAAACTGGGTCGAATGGTACGGTGCGTTATCAATTACAACTATGCCGTTTGGAGGCAAGTTGGGTATTAATTTCTCTTTGAGCCACTTAAGTTTTTCGTGTCCATTTCATCGTGGTTATCACCTGTCTTAATTTTGCACTTATAAAGCAGTTCGGCCCCAAGAATAAATCCATTTTCACCACCTGCATGTACGAGAATCCAGCGTTGACCAGGATTGGTATTTTTCTTTACACTAGCATCGCTGCTATTTTGCCAGCATTTTCTCATTGTATAGTGAGAATGAATCCAGATCTCATCTAAAAACGTCGTAGGTTTTTTGTCCGCTCCAAGTTAGTTATTTTCTTTCATTCGTCGCAGATAGCGGGCCCTCCAGGCAGCGATATCGGGCTTTTGTATCAAAACCAATCTGGCATTCTTGCATTTTTTTAATTTGTATCCGAATTGCCTTACTTGGATAAGTCGCAATGTAGTCCTTTCACCAGAAAAAGACAAAATAATATTTATGATTTACTACTGGAAAAAATATTCGAAGACCGAAATTGTATACCGGGTATTATTAATATAGAAAACATCTAAATAAAGATTTAAAAAAAAAATGCGTGTTGAACTTACACTTAACCATTATCATAGTTACTTAGTGGACCTGTCGTAATCGATGCACTGAAATTGAAATCAGTTTTCACAGTTAAACAATGACCCTTACATCCCGTAATCCGTTGAGAGCGCTATCACAAAAATATGCGCAGTTGCAAGGTTTTCGTCGTTTAAATATTATACACTGCCTTAAAGTCTATACCTAACTATTACATGAATAATATCCTTTATTTCATCTTCTTGAATAATAATAGAGCAAATTTTAGAAATTTTACTCATTTATTTAGTAATCATCATTCTCCTGCTGCTTGTTTCGGCAAAAACACACAGAGACCCGATTTGAGAACTCCAATAGCCACGTAGCCACGTAAGCGCTGCTGTTGTATGCGTGCTATGTTAGTTGTAAACTAGGACCGCAGGGTTTTGATCGTTGTGTGTATCCGTTCATATAGTCTCAATGTTTCTTAAGTTTATATAAATTGTTTACTTATTTCAATGATACCCAATTCCTAATAAAAGTTATTTTGGTTTTAGTTGTGTGTTATGACAAGACAAAATGGGAAAAAATATACCTATATAAGTACCAATGTGTCAGTAAACGTAAAAGACGTAACATTGAATCTCTGATGAGCAAGAGAAATCGGGTATTATTTTCGTTTTGATAGACTTATTTGATTAAAGAATGAATCATGCTGGACCGTGCCCTGCCCGAGGCCCAGACGAGGCAAGGATTCAAAACTTCACGAACATTTTATATGATGCAATGTGGCCTGTTTCTTGACTCAAGTCACTGTTACTTGGAGGCTTTACCTGATTTCTAATACAGTGAAGGTCCTGTGGAAGTGAAATGTCCGATTTCTGCTTTTAAAATGGACTTTGAAGAAAAAAAGTTAAAGAAATTATATGCAATGATGTTACATGTGCAACAATAATTCAAAACCATGACTGGTTTACCAAATACAAGGCCAGTTTTATATTACAAATAAAAGTATTTGTATACTTGACATATCTAATGACTAGCCCAGATCACCCTGTAAAAGTTATGAAGATACGAGTGATTATAGAGAAAAAAAATTTGGCAAGCAAATATGCTACCGGAGTTGCAGGCGTTTTACGAAAGATGTGTTCTCCCAGAAATTATTGACTCGAGGAAAGCTTGGTCAATGCCATTGCGCGAAATATATTTCTAACTAGCTGTTTCATCCAAACGCTGCTAGTGATCCAATTATTGTAAGCGAAAATGTGTTATCCATTCCACCCGTATATCGCAAAAGAAGAATGGTTGTAGTGTATAAATGTAAATAAAATATTTTTGTTTTCAAAGAAATCTGTTATTCCTGTAAGTATAGGAATAATAGATCACCTGATCGATACAATACATTTTCAGTAAAAACGCTGATAAGAACAATATAGTATTACCACAGAATAACTAATAGGTAGTAAACGCTAAGACGTACCACCTGGAGTCATAGCTTATAATTAATTTAAATAATGGGCGCTAATTTTATTATCCACAAACATTGTTTGAGCTATAGGGTAGCAGAAATTTCTTTATTTACCAAACCATTGGTCGTAAAACACGTAACCATAAACTTTACGCACACAATTGCGTATGTATAAAGACGACGTTTGTATTTAGTCTATAGTATCTGTGTGGTAGTGAGAACTCGGCCTTTATTTGGAAAAGTGGTCTAGTATCTCCAGGGCGTGCTAAGGATCATGACCGTTTAGCGCAGTACCTGCCTCACCTACACAGAATACAATAATAGTAGTTGGCAGCCAGAAATACCAAACATTGCGCTGAGTCAAAATGTGATAGCGTTCTTAAACAAAGGCCCCCGTCATCGACCGTACCTACCGCATTATGTTGTTACCGTTACCGTTTTATCATCGGTCAGCTTACTATCGTTTTACTAAATAAATAAATAAATCGAAAAAACGCAACCTTGAAAATCAAAACAAAGTTAAAGACATACACATACCTGGAAAATACAAATCCTGTTTGGCAGCGGCCAGTATTTTCTTTAGAGTAGGAACTTCTTTAACAGTGTAAAAACTGTTGACAATGTTTCTCAAAGCGACAAGATCGAAACTGTAATGACTTATTTTCTTAGAACTGGGTTTTCTTTTGTTGCCAGGTGTTGATGGTATTGAGGCAGATGTCGAAGTACTCGGCACCGGTGAAACAGACGATGCTACTAGTTTCATTTGTCTTTTTATTCTCATCAATGTACTTTGAGATATTCCAGTTACAGCACAAGTTCTATTTATTGGTAGATCCACAGGAATCAAAAAAATTTTATTCACTTTTTCATGCTCACGAGATTCTCGAGCACTCATGGTAGGATCCACAGGAATCACATATTTGCTCATTTCTTTCTCGCGTTCAAAAAATGACAATACTTTGAGTATAACAGCCCGTTCTTTACTGTGTATCATTTTTCCTACTATTTTGCTAGGAAAAAACAGCTATTTCAAGAAAAAAGTCCAAACGTAACAATTATAACAAAAATCTAATAACAATAACAAATAACAGCAAAAGAATAACTTGAGAATTTTAAAGCGCTAATACGACACGTGCATCGGTATCTGTAATGCTATCGCTACTGCCCTCGCAAGGCGACGGTGAGGCGCCGCGCGGTGTAGTGGGGGAAGTATCGAGTTCCGAGCCAAGTGTCATGTTAATTCGCCCGGGTTGTAATCCATCTTGTCAAAACTGGTTCCAATTACAATCAAAGTTATGATTGAAATTATATCGATTGCTAATCTAAACTAAAAGAAATTGATTCTGTCAAAAGTTCCATAATCGCCATACAGATCACCCACCCATCCAGTTCGGACAGTGTAAACACTCCACAGAAACACCGACCTCGCCGGCGAGGTCAAAGACGTCCCTCCGTTCCCGCTCTAGTTAGGCCGTCCCCCCAGGCAACAGCCCAAGCCGAGGTCCGAACCTAAGTAGTGCCATTGCATTTTTTGCAATAAAACCTAAACATTTTAGGTCAAGTGCCATAAGCGCTCGTTAAAAGTCCTTGTAACGCTGTAGCTTGTAACCTTGTAATCACTGTACAACCTAAAAGCCAGTCCAAAAAAAAATAGAACACTCTTAGTCCGGTCCAAAGAAAGAACCCTTCAAGATTGTATCTCGACATACTAACAGCTATTAATAAAAAGAGTTTCCACTATATCAGATCGTTTTAGTTTATGGTCCCCGAGTCCTGTTCCTTCATACATATATAATACGGACATCGCGAGATCTCAATTGAGGGCAAACTACTAGTATATTATATTATTCAGCATTGTTGAATAATACGTTTTAGTTATGAGTCGGCGGTAATGACTGCTACAAAAAGCAGTGCTTTACTGATTCATGGTAATGATAAATTTTATTATAGATTGTTTTATAATGCATTTTAAAACATAGACTTAGATTATTAGTCTTATCCTACCTTTCAGTTTCATTGGTCAAATCAATTATTAAGGTTCATTATTTTTAACAATATTTCTTTTCATTCTTTTCATAACACCAATTTTAACAACATTTCTTTTCATTCTTTTCATAACACCAATGGGTATCATTCCCAAATCACCTAGAATGAATTCATTATTCAATAAAAGCAAAACCTTGAAAACTATTTCGTTTATTTATAAACTGTTTCATGTCTTTTTTGGAATGGATTTTGGATTTTTCAAGCCCAAATCTTTTAAAACTCAACTCTTTGTCAAAGTACTATCATTAATTCAATCTTCGGCATATTGTTATTTATGCTCGCAAAATGTAAATATATTTCAATCAGTATTACACTTCTTCTGGTATTCTGTGCGTTTTATTAATTATCTGGTAATTGTAACATTCTTAATATCTTCCAAATGTGAAACCACTTTTTGCAGTCTTCTTCAAGATTTACAAATCATAGATTTCGGTTTAAACGTAAAACATGCTACGTATAACATGGGAATTAAAATTGTGCTAGCAATTACTGCAAGTTTATTTTACAATATAACAATTCTATTAAGTTATTGTGCTTCAAAGAAAACTTGTTTTTTAATGTATTGGCAAAGAGTAATTTATATATCAATATTAGTTTGTAACAATATGATGAATATCACACATGTGCTAGGGTTTCACGCTGTTTACTGTCGGTTGAAAAGAATGACCTGGATTTTGGAAACGACAAATGTTGATGTTATATCTATGCAACATATATACAAATCGATCGTTGACGTGACTGAAAAATATAAAACCTCATTCGATACCTTGGTAAGTATGGATGTATTCTATGTCTTTTTTTTAACATTGTTCTCAAAATATATTTTACTTATCTAAGAAATCTTAACGAGTTTCCATTGTTTCAGTATATGTCATCGATCATATTATATATACCGGATGTAATGGTCTTGATGTACTTTGTAGTTTTGGAACTACATAACAAAGAACAACATGTAAAGCATTTTTTTCTGCAAGGGCATAGTTTATCTACTTACTTACTTAAGACGCCACATGATTTTTATAAACAAAAGCTTTATTAATTTTTAGGGTGTTTCGTCGGATATATTATTAAAGATGGCGACAATTTTTAGTTCCACATTACTGACATTCCTACCTGCAGTTTTCGCAGGCATGTTGGCTACACAAGTTAATAAGTTAAAGGTGGTGCTACATGACAAACTTCTTCAACTACAAGGTAACATTTGTTTCTAAATATTTTATACCTCTAACTTGCCATATAATGGTTCATCTTACTTGATACATTAAATATGTATAATTTTATATAATATGACTTTTTTTAGAAAAGGCTTGGGTCACAAAGTTATATTTCTGTTAATTTTCAGACGTAAATAGAATTCAAATGATCAAACGGTTTATTGTCTTCGTAGAAATCCGTGGGTTTCGATTCTACATCTTCCAGATCCTTCCCCTAGACGTGCACTTACTCAGAAAAGTACTAAGCTTTTGCGTCACCTACCTTATCGTCATCCTTCAGTTTACTAATAAGTCAGGGCTGTAGACTGTATTAAATAGGACTGTATTTACTACACTCGTTCAAAATTAAACTCGCTCGCTCTGAACGTTGATACAAAACAACTTTATGTGCTTCACTGTGTACAACTGAACCCAACCTGAATCTCTTTATACGATCAATATACAAGAATGTGATAGTATATCTGCCCTATAATAAATAAAGCTAAGACTACAAATACTTAGGTGTTTTATGTGTGTGTATAGTCATAAATTAATGTGAAATTATGTGATATTGTAATAAAATATATATATATTAAAAAAAATAAGAATAATATACAAAAACATAATAATAGGTTGGGGAAAAAGTTTCTTTGCATTTTTTAAGAAAATTCAAAACATTTTTAATATAGTTTATTTACATTTATTATAGTATGTAGGTACCTCACAGACACTGCACTAGATCCATAAACATTTTACCTTTTTTGTAGTAAAATTTTAAAATGTATCGAATTTCTTCATTAGATTTACTCATCTTGACAGTACAAAAAACAAATAAAAATCTCACATTTTCCTAATTTGAATTTGCAATTATGTTTTTAAAATTCAAATTTTTAATGATACTAAAACCAGCCAGATACAAATAGTATAGCCAAAGAGATTTTATTACAAGTTCATACACACTATAATGCGAAAAGACTTTTTCCCCAACCTTATATACAAAATAATATAACCAATTCCTATTCCAATTCCTTCCAAAACTTAAAAATGTATTATTGTAATGTAAATGTAATAATAAAAGTTTCAAAAACTCCAAATAGCAAAAGACGTTCATTAACCCTAAGCATAATACATCAACCAAACCTAAAAAAGGGTACGGACGCATGATTCCGTGGAAAACTACATAGTGCCGTTTCGAGACGGCAAAAAATAGTCATTGATCGACTATCATTGCATGCACATTATGAGTTGCTAGTTAGACCATGCTAAATTAAATGGTGTTGAATTGGTTAAGGACCTGATCACTAGGCATTCTTAACTTTACTGACATGAGCTTAGACAATTTACAATGTTTTAGTTTATTAGACATGGGTAGGTATGGTTCACTTTCAATTGTTGTTTTAATTTTTTATCTATCAGAAAGGTTTTAAGACGTAACATTCTATTAATAAATCCAGAATCCTAAAAGAAAAGCACACAGTACATTTTGGGCTTTACTCACGTATTATTTTGTCGATGGAGGCACAAAATAATATTTGACATTGAAAAGTCAGCAACTGCAGAGGACTCGCTAACCTCTGGCTCTACACATTACATTCGGTCTGATAGGGCTCAGGTACTATCAAGAGAAAGATTATTTGTACCGCGAAAGATCCGAGAAGCAATCGAAATCAGCCGTGTTTCAAACTTCAATCGAGACAAAGGTTGGTTTCTTTCTCCAGCCTTGTCTTCACGGAACGTATTATAGTAACGTTGTGGAGCCGGTTAGTGATAGTTCATAGTAGTTTATTCCATTGACAAATTACATTGTTAAATTACAAATTAAAAATATAATTAAACATAAAATAATTATTGATAAATTATGGTAATCATGCAATATATTACAATGTCAAAAACCTAACCTAACAATGAATAATCAGAACATTTTAATGTGATCAATCAAAACAATCAATAATTATAAAACGGTTCATAGATCATCCAGTGAATAGAGACATTTCTCCAGAAGAAAAGATTTCAACTCAACCTTTAGTTTTGTTCTTTAGTGAATAATAGATTTCAGTTCTAGTGGCAGTCTGTTAAAAAATTCAACTGCTTGATATCTTAAACAGTGTTTCATGATGTTGAGTGCGGGGTGTATCTTATTCTTTAGATTTTTCTTCCTACTATTTGTCCGCACATTATTTTCACTATGTGTCTCATACTCGTGTATGTTTTTGGCTAAAAAGCTAATAATTACATGTACATAGATACTTGGGACCGTCAAAATACCCAGTCGACTAAAATGCTCTCTACATGACTCTCTCTGAGAGATCCCAACTATAGTTCTAATACTTCGTTTTTGCAAAATGAATGCTTTTTCCAAATTATACCTGTAACTGTTTCACCAGAACTGAATGCTATACCTTATTTTAGATTCTACTAGTGCAGAATATACTATTTTTAATTGATTGATACTGATTTCATCACGTAAGGTACGTAATGCAGAACAAGCTGACGCAATGAAGTTTTCGATCCCTTCCAATTCATTTTTCCAATTTAGGAGAGAGTCAATCTGTACTCCAAGGAACTTCACACAGTTAACGCTTTCAATTCTCTCACTATTTACCCTGGTTTCAATCCGATCGTTATTTCTTACCGTAGATTTGAACAACATGATGTTTGTTTTCTTAATATTGATAATAAGTTTGTTTGCAGAAAACCATTTTTGAAAAGCAAACCAGTGCTTCCTCTATCCTAGTGTTAAGGGATGTCATGTCATCCAAGCTGATAATCGCATTCGTATCGTCAGCGTTAACAATTAATTTGATGTCAGTTAAGTTATTAGTTATGTAATTTATTAAGTCATTCGTAAAAATTATAAACAATATTGGCCCTTATATTGAACTCTGAGGAACTCCTGTCAAAATGTTAGTTAATCTTGATTTATGCACAGATTCTGTTCCTTCATGTTGTGATCTGTTTTTAACTTCGACTTACATTGTCCTATTACTTAAATATGACTTAAGTAGATCCAAGGCAGCCCCTCGCACACCATAGTGTTCTAGTTTATTTATCAAAATTTCGTGGTCAACGGTGTCAAAAGCAGAACTTAAATCTAAGAAAATTCCAGCTACTTTTTTTTTAATATTCAATCATTCGACTACGTCATCAATTAGTGTATTCACGGCATCAAGAGTACCAACTGAGGTTTGATAACCATACTGCCTTTGGTGTAATATTCTGTCAGTGTCAGTGCTGTATGTTTGACGGTTCCCAATGTTGAGGGCACGAGTGGTGAAGTCGAAGGGCCAGTACTAGCATCAAATTTGTCACCGCCTGCCGTGACAACGTTTCCCCCTCTACCTGCACGCACGACTTGCGCCGCGAGATACCTCACCCACAGTGCGAACCGTGAACTCGAGCGGCAACGAGCGGACCGCGGATCAAACTCACCCTGATAAAGATTTTCTAGATGAATCGAAACAGTGTCGGTACCTCCATCGACAAAATAATAAGTGAGTAAAGCCCGTGTTTATCAAAATGTATAGTACAACTCACGAAAGTTTTAAAAGTAAAGCACACAGTATTTTAAAAACAGTTTATCAAACTTGTCACGTGGTTTTTTCATAAGTTACTGGGTTTTTCAAGCAATCATTATTTTAATTTTTTTATCAAATGTTTTGCGTTATGTATAAAGGTTACAAATCAAGTTAACAGCCAGTGGCTCTCAAATGTTTGATTAATACTCTCTTCACCTCATTACTTGAATATTATATAATATACTATACATACTACATACTATATTACTACTATTATACATACTATACTATATATAAAATATACTTTTTGAAACTATCATGGGTTTCAATGATATAGTTATAGAGTTACACAAAATTTATGAAAAATTATATGTAGACGCTACCTCGTACTTTCTGGAATTTTAAACAGTGGTTTTAATCGATGCTTCCGTTACTTGTAATTTATTGATAACAATTATATGTCATTGTGCACTGTCTAGCGACAGCAAAAAGTTGCTTTAAGAATCATCAGTAGTGTTGATGTTAGATAAACAAATAATCAATAAATAAAAAATACCGGACATTTCACACAGCATCATCTGACCCCTAAGCACAGAATACAGAAAGCTCACTTCAAGAACAATATTTTATAAATAGCGACTCTTGCGGCGACGCAACAAAGTTCAATTCAGCTCGCAAATCCTCTAAACGTCCTTGAGATAATTACCTAAACATAGCCAAACGCTTCTTACATATAGCGCTGCCACTATCTGGGGCGGAGCGACGCAATTTGTAAGGGTTGTCGATTTGTGGCGTTCTGCAGCTTATATATCTAATAATAAAAATAATCTATCTGTGGTGTAATGTAGGTGGGAAGGTAAGTAATTTTTTTGAACAATTTCATTTCCAGAGTAGGTACATAGGTAGGTGCAAATCTAGCTATCATCATTAAAGCATGTTGGGTACTTGTATTTACAAGTACCACATAGAGATAGACATAGACATATTTGGGAATCATTTACTATGCATAGGCTCTAGGCAAACTAAACAGCTAGGCTCACCTAGGTAGGAAGATTAAAGTTGGTAGGCTCCTCGTAGAACCTACCTTACCTTCCGACACTTATTTAAGTTTTATTTACGAGTACATACCTACCTAAACCACCAAACAGCATAATATTGGTAGGCACTGCTTTAGAACAGTTTTATATGACCTATTACCTACAGTTTGAGGATCGTGGTACGTAATATCACGTAATGTTAGGCGGCGCCAAATTTTGCGCCAAATTTTGTATTCCAGTGGATTTATGTCTAGGCTAGACGAGGGCCAGTCTTCGTGCCTGATAAAGTCAATTTCACGGGTGGTCAGCCAGTTTTGAGTGCTTCGTGCCCTATGAGCTGGTGCAGAATCTTGCTGGATCCAGGGTTTGTTTTCGAACATATTTTGGGAAAGAAGTTCCACTATGTATGTAAGGACGGTATTTTTGTACACAACAGCACTCGTTTTCACACCTTTTGGCAGAAATGCACATCTGTTAGGCCTGAATATGACATTGCCAGCCAAACCATGCATGACGAAGGATAATGCCCTGGCTGGACCCTCGAAATACAGGCGCTTGCTTCTTCACTGCTGTAGGCGTACACATTATATTTTTTTTTGTTGTAACTTTCTTCGATGTTAAAAATGTTTTCACATGAAAACAAAAACAAAATTTGGCGGTATTTTTTTCCCGCATAACGCCGTATCAAAGCGCGAGATCTTTCCAACCTATTTGTTTTTAGGCACGCGTCCATAAAACGTCCGGTCCTTTTTCGATAAGCCCGTAGTCCTAGGTCTTGATTTAACACCCTTTTAACAGTTGTTCTGTTTAGTCCCATCCGAAGAGCTAAGATTTTTTGTTTACGCACTGGATTTCGTTGGATTCACGTTCTCACTGCTTTGATGACCGCTGGTGTCCTAGCGTGAACCGTGCAAGGTCGAACGCTCCTTTTTCGATCTTCGAGGCTCAAATCTTCACTGAATCGTATAATGGTTCGATAAACAAACCTTAATGTTATTTTAAAATAATATGTTGTTCTTTGTTGGCGCGTAACCACAGCTGTGCAACGCGATAACCGCGACTCGAACTTCCTATAACGTCCATTCCATTTTGAAAAATGAACATAAGTTAATTTATTTTTTTACCGACTTAATCAAAAAGGAGGAGGTTGGAAATTCGTCGGAATCTTTTTTTTTTTATGTATGTTCACCGATTACTCGAAAACGGCTGAACCGATTTGAAAAATTATTTTTTGTTTAAAGGGTATACTTCACAGGTGGTCCCACATAAATTTTATCAAAATCGGTCAAGCTGAAAAATCAACGATAATATAAAATTTGTATACATCGATGATGTTTTCATGTACTTCGATACCTCGCTATCCCATTGGAGCGCAGCGTTTATTTGGCCTACCCATGTTATATATATACAAAATACATCTACTTTCCACTAAAAACGTATTATAGGCTCAAATTACATTTAATGAAGTCGGTTTCTTTTTATTTTTTAAACGTAGTTATTATTTTTAGAAAGCTCAACTGTTCTTTTTTCAAAATCAATAAACGATTTAAGGACAGTATTCGAAATTTAAAAATAATAGGGTTGTGACAGCAATTATGAACCGACTAGGTATATTAGCAGGAAGCAAACTAGACTTCAACTCGGTTGTTCTGACAAAATGCTGGCTCCAAAACTAAGGCTCTGTTAGCGTCGCATTCTTTATGAACAGGCAAACTTGCAATGTTAATTTTATCTATAGCTATTTTTTAGAAGTTAGGGTACTTGTATTTGTTTAAGGTAGGAATATATTTTATATCATAAATCATAGGGTAGTTTGTACTAAGTAGTCTTCCGGTATACTCCATGCGATGTGTTACGAAACAAGTAATAAAAATCTTTTTTAAAGTCAATCGTGCGTCGTTTTGTTTTATATATAATCCAGCAGGCTACAAAGTCCTTCAAGTCAGATATCTGTCGGATATCACACAAAGACGACCGCCGGAGCTTGTAATCCAAAAAAGGTTCTACTTCTTCGATGAGGGCAAAGCCTCCCGCCTTCTGCCTTTCTGGAGGCAGAAAGGCAGAAGGCGCAAATTCGCATGGAACTAAGTAAAAAGTTAGATGCTGATCTAGCTAGCCTAGACGTCGAATACAGTTCACACGAGGGAACCGAAAGCCGTAGTCGCGTTGAAGAGTAGATGGAGCGTGGCTATCACGAGCTGAACAAAGAACTGCCTGCCCCCGAAGATGTTATTTATACGGGTAAACAGTGTCTACTTTCTGGACCACTGGCACGCACGGCGGCGCAGGTGCCACGCTCGGGCATGGCAGCGCCCGCGCCGCACCCGGCGCTGGGTGCGGCCACCGTACAGAACCGTACCGTAGAAGGTACAGTTCAGATGCTCGCCAGTGCGTTGAAGGATTTCACCGCTGCTTCCACCAGTCATGCATCGGACGCGAACCTACTCAGCCGCATTTGCACGCCCCGAGAGCTACCAGAGTTCTCCGGCGACCCTTTGGAATGGTTGCAGTTTAAACACGCGTTCAACGAGTCTACGGAACTATGCAGATTCACAACAAAAGAAAATATGTGGAGACTTAGGAAATGTTCGCCTGGAGCTGCCAAAGAGGCCCTTTCAGCTCTGCTAATAAGTGCATCATCTCCTGAAACTATAATGTCAACATTGAAGTTGAGGTTTGGTAATCCTGACTACATCTTATCGAAGCCTGATGTACACGCCATCAAAAAGTTACAACCTTTGTCTCTAGATTACCACAAAGAAATTGTGTCTTTCTCGATAAAAATACAGATATTCGTAGAAGCTGTGCGTGCCGTCGGCCGAAAAGAATACCTACTAGGTACAAGTACTGTGTCTGTAAAATTATCGAAACTACCTACGGTCCTATTGTCGAAGTGGACAGATTTTAGTTTAGTACACAGAAGGTCATTCCGTTATGGTTCACAATTATTATGGTATGCTTGGGTACAAACCTTATTAATATAACGTAGGCATACATGGGTCATTCTTATCAGAACAGATTTACCAGCCATTCTATCTCCGATCTTTAATTATTGAATAAAATAGTGCGTTATTCATTACAATGTAAATAAACCAAGCATCTGTCATGACAGACTATACCATAGACGGATTATGGTAGATGTATGCAATTGTCAAGGTCCTTGAGTGAAAGCTAGCAAAAAGTAATTAATAGGATTCTTCGTTTTTATTTTCATGAAGTAGCATGGCTCGGCTAATTTAATATTGTTTTATTCGTTTTATAGCATGTTTTATTCAGTAATAATGGCGGAATTTTAATGAATAAATTGTGACTACAGGACGGGTATGGAGAATTGAATTAAATGTGTGTTGTGATGCAATGTGATGTGAACGACGAGGAATCCCAAGAAAATTTTAGACGCCATTCCGCGTGACGTCTAAAATTGACAATTGACCATCGACTAAGACTTTATCAAACAAATTGACCATAAACAAACATAAATACTTGACACTGGCACAATTGGCATTATTTTGTCACATGCCATAAACAAAGAAGAAGAAGAAGTAATTAATACTAAGATTATAGACTATGGTTTAGAAATATTTCACGACTCATGGAGTATCATAATAAATAATACTGGATTTAAATTAGGTAAGATTAAATAGAATTTGATTCTATAAGATAGAATAATCTATCCTTCTATTAATCTATTATTGATAGAATGATTTTAGACGGGAAGATCTCTAAGGAGGTTGAGTTCGAAAGGAAAAACAATTAAATAGGTATATAAAAACAATATTAAAACTAGAATAGATCAATTAAAATCTATTTATGTTCACGATATAATTTAAAAATCATGAAATAACTACATAAAGTAGGGAATAAATTGAAATTTTAAATAATTAAGGGCTTGATTTAGTACAGAGGTTATTTAGCTATACCACGGAGGTTGGGTCGTAAATTGAAATGGAATCGAAATTAAAAATGTTTGAAAATGGAAAGAAATAGAAAAAAGATGAAATAGAAGACGGCGGATTTTGTCATTCTGAATAGGAGGGGCGTGAGGCTGGTCGAGCTGAACGTTTTCGGTAGATTTTTCTCTCATGGTTTCCTACAATTACGTGGTGTCTTGTCGTACGTCGTTTCTGTGATAGTTTCATTGTGTGAGCTACGTTATAGTTTATCAGGTCAGTGAGTCGGAAATTTGTTTACGAGTTCGTGAAGAAAGACAAGATTCACCAAAGTAATTGTATGAGGCTCTTACACGGCATGGTCTGTGGGTCAGATGGAAACCTAGCGGTGTTATACCCAAGTCTGGCTTTCCCACCTTGTTAAGAGTTCCCCCAGGACTTCTCGGAACGAGCCTGGAGCCAGATTTTACCTCTCCTGAGGATCGGCTTAATGGTTCCCTATGATTGGTTGTATTCTATGTAAGGAAGGCAAAACCGGACTTAAAAGAAACAATCAGCATAGTCTATCTTTATATATTTATATACTTGCACATTATATTGCCTTTAATCTACGGATGACATCCCAGGACTTCGGTCTGTCGGAAGTAGATTGTAGGGACGTAGGGGTTAGGTACAAAGTCGAGGTTTACAACTCGCTGTCCCCCAATTAGCAGCTAGGTAGCTCATCATTGCACCCTGATGAGTGACATACACATTTAAATGTACGAAGCTTGCTTCTAGTATTGCTGATTCACACATCTGATAAGGTTAGGTAGGACATCAGGTACACAACACAATTCGACCAGTTTGCCTAGGTTGTCGAATTACTATTATCCATACCTATACAGTAGTATAAATCTACTTATGGTTCTCTATGGTTTAGTATACAGGTAAACTACGTAGTCCTACTACGTAGTTTACCTGTATACTAAATCATAAAGCGCAAACCAGTGGGGAAAACTATCATTGACTAAAAGTTATTAAACATATAAACTCAATTATCCAATGAGATAGTAATCCCAATTATTTACTAAAGGTTTAGCTGAAACATTGCACTAGATAATAAATGTCTAATTGAAAGCAATTATAAATTCTAATGAAATGGAATAATGATTTCCTACACCTTAAATTAAAATGTTCATTATTTGTTTATTGTGGTATATATTTAATGGAGACCTTATGGATGAGTTTTACTATTGATTTATTAATAATCATATTAGATAAGTTCTATCAAACTCTTGAGGCGAAAGTCCTTCTAGCTTGCTTGAATCTATGGAAAGACTAAAGCTGCTATCGACGAAGAGTCAGTATGAATATTACTGTTGATATTATTTTATCTAATTCAGACTTTTACCCAGTAATAGTATAGAGAAATATCTCTTAGGGCTCAGAATTAAGCTATCCAAATTTGATATTATTCATGAAATTAGAGTTGAACTATTCATATAATTGGTATATCTATCACACATTATTAATCTTCTTTACTCTACGGACCTAACAAATAAAATCACAACATATTGTATTAGATAATAATCTGTATTAGGGTCGAGTAGGGTAAGATTCTTGTGTTGTAGGATTAGGGAACTTCGCTAAGTAGGATAGGAGTTAGGCAGGGCTCTTCTATGTATCCAGTTGCATTCTAAGATGCGATACTAGAAGGTGGATGGATGGTATGTGAGTTGCTTGCAGACAAAAGTAAAGTAAATGCCCTTGAATGTGTTGGACCGACATACGACATTGGACGTTTTGATTAAAGATTAAGCCCTCTGATACCCCTTTGTTGAACTATGACAGACATACTAATTACTGATGTAACTGTTTTGTTTGTTGTCAAAATTAAATTAGTGTTCCCTTGGGACATGAAATTATCCATTGCGGAGGAAGGCTGTCCAGGTCACATGGAAAGAAACCTACTATCGCTAGCGAGGAGGGGCTGGTGATCTAAGCCGCAATACAAATATATCAATTTAGGACTAGAATGACATAAGCTGCTAATAGGAAGTATTAATATAGAACAAGAATGTTTACTTTGCTTAACTATTGAAACTACCAAAACTATTATCTATATTATTTTAACGAGAAAGTGACTATGTCTGTCTGTCTGTTATGTTTCTCGGCTGACCTGATTTTGATAAAAAGATAGATTGACTTTGGGGAATGATTTAGGCGGCTGTTTGTGTAGATATCACGCGTGCGGAGCTTGATATTATACAAGGTAACATTTAATGACAAGAACTAATATCGTATTAAAATATTGAAATAACTTAAACCGTTATAATAAGGTTTCACAGTAATACTAGATTGGATATAATACTTATTTACTTTATGCAGTTTAAATTATTACTAAAGGACAATATTTAATATAATTATAAAATTAAATATCGAACCACAGCGTAGGCAAATCAAAGATATTCTTCATTATAGAGGATGATTACTTCTAATAATAATGTTTATAATATTTTAAATACATATCTCAACATAATTCTCTTAAAGAATCAGAGTTACTATATTCGAAACACAACGTAGGATTTTAATCACAACCACTAGACGAATCGTTGGCCAAATTAATAATAGATCAAAGTATGTTTAGGGATTTAAATTATATTATATAATACCATTTAGTTATTTGGGGTTAATTTAGGTACTATTAATTAGTAGAGATGGCGAAAAAAAAGGTTAGGTGCATCGAGAAGTAGTAGTAGGTAGAGGGGGCGTTACAAAGTCACGACTGGTGTTATTATCAGATTTCTTGAAGGAAGAAGCTGTAAAAGTTTCTACTACGTCAAATATCTACTACGTGTCCGCACGCAGCGATCAACATAAACATAACAATAAGAGTACAACCGACATCGCTCACAAACAGTACTGATGCACACAGATGAACGAGAAGGTACTAAATGCCTATTTTGTAAAACGAGTGCGCATACCAAGATAACAGCCTGCAATAAATTTAAAAAGGCTCTTCGCAAACTTCAATGGAGTTTTGTGAAACGCAGTGGGTTATGTTTCAAATGCCTACTTTCACGTCACGACTTTCACGACCGTGACGCTTGCCCAGCCCCAGTCTGCGATAAAGATGGATGCGGCCGGGCGCATCACCCACTACTCCACTATCCCGCAACACCCGAGCATCGCAGCGAGGTCCAGTCTACGCCGGCGGTCGCGCCGCAGGAGCGGCGGCCGCCGCCGGTAACCGGTGTCGAATATAAGTACGGACGATAGTGCGTTCAAAGTGTTATTGAAAGTGGTGCCTATACGTATACACAGCGTATTATAAACGGTATTATAAACTCTAGTGCGTTACTCGACGACGGGTCGACAATTTCGTTGATGAACGATGAACTAGCGAAGCGCGCGGGTTTGCGCTGCCGGCCCGAGATGATACGAGTACGCGGTGCCTTCGATAATGAACTATCTTGCGAATCGATTGTCATGAACGTGAACCTTTCTGGTATGGACAATAAGATATATTCTATCAGGTCTCGTACTGTAAAGAACTTAAATTTACCTGTGCATAGTATGTCTGTTTTTGATTGCAATAGGTATAGAAGTCTGTCAGATATAAAAAACATGTTAAGTTCCACTGATTTAAAACCTGAAATGTTAATCGGTCAGGATAATTATATTATATTACCTTACTTTATTATATATTATTATATTACCTGGTGCGCGCCCGCCGCCCATGCGATGCTTTTTGTGTCGGGTCCGACACTCGAGCCCGCTCCCTCGCCGCTCCCACCGCGCCAGCCAGACCAGTAGCTACAGGATCTACACGATGAGGTGGGGCGATCCTTCGCCTTGGACTCGATGGGTGTATGTGGTAAGCCTCGTCAGAATTAAAATCACTTACTTGCTGTAGCTAAGCTGGAGAAGACCGCTGAACTCGTCGATGATCACTGGTGGGTAGGGTTGCCATGGAAGAACGAAGACGGCATAATGCCGGACTCTTATCCTACAGCGCTGAAAAGACTGAGAGGTATAGAAAAAAAGATGGAAAGAGACCAAGGTTTTTCTGAAAGGTACCGGGACAGGATTAATAGATAATGATTTTGCCAGGTAGCTGACAGACACTAGTACTACAACGAAAACGTGGTACTTACCGCATTTTGGGATCGATAATCCTAATAAGAAAAAGTTGCGACTGGTTTTCGACTCCGCTGCAAAGGTAAATGGTCTATGTCTCAATGATTATTTACATACAGGTCCAGACTTGCTGTCATCACTACTTGGTATAATGCTGCGCTTTAGAAAAAATTGAATTGCAGTAACAGGTGACATTCAAGATTTTTTCCTCAGGGTCTAAGTTCAGCCAGCCGACCAGCACGCGTTTAGGTTTCTGTGGAGGGACAGCCCTACAGAAAAGGTAAAAACCTACATAATGACATCACTCATATTCGGCGCGAACTGTTCTTCATTCGTCAGTCACTTCATAAAGAACAAGAATGCCGAGCGCTTCGAGTTTTCGCTGCCCGAAGCCGTGCAAGCTGTACGTGAGTCGCACTATATAGACGATTACATAGACATCTTGCCTGATTAAAAGAAGGCTGTAGAAATGGTAACAAATATTTGTAATATTCACCAGCAGGGCGGATTCCAGATTCGTAACTGGACAAGCAATAGCATTTGTGTGTTGAACTCTGTACCTAAACAAACTTTAGGTACCGCTGCTGTTAAGTTTAAAATTGATAATCAGTTTGAAGGTGAGCGCACACATGGCCTGATATGGTTTCCCGGTACGGACGAACTAGGTTTTGACGTATCACTTAAGAAAATTCCCCAAAATGTAATTCAAGGTAAGGAAATACCTACGAAGCGCATTATGCTGCTAGTCATCATGTCGATATTAGATGTTTTTGGTTTTTTAAACTGTATTTACTATAAAGGATCGCATAATGCTACAATATACGTGGCAGCTACATATCGGCTGGGACGATGTTGTACCTACCGATATTTATGAGAAATGGTGCAAATGGATCGACATGCTAAAGGTAGTAGACCGCATACGCATACCTAGGTGCTACCATATGACTGCGCATGGAAGCGAGACTCAGATGAAAGTGGCAGGTCCAGCGGCAACACCCCCCGCTCACCCGCCCTCCCCGCTGCCTGGTCCCGGCAAGTCATTAGATGCGCGTGCGATAACTGTGAGTTTACCTACCTGTTATAGCTACCTACAGTTGCATGTTTACAGCGATGCCTCGTCGAAAGCTATGAGCGCCGTAGCGTATTGGCGCTGGATAGATAATAATGTTATTCATGTTGCATTTATAGCTAGTAAGTGGCGAGTGGTACCTGTAAAACAGCTGACGATACCTCGTGCGGAACTACAAGCAGCACTGCTAGCTGCTAGATTGGCAAGTACTATAATTAAAGAACATAAACTGCCAGTTGAGCGACGAGTATTTTAGTGCGATTCTACCACTGTTTTACAGTGGATAAGAAACAATACGCGTACGTATAAGGTGTTCGAAGCAAACCGTTTAGGTAAGATCGACAAGCTGACGCGCGTACAAGAGTGGGTGGAGGTATGTTGATGTTTTTAAACGTGAGTGGTATTCTGGTGGGTGACCTAGTGTTAGTGGTCGATCCTGACTCTCACCGGAACGTGTGGCCAAAAGGCGTTGTCCAGCAAGTATATAAGTCTAAGTATGGTCGCATCCGGCACGTCGACGTGAAGACTAGGCCTTTCCTAGTATACCTGGCGACCTTTATGAACAGGCAAACTTGCAATGTTAATTTTATCTATAGCTATTTTTTAGAAGTTAGGGTACTTGTATTTGTTTAAGGTAGGAATATATTTTATTTTATAAATCATAGGGTAATTTGTACTAAGTAGTCTACGGTTATACTCCATGCGATGTGCCACGAAAAAACGTAATAAAATTCTTTTTTAAAGTCAATCGTGCGTAGTTTCAGTTTTAGACATAATCCAGCAGGCTACAGGCTCTTTCCCGCTTTTTGATCAAAATCACTGATAACGTTAAAGATTATTTATTTATAATAAACATTTTATTATAAACATGTGTTAGAAACAATCAACGAAGAAGGGGCGGTGCCTAGCATGGCGTGATCTGATTACGTCACGCGGCTGGCAAAACAGGCGACAGGGCGGCGGCCGCGCCGTTCTTCACTTCTCGCTTGACTCTCGAACGTGGTGGACGTTTATAAAGACTTGTAGTGCTCAATTTTGATTCCTTTGTTCTCATTTAATTTGTATCAAATATAGTTTTGGATAAAGTTTTGTGTTCCTACTTTATGTTTGTAATTTTTCTTTTTAAAAAACTATTTGCAAGCCTGATCCATAATATGAGAAGTGGGATCAATGTGTGGCCTGTCGCTTACGGGTTTTCTGATAGTTTCTTTGATTCGACTATTTTAGTGATTTTTATTGTGCAAATCTGTAAGTACAAATTAGAATTCATAATGTCAGGGCGGACTTCCAGAAAGAAGAACAGCCGCGAACGAGATACATCTTGACATCGTAGTAGATCTCATAAACGGCGTCATGTAAGCTCAAATAGCGATCATGACAACGCCAGTATTTTGGGATTAAATGCAATAGTAGGCAGACTGAATGCGATTGAGGAAAGGCTATCTCGCCCATCGACATCCTTAGTTTCTGCACCACCACGTCCACCACGAGATTGTCACACCACAGCTACCCGTCCCAACGCCCAGTCTGAACTCATTTTCCACTGCGGCTGAAGGCAGAGTAGAACAAAACTCTCTTCCAGCACAAGAACAGAGTTCTCTACTGCCATCACAAGAACCCAGAGAGCTTGTTACCTTGAGGTGCTTGCTTGTTGGAGGTCGATCGCGGTCGTGTAGCGAATCGATGGAACGATCGCGAGTGCCTGTCACGCGTGGGAAACTGCCTTAAGGGCGACGCGCGTACGTGGTTAAGTGACTGGGTTACTGGCGATCGCACCTGGACTAACTTCAAAACGTATTTTAGATCCCTGCGTCCACCAAGCAATGATGTTGCTAATATTCTTTATGATGTGATGAGTACTGATTCAAAGAAGTTTGATACTTATGCAGAATACGCGCGAAAATGACTGATGCGCCTTAATATTGTTGGTAGTCTATCTGACGACATGAAAACTGCCATTGTTATTCGCGGTATTTCTGACCCTCAAGTGAAAGCTGCCGCGTCTAACGCGAAGATGCAACCGAATCAATTAGTTGAATTTTTGTCTATATACAGTAAACCGAAAAAAGATTCTCAATCTACCCACTATCCTGTTCGTTCGTTAAACAATTAGAAGCGTTCTCATTTTAGCAAAAACCTGGCTCCAAAGCCAGATATACGCTGGAAATGTTATACCTGCGCGGTGGTGAGGGTCACAAAAAAGACACACGTCCTTAAAAGCAGAAATTGGAATCAAACAAATCTATGTCGCTTCTCACTGAATTTAATGAGTTGTTTGTTACTGAAACCGCGACCTCAACTATTAATACTGGTAGCATGGAAATAAAATTTAACAGTAGCGCGCCGGTGCACAATCGAACCTTTAAATTATCCGCTGATGAAAAGATACGTGTTCGCAACGCTCGTCAAAAAGAAGGACGGTACTGACTTACATCGATAATATACTGATGTCCTTCACTATTCAAAAACATTTCTTACCATTCTACGGCAGATTCATGAGACCCTTTCTCAAGCAGGGTTTTCTATAAATCTGAATAAATGCTCATTTCTTAAAACAGAGGTAGAATACTTAGGCAGGCTCATAAGTGAAGGTCAGGTACGACCGAGCCCCATAAAGGTAGAAGCGTTATGTTGTAAAAATAACATGTTTCGGCGCGGTAGCTAATTTATATAGCTAACAGCGACTCCACTTGGGGATCAGAAACGTGTATAATTAACGAAAAGGATTAAAGAAAGACTGACCTTAATTCCACGCGCAAGGTACAGAACAAGCTACGATCACCTCGATACGGGAAATGTGGGTGTTCAATCCTTAGCCTGTAGGTAGGCTTAGAGATTCGTCCAAAGCCTGGTAGTGCTACTTCTGGGCTGATCTTGTTGTCCTTCCTTCTTCCTCTTCCTCTCTTGATGAGGTAAAACTATAGCGGCCTTCGATATCTGTCGATTACCGACAGAAGTAGATGCGTTAACTTTACGTGTCACAAACACAATGGCGGCGCGGCGCGGATGAAAAGCTTACTGCTGGACAGCAGTAGCTTTATTGCTCACGAATGCGGTTATCACTACGAGATGGTAGCAGTACCATTAAATGTCAAAGTAAGTCTTGGAAAAGCGAGCTTCTGCTGAGCTCAACCGTCGGCGTTCGAGGCTGCGCGCAGAGTCTCACCGTGCAGGAACCAAAGGCCAGTTGTTAGAAAAATTGTTGGGTCGAGTCCAACGGCTTTAAATTTGTCCCGATCCTTATTGACGCTTTTTCAAAATGTTGTCTCTTGTACGCTCTTTATAGGCAGGATACTGAAGAACTAATGCATGTATTTACAAATGCCTTAATATTTTTTAGCACACCATCTTTGATTGTATTCGACCAAGGTAGAATGTTTGAGAGCAGAGGAGTTCAAAGTTGGGCTACTAACATGAGGTACGCCACTCATCTCATCACACCGGAGATGCATTGTAAAAATGGACAAGTTGAGTGATATTGCGGTAGGTACCCTCTTGAATATGCTCCGAATTGATGTTAATGTTAAGGGTAATAAATGGTCAGACGTTCTGTGGAAAATTCAATTAACGCTCAACATGACTAAGCAGTCTACCACTAAAATTTCACCTTTGCATCTTTTGACAGGCATAGAAGGTACCACCCCCGTTCTAAGATCACTTGTTAGAGATGTGGTCCTAGAGAATAGTCAGACAGCGAGCTTTCGAACTGTTGGAAGCTAACCAAGAACGGCAGGACCAGCGTGTGAACGAAAATAGAAAGGAACCCCGTTCCTACACGGTTGGCTATTTTATTTTTGTCGGCAAGCCCTCATTGGCTACCGGGAAGCTAGTAGTACCTACATCATTTTGGAACAAAATATTATTATAATAAAAGTAATCTCAGTATTATAGGGGTGCATCGAAACATTTTGCAAACATCGATATTTTTTCGATGCTATAACTTTTAGGTGTAAAAATGGGTGAAGATGGCAGGCAATGAGGACTTATCAATTGAAAAACTTAATGAATTAAAATTTGTTTTCAGAAAGCATTTTGATGATAAAACCTTCCAAAAAAAGAACACAGTTAAACAGCCTAGCCATGGTAAAAAGAAGCATCAATGGTTTGAAAAGCCGCAAGCGAATGGTTCAATTTTAAAAAGTAAAAATGTAATTTCTTATCTGATCGTTTTTTATTACAAGTATTATTATGATAATCAGTAAGAGGACGCACTTATAATTTTTTTTTTTAAATCAATTTGTTTGATTATTTTAATGACGTTTTATTATTGAACCCACATCTATACTGAGCCTAGCACATTGTTTTGTGGTGTTAAATGAAACTTCTGGAGTTTCATTTACCACCACAAAATGATAGTTAAATCAATAATACTTAGGAATTGCAACCGTGGGTAGGTCAGGTCATTCATCGATATCGATAAATTTTAAATGTTATCGCTGAACAGCCCTATTTCGTTTGTTTGGTTGCCTATATAAGTGTACCTAAGGATTGACATTGACGTAAGTGTTAGTCTATATTAATCTATGGTGTCCCGACTCTTCTTATAGGATATTGCATACTCCTTGGTTCTCATTTAATTTGTAACAAATCTAGTTTTGGATAAAGTTTTGTGTTCCTACTTTAGGTTTATAATTTTACTTTTTGAAAAACAATTTGCAAGCCTGATCCATAATACATGTGTAAATAGAATGATAATTACCTATATTGTGTTTAGGTATGTAACAACATACAACGATTTCGGTGTACAAACCGAGAGAATAGCATGCTAAAGTATAACAAATTAAATAATACAATAACATAAAAAAAAAAATATCATTTATAAATTCATCAATATTAAAACAGCATTTTTCGATTGAAAGTTATTATATTGTTGGAGAACCAAAGTTCATTTGGAGTCGGAAGGTATAAAACGCCGTGCGAACACGCGGCCGTTCTCTCTGCTGCCAACCGCCATCGAGGAAACGTCTTTCTGACATTTTTTCATAGCTGCTGCCAGTTGATTTTGTTTAGTTTTCGGTTAATTTCATTTGTTTAGAAGTTAAGGTTTTGTTTGTCAAATTTTATTTTAAAAAATATAAATTTTGTACAAATATTCAATAACATATATTTTTAAATTCATTAACATTAAGTTTCTGATGTGACACGTTACAAATACCGATATAAATACATACATTACATATTATACATAATAAATAATGAATGTTATTGACACAATACAATAAATAAGACACTAACGGCTGAGAGTGGATTTGTATTGTTTGGCGGACGCACAAAAAAATAAAGTCAACAAATTCAAGTAAAAAAAATGGGGCATAATGATGTTGTATGAAATGATCCGAATCATTTATAGTAACGTTGACCAGGAAAACTGCATAGATTTCAAATACTGCATTTTATTTAAATTTAGTAGACCTTTAGTAGACCTAGAAAAGTAGTTCATAATGTTTCACGAACTTTCAGGAGCAGCGATGGCGAATGCCAAAGAAGATCGCTCTCCCTAAAAAGAAAACGAACGTGGTTCGTAAAATTAAAAACATCCAGAAGGTGGTCTAAAATTGTTGCCAGACGTATAAAATACCAACGATTATTAAACTTTACAATGAATTACAAGAAATTGGGTTACAAGAATTTGTAACAATTATTTAGCATTAATATTAACGTGAACTACATAATTTGTAACATTATTATGATTATTTTATTATTTTCTAAGCATACACAAACACACACAGAAAGATTGTGAGTTACACTGGATTTTGATTAAACTATCCTCTAGTGTTAGGTGCCTATAGATAGGTACATTACGTCATGCTATAATGGAGCGTGCAATTCGCACTCTAAGATGCACTGCTATACTGATCTTCCAGTAACTGCTTCTTAAGCGCAAATCTGGAAACACTTACAGATTTCAGAGCGTGTAACGGTCTCTCCGTTGAGGACATAGCTACACGCTCATTTAAGATTTTGGGTTTTTGCCAACACGAATTTACCAAAGAGATATTATGGATACTGCCCACCTAATACTCCGACAACGAGAACTGTTTGATAGAGTTTTCTATAAGCCAATTTAAGAGAATTGGACGAGTTTAGAAAAGCGATATTAGAACATAATATGTCACTTTATAGGCAATTTTGAAACTTCATTTCGGTAACAAGGGATTGCTGCAGGCCTCCCTACCTATCAAATTGGTAGGCTTGTGTTCGCAAAATTTCAGGTGTTGCCGTACTAGCGTTCTTGTTTTCCGTCTACTGCACTAGTAATTCGTTAAAAAAATCTAATTCAGTCAGTTCCGGTTTTTTCTGGTATTACTATCAAAATTTTGCGTCTAGACGAAAATAGAAACGCTTGGAACAGTGCTTGTCCCAACTTCCGCCTAGAACTTTTTAGACCAATGGCAATGGGACTGGTCTCTATGTGAGCATTCATGGAATCATCTGTTTAAACATGCTCAAGCTATGTAAATCATGCCCGCCTCCTAGGCGTTTTGAAATGGGATTCAGGTTATTGGTTACAAGCACTACCATCATTTGACATTGGCACCTTAATAATTCCTACAACATATTGAATTGCAAATTGTCTACCGTATGGTTCGCGGTGCTGTGTTCTTAATCATTCTCGACCAGCTTGGTCTCAGCGGGATGTGGTGTTCTAGGGCCGCTAGTTGAATCGTCTGCCACGCAAGTCTTAACGATGCCATTCGTCTGGCATTTGCCAGTTGTTCTCGAGCCGAACGATCTTATACATGGTGATATTAAAGGTCTGGTGATATGACTTAATAACAATCAATACATTTAAAATTCAAAACATTGCTTTTGATCACTTACTGTTAACCAACAAGTATCTATAAAGATTGTTTCAACGGTCCTTAGATACTCGTAGCCTTATTATTTTCCATATACATTTCAATGTTTTATTAACATTTTTGGAAATAAACTAATAATGCCAGACAGCATCATCTGGCCCCAAGTCATGTTGTACCCATAACTAATTCTCTGCTTAGAGCTTGTGTTATAAATACAACATGACTGATATACTACTTATATTATTTTATTGTAAATACATAGTTCCAGCTGAGTTACGATAAATAAATAGTACTGGACAATCCATACAACACCATCCACCCTGAAACTAAGCATAGCTTGTACTATGGGATGTACCAGACGACTTCTAGACTATATTTAAAGGTAACATACCATTAATAACTTGAATTCTATATCAACATTAAAAAAGAATATAGCGACTTGTGAATAGGTAGGTGACGCAGAAACTGAGCACCATTCCGAGTAGGTCTTCGTTCAGGAGGACCACGTTGTACACGCGGAACCAACACGTCCATGCCTCAAAACATATTTTATATATAAATATATTTTATATATTTTATCATAAGTATGATAATAATAATTCACGAGAGAGAATAATTATAAAACCAGCACAGCTTTTAGCTGTTAGTAAACTGTATGATGACGATGAGGTAGGTGGTGCAGAAGCCGAGTACCATCTTGATGAGGTCAGCATCCAATGGAATCACTTTGCACACACGGAAACGAAACGACCGTGCTTCAACGTAGTGGATGAACCGCTCAATGTTATTTATTGTAACTTCATCTGAAATAATAAACTGTTTTTAAACTTTGATAAATATTAAAAAAATTGAATACTTGACGGCAAGCAGTGACTACCCAAAGAAGTAGGACACCAAAATATGTGAGCCCATGCAAAGCGCGGGAGAAGCGGATGCGACGCATTCTCTTAGTATTTTTTGTGCTAAGTAATCTGCGGCCGATCATTTTACTTAATAACATGTCTAAAAGCATTATCTAAGCTGAATACCTTAAATGAAATTATAAACAGTATTGGAATGTACAAACAAAGCACTTTCATATGACGCCTCATTTTACTCATTTGAATAGCTTATTTTTTTCTCTCGTTTGAAACACTATAAATAACAGCCCCTTGTCCAATTGGGTTCAATAAATTACCAGCACATTTCTAAGTCAAATCTGTCGACATTACTAAATTTCATACAGATCGGATGATCAGTTCGACAGTTCTCCTCAAACAAAAAAACATACAAACATATAAACCAAAATCGTCCAGGTTGCCACTAGTATGTTGGCTCGCTTCACTCACTTGATCAATTGTTCTTCTCTAGGATTCTTTAAGGGTTATCATAAATCGCAAGTATTGCAACATCTGACTAACAGAACAAATATATGTAGCAACGTCATCTCTCTTAATGACTTCGTCACGAAATGAGCCTTCTGAAGCGCACTTTTTGGTTCGATACATTGGTCCTTTCGCGACCACTCCCATAAACTCAAAAATTACCTCGTTCCTGCATAAGTTTGTGGTGCAGTATTATTTTAATCTTGCTTGCTTGTGTTGTAAGCATTCCAGCAAACACAGCGGGTGCGATTGTAATTGCCAGCGTTTCGGGCACAATAAAATAATCTGATCTATATCTGAGGATTGCACTCTGAAACAGCAAAAAATTAATCAAGGATGGAATAGTAGTAGTAAATAGAATATATTTTTTATTTGCAACTCCACATTACAATAGACAAACAAAATAACCTGTACATAAGTACATAGTTAATGGTTGCTGCAAAGTGGACCTGATCCCAGCAATGCGGATTGCAATGATTAACTGTAATTAATTCATTATGATAATATGCATGTAAAATTCAAGTTATCATAAAAAATCTAAATCTCGATCTGATAGAAAAAAAAACTAAAAAAATATTTTTTAATATTGATGTTACATAAAGTGCCAGCTAGCCCCAAACTACTATGGGTAATACTATAGGACCTACAAGGCTGACTCAGCATTTATACTATATAGCACTTGTATCCAACAGAAGGCTTTCCAATCGCCGTTTGCAAGTCAAATTAAAAAATCTATTTGACTACTCATTTAGTTTCTACAGTAGTGTTCAAACTTAACATTAGTGCTATGGTAGTAGTAAGTAATGATGTTATCATATTTAGGAATCATAAAATTGAAAAATATTCACTTACAAAACTTTTGTCGTTAATCAGTTCCTCCACCATAGTGTACATAGTAGCCATAGTTTCAGGAATATAGAAAAGAAGCGCTACAACAAACTAAAACGAAAAAGGTAGTAAGTACAATTAAGAGTAATTTTAGTAGAACAGAAGTAACACACAATGATTTTTATTATCATAAAATATTTTCCATGTTATAAAAATAGATACTCACTACCGAATCAAAAGTAGATTTATATAATTCAGCTAAGTCTACAATCGCTTCATACATGTGTTGCATAGAAGTTATATCTAAAGTAGTAGTGTCCAAAATCATTGCAAGATGTTTCAATCGATAGTTAAGGGCATGAAATACAAATATATATGAGAAATATACTATATTTACAGACATCAAAAGCGTTATGTAAACCGTTGCCGAAACAACTGGCGTCATACATACACCTTGTATTGTACATAAACAAACGGACACTATCGCCCTGTAAGCTGAATTAAACAAATATCCATAAAATAGACGTTTTTCCATATTGTAAGAGGTGTTATCCACCCGCATCTTTGAATCTATTATTTCCAAATGATCTTGAAATTTGCAAATAGTTGTACCAGGGTTTATCAGTACTAGAAGTATGACAGTAAGAAAATGCTGAGTTAAATACACGGTCCATATAATAGTACGTTTTATCATGCCCAAATTTCGAAGGGTTGATATGCAAACACAACATGTTATGAAGGATCTGATTACTGTGACAGACTTCCAGATTAATTTTTGCTTGTTCGATTTGTACTCCAAAAATCCAAAGTCATAGCAAAAAAGTACAAACACAATTTGGTAAATCGACTTCATTATTTTGAAATATATAGTTTTTTGAGCCTGTTTGGGGATCACGTTTATTCTCAACACTGATGGCGTATCCATGATTTTAATGTAACAATTACTAAAAACTGAATTTCTGTTGTATAGGTCCTGAATACACATGCTGGTGAAATGGAATGAGTCGTTTTGTTAACATGAAATTAATTTACATTAGTAGATAACAAAATTTAGTAAATTGGATGTTATTTTTGATATAACTATTAATGTATTAGAGAAATAATCGTTACCAGTATCTATGTTATCAATTATAGATGAATGTAATAATAATGATATTAGTAGGTGAATAAAGAAATTGAATTAAACCACTTTACCTTTGCGTCATCAATATCATCAAGTTCATTTTTAAGATAATTGATAAACAATGTGCGTCTATGTGTTTAAAATGTAATGAAATTTAAAAAGATTCCGAAGTCTACAAGAAACCTTTATAGTTTCGCTATATTCATCCACGTCCCTTGAACATTAAGCCATAAAATTCTGTCCTGGTTCCTTGTGTTTTTATGATACACCTCAATATCCTTAATAAACAGTTGATTGTTAATATTCTCTATCACTTACTTATTTGTTGTAAAATTGAAAACAATTAAATGCAAAGTTATATAATATTAACATGGTAGACATAAGTTATAGTGATAAATTAGAAAAAATAACGAACTCTAAAAACTAAATTAATTACAACTAAAATTTATTTACACACAATTAACAACTTCTCTATATCATCGTAAGACATACTTTGAAGGGAATCTTTAAGGATTGTCTTACAATTACTGTAATTGAGAGCATAAATATTGACCAACGCATTCAGTCTATTATAGAGAAGCGGACCAAGGAACATATAAAATTTAGATGTAAAAGCATGTTTAGAGCCTGTTTGTTGAGGGCAAACTATATCGTTCCGTTTTTTGTTAGTAAGTGCAGTGCTATATGGAAGGGCTGTGTGCTGCTTCAGTACTATGCTCATTATAAATATATAATAAATATGTATTAAATAAATCAAAGTCAAAAGTCAAAAGATACTTTATTCAATACAATCACAAGGATCACTTTGAAACGTCTTACATACTAGGTGAATTTAGGTGCCAATTCATCCTAACCCAAGCCCGAGAAGAATTGGCAAGAAACTCGTCTTGGTTCTAGCGCTTTTCTATATGATCCATCTTATAACTACCTTAACTAGGAAATACTAATACAAGAGAGTTTATACATTTCAAGTATGTCGGTTAACTGTCTGACGGCAGAGCGACATGAGGCCATGCATTCCTATCAATAATATAGTCATTTATATTATAATAAGCTTTCTTCAAAAGACTACCTTTTATGTATGCTTTAAATTTCTTAATAGTTAGTTTAGTAGCATTTTCAGGAAGCTTATTATAGAAGCGCACCATGTTCCCCATAAAGGACTTATTTACTTTTTCTAATCGGGGAAACTAGGAATGAATAATTTATGCCTATTCCTAGTGTTGATTCTATGAAGGTCACTATTTTGCTGAATCCCATCTCTATTTTTATGTGTGTATAACAAATTTTCATATATATATATATTGTAAAGCTATTGTGGGAATATTAATTTCTTTTAATATTTCTCTCAAAGACTCTCGTGGTTTCATTCTATAAAGGGCACGTATAGCCCTTTATAGAATGAACAGATAATTTACCAATATCAGCTGCTTTCCCACAGAGAATGATGCCGTATGACATAACACTATGGAAATAACTGAAATTAACTACGTCTAGCTGTAGCTTCCACAGTAAGCCACCATATCGCACGAACTGCATATGCAGCGGAACTAAGCCTACCAGCAAGTGTTTCAATTTGTGGTCTCCACTGTAGTTTTGCATCAATATTAAGACCTAGGAAGATCGTGGAATCTACAAGATTCATTGCCTCTCCATTCATTTCAATGTTGGTCGGGCTATGAATAACTTTTGGCAAAGTGAATTTGACACATTTAGTTTTTTTTTAATAAAGTAAAAGATTATTTACGGTGAACCAGTTAATGTTAAGTTAAGGATTCATTTACGTTATCGCAAATACTGGTTTTACCTCTATCAACTTTAAAAATTAAAGACGTATCGTCTGCAAATAAAACTATATCACAAATATTTTTTACAAAAAAAGGTAAATTGTTAACGTATACTAGGAATAAATAAACCTAGTTTGAAGGGCCTAGTATCGAACCCTGAGGTACCCCTATATCAATAATTGATCCTGAAGACCTCTCACCACCCCTACGTCTACTTTTTGGACTTTATTGGATAGATAAGACTGTATGAGGTCAATCGCCCGGTTTTTAATTCCATAATATTTTAACTTTGTGATTAGGGTTGCATGACTCACATAGTCAAAGGCCTTAGATAGATCGCAAAATACCCCAACTGCATCCTGTGACTTCTCCCATGCCTCAAATATATGCTTTAAGACCGCTATACCAGCATCGGCTGTTTATCGACCTTTAGTAAATCCATATTGATAGTATTGATGTAGCAGGCCGTTAACGTTAAAGTAATATAATAACTGATTAAGAATTATTTATTCAAAGATTTTACTTAACCCAGGTAACATCGATATCGGTCTATAATTAGCTAGATCACTTTCACTTCCAGACTTAAACATAGGAATGAGTTTACTGTGTTTCATGAGATCGGGAAAAACTTCCTCGTCGATACATCTATTAAAAATATAAGCTAAACATGGTGCATTATCTAAGATAATGACACCCAGCTTCTTTGTAGACATTCCCCAAAGATCTTCTGTATTTTTTATATTAAATAACTTCAATGCATTTACAATACTAGCCTCGTTAATATAGCTAAAACTTAAGTCATTCTTACATTTTGCAACACTAGATTCTAATAGAACGGAAGCTCTGGAGGCTGAAGAGTTTAACGATTTGGTCATAATTTTTGGTACATCTGAGCAAAATCTATTAATTGCATTCGCAACATCCTGTTCCTTTGTCAAAATTGTGCTATTTATATTTAAATTGAACTGTATATTGCGAGCCCTTGATTTACCAGTTTCATTATTAATTAATTTCCAAGTTGCTTTTATTTTATTTATTGAATTTAATATTATTTTTCACAAAAACAGTGACTTAGCCGCATGACAAACTTTTTTGAAAACTTTTGAGTAATTCTTAACATGTAAGATAAAAACTGGATCATCTAACATTGTCTCCCTGAAAGCATTTAATGCGTACAATGTATTCCTACTTCTATTTATAGATACTCGGTGTAGCCCAGTCGGCAAATCAGTGGTGAAAAGATCATTTGGATCATCGATGCATGGTACGAGGGAAACTTTGTGTTCAATTCTACTTTGAAATGTTTTAATGCGGCTCTCTGTAATAGGTCGGTGAGTAAAGTTCTGAGTTTCAACTATACGATTACAAGAAAAGATGGCGCTGTGACCGTAAAGGTCAGAACTAAAATGTTTTAGTACAAACTTATGAAGTGGTATGCAGTGGTATGTTATCTTCTCACACTATCTTCTATATAGTGTAGTCTGTAGTGGATCTTGCTTTGTTTGTTAGAAACCACAATCTATTTAATTATTTATTTATTGTTAAGGAAAATCAACAGCTAGACATGTTTGGCTTAAATACATAACAACAGAGATATCCAATAACATATATCCACTTATACAAATATACACATATATAACAATAAGAAACAATGTGAACACAAGCTTAAATTAAACTCCTCATCCAATGAATGTTAAGATTTTTAATTCATCATTTTCAATTCAACTACTTTGTGTATCTTGATAAATATTTTATATGTATTTAGTTTTTTTTGCAATAATTTATACTGTAAAAAATTGCAGTAGACGATTCTATTCAATGGCCATAACATAAGCTCTGCTTACTTTGAGGCCAAATAATGCTATGTGAAATGACCGGCATTATTTATTATTTATTTATTTACTTTCACCACTTACCCGGTGGTGTTGCGACAGACTAACTAGGTACTGTACCTACTGTTGTACCAGTTAGCTTATGACATAACATACACGGGCAGCAGGAGTTGTCTACCGACGGTATAGGGAAGCACCGCTAACAAAGAAAGTGCCCCGACTTGTTGTGTAGTTCATAAGTTTATATATATGTGTGTTAGTATTTTTTATGGGCCCTTGTATTTTATAGACATGATTTTGTTGCCTAAAATAAAGTTTATATTATTTAACCTGAAAGCTGTACCTTTCGGGTCAAATGATGAAACGTCATCGTGAGATTTTCATCTCACTATTCAGCTCCTAGTAGTTAGCCAGTCACCAGAATAAACGACAAGAAGCAGTCAAAACAGTTTGGACTGTATAATGACGATCAGATAGGTGACGCAGAAGCTGATTACCATCCCGATCAGGTTGGCGTTTAGAGGGATCACCTTGCACACATAGAAATTACACTCTCGCACTTTTACGTAGCGGATAAACCGGCCAATCTCTTGAGCTCGGACTTCATCTGGAACATGAAAAATTTTGTTTTAGTCATATCCTCCTAAGACGATGCCCTCAGCTAACGAACTATTGTTTGAAAAACAATAGTATTTTCTTAGGTTAGGTTTTGATTTAACTATGAAATAATGTTGCAAATATTAAACAATCATCTCTCGTAAAGTTGACGTCGTTTTGACTTGCACATTAATAGGCGAACAGTAAGCTAATTAAAACATTTATATGTTAAAATTTTCCAGAATTCCTTATTTGAATGTTTTTCTTGATTTGAGCGCCTTGAATACGCGTCATCATCATTTGATCAGGGAGTCCCCTTAATCACACAATGTTTCTATGAATATTGTGCGAGTGAGAAGACACGACTATAGTCGTCGTACTTTATTAAAACAGGTTATATTTATTCAATCATTTATGCAAGTGAAACGCCGCCTGACTTTGTTCAAGGTAGAATGATCAGATGCTCAATGCGAGTATGTATAACATCAAATGCTCATGTCAGTCCCAATTGATAAAAAAAAAGTTTTTATTACTAACTGGTTACCTTGTGGTTGAATAAGCTTGTTAGACAACACTACTTTGATTTCACTGGACAGTGCTGCCATCTTGCCGGCACACAATGCAGGGGAAAAAAATAGTGTAAGAGATGCAAAAACTGACGTATAGTTTAGACACATCATCATCTAGAAAAAAAAACAAATCACGATTAACTGTATATTACTATTAATAATAATAGAGAGTAATATAAAATACATGCTAAACGCTTACGCTATCTAATAACCGTCGTAAACGATGTACTGCTCAACTGACCCAGATCACTACCAGAAGGCAGCGTCCATAAGACATTAGGCAGCTGTGTCACGCCGCCGCCACAATAATAATAAGAAAATATAAACTATTTATGACTTTATGATGGGGTTTAAATGGGGTTCGGGGTCACAATAACTGTCCGGGATAAACTCCGGAACTACTTAACCAATGTTTATTAAATTTGCTTACTTTGGTGATTTTTTAAAGGTCTGTTTTATTTCAAATTAAACGTTTTCCTACGATAAGTTCTATATTTTTTTAAGAGATGGCAGTGTACGTTAACTTCAACATCTTTTGATATGTACTTAGGTTAGGTACGAAAAAAAAAACTTAATTGAAAAATAAACATTGTTTAGTCGAGGAAATAAACCCTTTTTTATTTTTATTTTATACCTAAGGTTCATAATCATACAATGTGTTTCATATTTTTAGAGCTCAGTACATACTTAAAAAAAAGGAACCCTCATATATGATCAATTGGTCGTCCATCTGTCTGTCTATCTGTCAAGACATTTTATCATTACTATAAATCATTCACCAATCTGGTTCGACAGAACTAGTGACACTATAAAAAGAAACAACGCGTGGAGGATTAATAAATTAAATAGAAAACTATTTAATTAAATAGAATTAAATTAAATAGAAAGCTATTTAATTTATTAATCGACCGTTGTTTCTATTATGTTGACATCTATATTAATTTTAAGTTTTAACCTATTATTAATTGTGTGTTTTATATCAGAATGATATTGACATTGTATTTGATTTAATGATTGATATGTTTAGATAATAAATTAACTAAAATATGACATACATTTTGATAAACACGGGCTTTACTCACGTATTATTTTGTCGATGGAGGCACCGACATTGTTTCGATTCATCTAGAGAATCTTCATCAGGGTGAGTTTGATCCGCGGTCCGCTCGTTGCCGCTCGAGTACACGGTTCGCACTGCGGGTGAGGTATCTTACGGCGCGAGTCGTACGTGCGGGTAGAGGTGGAAACGTTGTCACGGCAGGCGGTAACAAATTTGGTGCTAGTACTGGCTCTTCGACTTCGCCACTCGTGCCCACAACATTCGGAACCGTCAAACATACAGCACTGACACTATCACTAACCGGTTCCAAATCGTTACTATAATACGTTCCGTGCAGACAAGGTTTCCAGGCTGGAGAAAAAAACCAACCTTTGTCTCGGTTGAAGTTTAGAAAATTTCGATTGCTTCACGGATCTTTCGTGAAGTTTCGGCCGTGTTCCAAACTTCAACCGAGACAAAAACCTGATGAAGATTCTCATAAACTCACCCTGATGAAGATTCTCTTGATGAATCGAAACAGTGTCGGTGCCTCCATCGACAAAATAATACGTGAGTAAAGCCCGTGTTTATCTAAATGTATAGTACAACTCACGAAAGTTTTGAAAGAAAAATATGACATTTCTACAAATTAATTAATATGTAAATTTTTTATGTATCTTAATAATTTTATGTATGTGTTTACTTATTATTATACTTTTTACATTTGACTTATAATGATATTATGAATAAATAACTATTATGACTATTATTATGACTATTATGTTATAATTTAAATTAATTTGTATGATAAATGAAATATATTCACGTGCCTGTACTCGGGCGAGATATGCAGCTCTACTATTGATAATTTCACCTAATGTATATTAAAACCATGTATTATGTGAATAAACGTACTGAATACTGAATACTGAGGTATCGAGTTGAAATTAATACGAGATACGGTTCTGATACTGGCCTGTAAATCGAAGACTATAGGGTACTTTCTGTTGAACTAGTATCATTAAATTTGGCCATCAACAAAGCCTCGCGGTACATGTTATAATCTCAAAACATTAAACAGGTGGACAAATATTTAGTACTATTCCGCCAATCTATTCCTAATGAGTTAGACAGTACATCGCGTCATACTCATTAGGAATAGATTGGCAGAATAGTACTAAATATGTGTCCATCTGTTTAAGATTTTGTGATGAATTTACACAAACACGTCTGAATCAATTACCAACGTTAAATCCGAAAAAGTAAAAAAGATTTTGTAATTTCGAACATACGCGCACATTTCCAGAATTGACCAAGACGTATATTGATGTATGGGAGAATATTTCTTAAACTACATGGATAAGTTTTTTGTCCAATCCGAAACCGTCTTTTCGTTAGGACAATGTTCGGTGCTTTTGCTCTGAATTAGAATAATAATTTAAACATTGGTTAAACAAGTAGAAAAGTATGTACGGCACGAAACCCGCTCAGAGGCTACTTCCCACCACATCCAAACCCATTGTTCTCAGAAAAGAAAACTTTCATACATTAGTTCCCAACCACATCTAACGAGCATTTTAATAATAATTATTAAAAGTTTTTTTGTTCATACATTAGTTCCCACTCACATCCATGCAAAGTTGAGGTAGAGTTAGCACGATAGTCTTCTTACAGTAAGTTAGGTAAGGTACGACTACTAAAAATATTTATGGACATAACGCAAATTAAAAGTATAGGTTTTTCTTTGATTTATTTGGTCATTACATAATGGATAAAACAGTTAGGAAATGAAAAATTTACAACATTATTAATTTAAAACCGAAACAAAATATATTTTAAACTAACTAATTATCGATTATCACAGTTTTAGTCAGCCATAAGGATATTAAATAATTGAAAAACATATAAAATCTTATATAACAATATAGGTACTTAAAACTAATAAATTATAAATTAAAACTAATAAGAATGATTGGTGTTGTTGAGCTAAGTGTGTACAAAATAGTTGTTGAAATTCGTTGTTTTCGCTTGTTAAACATGTTTCCATGATAACCAACCACCCAACTTCAACATCCTCAGTTGGCAAGTAGGTAAGCCAGAGCAGCACATGTTTTTTTTTACATTTGTGGACAAACCAACTGCTTTTGCTTTTTTTTTCAATGACGCTTAAAGAGGAAGTTGCAACCTTTTAGTATCACATCACTCAAGTATGTTTTAATGGCGTTGATTGCACCTTGTTCAAAGTCCAAAATGAATTTTCGTGGTTGCCAGTTTTTGAATTTCTTGCATAGTTCTATCAAGGTAGGTAATCATAAAATATAATAAAATCTTCAAAAACGGTATGAATCAAATGTACTTATTTATATGACATTTAATTTTGTGGTACCTACTTACAGCCAAGTATTATTTTAGACTCGCAACTTAAAGATTGAACATCGTCGTCATGATATAAATAAATAAAACCCAGAAGCCTTGCTTATGTTGACTGTACTAAAACATTGCTTGTGTGTGAGTGGGAATATTTTTATTAATTTAATAAATGCTGTTGGATGTGATTGGGAATCTTTTTTGCATGTGATGGGAAGAAGCCCTCTTATATAGGACTATGTTTAGATAAAATGAATGCGTTTTGTTGGATTTACCGACACATAATCTCACATAAACAAATAAATTATATTGTTATTCATTCTATGTTAATTATATTTTCCATGTTTTTACATACCATATCTGATTCTTTACGTAGAAGTTTCATCGTTACGAAATATGTTGAGGCCATTATTTCAGGCACATTGGTTATTAATGTTGCTAAAAACTGCAATAAAAAACGTTATTTATACTAATAAAGACCGTATAAAATGGGAAGACGACATTGCAAAAATAGCAGCCAATGAGTTGAGAGAAGTCGCTAGATACAGAGAGTAATGTAATAAGTTAATAGTGCAATTAATAAGCATCAACTAAATAAAGTAATTAATGTTCCACTTACAATTAAATCAAATGATTCTTTATATCTCTCTGTCACGTCTAGAATTAGCTTGTAAACATATTGCAAGAATGCAATATTACTATTTGCTATTGCTAATATCGATAACAACTTGCGCATGCGACAGTACATGGAGTAAAATACAACAGTGTAAGTGATAAGGACAAAATCAAAACTTTCAAATATACACGTTAATAAACATCTGTTCCACAAAGATAAAGAACAGCCAGATGTAACGCAGTAAGTTATTATTACCATGGTTCTATACAAGAAACAAAACAGAGTGGGTAAAACAATCTTTAAATCAACATTATACAATGCTGGATTAATCTTTAGAAATTCATCTATTATTTCCATGTCTTTTAAAAAACTACAAAAAGATGCATTGCTTTTAATAAATAATAATATTGTAACCATTCCAATATAGTGAACGATAATTACCGTATACCAAAATTTATTAACATGAATAGCTATTGAAAAATAAATTTCCCATAAAAATAAAAAACTATAAATTAAACATTGAATGAACGAAACCACTTTAAAAATAACTTTGGTGTTGTGAGACTTAAATTCAAAGAATCCAAAATCTAGCCCAATTATGATACGATGCATCTTGTAGACAACTGAAATAACTTTTAATGATTTTTTGGATTTGTTTCCGGCTAATGCTAAGTTAGGCGATACAGATACATTAAACATGTTAAAGGTTATTGTTTTGACTACCTATCAATCCGTTAAATAACACCAAACTACATTTTCGAAATAACACATAATCGACGGTAACATCAAAGAAAATATCACAACGATAAAATATTTTTATTTTATATAATTATCATATTTTATGACCTCGTAAATATACTATTATAATAATACTAGGTATTATCATTAGGTATCTAAGTATTACAAAACAGAAAACAGAAATTACTGTAATAACACAAGCTCGCCTATTATATTTTATTTACTTTACCTTGGCCAAATAATCACAGTGTAAAATCTAATCTAAGTTCTTAATTACTGTACCTTAAAGTCCTATAAATAAATAAATACATGAGGACAATTCACATCTAGCCCCTAATTATGGAACCAGGTGCCTTGTTGACTATATTTGACGGTTTGCTGTAAACTTAAATTCTTCTTCTTATCGCTAATTCACTTATTCATTTTAACCAGTGTGATAAAAGAACTAAATACACTTTTATGTATATCTTACATGAGTAAAGTTTGTAGGTTTGATTTTTATTTTGCGTGTATAAGATGTGTAATATCTTCTTTTTCTACTTAGCTCGTAAACGCTCTTTATGTACATATTATATTATTTTACTTACGTGAGGATATGTAACGGATTATACTGCTCAACATAAACAAGCTGCGTCTTTAACCATATTTATGGAATTCCATTTTACTTTCGTATTCTTGACTTCATACGGAGTTTCCGAGCAGTTTAATCTGAACACCATCACAAATTTCTACCACATTTTACGATGTTTATTTATATTCATAACTTTTCATCGTAAAATCTTTGTTTACATATTAATTAATCAAAATTGAAAGGTTAAGGAAGCTGTCAATATATTTCATAAATTCTCAAATTAGCGAGAGGTCTGCTAATATTACAATGAAAACTTTCATAACACTGTCTGGCTGAAACTTAAAATTCAAAATCCGTGATTGATTTGAGATGCGCGATTTGCGCAGAAAATGAAGGGAGGACTGAGATATAGCAGTCAGATCCGAGTTTTGAGACAAAAATTATGAAAAATATTATTTACTAGCGGAAAGAAAAATGGAGAGTCTGAACCAATTCGAGGCAGGTAACCGCTACGGACTAATATCAATTAATGGACCAATGGTGACGAGGACCTTATATTGATGAAAAGAGGACGTCCCCATCCATCCGAAAAATACCAGGGACGGAAATAAACTTAATCATGAAACTATGTGCAGAACTCTCCGGTTAGTAATACCCTAACGTCTTCTAAAAGCCAAGTGACAGAAACGTACAAACTTTTAAATTAGCAGATCTGAATTCTTAATTTTCTTTTTATTTAATGTGTGATATATAATATAGTAACTGGTGATTATAAATTTTATTTTTATTTCAAAACAGAAAGCTTCTCTCAGTATTTTTTTTTTAATTTCGACTAAATTTCTTAAATTAATTGCAGCTTATAATCCTCTTTTATAAAAGGGGTTTGTAATGCTACAGATGTTATCTTTGGAACTACTAAACCGATTTAAAAAAAACTCTGGTAGCTTGATGATAGTGCTTTAAGTTGTGTTTAAATGTAATCACACAGCAACAACTGGCCCTAAAGTAAGCAGAGCTTGTGTTATAGGTACTAATTGACTGATATACTACTTATGTCCGTTTTTTTCTATTGTAAATACAAACATATTGTACATAGAAACACCCAGACCCGAAACAAATACTAGCAGATCGTACAAACATTTATCCCTCAGCGGGAGTCGAACCCGCAACCTTCTGCGTCTTAGTCGGGTCTGTGTCACAGAGGTACCTGTGATATATTTATCATTATAAAAGCGCAGACGAAGTCGTGAGTGGGACAGCTAGTAATAATAATATAGCGACTTGTGAATAGAGTAATAAATTATTTATTTGTAAACTGTATAATGACGATGAGGTAGGTGACACAGAAGCTAAGCACCATGCCGAGCAAGTCAGCGTTCAGAGGGAACACCTTGTACACGCTGAACCGACATCCACGTGCTTCTACGTAACGGATGAACTTCACAATCACACGTACTTTAGTTTCATCTGAAAATCAATACTATAAGCATTAAGGTCCTGACTCCAGACAACGCATAGAGGATTAGCCTCTAGAAAGATAAACCAAACATATCGAAGAGACTTGAAGATGTGGCCTCTATAGTGTTTTGAAAATAAATTTCTGTAATTCAACTACTTAATGGCACAGTGGAGCATTATGAAGTAAGTAAATAGAAAAAAACTATATAAATAAATAATGCCGGACATTTAACATAGCATCATTGAGCCCCAAAGTAAGCAGAGCTTGAGTTATAGGAACCATATGACTGATATACTACTACTTATATACTTTTTTGTAGAAGGTTGCGGGTTCGATTCCTGCCGCAGGCAAATGTTTGTATGATCTGCAAATATTTCGCTCGGATCTGGGTGTTTCTATGTATAATATGTATGTATTTGCAAAAGAAAAATTATATAAGTAGTATATCATGGTACTCATAACACAAGCTAAGCAGAGCTTAGCTTTAGGGCTGGATAATGATGTGTGAAATGTCTGGAATTATTTTCATTATTAATTTCGTAATGTTACCTACTAACTTACTCAGTCCTTCCATAAGCTTATCGTGTAGAATAACTTTTATTTGCTGTACTTGTGCAGTCAACTTATCGGCGCAAATTGCAGGTGCAAATGTCAGCACCAGTGATTCAGCCACTATAACATAATCCAGTCTAAAATATCGTATTCCCAGAGAAACACCCTGAAATATAAAAACATCAACATCCAGTAAATGCAGTAGATAACGTAAGATAACACTGGTTGTAGCTGTAGCCTGCGCTTATAAGGTTGTGGGTTCGAACTCGGTCGTGCACTAACGAATTTTTCTTTTCGAAAACAAATGTGCACTATAATCAGCGTGTCGGAGGACCTAAAGTTTGAAGACATGTGCTGAACGCACGAATAGAGCTTCTGAAGGTTGAAAAACAGAGAGGATCAAATAAATACTATACTAATAAATATTGGTGGCCATTTCACACAACACATTCAGACCCAAGGAAAGCAAAGTTTTGTACTTTGGAAACCAGATAAACGATAAAATACTTATATTATTTAAGTGCTTTTAAACTTATAGGTACATATATGATTTCATAAAACAACCAGATAAAAAACAAACATCTGTTTTCATCACACAAATTGTTGTTTTGGGTGGGCACTGAACCCTCTACCTACAACGCAGAAGGTAAAGTTACTACCAAATGAGCTGCAAGGCCAGTCTATTATAACATGGTGTAATAATAATGGGGGGTTACTTTCTAGCTTTCTAGGGATATCTAGCTAGACCCGGTTACTTACAGAATCATTCCGCAATTGCATCACTGCGTAATAAATAGCTGCCATCACTTCAGGAATGTAAGATAGTATTGCCACAAGAAACTGAAAAAAAAACAGCACTGAAATTATGAAAGCTTTGCAAATAATTAATGAGAAACCAGATCACAGTGAGTATATATTATTTATTATTATTTATTTATTTATTATGTATACGTGAACAGAGACTCTGTGAAACCAGATTAAAGTGGTTGTGTATACGTGAACGAGACGTTGTGAAACCAAATTAGAGGAAGTGTGTTTAAGTGAACAGAGATGCTGTGAAACTAGATTAAAGTTAGTGTGAATACAGTCAAAGTCAAAGTCAAGACATTCTTTAACTATAAAATCACAAGAACCACTTTGAATTGTCTTCTAACATGCTTGTGAATCTAGGTGCTGGTTCCTCCTAACCCCAGTTCAAGAAGTGGAAGAAGTGGCTAAAGACTCGTCTGCTTTTCAACACTTTTTTGTTTGATGCTTGCTAATTTTGCTACAGATGCCAAGTCGAGTTGGAGCAGATTCATCCTTAGCTCTTTTGCCATCAAATAAATAAATAATCTGATACTTTATTAGATTTTCGTAAATATACTGAAAAGGCACTATCATGATATTTATTTCTTTATATTTATTTCTAAGTAATTATCTAGGGCCCATGTTAAAAATTGCACGTACAACCTTTTTCTGCAACACAATTAAGGTGTTTATATCTGCAGCACTCCCCCGCACAACAGAATGCCAATTGACATATTGCTATGAAAGTAGCTGAAGTAAACGACACTAGCGGTACCTACGTCGGTAAAATGACGGATGTTTTTATCCCGCAGAGCTGACGTATGGTCAGCAAACAGTACAATACAAAGAAGGATTTAAAAAGCTTAAGGGCAACTTCCTTAACACCATAGCGATCATTCACTAAAGTTACACTGTTTTATCACTGTATAGTTCATTTTATACAAGGTACGCTTACTCTTATGAATATCTGCTGTCGCCCACTTACAGAATGTTAAAATACCAGAGACCACAATCGTTTTGGATACGTAAAAAGAGACGTTTTGAAGCCAGATTAGAGGTGAGGTAAGTGAGTATGTATACGTGAACAGAGACGATGTGAAGACAATAGATAAAATCTAAAACTAATATTTAGATGAGGCAAATAGTCGAAACACGTCAAAAGTCACATCACGTCACGTCGAAGTTCGATAAATATAAAATAAATATAACAATATATAAACAAATGAAGAATAAGATTTAAAGTTTCTTTAAATGCAACCTCACGTTTCTGGCATCTGAGAAAGGAAATCATGTTTATAGAGAAATTAACTAACGGATGCTGCTAACGGGAAAATATTTTTTATAGAAATTGAGCATATACAAGAGGAGTGAATGATAAACATGAGAAAATCAGAAAAATGTTTAACTTACTACTGGGTCAAACGCAATTTTGTATGCCTCTATCACTTCTACAATTCTTTTATACGTGGCATGTAATGTAGAAATATCCGACTCTGCAGTTCTTAATATTAAAACAAGTTTTTCCAGTCGGTAGTTTACATAGTAGAATACAAATGCATAAGAAATATGTACTAAATGCAAACAGGTTACTATCCATAACATAAGAATAGCACTAGGAAGCGGAGTCAATTTAGTGTCTGAATAAAAATAATAAACAACACATAGTACACTTTTAAAACCAACGTGCAGAAAAATTACAAGCAATATTTTTGATTGTAAATAACGCGACACTGTATCATCATTACTTATCTGAAGCTTATCATCAATTTTCTTTATATCGATGAAGAGTTTAAAGAAAGTCTTATCAGGGTTGGACAGAATCAGTCCTAGAACGGTTAAAATGTAGTGTATCAAGGTAATATAAATCCACGCGATGGCGTAGAACATATTGTGAGCATCAAGAGTGATCATGCACACACAGCAGAAAACTACGGACTGTATAACAGTCATAGATTTCCAAAACACGCGTTTGCTGATAGATTTATATTCAAAAAACCCAAAGTCTAGACCGCTACATATATGCAACACTCGATATAAAGATATAATTGCTCTAAGATAGCTTTTTGGTTTAAAATTGTTTTTTGTAGTTACTGGTAGAGCCTCCATGATTTTACAAAAACTACGTGAGAACAGCTAAGGGACAAGGCTACTAGTTCGTTCCTAGTTGAAAATTTAATCATATTAAAAGCAATTTCAGTAATTGGTTAAACTAGTGCTACGTAGTGCTATGTAACTAGTAACTAGGTTAACTAGTAAGACAGAATTCTTATAATTCTGTCTATAGTTAGTGGACGCCTCTAAAACATGACAAGAACCAGAAAAGAGATGCGACCGCCTCTGCTCTGCCGTCAAAGATATGCGCTCGACTGTGGATTTCTTAGTACAAAAGATTGATGTCCTTAAGGATAGAGTAGAAAAACTGAAAGCCGGACGTAAGGCTGACGTTCAATACATCCAGACTCAGAGACCAAACGGGGCGAACATCTGAGAGTGCAATTCTAGATCCATACGCCTGGAAATCAGAAACATCCCTGTTGGAGCTTTAGAATTGAAAATAGCACTGTTGGACGCTTTTATTAATACCATCAAGGTTATAAGCATGCGAATTCATCAAAATAAGGTTAAGGATATTTTTAGAATTAACACTATGGACCCTAAAAACATAACCATTATTGTAGACCTGACTAGCCTTTGACTAAAGAAAAGGTTTTATCGATGTTAACTTCAGATAAACAACGTAACGTAACAACGTAGCCTTCACATATGTAAGGCCCAGCGATTCCGATCTTCATATCTGAGAATATATCATCGAGATGAAGCGCTTTTTCTATCTGGTTTCCTATCTCAGAAGTTTATTCTCGCACTCAATTTCCCACAGTTCGTCAACTTTTTATTTTGCATACAATCATCAGAAAAAAATCCCAATTAGTCTGTGACCCTACTGTTGTTTTTGCCAAACGTAGATATAGTTTGAAATCGGAAAAACGGCGCACGGCATTAGCCAGGCGCCATTTCCACATTCTAAGCACAACTCTCTATAACAAAGTAAATAAAGAAAGTTAACATGTATATTATAACCTTCCCCGATATAACTTTAAACAAAATGTTCAGAGTGGTTTGTTTGACGAATAGAGTCCGGGCAGTCAACATCTGCTCAACATATTTTTTTGTAATGGTCCTTTTTAATGACTTTTTCCATTGCAAAGTCATCAATAAAATATTGTTAAAATTAGTCATAAAAATACTATCAAATTACAAATACTAATTATTTGTTGAACACTAACTACTACAACTAATTAATCATTTGCCTACCTTTTTTATTTAAATCACAAATGTATTTATTGAACACTTAGAGCTCATTATCTTTAATGTATACCTACTTACCTAAATTACCTTTTTATTTAAAAAATATACAAAGAATCAGAATCTAAACGTTATTATTTAATCATTGATAAAAATGCCAAAACTAAACAGATGTTAACCTATTGATGATGATGTCAGATGTCTTCGATCAGTCAAAATAAGAAAACAAATGAAAGAGGTTTTAGTACTTGACCAGACCCACGAAATACGTAGCTCCTATTGGTCTTTAAAAACAAAAGAAATCGAGCAAGCCACCCCCGGCAACCCGTCACTTCACAGAAAAATCATCCTAGTGGTGTAAAGGCAGAAAGGAACGCGATAGTACCTGTCTTATGATATTACTGAAAATCTTCTTAAGATCTCGGAATAAAAACTAGTTGCAAACATCAAATGAGTTATCACATTTCACCGTACTTTTCGCATACATACCTATTACTTACTCATTAACTATTGTTATACACCTTTAAACTACACACACACACACTACACACTTGCTACTTCTTATTTATGAATTTTTGTGTAGGGGTCTACAATCCCCCTGTTTTGTTACAGTATCTAATTTGGGTTATGTTTTATTATATAAAAAAAATATGTTTTTTTTATTTCCTTTTTTTTTCTCCCTTCGGAACTCCTCTTTTGGTTTAATAAGTTATCAGCGCATTTCTTAAAGCCATTCTGCTCAGTTAACCTATTCTGTTAACATACCAAATTGGATAAGCGGTTCGATAGTTATCGTCGAACAAACAAACATGCAAAGCCAACTTGCCAAGTTGCAAAAAATAATTTCGAAAACAAAACCAATCAGCATAATAACTATGCTCACAACTGTAGTGATGATTTCAGTAGACGTATTAATAAAAAATATCGATTGATGGTTAGGGCTATAATTGGTAAATATACCAAAGGCGGACAAGGACATATTTTTTAAAAGAAATTAACTAGGTATATTGATTGACTTTAATTGAATTGAAAACTAACAAAATGGAATAGTCTTTATCTGAACGTCATCGATAGTGCCACAACTGAATTTACGACATAACCATAAAAAAATATGGAATCCCAAACAGTACAAAATTTATACTTTTCTAAATTAAAAGGAAAATCCAAGTCCTATTTAATAATGAAAATATTCTATAGATCTCTACACATATTTTTCGGTCTAGACTTTGGATTTTTGGAGCATAAATCAAAGAATAAGCAAATCTTTTGGAAGTCGATCACAATAATACAATCGATTGCTTTGTGTTGTCTGGGCGCGTATATTTTCGATGACCAGGATATTTTCCTGAATCGTATCTGGATCTACTTATATTTGACTCACTACATTTTGAGTGTCACATGCTTGGCACTACTTAGTCCTGCTTACACATTCAAGAGCCTTCTCATCGATCTAGACATAATCGATTTTAGGTTAAAAGCTTATAGCTTGTACAATTTAGAGTTAAAGATATTGTTTATTCATTTCTTGTATATAGGTTTCAGAATAGTCGTCTGCATGGCTTATATCTTATCTTATAAAACATGGTTGCAACCCCTTTCAGCGGCCATTTTCTTTTTGTCATTAATAACGGTCACTAACTTTGTGCTTGTCTCATTAACATTTGTATTCTATTCAATAAACAGCAGACTCTCTATGTTTGTGTCTGTTTTAAAAAAAAATAACTCAGATTTCATTTCATTACAAATACGTTATAAGATGATTGTGGATAAATCTGAGCTGTATAAAAAGGCGTTTGATCCACTGGTAAGTTATACAGATACCATATAGTATTTTTATTAATCAATATGGATGACTAGATGTGACCATTTGGCCATAAAAGGTTGATTTTTAATTGATATACTTGTATGTACTTTCAGTTTATAGTGTCACTCCTTTACAATATACCTGAAATAATGGGATTCATATATTTCACACTGAAGCGGTTTAACAATACAAATTCTGTGAGTATCAGTTTACTTTTTAATCGACTTAAAATAAAGGAGAATCCAATTCGATTGTATTATTATTGTTTTTTTGTTGTTAACTCCGTCATTTATGAACCTAAAATATATATATATATATATATATATATATATATATATATATATATATATATATAAAAGAGTCCCGATTACTTTCCAATCGGTACCATAGAAATTTCATAAAAATCGGTTCATAAGTTTGGTTTTTAAATCATAGCAGGAGAAGTTATTCAAGTAAACGAAATTCCATGTTTTGCCTTCCTCTGACGTTTCAATAGAGGCGTAAAATATTTTTTTAACGACTTCAAAAAAGGGGGAAGTTCGTAACTCGGTTATATTAATATTTTTATCTAATTAAGTCGGTTTACTTTTTAGTTTTTAAAACGTAATTATGTCCTACCTAATGGTACCTATTCCCAGACCAACTCGGAAGTTGTAAAATTTAAGACAATATTTTTTCAGGTATCACTTTTATTGCGAGTAGAATACATTCTTGCAGTTGAGTTTCTGACACTTACTTACGCACCAGCTCTTTGCGCAGGCATGCTCTCTTCTAGAACGGAAGAAATAAAATTAATACTTCACAACAAACTCTTGTTAGAATGTGGTAAGTAATCGTTATCAGAATGGTTATTCTGGCTATTCTGGCGTGCGCTGCAAAAACCGTTATAACCGTAACCGTTATGAATAATGGAAAAGTTTATCTAAAATAGTCCTACAAAAATTTCACGGCAGCATACAACTGTCTTTTATCTGTAAGCCATTATCGACAAACCATAAATAAATATTGATAATTTATTTCTAATGCACATTTGGTAGTAACAAATTGATCCTTACATCTAAATAAATACTTTTATCGCTTCTGGTATTTGGTATTTAAACTTCGTCTATCACACTACATGATCAAATATTTTAATAGTTACGACGATGACCAACCGAGTGCGTGGAAATATGGTGCGGTCCGGCGGCGGGCGAATGGGGTGGCTGGTCGGACGCACTGCGGGCGAGGTGATCGATAGATTGATAGGACCTTGGAGAAGAAAATAAGCTAATCGAAGTATTAATCCTGCGCAGACGAAGTCGCGGGCACCAGCTAGTAATCAATAAATCAATTAGGTTCCCTTACTAAAAACTATCTAAAAACATACATACCTCCTTATAAAATTAAAAAGTAGGTATAGGTAATTACTTATCAATGAGTAACATAGGTAATTTTAAAAAAGTACTTACCTAGCTTCAGCTTCTTCTCCTTCTTCTTCTTTGTTACTAATAATAAAATTTATTGAGCACAATTTAAACATAAGTTAATATTATAAGTTATTTTAAACTGGTTTTAAATGTAATAACAATATCATAACTATTATCTAAAAGCCTCAGATGCCTAAACTAGGCTAAAAGCAGATGTCTATCGGACAAGCTCGAGCTTGTAGATAAAAGATGAGGTTTTTAGATAATAGTTATGTTATTGTTATTACATTTATAACCAGTTTTAAAATAGTTATATTAACTTATGTTTAAATTGTGCTTTATAAATATTATTAATATTATTATTTGTTAATGGCATGTGTAATAATGATGACAATTTTGCCAGTATCAAGTGATTGTTTGATTATAAAGTTTTTGTCGAATATCGATTGTCATTTGCCTATTCTAAACGTCATCGCGGAATGGCCTTTTAGAACTTTCCAAATAATCCTTGTCTTCCAAATAACATTACACCATAATACACTTATAATTCAATTGTCCATACTTGACCTATGAAGTCACAATTAATTGATTAAAATTTCATTAAGATTACTGTATAACATATGCAATAGCACTAGAAAAAACAAGTGGTATGATGTCGATTATTTTTGGGCGTCTTGCGAAGTAAACATTGCACTCTTATAATATTTATTTTTCTCGAATTATTACCAGTTTAATTAACAATGTTGGTGTATTATTTAAATACATCAACATTACTAACATTAAGAATAATTGGATTTTTGAGTCGAGCAAAAATAATTCGTATAGTTATTTTATAAACACACCAAAATACACCATTTTATAGAAATTAACAAATGACGAACGACAAGATACGATTTTGTGACCTAAACAATATAAACACTGGCTCTAGCAAAATTTACATTAATAAGACACATGCCATTTACCAAGAAGAAGAAGAAAATACTAATACACACTCATGTATAATGAACATACATATACCTTTTTTCTAGATGAAACGAAAATCGACGACATCAAAAGATTCGTTCGCTACGTCGAGGCTCGGCCGTGCCAGTTCCGTGTCTGCAAGGTGATTCCCCTGGACGCCAATCTCTTCGGGATGCTGCTAAGCTTCTGCGCCACCTACCTCATTGTCATCATTCAATTTACAATAACCAAATAAATATTTTATATTAGTGGTGATTAAATTGTAATTTTGTAAATCGAATTGAAAAAAGAGGAGGTTCTCAACTCGGGTGTTTTTTTTTAATGTTTGTTACCTTATAACTCCGTCATCTATAAACCGATTTGAAAAAATATTCATGCGAAATATTTTCCGATTGGTCCCATATAAATTTTATCAAAATCAGTTCAGTAGTTTTGTTGTATTTTTATGGGTTCAAGGTCCACTCAATTTAGTAGATTTTTAATTATTAAAACTAATAAAACGCTGATTGAGAATAGGCAATTTTGTTGCATAAGGTTTTGGCTTATGTAGCTATGGTACACTATTATTCTAGTACATATATTAATAACGAGATGGCGTTAGTATTTATGAAGTAAACTAGTATTATTTTGATATTAATAAACATATTTTAACAGCACCATTTATCAAAATAATCTAATATCTATTAAGAAGATAATCAACAACTAACTTGACCTTAACATTTTTAAACATTTTGAACTCATAATAGTTTTAAAAAAATGTTATGTTTAGCACCACTTAGACTTTTCTTTAATATATCGGCAGGCATCTCTGATTTCGACAAATATACAATTTTTACAAGTTTATTAGAAACTGATTCTCGTATAAAATGGTAGCGAACATCTATGTGCTTAGTTCGTTTGTGAAATAAAGGGTTTTTTGTAACTTTTGAGCTGCCTGGTTATCGTTGTAAATTACTACAGTATAGTTTACAATCAACAATATTAGATAAAATACTTTTTAAATACATTGCCTCTTTACATGCCTCAGCAATGGCCATGTACTTGACAACGATACTGTCTGTTGCTTCCTGCATTCATAGAGATGTGCAAAAAGATAAGCGTCTTAGGAATTGAGGTCTCGCTTGTGCCAATTTACTACATTTGTTGCGTTGGCAACACTGCTTTGTCATTGCCAATACGACTAAAAGTGTTTGATACTAGGTAGACATCATAGACAACAACTGGTTTCAGTACTCGGGTGCTTTTAAGTAGGTCGCATAACGCTTATTAAAATTGGCTACCATAGCACAGTACAGCTGTTATGTGAAAGCCAAAAATAATGGATATGCATGATTCTACTCAGGTTTAATTGCTGGCTTTAATCAACATTATTCATATACTCATCTTGCATACTACTGATAAGATGCACCTGGCTGCGCAACCGGACTTTATGATAAAAATGAAACATGGAGACATTTTACAAAATTATATTAATATTATCTTAATATACAGTAAAACATGACAATTATAGAAAATAATTTAATCAGTACCATAATCAAAGTCTGAAGTCAAAGAGTTAGCTTTGGAGCATTCACTCTCGGTCACATCTGTTTCATCTTCGGATTCTGATTCTCTTATATTTTTGATAAATTTTTGTAAATTGTCCATCAAATGGTCCTGTTCCCAATATTTTTCTTCAACATGAAACACATGTTCACATTCTTTTTTCCACTGATCAGTAGTAATATTATTGAAGCATCCATTAATTATAGGCAGAAATTTCTTAGCTGATACATTAACATTCTTTGCTGCAACATCTCTTTTAACTAAACTCCATATTAATTTGGACATATATATTATTTGCAGTTTTATTTCTACGTATCTACACTGTGATAAGATGCATTATCCATCACAATCACCGATGGTTCGGTACGATTGGGTTTATGTTTTTATGTTACCCATTTTGTTAAGATCTCATTAATCATGTCGTCATGATAATCTGCTGAATTATTTTTACCCTTGTATGCAACTATACAATTATCCACAAATCTATTCCGGGTACCAGCATGTACGATAATATATCTTTCACCAAGGGAAATGGCTTTAGACACCCCAGGTTCATCTGGGCCTTCAAGCACTTGTTGACTTCATGCGCAGTATGGATATATGTCTCATCTACATAAACAATTGGTTTTTCTATTTCTCTCAAACGCTTCATGGTCCGCAATAATTGGTCTCGCCAAACCACAATATCATGCCGTTCTATAAGTATTTTTTTATTTTTGACTGACATTTTTTATATTGATATCCCATTTCTCTTCATTTATCTTCAAACCCCTGCGCAGACTAAAAATTCCACTAACAAAATTGATGTCTTCTTTTAATACTCTATACTGCTTCCTCAGAATCAGTACCTCTTTTCGAACAGAATAAAATTGTCGAATTTTGCTCCGTATGGCACATTTGTCAAAATCATCCAGAATTATTGTCTTGGGCCGGCCTTTGAGTTTTTTCCTTGGATTGCACCACACACCTGTATGTAAATAGCACCTTCTTTTTTAATTCTAGACAGATTTTTAATGTCTCTACTAAGACATGAAACATAAAATATACAGAAATAGTTTAACATCAATTGATACGATAACTGTATATTATCATATTAAATTAATAAGGCATGTAATTAAATCCATTTCTGTGTATTCCCTTTTTTCGAACAAAATATTTCAAACTTAAACCAAAAATACTGACTTGCACACAAGTTATGCACACTAAATAAATCAAATTATATATACTGTTTAATGGTATTTGCAGAACTCTTATGCTCCTACCGTGACCTTATTATTCTTCTGGCGCTTCGACGGCCGCTGCCGCGGCACGCTCGCACGCCTTGCGCGTTGTTTTCTATACTCTAACATAACCTCACCAATTGTAGGATATGTTTAGTTAATCAATTGTTTTTTTAGCACAGCATTCATTTTTCTGGTATGCATTTAGTTAATTAGTGGAGTTACTTAGTGTGCTGAAAATTATATAGATGTGCATTTAAAAATATCCCAATTAATAATAGTTAATACATTGAAATAGTCAATTCTACTGAACATTGAATTACATTAAAATTTCATTGGTTAAAGGCAGACAAAAAGTGGAAAAATAATAAATAAAATAATTGATAAAACATTTTTAAATTGTATACCGTTAAGGCACATTAATCAAAAAACTCGTCAACTCTATAAAAGGTTTGCTTGATAAGCCAGTTTTTAGCTGTATGAAACTTTGTTTATTTCTTTTAAAGTAGATTAAGTTATCGTGTCTACTTAACTGAATCATTCCTAACGGAAGACCAGCGCGGTTTGTTGACTCTGCAATCCGTATTGCTGGGATCAGGTCCACTTTGCAGCAAACGTTAACTATGTTATTATGTACAGGTTATTTTATTTGTCTATTGTAATGTGTAATACTACTATTCCATCATGGTTAATTTTTATGCTGTTTCAGAGTGCAATCCTCAAATATAGATCAGACTTTTTTATTGCGCCCGAAGCGCTGGCAGTCATAATAGCACCCGCTGTGTTTGCTGGAATGCTTACAACAGAAGCGAACAGGATTAAAATAATACTGCACCACAAACTTATGCAGGAACAAGGTAATTTTTAAGTATGTGGGAGTGGTCAGGAAGGGACCAATGTATCGAACCAAAAAGTGGGCCTCAGAGGCTCCTTTCGTGACCAAGTCATGAGAGTCATGGAGAGATGACGTTGCAACTGACATACATATGTTTGTTCCGAGTCAGGGTGTTGCAATACTTGTGATTTCTAATAACCCTTAGCGAATTATAGAAAAGAATAATAGATCTAGTGAGTGAAGGTAACCATCATCTTAGTGGCAACCTGGATTTTGGTTTTTATATTTGTTTGTTCGACGATAACTATATAACCAATTATCTAATCTGCGTGAAATATAGCAAATCTATAGATTGGAATTAAGAAATGTGCTGGTAACTTATTAGAGCAAATTGAACAAGGGGATGTTAAGATATAGGGTTCCAAAAGAGAGAAAAAAAGTTTAAAGCTATACAAATAAGTGAAATGAGGTGTCATATGAAAATTAAAATTACCATGTTAAATAACCATTTGATTGAAAATTACAAACATTCAATATCGTGTGTTAGTGAGAAGTGATACAATGCCAAGATTATGATGTATAAACTCGCTTCATTTGCTATGAGAAAAATTGGGACTCGCTTCCCTTGCTCTTAACTTTTAGAGGCTACTTAGCATTTTCTAATGATAAAAACTTTATAATTATGAGCACTATTCGCTTCCTATAGATAGGCGGCAGGTATGATAAGGTATGCTATTTAATAAATCTGCGGCTCACTTCGATCGCCAGTTGTTGGTGATTTAGGGTATCTCTTTGTGAATTTTATTGTAAGAAACGGAGTAGAAATTTGGATCGGTTGAATTTTGGAAAGACATTGCTGTATCAGCTTATTTATGCAGACATTGTGGGTAACAGCAAGATACTCGTAAATACAGTCGTAATATGGACATCGTGAGATCTCTGTTCAAGGCGAACTAGTGTAACTCCAGTCGTAATCAGAATAGGAAATGATCTTATACATACTGTTGCCCAGTAGCAGGCATACTCTTGCAGGGCTTACGAAGAGTTTAAGAAAAAAAGAGTTTTAACACAATCACGCTTATTTTATTTTATACTTGTACACCATGTTATTTAGTAAAATGATCTACCACAGATTAATTGACAAAAACAATATTTTATGGATTTTTAGGGTAGTCACTTGCCGTCATGCATTATATTTGTTTAAATATCTATCAGAGTTTTAAAACAGTATATTGTTTCAGATGAAGATAAGATAAATAACATTGAACGGTTTATCCACTACGTTGAAGCACGGTCGTGTCGTTTACGTGTGTACAAAGTGATTCCATTTGATGCTGACCTTATCAAGATGATACTCAGCTTCTGTGTCACCTACCTCATCGTCATCATACAGTTTACTAACAGCTAAAGGCCATGCTGATTTTATAATTATTCCCTCTCGTGAATATAATATTTGAGTATCATAAGTATGCATCTATATAAAATATGTGTTGAGGCACGGCCGTGTTGGTTCCGCGTGTACAACGTGGTCCCCCTGAACACAGACCTACTCGGAATAGTGCTCAGTTTCTTTGTCACCTACCTCACTATCAACATATAGTCCACAAATAAATGATATCCTACTCGTACTATTCACAAATCGCTATATTAATTGTTCATGTCGATATAGAATTCAAGTTAAGAACATACCTTTATATATAGTCTACAACTCGTCTGGATCCCATAGAATAGAATTGAATAGAATAGAAAATACTTTATTGCACACCACAAATACATTGGACTATAATAAGACACTATGTTTAGCTACACGGTAGTACAATGGGCGGTCTTATCGCTAGAAAGCGATCTCTGCCAGACAACCTTAGGATGGATAGAAATCAATATAGCTAAAAATGGGGTGATGAAAATATTCTAAGCGATTTATGATAAAATAATATGTACATACATAATTACAGGATAACAAATAGTGAAATACAAAATATTATAACAATAAATAAATAATATTAACTTCAATTTAAACTAAATAAACGAATACTTATATACATACAATACATACTTATATATATATATATATATATATAGATAGATATATATACCTAAATAACGTAAAGAAACAAGCAATTATAGTTAAAAACAGGACAAATAGTGTTCCCTGACCATAGCTTTAAAAATAGTTTGTGATTTAGTACAAGCTATGCTTAGTATGGGGTTGATGGTGTTGCATGGATTGTCAAGTCATATTTATTTATCGTAACTAAGCTGGAACTTGCAATACAATATGTATGTATTTACAATAAATTAATATTAGTAGTATATATCAGCCATGTTGCACCCATAACACAACAACTCGAGAACAACTGCAAAGTGCCAGACGAATGACATCGTTAAGAGTTGCGTGGCAGGTGATTCAACTACCGGCCCTAAAATACAAAATCCTGCTAAGAGCAAGCAAGACCATACGGTAGACAATTTGCAATTCAATATGTTGTAGGAATTATGATGCCAATGTCAAATAAAAAAAATGTATATAAGTATAATATCAGTCATGTGGTACCCATAACACAAGCTCTGCTCACCTTGGAGCCAGATGATGCTGTGTGAAATATTCTGCAATATTTATTAATTTATTATTTATATGTAACACTTGTTTATCGGCCATATATCTGTATGGCCTGCCCATTGCCACTTCAACTTGCAAATTTTGAGCGCTACGTCGGTGACTTTGGTTTTTCTACGGATTTCCTCGTTGCGAATTTTACCACGTAGTGAAACACCCAACATAGCTCTCTCCATTGCACGTTGCGCGATACTGAGCTTGTGTATGAGGCCAATAGTCAGGGACCAAGTCTCAGTTCCATATGTCATCACTGGCAACACGCACTGATAGTAGACTTTCGTCTTGAGGCTCTGCGGTATCTGTTACGAGAAGATGTGCCTTAATTTTCCGAACGCTGCCCATCCGAGCTGGATTCGTCGGCTGACCTTTTTGTCGAAATTGGACTTGCCTAGTTGAATCGTCTGACCCAAATAGACATAATGGTCTACAACTTCGATTATATCGTTCACAACATGTACCGGTGCGGGTGCAACATGAGCATTTGACATTATTTTTGTCTTGCTCATGTTCATTTTAAGACCCACCTGTTGGGAGACGATATTGAGGTCGCTGAGCATTGTGCCTAGGTCTTCCAGCGATTCTGCCATAAGAACTATATTGTCGGCAAATCGAAGGTGAGTGAGGCGTTCGACATTGATCGTTCGCCAGTACAAGAGCTTGAAAACATCCTCCAATGCAGAGGTGAACTGTTTCGGAGAAATAACATCTCCTTGTCTCACCCCTTTATGCAATGGGATTGGATTCGTGCTCTGGTCCTGGAGTCGGATAGACATGGTGGCGTTACTATACAGACATTTCAACACTTCGATATACCGATAGTCGATTTGGCACCGCTGGAGTGACTGCAACACTGCCCCGGTTTCGACAGAATCAAAGGCTTTCTCATGGTCCACAAACGCTAAACAAAGTGGCCGTTTATACTCTTCGGTCTTCTGTATAACCTGCCGGAGCGTATGGATCTTGAAGTGGCAATGGGCAGGCCATATAGCTCGCAGAACTGATAACCGCTGGGGAGTAAAAGTTCTCGAATGGCGACCAAGGACAGGAAAACGAAGCGTAGGACGACCCCCCACCCGATGGACTGACGACATTGTAAAGATCGCAGGAAGTCGGTGGATGGAGAGGGCTCAAAATCGTTCTTCCTGGAAATCTATTGGGGAGGCCTATGTCCAGCAGTGGACTTCATAGAGGCTGTGGTGATGATGATGATGATGAACACTTGTTTAGTAATGAATTATTATTATGTATTACTTGATTAATTTTCATTGATAACGTATGTGCTTCTATGTTAGTATATGTTAGTTATATGGAAGTGTAGTTTAGTAACTTCAAGTTTAGATATGTCTTTTAAAAATTACTATAATATTAGGTATATTGAGCAAACTATATTCAGGATGTCCGGGAAGTCAATATTGGCCTCAGCGGAAGATCAGCGCCTCAGCATGGCAACATGCAGTAGCATTATGCTGAGCTGTGGGCCATTTCACCACCACTCAGTCCTCACTCATTTGTTTTTTCTTCTTTGTTTGAGTTTTAGTCATTAGTGTTATTTTTTTTTATTTGTTTGTATTTATATTGTATAGTGGTGATTTTAATAAATTATTTTTCTTTCATTCTTTCTTTCTAATGATGGTAGTGCTTGTAACCAATAACCTGAATCCCATTTTGAAACGGCTAGGAGACGAGTGCGATCTACGTAGCTTGAGCATGTTTCTAACTGATGATTCCATGAACGCTAGAGGCCAGTCCCATTGCGATCGGTCTAAAAAGTTCTAGAGGCACCGAAGTAGGGACAAGCACTGTGCCAAGCGTATTGGTACAACACTGCTAGAGACGCCATCTACCGCTTTTCGTAGCAAGCGTAAACATTGTGACGGAGATGATATAGTACAATCACAGTTATCTGACATACAAAACCAAATGGCCGAAATGATGGTATTACTAACCTCGTCGATAAATGCGCAAACTGAAAGTGCAGCCAACATCAGAAATGACATTGCGAATATTAAGGACCAGATGTAATAAATAAATAATTGCTTACCAAACTGTGACCTGCATGACATAATGCAATTAATAACGAAGTATAATTTTAAGCACAACTCTAATTTAGTAATTTGGCTTGGAAATAGGGGTAATGTAAACAAAGCTGAATAATTAAAATATTTTGAAACACTTTGTTCATTGCAAGTAAACAAAATTGTAATGTTTACATTCCCCTACAGCGAGAGCTTGCTACAAGCAGAAAATGACCATAGATATAAATTAAATCAGGTTTTGCATACAATGTCATGCAATAATAATAATGTAATCCATATGATTGACACTAACAACATTGTTAGTAAAAAATATTATTTGACAAAAGGTAGATACTACCTTCCTTATTATTACAAACGACAGGTAGCTGTTTTGCTATCTTATTATTTTAGTATTACAGCCAAAAATTTGGCTACACACAATGCTTCTATTGAGCATAATCATGACATTCCAAATCAGACTCTGGAATTTTTTCCTAGTAATTTAAATTAGATAAAAAGACAATAGAGGATGTCTCTAGCACTGACAATTCAAATAATATATTTTATAAAAATAATCAATCAATCAAAAACACTAAAAACTGTAAAATAAATACTGTAAATAAGTTTAAGTTTACTAACTTGGTGCATCAAAATATTCAAGGAGTTTGTAACAAAGAATTAGAACTAGACTTGTACATGAACTCAAACAATATTGACATAATCTGCTTAACAGAACATTGGCTGAAAAGTCATGAGCTCATGTTCAACTTCAAGAATCACCAAGTTGGTAGTTTTTTCTGCAGAGTACATTCTATAAGAGGCGGGTCATTAATATTAATAAATAAACAAATAAAATTCAAAGAACGTAAAGACATTGTCGCCCACTCTGTAGAAAGACACATTGAGATAGCTTGCATAGAGTTGGAGCGGTTCCTTGTTATAAGCACTTATAGCCCACCAACCGCCTCATTTGATATTTTTGAGAAAATTATGGAGGACATTTTGCATAAGTCTATTACAAAATCAAATAAAGAAATTGTTGTATGCGGTGATTTTAATATAAATTTGCTTGAGAAATATTCATTGAGTACCAGAATAACTAGTTTATTTAATTCATTTGGTCTTGAACCTATATTTATGGAGCCAACTAGAATAACTGCCACTTCGGCCAAATGCATAGATAATATCTTTACCAATATAAACATAATAAGTAAAAATATACTCGATCAACTAGTTCAAATAGAAACTAAAATGAACAATAAAGATGTACAAAAAAAAATTACTTATCTACCAGTTACCACTGATCGTTTAGAGAAAGTAAGATTGAACCTGGATACCAACTTGCCATTTTTATTGTATAATGATGATAATCCAAATGATTTATACAATACATTTTTCACTGAATTTAATAAAGTATTCAGTTCCATTTTCACATCCAAAACTATTGTGGTCTCTGGCAGTTCAACATTTTGTGAGTGGGCAACAGCAGGTATTCATAAGAGTAGGCGTACCTTGTATGAATTGTACAGTGAAAAACGGTATAACTTTAGTGAAGAGTTTAAAGAAAAAGTAAAAAATTACTCAAGAATCTTTAAGAATGTTTGTCGCTTTGCTAAATCTCAGTATTTAAGCTCAAAAATTAGAAACAGTCAAGATAAAATAAAAGCAGCTTGGAAAATAATTAATAGTGAGACCGGAAAATCCAAAACTCATAATAGTGTAATAAATTTAAATATTAACAATAATATAATTAAGCAAGATATAGATGTAGCAAAGGCATTTGAAACTTTTTTTACTGATATTCCAGTCTCCACTACAAAGTCTTTAAACTCTTCTCATGTAATAGCAGTATCATTGTTAAAAGATAGTTTACCTGAATGTGTCACACAATTTTACTTTGAACATGTGGACATAAACGATATTATCAAGGCATTCAAAATGATTAATGTAAAAAAGACCACTGTTCTCTGGGGCATTTCTGTCAGTGTTATAAAACCACTAATTGACATTATTGCACCAGATCTAGCTTTCATGTTTAATCAATGTATTGACAGTGGAGTATTCCCTGATTTGATGAAACATAGCAAGATCATACCTCTATTCAAATCAGGTAGTCATTCCGATCCTAGTAACTTTAGGCCTATATCAGTTCTTCCTACATTTAGTAAAATATTTGAAAAACTTATACTAAACCAATTACAACGGCATTTTAATACCAACAATTTACTAGACAGTAAACAATTCGGTTTTACAAAGGGACGCTCAACGACTGATGCCGGTGTTGAGTTAATATCACATATTTTTGATATCTGGGAGGAATCACGCGATGCCTTAGGTATTTTTTGTGATCTGTCGAAAGCTTTTGATTGCGTTCACCATGAAACTCTAATCAGCAAACTACACCACTATGGTGTTAAGGGAGTTTCACTTAAGCTTCTCACATCCTACTTAACTGACCGAACACAACGAGTAGATGTAAATGGAAAGCGTTCTCTGGGGTCAATGGTAAAAATGGGTGTACCACAAGGATCAATACTCGGGCCATTCTTGTTTTTAATTTATATAAATGATCTACCTAAACTTGTAAAGGATGATCACGAGATTGTACTGTTTGCTGATGACACGTCACTTTTATTTAAATTAAAGCGACGACTTACTAATCTTGACGATGTAAACAATGCGATCTCTAAAGTTGTAACATGGTTTAATGTAAACAACTTATTACTTAACGAGAAAAAAACGAAATGCATTCGTTTTATACTGCCCAACGTTAAACATTAAAAAAAGTTCTAGTTGCCGGCGGACTCTGAAGTTTATGAATATGCACAACACAGCTTCAATATTGTAGCACACATAGTATTGGGCACCTACTAACACTAAATGCTGATAAAACAAAATACCTAAACTTGACGATGCGGATATCACAAGCTGCACAAATAAGTAGAACAATCCATGCACATCAATTTAACCACGTAGTTGACAAGAATTTATGTCACTGCCCCGTTATCTCAAACGCTAGCAATATTAAGTACCTTGGCGTTATAATAGACGAAAATCTATCGTTCAAATCGCACATAGAAGTTTTGAGCAATAGAATCCGAAAACTAATATATGTATTTAAGACGTTACGATGTATTGCAGATTCAAAGCTAGTTTTGAATGTGTATCTTGCTTTATGTCAAACAATAATTACGTATTGTATTACGACATGGGGCGGAACTTTTAAAACTTTTATGTAGGCGACACACGTCGTACCTAGTTATTTTTAGTATCTAATTGCTACCTACTTATTCTTAAATTGGTACACGTAACGCCAACTGTGGGCAAAGTTTATGCTTTTCTGTTTTTAATAAATAAGTCGGATTAGTGAGGGTGGATGCGAACTTTATTTTATATATATATTTTTTTTATGGTCAATTAGTCGTCGCAAACCTTTGGACTGAGCACGACGCGGCTGGCTCAGTAATCGTAGTTTTACAAACATAACATTGAATTTCGCCTGCACCCCAACTACCGGCTGCTATAACTCCAAAACGGTGTTATCATTTTCTGACCCATCCTCTACAATACTCTACAATACTACAGGCGACAAAAACACAATTTCCAATTATAGACCTATATCTATCCTTCCGGCATTATCTAAAATTCTAGAAAGAGCTTTGAACTTGTTAAATATCTGGAGAGCAAACAGCTCTTGTCCAGAAATCAATTCGGATTCCGCAAAAGTAAATCTACAGCGGACGCCGTATCAGAACTTAATAACTACATAGTCGAACGTTTAGATAGCGGCACTAAGTGTGTGGCTATTTTCTTAGACTTGGCTAAAGCGTTCGATACGGTGTCTATTTCTTTACTTATAGATAAACTAGCACTTCTAGGTATACGAGGTGACCAGCTAAAATTATTCGAAAGCTATTTAAGTGAAAGAACACAGCGTGTAAAAATCGGAGAGCATGTCAGCAGTGAGTTATCTGTCACATATGGCATTCCGCAGGGCTCTATATTAGGCCCGACTCTTTTTTTGGCCTACCTTAATCAAACATGTGAGCTCGAAATGTCTAATGGTAAGCTTTTTGCTTTTGCTGACGACACTGTCTTGTTAGCCCAGGGAAATAGTTGGGACGAGGCCTTCTTAAATGCACAAACAAATTTTGACGTAGTCTCTTCAAGCCTTTACCAAAATGTACTAACTCTTAACCTGACCAAAACCAAATACCTGGCATTTTCCCTACGTCAACGTGAATTACCAAACACTTTAACCCATACGTTAAGAGCTCATACCGCACTATGTCTTCAAGACTTCAGTTCCCGTTTTACATGCGTTTGTCCAAAAATCGAAACTTGTAAAACCATTAAATACCTAGGTATCATTATCGACCACAAATTATCCTATGAACTCCATATAAATCTAATAACCTCCAGAACTAGGAAACTAATTGCTATTTTCAAAAACATCAAACATTCGGCAATCAACAGCCAGCTTAAAAATACCTACTACGCGCTATGTCAGTCGTTATTAACTTATTGTTTGACTGCATGGGGTGGGGCTTCAAAAACTCACTTACTTCCACTTGAAAGGGCACAGAGAGCTGTTTTAAAAGTGGCCTTTAATCGGCCCTTCATGTACCCCACAAAACAACTCTATAATGAAAACGACATCTTATCTGTGAGACAGCTCTTCATACAACAACTACTTCTAAAAAAACACAAGATCATCCCAAAAACGATGTTGAAAAATCAAAGAAGAATAGACAAAATATACAAGATAGTAAAATGCAAAACTACATTTGCTCAAAAACATTTCCACTTCTTAGGGGCATACCTTTATAATAAAATAAATAAAACTCTATCGATTCATCAAACAACACAAGTCGAATGTAAAAAGAAATTAAAAAAATACTTCTCTGGCTTAGACTACACACAAACGGAGGCGTTATTACACATCCAAACTTGACGATAACATCAAAATAAAAAAAAAATAAAAAAAATGTATGAGAAAATATTCTGGATGTACACACACACACACACACAAACACACAGACCCACCATACAACAACACTTACTCACTCACACCACACACACATACACATACTCACATTACACTAAAATATTTCATTCTTTCGCATATACCTACTCACATACCTACAAACACTTGAAGAGGATTGGCTGTAATTAAATAACACTCTTAGTTACACTTTTTATAATATATATTAATTTAAATTTTTTTCTTTATTTTTTCTCTTTTATTATTAAGATTAAGATTCTTTTTCTTTTAATTTCATCTGTTTAAAACTATATATATATATTCACAATATATTTTCGTGCGAATATACTGATAAGTTTTATAGGTCTTATTGATAAGTTTGTTTTTCCCACATTTTGTAAAAAGCCGAAGCAGAGATCACGTCTATTTACAAGTAGATAATACTTAGAGTGAGGAGTCAAAGCCAAGATTTTACAGGTTAAGATGACAAACCTTCCTTGTGTCTATTTAAATCTAAAATACTTGTAAGACATTGTGTAACTACTTTTTGGAAATAAATATATATTATTATTATTATTATTATTACAATATGGTCCTTTCGAGCCCGATCTGAAATGAGTGAACGCGCCGCCGCCATGTCGGAAAAAACGACGCACACCGGAGTTCAGACACGTAGTCAACGCCGGGAACCACTGGAAACCTACAAGTTGGAATGTGCACATATGAAAAAGGAATTCACGAAATTGATTCTTCCTCGCGGCACCGATTGTGCTACATCGTCGCGGGAAGGATACGTATCGACGCCAGTGCCGAGCAAAATGGCGCCACATGGTACTGCGCAGCATTCTACTTGTGCTTCGAAAACCACGATCCGTACGAAGAAATCCACTACGTCATCTATTGCACGTCGTAAGCAACTCGAATTGGAGCGGCAGAAGCTAAAGCCAAGATTCAGATGGAGTTAATTGACAAGAAGTTACAAGCTGACCTTGCCAAAGTCGACCGAGATAGTGAGATAGCTCATGACGTCGACACTAATTTTGCACCAAATGAAAACCATGTTGGCTCCTATTGTTCGTCTCAACATAGCGAGAAGCGCGTGCACGAGAACGTGGAGAAGTGGCTGGACACGAACTGTGAACCACCCGTCCAGCAAGACAACAGCATCCAACAACTAGCTCAAACGTTGAAGGATCTTGTGATACAGTCATCATCATCTAAGCACGATAAATTATTGAGTCGTCTTGCCACGCCCCGGGAGCTACCTACTTTCAGTGGCGACTGTATTGAATGGCTACACTTTAAAAACGCTTACGATGATTCGTCACTTGTGTGTAAATTCAGTGACAGTGAGAACCTGTGGAGACTTCGTAAATCTCTACGAGGTGAGGCCAAAGAAGCAGTTACTGACTTGCTGATCGGCAACACTCCGCCATCGGCAGTCATGGAAGCACTGGAACTCAGGTTTGGTCGAGCTGATATTATAATTAGCAACATAGCGATGCAATTGAAGAAGTTACCATCGTTACCTATTAATTATCAACAAGATTTGATAAACTTGTCTGTAAAAGTCAATAATTGCGTGGCAACAATACGCGCACTAGACCAGCACGACTATCTACGCAGTCCAGAGCTCGCCGCAGCTATAGTGTCTAAATTGCCGAGCACCCTGATTGGTAGATGGACAGAATTTGCCTATAACCGCTTACACGAAGGCAGATCGAGACTGGAACTACTGGCTACATTTTTGAAGGTGGAGGCTGAGATGTTATCAGCCGTCGGATGTACTCAGCCGCAGAACAAGAAGCCGACGGACGCTCCTACAAAGCGCACTGAAGACAAGTACCGTCATCGTACTGTCTATACATCTTCTGTCGCCACAGCTGATAACACATTATGTAAATTCTGCCAGAAGGGCAGTCATACCTTGCCAGAGTGTCGCATATTTAAACGTGCGATGCGCAAAGATAAATGGAGATTTGTTAAAGTGCACGGACTATGTTATTGCTGTCTACTAGCAAGACACGATAAAAAGACGTGATCCGCGTCTGTATGTGACGTCGATAAATGTGGCATGGCACATCACAGCCTGCTACACTGGACGAGACCCGAGATGACATTACAGTCAGCTGATAAGGCGACCGGAACACCGGAACCTTCAGTAACTACACCCGACGCGTCTATGATGCACTTCGCTAGAGACAGCGACGTCACGAGCACCGGCACCGCACCGGATGAATTCGCGCTGTTGAAAATGGTCGCGGTTCAATTACGTGGCCCTAAAGGTATAGTGAATACCTACGCACTCCTGGACGATGGTGCTGAAGTGTCAGTGATCGAAGCTGAGCTGGCTGACACCCTAGGTTTAGACTGTGTCAGTGCGCGCCCTATAAGGTTTACGGATACGTTTGGTATATCAGTGTACCAATTGGAAGTCCCTAGTGTTAATTTAGAAATATCCGGACAGGACAAGGTTAGTTATAACTGTAAGTTACGTAAATGTGCACAGTTAAAATTGTGTTCACAAAACTTGTCGGTTTTGAACAGTGTTAATAGTACGCACTTATCGCATATTAAGAATTTGATTTGTACAGAAACAAGTGTAAAACCGCGGTTACTAATTGGTGCGGATAACTATTTCCTAATAGCTCCACTTCAGGTTATACACGGTGACAGGGAGTCGTTGTATGCATCACGCTGTCGCTTGGGGTGGACCATTCATGGATTTTACCGGGGGGCACTCACTACTCGAAGACCCGGGTAAGTGAACAAAATGTCTTCCATCTCGCTCACTCTCACGATAATGATGTGTATGAAATTAACGAACTTAATGACCTGATTAAAAATGCATTTAATTTTGATCTCATAGGAATTTCACCTGTATCTAGAGAGAATACAGATCATATTCGAGCTGTCGAAATATTAGATAAAACAGCACGTCAGGTAGGTGACCAATGGGAAGTCGGTTTACCGTTTAGAAAAGATAATTTTATGATGCCTGACTCGTACAATAATGCCTACTCGCGTCAGCAGTTATTGCTACGTAAATTCCAGAAAAACGCTGTCTACGCCAGTAGGTATAAAAATGAAATAATGAAGTTGTTGGACAATGGCTATGCTCGAGAACTAACTGATAACGAACTGTCAGCTGATTATGTTTGGTATTTACCACATTTTGGTGTTCAGAATCCTAATAAGCCTGATAAGTTACGGTTAGTTTTTGACGCCGCCGCTAATGTTGATGGTGTGTGCCTAAACGATTATTTACTAACAGGACCGGACTTATACAATTCATTATACGGAATTATGCTTAGGTTTCGCGAGAATAGAATAGTTATAATCGGAGATATTCGTGATATGTTTCTCAGAATTAGAATTCGGCCTGTTGATCAAAATGTACTTAGATTCTTGTGGCAAGAATCTCCAGATAGTCCTATTAAAGTTTATTAGATGCAAAGTTTGATTTTTGGTGCAACATGTTCGCCTTTTATTGCACAGTACGTAAAAAATAAAAACGCACTTAAATACGAAGATATGAATCCCGAGGCTGTAGTTGTTATTATTAATAACCACTATATAGACGATTGCTTGTATTCCACGTGCGACGACAATACAGCCATAAAATTGATCCACGATATAACACGCATTCACGCAAAAGGAGGTTTTGAGATAAGGGGCTGGTCAAGTAATAGCAAGCAGGTTTTAGACTCAATTCCCTCAGATGCGCTCGCACGCACTGCGGTTCAGTTCAAACATGGAGCCATGAATACAAGTGAGCGCACTTTAGGTTTGATATGGCATCCAGCAGATGATTCATTTGGGTTTCAGATTTCACTTGACAAAATACCTACTGATATTTTAGATGGTTCTACGCCTCCTACGAAAGCAAAAATGCTTAGCATTATTAGGTCTGTTTACGATATACACGGTTTTTTATCGCCATTTATTATTAAAAGTAAAATTATTTTTCAAGATGTCCATAGATCAAAGGTTAATTGGAAATGCCACATCCACACTAGTGAACACTCAAAGTGGATAATATGGCTCGACGAATTAAAGCTTTTGGAATCTCTACGCATACCTAGGTGGTATTACAATGCCAATAGTTGGTCTCAGTGCTATCCTACGGCTATAGGTATAGGTAGTAGTGCCGAGTCTATAGTAGATAAACAGCTGCACATATTTTGCGACGCTTCTATTAAAGCGTACGCTGCAGTTATTTACTGGCGTTTTACTCGAGCCGACGGACATGTTTTAATTTGTTTTGCAGCTAGTAAGAGCAGAGTGACTCCACTCCGCCTCGTGTCAGTTCCTCGACTGGAACTGCAAGGCGCACTCATAGCATCACGTCTGGCGGACTCGCTTCAGCGAGAACACAAAGACTTGAAGGCTGACAAGCGCTATTTCTGGACCGATTCACAGACGGTCCTGCAATGGATCCGTAGCGATCCTAGAAGCTATAAGACGTACGTAGCTCATCGTTTAGGTGAAATTGATGAGCTTACGAATGTAGCAGAATGGCGGTACGTTCCAACTAAGTTGAATGTGGCTGACCTAGCTGCTAAAGACGAATCCCCACCGCTGACATTCGAAAGCGTCTGGTTTCGTGGACCACAATACTTACGGCAACCGGAGGAAACTTCGCCTAAGGATTGTAAGTCCACCAAAAAGCCATCACCAGATAATACCTGTGAGGAAAGGATCTTGAATATTATAGCGACTGATGTCGTTGAATACTCACTACCTAATGAGGACCAGTACTCGTCGTGGTTACGACTCGTGCGAGTGACCGCTCGCATTCTACTACCGCCGCGCCGCGCCGCAGCCGCAGCGCATGGCGGACCTGCCCGCTGCACGGCTGCAGCACAATCGTCGAGCTTTCACCTTTACGGGGGTGGACTTTTTTGGACCGATGGATGTCACCATCGGTCGAAAAAGATGTAAAAGGTACGGCGTGATGTTTACGTGCCTGACTGTACGTGCTATTCATTTGGAAATAAGTGAGAGTCTAAGCACGGACTCCACCATCATGGCGCTCAGACGTATGATCGCTCGTCGCGGCACACCCAGTGTTATCTATTCAGATAACGGGACAAACCTGCGCGGAGCCGATAATGAGCTGAAACGGAGTCTGTTGGAACTCAATGAGAGTAAACTCCGTAAAGACGGTACCGTAAGAGGTATCGAGTGGAGATTCATACCCCCCGGGGCCCCTGAGCAAGGAGGCGCTTGGGAGCGTATGATACGTACGGTGAAAACGGCCTTGAAAGTCGTACTAAAGGAATGCGCTCCACACTCAGAGATGCTTTATACTTTATTTGCTGAAGTGGAAGCGCGCTAGTTAATAGTCGCCCTATTACACACGTTTCGTGTGACCCTAATTATCCTGAGGCCCTAACTCCTAATCATTTTTTGTTAGGTACGTCATCGAACAACCCAGTATTCGGTAGGTACGACAACGACGACTTATGCCTACGTAAGCAGTGGCGCGTAGCACAGCGACTTACTGACATGTTTTGGGCTAGATGGGTAAAGGAGTACCTACCTACGTTAATTCCTAGGCAGAAATGGCTTAGGGACCAGAGAGCGTTGCGAGATGGAGACTATGTTTTGATTGTAGAACCTAATCTAGACCGCGGTTGTTGGCGGCACGGAGTGGTGAGTGCGACCCATGCAGGCGACGACGGCCGAGTGCGAGTAGTGGACGTACGCACTCGTACTGGATTGGTGCGCCGTCCAGTAACGCGTGTCGCACTACTTGAACCATCAGAATAGTTAGTGCTGATTTGATTTTATGTTGTTTCGTTTTATATTCATTTAGCTTATTAAGTTTCAGCACTAAGAGGGTGGCTTGTAGGCGACACACGTCGTACTTAGTTATTTTTAGTATCTAATTGCTACCTACTTATTCTTAAATTGGTACACGTAATGCCATCTTTGGGCAAAGTTTATGCTTTTCTGTTTTTAATAAATAAGTCGGATTAGTGAGGGTGGATGCAAACTTTATTTTATATATATTTATTTTTTTTATGGTCAATTAGTCGTCGCGAACCTTTGGACTGAGCACGACGCGGCTGGCTCAGTAATCGTAGTTTTACAAGCATAACATTGAATTTCGCCTGCACCCCAACTACCGGCTGCTATAACTCCAAAACGGCGTTATCATTTTCTGACCCATCCTCTACATTTTATATTAGCTGCAGAAAGAGCTCAAAGAGCTATCCTAAAGGTAGCCACCTACCGCCCTTTCCTCTTTCCTACTAATCTATTATATAAGTACTGTAAAGTGCTAACAGTTCGACAGCTATTTATACTAAACCTTGCTCTAAGACAACATAGACTCCTTCCTTCTTTATTGTGCTGAAAATATTGACAAAAGACGTAATGATATTCGTTCTAATAGCATCCCACTAAAACATGCTTTCGCCTCTAGATTTTTTGTATTCCTCGGGCCTTTCGTGTATAAAAGACTTAATCGTAAACTAGGCATCTATGCAATGAATTTTACTAATTGTAAAATAACCCTACAACTTGCGTTATCATGTCTATCTTACGAAGAAACTGAGGGGTTGTTGACTGTAGTAAGATAGGTAATGTTTTAAACATTTTACCTACCATTATGTTTATATTAGGTTTTCGCTTTGTTTGTCTTTTACATGAACTTATATCACCATTTATATTGTAACCTTGTTTATTTTATTTTATCACATAAGTTAACAGTTTTTTTGTTTATTAACATACCTATCAGTTAATATTGTTAGTCCTATCCAGCCCGAGACACAGGTTTTCCTAGTTCGGGGATATTGTAAACAGTTACCTAAGTATAGTTACTTATTAAGTATTATACTGTAATAATAAATATTATTTTTCCTGTTGTAACCCTTAGCTCTAAGGTAATGAATAAAGATGTATATATTAAAAAAAAAATTTGACTACAAAAAACTACAAAAATGTGCAGAAGCCATGGCAAATACCGAAACTAACAACCTCAACAAATTTCAAGAAAGACTAGCTAATTGTATTGAAAAATGTAAACAAAACAAGATTAATCAGATGAATATACTATACCAACAGCACAAAAATAACCCAGGCGATGAAAACATCAAAGATAGCTTCTTGAGCGAGAGGAAAATGGTAGCTCAAGAAATACAGAAAATGAAAACTATAAAAAACAATTCTCAGCTTGTAGAAATAAACCAAGAAAAATGTGGAGCCTCATTAACAGTCTTACCTTTAACAAAATAAAGGAAGTCGCAATACCGACTAAAAATAGAAATTGATGGTATTAATCTAACAGATGGAAACGCTATTTGTCAATGCTTTAATGACTTTTTTTCAACTATCGGCTCAACACTGGGCAAAGCCATTCCTATAGAGTATCATGCTAACAAATCTCACACCACTGCTGCACTTGACAATATGTACTCATACTAGGTTCGGCATCACAACTCTAAATCTAGCTACAAATAATGAAATTTTAAAAATAAAAAATATTAATAATAATGCCGGTCATTTCACACATCATCTGGCCCCAAAGTAAGCAGAGCTTGTGTTATGGGTACCACATGACTGATATACTACTTATATACTTTTTTTTTTTAATACATACATATTATATATAGAAACATCCAGACCCGAGACAAATACTTGCATATCATACAAACATTTGTGCCGCGGCGGAAATCGAACCCGCAACCTTTTGCGTCTCAGCCGGGCCATGGCCCACTGCGTCACAGAGGTCGTCGAAACAATAAAGAACTTAGACTCAAATACTAGTTCAGGAATTGACGGCATAAACACAAAATCAATTAAATCCATCAAACATGAAATTGCTAACGAACTAACAAATTGTATAAACCGCTGCTTAGAACAAGGTATATTTCAAAAAATCTTAAAAACAGCTTTAGTAACACCAATCTTTAAGTCGGGAAATAAGTCAGATCCTTGTAACTACCGTCCTATATCCGTGCTTACTGTGATATCAAAAATTTTTGAAAGAATTATTTACAATCGCCTTGAAGCGTACCTAAACTCAATTGACTTTCTGTATCACCGACAATATGGTTTTATACCAAAATCTAATACTCTGTCTGCATCTGTTGACCTTCTTACAAAATTAAAAAATAAAATATAGATGAAAAGAAAATCGGTCTTGGCATATTCATCGACATAAAAAAAGCGTTCGATACAATAAGTCAAAAAATTCTTTTGAACAAATGAACAAAAATGAACAAAACACTTATGGACATAGGTATAACAAAAAACGCACATAAAATATGTGACTCTTATCTCACAGACCGCAGTCAAGTGGTTAAGATGGCAGAATTCCAAAGTTCCACAAAGCCCCTAACATATGGAGTACCCCAAGGATCGATCCTGGGACCTCTGCTTTTTCTTATTTATATTAATAACATATCTAAGCTTCAACTAAAAGGAGAGATATTGCTTTACGCTGACGATACAAATTTATTTTACTTCGGTCACAAAATGGAATCAATTATCCAAGATGCTCAAAATGATCTTGATCTCTTGAATGTCTGGTTTAAATCTAACCTGTTAACTATCAATGTAACAAAAACACACTACGCAGTACCTATTTGCTGCAGAAAATAAGAAAATATCAGATTTTAAGCCCCTTAAAATAGATAATATACCAATAAACAGATCAAACAATGATATGAATGATAAATATTTGGGTCTTATACTAGACGACAAATTAACGTGGAAGCCACAAATAATGGCAATTAAAACCAAACTGACATGTTTATCTGGCGCACTCCGCGGCATAGTTCGATTTCTCCCAATAAACGTACGGTATACCATATATAATTCGCTGGTGAAACCACACATCGACTACCTTATCGAACTATCGGGCTCGGCAGCAAAACCTAACCTCAAAATATTACAAACATCACAAAATAAATTAATTTAAAACTTTATTTCACTACGACTACTTAACGCCTTTAAAACTTTAAAACTGTGCAACGAAACAAAAAAAATGGATTTAAATAAAACATAGAAGTATTATACATGCATCCATATACGTAAAATTATTTCGAAAGACTTACACAGAAATATAACCTTTAAAACTAAACATGAGGATAATCAGCTACAACGACTAAGGAATGCAGGCAATATTATATTACGCAAACCTAGAACTAACTATGGCAAAAATAATGTTACTTTTGATAGTGCAAATATTTATAATAAATTACCGAATAACATAAAACAAGCTAAAACATTACATAAATTCATAAACTTATTAAAAAAATATTTATCAGAACAAAAATGAGTAGAACTCTTGATTAATACTTTATCACATCTAGTTGATGCCGATCCGTGTATCTCTAAACTCTCTAAGTTGCTGCACTTGCACCGAAATATCTCGGGTAGGCCTCGGGTATCAAAGTGGTGGTGTTGACTTTGTTAGGGAATGAAGTAAAACTACCTTAATTTTTTATAATTTTTTTGATTATTATTCATGTTAAACTATATGTATGCTCGCAAGCTATCTTTAAGTACTTATGTAATTAGTTTTTTTAAGTTCTCATATTAAGTGAATTGTAAATTCTTTATGAGAATAAAGTTTCTTAAACCGTAATTTATACCTATAATCTAAAAATTAAATATATATTAAAACTAAGAAATCCTCGGACCAACTATCCATGTTTATCCATGTTCATAATCTAAGAAAAGAATTAAATAATATATTTATGAAAACATTTATTAAGTTAACGGTATTATCCATCACTGTAAAAACTTAAGGCGCTTCCAGTACCTAAAATAAAGACAGAAACGGCCGAGAAAGTTGACAAAATTACGCCGTAGGTGGCGTTGCCTGGCGAGCCGGTGCCGCTCGTCGCCGTCGCAGAGCGTCCTTATTCTGTGCGTGTACTTATTCTGAGATTTCATTTGTAAAAACATAACCCTAGAAATGTAACAGACACGGCCGGTGAAATAAAACAAAGTAGCTCGGTAACTTGTGAGTTGATAACTATTTAGTTACTTACCTACTTACTATATATTTGACTGACTTTGATAAGTTATGTTTATAATAAGTATTTTTGCATTTTAAAATTAAATATACCTACTGATTATACGAGTGGATATTGTAGACATCAATCTAAGTAAATTCTGGACCTGAAATAAATAATTGTTTACTAAACTAGGTACTTAGATTATTGATTATACCTTGAATCCTCTAAGGTTAGGTAACATGTAAATTTCTGTGTGTGTTAGAAGTAAAAGTACCTACAAGTCACTACAAGTACACATCCTACCCTCACAAGTCAGGAAAATATATTACTTATGTATTTTTTTTAATTATTAGGTGGTTATGGTTGAGGGTACAAAAAAAATATGTTTGTCACGTAATAAACTTTATTTAAACTTTTTTATAATCAAACAAAATTACAAACAAATGATGGCGAGGCAATTTATACATAATTTCATACAAAATATATATTATAATATTAAGGATAGTTTACAAGTGGCAAACCTTTCCTGAATTTTGTATGAAAGAGTATTATAATTTTTTTTATAACTACGTTTACACCAGCAACCGTCCGCAATGACTTCGATGATTGGAATGCCATTATTATTGACCATGTCCTTAGAAATCGCAAATAGTCTTCGTTTTCTGCAGCCTCTTTCATTGCATCAACAGAAACATCCTCCCATTTCTGACTAACAATCTCATGGTTTTTTGCATATAATTCAGGTTTAACAGGCAGGTTAAGAGTCGAAAAAAATTATACCAATTGAGATTGACCCCCGCCAATTGCCATTGCACCGGCAACGGCGCATGTATTAATAGGCAAATAATTGTCACTAAAGTTATCACCTGCTATAACATTTTTTTTATTGCAGAGACGAAATTTAAATTTAAATTTCGATTGCAGACCACTTTGTGTTTCTGAAATCAAATTGAGTTCAGTGATGCTGCATCCGAGCGGCCCATGAGTAGATATGTGTTTAAGCTCTGATAAAAAATAGCTGACGTCGATTATCCCTCTTCCACTCGTCACTGTCTTGTTTTTTGTTTCATTCTCGTATGATATTTGTAACTGCAAAAAAATATATAAAACTAAGTTATCTGAACCACATTGGAAACTGAATCCATTATATAAGTTATTGTATACAAGCCTAATCTCGACCTCGAGTTTGCCTTATAAATTATAATACCCACCTCTTCATAATCGTCAATGGATTCGTTGTTACTTGTTTCGATGACTCGTGAAGGTGATCCTGAGCGCTCTTCAATCACCCTGAAAAAATATACATTTATCATGAATTGAATAGGCAAGATATTTTGAAGTGAAAACTTCTATAGCATCGTTGTGATTTGAAAGTCGATGAAACGAAAAAGCGACAGTAAAAAGAGACAGACACATAAATTCATAAGATTTAACGTGGGAGAAAATGAGATAGGAAGCATTATACGTGTTTATTATTACGTGTTTGTGCGCGTATGCGTATTACAAAGCTTGAGAAAAGGCATCACAACAACCGTGGTGTTATGTATACGTGTACGTATTATACGTTTGTTTTTTGAAGGTTTCATTTCTACTACGTGTGAATTGCACACATGTATTTTTTTTTAAGTATAATTTCTTTAGCATCGTTGTGATTGCGTAAGTAACAAACAAACAAACAAACGTCTAAATATCATAGTTTATAAAAAATCTAATGTGCGTAGGTACATTATTTTTTTTATTAAAATGTACCTCCTTAGATTTTGAAATGGATGCCATTTTTTTTTATCTACATGAAAAATTTCATAATTGATACCAACATCGTTTTTTTTAAAAAAACACCATGTATAATATAGCATAAAACGTGGTATTATTATATATATAGATATATAATCTACTTACTCATTATTGATTATTACGCTTTCCTATCCCGCAAAAAAAAACTTTTTATTATTTATTATTTAGGCAGGTAAATATTCTAATAGAGGCGACTTACAAAATAAAGCATGTACCTAATCATGTAAAATAGTTCTGCAATCAGAAAATATTACACGGCAACCTAAACCCTTGCGTTCGTGTGGTGTCGTATCTGTATTTTTTATGCTCTACACTACATTGCAATTTTAGATACCAAAGCAGGCGTTTAGGTGTTTCCATTATGATCCACACCCAAGCGAGATACAGTTCATTTTTCTTCGCACACCGATGACGAAGTATCTACCTATTCGCAGCGATGATTCGATTATTGATCAAACAAAACATTGTAGATTTATTTTGATTAGTTGTTTGATTTACCTATCTAGGTACCTACTAGTTATCTAACACGTGATTTTTTTCTTTATAAATTTGCTAATTACCGACAGATTATCAAAATAACAAGTATTTTAGGTACTTAGGTAGACAGGCATGTAGGTAGGTACCTACCATCGAAATTGAAGTATCTACTTACCGTAAGTATTATGGTAGGTATAGTAAATAGATAGGTACCTATTTATTCTGAAGTAGGTACTTATTCGTTTTCATCCACATTCAATTGGGATGTTGTATTGTTATTTTGTCCGTTATTAGAGCATGTTCCAAATAATTCTTCTTTTCGCGTTCGTCTACAACAAATAATTATAGGTTATTCAGCTACTTACCTGTGTTTATTGTGTACTTAGGTACTTGTAAGTAACTACTGTGGTATTTACCTACATTGTAAGTAAATGAGCAGGTGATTAGATAAACCAAGTAGTAGGTCTGTAGTAGCTAGGTCCTACCTAATCGTAACTTAGTAAACAAGCAGGTAAACAGACAAACAGAGACACATTTGAATTTATAATTATTATTAGTAAGTACCTATGGATATTATGTATGATATAGTTTGGCAGTATGGATGATGAAAATAGCAATAATTAGGTAGATAGGTATGTACTTACATAAATTTATTCAATCTTTCTGCGTTTTGACGCCTTTGTCGTTTCACTTGTTTGAACTTCGGCATTTTTTAGGCACGTAGGTATATAAAACACATGAAAGTAGATCACTAGGTACCGACTCTAATCTAGGCAATCGAAGCGTCTTTTCGCAGTTGGTAATTCAGAGAAATGTTTCACAAATCACAATCAATACTAGTATAACCAAGTCTTCTACAAACTAAAGGTAATATAACTAAAGAGGTAGGGTAGGTATCTTGATAAACACAAAGCCTCTTTTCACAATAAACAAAAACAAAATAACACAACTAAGTACTTTTAGAAGAAACCACGAGATTGTGCATCGGCAGCCGGCCGGCCGGTGCGGATGCGAGCGACACGGGTTCCACGTCCGAGAGTTGGGGGCGCACTGACGTCCGCGCCCGCGCATTACCAGCCACACCAAAACTCGCTCAAATTTCTCGAAGTTGTATTGGGAAAAATTACAAGTAGGCAATTTGAAAAGTATTTAACGAGGAATTATTTACCTATTAAAATATCTATTTATTAGTGCAAACCGCAAATTTAAGTGATGCTAACTTTAGGAGAAGATGATAAATTATTTCCAATTTTCGTGTTGAATACAAAATTAAATTACAGAATTAACAACAACTTTAGAAACAATTTTAAACGAGGAACTTGAAGACAAAATATTCAGCATACAGAACATATTTTTAAAATTTCGTTTATTCTTACAATTAACGAGTTAATAGCCACTTAATAGTGACCGAAAGTGCTAAGTTTTGTATCTGTCTCCAGGAAGCGCCTTAAGCTACAATAAGCAAAATAAAAAATAAATTAAAAAAATAACTTAGTACTTTAAGATTAGTTAAGATACTAAGTTTAAGATTTTTGTAATACCTACTCATTAAGGTGAACATTGTTCTTTTAGAGAAAATTAAAAATTCTTTAAAAAAAATAAGATAACTTCTATTCCCAAGGTTAAGCTTATATAATCACAAGGATCATCGTCTAAGGAACAATCTCCAGGGTAGATCACGTGATCAACTTCACTTGAGATCTCAGCCACATAGTTATTTCTATCGATCGCATCCACATCATAAGACTCCTTCAACGGGTACAGAATGCCTGTTCTCGTTTTTGTTTCGACATTCCACTTAGGGGTCACGTAAGTCAATTTTTTAACGCTCATTCAATATTAATAATGAAGCATCGTCTAAAGCTTCACTTAGCGTGCCTTCTATTTGGGGTTATGAAGCACAACGCGCCCAGGTACCTTTACGATAAGATAGATAAACGATCCAGCTTATGGTCCTGTGAACCTCGCCAACACTCGGCGTAGCTCTCAACACACAACATCAGAAGACATCTGATTTTAAAGACAGTTTCCGCTAAGCTGCGTCAAAGTGTTGGAATAATATTCCGCCGCCCATAAGGAACCTGCAGAGTATTAAAAGCTTTAGAAAGAAACTTAAAATATATAACTTTTTCTATTTCTATTTCTATAATTATTTTTATGTATGTAAGTAATATGTTGGTTGGCAATTCGTGATAATATGTTTATTGTAAGTACTCCTACTTGTATGGTAAATTAAGGAATTATAAAAGTAATTTAAACACTCCCGGGTAATGGGATATAACTTAGGTTTGAAGTGTTCAGTTTCTCGCACTGTTGCTCCTTATTGTCCTTTTTAAAGGAGAGCAAGAAACTATCTCCAACAAAGACTGTAGTAAAGTGGGCTATAATGAGTTTTATATGTGATTTGGAGTTTATGCAATAGATATCCCGTATCTCACTGGAACTACTCAAAGGAACATGCCATTTCAGCAGTTTACCGAATAAAAATGTTTAATTACTTAGTGCTCTTTTTTTGTGGATTTCTTATTTCAATGCTAGTGCCTCTGGTATGACGCTCCAAAAACTGCTTGAATTTTCTGATCTGAGCTTTTCTTCTTTCTAGCGTAGCGCTTACCTTTGAGGCACAGTGGGCTTAGGTCCGTCTCAGATGCAAAAGGTTGCGGGTTCGATTCCCGACGAATTTCATCATACATCAACAGTACTGATGACTCCCAAAGCAACTTTTCGCAGTCGTTCGACAGTGCACAATGACATATAATTGTAATCAATACATTACAAGCTAGGCAAGCATCCAGTAAAACCACTGTTTAAATTTCCAGAAAGTACCTACAATGTAGCGTCGACATTTCATCTTTCATAAATTTTGAGTAACTCTAAAACTATATCATTGAAAACCATGAAGCCATGATAGTTTCAAAAGGTATATATAATATTCAAGTAATGAGGTGAAGAGAGTAGAGAGAAGAGCCACTCTCCTGGCTGCTAACTTCATTCGTAACCATTATACATTTGATAAAAAATATATATTTAGAAAAAACTGTATGTTTGATAATGACTCCTTGAAAAACCCAGTAACTTATGAAAACACCACGTGAAAAACCGAATAAATAGTTTTTAAAATACTGTGTGCTTTTCTTTTAGAACTCTCTGGATATATTGATTGCATGTTAGGTCTAAAATAAAAAATTAAAACAACAATTGAAAGTGAACCGTATCTACCCATGTATCAGTTCATTTTTATTCATTTCATGGCTAATAAACTAAAACAAATAAATTATCGTAGCACATGTCAGTAAAGTTTAGAATGACTAGTGCTGACCACTAGTCCACTAGATAACAGTTAGTAACATATATAAATAATAATAAAATAAATACACTGAGGTTTTTCACCAAAGATCTAAAGATTTGCGAGACTATTATTAGGTTCATTTGCTCGCTAAAACTTACTTATTTTCCTCTTTTGTTGCTTGCATGCTTGCAGATGAAACCAAGAAGTACGAAATGGAGCGGTTCATCAGTTACGTAGTGGCGAATTCGTGTCGGTTCCGCGTGTGCAAAGTGATTCCTCTGGACGCCGACCTCATCAGGATGGTACTCGGCTTTTCTGTCACCTACCTCATCGTCATCATACAGTTTACAAACAAATATTAATATTGAAATTTCCTTCACCGATCTTGTCTACTTATGAATTGATAGTTTGTTTATTTTTTGTTTAGAAACTTCTCTCAACTTCTGTCAATAGTGTATCACTGTTTGAAATAGTGCCATCCCTTTTTGTAAGAAGACAAATTGTGACAGGGCCAATCTTAGTTTAGGCAGTGCTCAAGTTAAGAGGCGTTTATAAGAAAGGCCGGTAATATACAAACTACCTCTCAGATACGATCGCAAAATTAAAAAAATATAACCTACTTAGTTGTGTGAATAAGATAATATTGATGGTATGAAATATATTTGTTTTCACTCCTCTTTTGGTAATTAGCACTCGTTTTGCTAAAGCTTGGAAATAACCAGTATAGTTGCGTGAAGCGGATAAAAAATTAAACAAAATTGATGTTACTCGTAGTCGACGACGACGTCCTAAAATAAAAACAATATATAAACATAAAAATATCACATAAGTCATCATCAAATATTTGTAGATGTGATGCGGATTGCGATTCTTTAATTCTATTTTTCTATTTTTAATAAATGACATTTACCTTGATGACAATTATAATTTTAATGTTCCGTGGATAGATTATTTTTGGTAACGTGTCAGCAAAACAAACATCATCTAACAATGGCACCTTATAAGATCTTACAATATTTGGAATTGCAATTTATCCACGGTTGGGTGTCCGGTACTGTGTGTGTACTCTTCATTAGTGCCAGTGTGGTAACAGCGGTCGACTAGCTTGGTCTCCACGGGTTTTCGTGTTCAAGGTGCGCCTTGTTTCGTGCTCTAAGTTTCTTAACTTAAGTTTTCGTATACGGTATGTCCGCCCCGAGATTCAACTGACACCTGGCTCTACAGTCGTTCCGGCGCCCATTAGTGCCATCGGAATAGTTTTAGTCGCCGGGCACTTGGTATTGGTGTATTGTTGTAATTCATATGGGGCTTTTGGACCATAACCCGCCACGCTGCTCGAGTGCGTGTTGACGTGATGTGACGAAATCTTACTACGGATCAGCACAGAGTCCGGACCGTCTAGACTTTGACGACTAGCAAAACACGCTAACGCTTTCCTTTCGGCCATACACTTCCACAACCTACATACACTCTGCTCACGCACTGCTTTAGTCTGTCTTAAAGCCATATCCATATTTATTGAGTACAGGGTTAGGGACGTATAAGGAAGTTTCATTGCGTGGTCCGCATATCTGGGGTTGGCCCTAGAACGCCCTAGAACGAACAATTAGTGTTTCCTGACCATAACTTTAAAAATAGTGTGTGATTTGGCGCGTCTTATAGAATGTGGCAGTGCGTTCCATAGTTGAGCAGCCTTTACTGTGAAAGAATTTGCATAATATGAGGAGGTGAGGTCAGGTGTCGCGAGTAGGAATGTATCGAGAGAGTAGAGAGAGTGGGAGAGAGGTATAAATTAGAATATTATAATATCTATTTCATATACTGGTAGAGTTAAATATAATATTCAACCCTATGAAATAAGCTACCTTATTATATTATTATATAAATAGATTAGATGTTGTGTTTATGAATATTGTGTTTCATATATGTAAAATTAGTTTATTCTTTTCATTTTTAAATTAGTTATCAATTCATTTTAACACAAGTTCTTGCTTTAAAATGGAAGTGGGCCGGACACATAGCACGCCTGCAAGATCAAAGGTAGACAAAAAGAGTGACAGAATGGAGGGGGCCAGTGAGCAAATGAAAGAAAGGGAGACTCCCATCAGATGGAGGACGAAATCAAACGCATAGCGGTTCCAAACTGGAAACAAACAGCACAATCCAGAGAAAACTGTCTCAATTTGGAGCAGGTCTTTACCTGCAAAGGGGTTCTTACAGAATAATTTTATTAAAAATAGGTATTCAATTAAAAAGGTTTATTTAAAATAGGTATTTTTTTTTTCTTGATACTAACAAAACTAATTAACTTGTAAACTAGCTTTTTCTGGAAGCAGTAAAAGGTTTTTTTTATTTTTATTTAATTTAATTTATCAGTTCATTTAAATCTATTTAAAAGCATATCTTTCATTTTCCTCCAATAAATAGAAAAAAACCTATACTGTTATGCTATCGGTCTGAACAACTTCGTCAGAAATAATAAGTTTCTAAGTAAAACAATAACAACAAATTATCGTACTAATTTGTTGTTATTGGTTTACTTTTACTTAGTTTTAATGATAATGAAACTGTCTCCTACAGTTTATAATAAAATAACAAATTATTTCGATGACCAAAATGGTTGCGATGAATCTGCTCCAATTCGACTCGGCATCCGTAAAAAAACAAAACAAGAATCATACAACAAAGTGTGAAAACCGTCGTTTCTTGTCGGATTCTTCTTGAACTGGGGTTAGGAGGAACGGGCACCTAGATTCACTAGCATGTAAGAAGGCGATTCAAAGTGATCCTTGTTATTTTATTTAAAAAAGAATGTTTTAATATCATTAAATGGATTATATTAGATATTAGACATATTATATATAATCCATTTGTACATGAACTATCTATAAAAAAGGTATGCTTACTCAGGTCAGCCTGAGTCGTGTTTGTGGGTGTTTTAATTAATTGAAAACCGAATCGATAACATAAAGTTAATATGTATAAAGCTATTTTTGGATAGTAATTACACCGTACATATTAGTAGTACGAGTTGTTTGCGTTGTTTGAGAACGTAAGAAGTGTTGGTGACAAATACCATGGTTTTTAATTATCATAACCCAATTTTGACAAAAATAGTAACATTCTTCAATCAAAGAGAAAAAACTATAATTTTTTACTTCATGGGCATGTTTTACTGCATTTTACAAATGGTGTGCGCATTTGACTTCGGCTTCTTGCGTTTTAAATCTTTGAAAGCAGTATACATTGTAAAATTTTTAACATTGGTTCATTGCGCTGTTTTGAGTACCGTATCATTAGCTTTTAATTTCTTAGTTATTAATAATACATCCGAAAATTTTTGGATCTCTCTTACATTTGCTTTATTTTATATAAAATATATGATAACAGCTTTATTTCTTATACTTCTAAAACCGAATGAATCTCTGTGCAGTTTTCATTACGAGCTACATTCAATCGATTCAATGCTAGGAATAAATCCTTCTAGTTTTTATGTTGAATACAAAATGTTGTTTACAAGTGCTGTATTTATGAGTCACAGATTATCTAATGTTATATCTTTCTGTGTTGATAATGAATGTATAAGACCTACATTCGTTCTTGTAATTTATATAGACACTTTTGTATGTACCGACATGCTAATCGTATTATATTCATTTATTTTTTACGCTGTAAACTGTCGATTGAATAAATTGTTTTCGATTTTGGAGAAAACTGATTCAGACTTTATATCATTGCAACATATTTATAAATTATACGTTGATCACGCTGAGAAATTTAAGACTTCTTATGATCCATTGGTCAGTACATACAAAAGATTTTGATTATTTTATTAGTTTTAAATTCGTGATTGCTTCTAATTGTTTCAATTTCAGATAATTATAACGCTGTTACACAAAGTCCCTGAAATAATGTTATCAATATACAATTTAATAAAAGATATGCAGAAAAATCAACTTTCGGTACTGTCTTTATTTTACTTACATATATTTATTAGCATAAAACTTACATGACACAAGTATTTAAAAAAAATATTTGTTTATACGACTTTTATATAAATAAGATTATCCAATTGGTTCTTGAACGATCTAGTAATATTATACGATTTCCAATAATTTAATAAATTCCAAATCCGATTCCAGATATCTTTTGCGCTGAACTCTGCAAACGCTATGAATGTCCAAGCTCTGGTTATAAAGTTTGCACCAGCTGTATTCGCTGGAATGCTTTCAACTCAAGCGGAACGAATCAGAATACTACTATACGATAAAGCTTTACTGGAACAAGGTATTCTTTTAAAAAATACAACTTATTGTTTTTTAAATTATATAAAATTAGTTTTACGAAGATATTTTTTACTTATAGATCTTGTCAAAGTTCGTGAGATCGAGCGGTTCATCCGCTACGTGGAAGCTCGCGGGTGCCGGTTCGTTCTCTGCAAATTGGTCCCGTTTAATATATCCCTGCTTACTATGACGCTCAGCTTCTGCGTCACCTATCTTATTGTGATCTTTCAATTCACAAATATACAATAAGTTAATTAACCACTCAATGCTGCAAGTTTGTAATTGTAAGCACTTACGCAAATATCAGGCTAATCGTTTTGTGAAGGTAAGGAGCCACGCCTTAAGTCCCCACGGGCCTAATGTTTCTACCCCAAAAGGCAAAAATATATAACCATTGCCAATGGATGCATATTTCCGCCTCTTGAGGTCTTCTTCCACTCAGCAGCGGCACTCACGCTCTTAGAGGTAGACGATACGTGAGATGCCGCCAGAGTGTCCTCACAACTCCAGCAAATGAATGACATGCCGTCAGGCCTGTTACCATCGTCACGTGCGATACCGTTCGGCTCTAGTATGGCCGGCACGTTCACGGTGACGAGTGCCCTACGGATGTTGTCATTTATTTATTTATTTACACAATAAGATCATAGCATTACAATAGGTACACCAAGGCGCTATGAAATAACAGTCATTAATACTGGCGTGGCGAGCTTGACGACCTGCGCTGCGGCGGCAGGAGAGTGGTGGCCTTGTCTATCAACCATGATGCTGCAATGACACTGGTGAGGTGAAAAACCAGATTCCCGTGCTCCAGAGGCAATGAGGCGAGCCTTTTCCGTTTGTAAAGGAACTGAATCTAAAAGATCTTGTTGTAATTTTTTACAAATAGCCTCGTCCCAATGTCTCTGTAAATGAGGTTTTTCAGGAATCGTTTCAGATGGATAGACCAATGCCCAAATATGTTTTGCCCCATCCATAGCACCGATTTGATTAATACCTAAAGATGATTGTATAATTTTAGGAAACAGAGTTGTTGTACCTACTATGAACTGAAGATAAAAATGCTGGGAGAGAAACACTTGAAAAATGCCTAAACGAATGGGAAAACGTATGGGTAGAGAGTAGGGCATGCAATTATCGAAACTTTTCGATAAACGATAATCCGATTTTTATCGTTTATTTTTGATGAAAACCGATAATTACCGATTTATATAAAAAAAATAACTGTCTCGTAGAATTGCTTTCTTTGTCCATATCCATCGTATACAATAACATTTTACGTCTTTTATTATTGAATTAAAATATTTTTTTTTCGATAATATGGATTTATTTCAGTTAAGCTTTCTACAAATTTATACATAAAAATCAAGTCTGAATCTAAATAGTCATGATTACCGACCATTAAAAACTAAACAAATAAATATTTTTTCTGAAATAATTACAGTAAAATATACTAAGGTAGGTAGTAAAACAGTCCAAGGTAGTAAAGCTACTTTTTAGTTCGTACTTTCGTATCCATTTGGAATTAACAATTTTACCAATCAAATCAGTCATTTTGAAGACGACGTGTCTACAAAGCCAATTTTGCAAATTTGTTGGTTCATCAATTCTTTATTTGATAATCTCAGACCGAGGGAAATATATATATATCAACCATCAACCATCAACCATAGTGAAGCCATAAAACCGTGCTACTTTATGTTAATACAAGAACGCACGCACAGTCAGACACCCAAACCGTGCGCCATGCTCTAAGTACACGTCACATCGCCATACAGTAAATATCATAGCAAAAAAAACACTATGCCTCCCTGTGCGGCGAAAAGTTCGGTGAAAACTAAAAAATACATACATACAATACACCTTTTTATTAAATATATTTCGTAAGTTTTATGGTTATTTGGAACACAAATCCTCATTGACACACTTGGCATAAAACGCGATGCTTGCCAGAATATATTTAAAAATTTCCCTAGTCAATGATATTATCTTATACTAGCTGTTGCCAAATTTTATTGATAAGTTTCAAACCAACCACCTGACCACCCATTTAAAACATACAAACTTTGACACTCCATTTTACCTCTTTGTTAAGGTTATTTTGGAAAATCCTGAAACACAGTGTCCATTTATTTTGCATTTCATTTATTCATATCAATTTTCAAGCAAATCGCACCACGCGTTAAAAAGTTTCATACATTCGTTTTCACCCCTTTTCACCCTCTTAGGGATTGAATTTCAATCTAAAAAATTTCAAAAACCCCGCCTCTGTGGGTAGTTTTGCTGTAAAAGGAAGCTACCTTCCAAATTTCAGCTTTCTAGCTTCAGCGGTTTCGGCTCGGCAATTATGAATCAGTCAGTCAGGTTAAGCTCTTTTATAGGTATAGATTATTTTGATATAAATAAAATTCCCAAAGTTTTAAGTTCTCAAGTGAAACAAAAATAAAATGAATCACTGCTATAAGAAACTGTTGAATTAATCCACGATGGCTACCATCGAAAACAAGCGTGGTTTGTTCAAATAGTTTTGAATGCTATGACTTGTGCGTAACTAGTTTTGATCTTTATCGTGTGATCAAAAGCGAATATCCATTATCGGATCCATTATCGGATATCTCGAAAAGCATTTTTAAAATAATCAACTCTAAATAGCTCAATAAATGGCGATGTAATAAACATACATAACCGAAATATTAGGCATAAATTATAATACGCGGTAACACGCGATAAATACCCGTTAACTAGTAAAACAATGAACCTTGATCGTGATAGTTACAAAAAAATACACCGTTATTACTTGTAGTAGTGCAAACTAATTAATTTGTAAATGAATTATCCACCACAGCTTTTTACGTATTCATACAAATTTACCTAATTTAATTATAGGGAACCATTTAACAAATGGTGACTTCACTTTGGTTGTTAGCGGCGAGGCGTCTATATATTTACCTCGGTCTGAGTTGATAATGGGGTTTATTTGACTCGCGGTAGTGATAGGAATGATTACATAAAACCTTTATGAAATTATCGTTTATCGATATTTTTATCGATATTTTTCGATAAATATCGCTGACAAAAGTTTACTGATTACCGATAAATTATCGGTTATCGATTATCGGTTTGCATGCCCTAGTAGAGAGGCCTGGCACCAAGAATTATCAGACATTGGAAAATTTAAAATTTTGATTACAGTTTTTAATGCAGTATCCAAATCTGTTTAACACTCATTAACTATCAAAAGGGGGCTGCATCTCAGGACGTAAGTCAACCGAGGCACAAACAGACGAATTATGTGGTAATATGACAACGAATTTTGGACAGCCTTTCAGTGTATTCCTCGAATTTAACACGCTGCTCTGCAATGAATGAAAAATGAAAATGAAAAAATGTTTATTTCTGTAGCCAAGGTATTACAATACAATGAATGAAGGGAATGATTCATTAAAAATTGGGGTACCTATAAGGTGGAGAGTATTTATATAAAAAATTTTGATATTAGGAGCTAGTAGTATTAAAACTTTTAATAATATCATATTTTCGTGTTGTTGGTTGTTTGTGGATGTTAGATAACCCTTTCTAAGTTAAATAATGTTAGTGGCTATAATAAGTTGTGTGTATTATTAAAACCTGTTAATCCTTGCAATGAAATTGTTCTTTTCTTAAATAAGTGGTAAATCTCTCAACAAGAAAACTTAGGTTAAACTCTAAATATCGCTTGCTCGTTTATGAATGAGGCCCCTTTAGGTATATAATTCACCTGTGCAAAGCCGGGGGGTTACTAGTATCTAAATAAGAGCTTGACCTGACTTATTGGCTGATTCATCCTCGCGGAGCCGAAACCGCTAAAGACAGAAATATGAAATTTTGAATGTCGCTTTTTTTCGTAGAACAACCACCAACAAAAAACTTTTTTTTGAAATTTAATTCTAAAAAAGAGTTGAAATGGATTTAAAACCTTGTATAGCAATTTTTAAACGCTACAATTTTCTTGAAACATGGATTTGATTGAAACAGCATATTTTTTTGTTGTAAATATTATCTCAACATGGTATTTTATTAAATGGTATATTATATTCTCGAGAGTAATAGCTGAAAATCTGTGTTTGTTTCTTAAGCAATATTATCATTACATAGTATAAAACAAAGCGCTGTCTGTCCTTATGTATGCTTAGATCTTTGTAACAATGCAACGGACGTTGATGCAATTTTTTACAATAGATAGATTCAAGAGGAAGGTTTATATGTATAATACATGCATACCATAGTAGAGAATCACTGATGATTTTAGTGGTTTCTAATGTGATGACGTAAATTAAAAAAAATATTTTTGCGCTTACATTGCAAACGCTGGCAGAACCCCTAGACATAGATCTAAATAATGTACTACAGTATTGTACACCTTACATAGGTCTACAAAAAAATCCACAATGGTTTATGTCTATCTCTGAGGTTATGTTAATCTCTTAGATAACGTTGTATATAAATTCATTCTGTAGTATATTTTGTATCAGCATAGCACCCGTGCGAAGCCGGGGCGGGTCGCTAGTATGTGATAAAAAGAACTTCTTTGAAGTTCGATCAATATTATACGAGTTACTTATTCGAAGATATATACAGGTAGTTTTAAATCATTTTAATGTAAGTATTATGTGTATCACTGAACACTGGATGGTACAATCCGAGTTACTTCCTTTCTACGAAAATGATAATATTGTCAGCAGCTATAAACGCAGGAGCGCCATACGTGGTGGCTCGTTAATTATTGTAAATAATAACTTACAATGCAAGGAGCGTACGGATATTAGAAATCTTTCTATTGAAAGAACTATTGAGGTGTCGTGTGTCGAGCTGAAGCGGAATACCGATTCTCATAGATTCCACGATCTGCCTAGGTTTTTATATTGATGCAAAACTACAGTAAGAACCGCAAATTGTAACACTTGCTGGTAGGCTTAATTCCGCCGCATATGCAGTTCGTGCGATACGGTGGCTCACTGATGAAGCTACAGCTAGACTAGTTTATTTTAGCTACTTCAATAATGTTATATCATACTACTAGTATAGTATTATGTTATCTGTGATCATACTAAGCAGCTGATATTCAAACAATATGTGTTACTCAAAAAGGGCTATATGTGCCATTTATACAATGGAACCCTGAGGGTCTATGAAAGAAATAAAGATAAATATATTTCTTTTGCGTTGTAGGTGGGGGTTTGATTTATGCCTCCCCGGACAAACATTGGTGTTTGTTCAGTGTCTTGGTGTTATAAAGTATCATAAGTACGTATTAAAGCTAACCTAAGTGCACGAAAGGAACCTCTGAGGCGCACTTTAATTCTTTCAACACACTAGTTAGAAATAACTAGTGACACGATAAGAAGAAGAAGAAGTACGTATTTATCAGTCTATCAGTTTACTGTATCAGTCATCTGGTCGCCTTAATACAAGCTATGCTTAGTTTGAAGCTAGATCGTGTTGTGGGCATTGTCTAACAATATTTATTAACACATTATGTCTTTTATATAGATCCCTAGGTGGTACGTATTTTACGAATGATGACAACTCGATAAGGACAACGCGATATCTAGATTCAAGGCGTACTAATAGTAAGTAGATAGCATCAGCTCACACAAATACGACGCATTGAATACATTACAAACCAGAAAAAACATAATCGCAGTTGTCTTCTCACCAACCCAATAAATTATTATCCAAGGTTAAAATTTTAAAAATAAACTTAAAACCATATAATCTATTATGTTAGTACTTGCGCAAGTTATCCCCGGTAATATAAACAAAACTAGAGCTGCGGGGCGATTATGGACTTCTGATACCATCAAAACTTTGATACCAATCACTTTCAGTTACTATTGATGAATTGGTATTATAGAAGGTTGATGTTGATTGTCATACATGCTGTCATATAAATAAAATCCTCAGATCAAATAAATATGAAGGTTTTGAGACTTCACTTTTGTTATTCATGGCAGTCTCCGTGTACATATTTATTTGGTCTGAGATAGATATAAAACGTACGTTATAGTAATCCATCTTGTCAAAACTGGTTCCAATTACAATCAAACTTATGAATGAAATTATGCCGATTGCTAATCGAAACTAATAGACATTGATTCTGTCAAAAGTTCCATAATCGCCATAATGGTTTACTATGCTAGTTTATTTTCCTGATAATTACAGATAATACTTAAAATTGTTATTGATTACATCAAAACAAAACTACATCAAATTCTATTCAGACAGGTTTTAGTTTAAATCAATTCATAAAAAATATACTGAGATAGCGCAAAATATTTTTTGTTTAGACTGTATCAGCTAAAACATATTGCAAAATAAAGGGTGATGCTGGATGACATCTGACTTCAATCTAAGCACAGCTTGTACCCATAGGGGAAACTGATGACTGATAGAATACTTATATATTTTTAAATTCATACAAATGATACTTTATTACACCAAGACACAGATCAAACACCTATTTCACTTACACAAGTGTTTATCCTGGGAGGGAATCGAATCCTCAACATACAGCGCAGAGGAATTATAAATATATAAGCTTGATAAGCGCATCTTGCGATGCGTCAGTCTCTAGAATGTTCAAATCTGCGTTATAAAAATGCTCAAAAGTATAATCCACAGCTCTCTTTATTACTGTGGACTAACCATAATTTCAAAATACGATACGAACGATGTAAATTTTGTAAAATACGAACGATCTTATTTGGTTTGAACCAAAGTCAAAATTAGAGTTACATATATTCTGACGATTGACGTGTATTAGGTAATTTTAGTCACCATGTAAGTTGGTGCTAAATAAATGTATGGGAAATTCTAGAAAAAAATATTCAATAATTACGTTTTAAAAACTAAACAGAATGGTGGCAATTCAGTTGGTTCATATCTAAGATTAGAAATTGTCTAAAATATATTTAGTAAGTCATAGCATTTCTAAAACCTATTCGGTTGGTACCATCTAACTACAATGTAAATGTAAATTAAGAACGCTTTATTAAGTTAGATAAAATTAAATTAGGGTAAGTTGTTAGCAACAGAATACCAAGGTTAATTTGACAGTTCAAAACCTAATTTTAGCTAAAAGGTGGATGCCAACGAAATTGAGGCCAATATCGACTTAATTGAGTGAAACTTGAGCCCATTAAAATACAATTGAATTAAGAACCTTTTTTTGAAGTCGGTTAAAAGTTTTAATTTTACGCTTTCTCACGTTTCTAACTTTACGTACTTAATCATTTTTCGAGATTCGTAAACACCAACTACCACTACTAAACCAATTTTGATAACATTTCAATGGTGCCAACAGGGATATATACATCCATGAGTATTTTTTGAATTCGGTTTATAAATGACAGAATTATGAGATAACAAACATTAATATATTCCCATGGATCAGAAATGTCCTTAGTCTATTAAACAGAAATGTCAACAACACTAGAAATATTGGTTTCAATAATAATCACAAGATTACAATCAATGAAATTAACTAACGACCTAACGAACTTAGATTTAGCACTACGGTCTCTAATACGTCCGTCGCACCCGAGCGCCAACACAAAAGTGGCCGTCTGACAGATGCGCGCCGATCACGCGTCTCACCTGATAATTCCTCTTTGAATATATAAATATAAACGACGTCTTCTGTGGCACAGTGGGCTAAGGTCTGGCTGAGACGCAGAAGGTTGCGGGTTCAATTCCCGCCACGGGACAAATGTTTGTATGATCTGCATGTAATTGTCTCGGGTCTGGGTGTTTCTATGTATAATATGTATGTATTTACAAAAAAAAAAAAAGGTATTTAAGTAGTATATCAGTCATATGGTACCCATAACACAAGCTCTGCTTACTTTGGGGCCTGATGATGCTGTGTGAAATGTCCGGCATTATTATTATTATATGTACACAATCGAGTTGAGAACCTCCTCTTTTTTCAAATCTGTTTATAAAACAAACAAAATTTCAATCTAATCACCACCAATATAAAATATTTATTTAGTTGTTGTAAATTGAATGATGACAATGAGGTAGGTGGCGCAGAAGCTTAACAGCATCCCGATGAGATTGGCGTCCAGGGGAATCACCTTGCAGACACGGAACTGGCACGGCCGAGCCTCGACGTAGCGAACGAATCTTTTAATGTCGTGGATTTTCGTTTGATCTAGAAAAAAGGTGTAAGTATGTTCATTATACATGAGTGTATATTAGTATTTTTCTACATTCGTCTTCTTCTTTTCGTTAATGGCATGTGTCATAATAATGTCAATGTTGCCAGTGTAAAGTGTTTATATTGTTTATGGTATGTCACAAAGTCGTATCTTGTCGTTCGTCATTTGTTATTTTAAAATGGTGCATTCCATATGAAGTAACTACGGATTAGTTTTGATCGAATCACAAAGAAACACAAAGTTGTTATTCCAATTATTCACACCCGAGTCAATAACTCCAGGTCTATTTGAATAAAAACTCCAAAATTACTAATCAAACCGGAAATAACTCGAGAAAAATAATAACGACGAACAAAAATAATCGTTCTCTTCTACATTCATCATTAGGGCTTCTACTTCTACGTTCTTCTTCTTCTACTACGTCAATGTCATGTGTCATAATGATGACAACTTTGCCAATGTCAAGTGTTTAGATTGTTTATGGTAAGCCGTAACATTAACATGGTGGTTTTATTCAAATACAGCTAGAGTTATTGCCTCAAGGGTGATTAATTAGAATAAAAGCTTTGTTTCCTTGCGATTTGATAAAAAAATCGTATAATTATTTTATAAAAAACACTATTTTAGAACAACACATGACGAACGACAAGATACGACTTTGTGACATCATACTGCTTCTTCTATTTGGTAAATGGCATTTGTCATAATAATGTCAATTTTGCCACTGTCAAGTGATTGTTTAACTTATAAAGTCTGTCAAATGTTGATCGTCATTTGTCTACTCTAAACGTCATCGCGGAATAGCCCTCTAGAATTTTCTAGGGATGCCTCGTCTTCCAAATCACATTGCACTAAAATACAGTTATAATTCAATTGTCCATACTTGAGCTATGAAGTCACAATTTACTGATTAAAATTCCGCTAAGATTACTGAATAAAACATGCCATTGACGAAGAAGAAGAAGAGTGTTGGTGGTTTTCGTGTCTAAGCAAGGTTAACCAATTTTTTCCAAGCTGAAGCTAGGTAGGTACTTTTTTGATATTACCTATGTTACTTAGTGATAAGTAATTACCTATACATTTTCATTTTATAAAGAGGCATGTTTTTAGAATGTTTTTTGTAAGGGTACCTAATTAATTTATACCTGTAAAAGAGCTTAAACTGACAGACTGAATGATTCATCATCGCCGAGCCGAAACTACTGAATCTAGAAAGCTGAAATTTGGAAGGTAGCTTCCTTTTATAGCAACACCACCCACTAAGACGGGATATTTTTTATTTTCAACCCTTAGAGGGTGAAAATAGGTGAAAACGAATGTATGAAACATTTTAAGGCGTGGTGCGATTTGCTTGAAACTTGATAATTGGATACTTGATACACTTGATACTTGATAAATGGACCTTTATTTCAGGATTTTTCAAAATAACTCTTACAAAGGGGTAAAATGGCGTGTCTAAGTTTGTGTTGGAACTTTTTACGGGTGGTGTGATTTCTTAGAAGTTTGTTTTGAATACTTAAAATGTAAAATAAATGGACACTTGTTTCAGGATTTTTCAAAATAACCCTCATAGAGGAGTAAAATGGGGTGTGAATGTTTGTATGAAAACTTTTGAATAGATTATGGGTGTGATTGGTTTGTTCATCCATAAAATTTGGCAAGGAGATAAAAAGCATCCTGGGGAAGTATTTAAAATGCAATTCCTTTAAAAAAAATGCGGACGAAGTCGCGAACAACAGCTAGTTGATTATATTCTGATATTCTATTCTGAGTTGGCGATAACTTACCATATTCTACCAAGAGTTTGTTGTGAAGTATTAATTTTATTTCTTCCGTTCTAGAAGAGAGCATGCCAGCGTAAAGAGCTGGTGCGTATGTAAGTGCAAGAAACTCAGCTGCAAAGATGTATTCCACTTGTGATAAAAGTGACACCTGAAAAAATATTGCATTTTTAAATTTTACAATCCTATTTTGTTTATTTTTTCCAGTTATTTTAATGTTAATTACTAAACTGATGTTGATTAAATTTATATGGGACCAACTGGAAAGTATTATCTTTTCAAATAAAAAAAAATCAAATCGGTTCATAAATGATGATGTTTAAACAAAAAAACAAAAAAAAACAACCAAACATTTTTTGAAGTCAGTTAAAAAGTAAACTGATACTCACAGAATTTGTATAATTAAACCGCTTCAATGTGAAGTATATACATGCCATTATTTCAGGGATATTGTACAGGAGTGACACTATAAACTGAAAGTACATACGAGTCAAATGATCACATCTAGTCATCTAATTTGATTAATAAAAATACAAAATACTATCTGGATAACTTACCAGTGGATCAAACGCCTTTTTATACAGTTCAGATTTATCTACAATCATCTTATAAAGTATTTGTAATGAAGTGAAATCTGAGTTAGTTCTTTTCAAAACAGACACAAACATAGAGAGTCTGCTGTTTATTGAATAGAATACAAATGTTAATGAGACAAGCACAAAGTTGGTGATCGTTATCAGGGACAAAAAGAAAATGCCCGCTGATAGGGGTTGCAACCATATTTTATAAGATAGATAAACCATGCATACGACTATTTTAAAACCTATATACAATAAATGAATTAACAATATCTTTAATTCTAAATTGTACGATCTATTAGCTTTTAACATAAAATCGATTATTTCTAGGTCGATGAGAAGGCTCTTGAATGTGTAAGCAGGACTAAGTAGTGCCAAGCATATGACACTCAAAATGTAGTGAGTCAAATATGGGTAGATCCAGATACGATTCAGGAGAATATCCTGGTCATCGTAAATATACGCGCCCAGACAACACAAAGCAATCGATTGTATTATTGTGATCGACTTCCAAAAGATTTGCTTACTGTTCGATTTATGCTCCAAAAATCCAAAGTCTAGACCGAAAAATATGTGTAGAGATCTATAGAATATTTTCAATATTAAATAAGACTTGGATTTTCCTTTTAATTTAGATACGTATAAATTTTGCACTGTTTGAGATTCCATATTTTTTAATGGTTGTGTAGTAAATTCAGTTGTGGCACTATCGATGAGGTTCAGATAAAGACTATTCCATTTCGTTAGTTTTCAATTCAATTAAAGTCAATCAATATAGTTGATTTCCTATAAATATGTCCTTGTTCGCCTTTGGTATATTTACCAATTATAGCCTTAACCATCAATCAATATTTTTTATTAATACGTATACTGAAATCATCATTACAGTTGTGAGCATTGTTATTATGCTGATTGGTTTTGTTTTCGAATTGTGATTAATTGCCATTAATTTCCCAAGTTGCCAATATGCCAAATGCTAAGAATTGACATATTGGCAACTTGGGCAACTAGGTCAACAGAATGGAATTGAGAAATGAGTTGATAACTTATATAACCAAAGGGGGAGTTCCGTAGGGAGAAATAAAGCGACCAAGTGCGAGTCGGACTCGCCCATGAAGGGTTCCGTAGCAGGAACTAACATTTTATATTTGAGTTGAATGAAAGATAAATTGCGGTTTACGATTTATAACGTATTAAAAAAAAACACTACTTACTAGATCTCGTTCAAACTAATTTTCGGTGGAAGTTTGCATGATAATGTACAACATATATTTTTGTTAGTTTTATCATTCTCTTATTTTAGAAGTTACAGGGGGGGTAAATACACACATTTTACCACTTTGCAAGTGTCTCTCGCGCAAACTATTCAGTTTAGAAAAATATGATATTAAAAACCTCAATATTATTTTTGAAGTTCTATCCATAGATAGCCCACACGTATGGGTTTGGCGAAAAAAAAATGTTGAGTTTCAGTTTTAAGTATGGGGAACCCCCAAAATTTATTGTTTTTTTTCTATTTTTGTATGAAAATCTTAATGCGGTTCACAAAATAAATATACTTACCAAGTTTCAACAGTATAGTTCTTATAGTTTCGGAAAAAAGTGGCTGTGACATACGGACGGACAGACAGACATGACGAAACCATAAGGGTTCCTTTTTTTGCCATTTGGCTACGGAACCCTAAAAATGATAAAAAAACTTTTTATTTCTTTTTAATTATAATGAGAGCGAGCTGATCTGATCATGGAGCCAGGGTACTGTTAACGTTACTCGTTAATAATGACTGGTAGAGCTGAAACTTGGCTTACCTGTTATGAACAACTGTTATATCAAGATGAGAGCGAACGTGGAGCGAACTGATTATGATGATGAAGTCAGGAGCACGGAACTTCGAGGTAGAGCTTGTAAGTTATGTGAAGCCTTCAAAGTTATGTTATAGATATTTATAATATAAATATCACTACATAGTATAAAACAAAGTCGTTGCCCGCTGTCTATCTGTCCCTATGTATGCTTAGATCTTTAAAACTACCCAACGAATTTTGATGCAATTTTCTAAAAAGATCAACAAAAAGTCCGCAATGATATCGATGGCAGCAAAGTAAACACGGACATCTGCATTTTTAAGAAAATGCTTTTTTTAGAAAAATGAGCTTATAATCACCCTATATACAAGTCTGTATTAAAATAATTTCACATTTCAAAATAATAAAGAAAATCTGGCAAATAAATGTAAACATCTACAATCAAATTTAAAAAAACGTCGCAGTAGAAACGGACATTTGAATATGCCCGCCTTTACTTCGTACGTCGTACTTTTTGCATATTTCCTAATTTAGAAATGTATTCTTTCTTGTTTTCATTACGAAATTCCTAGATTTTTCTTAAGATATATCCTTATATTATTATTATAATATTATATATATTTTTTTATATTATATAATATTTATTATTATATAATACATATAATGCAATGGGCAGGCCATATAGCTCGCAGAACTGATAACCGTTGGGGAATAAAAGTTCTCGAATGGCGACCAAGGACAGGAAAACGAAGCGTAGGACGACCCTCCACCCGATGGACTGAAGACATTGTAAAGATCGCAGGAAGTCGGTGAATGGAGAGGGCTCAAAATCGTTCTTCCTGGAAATCTATTTGGGAGGCCTATGTTCAGCAGTGGACTTTATAAAGGCTGTTATGATGATTATGATGATGAATATATAACATTATTATAATATTGCTATTTTGCACATTGCTTTTGTAAATTTATTTGTTTTTTTTTTCAGATTTAGATAGAGAAAATGAATTTATTCAGCTAAGTGAATAAGCAGTGACTTGCGGCAAGTTAGATATAGAGTCTTTTGATAATAGCAAATTAGTGACTTTTATTAAAACGATTTTTAATTGAGTCTAGAATGTTCTTAAACTACATACGTTTCTATTATTTGCAGCTTACTCTTAGGAAATGACACACTTGAACAGCTTGAGTGAATGTTGACGACGAGCAGCACAGTGCGTTATCTATTACGACCACTGCTGAAATATATTGTTATCCAAATGCTAGCCCAGTCAATTTAACTGTTTGCCCTCAATCAAGCTCTATTACACATATGCCTCCTGAGTTTATTTCATTTGAAACAGAATCGCAGTTGTCGGAACTTATTGCTGAGAATGATGTTTTATGTTCCTTAAATCCACATATCACTTCACCATCCTTGATTTTAGTCACTGATTCTAGTGGAATATCATAAGAAAGTGGTGCTTCCCGTAAATGCTCTTCACCTTCGTCAACAGTTATGTCTGAGAGAAAACTGTGTAAATTTACAGTTGTCATAACAAAAAAAAATAGAAAATTCAGAAAAGAGAATTGGATCGATACAAGAAGAAAATGCAAAATTTTGTTGAGAAACACTTATCACGAGATGGTAAAGAACAAAAATAAAATAAATGCGGCCCCCATGCGAAAACTGTAAATTTAAGTGTTGCACAAAAATAAGTGACGAAATAAGACGGAAAGTATTTAATTTATTTTGGGAAATTATGTTAACAATGGAAATTTATTGGTAAATATACAAAACGTCACACAGAGATATTAGAGAAATATAAGAGATTTAATTTTGATATATTTTTTTTTGTTTTCTTTGATAATAACTGATATCTAGTATAATACTAATAAAACCATTTCATAGTGTTTTCTTTAAGTCAGACATATTGTGAATAAATAATAAATAGAAGGAAGTAATATTATGCATTTTAATTTATATATACAGGGTGTCCCGGAACTAGTATGTTATGCCGAGGTTGACCGATTCTCGATACTTTCGAGAACAACATATGTTTAACCTCTTTTATAAGTTAAATGTTTTTCATTGAAGAAATGAGCAGCAAAGTTTGCTTCAAAACTGCACTTACTACAAATGGTAACGTCCCTAAAATCAGCTGTTTATTGAACTCTGAGCGTGACCCCAAAATGAAGTATCGTTTGAGTTCACGCAGCACAACATAAAAGTTGCCTACATTGTGATGCATCTGAGAAGAAAGTAAATTTTTGTGTTCTTGTTGAGATCAGCTGCAATTTTTATAAGAATCTTGTTTATTCTTCTATCAAATTTCCGGATTTATTGCATTTAATTTTTGTTGACAAACAAAAATTTGAAATGGGTTAGTAAAATCTTAGGGCTAAGTTAGTCAACAGTCAAATTCACTTAATATATAATATAGATAATTATATTTATATACATACATTATTAATTAATCAGTACTCCAATACAGCGCCTGAATAAAGGACCATCGAACTTGTTTTATCTGTCCACCTCATTGTGCGACTCTGTGACTTCGCGGCTTTTTATCAAAGGTGTCAAACAAAACCGACAACCAATCAGAAGAGTTCAATCCACATAATAAATAATAAATCTCGGCAATTCCAAAAATAGTCTACCTTTGTAATAAGCCGGCATTTATTATTTTGTCAGAAATTTCCGTAGGTATTTATTTTTAGTCGTTGTTCCGATTAAGACTTTATTTATTTTATTTATTTATGCTGTCATTGGTTTTTTCTTGGTTTGTCACTGGTTTTTTTTTCTGTATGTAGCCTTAACATGAGTCTAGTGATTAATGGTGACAGAACTAGAGTGGTTAAGGGATTCAGTGACCAAGAAAGAAGCAGTGGCATGACTACAGAATAAACTAAGCAAAATAACTTCACTAAGAACCAAATTAGTATTTACCAACATGAATGCAATCATTGTGATAGGTTTGAATTTTCACATCAAAAATGAACCCTAAAAAATTGTCGGCAATTTCAAAGGATTTTATTTTGCTTTTGAATTGATTTTTGCTCAGTGATTTGTTGTACGTCTTGCTGTCAACTTCCTAGTTACTGTTACTGAGTTTCGTTTCGAGCTATCATCATGACGTCCTCCTACCCTGCAGTAATGAGGTGTGTGTTGTGTGTGTTTGTGTGTTGGTGCCGCGTCAAACTATGGGCAATGCTTGGCACATTGAACCATTCATGTGACCATTGTGTGTGATTTTTACGAGTAACCATGTGTTTTTTTAACTCAATCATAAGTAATTTGTGTTGGATAGCTAAGTATTACCTAAAATAGGTACCTACTAATCGCGTAAAGTGGTGTTTGTTATTGTCAGTTTTCAAAATTTTACGGATACGCCTACTTAACCCAGACAAGACATTAAACGGTATGTAATCTACCTAAGTTGTTGCTTCTTTTACCTTAAAATTAAAAACATTGTTTTGCAAGAGACGAATAGATAATTGGATTAGCCGCTGCTGGATAAATAGGTAAGTACCTAGTTAGTAAATAAATATCTACTTAGTTTTGTGCTACAAACGAAACACCATGGCTTGTGTGAATACAGCAGTCAGTATGTAATGTAAGTACCTACGTCAATAGATACCTACACACACCAACCTAGGTACCTATCTAGCCTAGCTTAGCAAGCAATTTGAACTCACGCGAAACGATGTAGGTAGGTAGGTAACGCACTTAGAAACATTGTTGACAAAATAATAAGGGTTGTCAATTTTATTTCTTGAATGTTTTTGTATGGAAATCTGAAAATAATAATTCTTAGGATTTGTACCCTCACAACTGTTAATTTTCATGGTCGGAATCTCCTCGTTCAGGCTTAAAATACTAGTTCCTGAATTCCCTGTATACGCAATATATATATATATATATTTAGTTTGGGATCTAAATGAGTTTAACTGATAGAGGTAGATGAAGTTTAGTGAAATGTTAAATGCAAAGTAAATGAAGACATCTACCAAATTTAGTCAAAAAAATAAGGAATACTATTTACATGTTGCTCAGTTTTTCTTCAAATGTTTTTAGAAGTATTGTTGGCGGTTTATTACTTTGGTTTATAACATAAATTAGGTGGACTGAGCACTTTTATGATCACAACGTATAAACGGATATCAGGCAGATGTCTTCATCTACGTCGAAGTTTTTTCAGAGTAAAAATATACTACTACATTATTTCAGTAAAAAAACAAAATTGCAATAACATCTGGTATACAATCAGTAAAGAAGGTTATTTTGATGCATCATGGAAAGTTTTATGTAAATCAGTGCATAACTCTTAAAATGGCAACAAATTTTTACTAAATTTGTTCTCCTGTAAAATGACGATTTTATACTTTTCCGTATCTACTTTGCTGCTCTTCTCTTAGGGATAACCCACATTACTAATTTTTTATCTTTTACTTTTTACGAGAAATAATGGCTTATATAAGAAGTGATTTAAAGCAATACAGCCTTACCTTACCTTAAGTACCTTAAATACATTGTGCATTTAATATAGATAAATATGGCCCTATACAGCATGTCATTTAAATGAATATTTTTGAAGATATAACAGATTTAAAATGCAGGGACATAGCGGTTGCGGCGGTACTGGCAGTCACCAAATAAAGTGGAAAAATATCAGTCTGGACGGTACATCTGCAGCTCTGAAGCAGTATGGAGGATTTTATTATTCGAAGAGCATGACTTGGCTTCCACTTTTTGTCCACCTTGCAGTTCATAAAGAATATGGATAAAGAGTATATTTCACTGAGAACAATAATACAAGAAGTTGTTAATAACCCGCGGGACACAACATTAACAGCATTCTTCAAGTTATGATTCGCGAAAACACTGACATATGACAGAGTTCCATGTTACTAGATAGACATGGAACCAGAGTCCTAAAACCTTTCAACGGCGAATACAAAGTACCTACTGCGGTCGATTGTTTCCCCGGAGTAAAAAAAGGATGCTCTTGCGCACATTCTACATTCAAGCTCCCGCTGAAAATCGCCATTGATGATAATAACAGCGTCTGTAGTGCTAAACAGAGCAATACAGGAAAATTGATGCGTGACTGCTCATTAATAGTCTGGGACGAAGCCACCTTGTCAAACAAGTCGTCTGTAGAAGCAATGGATAGGACAATGCGCGATTTGCGCAGTAAAAATTAAAAAACCTATGGTTGGATGTACAATTCTGTCTCAGGAGACTTTCGTCAAATCCTACCAGTTGTGACTCGAGGAACACATGCTGACGATATAAATGCTTCCCTCAAAAGATCCAACCTTTGGCCACACGTCAATAAATTAGAGCTTAAAACTAAGATGAGGGTTTCATTGTCTTTCTCGTGCGAATAGGCTTTTTTCAGAGGTAGCAGAACCTCTGAAAAAAGTTGGCAATGGAGAGTTAACACAAAGTGATGGAAGGATTACCCTAGAAAACCTTTGTGTTTTGATAGACAACATCCAAGAGTTAGTCAACAATGTCTATCCCGACATTGATAACATAAGTTGTAAAACTAAAACTAGGTTTTAAGAAAGAGCGATTCTGTCACCAACTAACGAACAAGAATACACATTTATTTAAAGAAATAATAACAGAAATGTACAAAATAATATACAATAATATAAAATACACGTGAAACAGTTCAATAGATAGCTCAACTGATCCGGATCACTGCCAGAGGGCAGCGTTCCCAAGATACTGGCGGCATTACCACGTTGAATGGCAATGCTAATACGCTGAGCCAGATATATATATAATATAATTATATAGATAGACAACATCCAAGAGTTAGTCAACTAATAGTTAGTTAGTTATTATATTATAATTATATATAATATAATAACGGACAAGTAGATAAGTTAGATAAATAACGAAAAAAAATAGTGATTCTTTCAAAGATTGATGCGCCGGCGCAAATATACTACTCGGTCGATACTGTTCTCGATTTGGAAGAAGCTGTTCATTTCCCTACAGAATTTCTTAATTAATTGAACCCGTCTGGACTCCCTCCTCTTAAAATGGTGTGGTAAGTAGATCGTCCTGTTATTTTATTAAAAAAACCTAAATCCACCTTAACTTTGCAATGGCACGTTTGCTGGTAAAATCACTAAAAACTTTCATAATAGAGTGCACGATACTCACCGGATGCGGTTCCGGAGAAGATGTATTGATTTGCCGAGTTAATCTGATACCATCGGATTTAACGTTCCAATTTAAACGCCTATAATTTCCGGTAAAGATATATTTTGCAATGACGATTAATAAATCGCAGGGTCAAACTTTCAACGTTGCAGGCTTAGATTTGAGCGTTGAGTGTTTTTCACGTGGTTAATTTCCAGAGTAACCTCTAAAAAAGACATGTATGTATTGTCTAATGACAAAAAAACTGTAAACGTAGTATATAACATTCTGTAGTATATTTAGTATCAGCATTGCACCCGTGCGAAGCCGGGGCGGGTCGCTAGTTTAAAATATTTCCGAATGTGTTTGGACTCCGAGGTAAAACTGTCGCCAATTCATTCAAACTGGTAGAAGCGTACCGATATTGTTTTAGGAAAACGTGGCAGCCCTTTTAAAGCTATAGATGGCATTATATTTTTCAGGAAACCAATAGACGTTACGAATAAACCAATAGAGGCGTTTGCAGTAACCGGAGTACTGGGTGATGTACGCTCAGTGCGTGCACTGGTGAAACGAACAGTACATTGATAACGTGTGGTACCAATCACAAAGTATAGCGATTTGCTTAACCAACTCCAACACTTTTACAGATAGCCATGGATTTTGAGACACACTACTACTTTTTGGGCAGTAATGATAGAGACGAGATTCAGCAGCACGTAATGGCATCGCTAATTTAGTAGTTCATAGCAGATCATCGAAGTTAAACAACACTCTACGATGTGAGTATTTGGATGGGTGACAAAAGCTGTATATTCGTTAATGCGCTTCCGTGCTGCGGAGGGAATTTTAAAATAGTCGAATGTCCTTCCGTACAAACGTCAAAGGATGATCACTTAATCGTCTGAAGTTGAACAACCCAAACTCAGAGTGATATCAATATATTTGTCTCGTCATAATCTATGCTTGTATCGCAACAGAACCGTAAAAAAATATAGGTTTGCAAAATACAAGCCTCAGAAACATATTTCAACACTGAGTTTAGCGCAACTTTGGGCGTAAATTAATAACATAATTAGTACGTAATTTCAAAAATGATTCCGATACAAGCATAGTTTATTTAATGAAGAGCCGAAATAACTGTATTTTGAATAGGTACATCTAGTAGTTTTTTGTGAGAATCCTTGAGCCAAAAGTCTGTTCATAATTACGCGGTAGTTTTAAGTAGATATCTAGGTCTAATCTAATCATAATATTAGAAATCATCATCTTACTATCTCTATACTGCTCATTACTATCATTCGTGCACGTCTATCCTTGTCTCACACGATGATAGGTGAAATAGCATTCTTTTTTGCAGCGCCCACTGACGTGCTTGTCTCTCTGACTAATATACTTAAGCTGTAATTCGGTTTTTTTTTAAAAGTTGTAAAGCCGTGAGAGAGGCCTTTGAGCGAATTATTAACTTCGCCACCAGATTTTGTCACTGACTCAAGCGAAGGTAGGAATAACATGTCAATTTTCGCTTGTGATTTGCACCCCGAAAACGACAGTGCTAAAGTCGAATGGGCCATTGTGTGTGGAGTGCGGAGTTATTCAAGCTGTCTAATAAATATTCATTTTTAAACTTCCCTGACTAAAGCCTACAGGGGGCTATATTGATTTTTCATTGAGCTCGTGGACTCATTGTTCTGACAGAGTTACCACTACACCCGTTTTATACTTATAACGTATTCTTCTGTGTATAAGAGCACTGGTCTTATATGCTTGCAAGTGTTTGACTACAGCCTGTCAAATACATTCAAAATATAATTATTTATTAAATCAAATGACAAGGACCACTTTGAATCGTCTTCTTACATGCTAATGAATCTCATGTCGGTTCCTACTAACCCCTGTTCAAGAAGAATCCGGTACGAAACTCGTCTAGTCTTAACACTTTTTTGTATGATCCTTGCACAGACTTTGCCGCTATTAACCATAGTGAAGCCACCATTTTATATATGTGAGCATTTAGAGGGTTGCCATTTGTTAAATGGTTCCCTATAATTGGGTAATTGGGTAAATTTAAATAATGAGTAAAATATTGTGGTCGTTGATTCATAAACAAATCAATTATTATGTTGAGCACTACTCCAAATAGTTGTGCAATATCATTGCGCAACTAATAACGGTGTATTTTATTGTAACTTTCTCGATCAGGATTAATTTTGTTAAAGTAGTTAACGGGTATCTATCGCGTATTACCTTTTAATTTATGCCCGAAATTTCAGTTATGTTGCAATAACTATGGTCGCGGGCTGACTGGTTGCCTTATAAGTTTTCCGCAGTCTACCCATGCATGTACAATGTAACTATGTATTTACTTAAAAAACAAAAAAAATAATTTAAGTAGTATATCCTGCCATGTGTTACCCATGACATAAGCTCTGCTTTCTTTGGGGCCAGATGATGCTGTGTGAAATGTCCGGTATTATTTATTATTTTATTTATTTATTTATTTCATCGCCATCTATTGAGCTATTTATAGGTAAATCTTTTAAAACTGTTTTACCCACGCCTCGCCCCGTCTAGTTGTATACAAGTCATTGCATTCAAAATAATTTGAACAAACTACGCTTGTTTTTGATGATAGCCATTGTGGACTATTTCGGCTTTTTCGTGTAGCATGAGTAACATTTTATTTTTGTTTAATTATTCCTGCTTGGGAATCTAAAATTTTAGGAATTTTATTTTATATCAGAATAATATTACATAATATCATTGACTAGGTAAATTTCAAATTATATTCTGGTAACCTGGAATCGTGTTATAGAAACGCACACATTGCCCTATAAAATAGTTATTAACATTAGCGAGCCTAACTGTGGGAATAGCGAATTCTTTATTTCTTGTATTAATATAATGATTATGGCATTTTTTTTTTACAATTGAACAATTTTGTAAACATTCATTAGATTTTCATATACCTACATATATACTGACAAAGCACTGTCATGATATTTACAAAAAAATAATATTGGATAAAACACACAACACCATCTAGCCCCAAACTAAGTTTAGCTTGTATAATGGTGACCTGATGACTGACATAATACTTATATATTTAAAATGTATACATAAGATACCATATAACTCCCAGATACAGAACAAACATGTATGTTCATCACAAGTGTTTGTCCTGAAAGGGAGTCGAACCCCCAACCTACAGCGCCGAAGGCAGAACAACTACCACCTGAACTGACAGGCCAGTCAAAAAAAAACAAGGGAAATTAATTCAGTAACGGAACATAATGTCAATATTTCTTAAACATATTTTAAAACTGTCATTTATATATACTTGTCTAATTTGGACTTTGGTGTAAGCAAAATAAAGATCGTATCTAATTAAATTTTAGATCTTAGATTAAGTGAATATAAGACGACTATAATTACGTTTTAAAAACTAAAAAGAAAACCGACTTCATTGGATACAATTTGAGACCATAAAATAATTTTATTTTGAAATTTTTAGTGGAAAGTAGATGTATTTTGTTTATACCTATAAAAGAGCTTAACCTGACTGACTGATTCATTATCGCCCAGCCGTAACCGCTAGAAAGCTGAAATTTGGAAGGTAGCTTCCTTTTATAGCAAAATCGCCCACTAAGGCGGGATATTTTGAAATTCAACCCCTAAGAGGGTTAAAAAGGTGTGAAAACTAATGTATGAAACTATTTAACGCGTAGTGCTTGAAACCTGGTACGAACAATTAAAATGCAAAATAAATGGACGCGTGTTTCAGCATTTTTCAAAATAATCCTTACAAAGGGGTATAATGTGATATCAAAGTTTGTATGGGAACTTTTTAACAGGTGGAGTGATTGCTTAGAAACCTGGTTTGGATACAAAAATGCAAAATAAACGGACACGTGTTTCAGGATTTTTCAAAATAACTCTCATAAAGAGGCTACAAAGGGGTGAAATTTTTTTAACGCGTGGTGCGATTTGCTAGAAACTTGATATGAATACTACTATAATATAAACTCGATGGTTTCTTGTACAGACGCGCTTGTTTCCAGCTAGTACCTATATAATATGGGTAGGCCAACTAAACGCACTACTCTGAACTGCACGTAACGAAAATCTCATCGGTGTATACAGTTTTAAAAATTTTGTTGATAATTTAAAAACAGCTCGACTGATTTCGATAACATTTAAATGGGACCATCCGGGAATGTATGTTCTTTTGTTTCAAACCATCCCTTTCAAACAAAAGAACATACATAAAAAATATATATTTAAGACTAGCTGACCCGGCAAAATTCGTACCGCCTCAATAAATCAATAATTAAAAATAATCATATTTACTCACTTTTAAACCTTCCCTGGATTACGACCAACATTTCAACACCAAAATCGACTAAATCAGTTCAGCCGTTCTCGAGTTTTACCTAGACTAACGAACAGCAATTGATTCTTATTAATAGATTTCGACGAATTGAGAACCTCCTCCTTTTTTAAGTCGGTTAAAAATAGCATAAAATAAAAGTCTTATAGATTCCCAGAGAGCTGTTTATTTAATCTCGAAATCAGAAACAATGCTACTATTAATCTCGATGTTTTAACTGAAACAAAATCCATTAGGTACTTTCGTTATCTATTTCCGAAGCAAATGATTAATGCTCTCACTATCTCAGTAAAGTATTCGTTCAGTAACAACAGAACCCTTTCTGTATTGTTGAGATTTTAAATTAATGAACCTAGAAACTCTTTGTTAGTGCGATACAATGGAAATTAATTAATTTTCAGTTTTTGTGAACTGTTCGCTAGTTTATAGGATTTATTATCACTATGTTGAATAAAGTGTGAGTTCTGTAAGTTTAGTATATCTAGTCGTTCTACACTAAACGTCTTCATATCGGGTCACTAGTCTTCTAACCAGTGTGGTGAATGGATTGTTAACGTTGTTTTTAATAAAGAAGAAAAAAATATCAGGCGTGACTTTGCGGAAATCCAATACAAAACATTAAACGGATGGATAAATATTTAGTACTATGGAATCACTACATAGTATAAAACAAAGTCGCTTCCCGCTATCTGTCTGTCCCTGTGTGCTTAGATCTTTAAAACTACGCAACGGATTTTGATGCGGGTTTTTTTTTAATAGATGGATTGAGTCAAGAGGAAGGTTTATATGTATAATACATTTTAGAGATTTATAATCACATTAGACATTCTTTAGTATTATTTAGTGATAGCATTGCACCCGTGCGAAGCGGGTCTCTAGTATGGAATATAATATGGAATTTCTTTTTGAGGTTGCATGTTTGGATGGTGTGCACTAGCCTTTTACTAACGCCTTGCATAGCTTTTCAATTGCGGGCAGGAGGGAGGTGCATGCGTCTGCATCGTGTCTAACTCATTGGGAATAGATTGGTGGAATAGTACTAAATATTTAACGTTTAATGTGTTTTTTTAATTACATTACTCTTAACTAACGCTACTATTATTGAACGATACAGAACGTAGGTAATTTATTTTTATATAATGGCTTTTTATTATCTAATAAGTGCATCTGGTACATACATCAACAACTACAAAGTGGATACATTGACCCAAGAGCTGGCTCCTATCTGGCTCAGCGTATTAGCTTTGCCATTCAACGTGGCAATGCCGTCAGTGTCTTGAAAACACTGTCCTCTGGCAGTGATCTGGATCAGATAAACTATAGATCGTTAAAACGGCCTTAGCTAGCTCAACTGTTTCACGTGCATTTTATATTATTCTTTATATGTCTGTAATTATTTCTGTAAATAAATGTATTAGACTAGAAAGTTACATTGCAAAAAAATTAACCACAGGTTTATTCTTGTTCCCCGCACTAAATCAAAATATTCTGTAATAGCGACTACAACAGCAGTTAAGTGGCTATTATTAGTTTTTCCGAACTTATGTATAATATATTTATGCTTGAACTAACTCGTACTAACTTGTACACGTATTTTCACACTGTTTTGTAGATTGAGTTAGCATAAATGTATTGGATTTGGATGTGGATTTTTGACATATTCATTTTTACACATTTGTTTATGTGTGTGCCAAATAAACGTTTTATTCATTCATTCATTCATTTTTTAACATAGATCCTGTCACATAATGATCTAGCCGAATTCAAATGCACCTTATTTATCGCTTTCCGATGTCGTGTTATTTTATATAGCCTATACGAGTATAACTCCCATGATCCAAACGTATCTAACGACACTTCGTTTTTCAAAATCCGTCCACCAATTTGGGCTGCAGCGACAGCCAAATGAACTCACATACAAATGAATGCACATATATATATATATATATATATAATATTTGTTGTGTAGCTATAATGATAGAAAAAGCACTCTGACAGATAATTAGTCGCATGATTGACTTGTCTCCAGCACTAATTGCCCCTAGGCAACCGAAGGGAAAAAATCACATACCGTGAAGCCTTTGAAATTGTGAAGCTGACCGGTAAATTGTCATTTGGGTCGTTTTGGCCGGTGGCTTTGTACACACAATCAGAAAATACGAGCTGAGTACGATATCACATGTTTTTATTGTCTTTAGTAAGGATAGGGGCTGAAACACTGAACACTCTGAAATTTATTAATTACTAGCTGTACCCGGCATGCGTGGCAATGCCACAAATTTTCTCACTGTTGAAACCTTCCCTGGACTACGACAAACATTTCAACACCAAAATCAGCTAAATCAGTCCAGCCGTTCTTGAGTTTTAGCGAGACTAACGAAGAGCAATTGTTTTTTATTATATAGATAAGGCATATAAGGCTTTTATATGGTATATACCTATAGTATTCCTTGTGTAAGCTAAGTTCCATTAAAGTTATTACAGGAACAAGTATTTAATAAAAAAATACAAAAAACCCGACTGCGTACAATTTACTAAACATGTTGTATCTGAACGCAAGCTAAAGCTAGCTTGCTTATAAAAATATTTTTTGACGTGATAACGTCTTATAAATCGAACGCCGGCTGCACGCACGAAAAATTGTCACTTTTCGCTTGAGCTGAGCGTGCAAGCGAAAGCGCGGAACAAGCGATAGAGGCACGATCGGCCTAAGCGTTCGGCTTGTGACGCATCTTAATAGGTTAAAAGTTTGCAATTGTTCATCAATGTTTTCTTATGACGTTATTTTTCACGTAAAATTATCGTCCGAAAACCGACTTTACAGACAACCATTTAGTTGTATATATTTGTATAACACAAGACTTTAGGCGTCAATGTTCTCAATTTTTGGGGTTCAACTCAACTGTGGGGTTTACAAAATGCTTACGCGACGTTTTACCGCGGCTCGCCCCGCACCTCGTTCGTTCAGCCTGCCAATATTCAGGTATCGCAACCAATTAGTTCTGTCGTATGTATAACCGTGTATTGTACTGAATTATCGCGAGCATAAATGTGTTGTTAAGTGAATACAGACTTACTCATTTACAAACAAAACCAGAGGCCCTGAATACGTAGGTATAGGAATCTAATTAATATCCTAGTTAAATTCCTAAACCAACTAACTACTTGCATTATATGCTAGTTATAGACACAGGACAGTACAAGCAGTACTGGGCTAAATATACAGGTTGAAAATCCATTGGAGCTTTAAAAGGATCTGTCATCGATATACGATACGTTGGTACACCACAATGTGGTGTACATTTGACTGCAAATCTTTTTCACCACTTTTGCAATCCTCATTAAAAAAAAATATGGCGGCTGTACCAAATTCAATGCCGAAATACGTCTAGGCTTAGGTTTCTTTATTCATTGACCATATTAGATTTTTTGACAGATTATTGATCCCAACCAACCAAATGACCTAAGCTAATTTGAATGTACTTTATTTTTCGTAATCAATAAAAAATTTATTCCTTTTTATTTCACCGTTAATGGAAAACGGCTTCTTACAGATGACATATTAGATTTTTTATATTTTACTAGCTGTTACCCGCGACTTAATATGCGTATGCTTATAATAAATAAATGCTTAGAATAAATATTTTTTTTATCTTTCATATTTTTTTTTTTTTATAAAAGTATCCCATGTTACTTATAATACCTTCAAGAATATGTTACAAAGTTTCATGATGATCGGTTTAGTAGTTTTCGCGTGAAAGCGTAACAAACAAACTAACATTCACATTTATAATATTATAAGTAGTATTATAGCCTATGTCACTCTCGTGATCCAGACGAATACAACGACATTTCGTTTATCAAAATCCGTCAAGCCGTTTGGGCTACAGCGATAGCCAAATGAACTTACATAATATGTAGATACATACTCGTACATACACCCCAAAAACATTACCTTCCCATTTTCACAGTCGGGTAAAAATACGCTTTCCCGAAAATATGACTTTTTTAGTAAGGTAAATAAAATATTGAGAGCCTCCGACCAAACAATACACTATTCATTCATCCCATAGTATCCATGTCATAAAAATACAAGAATATATCATGCTTTATGGGTTTATAAACCATGTATCAGGTAGTTTTGTATCAGAGGGAAAATAAATAATAGAGCACGGAACACTGTGTCTGAGCAATGTAATCTTTGTTTCTGTTCATACGCCGTCGGGTTTATTGAAACCGCTTGGCTTTAAATTTTGTTATCTGACATTCCACACTTTAGACAATGTCTTAGGATTATGCAAATTCACGTGACTTGACGCAAATGACTTTTTATAATATAAATTATAATAAGTCATTTGCTTTAATGAATCATACAAAAAAGCATTAGGAGCAGGACGAGCTTCTTGCCAGTTCTTCTTGGATTGAGTTAGCTTGGGTTAGGAGGAATTTGCACCTAAATTCACCTAGTATGTAAGACGATTCAAAGTGATCCGTGTGATTGCATTGAATAAAAATATTTTTGACTATGACTTTTGATTTGAATGTTTTTGCTTTTTGTAGCTACGAGTATGTAGGTACTTTATGTGCTTGGTATTTGGTACTTTAAAAAAGTTCCCTAAACACATTTACTGGAAATGTAACAAGTGTCATCGCCGATGACATCAAAACTACGTCACATCTTTAATTAATATAATTGGTTTATCCGTGTTAATTAAAGTATAATAAATAAATGGTGTATCTCGAACAAAAATTGGTGACAACAGTAAAACCTTTTTTACAGTGTAAATAGGTGTATTTTCTGTCATTATACACATTTGAACTTTACAAAACAATGTGCAGATATAAAGTCATTAGTAGGTATGCTGAAACGCGGATCACGTCAAGACATAAAATATTTTATATTGTCTCTGGAATCCAGTTAAGTAACCGGCTCAGCATAGAAGTACTAGTCAAGACTAATGTCACCAATGGTCACCCATACAACAGATGGCAGAGCTAAGCCACATAATTCCTTTGCGACGGTGACGATGTTTCGCTAACTACTCACATAAGTTTGACGACCCCTGTGTCGCATTGGGCTAAGGCCAGGTTGAGACGCAAAAGGTTGCGGGTTCGATTCCCGCCGTGGGACAAATGTTTGTAAGAGCTGCAAGTTTTTGTCCCGGGTCTGGATGTTTCTATGTATAATATGTATGTATTTACAAAAAAAATGAATATAAGTATAACTATTAATCATGTGGAACCCATAACACAAGCTCTGCTTACTTTGGGGGCAAATAATGCTGTGTGAAATGTCCGGCAAAAAAAAGCCGTACTGGTACTTTTCTGTTCATGTTCATAACTACATAAGCGCTGTACATTATTTTTATCCCGCGGGTAGTGGTTAACATCACGAAAGGGTTGTGATCTATGGATCGTAAAGGTAGTTTAGGGGTGGATTTGCTGATTCGGCCAGTTATGATTTTTATGTGTGGTATTGTACTTTTGAATTGCTTGAATTATTTGAATACTATAGGGTTCGGAAAGCAATGAACCAATATAAAAATGTTAACTGTGTTTGTTAACTAGGAAGAATTGGCACCTAAATTCACCTAGTATGTAAGACGTTTCAAAGTGATCTTTGTGATTGTAATGAATAAAGTATCTATTGACATTCACTTAAACATTGACTTTAACTTGAAATAGCATTCGGTGCTATTTCAAGTTAAACTGGAACATATTAGTCATTGTCTGTTTCTAAGTTATTTTATATGTTAGTACCACGCGTGAAAAGCCGTGGGCACCCGCTAGTAACCCATAATTCTGTAGGTATTCATGAATGGTTGTGTACTTTAAGGATAAAACTTCCCATTCAACTCCTAACCCACAAAAGCCCGTCGAAAACTAACCCAATATTGTACCTTAGCGCTTTTACAGTCCACTTAAACCAGGTTTATACCTAGGTGTGCTATCGCCAGAACACAGACTGCGTCGTAAATTATATTCTAGTGCTGTTGGATGACTTGATTTTATGGTCAAACAGGAATATATTATTATTCCATCCATATTCACGCTTGCATCTCTAAGCAGGTAGGAGCCGTTAAACCTATTATAGAATTATGCTGATGGTTTCCAATAAAATACATTCATAGAATATTTTTAAGTGTAGTGTTAGGACCATGAACGCTTTATGTACAACATGTACCTATACACAGCATCTGAGACTGCAGAAGGTTACGAGTTGGTATTCGCGGGACAAATGTTTGTATGATCTGCAAGTGTTGCAAAGTCGGGGTGAGCGCTCAAGCTTTAGAACTCAATTAATCGTTCAAAAAGGAAAATTGCCGAATGTTATTATGATAAAATAACTCGATTTTCATATGAAACTAGACCCGACAATTCAAATCCACGTACCTTCTTTTAAATGTGTAACTGTATGGAACTGCTGTTCCAAGTACGGGATCTTCTCTAATGTACTGAAAATACTTTCAAAACATTCGTAAGTTGTACTAAACATTTTGTTCCACACAGGTTTTACTCAAGTATTATTTTGTTCGCACTAGACCGTGAACATAATAAGAATATGAAAGGAATTAACATCATACCAAGAACATACCAAGACCAAGAACTTGATCAGAATATGAATGAAATAACAAATCGTTTTTCTGTGTATAATATGTATGTATTTACAATAGAAAAAAGTATATGTCCTGTGGTACCCATAATACAAGCTCTGCTTACTTTGGGGCTAAATGATGCTATGTCAAATGTCGGCATTAATAAAAACGAAGCACTCAGCTACGAACGCACTAGCACTACAATAAGGTACGAGAACTTGTCGTGTTATGTTAAGACACACCTTTAGAATGCATAGTGCAGATTAAAGCCGGTATTTCAGAACAAAACTCAACTCAGGGGGTCTACGGGGCATTACAATTCTAATCTCAATCCGCTACTCTCCGCGAGGATCTCATGTTTGGAGGATAAAAGCCATTGAAATCCACCGTTTTTTACAATCATAAAAAAAAAATAACCCATAAATATACATATAGTTTTTCCGTGGAGTACCGTAGAGTAGTTGGTACCGTGGTAACGAAATTAGATCAAAAGGATCAAAAAGGAGGAGGTTCTCAATTCGTCGGAATCTTTTTTTTTTTTTTTGTATGTTCACCGATTACTCGAAAACGGCTGAACCGATTTGGAAAATTTTTTTTTTGTTTGAAAGGGTATACTTCACAGGTGGTCCCATATAAATTTTATCAAAATCGGTCGAGCTGAAAAATCAACGAAAATCTAAAAATTGTATACATCGATGATGTTTTCAGGTGTTTTCATACCTCGCTGTCTCATTGGAGCAGTGCGTATATTTGGCCTACCCATATTAGATAAAATAGATAAAATTTATATGGGACCACCTGTGAAGCCACCCTTTCAAACAAAAAAAGATCTTTTCAAATCGGTTCAGCCGTTTTCGAGTAATCGGTGAACATACATAAAAAAATAAAAAAATAAAAACAGACGAATTGAGAACCTCCTCCTTTTGATTAAGTCGGTTAAAAATACATCTACTTTCCACTAAAAATGTATTATAGGCACAAATTTCATTCAATGAAGTCGGTTTCTTTTTAGTTTTTAAAACGTAATTATATTTGTTTTCTTTTTCTACTAAGTACTTATCTTATGGCCTATTCACACAATTGGTAGTAGGACTGCTTTTTGCGCTGTAGTTTGTTGTCTCGATTTCCTCATAGGACAAACATTTTTGTGATTAAAACATGTGTTTTTTCTGTCTGAGTATTATAATTATATTTTTAAATATATAAGTATTCTGATGTTGACATTGCGTACAACACAAAAAAACACACAAAATAACTCAATGTCGTATTTTGTGTGCGTGAGATACCTAGTGTAGCAAGCGTTACAATAACCACTTCCCATTAGACCGTACGCTAGTTACTTGTGTTAATAAAAAACTATTCCATTCAAGAGTAAAAAAGTCAAAAGATACCATATTCAATACAATCACAAGGAACACTTTGAAACGTCTTATATACTAGGTGAATTTAAGTGCAAATTTATCCTAACCCAAGCCCGAGAAGAACTGCCAAGAAACTCGTCCTGGTCCTAGCGCTTTTTTGCATGATCCATCTTATACCTTAACTACGAAAAACTAATACAAGAGAGTTTGCACATTTCAAATGTGTCGGCTAACTGTCTGAGGGCAGAACGACATGAGGCCATGCATTCTTATCAATAATATAGTCATTATGTTTATGATACGCTTTCTTCAAAAGACTACCCTTTATGTATGCTTTATGTAGTTTAGATGCATTTCCAGGATGCTTACTATGGAAGCGCACCGTGTTCCCCTCCCATGAAGGACTTTTCTTAAGATCTAGTCTAAAATAACTATAAAGTAGGTATCAAGGTTTATCAACAGATTATTCGACAATCAATCTAGCTCCTCCATTATCCAACCCCAAATCGCTTTATTACACGGAACCTTTAGTTTGATTACCTGCTCTTCAATAGACTGGCTTTGACTCTGGCTCTATTCTAGTCGGGGCTAACTTTATTTAGCTCCACTCTACCCTTCAAATCCGTGTTTAATGACCAGACCGAGAGTGGTTACTAGTATTGATGTTGCTGGATTCAATGCTTCAATATGTTATTGTGAAGTTATAATTTAGTAGGAATAGCTCGCAAATAACACCAAATAAATATGATGTGTATGTGAATATGTGTTTTTTCGCAGCAACACTCTTCGCAGTACCGAAGAGTATGAAAGTAGATAGGTAGCGCAAAAGGCAGAGCTACTACCAACTGAGCTGATAGGCTATTCTTGTTAATAATCTTGTTAGTTCGACATTAAATATGGATATTACAAACACCAACAAAGCTGATAGATTTCACACAACAACCATTGATAGAATTGATTGAAATACTTTTAAGAATATTATAATACCCAAACACAGAACAAATAACACATGTTTATCACACAACTATGTTTATCCTGGATAGGGATCGAATCTACTACCTACAACCCAGAAGGGAAACTTACTACCATCAGTTCTAAGAGCAGCTATTTCCCTACTGTACCGGACTGTACTGTACTAGTACCGGAATTATATTCTCCAAATTGTGCTATGGACACACTGTACGACGTAGCACGCCGCTACGGACATACGCGTAGCGGCGTGCTACGATACTACATGGCAGTAAAGCTGCTAATCCCAACTCCTAAACGCGACTCAACCCAACCACCCAATCCCACCGTATAATTTTCACATACGTCCGTCCACGTAATATCCCGTATATTTGCGCATGTCCCTTTGTTTGACGCGTAATTACTGTGACGCATTGAGTGGGATTCAACGCTATTTAGTTACATTGTGAGATTGGGACACCTATTTATTTAAGGCTAAAAGTGTGTGCTACTCTTGAGTAGCATACATGCTTTGGTTTCATGCTGTTGTACCTATATATTTAGGCTACTAAATATGCTAGTATAATATCAAATATATGGTTACAATGATGGCATTCAATAAAGAAGGGTCGTGAATGTATCTTTATGCCATTGATAAAACGTCGGCGGATGACTCTAAATGACTGTGCAAGTATAAGTTAGCAGTTATAATGCTTCTTGGGCTTTTATCACGAATATATACGAATTGGAACGAAGCGGTTGTGGCTTACCTTAGTTCCTGGTAGAACAAAGAAGTTATGAATCCTATTGCTAGATCAGACTGACTGGCCTGCCAGCTCAGTTGGTAGTAGCTCTGCCTTCTGCGCTGTAGGTAGCGGGGTTCAATTCCCTGGAGAAACATTTGTGTGATAAAAATAGGTGTTTGTTCTGTTTCGGTGAAATAAAATATTTATGTCATCTGGGTTACCATAACACATGCTTAGTTTGGGGTTAGATGGTGTTGTGTTGTCCACCAATATTTATAATTTATTTAATATATCTAAAAAGTAGCCTATGTCCCAAGACACAATAATAATAATGCCGGACATTTCACACTGCATCATGGCCCCAAAGTAAGCAGAACAAGCAGAACTTATGTTAAGGGTACCACATGACTGATACACTACTGATATACTTATTTTTTTTGTAAATACATACATATTATACATAGAAACCCCAAGACCCGAGAGGAATACTTGCAGATTATACAATCTATCTCTTTACAAAATTTAACAAGATCCATTCATCGTTAAGCCGTGTAAAGATATATAAATAACATTAATAAATATTGGTGGACAATGCACCCAACACCATCTAGCCCCAAACTAAGCATAGCTTGTATTATGGTGACTAGATGACTGATAGAATACTTACATATTTTTAAATACATACTTATGATACTTTATAACACCCAGACACAGAACAAACACCTGTGTTCATCACACAAATGATTATCCTGGAAGGGAATCGCACCCTCAACCAACAGCGCAGAAGGCAGAGCTACCTACTGAGCTGACAAGCCAGTCAAAGAATAATAAACAAACAGGCAGAAACAATTCCAAATTTATATTATTATTATAGACGGATATAGATTTGTAGGTACAGTTATGTAGCGGAAACTAAACACAACGCCCAAGTCCAAGTAACAATATTAATTAAGCAAACTAACGGACGGACCCGCCATCACCGCAAGGCATAATTACACGTGTAACGGATGACAACTGTCCAGATTATTGGGACTGGGATGAACAGTAACAGTTGATAGTGCTCTATGTTCAGCAATTTAGGGTATAGGACCTCAGGGTGTCTAATGAAGGTAATAAACACCGTAGTAATTTGGAGTATTACAATGCTTTGGTCCGAATTACGCAATATCTCGAATATTCGAATAATTCGAATCTCGAATCGGTTTCTTTTTTCGTAATGATACAATCTGAGAGGCCAATCTGTGGTTCAACAAATAATTTATCAGAAAAAAATAAAATGAAACTTGTTAAGTTACAGTAAAAAAATTAAGAAGTTATGGTATAGTAGGTACAATAATCCTGGCAATTCTTGTTTTGCCGGACTAGCTAAAATTTTCTAAAATATGGACGATATTATTTTTGTACCAACATAGTTCAAATTAGAGTATCCATTTTAAATCACAGTTCTAAAATAGGTTAAAATTATTTTTTGTTTTATTGCTATAATTATTATTTCAATTAATTCCTTTATTGGATATAATGTATAGAGGTGTTGATAAAAACTGTGGAAAATGGCCTCAATTTTGTTGGTACCAACCTAACTAATTTTAGCTAAAATTAGGTTTTGAACTTTCAAATTAAACTTTGGTATTTTGATGCTACCAACTTGGCCTAATTTAATTTTATCTAATTTAATTAAGCGTTCCTAATATAATATTTTTATTTATGACTAACTAAATATATTATAGACAATTCCTTATTTTAGAAATGAACCAACTGAATTGATACCATTAATCGCAGTTTTAATAAACACATGATGACTAAATTTATTTATATATTCGCACTGTATTTAATATCGGACGTTTAATAGAAAAATCTATTCTATTCTATTCTATTCTAAATCGAGCTAAATAACATCAGTTATACGTTAATTTAGGAAGTGTCACTAAAATATGTTATTCCATTCAGACTTTAATTCAAATATAATAAGATCGTTTTTATTTTAGTTACTCTACGAAACAACTGAATTGAGGCCATTATCTATCTCATTCGGGTATACTGGCGCTGCGTAAACGTAGACACTTTTTGTTGCCGACACGGGACACCATCACAGGGAACCGTACTTGCTGGGTCCTGTGGTGGTGATCGGACACAGTCGCCCGTTGCTACTACTGGCCACTGGTACAATTCTTTGATTGTTTTCTGTCAGTACAATTGTAAGGAAATTTGTTAATATTGATGTGTCTTCAACTGACGACTTTTAGTTTCCAGTTACCGACACCGAACACTTTTTGATCATCAACGAGTAAGTGTTAAGTGGGAGAAACCAGACACAACAGATGTTTACGTATGCGCAGGGAGTGGATAATTTCATACAGGTTCTATAGTAATCATATATTCATCGCTAACTTGTATCTGACACAAGACACAAAAGTGTCCACGTTTGCGCCTTACATTTCACTGAGAAGAGAAATAACGCGCCCACACTAGATAAATCTGTATCGTAAGTACTTGTATACGATTTACAAAAGTTTAGAGCCTCTTTGGTAGGGTAGGGAAACCACTTATTTATGAAGTAATTTAATACCATATTTACATAGGTATCACAAAGGCATCAGTTGATCAAACCACACACCCTTTGGTTCCACCTAATTAAGCCACCTACCTACTAAACCAATGCCTGAGGCAAAGGGTGTCAAATTACCTAATGGATTACACATTTCAATAAATTAACGTAATGTTTGCTTAGTCTAACGTAAAATTAAAGCTGAGGAACCAGAGCACCGTAAGCTAGTTTCAAATTCAAATTCAAAATCATTTTCTAACCTTCTTAACAAATTTTGAAGCCAATCATTTTGTTTATAGGTTTATAATGGATAAACTCAACAACTACTTAACTAATTAAATATATTATTTCACCTATAGAATGTTAATAGTATATCAGCAAGTACAATGGGCTAAACTTTTATTTTGAAAAAATCTTAGACATTCCAGCTTCAATACAATCACAATGGTGCAAGATGAAATTATGTGAAAATTCCTGCTTACAAGTCTGAGAAGAATTGGCAAGAAACTTGTCACAGCCATAGCACTTTTGTGTATGATCCTTCTAACATTTAACTTACGAAATACTATGAAACATATACAAGGTAGGTTTATTTTATTGCAAATCTGTCAGTTAACTGTCAGAGGGGAGAGCAAGTACCTACGAGTAGTCGTTCTATATCTTATTTTTAAGTTTTTGACTTACTTACCTTGACGACCTCTATGGAGGTTGCGGGTTCGATTTCTGTCGCAGCGGGACAAATGTTTGTATAATCTGCAAGTATTATACAAGGTGGTCTGGGTGTTTCTATGATGTATTACAAAAAGTATATCAGTATTATTTCAGTTATGTGGTACCCATAACACAAGCTCTGCTTGATTTGGGCCCTTTTACTTGATATTAGTTTGTACATTTCTGTAAAATAAGTATTGAATCAACTTAAGTGGGTATGTAGCCTAACAACCTACCTACCACCTTATGGAAATATCTATAGTGCAAAAGTACGTTACCCAATATAAAGTAATCACTCTTTAAAATATGGGTTTATGCAGTTTTTTTGCTGGCTTAGTTAAAAAAAATTTAGTCTGTTTTTTAGTCCGATTTAATATGAACAAAATATCCATAAAGCATGTATTACTAAATCCCTGCCTCATTTTAAAGACTGCACCTGGGTCCTCCATTTTGAATACGTTTTCCTCCATTTTGTTTGACGGCCCGCCTGACGGATTACAGCGAGGATTTTAATTTCAGAATAATAAAATATTTCCTTCTAATCCTATGAGTAACAATAACTTAGAAAGCTTGCTAGTACCACAGGTGGTTCAGACTAGTGGTATGAACCATGAAATCATGGAAATAACGCATATACTATGCTTATCTACTACTATACATGTCGTTCCTAGAGCACAATAACCAAAACATGGGATGTAGGTAACTTACTTTATTATATTTATATAAGTATAAGTAAGTATTTTTCCCTTTTTTACGGGAAACAACTACCTCTGCTTCATGCAGATTAGATAATTGCAAAAACTGGCAGCATATATCTTGTTCGTACCTACTCACAAAATCTCAAAGCCAATGAAACTCTTTATAAAAATAACAATTGATTTATTTATGTATGTTTTTTACAGTGAAACTTATATTCTTATTTATATTAAGTCGTTTTTGAGTAGTAATGATTATTGTAGTAGGTAGGTACATTTGCCCTCTATCCTATAATCAAAAACTAACTAGCGTAGCGTTTAGGTATGTTCTGTCCTTGTCATTCTAATGACAAAAAATAGAGATAGCAACAAATAAACAATTCAATAAATAAATAAAGCCTTATTCATTCCTTATTATCTTAGATCTAAGTATTACAATACAGAAAATAATATTTATTATTAGGTATACTATAATACTATCTAACTATACTTAATTGCTTATAATATGCCTGAACTAGGAGAATCTGTATCTCAGGCTAAAAAGGACTAACAATATTAACTTATAGGTAGGTCAATAAACAGAATTCATAGACAAAATTACAATATATATGGTTACACATGAAACACAAACAAAGTGAAAACCTACTTTTAATGTAAAAGGTTTAAATATTACCTAATTTACTACAACTAATATAAATAAGCTAAATACATTCATAAGGTAGTGTGTCTATAAAAGATATACCCTTTAGTGTCTTGGTTTTTATTACTCCGAGCTATGAACTGAGCAATTATTATAAAAGTAGAGTTATTAGTAAATGGATGCAATTAGAAGGCAGGATTAAGTCTAATTAGCGGGATCTTGTTCCTCTTTGTAAAGGAAGTAATTTTATCTTTGGAGTTTTTGTTTACGGATTATTTTTACCTATAGTGTATATTCATACTTTTTTTACAAACTGAAAATATCGCGAGTTGAAATAAAGGAGCTAAAACAAGAAACTAACGAACTGAGAAAGTGCACCGGATATCTACAGTCGGTTTCGACGCCATTTTTAATCTGGAATCGCATTAAACTTGATACTTTGTTTCAAATTGCGTTTCAGTTCACTTTATAAAAAGGTATACATAATGCATGTTCCCGCTGCATCTGGCTTTAGGGCACCCCTACCATCGTAATAGTATTTCGAACGTGGCGTTGTGTTTATTTAGTTGGGGCTAGATGATGTTGTGTGCATTGCCCACCAATATTTATTTATTTAATATGTGACACCAACAATATCATCTAAGTAGCATTCGATTCTAGGCGACCTCTGTGACACAATGGGCCAAGGTCAGGCTGAGAGGCAGAAGGTTGCGGATTCTATTCCCACGGTGGGACAAATGTTTATATGATCTACAAGTATTTGTCTCGGGCCTCGATGTTTCTATGTATGTATGTATTCAAAAGAAAAGTAAATAAGTAGTATATCAATCATGTGGTACCCATAATACAAGTTCTGCTTACTTTGGGGCCGGCATTATAATTATTATTATTATTGATCATAGATCTACTGCCACTTTCGTAGGTGTCAGTGGCCAACTCTTGTAACGGAGTTAATACTTTAGATTTTAAGAAATACTGGTTTTATTTATATTTGCTCACGAATTATTTTATCGATGAAGTCACCTACACTGTTTCGAATGATCTAGGGAATCTTCACCAGGGTGAGTTTGATCCGTGGTTCGCCTGCTCGCTTCTCGCTTTCGAGATTCGCACTAATTGCAAATAAAGGTATCGTGAGTAAAAATCTGTTTCTCAAAATGGATTTAATAGGTCAAGAGCACCCTTTAAACTTTTAAAAAGCCGGGACTCCGCTTAACGTAGCTTAAGTAAGTAGGTACTTAAAAATCTGAATACATGCGTTGTGACAAGAAAACTCTCATCAGGATTTAGCTCACCTTTATATTTATGTTGTTCCTCTGTTTGTTGTCTTTTATCTACACTTATAAACTAATATTATACATTCAGATGTGTTTCTCTCCGTCTGTATATTGGTTAAATTTTTACGTCTAAAAGGCCGAATGGATCTTGATAAATCTAAATGACATAAATTGAATCTTGAGGAAGGCTACGTTTTATGTAGGTACAATAAAGAAAGAATCGTTGCAAAACATTCAAGTTTAATTCGAGTTTTCGTGGTATATCTCTTTTTGAAAGGTATATGATAAGAGAGCGGTTATTTCACAACTAGAACTGAAATACAGCTGACTTATCGCCGGGAAACGGTTCTCGATTTCATAGCGCCTGGAGGTATCAACTAGATATGAAACTTGAGTGTCTTATTGTATAAATATGAAGGAGTTGGATGGAGTTATAGCAACTTTGTTTAGTTACTTTTTTAGTTGTTTTCATTCTCTTATGCAGAGATAAAAGCAAATTGACAATCAAAAATAAGCTTTACGACTCTTGACTTTATCTGGTCAGTAGACACCTCCTCAGGTCTTTAAGTGGTTAGATCTTTGAGTGGAGAGTCAGAGGCACGTTCAAACATTATATTTGATACATACCCACATTTTACACAGTATTACGTAAGTATCAGTTTGCAATCCCATCGCCGCTTTTATCTTATAGGAATATTAAACTATAATACTAATTAAAATATCATATTGATTGAACTGGTTCCTATCTAACTCAATGTACCTAATTATTTATTATGTTCAGTAAAAAGGACTATTTAAAAATATAATGTTAATGGTAAATAACACGGAATTATACTGATATATAGTGCTTTATAAATTATGAATATTTAAAACGGGTCCGACGTTTTCCCGTAGCTTAGTCAAACAGCGCATACTAAATTAACAAAATTGGTAGGTAATATTATAAGAACAAATATTGAAGTGGACGGAATGCATTAGCATCCCACTTCAATATTTGATCTTGCGAATCCGAGATAATTATTTACTCCGGCATGTTTGCTTTCTTTTTAATAGACTCGTTAATAACATTATGTTTAATAATAATGCTGGACATTTCACAAAGCATCTAATCTTAAAGTAAGCAAAGAATAAATCTAATCTTAAAGAGCTTGTGTTATGGGAACCACATGACTGATATACTTCTTATATACTTTACTTTTTTTTATATATACTTATTATATATAAATAAATATTTACAGATCATACAAACATTTGTCTCACGGCTGGAATCGAACCCGCAGATTTTTGTTTCTCAAGCGGGCCTTCGCCTACTGCGGCTCAGAGGTCGTTATTGCATAACCAACATTCTTCTTAAAGTTAGGAAAACCCTCTTTCAGTTATTTTTTTATAGTTTTTACATAGTTGCCCCTACCTACGTACGCTACGACATAGCAGCCTACTCCGTAGCAGCCTACGCCGTAGCATCGTAGGTCTGCTAATGTAAATTTTGTAACTATTTTGATCTTTGGCAGATTAAAACTCAATCCATTCAATAAAATATAGTGTGTCTTTACGTTTGTGTGTTACCTTTTCACTGCTGAACAGATCTTGATGAAGCTTGGTAAGAATATATTGGGGTTTGACGTGGTCTACTTTTTATCTAACTACCAAGCCGCGGACAGCAGCTTGCGTTATAATATTTAAGCTTTATTAGTTAGGTGCTTACTAGATTATAATTCATTCAGACGTAAAACGCATACATAATTTTTTAGTTTTTGTTAAAAACTTGTCAGTACTAAGGTAAACAAATGATCACTTTTGAAAGCGCACAGCTTTACAATAAACTTCCCTATACTCAACCCAGGATGCACATACCTACTTAAAATGTAACTAAATTTAATCCTACATACTCAGACGGCGCGATTTTTACCTTTAATAAAATACTTAATAAAATTCCTGCCGAAATAAAAGACTTGCCAATAAGGCTTTTTGTGCAAAAAAATGTGGCATTTTGACAGAACTTTTTACACTGTTAACGAATTCCTTGGAAACTAATGGATATAATTGATTAATGCTAAAATAGAATACTGTATAGTTTAATTTGTTTAATTACGGTTGTCTGGTAGAAATCGTAACCACGATAAGACCGCCGATTGCAGGACACTATTAATTAATTTATGTATATGAACTAAGGCTTAAATTTCATATTTATTTTGTATTGTTCTCAATAAAGTTTTATTATTATTTATTGTTTTTGAAAACGTTAAAATTTGCATCCCAATGTTCTTTGGTGAAATATTTGAACTTACTGTATGACCTACCTGTATACTTCTTGCAAGTATTTTTTTTCTATTTTTATTTACTGTTACTGTTCTATGTATATTACTATTTGAAGTTAGATTAGTTCTCATGTAAGTGACTTCTTTTTTGAGAAAGAAATATCGATGAACTGACTTAATTCGTCGAAATAACAAATAATTTAGTTACTTTTAGGCAAATAATTTAAGTTTACATTCATTTAAGTACATAAACAGTTGTTTACTCGTTCAATAAAATGAGATATTTAATATCTTCTCGTTTCACTTAGTTCAACATTAGGCAAATTGTTCCCTCGGGCCATTTTCGACTACTTATTTGATTAGAGACTAGTTAGTGTAGCCTGAAGCTTTTTGTTTCTTAAGAAGCGACGACTGTAATTTTACGTTCGAACTTTTGTTTCTTAAAATGCAAATACCGTTCTAGGTGCCTACTTAAATTCTACTGTGTCGCGTGTGTTTTATTTTGTTGTTGTGTGTTTTATTATTTTAATATTTTGTCCATATCTGTAAGTAATTAATGAAGTTTACTTAAAAATTATATTATGGAAACTTAACTTTTATAACTACTACCACAAAAAAAAACATAATTCATAATTAATTTATTGTGGGACATATGTAAATTACAGGTTTTATTAATTGCTAAGTTCGCTATGTTACTATTTGGTAAATGGTGTACAATATTTTCTAACCAAGTGAGACATTTATATAAAAAGAGCAAGGTAACACAATAATAGTTCAATAACAATTGAATATAAAAATGTCACTTTGTCATTTTATTAATTCAGATACGTTATAAAAACATTTAGCTTGTAACCAGGACTTGAGATCCTAAATAAATTTATATAATGGTATTTTTTTATATAGTCAGGTATTCGATGCTGTATACCGAATATGTGGGTAATGTAGGCTATGATATTTTTACTTTATTTTAGTTACCATTTATCTACCATAATAGTATATTGTAGCTGTTTATTATCCCTAAATAAATGAAAAAAACTTATTATAAGCAGTATCGATCGATGTCAAAATTGTGACACCCACAAGTTACCCGATGTTGCTGTAAAAAGATATTATGTACATCATAAGTAGGAACGAGTACTGTATAATAACAATAATGTTAAATAAATATTGGTAAACAATTTCTCACAATCATCTAGCCCCAAACTAAGCAAATCAGCAGCAACAGGTGACTCACAGAATACTTATGTACTTATATTATATATCCGTAAATACATAATTATGATACCACAAAATAAAAATTTATATTCATCACAAAAGTATTTGTCCTGGGAGGAAACTTACCTACATATTCAGTAAAGATGGAATAAAATATTGCATTGAAATTGAAATTGTGAAAATACAATAAAGACGAGACAAATATGATATAGCATGATGATCGCTCTGAGTCGATGCAAATAAATAATTTCGCAGATACACACATGAAATATATACGGTTATTTGTTCGGCATAAATATCTCAAAGATGTGAGAATAAGTTGGATGTGGCACATCAATGTAGGATCTCTGATTGAGCTAATCCGCAAGGTGGCGCTGTTCGTAATCCATATCTATGGTTTATAAATTTTAAAAGTGTCTTAGTATGGTTTTTTGTTACATTTGAGCGGTTACAGTTAAACGAACCTTAAAGAAATTTGTTACGGAGATAAATTTTATCTCAGTGAACGATAGGAAGAATAGCCTACGGGCAATCTTTTGTTTAAAAATATTTAAAAAATTATCATACACCAACTTAGATTACTAAATAAAACAATAAACATCATTTATTTGGTACATTTATAGGTAGGTACAAGGTTTAATAATACATAAGTGTCTTATGTTATCAAGGTTGAGGGACTCTAAACAATATGTAGCAATTCAGCAATTTGCCCCTCTTCGAGTTTAAGAACAAGTGGGTTCCAGAGAGCTTAACGTAAACTCTAAAGACAAACATTTCTCCACAGAGCTTTCTTTCTCTGTAGAAAGTACATACGCAAATGTATTTCTTGTCTATGTAGCATTTTGTCCAACTGGTGTCTACACGGCAAACTGATTTTGAAATATCGAAACGATAATGTTGTTGAAATGTTCGTCAAATTCTGTCAAATTAAAGTTTGCAATAAAGATGATTGTTTTGTTGTCAGATTCAAATATTCTTATCGTTAGTTATGGAGGATTACAACATCGATTGTCAATACCACTGTTGCATGCCATACATAGCAGAATACATTGTTTCTAGATTAAGTCCACTGCAAATCACCACCACACAACATGTATTTCACGCAACAAAAATACATTACTCATTCCTCCGATCAAAGCGAGTCGTAACTATCTAAATGGGTTTGTCTACCAGTTAAGATTAGTAATAGGCATAGTTTCATGGATTGGTATTACGTACGTTCAGTCTCTATCTCACATACTATGCATATTTCAGCATGTGTTCAAATCAACATCTACCATCCGTAATACTAATTCATCCATAGTAACTGAAAGGTACAATCAAAATCAAACATGAAAAAATCTATGTTTTGATAGTATCAGAATTCCATAGCTGCCCGGCTGTTATCGTTTCGCCGAGTATACCCCTACGGTTAATGCTATACAGGCAAGTTATATTCAGAGTTGGCACTTGACGTATCCATTATTGAAACGGTTTCATAACTCCACGTTCCGTAGCGATATTGGCCGGAGTGTGCAAATGTGATGACGCGCATTAGGCTTTCATTTTCCACCCGTAGATTGATGCGAGCATTTGTAACATTGTCTACCGAATAATGTGATTGAGACGGCTCTATTTGTTACAGACTGTTTGTTGCTAAGAATTTGTGTTTGATAACAGAGAGTAATGTTTACGAAAACCAACCTAAATGTTAGAACAGAAATAGTTAAGCTTTATGTAACCTATTGGTGATTATGTGTTCCTGATACATGCTCAAGAAATATGCTTTGCTAATCAATAAATAGATGATGCTGGACATCATCATTATCATCATCATCATATCAGCCTTTAAGAAGTCCACTGCTGAACATAGGCCTCCCCAATAGATTTCCAGGAAGAACCATTTTGAGCCCTCTCCATCCACCGACTTCCTGCGATCTTTACTATGTCGTCAGTTCATCGGGTGGGGGGTCGTCCTAACTTTTATTCCCCAACGGTTATCAGTTCTGCGAGATATATGGCCTGCCCATTGCTACTTTAACTAGCCATTTCTGAGTGCTATGTCGGTGACTTTGGTTTTTCTACGGATTTCCTCGTTGCGGATTTTATCACGTACGTTCTGGACATTATCTAGCCCAAGAGTAAGCGCAGATATTGTGTTACAGGAGCCACTTGACTGATATATTAATATATCAGTCAAGTGGCGTATATTATAATACGTTTTTTTTGTAAATACCTACATACATATTATACATAGAAAAACACCAAGATCGAACAAATATTTGCAGAAAAAAAGAAAATATGCCAAACACAGCATCATCTAGCCCACTAGCCCAAAAGAAAGCAGAGCTTGTGTTATGGGGCCTGATAAACCATGACTGATAAACTACTAAAATATATATATATATTGTAAATACTTAATTATACATAGAAGAACACCCAGACCGGAGAAATATTTACCGATCATACAGATTTTTGTCACAAGCATAATTAGTGCTGGTAGTTGATATTACTAACAATTTTTGCCTCCATAGTCCAATCTAATACTGACTTCGGAATGAACTTAAATTACGTTCATTCCGTTACCGGTACTTGATTGGACAGAAAAAGCGCTCTAAGTGATCATCATCATCCAGAAACCATGTGATAGGTATTTCTAGACCCGTAACAAAATAATATAATTAATGGAATTGTAATAGCTATCCAAAGAGGTAATGTTGTTTCTCAAAATGTATAGGCGTATCCAGCAATGCGCGAAATCAGGCTGTCGATGATGATCCTGATGATGGTATTCCGATAAATGATAAGAAATTCAACGTAACGCTACATAAACGTTATCAAAGAAAGTAATAAATCTATAAAACAGATAGGTCAAAAACCTCGACCCTCGATTTATAGGTAATTCAATAAGTCACAATAATGTGTATTTTTATTACTGAGCCTCGAAATAATAGCCTTATCATAATGTTGTGACGCGAATGGCCTATTCCAGTGATTGGTGACTTTGGAGGCTTGTGTTAGTTTATCTACTGGGTCAAACTATTATTATAATAACAATAAAAATCATAATAATAAAAGTAAAACATTAAACAGATGGACAAATATTTAGTACAAAGAATTGTACTAAATATTTGTCCATCTGTTTAATGTTTTGTAATGGATTTCCGCAAAGTCACGTCTGAATCAATTATCAATAATAAAAGTATAAAAATCGTTTATTCAGAACAATGTACAATGTGTGCAGATAACTAAATTTATTTATTTATTTATTTATTTATAAACATGTACCTCTATCCTTACAGGCACCCCCAATGCGATAGAGTACCTTATATTCTAGTCTAGCCTAGTCTTAATAAGTATTAATATTAAAATTATAAAATCATTTACATTCATCATTTAAGAGATACCCAAAAACAAGATAATTTACTTACGTACTACATAAAAACATATATTATAATGTCAAAGTAATTTGATAATGGACTACCATACTTCTAAATTTGTCAACATTAATTAAATTTGCTAAATAAAATCGGATTAAAAGTCATAGCCATTTGAATATACAATAACATTACATTTAAAAGTCACATCACAATGTCAATAATCAATACTAATTTTAAAAACTACTTGTCATAACATAAAATAAAAAACAAAGCCTTTTGGAATTCGCTCCGTGAACAGTAAAAATATCTATTCTATCGGCAATCTGATTGAGCGTGCGGATGCTGCGCGTCATAGGTGCCTTGTCCAGCAGGTTGGTTCAATACAACGATGAAACTATAAATATTGTGAAAACTGTGTAGCAGCCTCAACGCCCACATTCTTAACCTATGGAGTAAAGTTGTTAATTTAACAAGTTATGTATTAACTAGAAAAAAATATTAATGTGTTACAAGAATATAAAACTAAGGGAGATACCAATAATGAAAACTGAGAGTGTGTAAGTGTACATGAAGGGGTAAGTAATGTGTATGTGAGGGGTGTGAAAATGTATGAAGTGAGTGTTGTGTTGAGTGACGTATTGATGTAAGCTCTGCTTGATAACTCAAGTCTTATAAAGTCTGGGTTTCTTTGGATAATGCCCGACATTTCACACTGAATCATCTAACCCCAAAGTAAGAAGAGCTTGTGTTATTGGTACGTATCAGAAGACTGATATACCTACTACATATGTACCTATACTTTTTTTTTACATACCTACACATTAAACAGAAAAAACCCAGACCCGAGACAAATACTTGCAGATCATTGCTCTTAAGGTTAAACGCCTTGACCCTACCCAACACTATTACAAAATAATTCATAGGAAGCGATCAAAAAATTTGACGCTGGTTTCAGTAGACAAGTACTTTCTTACAAATCTAATACAATTCAATTCAAATTCAATTCTTGTACCTAGGACCATTCTCGTAAATGTCATAGATTATTTATGACTTGATGACATCTCGGATGATATATTTGCTCTGTGTTTCTGTAATCTTTGGTAAAATAAATGTACAGGGTGCTCTTATATATTTTTTACATCTTATATACCTATAAAAGAAAGTCGTGTTAGTTACACCACTTATAACTCGAGAACCGCTGGACCGTTTTGGATGAAACTTAAAATGAATATAGTTGATAACTTGGATTAGGATATAGGCAATTTTGTATCCCGGAAAAAAAACGGGAACGGGGCGGAGAAAGTCGCGGGTGGCCACTAGCGCCATCTATCAATATTTATCCGTAACTTTGTTAATCTCCGTAATTATTACAATAATTTGAATAGCTATCTTTTTTTTTCATAGCGGTATTAGTACTTTAATATTTTTTGTGAAGTTGTAACCGCCCAACCAACGGGCACGGGTCAGCTAGCATTAAGATAAAGGTAAGTTTAGCTCTTGTTTTAGAAACTATAAACAAGTGTTTTTAGTTAAAACGACTTCTTTATAGCTTTTTTAAATCTGAATTTTGTGTAACTTACCTACTTACTATACATATAAGTGGGTCTGGGTGTTTCTATGTACTTATAATATGTATGTAGTAGTATATCAGTAATGTGGTACTCATAACACAAGCTCTGCTTACTTGGAGGCCAGATGATGCTGTGTGAAATGTCCGGCATTATTATTATCATCATATATTTTTGGATGTTTGATTTTTTTATTTTTTCGTGGAAAAAGTTCTTGTTTTCTAATGTTTAGTGCTTACTACCTACTTAAGGTACAGTGTTTTAGCATAATTGGATATTACTATTTAAATTTCATTGTAGACCTAATAAAAAAAATAAAAATATACTACACCATCTAGCCCCAAACTAAGCATAGCTTGTAGGCAACTAGTATGGGACCGGCAACTAGATGACTGATAAAAATTTTTTTTAATCACACTTATATGATTCTTTTATATTAGAAAGAACACCTATTAAACGTAGCTTTTATTCTACAAAAAACTTTTTACCACATAAAAAACTATCAAACTAAAGTGTTTTTTCTTCACATCCTTTGCAAACGACAATAGGTAGCGATTTTGCTGACAAAAGCGAGTATAAAACGGATGCTGCCTCGGGCGCCGCCTAATATGCAAATACCCACATACTAAAGCAGGTAGGGAGTACACAAGTGAGAGACGCCATGGATACGAATCGGTGTTGGTTTACGGGGATTGTACAGTCAGTAATAAAAGTATAAAAGCTTTTAAAGACCAGATTTAAACAATCAGGCTGATTACGAGTTTATGACAGTTTCTCAATCGAGGTGAAAACTTCGATTCGATTTCGACAACACAGAAATTTAAGGAAATAAATATCTTGAGAGTACCTTGTCAGTTTATATATAAACCTAAAATATGTTCGCAAAAATAATGAACGGTTAAAAAAAATAGCAATAATCATAATGTGAATACTAGAAATAGAGATAATCTCGCTGTTCCCACAGTAAGGCTCGTTAATGTTAGTAAATCTTTTATATGTATGCTTTAGGACAACCTCTGTGGCGCAGTTGGCTAAGGTCCGGCTGAGACGCAGAAGGTTACGGGTTCAATTCCCGCCGCGGGACAAATCTTTGTACGATCTGCAAGTATTTGTCTCGGGTCTGGGTGTTTCTATGTATAATAAGTATGTATTTACTAAAAAAAAAGTGTATAAGTAGTATATCAGTCATGTGGTACCCATGACTCTGTTTACTTTGGGGCCAGATGATGCTGTGTGAAATGTCCGAGATTATTTATTTATTTCTATGTGTAAGGGTCCCAAGCGACAAGTTTTGAATGTTGATTGGCAAATTTAAAAATGTAATGAAATAGAAACTGTCTGATAAAACATATAAAATAACAGATTATGTAGATGGTAAAAAAGCTTAGGATGAATCTTCTCCAACTCGAATCGGCATCCGTAACGAAATTAATAAGGATCATATAAAAAAGTGTTAAGACCAGACGAGTTTCTTCTTCGAACTATGGTTAGAAGAAACCAGTACCTAGATTCACTAGAATGTTAGAAGACGATTCAAAGTCGTCCTTGTGATTTTATTGAATAAAGAATAAAGATATGAATTGCTTTTAAAGACAAGAAAGCTAATTACTAGTTTTTGACTGTTTCTCAATCAAGGTGTAGGTACATTACATGAAATATCATTGTCGAAATGTTCTCGATCGAGATTCATGCACAAAATCAGCTGACTTTAAGCATACACCTTGATCGATCGAAATGTTCATCTCAATTTACGACCTCTGTGGCGCAGTTGGCTAAGACCCGGCTGAGACGCAGAAGGTTGCGGGTTCGATTCCCGCCGCGGGACAAATGTTTGTACGATCTGCAAGTATTTGTCTCGGGTCTGGGTGTTTCTATGTATAATATGTATGTATTTACAAAAAAAGTATATAAGTAGTATATCAGTCATGTGGTACCTACAACACAAGCTTTGCTTACTTTAGGGCCAGAGGATGTTGTGTGAAATGTCCGGGATTATTATTATTATTATTTAATTTTGATAAACTGTCAAAAACGCATAATGCGTTTGTAGGATTCTTCGAGGAGTAGGTACTCGTAAAATCCTGTAGTGTCCTAAAATATCTTTATCTAGCTTGTGAGTAAAAACAAAAATAGATATAAACATAATCACGAATATCCTCTCTAGGCTCGGTAGGTCAGACCTCCTCAGATCTCTAGTTACTTGAGAATGTCTATTCGGGGGTACTCAGAGGCACGTCCAAACATCAACAGCATCATCATCAATTAAAACATCAATTCAAAAATCCTTGGGCTCTAATCCAGAATAAAACCAGTGCTAAGTTACCTAGGTTCATTTAACAAAGTACCATCAGCTAAAATGTCTGTCAAAATCAATTCGAAAGCAATTCCCCCAGGAGCCCGTCATAGGTACCTATAGTAATATTTAAAAGCATCGTCCAATCAAAACAATGAAACTGAAGTCCACCATAAACCAATTTTTCAAATCGAAACCCTACACTTTCCGTCCTGCCTCCCCTTTGAATATCAATGTGTTCGGGATAGAAAAATAAAATATAATACGACCAATTTGGGGAATAGGTTCGTAGGTAGTTAATGCATCTGTTTATTCCATAGGAATGCCCTCGGGCGTTTTATTTCGTTGTTTAATAGGCTCTGATTTCAGACCCAGGAAAAAATAATGTTATCTACTAGCTACTACTACTTTCATAAAAAAAGACCAAAATTAATAAGGCTTAGAAATCTTTCTCTCTTTTCTTTCTTTCATGCACTAAGCACGTCTTAGAGCTTTTTAGGTTCATCGACATGCAGGTTTTCTTACGATATTTTTCTTCACCGTTTATGTATAGAGCACATACATTTTTCGAACAGAACAATCCGTTGGTGCACCACTGGATTCGAACCCACGACCTTAGGAACGGAAGACGGGACCACTTATGTCGACTATCCAGGTACCTTTCAAGTTGCAGAGCGTTGCTTAACTTCGGCGATCTGTTTAAACTAGGTAAGTTAGCTATACTACGAGACATTCCAATTAGTCGGAGAGATATTAAATTCAATTCAATTTCATTTATTTCAGCCTTCTTAAATATATGTACAAATTAGAGCCATTTTTATCATAGTAATAATTTAAAACATACAGAACATATATAAAACAAAGAAATTAAAATAAAGACTGCGTGCACCACATCATTTCATCACCGGTGCGAATGGTGCACCTCTGTGCAGTGCTTCATGAAGATGCAGTCAGTGTCCTGCCTTCCTGCTATAAGTTGCAGGTATCTGTTGGTGCTGTCCCTCTCGTGACGCATCAGGGACGACGTTCTCTTGCATAAATCGCATAAAAGTCATCGACGCGTGCGTTCGCGAACATCCCCGATGCGCTACAGAAGTATGGCAGCCTCAACAGATATGAAACATAGGATGTCACGGTAGAAAAAAACTGCTCTAGCTGTTTCAACTGCTCCAGAACGACGAGAGGTAGGTATCGTGAGTGAAGCCACGAGCGAACGCATGTAAATCCATAAAACATTTCCCATAAAACTCACCCAATAGAATAGAATGCATCAATGCTGTTTATTTTAAAATTTTACGACTGAATACTTTAATCGAGTTTTTATGATCGTTTTATTGTTGAATTTATACCTAAATTTGAATATAGGGGTAATTTGTCTCAAGCAATTGGAGTGACATACGAAATACATCAATAACACAACAAGACATAAATCAAGTGCTTGGAATGTCGTCGCTAAGCATAGCGAAACAAGACGAGACAATTACCATCTCATTTATATCTCCACTGCAAAAAACTGGGGGCATAATTCGAAACTTGGAAAGGCTATTAGAGCCCAAGAATACAAATGTTCTCAAATTGCATGTGTTTGTTGCCTGCTGGAGTAGGTACATTACTGCCATTACATTACCGTCGTCTTACTTACTCTCGGGCATAGCAAATGGCAAGGTACTGCTCGGAGATATTGGAACTCTTAGGATTACGCACTAACACCGCGTACCGCGAGTTAGAACCAATTATAGGCAAAATGCATTTATTATAAGGGCATGTACTTCATTCAACAATTTAGCTAAGGCGGATGATGGTATTGGTGTATTTAAAACCTCAGTAACTGCATTAAAACGCATATTAAATAACATTTCTTTATAGAATAAGTTAGCAATATCCATATAATTATATCACTAGACCTATCTTTTTTTATTGGGAAATAACTTGTTTAATATTTTTTTTCTTTTAATCTAAATTCTGAATTATAATAGTCGTCTACTTTCACTGTTTTTATTTAAAAATAAATTTATATGTGGAAACTTGTAATTGGCCATAATTATATATTAGTATTTTTATGTACCTAGCTGTAAGTTTTCTTAAAAGTTATAAAATAAAATAAAATGTCAAGGGGCTCCGGGGTCTCTATAGGAACGCACCGGTGCCCCTCTCGCAAAGTGCTGCAGCCGCATCCCAGGAGTGGCAAGCCACCCCCGCTCACCCTCCCGGTGCTTACGGCAGAACACGTCACATATGTTAACTGCCGCCTTCCCCGAACCCGCAAACGGATAGCCGGGAGCCCTCACTCTGACTACCCACGGACCCAGTGCGCCGCTCGGTCCCACAAGAATCTAAAAGAAACTGCGAATACCGTGCGGCGGGATGTCGGCAAAAGAGATCCCATCTCATAAGCCTGCTGGGTGTATAAGCGACACTTACTCGCAGAGTGCCTCCACCGGTCAGAAGTAGGGGTACTGCAGAGTCCTCTGCCAACATCACATACCAGCACATACACGTAGGGTTGCCAGATGGCCGGGATTTCCGGGAAAGTCCCGGAATTTTACGTGTGACCACACGTAATTACACTATACTGTCCCGAAATTCGTGAATAATAGTTTTTTTCCATAAAGTTACGACACCACGGGTCGGCGCGCCCCACCTCAACTAGTGCTCAACATCGAACACAACTGTCGCACCTACGGCGACATCGACGTCGGTGTCTTCCCTACATCAAGTGGTATTATATATAAAATTGAGGGTTCATATGAAATGAAGAAGAGGATAGATGAATGGGGTTAACAAATTCACAAAGCAATAGCAGAAATGATAGCGTTGGATAACCAACCTATATCGGTTCTAGAAGATGATGGATTTCATCGGTTGATGGCAGTATTCAGTAAAGCCTAAATACCAGATGCCAAGCCGGAAATACTTGAGAGAAACTGTTTTACTTCAGCTATACGAACTATTGAAAAAAAAAATTTTTTTTGACCAGTTATCTAGAGCTAAAACTATTTCAGTTACAAGCGACATGAGAACGTGCATCAAATTTATGTTGTGCTTTTTAAGTTTTACTGTGCACTGGCTTGACAACAACTTTATACTGCAATATAGAGTTCTACAAATGAAATCGTTCACACAACAGCATACAGCAGAAAAAAACCGGTATGCCCTAGAAGAAATAGCTAATGCGTGGAACATTACATTACACACAAAATTCATGTTGTGACAACAAATAATGGACGCAATATTGTGAAAGCCGTAAATGACAGTCCTTTTGTATGCAAACCGTGGTTTATCCACACCTTGCAGCGAGTTATTCATGATGCTTTACAAGCGCAAGAAAATGATAACGAAACCATAGCAGCTATAGGTCGTCGCATCGTAACTCACTTCTATCACTCCAAACTAGCTCAAGAAAAACAAAAGCTAATACAGACTGAGCTTAATACAAAGCATCAATTAATTCAAGACGTCCGTCAGTACGCATTGGAACAATACCTTATAAATGATAGAGAGATTACTGACACCAAAAACAAGCTATTTCGTCATACATATCAGACAATAGTGACTTGCTAAACTTTCAAAATATAACAGAGAGACAATGGGATATTCTCAAAGAAAGCCTTTCCTTACTCCAACCATTTGAAGAAATCACTGAGATGGTCAGCTCTTCTTATTCTTGTATATCAGTAATAATATCCAACGTTACTATCCAATCCAATACTATCCAACGATACTTTCCAAAAACTTGACCAAAAAGGAGTTCAAGTGACTTGTGGATATAGACACTAAGCGTTTGACACTAAAAGATGGGTTGGATATACGTTTTAGGCAGATAGAAGGTGACAAATACTACTGTTGGGCTCGCGCTATAAAATGTTTTTTTTTAGACCAGACAGTGTACCTATGATATATTGTGACTTTCTAGCAGAATATGTAAGAAGGAGTTATGAGAATGAAAATACAAGCAGTGATGATGAAGTTGTCCAGCCAGCACCGTCTTCCTCACAATGCAACAATGAAGACATAAACAAAACGTTTTGGAGCTGCTACGAGGAACTTGCTGCAGCAAAGGCTCACAATATAGTTACAGAAGAAACCAGAAGTCTAATTGCATCAAAACTAGATAACTAAGTGCACGAAAGGAGCCTCTGAGGCGCACTTTAATCCATTCACCACACTGGTTAGAAATAACTAGTGACACGATAAGAAGAAGAAAAACTAGATAGATATCTAAATCATGATTTGCTGCCTAAAAGCCAATGTCCATACGGTTTGGTGGGCTAAGAATAATCACAAGTTTCTTTGCATAAGTTTTTTAGCTCGAATATTTTTATCACCTCCTGGAAGCTCCGTATATTCTGAGTGACGTTTCTCAGTGGCAGGAAAACTACGAACAAAAACGTAATGAACTCCTGCCAAATAACGCAGAATCCTTCTTGGTGTTTTTCCACATTACCTGTCACATTACATTACAATAACCTGCCCTTAGTAAATTTTAAATACCAGATTTAGTGACATTTGATTTCACACTTTGATAATAATTAAAAATAGTTATTTGTAGTAAATATTTCAATGTTTCGAAGTTAAATGTAAGAAGAATGCTAATTTCATTTCTTTTTACTAAATACTTAAATATTTAATTGCTATGTAAAGTAACAAACAAAAAATAAATGCCACTGATTTTCTTACTGGTTTTTTTATTATTTTTGTCAAAACAGTTGTCGAATGGCGAAAAGTTCGGGTTGAACCACCGACGTTTGGTTAAACCGAACCGAATGTGAAACGAATGTGTTTAAGATTTTATTGAGAAATGTATGTTTGAGAATACTTAATTTATTTAATAGAGATGTTGATTTTATATTTTTTAAAGTAAAAAGACTAATATGTGGTTTTGTATAGTATGTATACGTACAGTGTGTAATATCTACATAAGTATAGAGATTTTATAAAAAATAAATATGTTTTTAAAATCATTTTATTTTTTCCTTTTAAAATAAGTACCTACCTAACTAGTAATTTTGTAATATTTTTTCTATTGTCCGTCCAACAGCGAACATTTGAAGTTTGAAGTTTTTAAAATCATTTTATTTTTTCCTTTTAAAATAAGTAACCTTAATTAATTAAATCTAACCATTGGTTAGATTAAATTCTATGGATAGGTTTTTCTACTTTTGAGTATGTTTGTAAGTAGGTACCGAGTTTATTTCCAGAACTTTCCATAGACGTCACGGCTAGAATTAATATTAAAATTAGTTTTCATTTGAACACGACGCGCGCTTTATCCTAGACACTGAAATATTGCTTCAGCTTAGCCTTCAGTCTGCACCGTTTCAATGAATAAAAATTGTTTTTAATCATGTTTAAGACCTTCGTCTGGAGAAGACGCCACAACTTCGCATAATATTGTTTTCACAAACTTTAACCTCGCACCTCTTAGGGTTGAAATTTGGTAAATTATTTCATAGCGCGTCTTAGCACTAAAGAACGCACCAAAACTCAAAATTTCAAGTCTCTACAACCAGCGGTTACGGTTGTGTGTTGTCTGTCAAAGAGTCGGTCACTAATGCCCGCGGCTTCGCACGTGTTACCTACAAAAATTGTCTATAGTTCGCAAGTTCCAATCTACCTTCCAAAATTTTAAGATTCGTATCCGCAACGTGCTGGACCTGGAACAACGACTATCCTCTAGCACCGACACTCATCAGTCTCATGTTTAGCGATACTATAGATTTCTTCTTAAATTATTTAACATTAGTTACTTTATTACATTTTTCACACAGAACACAACTTATAAATATCTTGTTATTAACTAAAGAACACGACACCTACATTAACTTACGTACATTAGTCACATTCAACTTACACACCACAATTACCCACCTTTCTTCCCAATTAAATTTAAAATTGTATATGTATATTCTAGACTTGTACTTCTATTGTGATGAATTAACTCATGCGACAACTAAAAACAATTCTGCACATATTATAGCCATGACAAACCATCAACTATGGCCTCCATAGAGCTAATTAATGATTTGGATGAAACTCTTAATGTTGATTGTCGCCTCTGTTATTCCCCGGAGTCATGTAAATACATTCTTAGTGAGCAACTAAACTTTAAAATGATTATATTTAACATTAGAAGCCTACAAAAAAACTTCGATGAATTTCTTATACTACTGAAAAGACTTGCCATAAAACATTATTCTAACGGAATGTCACTTTGGGAGCTGCCCTCTGGTCAGATCTCTGGACGGCTTTTCGCATTACAGTACCTCTAAAATAAATAACCAAGCCGGAGGTGTAGTCATATACGTGCGCTCTGACTGGTCGGTGAAGATTAGTGAGCCAACGATATCTGAGTCTGATTCGCTATTAATTGAATTGCCTAACTCTCTTTACATACTCGGCCTCTATAGATCGCCTTCCTTTAATTGTATTACTAGATTTCTGAACTCTCTTGATTGTTTTCTTAAAGAAAATCGTTCTATTTTAAAAAAATGTGTTATAGCGGGTGATATTAACATAAATAGTATTTTTGATTCTCCCTCGCCCCACCCACAACTTGACGAATATTTATGTTTTGCTGCCGAGTGTGCAAGACTAGTATCACTGACCATGATCTGGTTCTGGCTGGTTTCAGTACAATTCCGAGTTCTACTCGTCAGCAATTTAAGATACTATTTGACCACGAAACTATATTTAAAGAATTAGCTGCTCTCAATTGGTCAGAAGTGATATCATCAACACATGCCTCCTGGGCCGCAAACAGGCTATCTTCTATGTTGGAATCAATTGTTAAACAAAACTCTAGAAAGATAAACATAAGTCGTAGAAAACAAATTAATAAAAACTGGATTACCCCTGGGCTTATTAGGTCCATGAGACATCGAGATGCTCTCCATCTAGAGGCAAGGAGATATCCTGACAATAAAGAGCTTCAACTAAATTATAAGAAATACCGCAACTCTTTTAAACTATTAACGAGGAACTTGAGAAAAGAGTATAACAAGGAACAATTTGCTATAAATAAGGATAACCCATCTAAACTATGGAAAAGTATTAAGAATGTGTGCGAGTTGAATGTTAAGGAAGATTGCACTTCTGACTTGCTTCGCATTAAAGAAACTCCCACTGACTCTTTGAACTCTTGTAACGAGTACTTCGTAAGTGTGGGCAAAAAGTTAGCTGACGACATTTTAATAAGTCTTGGCAAGAACCAGGAAGATCTAGCAGCAGATATCAACTTAACCTTTAGCTCTCCACATTCATTTTTTATGTCTCCTACTGACTGCCTTGAAATTATGAGCCTCATCAAGTCCCTCAAAAGTAATAGCGCCCCTGGTAAAGATGGTTTAACCAACACATTACTGAAACAATACTGTCACCTATTCCTAGAACCTCTGACACATGTGATGAATCTGAGTTTATCCTCTGGTGTTTTTCCGGACTGCTGGAAGATAGCGTCAGTTACCCCAGTACACAAGGACGGCAGTAAGTCCATTATATCCAATTACCGACCAATTTCTTTACTCCCAGCATTCTCCAAAATTCTTGAAAAGCTAGTACCTAAATAAAAGAATGATCCATTATTTGGAGCTCAACAAAATGTTATCTCCTTATCAGTTTGGCTTCAGACGAGGTAAGTCAACCGAAGATGCCGTGCACATGCTACTTGCTACATTGGCGTACCATAGGTCTTTCCGTTCGGGTTGCAGTTCTCTCTCCTCCACGGAAAACCGGCGGCTGAAAGTCAATGTGCCAGTGGTCAAAACCTCTTTTGCAAGACGTTTTAAATATTATTCTTTCCCATTTATATTCCGCTGTGTTTGTAAGCATTGTGACCTAAACTGCTCTCTCTATGGTGTAAAGGAAAAGATAAGAAAATGGCTTCTCACGCTAGACTATGACGGAACGGAAAATTTGCTGGAAGTTCTGGTCTGACCTCTCTCGTAGTGTCGGACTAACTGATACTATTTATATTGTGGCATAACTTTTATACTCCCCTCCCCACTTACCCCCTCTCTCTTTCTCCAATACACACACATACACACACACACATAAACACACACACACACACACACACACACTCATACACACACACATACTCGCACAAACTTCGAAAACTTACAGCTTACAGTTGTTCATGTTCTTTATGTATTGTGTTCTCTTAGTATTTTGATTTCTTATTTGTGATTTTAGATATTTATTTTATTTCTCATGGATTGTCCTACTTGTGTCTTGCCTTGTTTAAGTGTTATCTGTTTTGTTTTATCTCTATATAGTTTGTGGAAATCGCTCATCTTATGCCTCTGGCCTCCCGCAATACAGGCTTGCCCTAGTGCGGGGACCATCAGTAAGTTTGTTAACACTGTATTTTTATTATCTTGGTAAATAAATGAATTTGTATTTGTATTATTTTTATTTGTATTTTGTTGTATGGACAACCCGTAGGTACATTTAAATTGAAAATTAAACAAACTCACCTGTGATGTTCGATTCCATATCATCCTAATTGAAAATTAAACGAACTCACCTATGATGTTCGATTCCATATCATTCTAATTGAAAATTAAACGAACTCACCTGTGATGTTCGATTCCATATCATTCAAATTGAAAATTAAACGAACTCACCTGTGATTCCAATTATATGAGAGTTCAACAGAAGACGATTTATACAGCACTCTTAGAACACTTGCACATTTAAAAGTAAGGACCTTTTATGAATGAAAGAATATTGTTTTGTCTAATATATTTTATTAGCTGTCATACAACATGCATGCATCTAATAATAACAAAAATTGTCCTAGTAAATCCAAAATTCATAAAACTTCAACTAACTAAATTAAGAATTTACAAATAGGTAATATTGTACCAACACCTCTTTACCCAACTACACATATAAGGGGAGTTCATTATAATGGTATTGAAAAGTTTCTAGGGTATATCTTATAATTACACATTCGTTAATGTGTTTGATTCTGTTGCCATTGTTTATTGACATTAGAGTGACAAGACTAGCTAATGTAATTACAAAATAGGTTAGTAATTATTATGATACCTACATTATCATTTAAAATTGTATAGTTTCAAGAGGCCATAACCCTCCTTAGACCATGATTATACAAGATCATCTTCAAAACTCAAATAATAAAACCGTTACCAAAACGTAAAGATTATTTATAAAGCCCTTATTTATAAACGCGAAACAATGTCTAAACACTGCTTAAAAATCGCCCTGTCACCATTTGTCACTATCTCAATACATTTTGAAAAACCCGGGGATTTTTCACGTATTATTTTGTCGATGGAGGCACTGACACTATTTCGTTTCATCTAGAGAATCATCAGATTCGACCAGCAACGAGCGGACCGCGGATCACCCTGATGAAGATTCTCTAGATGAATCGAAACAGTGTCGGTGCCTCCATCGAAAAAATATGTGAGTACACCCCGTGTTTTTCAAAATGTATAGTACAACTCACGATAGTTTTGGAAGTGGAATAGATGGCACTATTTTAAACACTGATTAAGATTTGAAAGAACATGAGAGACGTTTATAAGTAGGTAAGGCCGATAATTTGCATGATTAAATAAATGGACGATTATATTTAAGTAATATAAGGTAAAATAAAGTTAGTGATTTTGTTGTTCGCAGAATTCCCTAAAACGAACGATCTTTTTTTGTTTGCGTCAAAGTCTAAATCAGAATATTTTTGAAAGCCAATTCTTAAATTAACTATATCGACGCGTTTATTGATGGATTGATGGATTATCTTATGATGAACATCAATTCAATAAAAAGGCAAAATTAAATTTTTAATCCATTTTAAAACTGTCATATAAATATGTTACTCTGGTGTACCTAAGCAAAATAATATCGTTCATATTTTACGAAATTCTCGATAGTAGGCAATAACAGAATTACCACCGATTACTGTATAGTAGCTTAAACTAATTCCTATTTACAATTATAATAAAGTAATAACTTTGATTAAAATAACATTAATTAACAATTATTGTCCGGGCCAACTAATTAAAATAAAACGACGAAACATATGTCTAAATTCGTAAAGATTAATAAGACTAATCCATATTTTACCGCTGACGTGATGGTATGCAACTGGCATTAAAATAGGCTGATTTACAGTCATTAAGGTATTATATTAAGACATTTTATCCAGATTGCCACTTGAATTACTGGCCGGTCAGCAGTAAGCATTCAGCGCAAATAAAACACGCTGTATAATAATGCATATTCACCGCCCGTCAGCATAACTATAAAATTAAGGTATTAAATGAAGACATTTTATCAAGATTGCCACTTGAGTTACTGGCCGGTCAGCGGTAAGCATTTAGTGTAAATAAAACACGTTATGCTATAATTCATATTCACGGTCAATCGCTGATGGTCAGCATAATAAAAACAAATGAATCACATTAGCTAACGTTGTGTTAAAATATTGCCATCTTTGTTCATTGACATCGGAATGACAAAGACGGATTTTTACGCAACACTACGTAATAAATTGATTATAAGATATCCAAACTCATGTTTTACGCATAGTAAAATATAATAGTCAATAATAGTCTAGTGTAAAACAATCCTAAAACTACAAACTAACCAACAACTAAACCTAACAAATACCCGATATTTTTAAACTAAGGACGCGGCCACAGTCTATAACTAAAACTAGTATTCAAATAATATGAGAGAAGGTTAAGTTTGAGACTGATGGGTCCACAGCTTGGTTTCACTAGAGGATCTAGTATTGAGGTACTAATGTTCACATTTAGTTCGTGGAGCCAACGATTTTTCAAAAATTCATAAATTTTTATTATGGAACAAATAACGATTGTACAAAAAATGGTATGAAAACAATGACATCTGCTAAAGTATAGTAGTTCCAACTTAAGGTAGGTAGTAAATACAGATATAGAACTAATAAATGAATGGTGTGTGTGTCTGTTTGTGTAAGGGAAGGATGTGAGTGTGTTTGTGTAAGGCGTGTGAATTAATGCAAGAGTGGGTGTGTGTGTTAGTGTCTGTGTGTGTGTATAAGTGAGTGTGGTGTGTTTTATTTCACAACAATTAAAATGTTTTCTGTGTCGACACAAGATAGATATTGTAGCCATTTATGGCATTTAAGTTTACATTTGTATAATGGATGAGATACTAATGTCTAATTGCTTTTAAACGCGTTGTATAGAGACGAGCTAATAAAGTAAAAATGTCGACTCGCTATAGCAGTACGTCTACGATCTATTGTACAAACATTATCAGACCTGCGTTTGGAGTCATTTGTTTGTTTTGTTTATACGAGTAATTTGTTGAGTTCGTGGCCTCACTGAAATATATATAACGCAATGGCACATTTGGAAGCGACATACAGACATATTACAACAGATAACAGAAAAAATCATAAAAAAAAGATGTCTGTAATGTCAGTTTACTGACGTTAATTTTACGTGATAACGTCATAAGAAAACATTGATGAACCGATCGTGCCTCTCTATCGCATGTTCCGCGCTCTCGCTTGCAAGCTCGGCTCAGGCGGAACGTGATAATGACTCAAGCTTTTTCGTGCGTGCAGCCGGCTTTCATCGATTCATAAGACGTTATCACGTTAAAAAATATATACTAACTTATATTAGGTAGATATTCGAGCTCCTAGAATTGATAGTACGTGTATCTCAATCCAAGCACAAAAACGTCACAAAATGGGGTCAACGCAACTGATGAACGCTGATTTTTGTTAGTTTTTAGTTGAATGGCCGATTATGCATATAAATACAGCAAACTGACTGCTGACTCGTTCTGTCAGCGGTCAGCACACTACTTGTGTAGCCGTGTAGCCGCGCCCTAACATTACAATCTATATACAACATACAAATTCATTTGATAACATTTATTTCAATACTAGTTCAGACTTAATGTTTTTACAGGGAAAAGCTATTAAGGCGAGCAGCCACTAAACCGAAAAGAGAACACAATTTCCTGTCTTCTCTGCTTTGGAAGATACTGCCTTTATTGTTCATCTAGTTTTATTAACTATACTAACTTGACGCAGTTTGCGTTCTCTTTGCCCGAAGGATCCATAAAATTCCTTATTTAGGATCCATTTTTTAAGTCTAAATCCTAAAGTCAGGGTGATCTAGGCCTAAAACCTAGTCTCTGCCTTATCACCTTCATATACTATTTATTTGGCCACAATCTCTTTTCTATAGATTCTCTAGAATTTTTAATATAACTAGTTTCTGCCCGCAGCTGCACGTGCAAAAATAAATATGCCCGTACGTACTTGTACAGGCATTTTGTTTATATACAAAGTACAAAAGTACTGGTTATATGTGAAAGTTAATGTAGTTAAATTAGGCTGCGCAGATTTTGATAAAATTCGGAATATTCTGCAGCTTAGCCTTACTATAGCAGAAGCAACGGGCAGATGCTAGTTTTGTACTAATTATTAACTTATCATTTATTAGTTACATCACATTATATAAAAATTACATACATTTTTATGGTAAAATGGTAAAAGTAAAATAGGAGTACGCCTTACTAAATACATTATTGCTGAATTTAAAAGCTATGAAGTTACTTTTGTGTAAGTATTTCTGTTTCAAATTACTACAAAATATTGGTGGACAATGCACACAACACCATCTAGCCCCAAACTAAGCATAGCTTGTATTATGGTGACCAGATGTATGATAGAATACTTATATATTTTTAAATACATATTAACACCCAGACACAGAACAAACACCTGTGTTCATCATACAAATGATTGTCCTGGGAGGGAATCGAACACTCAACCTACAGCTCAGAAGGCAGAGCTACTACCAACTGAGCAGACAGGCCAGTTTAACACAATATTTTTCCGTTTCAACCCAATATAATGTTTCGCTTTCATACCTCAGCCATAGTAACTTCATAGCTAGCAAAATAGTTTATAATATTTAATATTTAAGTTTATAATATTTTATACGGCAGTGTTATTTGTTCTACAATTATTTATTATTAATAGAAGTTTTAAAAACCCATTTTACAATATAACTAATATGAGTTTTTCTATTCCCTAATATTTCGGCACGTCAGCCATGATCAAAGGAAATGTCTGAGGGTAGATCGTAAAAATATTATTTATACCACACCTACTGAGAAACTTGCCCATTCGTTATCCATAACTTAGAAAGTACGTCATTTCAGTCCTACTAAAATGCGGGACGGAAAAGTCGATGGAATTTCATTTCTAAAACGTTTAGCGGGAAAGAAAAGTTTATGGAAATCCATTTTCAACGTGTTATTTTTTTTGAAGTGAAAACTTTAAGCGCGGTACGCATATTTTTAGACGAGGTAAAACCTCTGGACTCGCGACACCGTTACCGAGACGCAGGCCTGCCGCGCGCGCCCCATTTGATTATAAACCTTAATTCACATGTTTACAGTCTACTTTTGTATGGAGAAGTTTACTGAGTTAGGTTCTTTGATTGTTCTTTGAATGTAGATACATTCTGAACAAAAACATAAAAGAATATTAAATTTATTTTAAAGTTTCTCATAACTAATAAAATACAATTCATAAATAAAATGCAATTCATAACCCAATAACCCTAGTACAAATCTAAAAAATGTCTAACGCGCCAAAATAAGTTTTCACTTCTGTCGGCACTCCCGGGAGTGCAACCCGTATTTTTTTTTATTTTTTCATAGATCAGCCGTTAGCTATGGTTATTTTCATTATAGGTCAAACGACAAAAAGTTTTTACTCCAAGTCCGCCAAATGATTTATTCCTGTTCCGATTTCCGAACAATATTTAATAAAAGAACCTAAGTAATAAAGGCATGCGCTGGAATTTCTTCAAAATTCGAATTTGGGTTTGGTAATTTTATTAATTTTACAGATTGCCGTCGAGTGAAGATTTACACCGTCCAATTAAAAAATAATTCTCCTTTTTATTTTCTTCGTAGGTATAGTATAAAGCACTATGTATCACTCTGTGGAAAGTGCAATTCCTACCTCGTGTGTTTTAAGTTTCTCAAATGACACACTCGATAGAAATTGGGCACTTTCTCGCCTAGTTGTACAATGTATTATTATTGACAGACAAATCGTATTTCCTTCTTTCGCGCTCTTTAGCTATAGAAAAACTCATAAAATATGGTATATATCTCGTTTATAGTGATTATATGAATAACCATGATATTTTTTAATTGTATATGACTATAATGATCTGTAGGATAATCTGAACATCTTCAAGGGTCACTTGCACATATATTTTAATTGCAATCGCTTAATCAATGATTTTGAGATGAACATAGGTATTGGTTCTGTGTCTAGGTGTTAAAATCGTATGTATATATTTAAATATATCTAAGTATTCTATCAGTCGCCTGGTCACCATAATACAAGCTATGCTTAGTTTGGAGCTAGATTGTGCTGTGTGTTCCACCAATATTTATTGGAACGAAGTTATGAAAACGCGTTACATTTTTTATCAAAGTAACTATGAGTAATAATTGTACGAAATCAAAATATGTAATACAACATTTTTGTATGATTAATCACATGATCAATCTTTAAAAAACAAATAAATATATTCAAATATATTGCAAATAAATTTATGAATATTCAAAACTCTAATTGATTGCATCAATAATCAAAATAACAGAGAAGGTGAATAGAGAGAATGAGAGCCTGGCACGTTAATGATTAGTTATGCCAACCCTGCATACGAAAGGGACTTCGTTCCAAACGCGTGTTCCGCGACACGTAGTTTTTTTTATTATTTTCTGTGTTTATTGTATTCGGAACAAACATTTTGATTAATGAATTTAACATAACCTAGATATTTCTTTAGTTTGGGTGTTGTGATAATTATATTGCATCTTACGCGTGTATATATAGGCATATATTATTCTATCAGTCATTTGTTTAAGGTTCCTATGATACAAGCTATGCTTAATTTGTGTCTAGATGTGTCGATTGTCTAATATTTAATAACTTCAATGAAATTGGTGATTGATAGGAATGCATGGTCTCATGTCGCTTTGCCCTCAGACAGTTAACCGACACACCGAGTTTCCTGCCAGTTCTTCTTGGGCTTGGGTTAGAAGGAAATTCACTTTTTATGTAAGACGTTTCAAAGTGATCCTTATGATTGTATTGAATAAAGTATCTTTTGACTTTGACTTTAATTAGCTTAAATGCAATTACGGATAGTTGTGCAAGTGGGTTTTTAATTTAAATCTATTAAATATATAAAAATAACGAATGAATTTACATAATCTAGGAATGAGCTTAACTTACATTACTAATTAACTAAAATTTACATAAAAAAATAAGTGTAAAACGGCCCCATAACCAGATTGACCGATGATAAGAGTCACTTCCTGGAAGTATAGGGAGGCTTATGTCCATTATAATTTCCATATAGGCCGATGATACTATAGAAAATACATTTCTTTGACAACGGAAAACAATAAAATCGAAAACATATGCATTCATATATCTCTGTGACGCAGTGGGCCAAGGGCCGGGTGAGACGCAGAAGCAACCTTCTGCGTCTCACCCGGCCCTTGGCCTTGGCCTTGGGTTCGATTTCCGCAAATGTTTGTATGATCTGCTAATATTTGTCTCGGGTTGGGTCTGGTGTTTTTATGTATAATATATATGTATTTACAAAAAAGTATGTATGTAATATATTAGTCATATGGTACTTATAACACAAGCTCTGCTTACTGGGGCCAGGTGCTGCTGTGTGAAATGTCCGGCATTATTATTAATTAAATTTAAAACTTTCGTGAGTAGTAAATTTTCAGAAACACGGGTTTACTCACGTTTTTTTATTCAGCAGCCGGCTAAAAGGCATACAGGCCACATGATGGTAAATGGTTACAGTAACATATAACGCTTGCAATACCAGGATGTACCAAATAAGCTCTTTTGTCTGTTTATCCAGTAACTTCACATATACACTACTTATAATAAGCAGAAGCATTAATAAATAAAATTAAAAAAATATATTAAAAAACTGGCACCGTGCTCGTACCCACCAAAACATGCTAAAAATTACCACCAGGTAAAGACACGTATTATTGTGTCGATAAAAACAACAACAACCAACAAAACATGAATCAAAACATCGCCCTCATCGACAAAATAATACATGAGAAAAACCATAAAGTAGTAAAAATAGATACAAAATGAAACAAAATACAGATAATCATGACTATTCATATTCCTGGACATATTCAATGGTTCATGCTTAAGGCGGTTCCCTGAGCAAATAACCTCGACGCGTATTAACGGTACTAAAATCGCAAATTTTATAAAAGTTGAACGAACAATATTTTAATCAGTTATTCTATATTCTAGATACATAGTATTATAGACCATATTTTATAATTAAATTATAGCATTAACTTTAAAAAGAATACCTATAAAGTTGGAAGCAATATATTGAAAAAATATTTCCTTTAATTAACGATCCACAAAATAGCGGCGAAATAACACACATTTGTTTCCATCATCATCATTGTTAGTTCATCTGATTATTTAGGTGGCATCAGTCAAGTTACAGAGCAGTTATTTGTAATTGAAAACTTTCGTTCATGGATCCACTCCAGTAAGCTGAGGTGGATGAAGTTTCCTCTCAACTGACGCCATTCTGCCTGGGATTCTGTACCTGTTTGTGTTCTGTGTACCTACACTTTACCTACACTTTCCATATAAAACGTAATTTGCTGAGCGTACCGCCTTAATTATACTCTTCATTATCCTGACTACGCACGCTAGTATCATTCCGAGGTACAGCATACGTATTACTACGAGAACCGACCCGTTGTATTCTAGTGAAGTCTGCAGCAGATCTCAGCACGAAATCCCTATCCCAGTTGGCATTACGACTTCTTGCAGGCCAATGATTAACACGAACTTCAGACGAAGCTGGAGCGACGCGTAAATCAGCGTGTGAAGACGTCGGGATAGTTCTAAAGTCTATATTAGCGATAGAACTTTGACCTCTAGAAGCATACTCGTTGTATGACGCATCAGTAGTATTACTCGATTCGTTAGGTCTCAATTCGTTTGGCAAAACTCGCAGGTCTAAAAGATTCCGCTCGTTTGAGTTTTGAGTTTGCATATCGCTTGGGTTTCTGTCGACGTTGATTCTCAGATCTGTGGGGTTAGATCTGTTTTCTGTTGCATTGATTCTAAGATCGACGCCATTATTTCTGATTTCTGGTGCGCCTCTGAATTCTGGGATGTTGTTGGGTACGGGGTTTAGTCGGGGAATTCTTTGGGCTAGAGCTCTGAGTCTTGGGTTTTCTGTACGCCCCGGTCTCATTTGTGGCATGAACATCGATAGATCCGGTCTTCTGTCGCGCCCGTTTGGTGAGAACATGTGTTGGTATCTGAGGGAAAGTAAACATTTGAGTTAAAAAACTTCTATTGTATTTTGGATTGGACTTTTTACAGTCTATAATATAATAATTTTCTTTTTAGGCCCTGTCTGAAAACCAGCGTTGCTTCCCACTAATGTATTTAGCTGCAATTATGCTGAGACTGGACCTGTGCGACACAGAGGGGACTAATTAGCACAAAACTATAGCAATTTATACCCTACTGTTTTTATGACTTTTTATTTTTTTCTGTTTCTATTGTATGTTGTTTCTGACTTTATCTATGTTATTTTTGATGTGTCTAGTGTTTTGTTTTCTCTGTATATTGTGTGTCAAATAATTTCTATTCTATTCTTATAATACGAATAAAGACCGTCGAAAAAGTACAATGAATGAAAGAATGAATTAATAAATAAATAATGCTGGACATTTCATACAGCATCATCAGCCCCCAAATTAAGCAGAGCTTGTGTACGTGGTACGTATCGTGTACGTGGTACCCACGTGGCTGATATACAACATATACACTTTTTTTATAAATACATCATACATAAAATCTCCCAGACCAGAGACAAATACTTGCAGCTCATACAAACATTTATCCGCAGCGGGAATCGAACCCACAATCTTCGTCTCAGCCGGATCTTGGCTCACTGTTCCACAGAGGTCGTCATGTATGCCAGTTGCCAGTGGAATTAAAACCGTCTTGGAATTTTGTTACTTAGAGTATATTGGAGTTGCCACCGCATGGTATGAAAAAGACAATGGCGCCGTATTTCATCGCAATTTTCAATGTTACCTGGCAATCTCGCTAGGTAACAGCGGTCTAGCATCCCTGCCTATCTGCTGCACAGTGATATGTCTCTCGTTGGCTCTCGGGTCCGTGGGATGCAGAATTAGGTTGCTTTGTATGACCGCGGAAGATGGAAAGCTAACCCCCAGGAAGTTTTCTAAAGGAACGCAGATCACTCCTATCTCCTCCTGCGAACAAATTCAAAATCATTATATTCAATACAATCACAGGGATAACTTTTTGGAGGAATCACTCAGTCACGGCCGTGATTAACGTGCTATTTAAAACGCGGAAGCGCTCAGATGAAAATGCGACTGCGATCAGTCATCCAGGTACTGAGTTTAACCTCTGTGACGCAGTGGGCCAAGGCCCGGCTGAGACGCAACAGGTTGCGGGTCCGATTCCCGCCGCGGGACAAATGTTTGTATGATCTGCAAGTATTTGACTCGGGTCTGGGTCTGTATGTATAATATGTATCTATTTCATCATCTCATCATCTCAGCCTTTATGAAGTCCACTGCTGGAAAAAGGCCTCCCCAATAGATTTCCAGGAAGAACGATTTTGAGCCTTCTCCATCCACCGACTTCCTGCGATCTTTACAATGTCGTCAGTCCATCGGGTGGGGGGTCGTTCTACGCTTCGTTTTCCTGTCCTTGGTCGCCATTCGAGAACTTTTATTCCCCAACGGTTATCAGTTTTGCGAGCTATGTGGCCTGCCCATTGCCACTTCAACTTGCAAATTTTGAGTGCTATGTCGGCGACTTTGGTTCTGGGATTTCCTCATTGCTTTTTATCACGTAGTGAAACACCCAACATAGCTCTCTCCATAGCACGTTGCGCGACTCTGAGCTTGTGTATGAGGCCAATAGTTAGCGACCAAGTCTCAGTTCCATGTCATCACTGGCAACACGCACTGATTATAGACGAAAGTCTTAGTCTTGAAGCTCTGCGGTGTCTGTGACGAGAAGATGTGCCGTAATTTCCCAAACGCTGCCCATCCGAGTTGGATTCGTCGGCTGACCTCTTTATCGAAATTGGACTTTACTAGCTGAATCGTCTGACCCAAATAGTCACAATGACTTACATTTTCGATTATATCAACATGAGCATTTCACATGATTTTTGTCTTGCTCATGTTCATTTGAAGACCCACCTGTTGGGAGACGATATTGAGGTCGTTGAGCATTGTGCCTAGGTCTTCCAGCGATTCTGCCATGATGACTATATCGTCGGCAAATCGAAGGTGAGTGATGCGTTCGCCATTGATGTTGATACCATGTCTATGCCAGTACAAGAGCTTGAAAACATCTTCCAATGCAGAGGTGAACAGTTTCAGAGAAATAACATCTCCCTGTCTCACCCCTTTATGCAATGGGATTGGATTCGTGCTCTGGTCGGATCGGATGGTCTAGTCGGATAGACATGGTGGCGTTACTGTACAGACATTTCAACACTTCGATATACCGATAGTCGATTTGGCACCGCTGGAGTGACCGTAACACTGCCCAGGTTTTGACAGAATCAAAGCCTTTCTCATAGTCCACAAACGCTAAACAAAGTGGCTAGTTATACTCTTCATTCTTCTGTATAACCTGCCGGAGCGTATGGATGTGATCTATGGTGTTAAAGCCTTTTCGGAACCCGGCTTGTTCGGGAGGCTGGAAGTCGTCAAACCTACGAGCAAGACGATTAGTAACTACTCTTGAAAACAGCTTATAGGCTCAACAGCGAGTTGGTCATGCAATTCTTTAAAAGGGTGTTATCCCCTTTCTTAAAGAACAATACCACCACGCTCCTGTTCCACACCTCTGGCGTAGTTTCCTCGAAGATGACGGAGTTGAACAGCTTCTGGAGGACCTTAAGTACCGGTGTTCCACCCGCTCTCAGAAGCTCTGTCGTTATTCCATCTTCCCCCGGTGCATTGTTGTTCATAAGCTGCTTGAGAGCCTTTCGGATCTCGTATAGGCTGACGTCCGGAATGTCTTCAGTGTAGTGTCGGATTAGGCGGGCTCTTGCATCGCTAGTCGTGCTTGTAGTAGGACTTTGCGATGAGGTGTACAACTCATCTGAGAAGTCCATAGAACTTCTCAAGCTCTCGTAAAACTTCTGGCTTTGAGGAAACGACACTGCCACTGTCGTTCTTCAGCTTCGTCAACAGGCTTTGCCCAATATCATAGTAATAATATAATAGACAGATCTCTCGCGAACACTTTGGAGCCTTGGTTGCGCTCTATTGCGTTCTTTATACTATAAGTATCAAAGAGACGCAAATCGCGTTGCATAGATTTAGAGATCTGTTTATTGAGCGTGCTGTATTTCGACATGTCCACTAAAGACTGCAGTTTCATTTCGCTACGTTCTGCCATGAGTTTTAGAGTGGGCTCAGAGAGTTTTTGGGTTCTACCTTTGCGCTGGGTCTTACAGAACTTTGACCAAACGGCATGGACAATTTCCACCAGCCCGTCATTTATTTCATCCACGGATCCGCATTCGGCGAGGCATTGGAAGCGATCTTGGAGTTCCAACTGAAAGCTCTCGGGGTTTTGGATTTGGGCAGGACTTGGGCGAAGAGTAGATTTCATCAGACGGGACCTTTCTAGCTTTACGTTAAGATTTAATGAGCCTCTAACTATTCGGTGATCACTGCCGGTTTTGACCCTGTTGATCACTGAGACATCATTAAATATTTGCTTTTTTGTAGTCATGATGAAATCTATCTCACGTTTGTGTCCACCGGGGTGAAGCCACGTCCATTTCTTGGACGACCGCTTCTTGAAAAAGGAGTTCATCATAACGAGTCCCTCCTTCTCCATGAAGTCGGCCAATCGCTGACCCCGGTGGTTCCGCTATCCAAATTCAAATTGCCCCACTCTCAGTTCATCGCCATTCCTCATACCTAGCCCCGCGTTGAAGTCCCCCATCACAACCGTAAGGTGTGTTTTCGAGGCTTGCATGGCATTTGAAATGTCATCATACATAGCCTCCACTTCATCGTCTGGACGTTTCAAGTGAGGTGCGTACACCTGTATGACCTTCAGCGAATACCGTTTGGTTATTCTGAGTATAAGGTATACCACCCTGCTCGACACGCTTTCGATCTTTACAATGTTGTTAACGAGGGATTTGTGGACGAGAAATCCGACACCGTGCTGAAAAAGTTGATCGCCCTCCCGGTAGTAGAATAAGTTGCCGGAATTTAGCATTATCGTGTCCTCTCCGTCTCTTCGGACTTCTGATAGCCCTATAATATCCCAGTGCAACTTATTTACTACTTCTTCCAGCTCTATCAACTTCTCGTCGGTCCTCAGTGTGCGTGCGTTGTAAGTTGCCAGGGCCAGGGGTCGTTGGGATTGGTAGCTGGACCATTGTCGGAGATTCTTCGCACCCCTTGTTCCGCCGTTATCGTGGCCGCCACCTATGCCAGGAATAGCGGAACTGCCGGGAACTGGGGGCCTTCTTTTAGTTGTGTCTATCTTTAGGGGGTTTTGCCATAGTCACCACGCTTGGCAGGCGGATTGGTGACCGCAGATTTAGTATTCTGTGCTCGGGGGGTGCTGCTGCCCAATCCCCCGGTGTGTGTTCCCTTTGTCGCCTTTTACGACATCCACGGGAGGAGATGGAGGGGTCCTATTCTATGCCGGAACCACCACGGCAATGTATCTATTTACACAAACAATATCAATACACAAGTTCTGCTCACTTTAGGCCTAGATGATGCTGTGTGAAATGTCCGGCATTATTATTTATTAATTATTATTTATAACTAAATAAGCTATGCCAAACTGAACATCCAAACAAACTATAGCAACCTACAAATATTATAAAGATGTTTGAAGGTTTTGTTTTTGGCTCAATCAAACCGTAAACCACTTAACCGACTTGCATAAAACTTAGTATAGTAATAATACGACGCATAAGTGCATACTTCTGTATCGTGTCTAACTCATTAGGAATAGATTGGCGAAATAGTACTAAATATTTTTTCATCTATTTAATGTTTTTTTAATATTGTAGAAGTTACTCTTTGGCGCAGAAAACATTATTGTTTCTTACATTTTAGCACAAATAAAACAAAAATATTTAAAAAGATAATGGTACGAATTGAAGTAATGTTACTACAAGCTTGAAACAAAACTTTCCTTAAACATGATGGTTTTGTAACACGTTGTGGTAGGCTTACAAGCGTATTACTCATCAAACAAAATATTAAAAACACTCAATACCCTGAAAGGCCCAGTCTGAAAACCAGCGCTCTCTCCAATAGGAGTGGCATTAAAGCTGAGACTGGACCTGTTTGGCACCACAAGCGAAAAATTTACTATCTTATCATGTGTAATTTGGCTTACCTACTCTAATCATTTACCTATTTGTTTCTCTATGCCTGTAACCTTTTTCAAATAAACCATTATTCCATTCTATTCTATTCTATTCATTATTGACATAGCTATCCCAAACACACACAACATTCAGAAACACTCATTATCGAATCGTGAAGTAAGAGGGCACCGTCCCAGTGACGTCACACGCACCTGCGTACATTGATTTTACCGGCAGAAACGGCATAATGTTTATTACTTAATATCTTCGTAAGTAATGGTCCGATTTGGATAATTCAAAAAGATATAATTTATCATTCTTATGTCATAATGAATAATGTGAATTTTATTGAATTACCTTGACGTTATTGACGTTACTGATCTTCAATACAATGATGCAAGTAAAATAACATCGTTCGTATTCTTGATATTTTAGCTAAAATCTAGCTGGAACCGAATCACCAGGAGTCTGAGACGTCCAAAAACCGAGTATAGAAGATATCTTACAGTAACAGAGTTGGAATCACTCCCTTCAGACTCCTCTTCCGTGGCTCGTCCCTCAGGGGTTGACTCGGGGGGTTCGTCGAAGGTAATCTCCGGTACAACTTGTAACTCCTCGGGGGGATTGGGGATGATGACGTAACTGGCTAAAATGCTCGACAGCTGATCTGACACCTGTGGAACAAAGAAATAGTTTTATATTTTGATGTACATAATATGTCTTTCCTAAAATTTGTGGGAGTAATTTCATCAAAATGGACGGAAGTGTATAACAGGAAGCCGAAGAACCGCGCGCCATTTGAGTTGACTAATGAGCGCGCTTGCGGAAGATTTGGCCGTCAGATGGTACCAACCCATTTTCCGGAAGGCTGGTACTGTCAGCAAATTCTTTAGAAAGAGATAGGGAAGTAGAGAAGGAGAACGCATCAGCTGTGCGCTTAACCTACAGTGTTGTGTAAAAAGTGTGCTGTTATAAACTAATTCAGGACATAATGTTAATGTTGCTTATTACCAAGGTGAGATATCAGATGTTACACATTTTAGTGCGATTACTCAAGACTTGTTCGTTTTTATTATATTTTTCCATTAGAACTAATGCGGCGGCTGATTGTACCGAGGACCTCAAAAGGCATAGATAGAGCCTACATTTATAAGTTTTTTGGAGTCGAGACCTTGGGCCTGTGGAAAACAGGAGCCCATCGTATTCAGACGACGTGAAATTATTTCACGGCGTCTGAAGGAAACATCGCGTGACCCAAGAGCTGGCTCCAATCTGGTCCAGCGTATTAGCATTGACTCAGCGTCAATGCTAATACGCTTGCTACGCTAATAACTTTGGAAGTGATCTGGATAAGTTGAGTTATCTATAAATTTTTTTAAACGGTCCTTAGATAGCTCAGCTGTTTCACATGTATTTTATGTTATTATTCTGTATATTTCTGTAGTTTTTTTACCAAAACAAAATATAATCTTGTCAAATTGAATCTTCATTATGGATTTCACATTATTGTTGCAACTATTGAAAAGCATCTGCAAATTAACCCTATAATTACATAATTAGCTAGCGTGGCGCTTTATCATCATCATCAATGTCATCATATCAGCCTTTAAGAAGTCCACTGCTGAACATAGGCCCCCTCAATAGATTTCCCGAAAGAAAGATTATGAGCCATCCACTGACTTCCTGCAATCTTTACAATGTCGTCAGTCCATCGAGTGGGGGGTCGTCCTACGCTTCGTTTTCTTGTTCTAGGTCGCCATTCGCCAACTTTTATTCCCCAACGGATATCAGTTCTGCGAGTTCTATATGCCCATTGCCACTTCAACTTGCAAATTTTAAGTGCTATGTCGGTGATTTTTCTACGGATTTCCTCGTTACGGATTTTATCACGTAGTGAAACCCCCAACATAACTCTCTCGTCGCGCAACGTTCTATACGTTGCGCGACTCTAAGCTTGTGTATGAGGCCAATAGTTAGCGACCAAGTCTCAGTTCCATATGTCATCACTGGCAACACGCACTGATTATAGACCATCGTCTTGAGGCTCTGCGGTATCTGTGACGAGTAGATATGCCGTAATTTTCCGAACGCTACCCATCCGAGTTGGATTCGTCGGCTGACCTCTTTGTCGAAGTTGGACTTGCCTGGTTGGACTTGCCTGGTTGAATCTGACTGAATCTGACTGAATGACTTATATAGACATAATGGTCTACAACTTTGATTACCCATATCGCTCTCAACATGTACCAGTACGGATCCATCATGAGCGTGGTGCTTAAAACTTGATTATTATTATTTGATAATTTAAGTTTATAGTTTTTTTTGTTCATTAAAGTTTATTTTAGACAACTATTCGCCGAATGTCGAAAAATACTAATTATTATTCAGTACTAGCTGGTGCCCGCCACTTCGTCTGCGCAGTACTTCGTGTAATTCTAACGATTTTTGCAGCGCACGCCAGAATAGCTTGCAGATGGCAGATTATTTTCCTGCTTACTTGACACTTATCGTTATATCTTGGACAATTCACACAATATCTTTATAAATTATAGCCTATGTGTTATTCTGGTGTACAAGCTATATTATTGTAAAGTGTCATTAAAATCCATTCAATAGTTTTTGCGTGAAAGAGTAACAAACATACATACAAACTTTCGCGTTTATAATATTAGTAAAGAAAAGAAGTAAAGAATCGGTATTCGAAAACCGAAGAACAGCGAGTATTTGTGGCATCTCTAATACAGACTTATGATACTATGAACAACCAGACACAGAACAAACACCTTCGTTCATCATCATTTGGAGGGAGGGGAGGGAGGTGTCCCCTGGGAGCAAGGTGAAACCACTATCACTACCTGCAGCGCAGAAGGCAGAAGTACTACCAACTGAGCTGAGAATAGAGACGGCATCAGATTTTAATGCCACATTGTGAGATGGCTTCTTATTTAATTACTTACCTCTTGAGCAAGTAATCGATGCTTAGGGTCCTTGACTAGGAGCCTCTGTATTAGAAACACTGTGTTGTCCGATACTTGTACTGAATTCCCGTCACTGAAAACACATACATCTACATATAAATATAAAACAAATTCGTAAAAATTACACCATTTATAACTCGAGAACGGCTGGACCGATTGTCATGATTTGTTGGATTTGTCTTCGCCCCGAATAGCAGAATAACTGTTAATACAATAAAAAATGCAAATACTAAGTCAAAAATATTAAAAATGATGTGGTGAGTTCAGTTCTTCTTCTTTGTTAAAGGCCTGTGGCATATTAATATCAATTCTGCCAATGTCAAGTGTTTATAGTTAGTTTGTTTGTTATTAGTCTTAGTCGATTGTCAATTGTCAATTGAAACGTCAAAGAATTTTCTTGGGATTCCTCGTCATTCAAATCACATTGTACCACAATACACATTGTACCGCAATACACATATAATTTAATTATCCATACCCGTCCTGTAGTCACAATTTATTCATTAAAATTCCGCCAAGATTACTAAACAAAACATACAATAAAACAGGTAAAAATATTAAATTAGCAGAGCTATGTTACTCCATAAAATGACAGACGAAGAATCGAGTTCAGTTTGATACAACCATTGACGATGTTCGGTTTGTTAGGTTATGACAGTTGTCATTGTATTTGTCTATAATTACGTCATATAGAAGCAAAGTCTAGTGTTTTAATATGAGCACCCGGATGACCGAGCTTTGCTCGGTATAAAACACAATAAAATGAAACCTAGCTAGATCGATTGATCGCCCCCGAAACCCACTGCATACTAAATTTCATGTAAATCGTTGCAGCCGTTTCCGAGATTCAGATTATATATATACATACTAGCTGTATCCCGTGGATTTCCCGCGTGGTAGATAAAACATAGCAAGATAATAACTGAACGAATGAATGTTTCGGAAAAATTACAAATCTTAATCGCGTTTTTCGCGGTTTGACCATGATTCCGAGTGACTTTTTTGAAAACCTTTCTTAGCGAGCACCTACGGCCCTAGAGGAAGCTGCATACCAATTTCATTACATACTGGCTCCTTCATAGACAATTTCATTCTAATCCGTTCGGTGGTTTCTGAGATTTCGTGATGAATGAGTGTATTTGACAAATATATATTAGATTGTAGATACTCGTATACAAGAATTGCTCGTTTAAAGGTATTAGATTTTTTAAACGCGCAGACTAAGTCGCAAACGGGACAGCTAATAAATAATAAAATGGCCGAGTGTGTGCCAGACCACAAGCGAAGGCTTCTGAAGACAGTATATATAAGGATGACTATAAGTAAGGCCACTATAATAGATCACATTTAGAATCTATCAGTTTTAGCTTCATATTTAAGGTACCTGCTTAAAATGATCGATTAAATTGAACGAATCGATATAATAATAATAATAATAATGCCGAACAAATGTCACAGCGTCATCTAGCCCCAAAGTAAGAAAAGCTTGTGTTATGGATACCACATGACTGATATACTACTGATACATATGTTTTTCTTTTGTAACATACATATTCTACATAGAAACACCCAGACTCGAAGTAAATACTTGCATATCATACAAACATTTGTCCCGCGACGGGAATCTGAATAACTGAAGTCCATAATAGAAATATTAGATATTTTCAATATTTAGGTGTTTCTATATATAATTATAATTATAATTATATATAATTATATGTATATGTATATATATAATTATATGTATATGTATATATATAAAAAAAATATAAGTAGTATATCAATCATGTGCACATACACAAGCTCAGCTTACTTCGGGGCCAGATGATGATGTGTGAAAATGTCCGAGTTTATTTATTTATTTTCGATATTACGTGGGGTGGGCACAGCAGGTTTCTTTCTTTCACTATGTCTTATCATTCAAAAAACTAAATTATACATTATGAATCAAAATTTCAATCGTCCTTTACGTGAGCGCTACCGTAGCGGGCAGATATGAGGGGAACTACAACTGTTTATATACAGGTTGCTCGAAAACTATAATAAAAATAACAACCGGCCAAGTGCGAGTCGGACTCGCGCTCCGAGGGTTCCGTACAAACCTATAGGTATATAAGTAAAATTTCACCCATCACGACAATCGAGTCATAGTTGGATGATGTAACAAAAAATTTACAGTTTTCGCAATTTTTCCTTTATCTGTTCTATAAGACGTTGCTTCGTACCAAATTTCAAGATTCTGAGTTCACGGGAAGTAACCTGTAGGTTTTGATTCCCTTGCGAGTTGCGAGTTTGAATATATGCGACTTAAATTGCTGTTTCTCTTTATTGCGTTGACATAGAAGTTTGATTTTGTTACAGCTTAAAGGTATTATAGAACTGAGTATTTTATATGTATTTCAATTTAATAATTCTACGCGTTCATGAGAAAAGGGGTAGTAAGTTTAAAATTATTAAAAATATTTTTACTATATGATGTAACTAAAAATGTACGGTTATCGCAATTTATCCTTTATCTGTGCTATAAGACGTTGCTTCGTGCCAAATTTCAAGATTCTGAGTTCACGGGAAGTACCCTGTAGGTTTTGATTCCCTTGCGAGTGTCAAAAATTTACGGCATAAACGGCTGTATCTTTTGATTGCGTTGGCTTAGAAGTTTGATTTTTTCACAGCTTTAAGGGACAATAGACCTGAGTATTATATAAATTTCAGATTGATACCTCCACGCGTTCCTGAGAAAAAGTGTCTTGACAGACAGACGGACGGACGGACAACAAAGTATTCCTATAAGGGTTCCGTTCTTTCCTTTCGAGGTACGGAACCCTAATGATGTTTTATTACGATAAATCTTGTTTAAATTAAATAAAAAATATTTCTGAAATAAAAATAAAGAAAATAAAATCGGGTTGCACTCCGGGAGTGCCGACAGAAGTGAAAACTTATTTTGGCGCGTTAGAGTTTAGTAATAAATCACTTCAAAATCAGTAATTATGGTGACTGCCAATCAATTACTGAACGAACACAGATGATGCAATATTTTTTGTTCAGAATGTAGATATAATCAAAGAACCTATCCCAGTAAACTTCTCAATCCAAAGTAGCCTGTAAATATGTGAATTAAGGTTTATAATCAAATGGGGCGAGCGCGTCAGCCGGCTGCGTCTCGCCCCAGACGGTAACGGTGTCGCGAATCCAGAGGTTTTACCTCATCTAATTTTCACTTCAAAAATCAAATAAAAAAAATAAAATATATATATTTCTATGTATTGTATTCTTAAATCGGAAAACACGAAACCGGAGACGTATGTATATTTAACGTTGCCATTGTAGCTGCACCTGCCTGGCCTGTCAGCTTAGTAGTTGCTCTGCCGACTGCGCTGTAGGTTGAGGGTTCGATTCCCTCCCAGGACACACATTCGTATGATGAACATAGATGTTTGTTTTGTGTCTGGGTGTTATAAAGTATCTTATGTATGTATTAAAAATATAGGTATTCATCAGCCATCTGCAGGGCGATTATAGAATTCTGATACTATCAAAAGTTTGATATTAACCCTTTGTGTAACGAATCTAAATCTAGACTTAATACTTATTCGTTAAGCGCTGTTGGCGGCAAAATGGCGGCATAAGATGTATTTTTAGAAAATCAACTATTTTGAACAAACTACTGCTTCCATCAACAATCCAAGAACAGCTGAAGAATCCTATTGAATTTTTCTATTAGATTATTGTAGTTTCATCCGTTATTCTATAATTATTATAATTGTGTTTTATTAATTAATTAATCTCGCTCGCTTCATACAATATGCTGTTTATTTTAAAAACATATAATTATTTATGTAAATATTATATGTTGTTATATTTGTGAATATATTATTTGATAAGTGACATATTTAATTTTACTTACTTCAATATAAAAATACCAAGTTATTAGTACTTGAAAATTGGGCCAAGTGCAATGGCGAAAAAAATGTCGCCGAATTTATACAGATTATCTCTATCAAAATGTTCAACGACCATATAGTATTGTATATCAAATGAACGGTAAGGATTCCGTCCTTCAGGCCACATCAATCAACCGCCAACCCCCGGAACAAAATAAAACGCGGGAAAGGTTTATGTGAACCAATTCCCGCGCTGGAACTTTCGGGCCAGTTGCGAGTCACAGGAGTTTTCATTACCGGGTAAATTGTACCAGTAAAGAGTCAACGGGTTAATCGCTTTTAGTTAATAATGATGAATTGGTATTACCGAAGGTTAGTCCACTGCGCCACAGAGGTCGTCATTGAAATTATGCCGATTGCTAATTGAAACTGATAGACATTGGTTGTGTCAAAAGTTCCATAATCGCCATACTGGTCACCATTATACAAGCTATACTTAGTTTGGGGCTAGATCGTGTTGTGTGCATTGTCCACCAATATTAATATTTATTTATTTACTTATGCTACTGTTTAGTAAGCATTCCAGGTATATTTCACTTACGGTGGTATATTGTAATTGGCTGCTTGTATCCTACTAAACAGCTGCGCGAGAGACGTATCACAGAAAGGGAACTGTCCATACAGCATTGTGTATAACACCACGCCTAATGCCCACATATCCGATGGCTTGCCTAAATATGGCTTGCATTGTAACACATCCGGGGATATGTAAGCTGGCGAACCTGGAATTTGAATAAAAAATATAAATTAAAAAAAAACCCTTGACATAAAAAATATAACGGTCAAGTGCGAGTAGCGCCTGAGAGGGTACAGTATAGATAGTTCTATCACCACCGGTAACAAAAGATATGTACGACGACCAATAAACGAGGTTTTGAATAACAAGTACACTAATAATTACGTTTTAAAAACTAAAACGACAATCGACTTCATGTATAAAAAAGCCAAATATCAAAATTTCGTTTCATCCAAGTAAATGACATAAACTACTGAACCGATTTTTATTTAATTTATATGGGACCAATCGGAATGTATATATCCTTTCAAATAAAATCATTTTTGTTATTAATTTAAAAAAAACCGTCGAATCGAGAAACTCCTGTTTTTTTGAAGTCCGTCGAAAAGACAGATAAGCACGGTGGTGTAAATATGTTAGTGTGGATGGTAGTCTCAGGATACGGGATTGGTCCCGTGAGAAATATTGGAAGGGCAGATGAATTATTATCAGTACAAAAATATCTTAGAAGAGACAATGGTTCCATGTTCCGAGGAAAATTTGCCAATAACTTGGATATTCCAGCAGCACGCAGCGTTAAAGTGTTTCTCACAGGACAATCGGTGACAGTTTTAGAGTAGCCTGCCAATAGTCCGGGTTTAATTAAATCCAATAGAAAATTTGTGGCACACTAAGACCAAACTGTCGCAGAAACATGTTACTAATATTCATGGACTTTACAGTGCATTTGAAGACGCTTGGATTTTAATCAATGACGCGTCGCTGCAAAGCAGTAATGGATAACAGAGGCTACCCTACCAAATACTAATTGTCTAAGGATGTAGTATTTTTAGTATTTTTGAAAACTATTCAGGGTTTTGTTCAATTTAATATTTATTTTTGTATTTTTTTGTGTTTTTAATTAGTTGTTTTTCGTTGATTTTATTTTGATGTTAATTAAAGGTTCAGTTACAACCGTTGTTTACTATTATTATAATGGTAGAACAATACAATATCTGAAAAAAATGATTTTAATACGTAGGAACTCAATCAAATGTAACAAACATACATACAAACTTTCGCGTTTATAATATTAGTAAAGATAAGGATTTCAATGCTTCCCTACCATGTTTGGGAGTAACATTAAGCTGAGACTGTGTAGGTACTTGTTACCTTTTTTTTCTTTTGGTGTGTATCAAATAAACATTTTCTTTCTTTCTTTCTTAAACCAGATACTAACCTCTCTGATCCTTCAGTAGATCTCTATCACTGCCAAGATGTGTGCCGAGGCAGAAATTCGTCAGGATCACCCGCCCAGTCCTTTGGTTCAGTACTATGTTACCAAGTTTTAAGTCTCTGTGCACTATATTTCTCTGAAAATAAACGAATTCACATATTAGACTATAGACACAGACATAGTGAGAAGACTCAAATGAACCAATTCTTTAGATAGATAATTCTTTAGATAAATAAATAATGTCGGACATTTTAACACAACGTCATCTAGCTCCAAAGTAAGAGGAGCTTGTTATGGGTACACACATGACTGACATACTTTTTTTTGTAAATACATACTTATTACACATAGAAAAATACCCAGGCCCGAGACAAATATTGGCAGATCAAACAAATATTTGTCATGCGGCGGGAATCGAACCAAGCCGTTAGAGTTAGTGTAGTGTAACAGTGAGAAAGTGAAAAGTACTTTAAAATATATTTAGAGAATCATCATCTTCCTGCCCTTTTGCCCATCCATGCCCATCCATGCCCATCCATCTTTTCTTTGGCCTACCTCTACTCGTAAATCCATCAACATTCATACCAAGCACTCTGCTAGTTACATGCCATTCTTCCCTTCTCATTACATGCCCATACCATGCTAGCCTGTTGCTCCTCATCTTTTCATTCACTGGCGCCACTTTCACACTTCTTCTTATGTACTCATTCCTTACTCTGTCCATTCGCGTCACTCCACACCTCCATCTCAGCATTCGCATCTCAGCCACGTACACCTTTTGTTCATCCGTCCCTTTTGTTGCCAAACACTCAGATCCATACAATACTACAGATCTTACGATCGTGTTATATATTTTCCCCTTAAGCTTAAGGGGCATACGTGGATCGCAAATTGTTCCTGAGACCTGTCGCCATTTCATCCATCCCGCATTTATTCGACTTCTTACATCCTTCTCTATCTCACCATCATTTTGTAAAATCGGAACAGACTGGTAGGTGTACATCTAAGGCAATATGGGCAAAACTGGATGGACCACCGAAGTCGCAGAACATGTGCTCGGTTTTTGTCCTGCTTATCTTCAGTCCGACACTCTAATTTGCTCTGCCATTTTCCCAGACTGTTCTGGACTACGGTTGCGTCTTCTCCGATGAGAACAATGTCGTCGGCAAAAAGCATGCACCCGGGTGCCTCCTGTATGTCCGATGTCAGAGCATCCATTATCAGGAGGAACAAATAAAGGCTTAAAGCCGATCCCTGGTGCAAACCTACAGCCACATTGAACTCACCAGTGACAGATATATCAAATACATTTAGAGAATATGATATATAAAGAACACATGAACAAAGTGTCCTCACCTTAACCAGAGACAGTAAAAAAAGTGGTATTGTGGTGGTAGTGGTCACATTCTTAGAAAAGTTTACTTTATAAAAAATAAGTCTTAGTTAAATTACTCATTGGCCTACTTGGGTAGATTGTAATAACATTAAGAGTACAATTAAAAAAATTGTACACTAGAATATAAAAAAAATAGAACATTATAGACTAACTGGAAATACTTTTATTATTCATTAAGATAAACACGGGCTTTACTCACGTATTATTTTTTCGATGGAGGCACCGACATTGTTTCGATTCATCTAAAGAATCTAATACTTTTATTATTACCTTAGAATAACTATTTCTGTTTATAAGTGACTACCATACCGTAACTTTTGTATGGTAGATGTCATATATATAATGCAATATAATGTATATAAAAATACTGGCTTACAATCGCAGATTCCTCCACTTTAATCCTACTTTAAGAAAAAGGCGTACGCTATTTTTCCAGACACAGACTATACAGACAATATCAATAAGATTAATCTTTCATCCAAATCGCTTAAGCTGTTGCAGCAAGATAGAGCCTCAAACAAAAATCCAAATATCCATACAAACTTACACATTTCTAATATTAGTAGGAAAGGTTTAAAATCATGCGTGTCATCATTAAACATTATTGTTTTCGAAATCTTCAATGAAAGTAGTAATAATATTTAATATTATTATTTTTTATTCTAGGACATGTGCATGAAAAGAGTCGCCAAGGTTCACTTTAATCCTTTCACCACATTTGTTTCGATTCGAATTAACTAGTAACATGATAAGAAGAGAAGAAGACTTAATGAAAAATAGGACTTTTGAAAATATTTATTTCATCAATACTATTCAACTAACATTAACTTTTGAAGCTTTGACAAGCGCAGATGGCGCCCGAATAAAAAGAATTTCAATATTTAATTAGGCTTTAACAGCCGTCCAAAAATTGCCGTAGCGGACGGTATTTCACGTCCACATGGCGGGGTATTGGTAAAGTTTTCAACTAGCAATAATCGCACCTCGGATTAACCTCATTGGTTACGATATTGCCTCTGCGCAAAGTTAGCAATACGAGAAATCCGCGACTGAGGCGTAAGATCTGCCAAAACGCAACGATAGCGCGTTCTAATCTTTCTGCTGGCGCCACCTAGTTGTGAAATTGGTACTAAAAGTTGCAATTACTTTTATCAATTTCATAATTAAGTTTAATGTGCTATCAACGTAAACTAAGTTACTGATAATTCTTAAAATAAAAAAAAATTAAATACAGGTACAACTTGGGATATTTTTTTTTTATATTACTGTGTCTCAGTTGCAACTTTTGCAAATGCAATATTAGTACATACATATTTTGAAAAGTGGTGATTTGCTGGAGACCTTTGGGCATGTAGTCAATTACATTGTTTGGTTGGTTTCCACTAATACTTGTTTATTTCTTCTTTTAGATTTTAGATATTTATTTTATTTCTCCTGGATTGTTTTCCTTGTGTCTTGCCTTGTTAAAGTGTTATCTGTTTTGTTTTATCTTTATGTAGTTTGTGGAAATCGCTCATCTTATGCCTCTGGTCTCCCGCAATACAGGCTTGCCCTAGTGCGGGGACCATCATCAGTAAGTTTGTTAACACTGTATTTTTATTTTCTTGGTAAATAAATGAATTTGTATTTCTATTTCTATTTGTATACCTACATTTTTCCCTCAAGTATAGTTATGAATAACAATAGATCTGAGATGATACCTACAATGTTTCAATTCTTATCTAATTTACATAAACTCACCTTATGCAAATTAGCAACAACCCTCACAATATCATAAAATATCAATATTGCTTCTTTTTCTGGCACTTTCTTGACTTTTGTAACATACTGCTGAAGGTTGATGAGTTCTGAACCTTTCTCACTGAATTGGTGAGACGTGACACAGTCCAGCACAAGGAAGAGACGTTGACGGACTCGCCCGGTATAGATGGATCCCGGGCCATAGGGGCTTATTACTTCTTCCAAAGCATAATCCTGAAATAATAACAACAAAACTCGTTTATTTCAGGCAATTAATTAATGTACTTATGTATGTAACCGAATTATTGATTCATAGATATACCATATAAATAGGTAAACAAACATCTATACTGATTTTATAAATTCTAAAGCGTCTCTCTGTCTGTCTGTTTGTCATCTGGCATCTGTAGAACAGATTTATACTTCAGCAAATGTCATTGTTTTCATTTAATTTAATTGCACTTTAATCCTTTCGCTGCACTGGTTCAAAATATCTAGTGACACAATAAGAAGAATTGTTGTCATAGTTTTTTGTTTTTACTATTTTGTTGTCTGTAAGTCTGTCTATCTGTGTGCATGTTACCTTTTCCTGGCTAAACAGATCTTTAGCTGGTAAAAGGTAACAAACAATGAGATTGGGTAAGGAGATAGATTGTGTCTTGAGGATGGTCATAGGTAACACACATGAAGCTGTTGAAGCTGTTGTTTGAAGCTGTGGGCAGCATCTTGTAAAATATATAAAACATACATTTCACAGTATCATGGATAGTGTCATGGATCAGCAGAACTTCCTAAACACAGTACAGATTAAGAGTAAGATTTTTTGTATAAATAGACTTTAGACAGCTTAACTGTCTCACATGTATTTTATACTTGCTTTACACATATATGTTACTCACATTAAAACCCGAATATATGTTGTTGTAGGTTACAGTCTACATAGGTATATATGATGTTTATCTAAATCCATTCAGCCGTTACAGTAAAGCTTAAGCTTAATATAAACATTACTGTATATTAATTGACATGTTTCCGTAAATTTGTTTCTAGAAATTAAAAGACTATATTGATAAATTGAATTCCAATTATAATAATCAGCTCACTTACAACACCTAAACATACATTAGGATATAGAATAGCAGCAAATTTAGTCTATGAGTAAATAAATAAAATAAGACAGCACCTTAAATAAACCATGATGGTGTATAACGCCATCCTGATCCTTCAATAATGACAAGAGAGAGTACTCAGTATGCAGCAGCATTTTCCCCTGTCTATCATCTTGTGTTTCCACCTGCCCCTCATTCTTTAGAGTCAGTATTTTAATCTGGAAAGATTGCATTTACTAATAACTATTGGACTGAACTAATGAAATAGAAATCCACAAAGCAAGTAAGTTGAGATATTGCTAAACACTATGTACCTTACCTGGTAGAAATCATCAGTCTTTTCCTTCCTGGCCAAACACTGTACAATACTTTTAACTGGACTAGGCCCTAGTTTGGGACCCAGCAGGTAAGGTCCTGCCTTCCTCACGTGCTTCTCTGGCACAAAAGTACCAGCAGCAGGAACATCACTTTTATTATATGTTATTTTAGTCTTCCTTGGAGATTGAGGTCTTTTCACAGTCTTCTGAGTACCACTTGGACTGGAATTGGACTGAGCGATCCTAGCGATCTTCGGACTTGGCTGTAGAAGCAAAGGTCGTGTCCTCTTTCCATGATTTGTACTGCTTTCAGGTTTATCTTGGTCCATAACGTTGGGAACTTATAATTTGATTTATGAGTATTTTGCAGACTGAACGACTTATTTATTATTGAGGTAATGATTTACGGGTTTTTAATGTAGATTTGGCTGCCGCTAAGCATTTATTAAGTCGTAAAAAAAGTGAAATTCCAAGAATTTAATTATATTTATTATGTACCTCTGCTCTGAGACGAAACGAAAATGTCTGACTGAATTTCGTTCAGAAACAGAAATAATAGGTAGTAGATAGATACATAAATATATTTTCTTTCAACTAGGTACGTAGTAATGTTATCACTACAAAACCGATCACAAAGGACGTATTTTTTGCTTAAAACCAAAACAGTGCAGTAATGTTACAAAGAGTAGGTATGCAATATCTTATGCAATATGCAATATGCAATATCCTTTAATGTTGTATGAAATCTCATTATTGCACTGTTTTTTACTTTTAATTTAAATATAAATTTACCACAGAGGTTTAATATCTCCCATTAAGTTTAATATAAAATGTTTGCATAGATCAAAAAGAGACTGGCTGATAATAAAAATCGGCTGAATAAAACCGCCTTGGTGAAGAAAAAACAAATGGCGCGCATTTTGTACCATTGTAAAACTTTGATTTTTCATATTTTTAGTTTGAGTAGGTATATTTTATCACAGTAGGTACCTAGATTGGTAGTTGAAAGAAAAGTAAATTACGCACCTTGCTAAAGAGAGTAATTAATGCACTCGTGTTAATTCAGTGCCCTCGCTTGCGCTCGGGCACCAACATAACATAACACTCGTGCATTAATAACTCACTTTGCGCTCGGTGCAACAATCTACTATATCAACATAGGTACGGAATAAGAAAACTAATTACTTTTTATTATTATTAATAACATACAAGAAATAGCTGACATTTTTGCGAATAATTTTAACTTTAATACCTATGAAATGAATTCCAATGACAAAAAACAATTAGCAATGAATTTTTTAACAGAACACTCTAATAGAGTTGATACGGACATGGAATTAAGCTTTACAAACAGGAATGAAATCAAATTTATTGTTAGGAGGATGGAACCTAAAAACTCCTTTGGATATGATGGAATACCGGTCACAGTTATAAAAGATAACATTAACCTCCTTGCTGAACCACTATCAGGATTTTTTTACAATTGTATGTCTGAAGGTATCTTTCCCGATCAATTAAAAATTGGTAGAGTGATTCCTATATTCAAAAAAGGTATTAGGAACGACCCTAAGAATTATAGACCTATTTCGTTGCTGCCTATACTCTCTAAAATCTATGAAAAACTGTTAAAAGATAGGATTTGAACTCAAACAAGATTTTAAACAAACGCCAGTTCGGCTACCAAATGAACATAGGAACTGTCGATGCGATTGAATTGCTAATAAATGAAGTGTTATGTAATCTAAATAAAAAAATGAAAGTTGCAGGTATATTTTTGGACCTATCTTCTGCATTCGATACAATTGATCATGACATCTTACTTGCTAAATTAGAGTTTTATGGATTGCGGGGTAATGTCCTGAGCATCATATTTTAGCAGTAGATACCAGTTTGTTGAACTTCATAATATTGTTAAATGCCAAGAGGTAGCGACCAAATCCAAACTAACTAATATAACACGTGGAGTTCCACAGGGCTCTATACTAGGACCTATTTTCTTTATAATTTTCTCAATGACCTTATAAATTGTATTTCTAATACTATACCTGACATTAAATTAATTATTTATGCTGATGATACAAATTCAATAGTTCCAGCATGTAGTTTACAAGAACTTCAGCTCAAAATAAATAATGCGCTTGTGGCTTTTAATGAATGGTTTCATATAAATAATTTAAAATTAAATATTAATAAAACGAATCCTATATTATTTAGAACGACCGCCCGCAGGCATGAAACTTTTGACATAATAAACAGGGGAGTTAAGATTAAACTCACTGATAGCGTAAAATTTCTAGGAGTCCATATTGATCAGTTCCTAAACTGGAAAAAAGAATTAGAGTCTATAGAGAACTCTGTAAGTTCTGCCTGCTATGCCTTAAGAAGTCTGAGAGATGAGGTAAATCTCAAACAACTCAAAACTGTATATTACGCCTTGGTTGAGTCAAAATTAAGGTATAGCATTAAATTCTGGGGACGCAGTTACGCCTATAACATGAATAGAGCTTTTGTTATCCAAAAACGAGCCATTCGCACCATGGTGCGGATTCCGCCATGGGAATCGTGTAAAAAGTATTTTAAGGAGCTAAACATTTTGACTCTTCCTAGCCTCTACATCTTAGTAACTGTCATGGATATTGTACGGCATCCCTCTAAATATGAATCGCCAGAACAAAGAGCACTAAGGTTAGAAACAAGAAGAAAAGATTTAGAGGACCCTCAATGTCCGAGGTTGGAAGTTGTTAAGCATGGATGTCAATTTCAAGCGGTTAGATTATACAACTCTCTGCCTGTTGAATTGAAAACTATTGATAGCCCAAATATATTTAAAAATAAGCTTAAAAAGCTCTTGCTAGAAGGGTGCTTTTGTACCGTAGACGAACTCCAACTGTAGTTGTTATTGAAATTGAATTATATAACATTAATATTTATTTTTATTTTCTTTAATTTAATTGTACTTTGTTTGTTTTTTAATATCTATTGTTTTAATTATGCGTAATTTTAGGCCAATTTAATGTAAGACTATATTCAAATACAATGTATATTGTTAAATGAATAAATGAAATAAAATGAAATAATCACCACGATACGAATACCATGTTTTTACCTATGAAAAAATCGTTTTATGGACCTATCGGCCATTTGAAATGCAATGTTTCTATTGGCTATGAGTTATAAATGCAAATGAATGCAATTTGAATAATATCCTATGTCTTTACCCATGAAATAATAGTTTTATGGTACCTATTGGCCATTTGAAATGCAATGTTTCTATGGTTGACTATGAATGATATATGCAAATGAATGCAATTTGAATAATATGGCAATAGATTTTGAAACACAGTTATTTGGTTAGATATGTAATGTGATTATGATTAGTGTTATTTTTTTATCTCAATTGAATTGCCACGTTAGAAATACAAGTAATTTTGGAACACGAGAAGTAGCAGTGAGGCGCAAACGGTACGCAACATCAACGACGTATACCGAGCGAACACTACAAACTATCGTATGAGTACGACGGCTCATTATTTGTACGAACGCTTCCGTTCAGGAAATTTTGAACTGATAAATGAGCCAACGACGAATTAAGTGCAATCGTGAAAGCTGATAATACTCAATCTAAGGCTGAGTTAGCAGCAGCTTTCGACGTTAGCAACCAAAACAATACTGGTAGGTACCTACATTTGCGTCAAATTGGCATGGTAAAAAAGCTTGAGAAATGGGTGCCCCACGAACTAAATCCTCGCGAGCGCGAAGTACGCGTTGACGTGTTGAGGCATGCCTTGCGTTGTTCAACGGACACAAAAATGCAAAAAATGCAAAAATTCATTTTTTTTGACAATAGTAACCGCTTATCATGTTGGCTAAATCCTGGTTCAACTCATAGGCAATGCCCTAAACGAAAACATAGGTATGTGGCGAAATAAACGAGAAACCAAGAGAAACATTGGTTTTATTTAACTGAAAGAATTCCACTAGACAAACTTAATGATCATTCATAACAAAGTATGACAGTTGACACCTTTGGTATTGGCAGCACTATGGAGATCGTATACGATGCGGAGGTCGCATATCACCTCATTCTCCCCCGGTTCAGTTTTCACTCTCACTCCCATCAACCACAAAGTCCGCCAGGTAGGAGGGTTATTTTCGCATTCTATTAGATCTCCTGGGGAGTCCAGTCCGAAGAACTGGTGAGGACGTCGATGGTTCTTCTAAGCGAGGCGATGACGAAGGAGCGATATTTTCAGGTGAAGATGTGGAGTTATTTTCAGATGGAAGATTATCATCTTCGGAGGTCGTTTCAAAGTTATCGTCACTGCTATCATCAGTAGTACTGGGGAAGGGGGCCAATTGACGGTTTGATACCGTTGTGGTTTCTCCATTATCCCGTCTTATGAGAGAGTAGTAGGGATTGGTCTCTAGGAGCTCGGCTTCCTCGACAAGAGAGTCTGTTTTTGAAGAGCGGACGTTCTTCTTAACAAGGATCGGTCCCGGCGTGAGCCAAGATGGCAGTGAATCTCCGTTCGGGGATCTTCTAGGGTATATGAAAAGTTTTTCGTGCGGAGTAGCGTTTGTTGCTGTACACAGGAGGGATCGGACACAATGCAATGCGTCCTTCAGTACTACTTCCCAATTTTCCACCGATAATACCTTTGACCGAAGGCTGAGTTGAATAGTTCGCCAGAGCGTTCCGTTAAGTCGCTCCACTTGGCCATTACCCTGGGGCGTTATAGGGCGTCGTTCTGGACGAGGCTATGTTTGACTGTTGTAGGAATGATTTGAACTCTTCGGACATGAATGACGACCCTCTATCGCTATGAATGTAGAGAGGTTGGCCAAATGTCAGAAAAAGATCTTTCAGGCAAGTAATGACGGTGGCTGAGGTCATATCCTTACATGGGTATGCAAAAGGAAACCGACTGTACTCATCAATAATCGTAAGTACGTACTTGTTGGCTGTTTTAGAAGGCAGTGGTCCTTTAAAACCTATGTTAATCCGTTCAAACGGTGACGTAGCTTTTATCAATTTACCCTTGGCCTTAAGAAACCTCGGTTTTATTTCGGCGCAGATAGGGCACGAGGCGGTCATCTCCTTGACATCATTAGCTGAGTAGGGCAAGTTTATAGATCTTACCCAGTGATACATTCTGATTACTCCTGGGTGGCAGAGTGCGTTATGTAGTTCTTTCAACTTGTTTATATTGTATATAAACAAGTTGAAAGAACTATATGTAGTAGTAGTATGTAGACGCATACGCGAGATAGAGCGTCCGCAGCAGCGTTTTCAGTGCCTGGTCTATAAACTATATCGTATTTGAAGCAAGACAGTTCTAATCGCCAACGTTGAATCTTCTCATTTTTTATTTTGCTGTTATGATTTTGATTGAACATGAAGGCTACCGATTGTTGGTCTGTTATAAGAAGAAAATGTCTACCAATCAGGTAGTGTCTCCATCTCTTTAGGCTCTCTACTATCGCACAAGCCTCTTTTTCGATTGCGGATTGTTTGCATTCAGAGTTATTCAGTGTCCGAGAGAAAAAAGCAACTGGTCTTCCATGTTGGGTCAGCGTAGCCCCTAGCGCGAATTCCGAAGCATCTGTTTCGACTGTAAACATTTCATTGTCGTTAATGGCTACTAGAGCGGCTTCCTTGATATCTTGCTTGAGTTCTTCAAAACACTTGAGCGCATCAGGTGGCAACGGGAAAGTTGTCACGCATGTAAGTGGCTTTATTTTTTTGGTGAAAAACGTAATCCATTTAGCATAATGAGCAAGCATCCCTAGGACTCGTTTTAGTTCACTAGTTTTAGTTGGAGCGGGAAGCTCTAGAAGAGGTTTTAGTCTTTCCGGGTCAGGACTGATTGTATTATCTTCAACAGTATACCCAAGCAAGTTGCTTTTAGTATTATTGAAAACACTCTTTTGTTCGTTTAGAGTTGAATGAAATTTATTAGCGGTGTCCATAAAGCGTTTTAGATTGTGGTCATGATCCCTTTGATCTTTGCCGCAGACGGTTACATCGTCTAAGTAGGCGAACGTTCCTTCTAGTCTCTCTTTCGTTATGATGAAGTCCAGGGTTAGTTGAAAAGCTGCAACTCCATTAGTTACGCCAAATGGGATGCATGTAAACTGGTACAATTTGCCGCATGCTTCGAAAGCTGTATATATCTTTTCATTTTCTAAGATAGGTATTTGATGATATGCGCTCTTTAGGTCGATTTGGCTGAACACTTTAAATCTCGATACGTTGTTCACGACTGATTCTATGTTCGGCAAGGGCAATGCATCCAGATCGCTGAATTTGTTTATGTTCATGGATTAATCAATGACAAGTCATTTTCGATGAGCTCCTCCTTCCGCTACGAGGACTTGGGCTCTCCAGGGGGAAATACTTGTTTCAACGACCCCGTCTTCAAATAATTTGGACACTTCTTCTTTTATGAAGTCCTCATCTTCCTTACTGTAGCGCCGGCTTCTCACGGCGATCGGTTGAATGTTCGGCGACAGATTTGTAGATTGACTGCGAGATTGACTGTCTGCTTGCAGGGTTTTTTGCGTAGTTTCATTATGCGAGCTACTTTTTACCGTTAATAAAGCTGACCGAACTTCCTGTATCAACGAGAGCTTCAACCTTGCATTCATTGACCATGATTGGAATTGTCGCACTCCTAAGGCTCGAAGGAGAGGCAGCAGAAATAGCTCCACTATAGAATTGGTCGTTGTTAGGAGTCGTAGGATCTTCAACCGTCGTGGAGTTCAAGTTAATATTGCCCGATCTTCAGACGCTTGCGAAGTGTCCTTTCTTTGAGCACTTTTTGCATGTGACTTTGTTTGCTGATATCTGAACCTTGGATGAAGACACGCGCCGCAAAAAAAGCAGGATTTAGCCGGAGGTGGCGTGGTCGGAGCGGCTTGAAAAGTTCGTGACGATGAAGCTGCCGCTTGATTTTCCTTGTCCCGTGAACTGCCTTGCAATATGGCGGTAAGTTGCGGAGAGTTGATACCAATAGCAACTGCATCCTTCTCTGCTGTTTCCATAGCTACGGCTTGAATAAGTGCTTCTGAGAGAGTAAGTTTAGAGTTTTCTAGTAACCGCTCGCGAATCCTTCGTGATAGTAAGCCGGATATGAAAGCACTACGAACCGCTTGGTCTTCATGCTCTTGGTCTTTGACGTCTTCGAATTTACAATCTTTCGCGGAAAGTCGGAGAGCTCTAGCATAGTCAGAAATCGTTTCGTTGGCTCGTTGCTTGCGATTGAAGAGAATGTGTCGAGCTAGGATAGTATTTTTCGGTTTGACATAGATGTCTTCTAGAACTTTCATCGAATCTTTATAAGTAGAGCATGTTTTGATATGCTTGTAAATCGATGCCGATAAATGGTTAACTAACAGCTTACACTTAAGTGAGTCTGGTACATCTTCGGTAATCTCTTCTGCTAAGCAGCTTTCGAATGTCGATTTCCAATGTAGCCATTTTGCATCGGCGTCGGCGACATCAGGCTTGAAGTCAAACTTATCGGGTCGTAGATATCTTGATAGTGAAGGCTTTATTAGTTTTTCGTCAGGCATTTTTCAGTTAAATAAATTGTGGCGAAATAAACGAGAAACCAAGAGAAACATTGGTTTTATTTAACTAAAAGAATTCCACTAGACAATCCTAATGATCATTCATAACAAAGTATGACAGTTGACACCTTTATACGGTGCGGAGGTCGCATATCACCTCAAGGTACATCTAAAAATATGATTGTCACTGCTTGGTGGTCTAGTGTTGGTACTATTCATTACAGTTTCTTACTAAACGGCACGAGTATTACTGTGGATGTGTAGGTACTGTGACTGAATATAACTGGACTGAATACAATGATGGAGAAGCTCTCACAAATCTAAAGCCTGCTTTTGTCATCCTGCTCACCCTAGCTGCTCCTGAACAACAATGCACGATCCCACACTGCACAACAGACTGCCTCCAAGCCACAAGAGCTTGAAATCATAAGGGTTCAAAGCTCTCCATTATCCACCGTCTTGTGAGTAGGTACACAAGACTTTAATTTAAAATTTCAATGACGTATACGTCAACGGTAAACTTTATTAACTCCGAACATGAGAGCGCAAATGGCTTGCTTTGTCTTGAAGGTCCTGTTACATAGCACACAGTATAACAGACCTAAAGAGTTGTAAGAATAGGTGTAAGAAGGCTTGGGAAGGGTATTTTTAAGAAAGATTGAGAAAATTTCAATACTCGGGAGGCGGTACAATACAATATGCCATTGAATAATGTTTTGCCTTACGTTCACCTGACTGCTTCGAAAGGTATCGATAAATTGCCATTGCCCTGCCAATGATGCATCGATAACATGGGTAGGTTCGATGAACAGAAATAATAGACAAAAAATAATGTAGGTAGGTAGGTACTACTAATTAATATTATTTGTATTGTATACCTATTAACACTATTTTTGTAAGTACATTTTTAGGGTTCCGAAGGAACCTTAATAAATTCGTCATGTCCGTCTATCTGTCTGTCTGTACACTCCTAATCAGAGTTCAAGCTCGCAGACTATTAGTCCTATCGTTATGAACATTTACACAGTAATACGTATCAGTGTAAATTTTAAGTAAGTAGGTACATATTAAACATTAAACAGATGGACAAATATTTAGTACAATTCCGCCAATCTATGCCTAAAGAGTTACCTCCAAAAGAAATTCGACACGTGTTTCGCCCCTCCACGAGGCATCCTCAGGAACACCTGACTCACTCCGCACCCCGACGAAAAAACACTCCGCTCTGCAGGCTTGTTGCTTCGACCAAAGTCAGACTGAGACTGGGCCAGTTGCGCTCCAACTTTACTATTTATACACTCAGTCAGACCGGACTGCCACGCCACCCGTATGTATCAGCGCCCCCGTAAACAAACGTAATAGCAGTGATCTTGAAAAACTTGTAATTAATTCGTTCAACAGTGTAAAATCTACTGAATTATGTCTTGTTATTTCTAAAGTTTCTAGTACAGACATTCTTAAACCTTTTTCGCAGGTATGTAAAATTTCAAAAGTATTATTATTACTCAATGAATGTCCTGAATCTATCAAATGTTTGGCAAAATGAGACCTTTCTGGACAATTATTTCTATAAGCTGCGATATGTTCTTTGTACCTAGTTTCAAAATTACGACCGGTTTGACCTACATAAACACCATTACATTCATCGCAAATTAATTTATAAACCTCTGATTTTTTATGGTTCTCTTATCTGTCTTTTCCATTACAAATCCGTTTTAAAGTGTTGTTGGTTTTAAAGGCCACTCTTACATTGTTTCTCAAAAAAGTGTTTGAAATCCTATCACTAATGGATCCCAAGTAGGTCAGGCTACCTAAATATCTATCTGGTCAAAAGAGAACGAACAATACTAGACCGTTTACTCCTAATTAGACTGTCAATTATATTTCTTTTGTAGCCGTTACTCTCAGCAATGTGATAAAGTATGGTAAGCTCTGTATTATAATTCTCTTGAGAAAGTGGTACTGTCATCAATCTATGAACAAAACTAAGGTAAGCTGCCAGTTTATGTTGACGAGGGTGACAAGATGTCTCCGGAATAGTAACGTCTGTAAACGTAGGTTTCCTATAAATTTTGAAATCATGTTTCTCGCCCATTCTTGTAACAGTAAATTCAAAAAGTTGAGGGAACTATCAACTTCTACTTTTAATTTGAAATTAATTTTGGGTATGGTAAGCTCTGTATTATAATTCTCTTGAGAAAGTGGTACTGTCATCAATCTATGAACAAAATTAAGGTAAGCTGCCAGTTTATGTTGACGAGGGTGACAAGATGTCTCCGGAATAGTAACGTCTGTAAACGTAGGTTTCCTATAAATTTTGAAATCATGTTTCTCGCCCATTCTTGTAACAGTAAATTCAAAAAGTTGAGGGAACTATCAACTTCTACTTTTAATTTGAAATTAATTTTGGGATGTAATCTATTAATTTTATTAACAAACACATCGATTTGTCGAAGAGTACCGTTCCAGCACATAATAATGTCATCGAAATACCTGCTGTAATAATATAAAATATTAGGTTGACCTATAATAAATTTATTTTCAAAATAGTCCATGAAAATATCAGCCATGAGTGGACTTAGTGGAGATCCCATAGCTAAACCTTCTTTCTGCTTATAGTATTGGTTGTTGAATCGAAAGTAATTCTGTTCCATACAGACTTTGGCTAAAGATATCAATTCATCTACCTCTCCTTTCAAAATGATCTTCTAGTATCTGCAAACACTCCCCCATATAGAAAGTTTGTAAATAAACTTTCTATATCCAACGACACCAACTTAGCACTGCTAGGCAAACTGATATTTTTAATCTTGTCTATTAAATCCAAAGAATTTTTTAAACTATATCTGGGATTAAAATTTGATTTCGATTTTAATAAATAGTTCAAATGTTTTGATAAATTATATGCTGGAGCACCGATATACGATACTACTGGGCGTATAGGAATGTTATCTTTATGTATTTTCGGCAAACCGTACAAAATAGGGGACCTAGGGTTCATCGGAACCATATACTTCATCGAGTCTGGCGATACATAAGATGTGTTTTTTGTAATATTCTCTAACTCTGATGTAAAAGTCTTAGTAGGGTCAGAACCCAATTGTTCGAAATCATTACCTTGTATAACATCATAAACCTTCTGATTATAACTTCTAACTAACTTCTGTCTAAAATAACTACTCTATTACCCTTATCAGCTTTAGAAACCACTAAGTCGTTTAGGACAATTTTGTCTTGCAAAGTTTTATATATTCGGGCTTCTGATAGCATTGGCAACGTGGTGGAAGAACTGAAGGATTGCTTTTACGGAGTGTTTTTTCGTCGGGGTGCGGAGTGAGTCAGGTGTTCCTGAGGATGCCTCGTGGAGGGGCGAAACACGTGTCGAATTTCTTTTGGAGGTAACTCTTTAGGAATAGATTGGCGGAATTGTACTAAATATTTGTCCATCTTTTTAATGTTTTGTAATGGATTTCCGCAAAGTCACGCCTGAATCAATTATCTATCTTAGGTAAATATTTAAAAAATACATAAAAGTTTATTAGAGATTTTATTTAAGTAAATGACCTAATCAATACTCTTTCTTATCCTTACTGACTTCACTTGAGCTTCCCAATTTATTATTTTAGTAATTATAACAATAATTATTTCATTTGTATAAGTACCACCTCCAACAGAAATCTAAGCGGAACATAATATATAAATTTCCGGACGAACATTATAGTATGTTCTCATTTACCTTTTCATCTGCAAACATTTTTGTTGTTCTCAAGTACAAAACATTCATCAAGCATCATAAAAAGGGTTCGATACACGCTCAGTTGGATGGTAGAATACATTTATATATTTTGCTAACTCAATAAAGAAAAAATCTATTTCATTCATTTATTAAATTCATTTCATTCACTTCACATCACAGCTGACAGGTCTGCAGTATTTCTAACCATGTTTGTCATGATTTCTCGTCAATATTTTATGATATAATTTTCGATCTAATTGTGAAATTTTATAAAATAACAATAATTGCCGTAACAAAATAAAATTTCTGCAGTATGTGGAAAGGTCTGAGGTTGACACAGTCGCAGCTAACGAAGCTCCATTTCAATGGTTCCAGAATCCAGCCTATTGGTGTTCCGGCTTTAGATTCTGTATTGAATCAATGGTACGAGTTTTGTAAAAAGCCGCCAAAAGGATTCGAAAAGTACTTCCAGCCTGGTGGCAGCCCTAAACAGGCGAAGAACCCTGATAAAGATGGTCCGCCTGCGCCCTCTAAATCGTCACCACCACCGTCCAAATCGAGCGCGGGACCGGATAAGTGGAACATGAATATGTTTTCAAATAACCCTGGTGGCGGGGGAAGTGGCCGAGGTCCGTACGAAGGCCAGGATAGAGAAAAATGGATGATGTTCGGAGCGATAGGTATAGTGACTCTCTTAGCATCAATCGCCTACTTCGAACTCAGATACAAAGAGATCAGCTGGAGAGACTTTGTCAACCTCTACCTCAACAAAGGCCTTGTAGAAAAATTAGAAGTCATAAATAAAAAATGGGTCAGAGTGCGTTTGCAAGGGTCGGCCCTAGAAGGCAAAGTTATCTGGTTTGCAATCGGCAGTGTGGATTCCTTTGAGAGGAACTTAGAGAATTCTCAAATTGAAATGAGTATTGAACCTCCAAATTTTGTGCCAGTTATTTACAAAACTGAAGTAGAAGCTTCCAGTTTGACAGGCATGCTGCCTACATTGCTTATCATTGGGTTCCTTATCTACATGATGAGAAGATCAGCTGATATGATGGGTCGAGGAGGTAAAAAAGGTGGTGGCCTGTTTGGTGGAGTCATGGAGTCAACTGCTAAGCTGATAAACCCTACAGACATTGGTGTGAAATTCCAAGATGTAGCAGGTTGTGAAGAGGCTAAAATTGAAATTATGGAGTTTGTGAACTTCCTAAAAAACCCACAACAGTACATTGATTTGGGAGCTAAGATCCCCAAGGGTGCTTTACTAACAGGCCCCCCTGGTACTGGTAAAACCTTGTTAGCAAAGGCTACAGCAGGAGAAGCCAATGTGCCATTCCTTACAGTCTCTGGTTCGGAGTTCTTAGAGATGTTTGTGGGAGTAGGTCCATCGAGAGTTCGAGATATGTTCTCGATGGCTCGTAAGCATGCACCATGCATCCTATTCATAGATGAGATAGATGCTGTTGGTAGAAAGAGAGGCGGGCGTAGTTTTGGAGGTCATTCTGAACAGGAAAACACCTTGAACCAACTGCTTGTGGAAATGGATGGGTTTAATACTACAACTAATGTTGTAGTGTTAGCCGCTACTAACAGGGTTGATATCTTAGATAAAGCGCTACTTAGACCAGGTCGTTTCGATAGACAGATCTTCGTATCAGCACCGGATATTAAGGGCAGAGCTTCAATCTTTAAAGTTCATTTAACTCCGCTGAAGACTACACTTAATAAAAATAATTTGGCAAGAAAGATGGCCGCTCTTACACCAGGTATATTTACCAATATTACTTCTACTAATGCTACTACCGAATATTATTGTTTGTAATGTTTGCTTGGTTGCTTGTTTCTCAATCAGATGTTTTTCAGTGATGAAAAATCCGATTGCACAATATTATTTAAAATTAAACACAGACAAAAGTTGTTACCTAACATTCATGTAAGTATAGTTAGAACACTTCGTGTTTGACGTATTCGTGATGTTTTGTTTTTAGATGCCGATAGTACTTAATAACTACCTACCGTAATATAGTTAACCTGCGTAAAACTCTCATCTTGCCTCAAGATGAAAGTGTTAGGTACGGAATTTATAACGATGTCATTCATTATGTGAACTTTAATAATTGAATAGAACCTACATCAATGATAATACGCTCCGACGAACTCGAGTCGGGTCTAAAAAATAATAATATAATAATTATTCCAGACTTTTCACACAGCATCATTTGGCCCCAAAGTAAGCAGAGCTTGTGTTATGGGTACCACATGACTAATATACTACTTAAATATTTTTTTTAATACATACATATTATACATAAATAGTCCATTAGCGGCTTCAAGACGTATTTGTTCTATTTCAAGATGTATAAATTTAATGCACTAAATTAACCAAAATCGAAATTAACAAATAACTGTGGAATGGGACATAATGCCATGGGACTGACACCTGCACTCCACAGGGTATTATGCACAATAGTAGATTAACGGTAGTGGCCCCGTCTTCCGATCTTAAGGTCGTTGTTTTATATCTGGACGTACAACAATGGATTTTGTTGCTTGAAAAATGTATGTGGGTTATACCAGTAATCTCTAATAGTAAACGAAAGCATCGTGAGGAAACCAGTATGTTGTAGAACCTAAAACGTTCGGAGGCCTGAGGAGGTCCTCTGAGGCGCACTTTACACACTCCTTGCAATACACTCTTTCGAAATAACTAGTGACCACGATAAGAAGAGACTGGGTATTGTGGTTCGTGTATGTATGTACCTGTGGAGAATATTTTCTCAACTCCCCCTTCTCATTCCAGGTTTCACCGGCGCGGACATAGCTAATGTGTGCAACGAAGCCGCCCTAATCGCAGCCCGAGAGTTAGCCAACGACATCAACATGAAAAACTTCGAACAAGCTATCGAGAGAGTCGTCGCTGGCATGGAAAAGAAGTCCAACGTCCTACAACCTGAGGAGAGGAAGATCGTTGCCTACCACGAAGCTGGGCACGCTGTCGCCGGCTGGTTCCTACAACACGCAGATCCCTTGTTAAAAGTATCCATCATACCCAGAGGAAAGGGTCTAGGATACGCCCAGTATCTACCTAAAGAACAGTATCTTTACAGCAAGGAACAGCTCTTCGACCGGATGTGTATGACTCTAGGCGGTAGGGTAAGCGAGGAAATATTCTTTAATAGAATCACAACGGGCGCTCAGGATGATCTAAAAAAGATCACGCAAAGCGCCTACGCGCAAATCGTTCACTACGGTATGAATGCGAAAGTGGGTAATGTTTCCTTCGAAATGCCGCAGCCTGGCGAAATGGTGGTTGATAAACCGTATTCGGAAAAAACAGCCGAACTAATAGACCACGAGGTCAGAGGACTGATCGAAAACGCACACCAACACACGACGCAACTGCTCATAAAACATAAGGATAACATCACTAAGGTTGCGGAAAGATTGTTGAAGCAGGAGATACTTAGCAGAGACGATATGATTGAGCTCTTAGGTCCGCGTCCGTTCCCAGAAAAGAGTACATACGAGGAGTTCGTCGAAGGCACAGGGTCCTTGGACGAAGACACTACGTTGCCAGAAGGATTGAAGGATTGGAATAAAGAGAAGCCAACAGCTACTGCTGCAGCCACGGGTACGGAGAGTATACCTCCAGGCGCATCAACGCCGAGTAAAAACTAATTGTAATCGAGTTACGTGAAGATATTTTAATTACCTTTTAAGTTGTAAAAGGTTTTTGTTGTAAACATGACTTAGTTTGTGTGTCATAGATGAGAATTCAGTGGATGATACAGTGATCAGTAGATTACCAGAGATGTTAGATGGCTGTAAAGAGTATGCATTTCTGTACGTGTATTATACTATCAGTAGCCTCGTTATTGCTTTGTTTTATAAAATAAACAAATTCCAGTATTTTTGTGTTTTGACGTTTTTGCTAATTCACCGAGCACCGAGTTTTTTGGTTTGCAGCTCACATCTTTCAGTATTTTCTTCGGGACGCCGAGGTAGTTTCCTTTTCTAAAATATATGTAAAAATAAATAACTAGTTTAGGTACCTCTAACAAGTTATATGCATGCCGTAATGGCCCTAATTTTCAATGTGACACTTGTTGAAGCAGGTAGGTAAACGTGTCGATAAGAAGCAGCGTGGTAGGTATGCATAGCCTGCTATAAAACCATCAAAACTTACCTACCTCTCAGCTCAGTCGGTAGTAGCTCTGCCTTCTGCTGTGTAGGTTGAGGGTTCGATTCCCTCCAAGGACAAACATTTGTGTGATGAACATAGGTGTTTCTTCTGTGTCTGGGCGTTATGAAGTATCATTAGCATTTATTGAGCGAGCGAGCGTCTCCGTTTTAGCTCAGGCGAAAATGCTTTCGTATGTCTGTCCGGATGTTCTCTACAGGTCGCATTTCTCAACCGATTCTCGTGAAATTTTGTTAGCAAGTTCTATAACTCGGTATTGAATTTTTTATCGACTCAGTTTTCGGAATGTTTTCAAAATGGCGGAGATATGGGGGTTTTCAACCCCCATATCTATATTCATATATATATAAATGATGTTATATTTTAGTCATTTCGAAAAATGTTCGCATGGTCTACAGGTCACAGCGCCACTAGTCTATTGATTGAGAGAGCGAAGCGCTCAGAGGCAACTTAGCGATGAACACAAAGCCGTTTTTTATTCGACGATAATTATCGAACCGCTATGATCTGCATGAAATTTAGCAGGTTAAAATATTGGAATATATTACACTATTTATTATTTAAATATTTATTACACTACTATACCTACCTACTAAAAATCGTCTAGGCATAAACGTAAGCAAGAGTTCATTCATTTCTTTCACCCGAAAAATACATCCAACAAAATTTGACTACCTCATTAGTAGGTAACACTAAAATAAATAAAGTAAACACTGTTAGGGACTTAGGGACCTTGGTATACTAGTTGACTCCAAATTAATATTTTCTGACCACATAGAATCAATCGTTAATAAAGCCTACAAATGTCTGGGTTTCATTTTACGTGTCAGTCGTCCTTTCTCTGATATAGGTTGTTTCAAGGTTCTTTATTATTCATATGTCAGAAGTATTCTAGAATATTGCAGCTCAGTTTGGAACCCTCACTATATAACTTATACTCAGAGTCTGGAAAGTATACAGAGTAAGTTTATTAAACACCTAAACTTTCGTTGTTTTCGTACTTTCAGCGACTACCAGGAAGCATGCCTCTATCATTGTCTCACGACTCTTGAGAATCGCAGGTTTCTCGCAGACATTTCGTTTCTTCATGGTGTATGTAATGGTATTATTGACTGTCCTGAGTTATTGTCCAAACTGTTACGGTTATATGTCCCAAACATTCGAACTAGACACACACCTTTGTTCGCCGTCAATAATACCTACTCGTACTAATTACCTATGCCCAAAACTCTCTTGTGAATCGGTTTCACACTAATTTTGACAATAAATTTAGGTCTGCAGATGTTCATTGTGGCAGGGTAACGTTTAAACATTAAATTCTAAAGTTGTGTATCTAAAATTGCTAACCTCTTGTTATTTGTATTTTTGTACCGTGGCTTCGCCCGCGTGGTAGGTATGTTGATAAAAGTAAGTAGGTACCTACCTATGTACATATTTAGTTTTGTTATTTTGATGTAGGTATAGTTTTTTTTGCATGAAAGCGTTGCAAACATATACCTATTACACACACGCATACTTAAAAGACTTTCGCATTTCTAATATTACCTAGTGTGATTGTATTTATATTTATTAAGTTAGATTAAAGTACATGTACCTACTTATACTTAGTAAAACGGTCGCTTTATATTATGTTACAACTAAAAAATGTAAATCCTTTGTTGGCTGTAAGAATTATTTATAAGTTTAAGCATAGATTTTAAGAGAGCTGTGGATTTTGTTTAAATAAATAAATAAAAATGAACTGAACCAAATTCGACAGGGGGTTACTAAGATATCGAGTTCCAAGGGAGGAAAAAAAGAAAGATATTCTAATGAAACAAGTGCAAAGTCATATGAAGGGCTTTGGTTGTACATTTCAAAACTATTTTTATTGACCGAGCGAGCGCGAAGCGCGAGCGAGTGTCCGTTTCTGCTTAGTTGAAATTCTTTCGTATGGCCAGCCGGGGCGTCTAGATACTCGAACTAGATACTCAACCGATTCTCGTGAAATTTTGTGAGCAGGTTCTATAAGTAACTAAATCGTTTTTTTTTTGGTCGATTCAGAATTTTGTTTTTTTTCAAAATTGCGGAGATATGGGGGCTTAAAAGTTATATTTCATTCATTTCGAAAAATGTTCGTGAGGTCTACAGCTCACAGAGCCACTAGTTTTAAATTGTATAATTATTACATAATGTCATCTGGTTACCATTATACAAACTATGCTCAGTTTGGAGCTAATGGTGTGGTGTGCATTGTCCACCCATATTATTTCGTCATCATCCCACACACAGCCGTCTCTTTTATAAATCCAATGCTATCAGCCATGTATGTCCCTAGTCCAGATTTTGCCCGCGACTCTTTCCATGTCTTCTATTATAATTATCTAGGTATTAGGTACCTAACTATCCACGTAAGTTAAAGGTGGTACGCAAAACCAACAATTCTAACTCAAACTGAGTGGCCTCAAAAGACAAGACAGCTCAATTTTATTTTTCCTAAGCCCTAAACCACTGAATTATACCTTCACTCAATAATACTTAAGCAGGTAGGTAGGAAATATTTACTTGCATACCTAGATGTCGCGACTAAGATCACCGAGGAACGAGGAACTAGATACTGCCTGCTCTGCATAAGTTTCTGTCTGACACCACTCAAGACAGTGCATACAATTGGCTTGACTGGCCTTACAGCTCCATTCCATTGGCAGCAGTTCTACCTTATGCGCTGTAGGTTCGATTGCCAACCAGGGCAAACATTTGTGTGATTCATTTAAATGTATTTTTGGGCTTTCTAAAGTAGGTACTTATCTATCATGAGTTAGTATCATGGAACTATTATTGCTTGTTCTATGGTTGTCCTACAGTTAGGCAATGGTCCCCATTGGATCCTACCTACTTGACTGCATCCCGCTTTGTGTTTGTTTGTTCTTACGACCTAGGTATCTACTTAACTGTATTAGTTTTATTCTAAGCCAATTATCTAGTATCGTCTCACTAGAAGTGCTCGCTAAAATCTGTTGATCATTGAGGAATACTGGAATACTACATGGTGCTTAGCGATATGGATATAAAGTGCCCCTAGCGATTCGTCGAGTAAACTTACATATTATGATGACCGTCAAGGTGTTTACCTCGATTGAGAATCTGTCAAAAATCTTTTAATTCGCATACCAACCGAAACATTCTCCCAATTTGTTAGCAAACTAGGTAGGTTACCTACCTAACTAGCAACGAGTTAAGTAGGTACAGGTACCTACTTATTTTAGCCAGCCTTATTGTATGTTCGGCAGTGAGATGGTGGTGCTAAAATAACTTACATTATATACTAATACTTACTTACTGTAATCAAGTACCAATAAAATGTAATTGACCACTGGCCACTGGCTTTCAGAGGTGCTCAGTGTGCTCACCTCGATAGAGGAACTGTCCGAAAACACGTACCTACCTACCTAATCCACTTTATAGAAGTGTCTCAATTTCTGTGAATAGTTAATTACTGTTTAAATCAGTGTCGTCCCCTCTCGTAAGATAACGACGGCGAATCTTAAGCAATGTTTATTTATATTTTTGAATTTTTCATTCTCCCTTGCTTTGCGGACGATAAGTTAGGTAGGTTACCTATTTAACTAGCAACGAATTACCTACATTACTATTTGAGCCAGCCTTATGGTATGTTTGGTAGTGAGATGGGGGTGCTAAAATAACTTACGACATTTCGAGTACCAATAAATTTAATTGGCCACTGGCTGAAATTAAAAATTTACATTTGCCTCCCTCTAAATTAGTCGAATGTTCTGACTGGCACGTTCGCACGACTACTTAAGTTTTTTTTTCCATCGCTAAAGAAAACTTTAGTGTCCGTGCAAGGGTGTCAGCCCTGTACAAAAATTGAAGGAACAATATTAAAATCAACAAAAAAACAGGGTTATATTAAAATTATAATATGAAAATATTCAAATATCGACTGAACAACTTCCAGCCTTCTTTCTGTTTATTAAATATTCACTACATTTACTTTATACATCACCAATTCTTAAGTAAATTCAGTTTTTGTACAATATAAAAAGAATCTTATATTAGAATCTATGTATACACGCGAGATGTGTATAACACGCTCGCATCCGCATTAAAATCTTGATCTAACGAGCGAACGACAAATAAGAGATATCGTAACAAAATAATTAAAAATTATGGTAATTATTACAAGTAACTACACTATATTTATGTTCAACATTTTATGTCAATATTTAATTATTATTATCTATACTTAATTCAAGCCTATGATATAACATTATAAATGATGAAAACATTTTTCATGATATCATTCAACAATTAATCCAATAACAATCATCCCCCAATCACGCCGCGTTTATCGAACCAAAAATTACAACTAATCTCAGTAACAACGAAAATTCCGTATCAATGACAGTCTCTGGTTTTTTCCCCCTTGGGTTTTCGTCCTCTCTTTCTACCGGAAGTGACGCCAGCGAGCGCCATAGCGGCTCGTTTGGCGATACAAGACTTGCAGAACCAGTCTTCTTCCGCACCCGGTTCCTCGGTGATGCCGACGCATACCCAATGATACCATCCGTCGCACCCGTCGCAACCGATCATAGGAGACCCGTTATCCGGTCGTCCGCAAGCTGGACAAACCCAAATCTTATTCCCATGTTCGTCCACATAAAAGGGGGTTGGCAACGGCCCGGTCTTATCCGTAGGCGGCAGTGGCGCCGGCGACGGTTCCTCCGACGATTCAACCTCATCATCCAAATCGTCTAAGTGACCCTTTTTAGACATTGGCTTGATCAATAAGCGTTTGTACTTAGAGTGGCTGGAAGGGGGTCTATTTTTCCGTGTTGGTGAACTCACGGACGGCGGTGGTGATGAGACAATCTCTTCTGTTACGTGATTTTGCTTGGAGTGTTTCTGTTTCGGTGGCCTCGTAACCAAAGCCGATATTTGGGCCAGTTCTGGTGACCTACTATGCTCTCTCGATACAGGTTCGTCTTTCATAGACGAGTCTTCGTCGTCTTCCTTTTTGACCACAGGTTTGATGTTCAGTTTGAATACATCGGGCGAGCTCGGAGGCATCGGTGAATTAGAATTTGAAGAGTTGAATTTCAGCGTCAGTTTCGGAACAACTCCGTCTGTGGATTTATCCTTTTTCTTTTCCTTCTTCTCTTTCTTTATCCTCTTCTCGATATCCTTAAGCTCTTTTCTCTCCTCTTTATCGCGTACCTTTTCAGACTTATCTTTATCTTTGTTTTTATCTTTCTTGTCCTTCTTTTTCTTTATTTTTAACCCGTCTTTGTCTTTCTTTTCTTTCTTGTGTTTATCTTTTTTCTTATCGTTTTCGATTTCCCTTTCCGGTGATTCGGGTGTTGGCGCCCTAACCGGGGCAGGTATCGGCACAGGCTCTGGTTTGGGCTCGGGCGCCGGTGGCGGCGGCGTCGGTAGCCGAGGCGGCGGCGCTGGCGATATTCTCCTAGGCTCCTGCTTAACAGGTTCTAGTCTCACTGGCTCCTTTGGAGGGTTCAGTTCGATAGTTATGTCGGGGTGTATTGGAGGCATCTTATACAAGCTTGCTTTGTGATCTTTATGCGACTTTTTATTCTTCTGTAATATATTTGGAATGGTCTGAGATTTGTGCTTATCGTTTCGATCTTTGTCGCGCGACATTGACTTGTTCATGCCTCTGTCGTCGTCATTGTCTACAGGTATAACCTCTAAGCTCGGACGACGGAGCATAGGTGGTATTTTCATGGAAGATCTGGGTGGTTGAGGGAAATTGCTCATAGACATGAGAGGGTTCCGAATTCCAGAGTTCAAACCACCAGGTAAGAAGCCTGGTGGTATTAAACCTGGCCCGCCGGCACCTAAAGCAAACGGATTCGTCAATAAGTTCGTGGATGGCAGACCTCTTAGGGCGGGGTTGTTGGCTAGACCAGCGAGAAAGTCGCCTCCAGGAATCAGACCCGGGTTAGGTATCAAGCCTGGCCCGGCCATCATGTTTCGCCCTGCAGGCATTTGGGAAAAGAATGGAAAACCGGGAGGCATCTGTGGCATTCTATCAATCTTTGGCCTACTTGATTTGGGTGGTTTTACGGTGTTCATTCGCATGGCCTGCTTTTCGACTTGTACCATTTCCATAGCAAGTTGTTGCTGTTGTCTCTTCAACATTTTTGCTTCATGTTTTGCTAGTTTATCTTTTTTGTCTTTGTGTTTCCGTTCCTTCTTGGGTTTTGGACTGACACTAGCTACATCTTTGGGAAATGGGGCTTGGAGAGACTGTTTGATTGATAAACTGGGACGTGGTTCATTTTGCAGTAGTCTTGACGGAGGCAAAGGTGCCATATCCAAGGAATCATCATCAACGCTAATCACTTCATTAGTTCTCAAATCTATGATATTAGAAGACATATCTACAGCACTATTATCATTATTATTCACAACAGGGTCCTCATTTTTTATTTTAAAATTATTCTGGATCCTATTCTCATGCACATGAGAGTTTTGTAACCTAGAGATCAAATGAGAGTTTGGTTTTTCAGGCACAACCTCAGGAGTGATCTTATCTTCTTTATTTTTGTTCGATATCCTTTTAAATATATTAATCTTTGATCTGTCAGGTTGGGATGCCAACTTTTCCTCTTCCTCTACTACTTCCTTCTTAATCTGAATGTCAGGCATGAAAGAATTTGTAGATAAGGGTAGTTTATGTACAGGAGTGGGAGTAACAAGTGGAGATTTAGAGATGGGTATTTTTCTAGGCACAGGTATTGCATCCTCTCTAGAAACTGTAGGTTTTAATATTTGTGACTGAGGTTCGATAGGTTCCTGTTTGATGACTGGTTTGATAAGTTCAGGGACTGGTATTGGAGCAGGGGCCGGTGCTGGTGGGACCATCATCATGGGCCGCGCGGACGGCGATGGCGGAAGGAACGGTCGCGCGGTCGGCGATGGAGGCAGCACTGGCCGCGGCGCAGGCATTGTCACATGATTATGATGCATAGGATGGATATCCTTGCTCTTCATAGGATAACCAGGTGGATACTTATTCAATTTATTACTATCTTTAGATTTGCTACTTTCACCTTTATGACTCTTATCTCTCCGCTTGCTCTTCATTACTTTACCATTTAATAATTTATTCTTCTTAGATTTTTTATCACTTTTATCTAACGTTGGTGGTTTCATGATACCTGAATGATGTGAGTTTGCTTTATGTTTTTCGTAGTGTTTATCTGATACCATAGTGGGGGGACGGGCTTCAGGTAATTTGCCCTCTCTCGCAGGGGACAGAAAACCTGACATGGTCATCATAACACTACTAATTTCTCTTGTTCTTTCTTCTTCATCCAAGCGTAACCTTGGTCTTTTACTAATTGGTACTGAAACAGGGTCTGTAGGTCTCTTGAATATATCCTTAGATTTTTCAGGACTATCCGTGACTGATATTTCTGGGCTTGGACATGATGCTGTGGTTTCACCATTATCAATGCCATTTTGTCGAATTTCAACGGTGCCTGCCACAGCTGGTGTATCCCGTTCTTTCTCAGGATACATGGGAGGAAGGTGTTCGTGGACATGCATCGGCCTTGTGACAACTTCATGGCTTCCAGGTTTCAGGAAATTTAAGTTAGTTTCTTTAGGTTTGGGGAACTTTTCACTGATTGGAGGCGGTAAAGGTGGTACACTATGGACATAGTCCGCCAACTCGGGCAGCTGAATGTGAAGATCACGGAATACTAATGCTAAGTCATGTAAATTTGGTTCAGTCCTGTTGAATTGTTCAGCGTGTCTGTTAGCTTGAGCTGCAAGGGACTTGATGTACTTCTCCAGCACATGTACCAGGATGTCTAGTGGCATGGAGTTTATACCGTTCCATCCTATAGTTTGGCATATTTGCGCAACATTCCTTCGCAGTATCTCACGGGCGTACGCCTCTGACATTATGACACCAACAAAGTTATCTGGAACGAATGAATATAACATAATTTTTACGATAATTCAGCATAAAATTAATATCAACCATACACCTGAATCCGTTTTTCGTGCTTACGGCGAGTCAGAATCATGTTACAAGGCGTGAGAGCCCTGAAACAGCAAAACTCATGATTTTATACCTGCAAGTGTCTAGTAGTACAGAGACGTGACTCCGATCTGGTGAAATTTGCAATATTGGTACACACATGTATGCTTCAATACAAACTCAAATAGTCAAGGATAATTTATAAAAACACTAAGATTGATTACAATGCAAAACAACGAAGTGTTTACGTAAAAACTTCTCAGCATTCTAAAAACACAGTACCCCGTGCGCCATGATTGCATTTTGTAGTTGTCAATGTCCAGTGTTGCTAATAAAAATAAATAAAATGGCGGTTTTGTAAAACTGCGTTCACGATAAGCAAATTATAATAATAGTCTATGGTTGACTGATCAATTCTACCATCTACAGTTTCATGCAAAGAATCGTTTGGTTCAATAGTGAAAGGTAAATATTGCGCAGCATTGCGGGTTGTTTCCTGATTTTTAGCTGTTTACCCTCCCTGATAAAGAATACACGCAAAAGCGGACGGATAGTACGAAAGAAAAAACATTATAAAATTATAGTTCGTTCATCAACATCAGTCATTTCACCAATTTCAGTCAGTCAGTTAGTCAGTCAGTTAGTCAGTCAGCTAGTCAGTCAGTCAGTCAGTCTGTCAGACAGTTTCGTTAGTTTGTCAAATGCGATAATGGTTGAATGCCTGCGAAATGCTTTTGTAGAATTAATTTGATTTATTTCGTATTGTATTTATACTCAAAGACCGTTTTTATATTTATTATAGTGCAAGTATTTTGCTGCAACGCACTGGGAAACTAGAATCTACGGCTCAGAAGACTGCTTTCAAAAATACCTCCCTGAACAGGGAGTCAAGATCTCAAGTTCAAACTCTTCCCAACAACTTTTTTACGATAGCCAAGTGCTGGTGCAAATATGACTACATCTTCAGAGGATGTGTTGTTGAGTGTAGGCCATGTGCGGTTCAAAAAGGGTGACGGCACACTGTTGTTGATGGAGCAGCGTTTAGGATGGATGCTGGACAATAGAGACAAATTTGGAATCACTCACAAATACGCTGAAATCAAGAGTAAGTTGTTATAATTATGATGAATAAATAGCTTTTAAAATCCATGTCCATATTATTATTATAGATTCGAAAGTGTCATGTTATGTTTTCATGGAAATACAACTCTTGATGGTAAGGAACTTGGCAAGGAGATTGTGTCCTTTTATGGATACAATCTCCTTGCCTCACCTTGAAGGAGATAGTTATGGACGTACCTACCACAGATGCAAAATAGCAAGAAGATTAAATTATGTATAAGTAAAAGAGGCAGAAGAAAATTAAAAATTTAGTACCAGCAGTTTCAACTGTGTTCAGACAGAAACATATTCATACACAGTAGTTTGTATACAAGTGTCTACTTTAGATTATGTGTTATTTTATTCTGTTCAAACTGCCTTACCATAATTTGCTTCACTCAATCATTACTGCTAACAATTTTTCAATTATTGTTGGGCTCCTATTATATCAATAATCAGACCAATCAGTGCACGAAAGGAGCGTCTTAGGTGCACTTTAATCTTTTCACCACACTGGTTTGAAATAACTAGTGACTCGATAAGTAGATCAGGTTAAGTCGAGAGCTACTCCTTCTAGATCAATGTGTATCAATGAGCTTAGGATTATATGGGTTACAATCATATTCTCTCACTTGCACAATATTGCTATTAGTATTGTGCGAGTGAGAGCATGTAGCTAAAATTTCCATTTATGATTTGTTTATAAAACTTTGTTTTATTCTGTAATAAATACTTACTCGTTTTTATTTTCATTCAGCTCAAAAAATATCACCAGTCGGCAAACCAAAGGTCCAACTGCAAGTAGTTCTTCACAACGGAGAATGCTCCACATTCCATTTTGTGAATCCAGGTGGGGCAGAAGCCCAGGTAATATACTTAAATTTATTTAAATAGGCTACTACACAACAGCCAAATGCCCAAATTCTAAAACACAACTAACTGGCACACATAGACTCAACAGTTGTTCTATTATAATAATAATAATAATGCCAGATTTTTCACACAACATCATCTGGCCCCAAAGTAAGCAGAGCTTGTGTTATGGGTACCACATGACTGATATAGAAAGACAGAAAGAAGAAAAATAATTTATTTGCAACAGTACACAAGGAACCGAGCGACACACAGACATTAAAAACAAGAAATACACAGAAAAAAAAAAAAAAAAGAAGCTTAAAAAACAATATTAAGAAGAACGGTCTATGTTGTGTCTCTCAATCCATGGGATGATGTCACAAAAAGGTGTCCGACTCAGCATAATGTTGTGTTCAGTAGTACTACTGAAAACAACGCTGTTCTTCTGCGGAAACCAGGAGGGTGCGTCACGGCTTTGAACAAGATAGTCAGATAGGATTCATAGGATATATCAAAAGTAAATAAATAAACATATATATATAATCACGATCATATAAATCACGATCATATAAATCATTAATTACAAATATTCCTACTTAATATAACAATCACAATATTATTACCAATATTACAATATTCCTACTTAATAGTATAATTTAAAGATATATTATAGGCAGGTGCTATAATCAATTAACTATAGGAGGGACACCTCATTTCTGAGGTGCGCTCTTTTTGGTGCTCGATGAGATAATGTTTCAGTTTCAAACGAAAGCTTGCAATACCTTGGAGATCTCTTATCGGCGGTGGGATATTGTTCCAGCATTTAGTGGCAGAGTACCGGAAGCTACCTCTGAAAGCCGCCGAGTGATGCTTCTGTGTGGACAATTGTTTTACTACTTATATACTTTTTTTTCAAATACATTCATATTATACATAGAAACACCTAGACCGCAGACCAGACTATGTGTCTGGTCTGCAGATAAAATAATGTATGATTATAAATATATAATGTTGGACATTTCACACAGCATCATCTAGGCACAAAGTAAGCAAAGCTTGGGAAACACATGACTAATATACATTTTTTTTTAAATACATACATGTTATACATAGATATACCCAGCCATATATAAGCAAAGTAGTTAAGAAACGAGGTAGGTGTAAGGATGTCTGCACTGAGGTTGGTCAAAATGGACCAGTCTCAGCTTATTGTTACATAAAGGAAAAAATGTTGGATAGACAATTAAAAAAGACTTGAGTTACCACTAATACACAAAGTAGCTAAGAAACAAGGTAGGTGTGAGGATGTCTGCACTGAGGTTGGTCAAAACGGACCAGTCTCAGCTTATTGTTACTCTGCGCCATGAGGTGTAGGGCAACACTGGGTTTCAGACTGGGCCAGTATAGTTGGTAACTCCATGAACAGAGAGAAAGAATAACACAACTGTAACTGAATAGAAATACATTATATACATAGTAACATTATATACATAGGGTGTTTCTATGTATAATATGTATGTATTTACAAAAAAAAATGTATATAAGTAGTATTCAGTCATGTGGTACCTATAACACAAGCTCTGCTTACTTTGGGGCCAGATGATGCTGTGTGAAATGTCCGGAATTATTTATAAATAAATAAATCAAAATAACAAATCAGTACAATAATTAGTCAAATAAATAATAGTTTAAAAAAACTAAAAAACACGCTTTATATAGAAAACCAAACTAAAAAATAGAAAATAAATTTTAATTTGTAAGTAAGAAAAAAATGTTTTCATTAAAAAAAGCATGGCACGGTGTCAATAGTTATAAATATTTCATTGACAGATATGAGAAGAAGGATTATCATTTCGATAATATCTTAAAAAGCACCCCACGCTTTTTTTTTAATAAAACATTTTTTTCTTACTTACAAATTAAAATTTATTTTCTATTTTTTAGTTTGGTTTTCTATATAAAGCGTGTTTTTTAGTTTTTTTAAACTATTATTTATTTTCTACTTTTTAGTTTTAGGATAATCGGATATTTTAATAACTTTTTAATTTTTTTTTTTCGAATTATTGCATTGTCTTCGGTCTTTGACAGGTGTGCAAAATTTCAATGAAATCTGGCCGTTTAATGTGGGTCAAAATCGCGTCCTAAGGAGTCGGTTACAAACATACAAACATACATACAAGTGAAGCTAATATAAAGTGTATAAAAATGATATTTGCGAGGCCGTGATTTTCTTTTGAAAATGTGCTAACTGCCTAGATAGATTGTGCTGTGTAAATTGTCCACTAATAAGTAAATAATGAATAAATCATGCTGGACATTTCACACAGCATCATCTGGCCCCAAAGTAAGCAGAGCTTGTGTTATGGGTGCCACATGACTAATATACACTACTTATATACTGTTTTTTTTGTAAATACATACATATCATACATAAAAACACCCAGACCAGAGACAAATACTTGCAGATAATACAAACATTTGTCCCGCGGCGGGAATTGAACCCGCAACCTTCTGCGTCTCAGCCGGACCTTAGCCCACTGCGCTACAGAGGTCGTCAAATATATACTACTTATATACTTACTCTTTTTTTTTAATACTTTATTATAGATAAAAAGTATTTAATATTATATATAAGATATTATGATATCATACATATGAACACCCAGACCCAAGACAAATTTTTGCAGTTCATACAAAAATTTGTCTCATCATAAATATTAATTGCAAATATCTATTTCAGGCGAAGGATAGGGACCAGGTGAAGATGTTACTTCAAAACCTATTACCAAAGTTCAAACCTCAGATCAATGGAGAGCTTGAAATGAAGTCCAAGTAAGTAAAGTAATGTATGACTTTAATAATAAAACTTAAATAGCAGGTTTCAGGGCCTTACACTCGCACAGTATTGTAATTAGTATTGTGCAAGTGAGAGGACAAAAACCGCCTTTTAAGATGCATTATTTTATTTAAATTATACAACAATTATTTAAGTTATACAACAATTATTTCTACACAGACGGTACTATGTACAGACACGAATCTGATTCTATTAATGTGACTAGTCGACACAGAAGTCTTGCAAAAGTCTGCATCAATGTTTGTGGCTCAACCACTCCGTATTTTTGACTCCGTATGGCTGAACCGATTTTAATGAATTTTGAAACATATGTAGCCTGTGATCTGACAAAGCAAAGGCTACTCTTTATGTAATCACCACGCGTGCAAAGCAGCTGGCAGAAGCTAGTCAATTGTCATTATTGAAAGACGTATGCAGAAGTTAGTAAACAATTTTAACAAGTGCTTTTTTTCCAGGTTACTAACTCTTCATCCATTACTTAAAAATCTATACGAAGACTTAGTCATATCGAAAGTGATAAATGCTGAAGAGTATTGGAATACCCCCACGTTGAAACACTACACTGAATCCAATAGTATTAAACAGGAAGCAGGTATGTACCGAACCACAAAGTTTTTTTAAATACCTTATTTGGATGATGTCTGTTTCATCATAGCTTTGTCTCTTCACTCACTTTACATTATGATGAAGATACGTCAACTTTGTATGATTCGAAGAAGAAGTTGGCCCAAAAAAACATCCGTCCTGGCTTAGTATTTTTTTAAAAGCCGGGACCGACTGCTTACCCTGCCCTCCGAAGCTCAGATAAAAATCTCACTGCGGTCACTCATCCACCTTCCTCATGTATTATTTTAACCACCAACGGAAACGCAAATAACTATTTATTAATATGGAGTTAGCGTAGTCGGAATTTTACTAAGGCCCGTCTGAGACGCAGAAGGTGGCGGGTTCGATTCTCGCTGCGGGAATGTTTTGTATGATCTGCAAGTATTTGTCTCGGGTCTGCGTGGTTTTTTGAACTTATAAATTGTATGTATTTCCAAAAATAAAAGTATAGAAGTAGTATATCAGTCATGTGGTACCCATAACACAAGCTCTGCTTACTTTAGGGCCAGATAATGCTGTGTGAAATGGCATTATTTATGTATTTATTAACGATACTAGTGGTGATACTATTGTTTCATAATGTAATAAACGCAGGGGTTTCCGGAGCATTCCTTGCCGATATTCAACCTCAGACGGATGGTTGCAACGGCCTCAAGTACAACCTAACGCAGGACATAATCGACGCGATATTCAAAACGTATCCGGCCGTCAGGAAAAAACACGTGGATTACGTACCAAATAAAATGGCTGAAGCTGAATTTTGGACCAAGTTTTTTCAATCACATTATTTTCATAGGTAAGTTGTTTAGGTTGATTTAGAATGAACAAGTGACTGATGTCAGTACTCTTGCAAGTTAGTGCTGACTGGCAGGGTTTTTATGACGACCTCTGCGATGCACACGCAGAAAGTTGCGGGTACCGAGAATTCTCGCCTCGGTTCAAATGTATGATGAAATGTTCAGATGTATGAAATGTCGCTTGGCATTCGAGGTACTCCACTACGATGGTTTCAAAGCTATCTGTCCGAAAGAACACAAAGAGTCAGGATAGGAAACTACCAAAGCGACGAAACGAATATGGACTTTGGAGTACCACAAGGCAGTATCCTTGGACCAACATTATTCCTAATATATATATAAAAGAGCTTTGTGAGTCTACCCTAGAACATGGTAAAGTAATTACATATGCAGATGATACACTTCTCTTATTTCAAGCAAAAACCTGGAATGAAATAGAACACCAGGCTAATAAAGGTCTAGTCATAGTCTCAAACTGGTCAAAAAACAATCTATTTACAGTAAACATTTGTAAGACCAAGTTTATAACGTTTTCTATAAATGCCAGAACCCAAACAAAATTCATTGAAAATTCATTTGACTACATGTGTAAGCGTAGATACTTGTATATGCGCATACCGCAAACCAACAGAGGAAATCAGATACCGGGGCGTCACAATAAATAAAAAACTAACTACTAAAACTAAAACTACTTAATGTGAAACAGCTTTTTATTAAAGCAATAATAACAAAACAGCATTCCCTAATAAATGTAAATATTCTTGACAAACTAAAAACACAGCGGAGGCAAGACCAAATTTTTAAAACAGTGATTACCCGCACAAACTTTGGAAGGAAGTCGCTTACTATCATGGGACCTAGACTATACAGGGTGTCCCGGAACTAGTATTTTAAGCCTGAACGAGGTGATTCTGACCATGTAAATAAACAGATATGGGGGTGAATTTTTTTTGAATTCCTATTTTCAAATTTCCATACATAAACTTTTAAGTTTTTTCCAATTATTAATATTGACAACCCTCGTTAGTTTACAGTGTTTCCAAGCACGTTACCTACCTAAATAAGTTTCTTCAACTACAAATTTATTGGTATACTAAGATAGGTAGGCATGGATACATACTTCTACCAATTTTAAAGCAAACTTTCCTGCACATTTTTTCAATGAAAATTATTGAACTCATAAAACTTGTAAAACATTTGTTGTTCTCCCAAGTGTCGAGAAATGTCCCCCCTCAGGATAACATACTAGTTCCGGGACACCCTGTATAACCGCATCAGTGGAACCATTGAGATTTTGACCCTAAACTGCAACCATTTGAAGAAAGCTATCTTCAACTATCTACTTTATTTAACTTACAGTGAAACGGAAAATCTTCTAGACACTGTTGAATGATTCTATTAATAATATTCATTGAAACCCACACACATATAATAGTAGCACACACATAAACTCATACGCACACACATACACTGACACGCATGGATACCTTTTCTTACTTACTGACTCTTGACATTACATACGCACACACATACAAATACTCAAGCCCACATCCACCTACAAACTCACACTTTCATCACACACACACATCCAACTATCTACACACTTGGCAACGTTTTCTTTTGTTTTATCTTTCTCATGTACCAACATTATTTGTTTTGTTTCCATTTTATTGTTTAATATCTATTTTTTGAGTTTTTCTTTTATTTCTTATGACACACTCATTGTACAAGTATTAAATCTAAACGAGTCCGTAGCGAGTCCCTGTGACCCCACTATACAGGCTTTTTAGTGCTAGTGCGGGGAACAGAGTCACTTAGCGGTACTACTTTTATATTTATTTTTACATTATTATAAGAACATAAATGTGTACCAGCTCTCTGTTATGAAAATAAATTTTTATTATTATGTATGTAAAATCTGAGAAAAAAAAAAGAATGTATATCACTCATGTGGTACTCATAACACCAAGTTTGACTTACTTTGGGCTAGATGATTCTGTGTGATATATCTGGCATTATTTATTATTAAAAATACAGTCACGAGTCGTACAAGTTTTATTCAATACAATCACAAGGACCACTTAAAACCGACTGACATGCTAGATGAGTTTAGGTGCTGATCCTGAGGTCTGAGATCATAGAAGATACTCCTCTTGGCCCTAGTGCTGTTTTAACCTACTTCAATAAAGGTTCAGAAGGTGGAGAAGGTTCATTTTGGTTCGGTTAAAAAAAATATGTATGTTACCTCATATATTCGTTACTTTTGAACCGAAAGGATACGTTCCGTTTGGTCCCATAGAAAAAAAAATCAAAATCGGTTCAGTATTTTAGTTTTTAAATCTAAATAGATAGAAAAATATTCATATAATTACATAGTATAGAAAAATATTCATATAATTACATAGTATAAAACACAGTCGCTTCCCGGTGTCTGTCTGTCCCTATGTACGCTTAGATCTTTAGTTTTAAAGATCTAAGCGTACATAGGGACAGATAGACAGGGACAGAGATCAATAAAAATGTTACTTGAGTTCAGACTTGACTTCTCGGCTAAGACGCAACGGATTTTGATGCGGTCTTTTTTAATGGATAAAGTGATTTAAGAGGAAGGTTTATATGTAAAATACATGCATAACATAGTCTCATAACACTGATAATTTTAGAGGTTAGCGTATATTGGTTCAACCAATATACGTTAACCTCTTAGAACTACTGAGCAACAACAACGCGTTGCCGGGTCAGCTAGTATTGATACAAATTAAGTAGGTTTTCTTTTTAGTTTTAAAACATAATCATGTATGATCGTTCCAACTTTATCTACCAATAATAAGACTGAAAAATGTATTATTGGATTGCTAATGTCTTTTTTATTCCAGGGACCGCATAGCCTCTTCCAGTAAAGACTTGTTCGGTGAATGTGCCAAATTGGACGATAGAGCCATAGCCGATGCGATGAAACACACAACTTTAGATCTCACGGTAAAAGTTTACTAATATATAATATAAAGTAATAAAGAATAGTTACATAGTATAAAACAAAGTCGTCTCCCGCTGTCTGTCTGTCCCGTTGTATGCTTAGATCTTTAAAACTATGCAACGGATTTTAATGCTGTTTTTTTTAATAGATAGAGTAATTCAAGAGGAAGGTTATATGTATAAAACTTGCATAATATAGTAGAGAAACACTGAAAATTTTAGAGGTTTCTTATGTGCTGTCGTAAATAAACTCATTTTTTTGCGCTTACAAAACGCTGATTGAACTCTACGAGATAGATCAAAATAATGTACTACAGTATTGTACACCCTAAAAAGGTCTACAAAAAAGTCTGCGATGGTATATAGCTTTCTCTTAGGGATAACCATTCTGTAGTATAATTAGTATCAGCATTGCACCCGTGCGAAGCCGGGGCGGGTCGCTAGTATATAATATAAAGTAATAAAGAATAATAAGTAATATAATAAAGAAATACTTTTTTTAACACACACACAAAGCAAACAATACAAAAGAGTAGACAAGAGCGAAAAAAGCACTAAAAAGGACCGAGAATAGGTCCCAAAGATAAAGATAAACAAATTACAGTGCACATATACATGAAAAACTAGGATCAAAATTAAACCTTTCCGCGTATCAATCAGCGTACTGATGTGGCCAAAAAGGTTCAAATCGAATATTATGCTACTAAGCGACTATAGATGGCGCTATAATTAAAACTGATGCTGGAACTACCTGCTAGATATTGTTGGTCATTACTGTTAAGGATACACAAGTCAGCGGCACAAACTCGTTAGTGGGCGCAGCTAAAATGCATGCTATTTCGCCTAGCCTAGTGTGAGAAAAGGATAGATGTGCACCAAGGATAGAGATGAGCAGTAAGGAGATAGCGTGATTATAATTTCGAGTCATATGATCAGATTAATCTATGATTTCTAAATAAAACGATTGTGTAAAAATAATGAATAGACCTTTGGCTCAAGGTTTCTCATGAAAAAACTACTGATTGTATTTTTTGAAAAAAAGGTTATTTGAGCTCTTGAATAAATAATCTATGCTTGTATAGGAACATTTTTTTAGTTTGCGTACTCCATTTGTTATTTATTCACACCTAAAGTTGCGCTAAAATCAGTGATGAAAAACTTTATTTTTTGAGTCTTGTATCTTTCAAACCCATATTATTTCACAATTCTGTATTTATACAAGCATAGATTATGACAAGACAAATTTATATCACTTTTAGTTTTAGTTGTTCATCATCAGACGGTGGTGTGATCACCCTTCGACGTTTGTATGGAAAGATAATCGACTTGTCCACTCTTAAGTACACTAATTGTTTTTGAACACTGCAGTTTCTTGATTATATTATTTACCCCTTTGTATACTTAGTGTTGATGTTTTGTTTACTAGTTTACCCCTTTTTCACTGATAGGTGGACTTACCCAGATTTAATGAGCCGGTTCCATTACTACCTTCGAACGACGATGCACCGCCAGTTAAAGAAAAAGGGGATAGCACATCTATACACAGAAATATGATAAAAAGGTTCAACCAACACTCTATTATGGTAAGCTATCTAAATCTTAACTAAATAAAAAATGCCGGACATTTCACACAGCCTCAAAGTAAGCTGAGCTTGTGTTATGGGAACCACATGACTGATCTACTTACTACATTATATGCTTTTTTGTAAACAGTATACATATTATACATAGAAAAAGACCATACTAAGTATAGCTTTTTGTGAATGGCAGATTACCTGGTTGATAATCAACAGTGACAATTTCTTATCACAGAACCGTCCAGTTATATTAAATTCGAAAGGTATCTGCTCGAAGGTCGATATAATAAATAATAAATAATGCCGGACATTTCACACAACATCATTTGGTCCCAAAAGTATGCAAAGCTTGTGTTATGGGTACCACATGCATGACTGATATACTGCTTATATACTTTTTGTTTTGTAAATACACAAGTACATTTTATACATCCATATTATACAGATTATACATATTATACATAAGTCCAAATCCTAGACAAATAATTCAATCAACAAAATTTAATCGCGCGGCGGGAATCTAACCCTCCACCTTCTACGTATCAGTCGGTCTTGGCCCACTGCGCCACAGAGGTCATCCATTACGAAGGGATTTTTAATTCTACCCCTAAAATGGTGCAACGCAATGAACGGAGTGAGTCGCGAGGTTTAGGGGTATAATTCACATGTGCGAAGCTAAGGCAGGTTGCTAGTATTATATATTATGTATATGTTAACCTAAATCTATTGACTTAGTATGTCTAAGTTATTAATGCTAAGATGCTCCCTACAAAAGAGGGTTTTAACGTTTATAACTAATTTCAGGTGCTTAAAGCTAGTCATAAAACAAATAGTAATACAGAAACAGATAGTAAAAAGCCGTTAGAAAATGGCGTCAAAGAGAAAGAGTCAACTTCGAATGGCATCGTGAAATCTGTGGGGGAACCCCCGGACAAAAAACGAAGAATATTGGAGAATATTCACTATGAAGACTTAGAGGGTGCAAGTGAAGGCAACGATACACAGGAGCTGAAGTTATCTAAGGTAAATATATGAACTAGCATTGAGGATATACTCTCTGCCTTTTTTTCCCGCCAGGTGTCGCATAAAGTTTGCATAAATTGTCGCGTAAGTGAGAACAAACGAATTCGTTTAGAAGAGCACGTGACTTATATTATAGATGTGTAAGAATCCGTGATACAATGTTATTGATATATAAAAAATATGTTTTGCAATGTGTGGACCAATATTTATAAAAAAAAAAAAACTGGCGAAATAAGGGGATTGCCAAACAAATGAAATAAAAAAATCAACACCTGTGTAGATGTGTGGATGCTTTACCTAAACATATTTTATTTCAAAACATGTAGGGATCACAAATATGTGTTGCCATGCAAATATAATATGTATTTTCATCACAATAAGACTAATAGTTTGTAAGCAAGGGCTCTAATAAGGGGCGGACAGACAAGTCAGATGGACATAGCGAAACTATAATGGTTCCTTGTGAACATCGGAGCCTTCAAAATGATGCCTTCAAATCAGAGTTTACAAATAAGTACAATAAAACATTTCAAACGATGTGGGTACGACAAAAACATGCACGAATCCGCACTAATCAAAGTCAAAGTCAATACATTATTTATGTAATAAAATCACACGGACCACTTTGACATAGGTACCAGTTCCTCCTAACCCCAGTTCTGCATTTTAGAAATTCGCCTGTAGGGCGATTATGGAACTCTAATTACAATCAATGTCTATCGAAACGTCAAATTCGTCAAACGAATGATTGAAATTACGCCGAAAACTGATAGACATTGATTGTAATTAGAGTTCCATAATCTTAACACTTTTTTGTATGTGTTGGGGCTTCTTGTAGTGAATATGCAGCTTGATCTTATATAAATGTATTTATTGTAGTTCTTCAGAGTTAAATATGTGATTAAGGTATAAAAGATAAGATTACGATGTCGTCGGTCGCCGCGGCCATTAAGAGAGTGTGAGAACGGAGCCGAACAACGGAGTGCGCGCCGTTCGTGTCACAGCGGCGCCACTAGCGCCGCCACTAGTCATGGGACTGGTTTTCTAGTGTTGCCAAGACCGATTATCGACCGATACTTTAGTCGATGTCGCGCTGCGACATGCTGCCCGCCGTTGAAGTATCGTCTTCAACTTGATCCATGGGCAGGACGCAGATTTTTGTGAAGTCTCTTTTGATGATTCCAGTGGCAGTTTGAATTTCAGCCACTCTGCTGATATTGTCTTTCTTTCCTGGGTAGACCTTTGTTATTCTGCCCAACAGCCATTTCATTGGAGGCAGCTGTTTGTCTTTGATGACCACAAGGCAGCCTGGCGTGATGTGGCCCTGAGACTGTTTCCATTTTGTTCTAATTTGAAGTTCGCTGACATATTCCTGCTGCCACCTTGTCCAGAAGTGTTGGCGGAGCTGCTGGATTCTCTGGAACCGGTTAAGTCTTGTGGTTTTCATGTCTGTGTAGTCTGACTCTGGGAGCGCCACCAAGCTTCTTCCGATAAGAAAATGTCCAGGGGTAAGGGGCAGGAAGTCATTGGGATTGGTGCTGAGGGGTGTCAAGGGTCTAGAGTTAAGTAGTGCTTCGATAAGTGTAAGTGTGGTGGATAATTCCTCAAAAGTTAAATGTGCCAAGCCTAGAACGCGACGCAAATGATGCTTGACAGACTTGACACCGGCCTCGTGTAGCCCACCCAAGTGAGGGCTTTGAGGAGGCATGAAATGGAACCTTATCGATTCGGATGTAAAGGCATCCGTGATTGCAGTAGAATTGGATTTGATTAGATTTTTGATCTCATTGTGAGCTCCTACAAAGTTTGAACCATTATCGCAAAATAGATCCGAAGGTTTTCCTCTACGCGAGATAAGTCTTTTGAGAGCCGCAATGAAATTGCCTGTGGTCATATCACCCACCAGCTCAACGTGGATAGCCTTAGTTGTAAAGCAAACAAAGATGCAGATGTAAGCCTTGATTAATCGGCAACCACGCCCTTTCCGGTCTGCCATCATGATAGGCCCGGCATAGTCTACACCGGCGAGTTCGAACGGAAAGGCTGGGTGTACGCGCTCTTTTGGTAAGTTGCCCATGATTGGAGTTACGGTGTTTCCGCGGTAACGACTGCAAAGCAAGCATCGGCGATTTACTAGTCGCGCCAAGTCCCGACCTCCAATTGGCCAATATGTTTCTCTCAATGAATACAGTAAGTGTTGAGGACCTGCGTGCATGAGAGTTTTGTGTTGTTGTTCGAACAATAATTTTGTGAAAGTGTGTTCTTTGCTAATTATGATTGGGTGTACCTTGTCATAATTGTAATTAGACTGAGGCAGGCGGCCACCTACTCTTAGTAAATTGTCCTTGCTCGATATGAATGGATTCAAAGACAGCAACCGAGACTTTTTTGAAAGTGGCTTGCCCGATTGTATGTCTATATACTCTGTGGGAAATGATTCCCTTTGTGAGAGCAATGCTAATGTGTTTCTAGAACCTATCAGCTCTTGTGTTGTGAGCGGTCCAGTATTTTTATCTGGCCCCCTGATGTTGTGAATGAATCTGAGCATGTAAGCAAAAACTCTTTGCATTCTCTTAAAGTTTGAGAACCTGTGAAATGGAAATGTTTCCAATCTGTTAGTTGTTCCTACCAAGCATACAGCTTTTATTTCTGGTAATGTGTTATCATCATTGTTCTGTATTTTGTTCATTAAGTTAGGCCAGTGTTCCTCTGATTGCTTTAGAAATTGTGGACCGTTCCACCACAGACTGTTCTGTACTAAAGCAGAGGCAATTGAGCCACGTGATATTAAGTCTGCAGGATTTTCCTGGGAGGGAACGTGCCTCCAAACATGGCTACTACAAGTGGACTGTATTTCTGCTATTCTGTTCCTTACGAATGTGCGTAGCCTGTTTGGCTGCATGCCTAACCAACCCAAGACGATGGATGAATCGGTCCAAAGAAAGCAGTGATCGAAACTGACTCTCATTGATTGTGTGAATTTGACTAATAACTGTGTACCTAGTAGCGCCGCACAAAGCTCCATGCGTGGAATTGTGATTGTTTTCAAGGGCGCTACCCTACCTTTAGCGCATAGTAAGTGTACTGCTGTGCTGTTCTCATTGTTTGATCTGATGTATGCACAGGCTCCGTAAGCACTTTCAGATGCGTCTGTAAAGATATGTAATTGTACATTATTTTGATCATGAGTGAGTACCTGCCTAGGCACCTGTACATCGTTTAAACTAGACAAGGTCCTGACAAATGCCACCCATGTATCCCTGATATCATCTGGTACCTGCTGGTCCCAGGAAAGCTTGTGAAGCCAGAGCCTTTGGAGTGTGATCTTGGCTTCCAAGACTGCTGGTGCTACTAGACCCAGTGGGTCAAAAATTTGTGATATTACTGATAGTATATTTCCTTTTGTTACACAAGTGTCTGAATTAATTTTTGTACTGAAACAAATAGTGTCTAAGCTATTGTTCCATGTGAGCCCTAGTACCTTTGTTCTGTGGCTAGGGGGTAAACTTAAATTGCTTTGATTATCATTTGTCTCGGCTTGAATTGCTTCAATAACCTGCTTGTTGTTGCATCTCCACTTCCGTAGTGGAAAGCAGCCTTTGTTCAGAGTTTTTGTTAGATTTGTGTATAGGTCAATGGCCTCCCTAACTGTGTTTACACTGCTTATTTGATCGTCTACATAGAAATCCTTGGCAATAACTTCCTGCAATATGGGATCGCTACACTCAAGAGAAAGTTGCTTCAGACAGCGTATTGAGATGAATGCTGAGGCTGCACTGCCATATGTGACGGTGTTCAGTTCGTAGGCCTTTAATGGAAGATGTGGGTGATCCCTCCACAAGATCTGCTGCAGCTTTCTTTGAGTAGGGTTTACTAGTACTTGCCTATACATTTTCTCAATATCTGATGTGATAGCTATGTTAAACTGCCTAAATCTTAGCAAAATAGACAATATGTCATCTTGTATAGTCGGGCCTACCTGTTGGAGGTCATTGAATGAATAACCAGTGGTTGATTTTGCTGAACAGTCAAATACTACCCTTAATTTCGTTGTAGTACTATCTAGCTTAATAACTGCATGATGAGGTGCATAGTATGAACCTTGTTTGTCATGATGAGCCTCGCTCATGTGTTCTAATTGAATATATTCATGGATGAATTTGGTGTATGATACCTTCAGTTCAGGGTTAGTTTTGAATTTTCGCTCTAGTGACAGAAACCTCTGTTTGGCTAGTGTGTATGTGTCACCTAATAAGCTTGAAGACAGCTTCAATGGGATGTTGACTACAAATCTGCCATTGGCTAGTCTTTTAGTGTTCTTAACAAAGTCATTTTCACATGCTAATTCATCGGTTGAGTATGGAGATGTATTGTTATTAATTGATTCTATTTTCCAGAATTTTTCTAATTGGTCTTGAACTGATAATTGTTCTTGATTGACTGTACCTTTCTGGGTGACGCCACAGAATAGGTCACAGCTTGAGTGAGTTCCTCCTAAGACCCAACCAAAAACTGTCTCAAATAAGGTTATGTTACCTACCGGCAACTCTATTTTGTTTGGTTGTAATAGATGCCAGAAAATGCCATTCCCTATAAGCAGGTTGATGTAGGAACAGTGATTGAATTCTGAGTCAGCTAACCTTATACCCTTTGGTATGCCTAAGCTGTTCCTATCTATGCTGCTCTGAGGCCATGGACCGGTTATGTCCTTGATGACCAAACAAATTAACTCGATACTGAAATCAGAGTAATTTGATGATAACTTTATGTTGCACATTTTGTTCGCTGTTGTCCCAACACTATTGAGACAGGTGAGGGGACTGACCACATCATTTGTTGGTATGTTATGTTTTTTACAAAAATATTCAGTTACTAAATTGACTGAACTGCCAGAGTCTAGTACAGCACGTACAGGAACAGGCCTATGATGGTCTGTATTATGAACCTGAGCTACTACCGTCGATAGAAGACCCTGCGGCAATGACTTGCACAATAGCACAGCACTGGCATTTTGATCACTAGTTATTTCATGCTCCGTTGAATTTTGTTCTGAGTTAGTGTGCAGTAGTGTATTGTGCTTTTTGTTGCAATGTTTGCATGAGCCATATTTGCATTTGTTTGTTGGATGGCCTTTGTAAAAACAATTTGCACAAATACCTAATGATTTTACCTTGCTTTCCTTGTCTTTAAGAGACATGTCCAGGAAGGTTTTACAATTGTATAATGCATGTGATTCACCCTTGCAAACAAGACAACTCTTTTTGTTTGTGTTCTGTGTGAGTAATGTTCTTGAACGCTCTGAGCGTTCACATTTTGTGCTTCTATGCTCTAATGTTTCTAACATGTCTGCTCTTGTTCTAATGAATTTAATCAAATCATCAAACTTGCTTGTTTGACGATCAGGATTCATGCTCTTGTATTTCTCCCATTCATGAATTGTTTCTGTGTCTAGTTTGTTGCACAGAATATGTATGAGTAGTGTATCCCAATACTGAACGGGTTCTTGAAGTAGTTCAAGTGACTTGAGATTTTTTATGAATGTGTCGACTAAACGCCTCAACTGAAATGCACTATCTTTGTGTACGGGGAATACGTTGAACAGTGACTTAATGTGGTTGCCTACTAAAAGTCTTTTATTGTTGTACCGCTCACATACCAAATCCCATGCCACTTGGTAGTTTTGTGCTGAGAATTCAATTGATTTGATGACAAGTGCCGCACTACCCTCTAGGTATGACCTCAAGTAATAAAACTTAGTTATGTCCGTAATGTTTGAGTTATTGTGTATCATTGAATCATACATGTCCCGAAACTCCAACCATAGGCTATATGTACCATCGAATTTGTTTAATTTAATTTCAGGCAATTTTACACCTACCCTTGCTTGCCTTACCTCTTGCTCTTGATAGTGATCAATGGCTGGCTCACTCTTACCAGATGGCTTGGTCTCATTGGTCACCTTTGCAGAGGTAAACCTTTGGATTATGGCCTTTGCCCGGGCCATAGAGCTGTAGTATTTGCTCTCAAAATGTTCCCTTATTGTGCATTGCTCGGTACTAGTAGGGTCATCCAAGCCCATCTCAACCTGGAATTGCACATCATTGAATTCTGTTAATAATGGTTCCAACTTGGACTGGCGGATCTCAACTTCAAGAATGATATCAGAAGTTAGCTCTTGGTCTGTGGGAATGCAATTGAGAAATGAAATAAAGTTTGTTAAACGGGCTTTGATTGCTCCCCGACGATGGACTAATACTTTCATTTCCTTTTCAGACATTTTTGATCACTCTATGTAAAATATTGATGCTGAAATACTTTGTAACTAGTTTAGCTTGGGAGCATTTATATACTTGTTGGACTTACTTGGGTTTTAATGCCTACTGTAAGGCTGAAATAAATTACAGATATGAATAGTAATTTTGTAAACCAATGATAGGTTTTTTTTGAACTGATGTATTTCAATTCAAAATGCTCGAAGTAGTTGCCACGGATGATGTGACGAACCCACGTTTCTATGAACGAAATGCGTGGATATGCTAGTAGCAAAGCCACGTGGCTATTTCTATGCAAACTCAGTGGAAAAATATTTAATTTGTGCACCATGCGATGCGAGACTGTAGCTATGTCTATGTACTTCACTATGCAATCCCGTCACTGCGCGCAAAATAAAATGTTTGATAGCAAACTGAAAAACCATGCTAAGTGTGCAAATGAAAAAATAGCTCAAAGCCTTGTGAATGGCTTGAAAATAGCGCGATGCTTGGCGTTTATTTAACCTGGAGTGTGTGTATGAAAGCACTTTGCAGGTATAATTGAAATGTTAGGTATTTTGTTATGTGTAGGAGTGGGTGTAAAGCAGAGGAATAGGACTTAGCTGAATTCTTTGTAAGCGTTGTGGCGTGGCGTTCCCAATATGGCGGTTTGCCTTTTGTTAGGTATTTCGATGTTGAAATCCAGACAATATCCAATTGATGCTCCTCGCTCAGGATCCCTGTTTGCTCCTTGTTCGGTGGTTGAATGACTCTCCGGCTCTGACGATGTTCGATTTTACCGTAATTTATCTTCTTGATTGGAAATATCAATTTGCCGTGATGGGCAAGGTGGCGTCCTTTTGATAGACAACGTTCTAATCGTAGCTGATCCGTATTTTGAAGGCTCGTAGGACCAATGTTGGGGCTTCTTGTAGTGAATATGCAGCTTGATCTTATATAAATGTATTTATTGTAGTTCTTCAGAGTTAAATATGTGATTAAGGTATAAAAGATAAGATTACGATGTCGTCGGTCGCCGCGGCCATTAAGAGAGTGTGAGAACGGAGCCGAACAACGGAGTGCGCGCCGTTCGTGTCACAGCGGCGCCACTAGCGCCGCCACTAGTCATGGGACTGGTTTTCTAGTGTTGCCAAGACCGATTATCGACCGATACTTTAGTCGATGTCGCGCTGCGACAGTATGATCCTTGCTAATTTTGTTACTGCCGAGTCGAGTTGGAGCAGATTCAACCCAAGCTTTTATGTCATTTAAATAATCTGTTATTTTATATGCTTTAAGAGACAGTTTCTGTTTTATTACGTTTTTAAATTTGTCAATTGACAATTCACACGTCGCTTGGGACCTTATAGAAATATTATATACTCGAAAGTGTCTTAGTATGTCTGTTTGTTTGTTATACTACTTTATGTAGGTAGTACGCGTACGAAGCTGCAGGCAGTAGTTAGTAAAGAAATAATTTATATTTTCAGATAGAACGATATTTATTAGGACCATCATCATCTCAAATGCACCAATCAAGTACACAAACGAATCATCCACCGCCGCTGTCTGCTCTAGCTTCTATATGTCAAGTAAGTCAAAAATCACACATTGTCAAATGATAAAGACAGACCATATTACTAATTAATATTAACTAATTAGTAAGGTATTTGTCGCGTATTAATTTTTAACGAGTGGTCGCCCACTGGTCGAAATTCGACCATAATTAATTAGTAATATAATTAATGTATTTTTTATGCACATTTTAAAAATATATTAGCATTCTGCACTCCGTCTCTATATAAACTATAAGTGTGTGAAATTTCAAACTCCTCCGTCCGCGCAATTTTCTTATAGGGTACAACATTTTTGCTTCACGTATTAATATATAGATTTACTGCCAATTTTTTTTTGGTTGCAATAACCGTGGTCGCGGGCTGAATAGATGCTAAGGGAGTTGCCGCCGAGTTGCAGTTTTTTGAAACTACCCTCACGTCTTCAGATTCCAAAATATCCACGTTCACATTACGACGCATCACACTAGCAGTATCCACGCACGAAATAATGTTATTCCACGAAGAAGAAACAAAAACGTCTTTGAAATTCGCGTATTTTCTCATTTCAATCGTCTCACGGACCATTCTCTTGTGAAACCAACGTTTATTGGAAAGTACCTTTGAATCGTGAAGTTCAATTCAATTAGGTCCCGAAGTACTTAAACCATATGAAATATGGTTGTTCAAGTTTAAGAAATACTAGTTATAGATGTATGTATACTATGATGAACTATAACTTTATAGATATTGCTAATATCACAATATCACTAGATTCTTATATGTACTAGCCATCTCATATTGTACTAAAATACTATTAGATGTGACCGAGAATATTTTAGCACTCGATTTTATAGCAACTGCGTCTCATTTCACTACTCGATTATATTAGGTCCTTACATGAGAAATTGGCGTTTTGTCGTACTTTGATCTGAAATATATCCTCTTTGGTTAAGAATTCCAAATTCAAGGCCATGCATTCTTATCAATAATAGTCATCCCTATATATATAAAAATCTTGTGTCACAGTTTTCGTGTTGTTACTCCTCCGAAACGGCTTGACCGATTTTGATAAAATTTTATATGTATATACAGTAGGTAATTTTTATACCCCTAAGTGTTAAGGGTGGCTCACCCCAAAAACATTGTTTTTATGTTCAATAAGGCAAAACAACGTTTGCCGGGTCAGCTAGTTTATATTATAATAATACGCTTGCTTGAAAAGACTACCTTTTATTTTTTTTGACGATCTCTGTGGCGCAGTGGGTTTAGGTCCAGCTGAGACGCAAAAGGTTGGGGGTTCGATTCCCGCCGCGGGACAAATGTTTGTATGATCTGCAAGTATTTGCCTCGGGTCTGGGTGTTTCTATGTATAATATGTATGTATTTACAAAAAAAAAAGTATATAAGTAGTATATCAGTCATTTGGTACCCATAACACAAGCTCTGCTTACTTTGGGGCCAGATAATGCTGTGTGAAATGTCTGGTATTATTATTATTATTATTACTATTTTTATGTAAGCTTTAAATTTCTTAATAGGTAGTATAGTTGCATTTTCAGGAAGCTTATTATAGAATGCTGACCTTTTATAATGTTTTTCCAGGCGTGGTCAGTGGGCCAGCAGTGTCAGCGGCCCGTAGGTGTCGGCGCAGGCGCAGCCGTCGGCGCGCTCGGCGAGCTGTCGCCGGGCGGCGCTCTCATGAGGACTCATCGCGCCGCGAGCATGGCGCGTGAGTGACTTATACGTCAGTGGGTCAGCGATGGTGTCTCACATGAGCCGCACGTCACTTCCTCAGGAATTATGTTTCATACGTCAGTGGTTAGCAGTTAGTCAGTGTTCTCTGGCATGAGCCACGACTCAGTCCGTCTGTAATTATGACGACCTCTGTGACACAGTGGGCCAACGTCCGGCTGATACGCAGAAGGATGCATAAGGAAAAGTTCAATTCCCGCCGCGAAACAAATGTTTGTATGATCTGCAAGTAGTTATCTCGGGTCTGGGTGTTTCTAGTTATAATATAAGTTTATTAAAAAAAAGTATATAAGTAGTATATCAGTCATGTGGTACCCATAGCACAAGCTTCGCTTACTTTAGGGTCATATGATGCTGTGTGAAATGTCCAGCATTTTTTATTTTATATAAATTATGTCTCATACGTCAGTGCCCCTAATTTCTAGTTCGCTAGAGTAACAAAAACGATCTTAGTTTATTTGTATTAAAGTCTGAATTAGAATAACATTTTTTAGCGACACTTCTTAAATTTAATAAATTAACGTATAACTGACGTGTTTTAGCTCAATTTAGTCATCGTGTAAAGTGGTGTTGTTTAAAACTGCGGTTATATTCCGCAGTTTTTATCAACTCCTCTATACATTATTTTCAATATAGGAATTAATTGTAATAAAAATTATAGTAATAAAACAAAAAATAATTTTAACTTATTTTAGAACTGTGATTTAAAATGGGTACTCTAATTTGAACTTAATTTGTAGCAAAATAAGGTCTTTCATATTTTAGGAAATTTTAGCTAGTTCGGCGAAAAAACAGAATCGCCAGCAGTGTGTCAGCAATGTTGTCTTACATGAGCCACGCGTCAGTCCGTCTGCATGTCGCACACGTCAGTCGGACATCTATCTTGCCTCGCTTGTTATTTGTCGTCAAAGTTGTTTCTAACTTCAGTTCGTCACAAATGTTGTCTTACAAATTATGAGTAAACTGACGTGCCTATAATATATTGCTAGGCCATGATGGAAGCTTTCGAGTACCCATACTAACATTATAAATTCGAAAGCTGTCTGTTTGTTATCTTTTCACGGCTAAACTGCTGATCGGATCTTGACGGACATTCTACATTCTATTTGGGTAGTGTGCGCGTGCGAAGCCACGAACAGCAGCTAGTAATAAATGCGAAAGTTATCCATTGACTGACATACTTGTATTACAGAGTTGATACCAGCGGACGTAAAGTCGGAACTACACCGTTTATACGTATCGTGCGGTGAGTTATCGCGAGGCGTGTGGCGGCGACTTCAGCCATCCGCTTCGGAAGAGGATGTGGCTTCACTTCACTACTACTATCAGGCGCTTCTGCGCTTCCGAAACGCGAAGCTGAGGCCTTTTGAGGTAAGCATCAACAGATGTTATTAATCCTACTATGTTACTAATGCATTTTGATAAACACGGGCTTTACTCACGTATGCCAAGTGCACGAAAGGAGCTGTTGAGGCGTATTTTAGTCCTTTCACCACACAGGTTCGAAATAACAAGTGACACGATAAGAACTAGGAAGGAAATTATGTATTATTTTATCGTACTCCGTGCGAACGTTAATGCGAGCGGGAACGAGCGCACCGCGGATCAAACTCACCGTGATGAAGATTGTCTACATGAGTCTCGCTCGGTGCCTAGATCAACAAAATAATACGTGAGTAAAACCCGTGTTTATCAAAATATAGAGTACAACTCACGAATGTTTTGAATGTGAATATGTTACTAATATTATAAATACACAAGTTGGATGTTTGGATGTCTATGTATATCCCTAATCAGCGATGACCAAGCTCACAAGGATATGGAAAGACATCTCTCGCAAGACTAAAGTGAAGCTGGTTATAGGCATTGGTTATCTCGATCTTTCTCTTCGGCGCTGCATCCTAAACAATAAGAGAGGATGAAAATAGACGTGTTCGAAATGCTGAGGTGAAATATGATATACCGTCGCACCAATCCCTACTAATATCATAAAAGTGAAAGTAACTCTGTCTGTCTGTCTGTTTGTTACGTTTTCACTCCTAAACCGCTTAACCGATTTCGATGGATTTTGGTATAAACACAAAACTCAAACTTAAAATGTTTTTATTCAATTCAATCACAAGGATCTCTTTGAAATGACGACCTCAGTGGGCGAAGAAACCGCCGCCTGAGAAGGTTGCGATCTATCACGCAACATGGCCGACTCATTCAAAAGTTAAAAGTCAAAAGATACTTTATTCAATACAATCACAAGGATCACTTTGAATCGTCTTACATACAGGTGAATTTAGGTGCTGATTCCTCCTAACCCAAGCCCGAGAAAAACCGGCATAAATCTCGTTCTGGTCCTAGCGCTTTTTTGCATGATTCATCTTATAACTACTCGTACCTTAACTACGAAAAACGAATACAAGAGAGTTTATCCAATTCAAATGTGTCAGTTAACTGTCGGGCAGAGCAACATGAGGCCATGCATTCTTATCAATAATATAGTCATTTATATTATAATACGCTTTCATGAAGAGACTACCCTTTTATGTATGCTTTAAATTTCAAATTGAGCTTTTGAAAATGTTCTAGACTTTAGAACATTTTCGTTGTTCTATTTTGTCTTTTTATGTGGTCGTATAAGGGTTTTTTATTTTATTATATGGTATCGTAATTTCAATTTTTTTTTGTTTACAGGATAAAATGCTTCGTGACCTAACGCCCTTAGCTACAACCCTGACAAGGCATCTCAATCAAATGATAGACACTACATGCGCTAGATACGTAATGTGGCAGCAACGGCAAGCGAAGATGCGGTAGTATTCAATTATTGGCAGATGGAGGCATCTGGCTAGATAGCAGCTTCAGATAACCATACGCAGCCTTCACGATGTCATCGGAGCATCAGATGGGAGACCGCTACAACTACGGTTTACTATCGTTATCAGCAAAAATACAGCGATTTGTTATCAAATAGCTAGAGACACTTGATTCAGTTCTTCGCTGGACTAACTAGAGGTAAATACGAGCGATCTTATTTTGGCACTAAAGTCAATACATAAATAAATATCTACGGTCCACACAACACCATCTAGCCCCAAACTAAGCATAGCTTGAACTATGGTGACCAGATGACTGATAGAATATTTTTTAAATACATATGATAATTTATAGATACAGAACAAACACAATGTTCATCACAAATGTGTTTGTCCTGGGAGGAACTCGAACCCATATTAGACGACCTCTGTAGCACAGTGGGCTAAGGTCCGGCTGAGACGCAGAAGGTTGCGGGTTCGATTCCCTCCGTGGATCAAATTTTTGTATGATGGAGTATTTGTCTCGGGTCTGGGTGTTTCTATGTATAATATGTGTGTATTTACAAAAAACAAAGTATATCAGTTATGTGGTACCCATAACACAAGCTCTTCTTACTTTGGGGCCAGATGATGCTGTGTGAAATGTCCGGGATTATTTATTTATAACCTACAGCGCAACAGGCAAAGCTACTATCAACTTAGCCGAGAAGTCAAGTCTGAACTCAAGTAACATTTTTATTGAAGTGTGATAAATGAAAGTGGTTGAAATACTGAAAATGCTAAGAAGTTTAACTTACTTTAAAACTGTCGAATTTGAACTTTGCCGAAAGCAAAATAAGATCGTTTGTGTTTAACAAAGTAGCTTGTCTTGCGACCCAACAGAATATACTGTATTTAGTAATTGCCGGTAGACCAATGTCGCATTGATTAGCACTGAAGTCCTTTATAGACTTTGATAAACGCTTACTTATGTCATACTCACTCCGTCAGGTCTGAATCAGGCTCAGGACCTCGTCAGTGCTTTGTCAGGACTGGCAAAAAGATTGCTGGTTCATATTTTACGACCAGGTCTAGAAATCTACAAATGCCTCTCGTTTCGATTTCTCAACGGTGGTGTTGCAAAAAGATTGAATTACATAGATTGAGCAGCAATCACGCATTAGTCTCCATAGAATTGGATTTTGCCGAAATGTCAATAGAAAGTAGATCTTGTCTAGACTTTTAATCCGTGTTAGTATCTTCGACACTTTTATTATGTAAAAGTCGCAGCAGCGACAGCTATATCTGCGAAATCAGTCGTGATCACGATATAGTCGTAGTTATTACAAAAGTGTGTTTGAAAGCAGTTGTCGCGAGTTACATAATAAGAGTACCGGAGCTATTGAGTTCAAAAAGGTTTTTTAGTTTTACGTTGTTTTTTTTGTGTTATTTTATGTTCTATTGGGTAATCTTAGCAAAATATTTTAATCAATAAATTGTGATCAGGTGTATGTAACCAATTGAATTATTAGTGTTTAATTGCAATGTGAATTTACGACGAGGAATCTAAGAAAATTCTAGACGGCCATTTCGCGATGACGTTTAGAATAGACAAATGGCGATCGACGACTTTGCAACGACATTATTTGTTATCAAGACAGATGATGGTTATAGGAAGAAAGAAGATGAATTTGATGAGACCTGACGGAGGGTCCAAAGCCCTGATGGCTCTGACCCCGATGTGTGGAAAGACCTTTATTCGGCGTGCCGGCTGGTTCGCAGCTGAATTGGGTATTGAATTCTAAAATATTGTTACAAATAGCAATTTATTGTTAGATGCACAAAATTATAACAAAAAATATAGAACTTTTAAATTTATAATGGTTATTCACATCATTTTCACTACAAACGGAATATTACCACTAGATGGCGTCACAGGAAAAACGTACGTACTATCGTTGCGCTTTGTAATTTTTATATATATGCAGTATTTATAGGGTTTATTTTATTTACCGATATTTCGCTTGAATTGCATGCGCCATGATCACGGAAGAAATCGGGAAATAAAAAAATAATGCCGAACATTTCACACAGCATCATCTGGCCCCAAAGTAAGCAGAGCTTGTGTTATGGGTACCACATGACTGATATACTTTTTTTTTCTAGATCCATTTATTTAAATACATAGTAATATCAGCTCATGGTATATATATTCTATTTGTAGTGAAAATTTAAAAACAATAGTTTTTTTTCTAAAAGTTGCCTGTTATACACACTGCCTACAGTAGTATTGCCAAGAGTAATATTCGATAAATACTATTTTTGAGACTCGCCCGATACAAAGTGCCTTAATCGCTATTCAAATCAGCAAACTCGATAATATTTTAGTAATAATATTCATTGACCGAAAAATCTAGATTAAACTTTGTCATATCAAATGTTGCCAGTAATACTGCGTTGCATTATCTAAAGCTAAATATACTAGTAACTAGCTGTTGCCCGCGGGTTCGCAGGCGAGGTACTTACATTAAAGGTACTCGTGCATTTAAGGTATCTCCCTTTGCAAGATATAGCTCAGTACTACATGTCGTTAAGATCCTTTCAATCCTTTAGCTGTGAAAAGCTAACAAATAAACAGTTGGACATGATTTGGAATTTATAATATTAGTATGGATAATGGACGGCTTACTTTTAAATTATATAATCTTACTAATATCATACATGCGAATGTTTGTGTGATTGTTTGTTTCTGGCTCAATAACGTCTGAACGGAAATCTGACGAGACTAGCCAAACATATATTTTTAGAGTTATTCATTTTTCTCCAAATATACATTTACATTTCACTTGTTATAATATACATATAAAGTAAGTAAGTGCTTTGAACTGAAACTTAATCACATAAATTGACACAAGTATTAATATAATAAACAAATATTGGTGGAAAAATGCACACCATCTAGCCCCAAACTAAGCATAGCTTGTATTATGGTGACCAGATGACTGATAAAGTATGTACGTTATATCACCCAAACTCAGAACAAACACCTATGTTCATTACACAAATGTTTATACTGGGAAGTAATCGAACCCTCGACCTACAGCGCAGAAGGCAGAGCTACTACCAACTGAGCTGACAAGTCAGTCAAAATTAATAAATGTGGGTAACTTAAAAAAGAGCTTAGTTTTCAATCAAATCGTAATTTATGTAATTTCTCAAAAATCCACAAAAATAAATAGAATTCAAATCTATCAGCAGAAAGTGAAAATTTTTGAGTGAGTTTGAAGTAAACAATGCCACTAAATGTAGCCTGGAATACCATATAGAATACTTTTTATATAGGTACCTCTCATGCGGAGTCGTAAACAGAAGCTAGTATTTTAATTTCGTATAATGAAATACCCAAATCACATACATTGTACCGTTAAATTATTAAGTTATCCTTTTAAACTTGTTAAAACTCAAGTCTATCTAATATCATACATGAGGTGATAAAATATGTTGCTATCTTTATTTATAGACATAAGAATGACAAGGACGGACAATACTTAACGCGACATTAACATGTGATTAAGAAATGAAAAATATTTATTTCAGCATTCATATGATAGCATATACAATGTTCAAATGCACTTTAGCTGCTCGAATTTTAAATAGGCAGACTTTTCAGCGGTCTTCACACTAGCAAGCCTGTATCGTGAAGACCAGATAGACGATTTACTGAAATAAATTGTCAAAAACTTCAGCAGTAGAAGTTAAAAAAGTTAGCAATTTACACAAATTATCTATGATATAATTGTAATTTCTTAGGCACAATAGACAAATATGAATGCAAACGACAATAATGGATAAACTACATACTCAGTAAAATTACATTTTAGACAATTACAATTTACGACTCAATTAATTCGAAAAATAATGAAGATACAATAGACAAAACATGGATGCAATTAGTAAGATCGATATCAAGTATAGGTCTGAAGTCCTTATAAACGCCTCTTAATTTAAACACTGTTAAAGATTCGTCCTGTCACTATTTGCACTATTTTAAACAGTGTATTAACTTTTGAGAGACTTTCAAAAGTTTCGTGAGTTTACGGTTCGCACTGCGGGTGACGTATCTCCCGGCGCGGGTAGAGGGGGAAACGTCACGGCAGGCGGTAACAAATTTGGTGCTATAGTACTGGACCTTTGACTCGCAACACTCGTGCATTTAAAATTTCACTTAATAATTTAATATTTTTATTCAATAATTAATTTATTAATTAATCTAAAAAATATAAATCAAATTATTGTATAATCGCAACTGCTGGGACAAAAATAATTGTTAATAATTTCTATATTACTAAATCATAATTTTTAATATTAACTCAACATTGGGATCCGTCCAACAAACAGCACTGACACTATCTCTAACATCCATCAACAAAATAATACGTGAGTAAAGCCCGTGTTTATGTAAATGTATAGTTGAGAGCCGTTTATAAGTAAGACTGGTAGTATGTAGATTTTATGTAAATACCGAATATTATTTTTATATATACCACATCCACAAAATAAAAAAGCTCTCAAAGCCCTTTCAAATGTATGGGCTCGTAATTTATGGTTAAATATATCCATTAAATTTTCAAAACTTCCGTGAGTTCTACGATACATTTTGAAAAACACGGGATTTACTCACGTATTATTTTGTCGATGGAGGCACCGACACTGTTTCGATTCATCTAGAGAATCTTCATCAGAGTGAGTTTGATCCGCGCTCCGTGAGATGGCGCTCGAGTTCACGGCAACTGACGGACCACGTTGATCCGTGGTTCGTGAGTTGCCCGTTACTCACCTTGATAAATATTCTCTAGCTAGATGAATCGAAACAGTGTCGGTGCCTCCATCAACAAAATAATACGTAAGTTAACCGCGTGTGTTTCGATATGAATCCGTTAAAATATTACAAATTTGAAAGTGGTTTAATTCGTTACCTTTTCACGTCTGAATTTATCTTGATAAAATTTGATATGGATATAATATAGATTGTCCCTCAATTCTATATTCACATAATTAGCTAGCGTTTAAGTATGTTTTATCTTTGTCTTTCTAATGTCACTGAAGAAAGATGGCAGCAGATTTAAACAACTCATTGATGTCAATATTAAGTAACTACTGTGTAAGTTAGAACCTGTGTCTTAGGGAAGTTCACACGCTTTTTATGTAAGTACGCGTGCAAAGCTACGGGCAACAGTTAGTAACTTTATAACTACTGTAAGAAAATGCATTTTGATGAACCAAACAATACATTATTTTTATATATGTAAATTCAGTTTTTGCTCTTAATTATTTTAGTTTTATTAAAGCGTATTACTGTTCAAAATTCAGAACTTATCAATAATACTCCACAATGCAAAATAAGTTCCCAAAGTCACGATATAGAGTTCATTATTGTACAGCGACAATAACATCGCTTAGCATGTAAGCTGAAAGTCCAAATTTCTCGTTACCAATTGGTTTTCGATTTAAATTCGATTTATTATAATTTTAGATTATTTTGTATTATAGTTTGTAAAAATGTTAAGCAATATATGTTGTTAATTGTCCATATCTGTCTGATTATTTTGTTTTCGGACTTTAAACTTGACTATTAACTGTAGGTATTTTAATCTTTTCATTCAATCGTCTACTTACCAAGAATAAATAGTAAAAATCCAATCAATATTATGGGCCCTGTACAATAAATCAAACATCAGTTTTGGCACTATTGATTTCAAAAACTGACAAAAGCCGTCAGTTTGTGTTGATGTTAGTATTTAAAAACAGTTTCATTTGGAATTTGGGCAGACATTTCGTGATTATTGGCTGAAAAATGGAAATCCATTTATCATTAAATGGAAAACAGAAAAGGATTTCCATTTAATGATTATATCGTAAAATTGTTATGTCATACTTACAGTAGCCGTAAGAATTACATTACTAGAAAATAGAAACCCAGAGTCAAAATCTATTGCTGTTACTAAAATTTGATTTAGATTTAATAATTATATTTTTTTTGTAAAAATTTATTAATCAGATTGTACCAAATTGTATGTTTAGCTGATAAGTAGTTTCCTACTGTGTAGTATTTAACTGTTTTGTAAGATTGACTGAAACTATAGCGGCTCTAGTTTTGATCAGACTCGCCAAATCCCAAGAGCGATCTAAAAGCTATTAAACTTTGCTTTCTTAAATGAAAAAGTAGGTAGTGGATAATTCTGTGGTTTTGTCGAATCTCAAATTTCATAAACTACGAGCGATCTTAATTTGTGTGCACAAGTCTGAATATAATTTTTAAATGACACTTATAATTTACTAAATTGTAATTGACGTGATAGCTCATTTTAGACGCCATGTAATTTATTGTTCATTTAACTGTGACCTTACATCCTAGGAAAATCTATTTAATAATGGAACAAAATGCCACTTATTCTAATTCAAAGTTAAATTTAGAGTTAAAGCTCTACATTGGACATGTAGAAACAAAATATGGTCGTTTATATTTTAGGAAATTTTAGAAACAATAGAATCACCAGCTGTGCCTGGAGAAGTCACGCTAATTCTGCAGATGTCAAATAACAGTGGAACTTTTAAATCTACATGAAAAAACCAAAACGATTGGTGGACTAATCAATACCATTTGATGTTATGCAAAAGAATACCTAATACAAATCTTTTTGGCATTGCCCTTTTATTCCATTGCAAAGTTAGCGTGGTCAGAATACCTAATCATGTTTCGGTATAAGAAATAAAACGTTATACCTACTGTAACTGAATATTTACTTATGTTAAACCATTTTGTAACTGCCACCAAAATGTTCCTAACTCTTATGTTTTTATGATATAGGTCCCAACCATATCCAGAAATAAACATTTACTAATGTCAAAATGTGTTACATTCTAAGGCCTCATCTAACCATACTCTATTAGTTAATTCAACAGGATATTAATCTCTAATTCTTCTTCGTTAATGGCACGTGTCATAAATGATGTCAATTTTGCCAATGTCAAGTGTTTAGATTGTTTATAGTAAGACGTCACAAAGTCGTATGTTATCGTTCGTCGTTTTTTTATAAAAAAAATGTATCTTTATAGAATATTTATACTGATTATTATTGCTGGAATCACAAAGAAATACAAAGCTTTCATTTCAATTATTCATACCTGTGTCAATAACTCTAGCTTTATTTGAATAAAATCACCAAAATTGCAAATAAAACCCGAAATAAACCGGGAAACATAAAAAAAAATAGTGCGTGGAGTCCCTCCGCGCGGAAGAAGTGAAACTTCGTAATGTGGAAATTAACTTCGCTGCATAGCAAGAATACCACGCGCATGTGCTTGGGATCTACCGACTCACTCTTTCTCTCCTACTTTCTACCTTTCTGTATCTTTCTTTCTCTCTCCCTCTTAGCGTTATACGCGTTAAACGTTTAACGCAACCTTGTTGGAAGTCGCATAAGAAGTTTAACTTTAATATAAGAGCACAATGTTAACTCCACAAAACGGTCATAAATAATCAAGGTTGTTAATCAATTAACGGACTTCCTTAAGTGGCATCCGTCTTGATGACAATTGCCAATGTGAAGTGGTTTTGTTTTGTAATAATATCGTTACAAAGTCGTAGTCGATCGTCATTTGTTCTAAACGACATCGCGGAATGGGCGTCTTAAATTTTCATGAATTCCTCGTCTTACAAATCACAAAAAAAAAACAGACTACACTTATAATTCAATTGCCAACACGTGTCTAAAGAAATCAAAATTTATTGTCTCAAATTCCGCTAACATTATCCAATAAAACAGCTCTGTTACTTCGTGAAATATCAAATGAGGAAACCTTTAATGCGTGCGGGGTAGGCAGGCAGTGAACGCGTTAATGGACTGATACGGTTATGAAATGAAATAGTTCACCAAGCCCTAACAAGTCTCTTGAGTCGGGTGTCAATAATTGGAACAAAAACATTGTGTTTCTTTGTGATTCATGGAAAAATAATACGTTTAATTATTTTATATGAAAGACCCCATTTTATATATAACTAGCTGTCCCGTTCACGACTTCGTTCGTTCGTTTTAAAAAGAAATACAAATAAAAAAAATGATCTAATTGTCAATCTTAACCATTCTCGAAACCACTTGAACACATACAAAAAAAATTATGAAAATTACAAACACACGCAGAAGAAGATTAATATTTACCATCGTAAAAGTATTATCATTAATAATTATACGATACTAACGTCACTCAATTGTTTTGCCTTCCCGGAACCTCTCCACTAACACTTAAACTTTATGGTATGGTATTAAAGTTCAAATTGACTTAAGTATTGTATTGGAGTATAAAAAAGTGTTGTTTTTAGACTTTTTCGGGCAATTTTTTAAATTTTTCCTTCCATAAGAACCATCCTCGTACTTCAAGGAATATTCTAAAAAAAGAATTAGCGAAATCGGTTTAGCTGCTCTCGAGATTTGCGCTTACCAACACATTCGGCGATTCATTTTATTTTATAGAAAATAACAAATGACGAAAGGCAATACGACTTTTTGAAAAATATAAACAAGACGTTATTATGACTCATGCCATTAACGAAGAAGTCTTACGAGACGTACAATACAAGTTCAATAAACATTCTGTTACTGAAATGCCTGATTATTTAACAGGCTGTTGTTTAGTAACTAAATGAGAATGGTGATTTTAGACTTCAATTCACCAACCATTTTTGTTAATTTCTAATGTACGAGTAGATACGTACCCTACACATTTTTCGTAGTTCTCGCCTGCTTAGTTACTCCTAATAGATCACCTAAGCTAAGCAACGTTCAGTGACCGTTAGTGTCTAGTAGGTACCTACGTATGCGCAATAAAGGGTAATTTCTGGTTAATTGTCGTTTTTATTTTATACTAGCAACCCGCCCCGGCTTCGCACCGCTGCAATGCTGATAAATATACTATACAGAATGTCTAATGTAATTAGAAACCTCTAAAATCATTAGTGTTTCTCTACTATATTATACATGTATTATACATATAAACCTTCCTCCAGCGTAGTTTTAAAGATCTAAGCATACATAAGGACAGAAAGACAGCGGGAAGCGACTTTGTTTTATACTATGTAGTGACAAGGATCAAAATTTAATAAAAAACGCTTCATAAGATTTCAAATCAGATAATTTTATACCACTATAAAACCTATCTACAATAATTATTATAAATAAACCTCTACGTCAATACACAGATAGTTATTTTATAACGATTAACAATTTTAACAAGTAAGGGCCAATATCTACCGAAGCGGAGCACAATCTAGTTCTGACCGTGTACTTAAACAGGAATGACTGAGCTTATAAATAACGTAAAATCACCGAACCCCGCTCTGATCGAACCAGCACTAAGCATCCGGTCATTTTCGGAAATGACGCAGACTTTTGAAGCATGACGCATATAATTAGTGCAAATGGGCGTTCTCATAAATAAATAAAGACAATTCGTTTTCTTAATGTGTCACTAATTATGTCGAACTAGCGTGGTAAAAGTATTAATATGTGCCAAAAAGGTTCCTTTCGAGCAATATATTATACAATTAAGACAATATAGCTAGTGTACCTACGTATTGCAACACTGTCGAAAAACTTCGCTAGTAGGCAGATTATAATTTACGCAAATGTACAGGATAAAATAAGTACATATATACAACGAATCATCATTTTCTATTCTGAACATTTCTGTAAAGTTTCTTACCTAGTTGAACTTACTGAACAACAAAATTATCTTACGAGGAATAAACTTACCCGTTTTACATTATTTTATATTCAATATTGCATAATTTCCTGTAAATTTAATTCAAAGATGTTTACTAAACAGAAGATATAAAAATACTAAAATTAGCTGAACCTAAATTCAATTAATACCATGCTATCTAGCCTAAAGGCTATTTTAAGGAAACAAACATATTGAAGAAATAAATATACTATGTGAAGTTTCGAAAACATTCGCGAGTTTCATAGGCTTTTACTCACGTATTATTTGATTAAGACACATACGCCAGATTCCACATTCGCCAAAAATCTAAAATATTTTAATTTTAGTTCAATTTGGTCATTGGTGACGAATAAGGAATCTCAAATGTCGAACTATATTCTTCTGGCGCTTCGGCTGCCATATTCCGCTGCCGCGGCACGCTCGCTTTGCTCGCTCGCCTTGCGCGTTGTTTTCTATACTCTAAAATAACCTTACCAACTCGTTTCGATACAAACGCGAAATCTGTCGAATGAGGAATCATGAATAATATAAAATATCGTTTCGTCAGAGGTTGAAAAAATCTTACGAATGCGGAAGAAATAAATGATCTGACGAATGTGGAATCTGGCGGATGTGTCCTAAAACTATATTTTTTTCGATAAAGACACCAGCACTTTTCCGATTCATCTTGAGAATCTTTATCGTGAGTTAGATCCGCGGGTTGCTTGTTCCCATTCGCGTTCGTGCTTCGCATTAGATATATCGAAACAGTGTCTAGTACAAAACAATACGCGAGTAAAACCCCGTATTTATAAAAATTGTTAAATATTATTATGATAAATATTATATATTTACTAACATGCGTTATATGTATCATCATTGTTACAATCAACTTAAATAATATAATAAGTGAATAAACTTTAATAATTATTAATAAAATAAGACTAAATACAACTAATTCAAACAACAAATAATCACAGTTCATAGATTCGTAATTTCCTACAATTTCTGTATGATTATAAAATTAAGGGTGTAAGTAGGTATGAACCTGTTTCAATAAGTAAATAAATATTAAATAGTGTCATCTCACTCGCACAACTTTCCTATTGGTATTGTGTGAGTGAGAGGGCATGACTAAAACCGTTATTGTATTTTTAGCGAGTGAGAGGGCATGACTAAAACCGTTATTATATTTTTATTATGATTGATTATAAAATTAATGTTTTTAAATCGAACACTGCTATGCCAGAAGCATTGCACAAACTCTATAATATGGAGTGTATAAAAATAGAAAGCCTATGAATTATTTACTTAAAGTGATTTCTAATGTATGCTGACGATATTTTATTGTCTATTTTCATGTTTTACAAGGCACAAACATAAAGTTCAATTTGTAGCCCAATGGGCATTCTCGGGAATTGATAATCACGTCAGACATTAAAGTTGAAGCACATGAATCAAGAAATTCTAATTACAATTTCTACAGAAGATATAAAAGAGTAAATATATTTCAAGGCCTTTATGGTACAAAATAAACTCGATAAGCAGAATATGCCTATGATAAAATGAAAACAAGTGCAACTATGAAGCCAAAGGGCATTCTCGCGAATTTATAACTACAAATTCGACGAATTAAAATTCATCTAGATACACAAAATGGTGATGGTTTATTTGAAGGCTTTTACGATCCACACTATGAACACGATAAGCAGAATAATGCCTATGATGCTGAGTATGAACATCTTCCGTCTGTAGCGCCGTTGGTACTCTGCCGCTTTTGCCAACTCGTCAACTCCTGTTTCAACGTTTGCGCCCACCGATTCTATGTGACTTTCTACTGTGTCTGTGAATAAAATAATTTCATCTTTAACCCGGATCTTTAACATGTCTAATGGAGATGATCGATAAAGCTGAAAGTTTGTGTGGATGTGGAGATTTGTTTGTTGAGCAGATTTTAATGTTACTTGGTATAGATATTATCAGTGACCTAGACCATCATATTATAAGCATATTATAAGTATATGCTTAAGTATATGCCTAAGTATAAGTATCTTTATTATAAAGAATCGTGTGAAAGAAGAGTGTATGCGACGGAGATGCAAATGTTGAGTGGATGGATGATCCAGTGACGAAAATGCCTAAAATAAGGAAAGGACAGAAGGACGAGCTTTAGTGTGCAAACCGCTAGCGCGACCGTGAGCAAGCTAACCGCGGATCAAACTCACTCTGATGATGATTCTCTAGTTAATTCAAAACAGTGTCGGTACCTTCATAGACAAAATAACACGTGAGTAAAAGTCCGTGTTTCTCAAACCGTAAAGGGTATATATGAAAGTCTGAAAAAAGCGCCTGTGACTGATAAGTTTAGAAGTTAAAGATAAGCGCGGTAAGGGCATGTTATGAGGGACGAATTTCGTGTGACGAGAAGAGTGTAAGATATGAATATGGATGAACACAAAAAGAGAAGTAGGCCAAATAGGCGATATGAGTACGAAAGGCGGGAGTACTGAAATGACAACTGATACTGATAGAAGGGTACATGTGACGACCCCTCTTAACGCGATATTAGGGCAGGAAGATGATGCTATAACAAAGACTTCTAGTAAAAGGTAAACTTAATACGTTAGTTTGTGTTCCCGTTCTTCCCACAAAGACAATTTGCGATAAATATGTCACAAGGTATACGATTTTAGCAGGGATTTACGATGTTTTTATTCCAACTGTAGGTAGCATAGTCCCGCTTGCTCCTAAAAATGTTGGATCACATAAAGAATACGAGGCCATTAAGAAATAAATTGAACTCTTAAAATTTCAAGGTTCAATGATGATTGGAGTAAAGCAGGGTAACTTACCAACTGTCTGCCCCTGCTGGTTCACCATAGTGGCCAGTTCCTGTATGATTTGGTTCACGTCCAAAACGTCGGCTTCGATCTTATTCATGTACGCTTCTTTTTCAAGAAGCATGCTAGTCTCAAACTCGACTAGACGCGCCTGAAATTAAAATTCATTTAAACTTGGTTGAAGTAGAAAACCTACGAGTACTTTCTAACATAATTCGATTGCCTTGAAACGAAAATCTCACAGGTAGGTATCTATATCTTTGTATACAAAAACGATTTTTTCTTTGTTGCTTTTATTATGGTTCATCTTAAGATAACATGTCAGAAGTAAAACCGATAACTTTATTATAGCCTTACACTGCGCCTTTAAACGCGTGGTACAATACTCACACTGGATCTTTCTCTCTCTAAAGTTAGGCGCAAAGCAATCTTGCTTCCAATCCAGCAATCCGACATTTATCTGCACAACAGTACATGCGTACTGTTGTGCAGTTAAATGTTGGCTACAGGTGTTTGAAGCCCGATCACAAAGGATAGTTTCTTAAATGTGTAGAGCCTAGGCTAGGTTCATGATACCTACCTACATTTTATATAAACTACTCAACAATCACTTCTTATATTCTCATTTTATAAATACTTATTTTATGATGTCATTAAGTCAATCCACAACAATGAAGATGTTAGTTTACCAAACGTGCATCTTGATTATACTCTTGTACGGAGCTGAAAACTGGACATCGAATGCGAAACAGGAACGTCTTCGCAAGATATTGGGTTTCACTTGGCAAGATAAAACTACAAATGAGAAAGAACTTGATGTCGCAAAACTACCAAGCATCATGGCCATGCTAAAGCAAAGACGCTTGCGTTGGCTAGGGTATGTACATCGCATGAACTCTTCTTGTTTGCCAAGACAAGCCCTTTTAGCAGAAATAGCTGAAGCTAAAAGACCTGTCGGCCGGCCAATGTTGCGTTTTAAAGACAGCGTGAAACGCGACATGGCAGAGTTTAAGATCGACCATTCTTAGTGGGAGAGCGAGGCTAAGGATCGTGACACCTAGAGGAAAATCGTAGCTGACGGTGTTGTTGCACACGATAACGCCTGGCTCGACCATTTAGCGCATAAACGGGCTAAACGTCACCAACGCGCCGCAAATCCTGTAACATCTCCAGGGTCTTTTATTTGTAGCAAATGTGGTCGTAGCTGTCACTCTCGCATAGGTCTCTTCAGTCATGAGCGAAGGTGCTCAATTACAAATAACTGTTCTGTAACTTGACTGACGCCACCTAAATTATCTTCAACAGATGTACAAAGGCCAATGATGATGATGATAAGTCAATAAACGTGAAACTGAATAATAACAGAAAATAGATATAAAAATAATAACAAATACTCAACAAAAACGTTTAAAATGAATAAAAACAAAATAATAAACATGGCTTGAAATTATAATTTGCGAGTTGTAAACGAGTACTGCGAGAATTGCCTTTGCCCCCCTCCGCACCCCTTGCTTGCCGCCAATTTGACCCAACAATGACTTTATACCACACCACACATACTGAGAAACTTGCCCTTTCCTTTTCCAAATATAACTTAGAAAGTGAATCATTTCAGGCCTACTAAAATGCGGGAAGGAAAAGTCTATGTTATTTCATTTCTAACGCATTTAGCGGGAGAGAAAAGTGTATGGAAATCCCTTTCTTACGTGTTATTTTTTTTAATTTCTTCATAGATCAGCCGGTAGCTATGGTTATTTTCATTATAGGTCAAACGACAAAAAAAAAAATACCATTTCCGAACAATATTTTGAAAAAAGAACCCAAGTAATAAAGGCATGCGCGGGAATTTCTTCGAAATTTTAATTTTAATAATTCTACAGAATGTCGTCGAGTGATAGTGAAGATTTTATTTTATTTTCCTCGTAGGGGTACTATAAAGCACTATGTATCACTCGGGAGAAAGTGCGATTCCTACCTCGTGCGTTTTACCTCAAATGAGATACTCGATAGTAATTGGGCACTTTCTGGCCTGGTGTACAATGTACTATTGTGCAGCTATTTGCAGCCAACTTTCGAGGTGTAAAGAACCAGTGTGTGTAGGTATTAAAAATTAGCCAAGAGCGTGCTGGACCACGCACAGTGATTTTCGAAGTCAGTAAAAAAGTAAAATTAAAGTAAAAATTTATTTATTTGTATCTAAATAGGGATAGGTACAGTATTACTTATACAGATGGAGTAAGAAAATGATGACCAGTGGTCAGTTCTCAAAGCAATTCAACACCAACTAGTTAGCATAATAAATAATGAGCTTTCAAGTTTTAAAAACCAGGCTCTAACTCAGAATCAAGTTGTCTGAATACTAATCAGTTGATAGCCCTGATAATTTTACATATAATTTCATCATCTGTTTTGAAATTTTTAGGTAACCCTAAATAGCGATTTGGGGTTACCGAAAGATTAGCTAGTAGAGAAGTTGACGACGGCAGTGGAAAGTGGACTCTTATCAAAAATAACCATTACAAAGCTTAGGTAATATTAATGAAAGTAATATCTGCATCAAAAAACTGTTCAAGAAACCTCGTAATATTTTTAAAAGATCTATCCAACGACATGCCATATGATAGGGTAACATAAAAAACAAGCCTACTTTACATGTATTTATAAATAAATAAATAAATATAATTGTATAAATACAATGCACACAACACCATCTAGTCCCAAACTAAGCGTAGCTTGTATGGTGACTAGATGACTGATAGAATACTTATATATTTTTAAATACATACTTATGATACTTTAACACCCAGACACAGAATAAACACCTGTGTTTGTCACACAAATGTTTATCCTGGGAGGGAATCGAACCCTCTAATCTACATCGCAGAAGGCAGAGCCATTATCAACTGAGCTGACAGGCCAGTCATATATATATACCTACAACCTACCAAGTAATCAAACTTATATATATATATCATATACATATATATATATATAATATATATATATATAAGTTTGATTACTTGGTAGGTTGTAGGTTTTTAACACTTACATATAATACGCACAGCGGATATTTATACTTCGGAAGTTGGCTGCAAATAGCTGCGCCAGAAGTAATTATTTGAGTCAAATTGGTGGCAGGCGAGGGGTGCGGAGGGTGCAACAACGTTGTATAACTGCCTCGCTCTTTCACTTATGTTTGTCGTATCGTCTGATCTCGCTTAGTCTTACACGCTTGCTCTCGCAGTACACTCGTTAACAACTCAAGCTCAATACTCAATAATTTCAAGCCTTGTTATAGATTTTGCTGTTATTCATTTTAAGCGTTTTTGTTGAGTATTTGTTATTATTTTTATAGTTGTTATCTGTTTTCTATTATTATTCAGTTTAACGTTTATAGACTTACATCATAAAATAAGCATTTATAAAATGAGAATATAATAAGTATTTGTTGAGTAGTTTATATAAAAAGTAGGTAGGTATCATGGACCTAGCCCAGGCTCTACACATTTGAGCAACTATCCTTTGTGATCTGTATAGGGCTTCAAGCACCTGTAGCCAACATTAATCTGCACAACAGTACATGCGCAAGATTGCTTTGCGTCTAACTTCAGAGGGAAAAAGATCAAGTCGTGTGAGTATTATACTACCTTGCAAATAGTCTACGAGCAAGAACTTTGATTAGGATCGGAAATGCAGACAGACAGATGGACGTGGTAAATCTATATATAATCTACTTTCACATTTATAGTATTAGTAGGGATGATTACCTGAGCTTGTTGGTTAGCCAATAGCGTGGCTTCTTCATCATCTGCTATCGCTTGCTGCTCCAATGCTTGTGGGTCATTGCGGATACGCTTTGCGCGGGGCATGTGATCGGCCATTTTCTGTGACACTTGCTGTAATAATATAACATGAATTAGCTACAAAGCATGGCGTGCGAAAGCATGCTTGAGACGCAGAATGTAGCGGGTTCGATTCCCGCCGCGGGACAAATGTTTGTATGATCTGCAAGTATTTGTCTCGGGTCTGGGTGTTTTTCTATTTTTATAATTCATATGCTTTTATGTCACTTCTTATTGAATACTTGTCTTTTTTCTTATAAATGAGTCCTTATTTAACATTACTCTGTTTTATCATACTCGCTTTCCCAAGTCCCAAGTGACGTGTTAGATTTGTCGATTGGCAAATTTAAAAACATAATAAAACAGAAACTGTATATTATAGCATATTTAAAATATGAGATTATTTAGATGACAAAAAAGCTTGGGATGAATCTGCTCTAAATCGACTCAGCATCCGTAACATAGTCTAGAAACAGTTTGAACATAGTCTGAAAAGAAATACCCGTTGCACAGCTTCATAGTTGGCGAGAGCATCTTTGAAGGTCTGGGTGAGGCGTTCCACTTGCAACTTGTGCGGTTTGTCCCCACGTCGGACGACTGTTCCGAGTCTCTGAATGTCCCGTGCCACTGCTGACACGGAACTGTTCACCTTCTGCTGTGTGTCATGACTGAAATAAATAATGTTTTTTTTATTCAATATCCTATATAATATGACAAGAATAATTTTGTCTTCTTATTAGGTGAATCACCTGTACGTCTAGTACGAGTTTACAAAATACGTAAACTATAAAAAATGTCGTGGGCTCGCTAAACTATTCGTTTTTATGTCGACGCAGTGGGCTAAGATCCGGCTGAGACGCAGTAGGTTGCGGGTTCGATTCCCGCCGCGAGACAAATGTTTGTATGATCTGCTAGTATTTGACTCGGGTCTGGGTGTTTCCATGTATAATATGTATGTATTTACAAAAAAAAGTATAAAAAGTGTATCAGTCATGTGGTACCCAAAACACAAGCACTGCTTACTTTGGGGCCAGATGATGTTGTGTGAAATGTCCGGGATTAATTATTATTATTCATGGCTAACGTTCACGCAAAATACCGTCTCTTTAACATAATGTATTGAAAATAAATAATCCAACGACTCAATGAGAAAAATGGATGGTGTTTTCGTAAACTATAAGGTTTACTTTTACTTCAACCAACTTGTCAAAGTAGGAACTCGTACTGCTAAAACGCACTAACCCGTACGAAAACTTTTTTCGTTTTCGAATACAATGATTCGATTTAGCCCGTACTACCGATTTTAGTTCTTCAACGTTACCGCTAGAGGCGCTGCATATAAATGTCTGGAAGCAAACGATACTTTCATATAACTATCGAAACCCGTACTAGGCTTACCTACTCACTTAACACTTTTCTTGTATGGTACCCATAACACAAGCTCTGCTTACTTTGGGCCAGATGATGCTGTGTGAAATGACCGGGATTATTATTATTATTGTTACGCATGCCGAAATGCGAATGTTTGCGTTGATGGTTGAATGTTAATTAAATACTCATTCTTTCCCTCCAAAAATATCTACCAATATACAAAACTAACAATAGGCGTATCGAATGGGTAGCAATAACTAAAAATATCCATAATTTTTTATAAGTATCTACCTACTTCACTAATTTGGAATTACTATTTTTTATTGGCTTTTTAACAATAATCGCGCAATAATTACTGAATTAATTTGAACAAAGCTTAGCGATATAGATCTGGGATCCACCAATGTACAATCAACCTACATCAAAACTACTGGGCTAGTACAAAATTCTCTAGGCAGTCGAAGGAGGCTTTCCCGGATCTTAATCCTAAATACTCCCAAAAACTCCTCAGCCTTAAACGTGACAAACTTCAACTTATCGTCGGTATTGTCATGGGTCACTGCTCATTAAACAAACATTTATGCAGAGGGTGTTTTAGCATAGAGGAAACACCGCGCATGTGCTTTTAGAGTGCAGCAGCGTGGAACCTTAACAAGCTTAATAAGGTCTCCACCCATCAAGCAAAAAGGGCCCATTAGTAGCCTAGTTGCGGAAACCAGTCCACACACCAAGTACCCTATTGTTGTTTATTGTCTACAGATCTTACATTTTATCCCTCAGCTGCACACTATCATTCGGGCCTCCAATTTGTTTCATTGTCTTCTCCAATGCCTTCAAACCACTGTTAATAGTGTTGATATTGTCCGCAATTCCCTCACTAAGGTTGTATAGCTCCGTGGGACTGAAATCTGCAAAGACAACAGGCGGGACCGTTGAGGTCGCACCATAGTCTCTGCTAGATCCACTGATTGCATCTCTTTCAGCCATTTTGATGCTGGAATTAAATAAAAATAATTTCAGGACTGGCCTCTGAGCTCAGTTGGTAGAACTCTGCCTTTTGTGGTTTAGGTTGTGGGCCCTTCATAGACAAAGATTGGTGTTATGAATGTATGTTCTGTGTTGTGTGGATTGTCCACAAAATATTGACCTATTAGCAATTAACCTACTTACTATAGGTATAGGAACAAGGTAACATTTTTGAGCAATAATTGCTCAGCAACTAGTATGAATCAATCTGCAGAAAAAGTTTTCCTAAACTGCTTCATATCACGAGGTAAATTGCTTGTATTGTCAACATCAAGCAATGTTAATGGGTTGTGTAAGTGTTGCTTAGGGTTTTATTATACAAATATGTTCCTGTAGTTTTACAATATTATTCCTTATTCATTAACAAAGAAAAAACGACCACTATTGCGTAGAATCTATGAGGAATTTCCATCAGGAGTTATGTATAAGTTAGTATGACATGAATAATTAATGACTATATTCAACAAGGTATGTACTCAATTTCATCAGGTTTAAATTCCACTGTAGTATTTACCCTCAATTTGGCACTTATGCGTCACGTAGAACTGTCTTTTGTTATGATACAATGCTGAATCACTAGCTAGGCATGGTATGTATACGATGTTTAATATCTCCAAAGAATAGCCTTACATTTACCTTACCTGATGGATGGAACTTCTAAGCACTAACTATTATTCACCAAGAGAACAGGTTTGTTACTTTGCAATTTGCATAATAATCTAAGCACACAGGTTTTCTAAAAATTTCACAACACAATATAAAAATCTGTCGTCCGTCCGTCCCGGTGGGATTAGGACTTGGAGGAACTTAGGAGGGAACTGTCAAGTGTCAACGTCTAGTAATAAACTAGACGTTGACAGTTTGAGCGTAACTGTGTCATAATTTTACCTGGTAACATTGCGCTTTTATGTTATTGATTTTTCTCAGGTTAGGTACATAATATGTATATTTTTATGCTATGTGTTCATATATTAATAGAGGTATTAACTCGGGTGTGAATAATTGGAATAAAAGCTTTGTGTTTTTTTGTGATTCGAGCAAAAATAATTCGTTAATGATTTTATATGAAAAGACACTGATGTTATGATAATGACGAACGACAATAATATACGACGACGACTACGACTTTGTGACATCAGGCTAACATTTGACATTGGAAATATTTTCCCTATATATCGACATACATAATGCAATTACGATCCGTAACGTTTTTAGTTGAGAATGCAGATTTTTAGAGCTAAGAAATCCTTAATATGTACCTATATTAAGGATTTCTTAGCTCTGTGTTAGCTTTCTTAATGTAATTTTTTTTGTTCTATGACATAAATGTTGGCTTGAATTTAGAATAGAATAGAATAGTATTTATTTGCAACAGCATGACACAAATAAGTAAGTTACAGTAAAATAATAACTCAGCATATGCAGGTTGTAAACAACCTGCGCTGGTCTTCCGTTAGAACCTGTTTGCGACCAGTTCCTAAAGTAAAATTAAAATTGCGGACTTAACTAAATATAAATGTGTTTTTGAAAAAGTGACAAACACACAAAAATGTAAAATAGGTGATAAAAATAGAATAAAGTATACAGAATAAAGTATAGGTACAATACATGATCGTTTCAGCTATGATATAATAATAATATTAATTAGAAATATGAAAATATTATAATATTAAATATAATGATAATATTGTAAGAAAAAATAATAAAAAAAAACAAACAAAACGGAACCTCTCAGATCTTGCGCACATACGTTTTCTATACTTATATTGCACTTGTATCGAGTATACGTTCCTGCTTCTTTTGCCAATCGATTAAATATGTTTTTAACTTTATTTTAAAACTATGAATGTTTCCCAGATTCCTTATTGGTGGTGGAATATTATTCCAGCATTTCGACGCAGCGTATCGAAAGCTACCTCTGAAGGCTGCCGTCCTGTGCTTCTGCGTCGATAGCTGACTCGAACATTGCCGTGGTTCACAGGACCTCATACTTGATGCGCTTTTTAACTTTTCCATGATATAAGCAGGTGCGGCGTGTTTTAAGACACCGAAAAGAAGACAGGCAAGATGGAGCTTACGTCGATGTCTCATCTTAAGGATGGAATGAGCGTTCAAGTGAGTTCAAGAGCGTTCAACTTTAGTTTCCGGTAGCACGAATTGGAGAGTGAAAAGGCTTAAATCTGGTAGGGTTTTGCTTCCTGATTATATATTTACCACTTTTAACTTAAGGAAATCCTTAGTTCCCCCCCCTCCCCTCATTTGTTTCCCTTCATTTTTGTGCTACCGGAAACTAAAGTTTAACCAACATTTTTGTTCTATGACAAAAATTTACGAAATTACTTCGAAGTTCACTGAGTGGCCGGCGCGGTATCTGTGACGTCACAGGGACGGCCGCTGCCAGTTAGCCTTGAGCGATAAGGCGCTCAGTGTTTTGTTTGGTTAATTGTGACTTTGAAACAAATTAAGTGTCCGAGTTCTGTATAATTCATCTTTTTAACTATGTATAAATATTGTATAGTGCCGAAATGTACAAACATTTATTTGAAACGCCAGAAAAAAATTGCTTTACGTACTATGGGCCCAAAACTTTGTAAAATTTTTTTTGCGTTGTAAAAAGAGATGATAAAACTCCACCCTCTGCCCAGGCTACAAGGCATTGCTGTGAAGATAATTTCGAATACTTGGCCCAAGGAACATAGGTCGAAATATGAAAAAAAAATCGTAAATATCCTCTCATAGTAAATATCAGATCAGCTGATTGGCGTTTCTACGGGAGGTCGTTTTTTTTAAATATTTAGAACACCCTATATATTTTTTGCTTTATATTCAAGGCATCCTACCTAAGTACATAATTAACGAATGATTTGTAGCAATTAGCTAGATGGCAAAAAACAGCCATTGCTATCCAATCAATATTAAGGTTACTATCATAGAAATCATGCACTAAATGAAGCGTAAGTACCTAGGTTAAAAAGCCATCCGCGAAATGATCTACTAAAATACTTGTGGGTACATATCAATGAGCGAAAACAACATTCGTGTATCAAGATACCACAAGTATCTACTTTATTCATAAGTCCTGAATACGTCCCTGTACTTCTACTTTAGATTCATTCTTTCTTACACCTACCTACCATTAACAGCTTAGACCTAAAGATTACTAATAAGTACCTACGTACGTAGGTAAATAAGCAGCACCTTACTTTTGTAGTTTCCAACCACGGATTTCAGGGCTGGTGAATTTAGAATGATTACCTAGGTACCTAGTCAAATACTATGAAAAATCCACTTTTCGAAGGTTATCTGATTGAGCTTGCACAAAACCAGCTTATTATTATTATTTATTTATATTAGTAGGTACTCATATTATGTAGGTACCTACGTTATAAACTTAAATAACACAAAATTACACTCTAAAAACACTTTATGATACTACCTACTTAAATTATTTCTAAATATAGTGACCAACCGCGTCGCGCTCCGGTCCTTCAAATCGTGAAGTAAAAGCCGGCTGCGCTCGGACCGTCCCAGTGACGTCACGCGCAACCGCTTACATTGATTTTACCTGCAGGAACGGCATAATGTTTATTACCTAATATCTTCGTAAGTAATGCTCAGATTTGCCTAATTCAAAAAGCTACATCATTTATATATCTTACAGAATAACGTGGATACTAGTTCGTGTTTCAGTTATAAATAACTTTCCCTATAGGTTATAGATTGATTGCCTATAGATTGCATCTACCTACTATTATTATGATGAGATTGCCAAGGCGCTCGTTGGCCGGATAAAAAAGCCATGCTTTGGCTAGACTGACTGCTCATAACAGTTGCAGCTTTCATCCAAAACAAAACTACGAATTATAATCGGTACAGTACAGGTATATACAGTACACTCAGTCTATAAAACCAATGCTTTAGTACCATTACGATGATTAAATAATATTGACAGGGATCTAATAATGCTCAAGGGATGGCGACACGTGGTTCACTTTGCACAGAGAAGTGGAATTATACAATTCATGATAATAATGGGCATCGATTTAGTTAATATAATAGTTATGGGGCCCACCACAATATTATAAATAGTTTGTTAATGTCATAATGAGAGGTAGGTACTTCATAAGAAAGTTATAATTTGAAGAACACTATCTTACTAATTACTCGTACTTATCGCTCTGGTTGGAATGCAGTATTAAAATTACTTGACTAGAAAGGAGTTTTGTTTCTGTCTTTATTACCTACCTACCTAATTAGAGTATGATTACATACCTACCTAACCTACGCTCACAAGAAACTGCGAACTTACCCACATTTTAATACAGCATTGCACTGCGTATGATGATTGCACTGCAGTTTTTTCATTGCAAATAACATGGCATAATAAGTCAATAACTGGATTGGATATGGCTGTCATCATATCCACCAAATTCGCTAGTATAGATTGGAACCTACTAAAGTACCTACCTCTGAAACGGGTGTAATATCATTATAAATATTATCTTTCATCTCACCAACCTGGTCTATTGTGGAGATCATGAAACACATAAAAACCTTCATGATACGATGCACTTTCATGATACGTAGGTACCGTAAAACACCCAGTATTCAGCCCCGCACTAGTACTCAGCCTTTACGGACTTTATATCCCTATAAATAGTGTTGAAATTGGTTTATACCTTTAAAATTACGTTTAATCAAATCCCTGTATTCTTTTTGGCTATTACGCACACATACGAAACAATAACATGTCAGGTTGGCTGGGCGTGTCGCTGTCACAATTTTGTTCTTAAGGAGACACGTATGAGTTTTCTGTAAGTTTTTGTGTCTATTTGTTGTAATTTGTGGTGGATTGGGATGCTGTGTTACTATTTAATGATTATTATGTGATAAAATTTACTATTACATGCATTTATTTGCTTTAAAAGCTGTAATTTAGGAGGCCGACTACTGGGTATCGATTTTTTGATGTAGATCCAGTGCTCAGCCTTATGTGGCTGACTACTGGTTTTTTCGTAATTTTCTTATATTTAGCTCAAATTAACGGAGCGATTAATCCCAATTTCGCTCATTAGTTTGATCATAACTCATTTTTACCAGTAGTCAGCCGCATACTAACATGATTGCATGTCAGGGCCCGACCAATGGATCTACAATCCAGTAATCAGCCGTCTGTAGCTGTTTCACGAAATAAAGCACTTATAATCAGAGTTCAATAAAAAAAATTAAAACATACATTTTGATGAAAGCGTATCATCATTACATAGTATAAAACAAAGTCACCTCCCGCTGTCTGTCTGTCCCGATGTATGCTTAGATCTTTAAAACTATGCAACGGATTTTGATGCGATTTTTTTTAATAGATTCAAGAGTGAGAAAGAGTAATTCAAGAGGAGGGATTATGAGGATAAAACATGCATAATATAGTAGATAAACACTGATAATTTTAGAGGTTTCTAATGTGGTGTCGTAAATAAACTCATTTTTTGCGCTTATGCAATGATCGCCTCTGCATTGGAGGATGTTTTCAAGCTCTTGTACTGGCATAGACATGGTATTATCAACATCAATGGCAAACGCCTCACTCACCTTCGATTTGCCGACGATATAGTCCTCATGGCAGAACCGCTGGAAGACCTAGGCACAATGCTCAGCGACCTCAATATCGTCTCCTAACAGTTGGGTCTTAAAAAAAACATGAGCAAGACAAAAATCATGTCAAATGCTCATGTTGCACCCGTACCGGTACATGTTGGGAGCGATATAATCGAAGTTATAGACCATTATGTCTGTTTGGGTCAGACGATTCAACTAGGCAAGTCCAACGTCGACAAAGAGGTCAGCCAACGAATCCAACTCGGATGGGCAGCGTTCGTGAAATTAAGGCACATCTTCTCGTCACAGATACCGCAGAGCCTCAAGACGAAAGTCTACTATCAGTGCGTGTTGCCAGTGATGACACATAGAACGGAGACTTGGTCGCTGACTATTGGCCTCATACACAAGCTCAGAGTCGCGCAACATGCAATGGAGAGAGCTATGTTGGGTGTTTCACTACGTGATAAAATCCGCAACCAAGAACCAAAGTCGCCAACGTAGCGCTCAAAATTTGCAAATTGAAGTGTCAATGGGCAGGCCATATAGCTCGCAGAACTTATAATCGTTGGGGAGTAAAAGTTCTCGAATGGCGACCAAGGACAGGAAAACGAAGCGTAGGACGACCCCCCCACCCGATGGACTGACGACATTGTAAAGATCGCAAGAAGTCGGTGGATGGAGAGGGCTCAAACTCGTTCTTCCTGGAAATCTATTGGGAGGCCTATATCCAGCAGTGGACTTCATAAAGGCTGATATTATGGTGATGAAGCCAAATATGCAAAAATAAGTAAGAGTCTGACTACAGGGTAAGACATGGCTGACTTGTGGAGAAATGAGGCTGAGCACTGGTGAAAAGTGTCATATTTTAATTATGTTGTTTTTTTTATAATTCTATTACAATTTAAATGTTTTGTTGATTTTTTTAGTGAGTTTAATAAATAACCTTTCGGAGAAAAGCTATTGTTTTTATTAATATTATTTAATATTTAAAATACAATTGAAACAAATTTCATTACCCACTAAAAGGGTGACTACTGGGTACTGGGTACCTTGCTACTTAAAAAACCTAGCAAACTCAAGAATTCCAATACCTACTAATAATATTATTTAGTGTAATATTATAAGTTAATTTTGTTATTCAATTGTTTTTATTATTTTACTTACCTACTTTAACTTTTTAGTCTGTATTTTTTTTTGTAACTTACTTTTTTTTCTCTAGCTGTTTGTGTTCCTATTTTCAACGCATTGGATTGTACATACCTATCTGTAATGTTAAAATAAGTTGTAAATAAACAGAATTGAATTAAATGGAATTATAAAAGTTATTCCGTCACATTTTTTTGTAGTGCTATCAACACCCAGTCCACCTAATTCCTATCAAAGTATGTATGTACCTATACCTACCCTACCTATTTTTGAGGTGACATGCTATACCTATGCAGTTCTATCAATAGTAATAGAACTACAGTGAAAAATAACTAGTCACACGACAAGAATAATAAGTGGGAACAGATTGGTAAAACTCTCACGTATTAGGACTAAACCTAGTATAGTTATAGTTCACCTTGTATATAAGACCTTTCAAAGTGATCCTTGTGATTGTATTGAATAAAGTATCTTTGACTTTGATTTGACTAAGTTATATATTATATAGTTCAACCGTCTAGAAATCACTCTAAACGTAGGTGTACAACCCTGTAATATATGTATTTATTTTAATTTTATTATATTTTAATTACCACATCTACAACAAGCATAGGTACTATGTTTCTTAGATCCACTGCCACAGGAAGTTTAGCTAGCACGCGCACTGGCGCTGTTTCCTTGTTCGCAGGATGTTTTGCACTAAACGCTTTTGAATTCGGAACGCACCAGCAACCGTTTGAAATTGCGAGTTGCTATTCCTTATGCTAGTGTATATCTATATATTAGTTTCTGCAACATATTATGTAGGATAAGTTACTATATTTTTACTGGTCTAACAACTCAGTTGGTAGTAGTAGCCTTCTGCTCTGTAGGTTGAGGGTTCAATTCCCCTCCAGGACAAAACTTATGTTTGATAGTCTGTTTGTTATTAGTCTTAGTCGATGGTCAATTGTCAATTCTAGCAGTCACGCGGAATGGCGTCTAGTATTTTCATGGGATTCCTCGTCGTTCAAATCACATTGCACCACAATACACATATAATTCAATTATCCATACCGTCCTGTAGTCACAATCTATTCATTATTCAAATTTCAAATTCCGCCAAGATTACTGAATAAAACATGCAATAAAACGGGTAAAAAATATTAAATTAGCAGAGCTATGTTACTCCATGAAATGAAAGACGAAGAATCCGTTGACAAAGTTAAAAATTATGTAGTAGGATTCTTTGTTTGTCATTTCATGAAGTAACATAATACTTAATAATTAATAAAAAAAAATCTCATTTTATTGCATGTGTTATTAAGTTATCTTAGCGGAATTTTCATGAATAAATTGTGACTACATAGGACAAGTGTGGACAATTGAATTATAAGTGTACTAGCGACCCGCCCCGGCTTCGCACGGGTGCAATCCTGATACTAATTATACTACAGAATGGTTATCCCTAAGAGATAGCCATATACCATCGCGGACTTTTTTGTAGACCTTTTGAGGGTGTACAATACTGTAGTACATTATTTTGATCTATCTCATAGGGTTCAGCCAGCATTTGCAATGTAAGCGCAAAAAAATGTGTTTATTAACGACACCACATTAGAAACCTCTAAAATTATCAGTGTTTCTCTACTATATTATGCATGTTTTAAACACATAAACCTTCCTCTTGAATTATTCTATCTATTAAAAAAAACCGCATTAAAATCCGTTGCATAGTTTTAAAGATCTTCAGCATATAACAGGACAGACAGACAGCGGGAGGCGACTTTGTTTTATACTATGTAATGATGGTGCAATGTGATTTGAACGACGAGTAATCCCGAGAAAGTTATAGACGGCCATTCCGCGATGACGTTAAGAATTGACATATGACTATCAACTAAGTTAGATGCTATTATAGGAAGAAAAGAAGAAATAATTATGTAGTAGGTAGTCATCAGAGTCAGCGCCATATAAACCATATAATATAACACAGTTTTCGGAATAAAATATTTTAATAAATAAAATAAACCTACAAACCCACCTAATTTACCTACTTCACAAAGAGCTGCGCTTCTTTCCTTCCCAAGTCAAGCTCCAATACTTTTCCATCCTTAGCCCTACCAATGTGAAAGTTCATAAAAACATGTTACTTAGTAGATCCCTTTATTCTAAGATTATTTTCCTAGCTACCGCTTCAAGTTGCAGAATATGAATGGATTGAGTAAGTTCAAAACAGCTAACGATCTATTGTTGTTCAAATAAAGAATTCCAGAGCTATTCTGCTGCAGCATTGACCTTCGAAGTATAAATGCTTGCACACCTGTCCGCTCCAAATAGAACGCACTGAAGCATTCTCTTTTATTAGATCCGACGTTCACAAAATCTTTCTATGTCGCTGAAATTAAGCCATACATTGTATTATGAGGGTAGATGTTGACAAGGTTATATGTAGAGGTAGGTAAGAAAAATCTATAAGCTTGTTACCCTGAAACCTTATCCCACCATTACTCAATTTTAAAAGTAAATTTGTCCCATTACTTTCCTTATTACCTGTTTTACAGAATTTGATTCTTATTAATGTTTGTGCTAGTCTCATACATGCTTACCTGGGACAGAATGGCTGCAAGAGTAAGAAATGAACGCGAAGACATCGCCTATAAGTTCTGGGCGCCTGGTCACTGACCTATATCAGACGAGAGTATGACGTTTTATTATATAAGACTAGCTGCTGGCCACGTGGTACCTACCATATAAAGAAGCGTTTACAATGTTATTCCAGATAAACATCTATTTATGTCTTATCCAAGTTTCTTCCAAATACGTCAAGTTGAGCGTAAAGTTGTAATAATACACAATCTCACATCGCACATCTTTCGAATTTATATTTTAGTACATGGAAATAGAAAAAGATCATTAAATATTACATTTTTTTATATTTTTTTGTAGAGATTATAGTTCGTAACGAAAAAAGTGAGATTAGTGTTTTATGAAATGCACAATGTAATGTACAATGTCCTTAGAAAAATAAAATAAACAAAAGAGTAAACCCGCGCGTCTATAGATCGCGGGTGTCCTACCTAACATGTCGTGAGTCTCTCATTTGCCGAGCGATTAGTACCGGATGCTGCACAAATTGCCATCATTTAGCTGCTATGGGGTTGTTTAGCCAATCAATACTAATAAGTAAAAATCAAACGTTTGTCCGGTCGTTGGCCATTGGGACGAGAATGTTTGTTTAGGAGCAGCGGTAGACAAAACGCTCAAGCGTGTGTTTGCGTAAACGAAAAATACATCTTTAAAAACAAAAATCGAAGTATGAAGTAGTAGTAACGACAAGTATAAAATAAAAATGGTTGTCTGTAAAGTCAGTTTACGGACGATAATTTACGTGATAACGTCATAAGAAAACATTGATACATTGAAAATTGCATACTTTTATTTTAACCTAATAAGATGCGTCACAAGCCGAACGTGCTTCTCTATCGCTTGTTCCGCGTTCTCGCTTGCACGCTCGGCTCAGGCAGAACGTGTCAATTGTTCCTGCGTGCAGCCGGCGTTCATCGATTTATAAGACGTTATCACGATAAAAACATCCCTGACACAAAATAAATACATTTGGATAACGTATACACTGAAAAGATTCCAATTAGCCCAAACACGATACCTCTGATGTAAGTTGGTGAGGGGTTGGATATCCTAAAGATTCTAGGTGACGCTGCAGCATCAGGTCAAAGTTGCCATGTTCATGCAACATGATTGATGTAAGGTCACCAAATTTTGAATCGATCAGACCTATGGAATTTGCTCATATCTCTTCATCAACTTGAAAATAACTGTGATTTGAATGGCTGAGCAGATTCTCTAAAATCTAAGGACATCAAGTTACATTTCAAACAAAAAAACTATATCAAAATGTACAATGCCACTGACAGGCACAGATACACAATACAAACTCATAACACCCCTTCGTCGGGAATAAATAACATGCGATGACACACATTATCGTTTTATACACTGAACAATACATCTCATGGATCTCATGCCATATTCCCATTGCAATATAAGCTATTTATTCATTAGATAATGTTTGGTATATATTGGCTTCAATATTAACCTGATTCTAATAAAATTAGCGGTTAGAGTATGTACAGTCACTCACGATATTCTAATAGCAATTATGTGGGAGTGAGAGGCTAAAAGCGCCTTGTTGATCGAGCGAGCGAGCACGTGAAGATCGAAGAACCGTTGGTTGATACGATTTTGGTATACCTTGTCAAGATTGACAGTGTTATATTCATTATAATGTATATTTTGCCAGTGTCAAGTGTTGATACAAAGTCTTATTTTGTCGTTCGTCATTTGTTATCTTTTTATATATAAATCTGAACTACTAGTTTATATTTTCAAACAGAGCCTTAACTTACTTCTGTGCTCTCTATTTATACCTATTAAAGAGCTTAACCTGACTGACTGACTGACTGACTTATTCATCATCGCCGAGCCGAAACCGCTGAAGCTAGAAAGCTGAAATTTGAAAGATGGCATCTTTCCACTAAGGCAGGGTTTTAAGAAATTCAACCCCTAAGAGGGTGAAAACGAATGTATGAAACTTTTTAACGCGGGGTTCGATTTGCTTGAAATTTGATATGAATAAATAAAATGCAAAATAAATGGACACGTATTTCAGGATTTTTTAAAATAACCATAAAAAAGGGGTGAAATAGGGTGTCAAAGATTGTATGGGAACTTTTTAAAAGGTGGTGTGATTTATTTGAAACCTAGTGTTACGGACGACTCATAAATCTTTCGATCAAATTATGAACGCGCTTGCTCAAATAGGTATGGTAGGAACAACTCGAGCATCCGTCGTACTTACCTAGCTAGATCGTACCTAAAACGCGCTTGCTCCAATAGGTGGTGGGGGCGGGCTTCATCCGTATATATAGATTAGGGAAATATTGTGAATTTTTACAGTCAGTCAAGCAAATCAGTGAAGTGAAATAAACCAAGAAAAAGTTAAAAGTCTAGTTAAGAAGTGAAATATTGTACAAGAAAATTTGGAAGAATTAAATAGAAATACAGTCCACTGAACCTGAGTTTCACTGTCGAGATCCCTGACAGTGTTTGGTCCTACGAAGCCGGATCGGAACTGAAGCCTGCGGCTTGGAGTGAGACCCCAGCATTGGCGCTGCTACTCCAAGTGAAGCCTACCTGAAGCCTGCGGCTTGGAGTGAGACCAGCATTGGCGCTGTTACTCCAAGTGAAGCCTACCTGAAGCCTGCGGCTTGGAGTGAGACCAGCATTGGCGCTGCTACTCCAAGTGAAGCCTACCTGAAGCCTGCGGCTTGGAGTGAGACCAGCATTGGCGCTGCTACTCCAAGTGAAGCTTACCTGAAGCCTGCGGCTTGGAGTGAGACCAGCATTGGCGCTGCTACTCCAAGTGAAGCCTACCTGAAGCCTGCGGCTTGGAGTGAGACCAGCATTGGCGCTGCTACTCCAAGTGAAGCCTACCTGAAGCCTGCGGCTTGGAGTGAGACCAGCGTTGGCGCTGCTGCTCCAAGTGAAGCCCACCTGCAAACCTGCTGCCTGGAGTGAGCCCAGCCGATACGTGCTGCTACTCCAGGTGAAGACCAGTGATATAGTGCACTGCTTAGCTATAACATAAGCACTGCCATTCCCTGGAAAGCCAATTGAAAAGCGAAGATCACCCAACGGTGCTACTGCCTCGAGTTGAAAAAAGAAAATCACCCAACGGTGCGACGGGTAGCAGAGCATCGGGCAGCCGAGCACCGGAGGAGATACGGCCTGCCCCCCGCCCCCCCCCTGCGGATCAACGGTTTTAAGATAAGTACAGTAGGGAACTCGGGTAGGTAGGAGTAGGTAGGGGCGTCAAGTGCTGAAGAATGCCAACTACCAGAAGTCGAGCGGCAGCCGATGAACTACGCGTGTATGAAGACTTCCCTGCCTCGCCGTCTGCGGAAGCATCCCAACCGGAAACAGCACGCGCCGTTACCACCCGCATTGGCAGCGGTGTCGCCACGTGTACCATGACCGCACCACCCGGGGTCGCGACGACCAGCGCCGTATCACACTCGACGCATGCGCCTGCGCCAGCGCCACCCACAAATGATCCTTCCATGATTAAGGATCTAACGCCGTGACGCACGAACACAGGCGTACCTGCACGAAGAACCCGAGCCGCGTCGATACAGTCCAAAGGATCCACCGTCAGTGCAACCGCGCGTATCAAGCAGGCAGAATTCGAAGCCGAAGAACAACTAGCGGAAATCCAACGGAAGGAATTGCAGATACAAGCCACGTTGATACAAAAACGGCTAGCAGCAGACGTCGCTGCGATTCATGAAGAAACCGACCGAGAGAGCAATGCGGCCGAAGAAGTAGAAAACAGGGTCACCGACTGGCTCACACGGGGGGAGCCTCGGCACCCTGACATAGTAGATACGGATACGAGATACCAGTCAGGGACCCGGGATAGGTCTAACGAGAGATACACGCCGAACCGTGTCAAGTTTGACCAGCAGCAACGACCCAGGTCGCCGACGCCAAATCGAGCACGAGAACGAGGGATCGATCGGCTGGCTGATTCAATAGAGAGGATGGTCAGAGGAAGAGCGCCACCAAGACAAACGCAAGACTTACCTATTTTTAACGGAGCTGTGAGCGAGTGGCTACCATTCAAAGCAGCTATGACGGAATCGACCAGTCTACACCAATTCTCACCGGCGGAAAACATTGCTAGGCTTAGATCGTGTCTTCGAGGTGAAGCGCGACAGACAGTGTCCGCGTTATTGTATACTGCGACAGATCCAGCAGTTATCATGCGAACATTGGAACAGTGCTACGGGCGCCCAGAGATGATCATAGACAACGCGCTAGAAGAAATAAAGAAGCTTCCACGACTGGGCGTAACGGCTAGTGATCTAAATGCTTTCGCCATCAAACTTCAAAACATAGTGACAGTGATCGGTTGCCTAGATGAACGAGGCTACGTACAGAACCCTATGCTAGCCAGGCAAGTCACTGACAAGCTAGGACAGCATACGAGATCGAAATGGTGCGACTACGCGGAAGATTTTGGACATCCTCGAGAGCCAGAAATAGTTACGCTGTCCCGCTTTCTCATGCGCGAGGCCGACCGCGCTATGAGACATTCGTACGGAGCTACGACGACCAAGAGCGCAGTGGTTAACCCACGACCCACGGAACAACAGCCACGAATAAACGATCGTAACCGCAAGACTGTGTATGCTACAACAGAGGACAAGACACCAGAAGTCGCTAAAACAGAATGCCTCTGTTGCGGAGCCGGACACATAACCACAAAATGTGGTAAAATTGCAAAGATGTCTATGGACCAGAGATGGGAATGGGCCAAGGAGATACGCGTCTGCTTCCGATGTTTGAACAGCAAACACAGACGTTTCCGCTGCAAGGTCAAGTTATGTGGCGTGAACGAGTGCCGTAGACCACATCATGCTCTTCTGCATAATGAACACGAAGTAACTACGCCCGCCGCGGAGCCAACTCCCAGCGAAGAGATGGCGCTAACGGCGTCAGCACATACGTCAGTAAGCACGGACCGAGTCTTACTAAAAGTATGCCCGATCACGATCAAAGGCTGTAACGGGAATGACATCAATACTTACGCTTTATTAGATGAAGGATCAACGATAACGCTGGTAGATGATGAGATCGCTGTGAAAGTTGGAGCTCAGGGCCCGAAACGGTCCTTACACATCGTCGGCGCTACTTCTAGTCAAAGTGAACCCGATAGCCGAGTAGTAGATATTTCAACTCGAGGGCGCGGTCAGGCTAACTATCAGCTAATCAAAGCACGCACGGTGAAGAATTTAACACTGGGACGACAATCAGTCGGTACGGAACTTCTTCAACAAACGCACTTACTTGAATTAAATCCGGAAAGCGTATGTTATGCAAACGCAAGACCGCAAGTTCTTATTGGAGCTGATAACTGGCACCTCATAGTGACACGGCGGTTACTAACAGGAAAAAGAAATCAGCCCGCCGCATCACTTACTAATCTAGGATGGATCATTCATGGTTGCACACCTAGATACACCATAGCACAGGGAAACAATATTTTGCACGTGAACAAGTGCCAAGAAGCCCAGAACGATAGTCAAGCGAGCGGCCGAGACAACGAACTGAACGAGCTAGTCAAGGCGCACTTCGACATAGACGCACTGGGCGTATCGATCAAACGAAAACCGATAGCGGAACATGAACGCGCTAAGGAAGTTTTCAACGCCACAGTGAAGCGAATAAACGGGCATTTTGAGGTGGGACTACCGTGGATCGAAGATAAAGTAGAACTACCACCGAGCTACGACATGGCCGTGCGTCGACTGCGAGGAATAGAACGTAAAATGGACAAGTCGCCTGAATTCGAAAGTAGTTACACGGCTCAAGTGCAGAGACTGCTGGACAATGGATATGCTGCTCTATGCGAAATGGATCACGACCAGAACGATCGTCTGTGGTACCTACCTCATTTTGCGGTCATGAATCCAAATAAACCTAACAAGGTACGGTTGGTGTTCGACGCAGCCGCAAGCACGAATGGAACTTGTTTGAACGACGTGCTTCTAGATGGACCGGATCTACTACAGGCATTACATGGGATTTTGTTCCGCTTCAGAAAGAAGCCGATAGCAGTCACGGCTGACATTAGAGACATGTTTCTTCGAGTGAAAATAAGGCCAAAAGATAGAGTAGCTCAACATTTTCTATGGCGCGGCAAAGAACGTTCCGGACGACCGCAGAAATATGTAATGTCGTCAATGATCTTTGGTGCTAGGAGCTCGCCGTTTTTAGCTCACAGCGTGAGGGATCGAAACGCAGCGGACCACAAAGACTCGCACCCACTAGCCTTTGACGCCATAACCCAGAATCATTACATGGATGATTGGGTAGATAGTTTCGACACTGAAAAAATAGCTGCGCAAACAATAGCGGAAGTACGAGAGGTACATAGTAAAGCGGATTTTGAGCTAGCAGGTTGGAGTTCGAACCGTAATGCTTTGTTGGAAGGCATCGCTGAAGGGAACCGAACGCACGCACCTAAAGAACTCGCAGCCAACGCTCATCTGTATGGAAAGACGTTAGGGATTCTATGGCTACCTCAGACCGACGAGCTTGCGTTCAACACTACTATGCCACGCGTGCCGGACGAAGTAAAGAACTTTACTTGAGCACCAACCAAACGCGAGGCGCTCGGAACTGTCATGTCGTTGTTTGATCCGTTAGGGCTGTTAAGTACATATACTATTTCAGCCAAGATCATGCTTCAAGAACTATGGAAGAAAAAGGTGGGGTGGGACGAACCGATTCCCCCCGAAGAAGCAACGATCTTCAACGAATGGCAAGCGGATTTGAAATATATAAGTGATCTCAGACTACCTAGGTGCTACCACCACGGAGATGTCACTAAACAACAGCTACATGTATTCTGTGACGCTAGTGAAAAAGCTTTCGCAACGGTCGCATACTGGCGCTTCGTGAGTAAGGAAGGCGTCAGCATCAAACTGGTGGCAGGAAAAGCGAAAGTTGCACCGTTGAAAGCACAGAGCATCCCACGAATGGAACTGCAAGCTAGCCTGATCGGTGCGAGACTCGCCAAAGAAATCATCGAAGGTCATAAGATGGATCTAGAAGTAATCTTATGGAGCGACTCGAAAACGGTACTGCACTGGATCAGGCGGGACTCGGTACGATACACACCCTATGTAGCGCATCGGCTGAGTGAGATAGCAGAACTCACCCGGACGGACCAATGGCGGTGGGTTCCCACCGCGCATAATGTGGCCGATGACGCGACCCGCTGCGGTAACACCCAGGTGCGCAACAATAACCGTTGGTTCGTAGGCCCTGCGTTCCTATATGAAGCTGAGGATCGCTGGCCTAAAGAGGTAGAATCTGAGCTAAGACAAGAAGAAGTGTTAGTTACGTGCACAAGTAAGAAAACGCCATTTATCGACGTTTCCAGATTTTCATCCTACGAACGAATAGTTAGATCCGTTGCTAATGTGTTAGCGTTTATAGAGAAGTGTAGACGACGCGCTAAAGGGCTTGAGATTAGACACATACGAGAAGCCGAGCGACTGCTCATAAGAGAAGCGCAGCGAGAATGTTTTTGGGAAGACTTACAGCGTCTAGCAAAAGGAAAAAACGTCAACCGTTCTAGCCGGCTCTATAAACTTGACCCGCAGTGCGGTACTGATAAAATAATACGTTTAAGAAGTAGAATAAACGCTGCTACAGTGTTAGACCAGTCAAGAGACCCACCGATTCTGGATGGATCACACCAACTTACGCGCCTACTGATACGGCATGAACACGTAAAAAACGAACACATTGGGAGAGAGCAAATAGTAAACAATCTACGACAACGATATTGGATACTACGTTTACGCACTACTGTTAGGAAAACAATACGTGACTGTGTATGGTGTAAGGCAAAAAGGGCTAACCCATCCGTACCAGTGAAAGGAAATTTGCCTCTAGCTCGCCTTAGTACCCACACACGACCATTCACAAACTGTGGTCTAGATTGTTTCGGCCCAATGTGGGTGGTAATCGGAAGACGAAGAGAGAAGCGGTGGGGAATGATCTTTACCTGCCTATCGATCCGAGCCATTCATATAGAAATAATAGCAAGTCTAAGCACTGACTCTGCTATCATGGCCATCAGAAGGATGGCTGCGCGTCGGGGAATACCGAGCCTCATGATGTCCGACAACGGCACCAACTTTCGGGGCTCAGACGAAGAACTGAAGAAAGCGTTCCAGGAGTGGCTTCCAGCACTAAAAGATTTTGCGTTAACAAAAAGGATCGAGTGGCGTTTCATCGATCCTGGTGCACCAAACCAAGGAGGAGCCTGGGAACGAATGATAAGAACGGTAAAGGGGGCTCTAGCAGTAACTCTCTCTGAGCGCGCACCTAAAGAAGAGGTATTAAATACTCTGATGACAGAAATAGAGCATACGGTGAACTCTCGACCTTTGACTCATGTACCAGTCGACCCTGAGGACATGGAAGCTTTAACCCCTAACCATTTCCTGCTGGGAAATGCGATCGGTCTTCCCTACGTAGGAGAATGTGATACGGCCGACAAACGATCCTGGCGTGTTGCTCAGGCCTTAGCGAATTCGTTTTGGGCAAGATGGATAAAGGAATACTTACCTACACTGGCACCTCGAAACGATATAAGAAAGACTGTAAATAACGTCAAACCAGGTGATTTAGTGGTGATAGCCGACGGATTGCTACCTAGAAACGTGTGGCCCCGTGGTCTAGTCGAGCGTGTATACGAGGGACCCGACAAGGTGGTGGTGGACCAGACGTAAGGACGCGAGGGGGTATCTTCCGAAGACCGGTGAGAAGGCTCATCGTCCTACCAGTAGAAGAGGGCTGCGAAGATCTACGCCGAGGGGAGAATGTTACGGACGACTCATAAATCTTTCGATCAAATTATGAACGCGCTTGCTCAAATAGGTATGGTAGGAACAACTCGAGCATCCGTCGTACTTACCTAGCTAGATCGTACCTAAAACGCGCTTGCTCCAATAGGTGGTGGGGGCGGGCTTCATCCGTATATATAGATTAGGGAAATATTGTGAGTTTTTACAGTCAGTCAAGCAAATCAGTGAAGTGAAATAAACCAAGAAAAAGTTAAAAGTCTAGTTAAGAAGTGAAATATTGTACAAGAAAATTTGGAAGAATTAAATAGAAATACAGTCCACTGAACCTGAGTTTCACTGTCGAGATCCCTGACACCTAGTTTGGATACTTAAAATGCAAAATAAATGGACACGTGTTTTAGGATTTTTCAAAATAACCCTCATAAATGAGTAAAATGTGGAGTGAATGTTTCAATGGAAACTTTTTGGGTGATCAGGTAATTTGTTTTTTGGAACTTATCAATACAATTTGGCTTCAATTCCTTTAAAAAAACATGCGAGCGAAGTCGCGAGCAACAGCTAGTTCTTTTATATTTTCTATAATCCTGTGTATGTGTGTGTGACAATGAGGGTATGCGTGTATCTGTGCTTTACCCACTGATGTCTTTAGTAGAACTAATCTATCTAACTCAGTTGTTCAGGAGCTAATAGGGAGGTACTTTCTTATTATAAATAATATTCTCTAAGTAGTTAATACCAATTAGTTTATTATTAATACATATATATAATATCAGTACGGCCAAGTAAGAACTCATAGGCTATCTACCTTGGTAACTTTCTATATCATACGTTCTAAGTCAGTCGATGTAAAAATATCAATAAATAAGTGTCGATCCGTATATGTTATGACCAGAGACAGAAGTTTTAGGCATCGTGGTAGATGACGACGTCCTTGAAGTAGAAGTTAGGGACGTTCATGAGTTGCCAAGTGAACAGGGGACGGTTCATTGGGTAACTGAGAGGTTTGTCCGAGGGTATACGCGCGCCTGAGCCGAGCCCAAGGGAGGTAGCGGGGGGTGGAGGGGGCGACGTAATCGTCGATGAACACGGCCAGTTGGAAAGTCATACCGTTCTCAGTACCTGGTGGAGAACAGACATATTAGTGATTAACGCTGGTGATAGAGTTCTTGTGGTGTGAAGGTCTCCGTCAGCAGCGAGTAACAGCTAAAAAACAGTTAGTGCTTTATCATAAATCTCAACCATGAATGGGCTATAATTTACGCTGGCTGCTGATGAGCATTGTTTATCATGGTTGATATTTTAGGACCACTAGGCAAGCGAGCTACGTCTCTAGCGCTCCTAGTTGCTATAATATATCAGACCCTGAAGCAGTACCCTGGCCCTGAATAAGATCCTAACAAATCAGGTTTGCCAAGCTTGCAGGAAAAAACCTAGAACTCATGATTTGCTCAAGGCTAAATCAACAGTAATAAAGACATAAAAATGTCTAGAATGCCTTTAGGCAGCAGTAGGTTGTCAGGGAACTTGTTGATGAACTGGGACGCGTCAGGCATCCACTTGCCACTGGCAACCTTCTCGTAAAGCTTGTCACCGTCCAGCCAGTCCTTGACTGTCCATTCGTTGGCATAAGATGGGCGGCTGATGTAATTTTCTCCGGATTTCACTGCGGAAATAAATGCATTTGGTTCCAAACAATTTTGTTGATTTAGCTAAGGCATACGCTTAGATCGAGTTGCCCTTATGTTAAATCGTTTTGATTTATATCTAGGAAGCCGTTATGCCAACACCAGCGACTTCGTTGGCACGAAGTTACCACGCTGTTCATCTACTACCCACACAGGCCACACACCTACAAGTACTTAAAAACATATCTGAAATATTCTATCATAGTGGAAACATCAACTCTACATTGCGAATGGTGCTTATTTTAGTTTTCTGTTTAGTAAGGCCCACCCAAGTAAGGAAGCATTAAGGCAGGAGAGTTACTCACGCTCGTAAGTGAACTCCTCGAACTGGAAGAAGTTTTCGGAGTTGTGGCGCACGTCGATGAGGTAGCCTTTGCTATCATACTTGGGTCCCAGGAAGAACTTGACGCTCACGGTCTTGGCAATGGGACTCTTCACGGTCACATTCACGCTGAAGTCTTTGTGATTCAAGCGGGTGTATTCAGCGTATACGAAGAAATCTTCCTTAGCTTCTTTGCCTGGGGTAAAAACAAAAGATCTGACTATGAATTATGCCAGTATTTATCTATGTGAAATAAACTCGTAAGGCTCATCTACCAAGCAAAGTTATCCAAAGACAAGACTCTTGACAAAAGACAAAATTTCATGACAACCTAAACTTACGTTCATTAGCATTCAAGGGGAGAGCGTTGACAAGGTTAACTTGGATCTTCTCCGTGAAGGTAACCAGCTTGTCTGTTTCCACCTCCTCGATCTTGACGCCAGAAACGCTCAGCACCTCAGGGGTGTAGAGCTTCATGATCTTGTTCCAGTGGTAGAATAGGTTCAGGACGTGCTTAAGCACGATGTAGTAGGCAGGATCGCTCAGGGCGGTCTGGTAATTCTCAAAAAAAACAACACGCCCTATAGTTATTGCTCCCAGAATAAATTATAATTTATACGGCTGTAGTTGATTTATTGTCTTACCCTTCGGCGAGCTCGATGGAGTCGTAGGCGGTGTTTCCAATGATGGAGGCGTACAGCCGGAGGAAGTCTTTGTAGAAGTAGCTGTTGGGAGAGTCAGCGTTGGCCTGAATCAGGCGGCCGAGGAGGTCGGCACCATCGTCTGTCTTGAGGCTGACTTGGTCACCAGAGGGCTAAAGGGGTCAAGAAAAAGGCCATTATTGTAATAATTGTTCAAACATTTAAGAAAGAAAGAAAAGAAAGAAAATTTGTTTATTTGACAACACATTACAGAGCGGATCAATAAAAAAAAAATTAAAAAATAACAATATAGGATAACAACATAAAAAACAACAAAAAAAAAAACAAACAATAAGATATAAAAAATTAAAAACAATCTTTAAAGATAAAAACAATAAACTATATAACACAATCTACATCGTGTAAGCACCAACTAGTCCCGCTCTGTGTGCGCAGCCAAACAGGTCCTGAACTCAGCATAAAAGCTGCTCTACATGGTTGATAGTGGCTACCTACCATGTATAGCTGCGCTGGTTTAAACGTAAGTTAACGAAATATTGTGTTGCTTTACTTACAGTGACGTAATAACCTTTGTCGATAGCTTCCCAGATGCGAGGCTCAAACTCTCTAGCCTCTTCAAGTTTGGACGCAAACTTGTTTTGGTCAAGGCGGAAGTTGTCGGGCCTGGATGGCATAGGGACACCGTTTTCATACAGCATGCCAGATGTGAATCCGTCAGCGATCTCGTCAGACAATACGGGGATCTCTCCAAGACCGTTGGACAGTCTCTCCATGTAGTAACGAGCAACAATCTGCTTCATGTTGAACCACCAGATCTCTCCACGCCTATCCTTGTTCAGGCCAGGGACGACGCTGCTGCTGAGCGAAGAGGGGTACTCAAGGCTGTAATAGTAGTTCAGAGCGTTCAAAGAGTGATCATGGGTGAAGTTACTAATATCATTCAGCTTGTTCTGGCTGTAAGCCCAGAGGGAATCGTCTCCCTTGATGATGATGTTATCGTCTTCGAGGTATGTTGACGGATATTTGGCCACAAAGTCTTTGCCTTGCACGTTGTTCCTCTGTGCGGTATACAGAACATCAGCACTGACGAAGAAATTGGGGAAGACATCGTAAATTGGTGCGATGGTGAGCCCCTGGGTATCAGGTCGGTGAAGGATAGCGACGCTGTAAGCGTACACGAAGAGACCTTCGTTGATAATCTCGCGTAAGTAGATAGCGGTGTTAATGAACGCGTCGAAGGTTCTGGCAGAGTAGAGTACGTTGAAGGCGGTGACGGTCTCGATGCTGTGAGCTGGCTCGTAGACCGCGTAAGGGATGTTGCGTGGCATGATCCATTTGTTCTTGATCATGACGGTGTATTGAGAGACAGCGGTCACATTCTGTAGCAAAGAACTGGCCCATTAGAAAACAGGGTTACCTCGAACACTTTTTTACTGTCGATCAAAAGTTGGATCAACCTGACAGTTGCACTGAGTTACGATCACCTAGTTACAAGTTACTATTTACCAAAGAGTACATTATAAACAAAATGAACCTACATTATTAACCGACTTCAAAAAAAAGAGGTTTCTCAATCTGACCGTATATATATATTTTTATAAGTTCGCGGATAACTTTGTCGTTTATGAACCGATTTTGATGATTATTTTTTGTTGGAAAGGAGATATCCCAAGGGTGGTACCATTATAAGGAAATCAGGATCTGGTGATGGCATCCCAAAGAAATCGAGGGGAACCTTTGAAAACCGTAGTGGCGACTAGTGCGTTTGTTATTTTATTCATTAAGTAGGTAATATAAAGCACTACTACATAAAGGTCAGGAGACGATCTGATAATGGAGCCGAAAGACAGTCGAGGGAACTCCTATACGATTTACAGCAATTACCTGGTGTTTGGGCTTGATTAATTTGTATTGATGAGAACTTGTACACCTAGACGGGTTGTGACTGTCATTAGGGGTCTGATGATGAAGACGAATGACAGTCAAGGGATTTTTTACTTTTTAGTTTCCTGTTTACAGTCGGTTTTTTTTTGTTTAAAATTATACTAAATTATAGAAATTATGATCCCTGGAAGGCGAACTTATGCTTGGCAAACGGCAATGTGCAGATCAATATTTATACTCGTACATACGCGGTAATGATCAATGTTCTTCTCAATGGTCCACGTGGAAGCGATTTCCTGGAACTTCTTGATGACGTGGGGCTCTTTCACATGGTAGTATAGCTGTAAGACTTCCTTCTGGCGCTCTTGAAGGACTTTCATGTCCACTGTAACACATATAAACACCAAGATTTCATAACTATTTGAACCAGACCATCAAAAACAGGATCATACTCGAACTAAAATGTACTTTACTTAGTGTGTGGTACCTAGGTCATATATTAGGTACGGAAGTAAGTACTTAAATTGTTTGACGAGTTGGTACGCGCTAACAAGCACTTTTTTAATTGATGATTACTGGTATGGTTGGTAGGTACTTACACTTTTCCACCTTATTGCTGGAGTCTCCGAAGACGCTTGTAGCGCAGAGCGCCACTAAACAAAGCACCCAAGCCACCATGATTGCCTCTGCCCATCTTCCGATAAATATCCTCTATTTATACTCACCAAATTAGATAAAATAATGTTTAATAAAACTTATCGAGGGTCACTTTTTGCGACAACTTTCGTTGTAAAAAGTTGGCTTATCTGAACTGCTTCACATACACACACGCAATCTAAACGGCCATCTAACTGTCCATCTCGCTCTCATGCCAAAACTACTGAACCGATTTAAATGAAATTTGGTACACAGATAGTCTAAAGCCTGAGAAAGGACATAGACTACTTTTTAATTGGAAAAAAGTATTGTAAAGGGTTGAATAGAGGGATAAAAGATTTTATGAAAGTATTGTCATTTTCAGAACTAGAAGCATAAAATTTTAGGCTGTTGATTCCTACTAATATTATAAATGTGAAAGTCTGTCTACAACGTTTTTACGTCTAATCCGCTGAACCGATTTTGATGAATTTTGGCATAGAAATAGATAGGACCTTGGAAAAAGTCATAGGTTACTTTTTATGTAGATACTATGCAATTTGGAAGTTTCTTAAGTCGCTAGGAATTGGAAAGTCTCGCCAAGACCACTCTCCTAAACATTTAAACATTGATTCTTTAAATAAACACTTTTCTACTTCTACTGTATTTGATAGTAACACTAAAAGTTTAACCTTAAATCATCTTTCTAGTATTCCAATTCCTGACTATTCTAGTTTTGATTTTACTCAATTTTCCGAAAGTGATGTTAAGAAGAGCATAATGACTATATCTTCGAATGCAATCAGTAGCGATAGTATCAGCCGTAATATGATTATTCCTATTATTAACGAAATCGTTCCTGTCATCCGGCATATACTAAATGCATCCCTGATTACTGGCGATTTTCCATCAACGTGGAAAGAGGCCCAAATAACCCCCCTTCCAAAAAAAGCTAATCCATCATCCTTTACTGAATATCGTCCCATTTCCATTCTTCCGTTCCTGTCTAAAGTTTTAGAACGTTTAGTCCACCAGCAACTTAGTTCCTTCCTGTCCAGTAATAATCTCCTCAATCCTTTCTAATCTGGTTTCCGTCCCGGCCACAGCACTGTGTCAGCCCTGGTGAAGATCATGGATGATATACGTCACGCTATGGATGACGGACAACTCACCGTTCACTTCTTGATTTTAGTAGTGCCTTTAATAATGTTCATTTCGATATTCTTCTAGGAATTTTACGCTCTCTTAACTTATCTCCTGAGGTAATTGAGTGGTTTCACAGTTACCTGTATGGTCGCCGGCAACGTATCCGCATAGATGATTCATACTCATCCTGGTGTGATATTAAAGCTGGTGTTCCTCAGGGCGGCATTCTATCTCCACTTCTTTTTGCAATATTTATTAATAGTATCTCTCAACATATTTCTTCGTCTTATCACTTATATGCAGACGATCTCCAAATCTATACTCACGCACCTTTATCTCTGTTACACGAGGCGGTGGATGCCACTAATTTTAACTTGCGTTGCGTTTCTAACTGGAGCAAATCATATGGTCTCTCTATAAATCCAGATAAAACGCAAATAGCTCCAGAATGATATCCAAAATTGACTGGTTCCATCTCCCTCAGGTGATCTTCGACGGCAAATGTATTCAACTGAGTGACTCGGTAAAAAACTTAGGCGTACACAAAGACAAGCAACTTTCGTGGCGACCGCACTTGGCTGAAGTCAGTCGAAAAGTGTTTGCTGTTGTAGCTTCTCTCAGAAGGCTTCGAAATTTTCTCCCTACCGCTACTAAAATTGCGCTTGCACAATCCCTCCTTCTTCCAATCCTTGATTATGCTGACGCCTGCTATCTCGACATAACTGAAGAGCAACTTTATAAGCTTGAGCGTCTCCAAAATTACTGTATACGATTCATATTTGGTTTACGCAAATATGATCACATTTCTGAATTTCGCAATAAACTCAAGTGGTTGCCAATCCGTTTTCGCCGGAATGCTCACATTCTCAATCTTCTCTTTAATATTCTGTTCTCTCCTTCAACGCCCTTTTAACTCAAGAAACGGTTTGAATTTCTCTATCTCTCTAACCCTCGACTCTTACGCTCCTTAGATACCAATCAACTCAAAATTCCTGTTCACTCCTCTACCTTCTATGGAAAGTCATTTACAGTGCAGGCTGTCCGCTTGTGGAACGCGTTGCCTGTAGATATCAGAAAGGCAAAGACTCTTCCCATCTTCAAAAACTTGGTCATGAAACATTATTTGTCGTGCTGTTATACGTAGTCATTTCTGTATTGTTGATTTTTTAAACTGTTTATCATTATATGTATATATTATATATATATATATATATATATATATATATATATATATATATATATATATATATATAATATATATATATCTATTGAGTTCATATGTATGTATATATTTATATTAGTATTTGTTTATCTTATACATATATGTAAGTATGTAATTATATAAATACACCACACCTACATGCCCTTCTCTGTCTATTTATAGTCCAGTCCATCCAACGGTTGCCTGGTAGAGATCGCTATTAGCGATAAGGCCGCCCATTGTATTGCCTTAAATAAGTTTAGTTTTTTGTTACTGTAATATTCTGTGTGGTAGTCAATAAAGTGTTTTCTATCTATTTATCTATCTATCTATGCGTGCGAAGCCGCGGGCAGCAGCTAGCTGCTGCCCGCGTAATGTATGCTATGTAATGCCCGCGTAATATAATATGAAATTTACATTAAACAAAAACTAGTTTAATACCGTTTAAAACGATCATTATATAGCTCAACTGATCCTATCATTGCTGCATCACAGCATCCCCAAGGGCATTACGTAATCTGTTACGTTTAATGTCAATGCTACTCGTAATATGGGCTGGGCTGGAATCTGCTACATATTTGGTGGCGCGATGTTTCTTGCAGATACACAGAAATAATTATGAAAAAGCTATTTCCTTGTTCCCCGCGGTCCCAGGGTCTAGACTCCAAAAGGCACAGATATATAGGCCTTATCGAAACCGGCATTTCGAATTCGGCACAATTGGCAGCCGCACCATCTCTATGAAAAGTCCCGGCAGATGGGATGCGGCCAATGTGCAAGCAGCGTTCCACAATGGTCTACCCATCTCCCAATGGACAAAAGTAATGCCTTCAGGCTTCTTACCATCACGTATCAGGCCATTCGGCTAGAGAACATCTACATTATACTTTGATACTGGCATCGTTAAAACTCGCGCGGTGGGCAATCCTACCGGGGCGGCCCTAGAACGCATGATCTCTATACCCGTAGAGATTAAGCTGGTGGACTGCTGTACTAAACTGGCACTGATGAGAAGCGCAGTATCCCACACCTAACCGCAGAAAAATTGCAATTCGAAATTACGTTAAATCAATTAAACTGCTAATAGGAGTCGGTCAAGAACAAGAATACTTTCCAACGAAGGAGTCAAGCCGCCTGCGCCAATGCTGCCAGGGCCAGTGCCAGCTGTGTGAAGCAAAAACAAAACTATTAGAAGTACCTTTGTTTCAGAATTTCGTATTATTCAATCACAAAAAACGTTTTTCAGCATTACTTATTTATTTATAAAAAACCAATGTCGTCCACGGAAACTTTTTCTCGATGTACCGGTTGACCGGCAATGACCGCCGTTGACGGGAATGCAATGACTATCAGCAAGATATAACGTAGACCTTGGGGGGCATACGTTGCCTTGCTGCATCATCATATCTTGCAGTTATTCGATGCAGGAATCATTTTAAAGCATCTCTGTAGATGCTCCTAGAAGTAGCCCGTTTCTCTTTAAGACTTTGTCGTGGTTTACCGGGATGTCTGCAACTCTTGGAGCCACTAGAGAAGTGTTTTTGGGGGTAATATAGATTAGATTATAATAGATTAGCAATACAATGGGCGGCCTTATCGCTAAAAGCGATCTCTTCGGGGCAACCTTTGGATGGACAATAGGATATATATTTGATGGTCTTTTTTACATTAATCAGTTTGAATGCCTTGATAATATCGTTTTTGTCCACATGTTCAAAGTAAAATTGTGTGACACATTCAGGTAAACTATCTTAAACAATGATTCTGCTATTAGATGAGAAGAGTTTAAAGACTTTGTAGTGGATACTGGAATATCAGTAAAAAAAGTTTCAAATGCCTTTGCTACATCTGTATCATCCTGAATGATATTATTGTTGATATTTAAATTGATTACCCATTATCATTGATATTATGAGCTTTGGATTTTCCGGTCTCACTATTAATTATTTTCCAAGCTGCTTTTATTTTATCTTGAATGTTTTTAATTTTTGAACTATACTGAGATTTAGCAAAGCGACAAACATTTTTAAAGATTTTTGAGTAATTTTTTTTTTTTTTTTTAAATTCTTCACTAAAGTTATAACATTTTCACTGTACAATTCATACAAGGTGAGTAGGAGTAGGCGTCTACTCATATGTATACCTGCTGTTGCCCACTCACAAAATGTTGAACTGCCTGAGACCACAATAGTTTTGGATGTGAAGATGGAACTGAATACTTTATTAAATTCAGTGAAAAATGTATTATATAAATCATTTGGATTATCATCATTATACAACAAAAAAGGCAAGTTGGTATCCAGGTTCAATCTTACTTTCTCTGAACGATCAGTGGTAACTGGTATATAAGTATTTTTTTTGTACATTTTTATTATTCATTTTAGTTCGTTTGAACTAGTTGACCAAAATGGTCAGAGTGAATATTACTAATTATATTTTTGCATATTATGTTTACATTGGTAAAGATATTATCTATGCATTTGGCTGAAGTGGCAGTTATTCTAGTTGGCTCCATAAATGTAGGTTCAAGATCAAGACCAAATGATTTAAATGAAATAGTTATTCTGGTACTTAATGAATATTTTTCAAGCAAATTTATATTAAAATCACCGCATACAACAATTTCTTTATTTGATTTTGTAATAGACTTATGCAAAATGTCCTCCATAATTTTCTCAAAATATCAAATGAGGCGGTTGGCGGGCTACAAGAACCCGCTCCTACTCTATGCAGCCACCTTAATATGATTAAGGTGGCGTCGGTCAAGTTACAGAGCAGTTATTTGTAATTAAAAACATTCATTCATGGATCCACTCCAGCAACCTGTGTAGGTTGAAGTTTCCACTCCACTGATGCCTGGGATTCTTTTTGATAGCGCAGGCTTTCCCAGGTACTCACACTAACGGCTCGCACCGAGCCGGGTTTGTTTCAAGTTTTCTTTCTCTATTGTTAGTCAGCACCGGGACTAACCCTCAATAATTTGAAGACTATCGCAGTCGTCTCGATCGTCAGTCTCCAAGCAGCACTCATATGGTATCAGAATTTACAGTTACAGCGAGCGGGTGCTAATATGTTGTAATATTAAGTTGTTCATACAATTATTTTTGCTAATTAGATGGTGTTAAATTGGTTTAGGACCAATTAGTAAGTTTTAACTGATTAACAAAAAAATTATATATTTTATAACTAAATAATTCGTTGTCAACCAGTCATTCTGAACCTTACTGTCTTCGGAACTCTTCACTGGTGCGTGGTAACATGCGCTTGGGCAATTTATTAATTCAATTAATGAATAGACATCCCACTAAGAGATGTACGCTAAGAGTAGCATGCTGAGATGACATTTATGTTAATAACATAGACATAATAATAACATAGACTGGCCTGTCAGCACAGTTGGTAGTAGCTCTGACTTCTGCGCTGTAGGATGAAGGTTTAATAACCTCCATTAACATTCGCGTGATGAACATTGGTCTGTGTCTGGGTGTTGTAAAGTATCATAAGTATGTATATAAAAATATATAAGTATTATATATCAGTCATCTGGTCACCATAATACAAGGTATCTTTAGTTTGGGGCTAGATGGTGTTGCGTGCATTGTCCTTTAGATAGATAGATAGATAGATTAACACTTTATTGTAGGTACACAGTAATTACGTTTTAAAAACTAAAAAGAAACCTATAATACAGCCTATAATAGCCTATAACACATATTTAGTGGAAAGTAGATGTATTTTGTATATACCTATACAGGGTGCCCCGTAACTAGTATGTTATGCCGAGGTGGGCCGATTCTCGATACTTTCGAGAACAACATATGTTTTACCTCTTTTATAAGTTCAATGTTTTTCATTGAAGAAATGAGCAGCAAAGTTTGCTTCAAAACTGCACTTACTACAAATGGTAACGTCCCTAAAATCAGCTGTTTGTTGAACTCTGGGCGTGACCCCAAAATGAAGTATCGTTTGAGTTCACGCAACACAAACATAAAAGTTGCCTACATTGTGATGCCTCTGAGAAGAAAGTAAATTTTTGTGTTCTTGTTGAGATCAGCTGCAATTTTTATAAGAATCTTGTTTATTATTCTATCAAATTTTCGGATTTATTGCAATTAGTTTTTGTTGACAAACAAAAATTTGAACTAAACAGGTTTTTTTTATGATGATGATGATGATAACATGTTCACAACTCTTTATTAAAACAACCTGATTTGGATTTTCATAGAAATTTATAGCATTGGGTAGGTAGGTATCTAACCAACATTATTCGTAAGTAGGCAGAATACACAGGTAGGTAGATCTTCATAGAAATTCAAAGTATTAGGTACCCAACCTACAACATTTTTCTTAGGTAGGTAGATAGATTTCTTATTAACATTTATAGGCTAGGTATCTAATAATTTGAATTTCTATGAAAAATCTTGTCTATCCCATATTTTCCCATAGTTTTATCTGTCCACCTCATTGTGCGACTCTGTGACTTCGCGGCTTTTTATCAAAGATGTCAAACAAAACCGACAACCAGTCTGAAGAGTTCAATCCACATAATAAATAATAAATTTCGGCTAATTCCGAAAATAGTCTACCTTTGTAATAAGCCGACATTTATTATTTTGTCAGAAATTGGTTCCGTAGGTATTTATTTTTAGTCGTTGTTCCGATTAAGACTTTATTTATTTTATTCATTAATTTATTTATTAATTCTGTCATTGGTTTTTTCTTGGTCACTCTGTGCTGAATTAATTTGTTTTGTCACTGGTTTTTTTTCTGTATGTAGCCTTAACATGAGTCTAGTAATTAATATATAGTACCTATCTAGCCTAGCTTAGCAGACAATTTGAACTCATGCGAAGCTAGGTAGGTAGGTATGTAGGTAGGTAACGCATTTAGAAACATTGTTGACAAAATAAGGGTTGTCAATTTTATTTCTTGAATGTTTTTGTATGAAAATCTGAAAATATGAATTCTTAGGATTTGTACCCCCATAACTGTTAATTTTCATGGTCGGAATCTCCTCGTTCAGGCTTAAAATACTAGTTCCTGAATTCCCTGTATAATATGGGTAGGCCAAATAAACGCAATGCTCCAATGAGACAGCGAGGTATCGAAGTACACGAAAACATCATCGATGTATACAATTTTTAAATTTTCGTTGATTTTTCAGCTCGACCGATTTTGATAAAATTTTTTAGGTTTCAAAAAGTTACTTAATAAACTAATACAAAACATATAAAAGTACAAAATATAGTTGCAATGATGCTAATCGATATGAGAGGATATGAGCATTCCGGCGAAAACGAATAGGTAGCCACTTGAGCTTCAATTGCGAAATTCGGAAACATGGTCATACTTGCGCAAGCCAAATATGAACCAAACACAGAGATTTTGAAGGCGCTAAGTTTATTTAGTAAAACTTCGAAGATATCAAGATAGCTGGCGTCCGCGTAATCTAATATCGGATGGAGAAGGGATTGTGCAAGCATAACATTGGTAGCTGTCGGTAGGAAATTACGGAGCCTGTGTAAAGACGCAGATGATGCAAACATTTTCCTACTGATTTCGTTGATCCATGGTTGCCAAGATAGCTTTAGCTTAGCTTTATATTATCCATGATAATACCAAGATTTTTCACAGTCTGGCTGATCGGTATTCTTGTACAATCAAATATAATAAGTAAGAGAAGAGAGTAATTAATTTTAGAAATTTGCCTCGCACTACCAACTATAATGGCCTGAGTTTTGCTTGGATTAATCGTAAGTCCGTAATATTTATTTACTTATTTATTATTTATAATTGATACAAAATGCACATAAAAACCACCAAACGGTTGGTGAAACGTGCATGTAAGCTTCTTCTTATTAAATTCTCCCGTGATCATGGCGCGTGAATTAATTAAAACTAAAAACTCAAAAATCATGGTAAATATCCGTTTAAAGTGAATATGATATACGTCTTAATTATGTTATTTATTAGATAATATAGATCTCTCTTTAGATCTATGCTTGCCATTGCATATAAATAATTATGTTCTAAATACTTACAAAAAGAACTTCACTTCATTGAATGAAATTTGAGCTTAAAAAAATACAACCAAATTGAGAACCTCCTTTTTTTGTCAGTTAAAAATGTTTTTATTTTACGTTTTTTAGTACTTTATCATATTTCAAATTTCGTAACCACCACTGGAAATTTGCAGCAAACCAAAATATGGAAATTTCATTTAACAAAATGTACAAAATATGGAAATTTCATTAATTTGAATGACATATTTTATTCTGCTATTTGGATTTAAAAACCAAACTACTGCACCGATTTTGATGATGTTTTTATGGGACCAGTCGAGAAGTATATCCTTTCACATGGAAAATATTTTAGCAAATCGGTTTATAAATGACGGAGCTATGAGACAACAAACATAAAAAAAACAACAACCGAAATATAAATATTTGTGACAATGTATCCAACACCATCTGGCGTGTCTGATGATGATGATATCAATATGAAATACAGAATACATAGAATCAGAATTATATCTGATGACTGATAGAATACATAATATACATTTTTAAATACATACTATACTTTATTAATCTTATAATGTGTGTGTGTGTGTGTGTGTGTGTGTGTGGATTAAACAATGAGGTGGGTGTGTACGTATAATGTTCTACCTGCCAAAGTCTGTGGTCACACTTTTCTAAATCAGTTGTGCAGGAGGTAATAAGGAGGTACTTACCTATTATAAAAAATATTCCATGTGTATAGAAATAATACAAATTAGTTTATGATTAATACATATTTATAATATCTGTAAGGCAAAGCAGTTAGTATATACAATTTATAAATCTGGCCCTTCCGAAGTTTCTACTTAGGTATCGTTCTTCATCTTGATTGAGTCGATGGCATTAAAATTACCAATAAATAAGTGTTTTATTTGCAAATGTTTTGACTAGGGACAGATGTCCTAAGCGGCGTGGTAGATGACGACGTCCTTGAAGTAGAAGTTAGGGACGTTCATGAGTTGCCAAGTGAACAGGGGACGGTTCATCGGGTAACCGAGAGGTTTGTCCGAGGGTATACGCGCGCCTGAGCCGAGCCCGAGGGAGGTAGCGGGGTCGTAGTTGCGGGGGGTGGAGGGGGCGACGTAATCATCGATGAACACAGCCAGTTGGAAGGTCATACCGTTCTCAGTACCTGGTGGAGAACAGACATAGGATTAGTGGATGTTAGTGATCAACTCTGATGAGGAGTTTGTTAGTCTCCGTCAATAGCGAATAACAGTTCTAAATCACGAGAACGCTGTATTGTAGGCAGTAGCTACAATATAAGAATTCTATTAGACATGTTAGACAACATCGCAACAAAAACAAGTGATTCATAAGTTGCACAAAGCTCAATTAACCCTTATATAGCACTAATAAAGTCTATAATACCTTTAGGCAGCATCAGGTTGTCGGGGAACTTGTTGATGAACTGGGACGCGTCAGGCATCCACTTGCCACTGGCAACCTTCTCGTAAAGCTTGTCACCGTCTAGCCAGTCTTCAACGGTCCATTCGTTGGCAGAAGATGGGCGGCTGATGTAGTTCTCGCCGGATTTCACTGCAGATTTTTTTTTATTGAATTGTTAATTGTTCGAAAGGATTTTGTTTGCTGTGTTAAGGCATATATTCTAAGATCACGTTTGCTTTATGTCAAATCGTATTGGCTTTTACCTATGAAGGCGTCATGCCATGCTAATTTGTCCTTTTTTTCCATTAATGAAGTCAACACCAGCCACTTCGTTGGCATGAACATATAATACGATATTCTCAATCCACATACCTAATTAAGAGATTTATGAAAACTCCAATTATAGTGCAAACATCAGTTCGAATGATGCTTCCTTCAGTCTTTTGTTTAGTTAGGCTGACCCAAGTGAGGATCATTAAGGCATGAGAGGTACTCACGCTCGTAAGTGAATTCCTCGAACTGGAAGAAGTTCTCGGTGTTGTGGCGCACGTCGATGAGGTAGCCCTTGCTGTCATACTTGGGTCCCAGGAAGAACTTGATGCTCACGGTCTTGGCAATGGGACTCGTGACGGTCATATTCACGTTGAAGTCTTTGTAGTTCAAGCGCGTGTATTCGGCGTATACGTAGAAATCATCCTTAACTTCTTTGCCTGGGGTTAAAGAGAATTGACTATGAAGCATACATGTACTTATCAATACATAGTATAAAACGAAGTCGCTTCCCGCGTCTGTCTGTCCCTATGTATACTTAGATCTGTAAAATTACGCAACGGATTTTGATGCGGTTTTTTTACTAAATAGAGTAATTCAAGAGGAAGGTTTATTGTATAATACATGCATAATATAGTAGAGAAACATTTTTTTTGCTCTTTCATTGCAATCGCTGGCTGAACCCTACGAGATAGATCAAAATAATGTACTACAGTATTGTACACCTTAAAAAGGTTTACGAAAAAGTCCGCGATGGTATATGTCTATCTCTTAGAGATAACCATTCTGTAGTTAAATTAGTATCAGCAATGCACCCGTGCGAAGCCGAGGCGGGTCGCTAGTATAAAATAAATTCGTAAAGCTGATCTACGCAAGTAATTCAAAGACCAATACCAAAAACGACTGATTTCTTGATAACCTAAACTTACGTTCATTAGCATTCATGGGGAGAGCGTTGACAAGGTTAACTTGGATCTTCTCCATGAAAGTAACCAGCTTGTCAGTTTCCACCTTTTCGATCTTGACGCCAGAAACGTTCAGCACCTCAGAGGTGTACAGCTTCATGATCTTGTTCCAGTGGTAGAACAGGTTCAGGACGCGCTTAAGCACGATGTAGTAGGCAGGATCGCGCAGGGCGGTCTGGTAGTTCTCGGCAGCGGATGGGACGACCAGAGGAGCGAATCTAAAAAAAAACAACAAGAATTGTAGTTGTTGCTTCCAGAATAAATTATAATTTATACTGCTGAAACTGATTTATTGTCTTACCCATCGGCGAGTTCGATGGAGTCGTAGGCGGTGTTTCCAATGATGGAGGCGTACAGCCGGAGGAAGTCTTTGTAGAAGTAGCTATTGGGAGAGTCAGCGTTGGCCTGAATCAAGCGGCCGAGGAGGTCGGCACCATCGTCTGTCTTGAGGCTGACTTGGTCACCAGAGGGCTAAAAGGGTCACGTAAAAGGCCATTGTTATAATAGTTATTCAAGCATTTAAATGTAAGTTAACAAAATGTTGTGTTGCTTTACTTACAGTTACGTAGTAACCTTTGTCGATAGCTTCCCAGATGCGACGCTCAAACTCTCTAGCCTCTTCAAGTTTGGACGCAAACTTGTTTTGGTCAAGGCGGAAGTTGTCGGGCCTGGATGGCATAGGAACACCGTTTTCATACAGCATGCCGGATGTGAATCCCTCAGCAATCTCGTCAGACAATGCGGGGATCTCTCCGAGGCCGTTGGATAGTCTCTCCATGTAGTAACGAGCGACGATCTGCTTCATGTTGAACCACCAGATCTCTCCACGCCTATCCTTGTTCAGGCCAGGGACGACGCTGCTGCTGAGCCAAGAGGGGTACTCAAGGCTGTAATAGTAGTTCAGAGCGTTCAAGGAGTGATCATGGGTGAAGTAACTGACATCATTCAGCTTGCTCTGACTGTAAGCCCAGAGAGTATCGTCTCCCTTGATGATAATATTATCATCTTCAAGGTAAGTTGACGGGTATTTGGCCACAAAGTCTTTGCCTTGCACGTTTATCCACTGTGCGGTATATAGAACATCAGCACTGACGAAGAAATTGGGGAAGACGTCGTAAATTGGTGCGATGGTGAGCCCCTGGGTATCCGGGCGGTGGAGGATAGCGACGCTGAAGGCGTACACGAAGAGACCTTCGTTAATAATATCCCGCAAGTAGATAGCGGTGTTAATGAACGCGTCAAAAGTCTTGGCTGAGTAGAGTACATTGAAGGCTGTGACGGTCTCGATGCTGTGAGCTGGTTCGTAAACCGCGTAAGGGATGTTGCGTGGCATGATCCATTTGTTCTTGATCATGACGGCGTATTGAGAGGCAGCGGTCACATTCTGTAACAAGGAATTGCCTTATTAGAAAACAGGGTTACCAACAACATTCCACAGTCGATCAAACGATGGACCGGGCTGATAGTTGAACTAATTGAGTTTTTGAGCCCGCTTAGACCAATGAGAGATCTGATTACCTATATTATAGATTGAAAAAGTTATAATCCCTGATAAGAGAGTTTAAGCTCGTGAAACGAAATCATGGAGATACTTTTTCATACATAATAATAAATAACGAGCCAAAATAGTAACTTAAATATAAAAGTGAATTTGAATGGTGTGTGTGAGTTGTGTGTGTATGTTACTGTGTGTGTGACTGTATGTGAGTGAATGGTGATCTGAATGGATGTGTGTAAGAAGGTATGAGGGTGATGATGTGTGTGTCCGTAATTATTACATTACATGCACCGTTATTATGAGATTGTAAGCACAGTATACGAATTACTAAGAAAAATCTTTGTAATAATTATGTGGTTTGAGTTGAAAGATGCTATGGTGTGGGAATAATCCCTCGAAAATGTGTTTTACAGAAATTCACCCCGAAAGCAGGCGACAATACATACGCGGTACTGATCAATGTTCTTCTCAAAGGTCCACGTGGAAGCGATGTCCTGGAACTTCTTGATGAAGTGGGGTTCCTTCACATGGTAGTACAGCTGCAAGACTTCCTTCTGGCGCTCTTGAAGGACTTTGATGTCCACTGTAACCCAAATAAACACCAAGAGTAATTAAACTAGCTGAGCTAGAGACTCTGTAGTACCTACTTTCTTAGATAGAGTTTAGAGATAGAGTTTACTTGTAACTTGTAAGTGCGTGTTACCTTGTACACGTGCCAGCACGTGCAATTGCAATATTTGAATAGATGGTTACTGGTAGGTAGGTACTTACACTTTTCCACCTTATTGCTGGAGTCTGCGCAGACGCTAGTAGCGCAGAGCGCTACTAAACAAAGCACCCAAGCAACCATGATTGCCTCTGCCCATCTCCAGGCAGATGTTCCCTTTTTATACTCTCCAAATAAGATAAAATAATGTTTAAAGAAACTTATCGTGGGTCACATTTTACGAGAACTTTCGTTGGAAAAAGTTGGCTTATCTAAACCGCTTCACATGTACATGTTCACATGCAATCTAAACGACGCGAACTTTTGAAGAAACTTGCCATCTGGGCAAAGTCAACTACTTTGAGTAATCGTGACGTAAAAGAGGGATTGTGTTGTCAAGAGTCAAGTAATTTCATTATTTTACAAAAAAAGCGTACAAAAAAAATGCGCCCAGCATTAGAATAGTAATAGTTTGTTTAATGTTTTAGTAATTAACAGGTATTTATCGCTTATTACCTTTTAATTCATTCCAGACTTTTCGGTTATGTTGTAAAGTTGTCGCGGGCTAGGAGATTGTATCTGTTCACGCCGCAACAGCGTGACTGATTATGAAACATAGGTGGGTACCTTTATAATTACCGTCGCAACCGTGTACATGTGAAATGATATCAATGTAACGATACTTATTAAACTTGGCAATGGAATTTTTTTGGTTCAATGTTTTGGAAAAAAATGCGGTTATGATGCGGCTAGGTGTTTAGCAAGTTTTTACTCCATAGCTACATTCTCAGATCCAAGCTCTAAGATGAAGATTATGATACGTAACAAAACGTGATCCTTACTCTTCTCTTTTACAATATTCAGTGAATTATGACATACAAAGTCAAAGTCAAAGTCAAAAGATACTTTATGCAATACAATCACAAGGATCACTTTGAAACGTTTTACATACTAGGTGAATTTAGGTGCCAATTCATCCTAACCTTAGGCTAACCTAACCTGGCTTAGCGCTTTTTTATATGATCCATCTTATAACTACCTCAACTACTAAGAGAGTTTATACATTTCAAGTGTGTCGGTTTACTGTCTGACGGCAGAGCGACATGAGGCCATGCATTCTTATCAATAATATAGTCATTTATATTATAAAAAGCTTTCTTCAAAAGACAATCTTTTATGTATGCTAAAAGGTAGTTTAGTAGCATTTTCAGGAAGCTTATTATAGAAGCGCACCGTGTTCCCCATAAATGACTTTTTCTAGTCGAAACCTAGGGATGTATAATTTGTGTCTATTCCTAGTATTGATTCTATGAAGGTCACTATTTTGCTGAAACCCATCTCTATTTTTATGTGTGTATAACAAATTTTTACATATATAGGTATATTGTGAAGCTATTATGAGAATATTAATTTCTTTGAATATTTCTCTCAAGGATTCTAGTGGTTTTATTTTATAAATTGCTCGTATTGCCTTTTTTTGAATAACAAATTATTTACCAATATAAGCTGCTTTCCCTCAGAGAATGATGCCGTATGACATAACACTATGGAAGTAACTGAAATAAACTAGTCTAGCTGTAGCTTCATCAGTAAGCTACCGTATCGCACGAACTGCATACGCAGCGGAACTAAGTCTACCAGCAAGTGTTTCAATTTGTGGTCCTCACTGTAGTTTTGCATCAATATTAAGACCTAGGAAGATCGTGGAATCTACAAGATTCATTGCCTCTTCATTCATTTCAATGTTGGTCGGGCGAATACCGAAGCTTGAGCTTGATTTCCCCACCAGTAGGACAGCTGCACCCTTATCATGAATAGGATAAACATACATTGTTTCACCGTGTAGGTATGAACAACGATGGAGTGGGCGGATCGGGAAAGAGGCCCAGAAATTTGTATTATCCAGCAATAAATAAATAAATAATGCCTGACATTTTACACAAAAATATCTCATACCAAAGTAAGCAAAGCTTGTGTTATGGGTACCATATAACTCTTTTTTTTATAAATACATATATATTATACATAGAAACACACAGACCCGAAACAAATAACTGCTGATCATACAAAAGTTTGTCCCACGGTGGCAATCGAACCCGCAAATTTCTGCTTCCTAGCCGGGCCTTGGTCTACTGTGTCACAGAGTCGTCAGATAGCCAACTTTAATTAAATAATCTGCGTATAGCCATTATCAGTTTATCTAGCAGCAATAAAGCCATTCACGTTATTATCGCTCGTAAATCATCGATAACCAGAGCGTAAATTATTCGATAGTCGATGTCCGATTTCTTGATTAATCGGTTAAGCACTATATATTGTGTTACCTGTCGATTGTGATGTGAAGGTAAAGTAAGTTACCTATTCGAGTTTAATAAACGATTTATATATTAAATCTAATGACCCATGAGAGACTCACTGCCACACTCAGAGTCATTAACCAGTTGCCTGAATTCGATATGGATTTGATGCTGAATATACGCTTACGCTTAGTTTAGCTTTACGATATCGCCATTGTGGAGAGATTAAATTGTGTAGAAATGACAGCAGCATTCATGCATCAGTCACGTGACAAGACAGATGTCATTATAGAAGAAAGAAGAACTTATCACTCTTTTTTTTGGCTGTCTTGCGAAGTAAACATGGCGCTCTTTTATTATTATTTTTTCTGTTGGACAAGGTTTGAGACAAGGCTGGTTGAACTGATATATACATGACTAGCTGGTGCCCGCAACTTCGTCTGCGCAGGATTAGTAGTTCGTGTAATTGTAACGGTTTTTGTAGCGCACGTCAGAATAGCTTGCAGATGGCAGATTTTTTTCCTGTTTACTTGACACTTATCATTATATTTCAGACAATTCACACAATATCTTTAAAAATTAAAGCCTATGTGTTATTCTGATGTATAAGCTATATAATTGCAAAGTTTCATCAAAATCCTCAAAATCCATTCAGTAGTTTTTGCGTGAAGGAGTAACAAACATACATACAGTTTGTATGTATGTTTGTTACTCCTTCACGTTTATAATATTAAATAAGTAAGAACAAATCAACATTTTTGTTAGCATAAATATTTTTAATTAATGTTTTGATATGGGCCGTAGTTTGAAGTATTTAACATCATGTACTAAACTATGGTTGCCTGAAAAAAACTATATTATTATTATTAATATTATTCTTAATAATAATAATAATATATATAATATTATTTTTGGCCGTCTGGCAAAGTAAGCGTTCGCTCTTATAATATTATAGATTTATAGATTTATAATATAGATTTATCTCGAGTTATTTTCGATTTTATTAGTAATGTTGGTGTTTTTATTTAAATAGAGCTAGAGTTATTGACTCATGTGATAATAATTGGTATAAAAGCTTGTCGTTTCTTTGATTCGAGCAAAAATAATCCGGTGAGTTTTTTTATATCAAAGACACCATTTTAAAAATAACAAATGTCAAGACGACTTTGTGACATCATACTATCTTCTTCTTTTTTTCTTCCTATAATGACATATGTCTTGTCGACAATGTTGCCAGTGTCAGTGATTGTTTGATAATAAAGTCCCAGTCGATGGGCAATCAATTCTAAACGTGAAAACGCGAAATGGCCGTCTAGATCTTTCTCGGGATTCCTCGTCGTTCAAATCACATTGCACCATAATTCACTTATAATTCAATTGTCCATACTTTCCTATGTAGTCATAATTTATTACTAAGACTAAGACCGCTATGATTACTGGATAAAACATGCAACAAAACAAGGATAAATTATTAATTTAGTTTAAGTTTAATTAATTCAATTCAATTCTTGGTTAATGGCCTTTGTAGAGGACATCATCTATACCTATTAAAGAGCTTAACCTGACTGACTGACTGACTGATCCATCATCGCCGAGCCGAAACCCCCGAAAGCTGAAATTTGGAAGGTAACTTTCTTTTAGAGCAAAACTACCCACTAAGGCGGGATTTTTTGAATTTCAACCCCTATAGTGTAGTGATAGTGAAAAGGGGTGAAAACGAATGTATGAAACTTCTCAACGCATGTGGTGCGATTTGGTTGAAACTTGATTTGAATAGTTAAAATGCAAAATGGACACGTGTTCCAGGATTTTTAAAAAATAACCCTTACAAAGGGGTAAAATGGGGTGTCAAAGTTTGTATGGAAACTTTTTAATGGGTGGTGGGTGTGATTGTATCATATAGAAGATAATTCAAGTCAAGTGTTATTGATATATATTTAAGCGCGTTTTAAATATATAGCTGCGAACGGGACAGCTAGTAAACAATATACAATATACACTGACCACTAGTAAAATTTACAATATTTTGACACATGCCATTGACGAAGAAGAAGAAGACCCTTTCGTAGCTTTACTCTTTACGTAGGTTGACTCACAGACTTTGTACGCTACGAAACTGCTCTGTTTACTTATGTGTTAAAATACAGTTTAAGTGATTTTGTAAGCTCAAAAAGTTCTAAATAATATTAATAGTGATACAACAAAGCCGTAGTGAATATTATCTGACATTAATATCAAATAGTTATTACGCATTTATCAATAATATAATCAACAGACGAAGATTGATTTCCTGAGTACCCTCAAATAAAAAAAGTGGTGATTAATAAATTTAACATATAAGATGGCAAAGTGCGTTGCATGTGCAAAATTCATGTCAGTAAAAGATGGACTAACATGCCCGAATTGTTCCTCAAGCACCCATCGCGAATGCGTTGGCATACCAGTCGGAGCAGCCGTTAACGAAAAATGACGCTGCGGAGTCTGCCAGACCAAAAAGCCCAAGGGACGAGACCCAGCTACTCAAGTCCGTGGTATGCAGGATACTATTATATTCCCTACTGCTAGTGCGCAACGGAGCCCTGAGTGCGAGCTCTTTTCTCGTGATGCATTTACTGGGTTTGTCGTTGAGATGCGCGCTCAATTTGAAAACATGAAGTCTGAATTACTGTTGGAGTTTCAGTCTTTTAAAGAAGAATTACGGGAGGTACGTTCTGTCGTGAGTGAACTTAAATCCGACATAACTGCAATAACTAGGGATATTACTGTTAGCATGAGTCGAATCAGCGTCTTAGAACATAATGTATTCGATTTGGAAAACTATTTAGGTAACTCAAGGAATACAGTAAGTGCTAGTGAGCTTGAGAAAACTGTTGTTGGCCTTAAGATGACACTTAACGATAGTGAACAGGAGTCCTTATTATATGACTTGGAGATAGCAGGTCTTCCAGAGCAAACCGAAGAAAACCTGTTGGATCTAGTTCCACTTTTGGCCGATAAAATTGGTATCACAATAGAAGATCGTGAGGTGATTTCAATCGAACGATTGGGATCATCACAGCTGGAGCACAAAAACACTGGACTGCCTGTCAAACCCAGAAGAGTAGTAATTCGGTTCTCTCGTCGCTTAACTCGAGACATCTGCCTGCAGAGAGCGCGCGAGCGCCGTGGTCTCACTAGCACTGAGCTGGGACTGGAGGGGCCACCCGCACGATTGTTTTTCAACGAGCGGCTAACCAGATATAACCGGCAGTTGCTCGCAAAGTCCAGGGAACAATGTCGCCTGAATCACTGGAGATACTACTGGACCAGAGGTGGACGTATTTACTTACGAAAAGAAGACGGGTCGGCGGCAGTTCGTATTCGCAGGTTGCACACAATCACAGGTTGTTTTGTGAACGTAGACACTAGACACTCCATTATATAAATAGGTACATTAACTGGTTTATTTCCTTAGCATGTTCGTGTATAGGTACTTACCAAAAATGTCGTTATACCTATACCTACCATTAACGGTTATCTACCATTTAACTATGGGCGCGATTACTTATAATACTACCTACTCTCTACTACATAAATACGAGTATGTTTAAATCGTTCATATTTTGTTGCCAAGTTTTGTTTAGTTGTTGTTTATAAATTAATATGAGTAGCTTGGTAGTTATATTGAGTTACTTCTTTGTAAGTCAATAATTAATTAATGTGTTGATTAAGATAGTGATACGTAGACATAGTAGTTAAAATTCGTAATATAAAAAAATGTATGAACAAATCAATTTTAATTGTGTGCTAGTTTCGATTAATATTTATACATTACCAATATCTTTGTTCGGGTATGTATATTATAGGAATATTTTAACTTTTCATATAATCTTGGGTAAATAACTGCTGCTTAACTCGCCTTCTATTCTATATGTTCTATTTTTATGTATGAAATACATTTACCAATTAACTTTAATGTTGGGATGACAATGCTTACAGTGTACTTTTTATGTAGGTAACTATTTACTTACCAAACTTACTTCAATTACCTTAAGCAGGTAGGTACATATTTTATTTATATAAAATCAGTCCATGTGTTGACTTGACAGGCTCATAAATTTCGGTAATGTTTTTTTTATTTCACCTAATTTGAGTTTACTTGTGTATCAGGTCCGTGCGTCAACCACGGTCTGTGTTGAAAACCAGCGTTGCAGTTTACTGCAGCATTAAGCTGAACACAGAACCCTTTTTGACTTGCTGTACACAGTCAGTGCTATTTATGTATGCAAACCTTGTTTATTGTCATATTTTAATCTATGTATAGTTTGTCGAAATAAAGTTTTTACTTACTTACTTAGCTGGACCACAACAGAGAGTTATCTAAAAATGATGAAACACATTCAGAAAAACTGCACAGATAAGCTCGTAATCTTTGTTTTTTTTTACCTCAATTTTATATCAAAAATTGCACAAGTGTTTACCTTTTCGTTTTTGTTTACAGTTGATAACGCTATCATTTTGACTCTAAGAGTGTAAGCGATAAGTATTTAAAGTAAACTGTTTTTTGTGTTCCAAGTTTTCGAAAAACTTGACGTTGTCGGTGTGCCTTAAGAATTTAGATGTACTAGTGGTCGCCCACTGGTCGAAAGTCGACCATAATTAATTAATAATTAATGTAATTTTTATGCATAATTAAAATAAATATTAGCATTCTGCACTCCTCTATATAAACTATAAGTGTGCGAAACCACCAACTAAGGCGGGATGTTTTAAAATTCAACCCCTAAGAGGATAAAAAAGGGTGAAATCTAATAATACATATAACGTAAACTTCTTCTTTGTGTAAAGGATAAAAATGACGTGTCTTATGCAAAAATGTTTGTCCTTTAACAAAAGCCAGTTATCAAGAATTTAATTAACTTGGCTTTAGTTACATTTTTATAAACACGGATTCGTAACTCACGTATTATATAATTGATGATTTTATTGATAAAGCATACATAAAGGGTATTCTTTTCAAGAAAGCGTATTATATTATAAATTACTATATTATTAATAGGAATGCATAGCTTCATGTCGCTCTGCTCTCAGACACATTTGAATTGTATAAACTCTCTTGTATTCGTTTTTCGTAGTTAAGATAGTTATAAGATGGATCATGCAAAAAAGCGCTAAAAAAAAGGACCAGGACGAGTTCTTTGCCGGTTTTTCTCGAGTAAGAAGGAATTGCCACCTAAATTCACCTAGTAGGTATGTAAAACGTTTCAAAGTGATCCTTGATGTTGTCTTGAAAAAAGTATATTTTGCCTTGACATGACTCGATAGACGCACCGAAACAACTTCGATTCATCTAGATAGATGATCTTATAATGTTGAGTTTGAACCGTAGTTCGTTTGCTCCCGTTCGCGTCCACATAAAAAACTGTCTCTAAAAATGTGCTCGTATCCTAGTACAACTCACAAAACTTTTAAGATTCGGTTTCAAGTTCAACATTTTGCTGAGCTACTATCAAATAATACCAACGGTTGTGCCGTGACTGGTAAGTACCAAACTTTGGATCGTGAAAAAAGGTTGTTGAGTTTTGAGGAAACGAGATTTCATCAAGTAACTGGCCTCTTAAGTCAGTTTGTAGTATTCCTGTAGTGGCTTCGACTCCTTTCCAGGACACGCATTTGTGATGAACATACTCGTAGATGGTTATTCTGTGGCTGGGTGAAAGTATCATAAGTATGTATTAAACTATACTAATGGTCGCCCACTGGTCGAAATTCGACCATAATCACTACATAGTATAAAACAAAGTCGCTTCCCGCTGTCTGTCTGTCCCTATGTATGCTTAGATCTTTAAAACTACGTAAATTTTCGTAAAAAGGGGTACAAAGTGTTTGTTTCACGTATTAATATGTAGATGATAAAAGTATTCTATCAGTTCCCATAGTACAACCTATGCTTGTTTTGGGGCTAGATGGTCTTGACCAATATGTAGTTATTCGTGTGTAAATAAGTTTTTTCTATGAAAACGTGCTTTTAACAGCATCATTGGATTTACAATCAGAGGAGATAAACATATTGAATAAAAAGTAAACAAAAAAATGGTACAACTGGAACAAATGGGGCCACTGCCACTACTCGTACTAGGAAGAGTGTACCTAGTAGAAGTTGTAGACTTTTGTACCTTCTGGATACCAATAACCAATAGGTATTTCAACAACACCACCTACCTACACCTGAACTAAGCATAACTTGGGAACTATACATATTTATAAATATAAACAAACCCAGGTGCCGTTTTGCTAGAGAAAATTAAAATTGATAGAGAAGTGCCACGCCAGACGAGATAGAGTTACGAATTAGAAAGAAAGGCACTATGTAGGTATATTAATGTTAGGCACTAAGCGCGAGCTAAATTGCACTTTGATTCGTCGTAGCAAGATGTTCTGCATGTAATATGTAAGTATTTACAAAAAAAAGTATATAAGTAGTATATCAGTCTTGTGGTACCCATAACACAAACTCTGCTTACTTTGGGGCCAGATGATGCTGTGTGAAATGTCCGGTATTATATTATATTATTATTATTATTATGTACATTGTTCTGTGGTTCAGTCTAGTTAGTTAATAAATCTTGTTACATTATTGTAATAGAACTCAGTGGTACAAAAGGGAAGAGATGTATTGCTGGATAAACTATAACTGTCAGCAGAAAGTAAATTATCACGAAATAATTGTGTGTATCAGTAGAATTTGAATGAATAATGGGCTTAGTGCTACACGACAGGGCCGTGTCAAGGACTAATATAATATACATTTCTTGTAAGAGTTTGTAAGAGCCTTCTACTTCGATTCTACTAATATTATAAATATCTTAAACAGGTTAACTATGGAGATATATTTATGGAAATTCCATAACGCAACGATAGCGCGTTCCAATTTGTCATGCGTCAATTTTTTTTAATATTCTTATATTAATGTTATTTCGTTTTTAGCAACAGTTAAAGTTAAGTTGCACCAGATGACTGATAGAATACTTATAGTAAACTAGCTGTCCCGTTCGCGACTTCGTCCGCTCGTACTAAAATGAAAAAAATGTATATTTTAAACCATTCTCGAATCTACTTTAACACACAAAAAAATCCATCAAATTAGGTCCAGCCGTTTAGAAGGAGTTTAATCTCAAACACACGCACTGAAGATTTACATACGATATTATAAGTGATGATAGTATGAAGCCTGATGGTGGCCGAATCCCATCTGTCGGGGACTTCTGAGTTATTTCGGCGGCTGATTGTGCCGAGGACCTCAAAAGGCCCAAATATGCCGGTCTCCAAAGGGCCTATATATTCAGACCGGCAGCAGTGCCTACCTATTGAGCAAGGTTCTCATTCCAGAGAACATTCAGCGCAGAAAGAGTACGTGCAATGGAAGACTGTGCGAACGCATACGTGCGAGAAGAAGGTTCCTGAAACAGCCGGTGCTTTCTGTTACTGCAATAGTTGTTGGGGACGTAGAGCCTCGCCAAGTCATCATGGAGATCGGGAGCATCGATCTTCCCAAGGAGAACCTTATACATGGTAATCAATTTGTTGTTCGCTCTTCTAAATTCTAAACTGCTGTAGCCTAAGCAGCTCATAAGGTAATAATAATAATGACAATAATAACAATAGAAAATACAGCACAATTTGAAAAAGCACTAAGTTATATCTTGGGGAAGGACATATGCTTCTTCTTATGTAGGTACCACACGAAGTACTTTATGTACTTTATATGATTGAAATATGCTCAGCTCCTGCTTTTCTTAGATACGTCCCTGACAGCGTATACCGGTAACACAGAAATGAGTAACGGCTGATCCTGGAGGTTTGATAGAAAATAGACGACGTGACTTGTTGAATTGTCGTGTTGTGACATAAAGTCAGATGTGTAGGTTGTTTTGTATAGACTGTATCAGTACATTTGACGACCTCTATGGCGCAGTGGGCGAAGGCCTGCCTAAGAAACAGAAGGTTGCGGATTCGATTTCCGCCGCGGGGCATGTTTGTATGATTTGCAAGTATTTGTCTCCGGTCTGGGTGTTTTCTAGGTAAAATATGTATGTATTTATAAAAAAAATGTATATAAGTAGTATATCAGTCATGTGGTACCCATAACCCAAGCTCTGCTTACTTTAGGGCTAGATGAGGCTGTGTGAAATGTCTGGCATTATTATAATTCTTTATGATTTAAAGAAATGTACGGAATAATATATTATAGTTACATTTTAAAAAGTAATTAAAAACTAAAAGAATACCGACTTCATTGAATGCAATTTGAGCCCATAAAAATACAACCACAAGAAAGCAAAACCTCGAAATTTTGTTTGTATTTTGATTTTAAAACCAAACTACTGAATCGTTTTTGATGAAATTTTATGGGCAAGTTTACATGAAAAATATCTTTTCAAATCGGTTCATAAATAACGGAGTTATGAGGTAATAAACATAAAATAAACAATCGAATGGAGAAAATTCTTTAATTCTTTTTTAATTTTTTAAGTCGGGTATAAATACATGTGAAACAGTTGTGCTATCTAAGGATCACTCAAAACGATCTAAAAATAGCTCAACTGATCCAGACCATTGCCAGACAGCGTACAGACAGTAGATGCCTCTACTGGTATAATAGTATTTCACGGTATCTGGACGCCGGCAATTCCAATAAACTCTATATTTTTGTCACTTAAACAATATGGGATTGTAGTTGAAATATAAAAGAAATATCATCAAGCGGTTTAAAAAGCAGATCCCCTATTTGTAACTGATGCTCTTCTGGTTTCCAGAATTTAGGTTCAGATGAATGAATGAATAAATACTAAAAACACCTTAAAATTAAAAAAACAGCCAAGTGCGAGTCGGACTCGCGCACCGAGGGTTCCGTACAAACCTGTAGGTATATAAGTAAAAGTTCACCCATCACGACAATCGAGTCATAGTTATGTATTTTTGCTGCAAAATGATATACATCTAAAAATTTACGGTTTTTGCAATTTTTCCTTTATCTGTGCTATAAGACGTTGCTTCGTACCAAATTTCAAGATTCTGAGTTCACGGGAAGTAGGTTTTGATTTCCTTGCGAGTGTCGAAAATTTGCGGCATAAACGGCTGTAACTTTTGATTGTGTTGGCTTAGAAGTTTGATTTTTTCACAGCTTTAAGGGACAGTAGACTTGAGTATTTGATATAAATTTTAGCTTAATACCTCCACGCGTTCTTGAGAAGAAGGGTCTTGACAGACAGACGGACGGACGGACAACAATGTGATTCTATAAGGGTTCGTTTTTTCCTTTCGAGGTACGGAACCCTAAAAACACCTTAACATATAGTTTCTAAAACTATCTGTGCCATATCCATGACTTTCCGCAAGCTATTGCAAAAAAAACATCTACATTATTATCCGACAGGATGTTATGCAGGTTTATAGCGACAATGACATATAATGACATTGGAGCGAACTTGAGGAGGTTAGTCCTAAAAGCTGGCTGGCTGAGCAAGGCTGGCCGACGAAGCAGACCTATGGCGTACTGCGGTGCGCGGTAATGCTTTAAATCAACGCTGATTTTGAGCTGTAACCTAGGTTTATAAGAGTAGTGCAGCAACGAGAACAATATGGCAAAATTACAAGCAACACACATCTATAACCTTTTAACGAGCAATTCTTGTATATATAAATAATAATAATAAATATTGCTGGACAATGCACACAACATCATCTAGTCCCAAACTAAGCATGGCTTGTATTATGGTGACTAGATGACTGATAGAATACGTATATATTTTTAAATACATACTCATGATACTTTATAACACCCAGACACAGATCAAACACCTATGCTTTTCACACAACTGTTTATCTTGGGAGGGAATTGAACTCTCAACCTACAGCGCAGAAGGCAGAGCTACAACCAACTGAGCTGACAGGCCAGTCAAATATGTATACATAATCTGAATCTCGGAAACGGCTCAACGATTTTCATGAAATTTAGTATACAGGGGGTTTCGGGGGCGATAAATCGATCTAGCTAGGTTTTATTTTTAGAAAACGTCGTTTTATCCGTGTTTTATATGGAGTAAAGCTCGGTCATCCAGATACTAATACTAATACCAGCTAACTACAATTGTTCTAGGCCTTTTGGTTTTTACTATGTATTATACCTTCCATACTTCACCATGCTATCTGTGGGTCAGGTATTTAGTTCTGTCCTGTATTGCTAAACAGATAGATAGATTTAGTTTTTATCGAAAACGGTCGACCTGAAAAATCTAAAAACTGGATGCATCGATGATAATTTCGTTTACTCCGATACCTCGCTGTCACATTAGAGCAGTGCGGTTATTTTGCCTACCCATAGTATAAATATATATACTAAATACACCTACTTTCCACTAAATTTGTATTAAAGGCTCAAATTTCATTCAATGAAGTCGGCTTTCTTTTTAGTTCTTAAAACGTAATTATTAACTAATATTTTAAGTGTAAAGGTTGTGTGGATGTTTATTGATGTACCTATAACATCTTTCCTGTCGCTTTCCTGCAATCTGTGGAAATGGTTTAGTGAAAGGGACAGAAGTGTGCGCGCGGTGGTATATTTGACCGTCAGATGGTACCAACCCATTTTTCGAAAGGTTAGTAGGTACTGTCTGCCAACAGTGTGTGCGTGTTTGTGACTAGAAATAGAAAGGTAAGTAGAGAAGGAGAACGCATCAGCTGTGTACTTAACCTACAGTGTTGTGTATAAAGTGTGCTGTTATATAAACTAATTCAGGATATACCTAATGTTAATGTTGATTATTACTAAGGTGAAATGTCAGATGTTACACATCATTTGCGACCACTGTAAGGCTCGCTCGTTATTGGTTTGTTTTTACCTCAATTGCGCAAAAATGGTTGAATCGATTTGAATGATATTTGTTATTTATATAGATGTGGACCTGGTCTAACATAGATACCAACTACTTTTTATCTATGTAGGTACATGGGCATAGCCGCGGGCAGCACATTTTCGAGGACATGTATGATCGTTAGCCCAAATCAATTGTTATAAATAGGGATATCGTCTACGGACTATTTAATGATCTGTGACCTAACTAATGACTTCCCACTGCGCACGCGACCGACTGTCTGTCACAACTGCACCGACGACGTTCTGTGATGCGGGTAGGTTGTTGTGGAGACGGACTTCGAAGTGTTGACAACATTATACAGAGGTATTATGACGAAATGAACTAACTAGCGTATTCGGTTTCGTGTTTTTAGATTTCAGATAGAGCACTGGTAGTCTAGTGGTAGTCTTCCAACCTGAGGTCGTGGGTTCGAATCTAGTTGCGCACCAATTTAACATATTTTTTTAGATAAAGGATTTATGATGATCGTTATCTGAACACAATTTATTTTTTTAATTTTTAAATATCGTATTTATTAATGATTCAAGTTTTGTTTCTTGATATTACGACTGTGATTTTTCAATTAGATGCCCATCTTTGGCGTTCTTATTCACAGAATTTGAAACTCTTCGACAATTTTTGCTTTTTATATGGTGGAGAACAGTGGCCTCGCTTTTCGCACTTTTTATCTAATTACCGAACAAAACGATCTATAGACAGCTCAACTGAACCAGATCAAAGCCAGAGGGCAGTGGCCTACCTACTTAATTATTCTGTGCTCTTCATAAAAAAATATTATTATAAAACTTATTAGTACAAAACATTTTAGTACAAAGTACTTACGACTGTAATTTGAAGGGTTAGTAGACAATTCCACAGATCTCTAGTTATTTAGATCTTTGATAATTTGCAACATGCCGACATTTTGACGACCTTTGTGGCGCAGCGGGCGAAGGCCTGCCTGAGACGCAGAAGGTAGAGGGCTCAATCCCGCGGAAGAAATATTAACAAAAAAGTATATATGTAGGATATCTGTCATGTGGATAACACAAGCTCTGCTTACTTTAGGGCTAGCTGATGCTCGGTGAAAATGTCCAGCATTATTATTATTATTTTGCACAGTAATCATAGTAAATATAATTTGAAAACCGAAAAAATCACAACAGACGGACTGACACACAAGAATACGATTAAATAATACATTCATATCTACTAAAGCCAACTCCGCAATAACTTACCCAGAAGGACATCATTAACATCGGACCTATGTTAGCCATCTAAAAAAGGCAAAGCTAAAAGTAGATTTTGAAAAATCTGAAACATTGTGAACGGATGCGCACGCGCCCCTATTTAAAGCATCTTTTTAACAATTAATCGTTTCCTTGACTCCACTTCCGATGGATGTCACCGAAACAAGATGGCGGCAGGAAACGTAGATTTCATTTTTATAGATCTGTCGAGTCTTATAAGATTTTCTCAGATTGCTTTGAGTTGGCTTTGTGATATTTAGATTTAATTTTCTAAGTAGGTAATTTCGCAAATAACGTTAAAAAGCTGAATTACTCGTCAAAGCGATACAATTTCACTACCTTATTTATGAATAAATAAATAGGTAATAAATAAATAAATATTGGAAGACAATGCACACAACACCATCTAACTCCAAACTACAGCTTGTATTATGGTGACCAGATGACTGATATAATACTTATATAGTTTTTCATACATATTTATAATGTTTTATAACACCTAGGCACAACAAACACCTATGTTCATCACACAAATGTAAGCTACTACCAACTGAGCTGATAGGTCAGTCAAATGAATGAATAAATGAAAACAATATTAGTATTTCATTTTAATAACTGTATAAAAAAATCGTTAAATCGAATACCCCCTGTATTTGATTCACTCAAAGACCCCCTGTATTTGGTTCCTTGTAGACTTTATAACCCTAAAAATGATAATAGAACTTCACGGTAAGTTCGTTTAATTAGTAAATTAAACGAGCGCGATCTTATCGCTGATTTATTCCAAGCAACCTGATGATGAAGTTAATTAGGTCAGGAAGGTATTATAGTCTGTCGCTATGACAGTGGCTATTTGGTGTTATTAACCATACAGTGGATAAACATGTTGTAAACAAACCACGAGTTATTTCTGTGGGCTATGAGGAAGGGCTAACCAGGTCACGGGACTAGCTTTGCTAAAGCGATGGGGTTAGGGCTGCCAGCGATCTTTCATCAGAGCTTTTGTACCTACATTATATTCTATCAATAAGCTTAACCCTTAGGTTCTTAAACTCGGTCAAACCTCGGTTTTACCTCAGTCTAACCAGGCGTACTTTACTTTAGGTACGAAGTTAGTACAAGTCACAAGGTCCCAAGCGACGTGTTAGATTTGTCGATTGGCAAATTTAATAATTTCGTTTTAAAAACTAAAAAGACAAATGAAAAAGACTTCATTGAATATAAAAAAATACAGTCGAATTGAGAACCTACTCCTTTGCGAGCTGAATTGCACCTTATTGCGTGGTAGTTAGAGTCGTACTTGTACTAATAGGTATTATATGCCTCAGTCGGATGTGATCGGATGTGAAATTGGTGGCAATTTTTTTGAAACCACGTGTCTACAAACTATTTCTCAATAAGGACATCCTTAAATCTTCAAGATCCTGAAGTTTTTTTAATAATATTATAATTAGCATATATGTACAAATGTATTTAAAAAAAAAGTATGTAAGTAGTATATCAGTCATTTGGTACCCATAACATAAGCTCTGCTGATTTTCGGTCCAGATGATGTTGTGTGAAATGTCCGGCATTATTATTATAGGTTATATGTCATTATATATTTAGCTAGATTAGCGTTTATACATGTTTTGTCCGTGTCATTCTTATGTCAAAGAATAGAGATAGCAACAGATTTAAATAACTCATTAGCTAGTGTTTGATTATAAGATAGACCTAAAGCCTCGTGGACTTTTTGTGGGTAATATTGAGTACCATAAACATGTAGTATATTACTTTATGTATTTGCAGTTTTTCGCGGTATACGCCAAATGATATCTTATATAGACAAATTTTGGGTTGGTTTAAATTATTTAAAGTTTCGTAGGGATATTAATATTTTTTTTAATATTCAGCCCATTTTTATAACTGATAATGTAGCTTTATATAGATACAATATTTTTTAAAATCGGTTTAGTAGTTTTTGAGTTTATCTATTACAAACAAATGTACAAACATACAAACAATTAAATCATGATTCATTAGATTTTAAGTTTATATAAAAAGAAACTTACCAACTTCGCAAAATAAGATACGCCCTCTATCTATATAATCACATAATTAGCTAGCTCGACGTTTTAGTAGAATGTACGAATGTATGTTTTAGTAGAATGTACGAATGTACGTTTATGTAGAATGTTAGAATGTACGTTTAAGAAGAATGTTAGAATGTACGTTTAAGTAGACTGTACGAATGTAAATTTAAGTAGACTGTGCTATACATACTTACATTCTACTAAAATTTACATTTTACGTATATATAGGGATAGGTTTTTTTTTTGAAAAAAATATTCAGCCTATTTTATTACTGATAATGTAGCTTTATATAGATGAAAGAATTTTTAAAATTGGTTTATTAGTTTTTGTATAAAATCTTGATTCATTATTGTCATTCATTATTTTTATTTAAAATAAGAATAGCCCTCTATCTATACTCACATAATTGACGACCTCTGTGGCGCAGTGGGCTTAGGTCCGGCTGAGACGCAAAAGTTTGCGGGTTCGATTCCCGCCGCGGGACAAATGTTTGTATGATCTGCAAGTATTTGTCTCGGGTCTGGGTGTTTCTATGTATAATTTATGTATTTATAATAAAAAGTAGACATATAAGTAGTATATCCGTCATGTGGTACCCATAACACAAGCTCTGCTTACTTTGGGGGCCAGATGATGCTGTGTGAAATGTCCGGTATTATTATTATTATTAATTATATACAGAGGACTGTATCTAGCACATATTTTACTTCACCAATTTTATCAATATGAAAAAGTGCCGTAAGTAATTTCCCAAGATTCAAAAAACAACAGCGTGTGTAACAAATTGTCATTATGGTCGGAATTTATACATCTATACTTAGAATATAAGTAGAATAGAATATAACTTTATTGTACTTACACCTTATGAAATAAAAATACAAAATTACAATTTAAACAAAATAAGATTACTTAAGTTGTACAATGGGCGACCATATCGCTTGAGAGCGATCTCTTCCTGGCAACCTTTGGATGGAAAGGAATGCATGAAATATAATGGACGGTGCGGCATACATTAAACAAATGTGATTAGGTACTACATAAAAATATACCTAGACATAAATAAAATAAAATATACCTACTTAAACATTAATAATATAATTATATACTACAACAATACTTAAAGAATAATACATAAATACTTACAAAATAAATATATATCTATGAGAGTGATGAGAGATAGTGATGATAAACTAAGTTTTTAAAAATTGCTAAGGATTTAGCATACCGGATGGGGACAGGGAGTTCGTTCCATAGCTTCACAGCCTGCAGCGTAAAAGAACTACCATAGCAGCTCGAAGTATGAACAGGAGTTTTTAGCTGAAGGGTTTCAGAAGAACGTAGGGATCGGGAATTGGATAGATGAAGGAATTCAAAACGTTCCTTAAGGTAGACTGGATTGGAAGGAAGGAACATAATGGAATAAAGAAGAGAAAGGATGTGAGCATTTCGGCGAAGACGAATTGGTAGCCACTTAAGGCTGTTTCGGAACTCAGAAATATGATCGTACTTACGCAAGCCAAATATGAATCTAATAGAAATATTTTGAAGACGCTCAAGTTTATTGAGTTGATCTTCAGTTAAATCAAGGTAGCTGACGTCAGCATAATCTAAAATAGGAAGCAACAAGGATTGTGCTAGATTTTCGTGGACGTAGGAAGAAAGTTTCACAACCGTTTCAGAGAGGCAAAGGCAGCAAAGGTCTTTCGGCTTACCGCTGTTAGCTGAGGTTCCCAAGATAGATGCCTATCCATTAGTATACCTAAGTTTTTGACCACCTCACTAAACTCCATGACAGTAGAGGCAATTCGGTTGGTTCATTTCTAAAATTAGGAATTGTCTAAAATATATTTTAGTTAGTCATAGCATTTGTAAAACCTATTCGGTTGGTACCATCTAACTAAATTAGGAACGCTCAATTAAATTAGATAAAATTTAATTAGGATTAGTTGGTAACAGCAGAATACCAAGTTTCATTTGACACTTCTAAACCTAATTTTAGCTAAAATTAGTTAGGTTGGTGCCAACAGAATTGAGGCCAGTGTCATCGTATACTTAATATTATAAATGCAAAAGTAAATTTGTCTGTCTGTTTGTTATGTTTTCACGCTCTGGCGTGGAGTCTGGCAGTCTCGCGTGGCTCTGGAGGCGGTTATCGGCCTAACACCCCTACACCTACACGTGCAACAAGAAGCTGCTGCAGCAGCTCATAGGCTCTGGACCCATAAACTCTGGGAACATGAACCACAGGCACAGCACACCAACATATTAAAAGAGTATGCGAGAGATAAACATTTGCTTTTATCACTCTACGATAGGACTCTCAAAAAACACTTTCCTACAAAAAAATACACTATACAATTACACGAAGAGCCGTGTGACACTTCAAAGTGTAACGAACTGAGAATCTACACAGACGGCTCAAAAACAAAGACAGGTTCGGGGGCAGGGGTCTTCTCGGAAGACCTAAACATACACATCTGTACGCCCCTCGGCAATCACAACTCCATCTTTCAGGCAGAATGCATTGGCATAATACAGGCCGCAACTGCAGTGCTAAAAAGGAAGGTAACAAACTACAACATAAGAATCCTCTCAGATAGTGCTGCGGTTCTACATGCACTTAACAGGTACGAGCATAACACCGGTCTTACCGCACAATGCCATAAGTTATTGGAGGAGGTAAGTACATCTAACAAAATTACTCTACAATGGATCAAGGGTCATAGTGGTTCCAGAGGCAACGATGAGGCCGACGTTCTGGCCAAAAAAGGCTCGGAACTACGGGCGGCAGGACCGGAGCCCCTGGTCCCCCTTCCCTATAGCCAGGCACGATCATGGATCCGCCAACGTACAACCACTCTACACCAAAAATACTGGGCCAGTGCTGAAGGCTGCAGGCAGTCGAAGGAGGCTCTACCGGATCTTAATCCTAGATACTCCCGAAAACTCCTCAGCCTCAAACGTGACAAAATACGACGTATCGTCGGTATTGTCACGGGACACTGCTCATTAAATAAACATCTTTATACACTGGGCGTTACAGACAGCCCACTATGCAGAGGGTGTTTGAGCAAGGAGGAAACAGCTGCACATGTGCTCCTGGAGTGCAGCAGCGTGGAATCCCAACGAGCTCAACACCTTGAACACCGAGGACACCCAAGGAAGCCTGCGCCGGCGTGAGCGAGCTGCTGGCTTTCCTGGAGGACATCGGGTGGCTGGAGTAGCAGCCTCCACCCGTCACGCAAAAAGGGCCCACCTGAGGCCTAGTTGCGGAAAACAGTCCACACACCAAGTACCAAGTACCAAGTTCCCCAGCAAACTTTGCTGTGTACACTGGTGTGGTGGAACCTCATGGCAGGATATGTTTTCACGCCTCAACCGCTAAACCGATTTTGATTAATTTTGGTATAGAGATAGATGGGACCTTGGAGAAGAACGTAGGCTACTTTTTATGTAAGTACCACGCGTGCGAAGCCGCGGGCGGTAGTTTATTATAATTTAGGGAATACTTAAAGTGTACTTAAAGTGCAGTATAAAAAATGTGGCAGCTCGCCATCACAAATTCAGAATTCAATTTCGTATTATTATTGTTTTTCTTTTCGTTTCAATCTTTTTATTATTATTATTATTATGGTAATCAGACGATTCATTTATATTATCAGTTTTGTATAATTGTAAATGAGATCTCCACGATACAGGCGTACCTAGTGTGGTGATCAGTAGATATACATTTTACTGGATAACCATAGCCCCTGTATGCCACTTGGAATACTATTTCACTCCTTTTTTATGCTTATTTAGATGGTTTGTTTTGTGTTGATACAGAAAATATACTATTTATCAGTTTTTTTTCAGGTTTGACGTGATAACGTCTTATAATTCGATGAACGCCCGAAAAATGTAACGTTCCGCCTGAGCCGAGCGTCCAAGCGAGAGCGCGGAACAAGCGATAGAGAGGCACGATCGGCCTAAGCGTTCGGCTTGTGACGCATCTTAATAGGTTAAATGTATGCAATTTTTCATGAATGTTTTCTTATGACGTTATCACGTAAAATTATCGTCCGTAAACCGACTTTCGAGACAACCATTTTATTTTACTTCATAGATTTTTTCAAAATTTACTAGTTGTACAGTTAGGTAGATCAACGTAAAGTAAGAATTCAATAATTAAATAATCAAAATAAATTTAGCAACCCTAGCTGCTGCATGCATCTTGGTGACAAAGTCATAATGAGCAGAGTGGCTTTTAGTTTTATTGCGCATTGTGCAAACAGATTCTAATGCTGAAAGGGGCTTCATCTTTCCTTGCATTCAGAAATATGAGCCCTATAATAACTTTAATTATAAAGGTACAACAAACCCACGCGATTTATAAATTACGTTTTATAAACTAAAAAGAAAACCGACTTCATTGATTAAGAGCCCATAAAAATACAACCTCCTTTATGAAGTCAGTTCAAAAAGTTTTTATGTTACGCTTTTTAGTAGCTACCTTATATATTTTCGAAATTCGTAAACACCACTGGAAAGTCACAGGAGAGCAGAATTTCTATGGGATCAATCTTTTCACATGAAAAAAAATACGGGGCAGTCTTTGGTGACTGCCGATAAAAATGAAAATTATGTAACTTGTGAATTGTATCGTCGAGCTATTAGATTATTATTTTCGAATTATTTTTGTTTTATAAAGAAGTGTTTATGATCAAGGATTAAAATTTAAATTGGTAGGACGATACAATTCAGAAGTTAGTTAGTTTTCACTTCTATCAGCAGTCCCCAAATAATGTTTAGTGAATAATTCATGAATTGTTTTATTGACCAGTAGAAAGTACTGTCATGTATATGGTGCAATACAATTTTCATTTATTGCGTTATCGTGCACAATTATTGCAATTATGTTACATAAAAAAGTTAACACTTCAGAAAAAAATGCTTTCATTCATAGCTCATGGAAAGCGTTCGGTGACGATGACGCGAGTTCCATGATTATTGTTTACCCAAAAAGTGCTCAACGCGCCTAAAGAAGTTTTCACTTCAAAATAACATTTTAAACCGGTTCTTAACTGACGGAGTTATGAGTTACACATTAAAATAATACAATCGAATTAAGAGCCTCCTCCTTTTTATAAAGTCGGTTAAAAAGTCCACACCTTGGTCAACAGGTATACTACTGGGCCCTGTTCCAGAACCGGACGGAGGTGAGCACAGATTTTTTGACACTTTTTCTTTCATAGCTGTCAGAGTTCATGGATTATAGTCGATTTGCGCTTGTGTACCTATAATTTTTAGGAGTTTATAGTTGGCCGTTTTGCGTAGTAAACATTGCGTTCTTATATTCCCGAGTTAATTCGGGTTTTATTATTTTTTTAATTTTGGTGATTTTATTCAAAAAAGCTAAAGTTATTGACTCGGGTGTAATTACTCTCTATCTATTAACTCTTTGATATGCACATACATTGTACGAACTCGTTTGATTAATAATATACTTTCGAGAGAAGTCCCCATTTTTGATAGAGCCTTCACAGTCCTAGGTTGCCACTGGGTTAATTAATTTGAGTTTTGATTTATAAGGTGCAAATAAAATATACACTCAGTTATTGACTTGTGCTTGCGCTTTGATCTGAAATACGAGCCCTAGTTCGACGATGCTAAAGCAAGGTTAGGTTAGGCAATTGCATTCAATTAAAGATAGTTTACATTGCCAATTGATATAGTCCAACGATGTCTCTTTGAATGACAATGATCGGCAGTTTCATGATATTAGATTTTATGATTCGCGGCAGATTTACCGAAGACATAATTATTTGAGAAATAACCGATAGCCGTGTTGAAGAAAGGTGGTGCTAAACACGGGGCGCCCAAGCTTTAACATCATCAGACCGTTAAAATGCATATTGCGCTGTTTATGGCTAATTTGGCTATTCTGAAACTGTATACTAAATGTACTGTATTACTTTCTCATTTTGCATAATTAATTATTTTGATTTGATTTTAAAAATTATGATTATGACGACCTCTGTGGCACAGTGGGTCAGTGGGCCCGCTAATTCCCGCCAGTGGACAAATGTTTGTATGATCTACATGTATTTGTCTCGGGTCTGGGTGTTTCTATGTATAATATGCATGTATTTACAAAAAAATAAATATAAGTAGTTTATCAGTCATGTGGTACCCATAACACAAGCTTACTTTGGGGCCAGGTGAAGCTGTGTAGAATGTCCAGCATTTTTTTGATATCGTGAATCAAAATGATGAATACGTTATAAAAACTACAAACGAAAACCGACTTCATTTATATTAAAAATAAAAAATTTCGTATACTTGGATGACATATGTTTTCTAGCAATTTTCATTTAAAAACCATACTACTAAACCGACTTCGATGAAATTTCTATGAAACGAATCGGAAAATATATCCTTTGTTATAATTTTTTTTTTCTATTCGGTTCATATGGTTCACGAATATGGCAGTGATAGGCAGGCTCCTCCTCTCTCACTGTAACCCACAGTGCTAGTTAGATTAGTTTATGTTATTACTTCTGTCGGACGTCCCGAGACGCACGCGTTTTTTTATTATTTTCGAGTCATAAGTAGGTGTTCGCTTACAATCGATTTTGGTATTCTGTCAAGGCATCGATGGGAACTGAGATCAAGATAAACCGCACGATGTTCGCGCGTTACCTGAATCAACAAAAATCGAGAGACAAAAAGATTCGGCGGATATGAAACTTTTTTAAGCACTGCAGAATGCACACTATTAGTTACGTGATGTGCTTTGCTATTGAAATCAAAATTTATAAGAGCGGGTCTAGATTTTAACCTTCTGTTCCCTCCAAAAATCATTTTTGAAGTGATAACTTCTTATGGGAAACCGCTTCGTTACGTAACGCGTTACGGCGCCAGTCTGCCTAGCTTCTATTTCTCTCACGCATACGGCAGCGGTAGGCTCCTCCAATCTCTCTAACCCACAGCGCTAGTTAGATTAGTTTAAGTTATCACTTTTGTCGGGCGTCTCGAGACGCACATGTTTTTTTATAAGAGAGAATTAGAGACAATCAATAAAAGATAATCAGTATGGCACGGACAAATGTAAAGTAGATCAGACAAAAAAACAAAAAGTTTAATATTGGTGACAAAGCTTACCATGGACTCTTTAGTAAATAAAGGCCAGAATTTAGGCTTGGCCAGGCCCATCGTATTTTCAAAATTACTTCACGGCGCCGGCGTCTGGTAAAAACATCGCTTGACCCAAGAGCTGGCCCAGCGTATTAGCATTGCCTTTCATCGTGGCAATGCCCGTAGTGTTTTGGAGACGCTACCCTCTGGCAGTGATCTGGATAAATTAAACTTTCTTTAGATCGTTTCGTGTGGTCCTTAAATAAATATATAATCTCGGACATTTAACACAGCATCATCATCATCACAGCAGCCCCAAAGTTACCAGTTTGTGTTATGGGTATCAAATGACTGGTACACTACATAAATATTTTTTTGTAAATACATACATATTATACATAGAAACCACCTGACCCGAGACAAATACTTGCAGATCATTCAAACATTAGTCCCGCGGCGGGAATCGAACCCGCAACCTTCTGCGTCTCAGCCGGACCTTAGCCTACTGCGCTTCATAGTTCAACTGTTTTACATATATTTTATATTATTGTATATTATTCTGTACAACTGTTTTTTTTTGTAATTCTTGTCAATGTCCTTGCCTAAGTCTCATCATAAGTAGATGACTTCTTTACAGATGTATACATACTATTTCAGAAATTTATCGAAGAAAGTAGGTTCGTAGGTACATAGGGTACTTAACACAAGTGTTGCATCTTCCAGCATCCGACAATATCCGGTACATGGTCACATGTACCTGAATGAGTAAATGAACAATGCAAAATGAATTATGGACATGACCTTTGACAGTATTGTTGGTGAAGAACAGCGAACAGTTACACTAGTACGTAAATGTATAGTCGGTTGCACTAAAATATATTTCAATACTGGGTGTTTCTATGTATAATATGTATGTATCTATACAAAGTCCCAGATGAGTGCTGCTTGGAAAGTGCTGATAGTCGTCTCGACGACTGCGATAGTCTTTATATTATTGAGGGTTAGTCGGGAGCAGCGGGCTGCTGACTAACAGAAGAGCTAACAATAGAGAAGGAAAACTTGAAACAAACCTAGCTCGGTGCCAGCCGTTAGTGTGAGTACCTGGGAAGGCCTGCGCTATCAAACAGAATCCCAGGCAGAGTGGCGTCAGTGGAGAGGAAACTTCACCCACCTCAGCTTGCTGGAGTGGATCCATGATCCATGATCCATGTTTTCAATTACAAATAACTGCTCTGTAACTTGACTGACGCCACCTAAATCATCTTCAACAGATGAACTAAGGCAAATTATGATGATATACAAAAAAAGAGTGTAGATAGATGGATAGTTTAACGCTTTATTGTACACAGAGAGAACATACAAAAAACTATTAGCAATAAAGTTGTACAATGGGCGGCCTTATCGCTAAAAGTGATCTCTTCTAAGCAACCTTTGAATGGACAGCAACAAACAAAAATATGGCGGTGTACAAAAAGTAAGCTAAAATACCTACGAATTGAATAAAAATAAAATATATGATAATTAAACCTAGAAAACAAAAGTTACACTAAGAAAGTAAACTTATATAAGAACATATAAGTGTATATAAGTAGTATATCAGTCATGTGGTACCCACTAGATGATGCTGTGTGAAATGTCCGGCATTATATTTTGAAAACAGAGCGTCACAGTCAAAACATAACTATAAATAATTAATTTTTAATAATGGCATATGAATGACAAGAGGAGTCAGTGACAGTGACAGGACAGTGACCTCCATAAAATAATATCACTTCAAAGGTTAATATTTATCACACGAATATCTGAGTCGAAAAACTGAAGCAAACTCATAGCATCTTAGACCTATCCATCGATATGCCACACAATGGGTTGACAAAATATTTAAAAATTCAAACCCTTACATTTAGGGGCGGTATTCGTACAAACCGATTATTTTTTGTTTTTATTTCATAACTTTGTAGAGGTCATTTATACGTATTTCCCTGCTAAATTTAATTACGATAAAATTAATAGTCTGCGAGCGAAAGCAAGATTAGGACAGACAGACAGACTAGCTTAGATAGTAGTAGCCTTCGGCGTTGTAAGGTGTGGGTACGATAACCACTGGACAAATATTGACGTCCTCTGTGCCGCAGTGGGTCAAGGTCCACCTGAGACGCAGAAGGTTGCGGGTTCGATTCCCGCCGCGGGACAAATTATTGTATTATCTGCAAGTATTTGTCTCGAGTCCGGGTGTTTCTATGTATAATATAAACGCATTTACAAAAAAAAAAAATGCATTTAATTAGTATATCAGTCATGTGGTACCCATAACACAAGCTCTGCTTACTTTGGGGCTAGATGATGCAGTGTGAAATGTCCGGTATTATTTATTTATTTTTTCTGATGAATATTATCTTCAAGTACCTGCTAAGTATAGTAAAGTATCTTTAGAAAGAATTTTCACAATTTCATCTCTTCGACGACCTATTTTTGGATCATTCGTAGTAGGTACTCCTAAAACTCAAGATGTGTGGCGGACCTTGCGGTGAAAGCGGTGGCTGCTGCTGCCCTTGCACCACCATCTCATACACGTGCTGCACCAAGATTTGCTGATCGCTAAGAACCTGTGGTGCACCCAGTACCCTCAGGCATGGCATGGCGCCTGCGATGTCCGCGTGGGTGCACCAAGCTTTGTGCTTGTGTTAAAGTATACTTATGCGCCATTAGGTGAAAATAAATTGAATAGTTTTCTTTTTGTGAATGTTTAAAATTTCGCTACATTCATTCCATTGGCATTTCCACTATTAGTTACGTTTTATTGTTAGAATGTTATTGGTAATGTTAAAATATGATAGTGATAAATGTTTGACTTCTTTAACCGACTTTATCAAAAAGGAGGAGGTTCTCAATTCGTTCACCGATTACTCAAAAACGGCTGAACCGATTTGGAAAATCCTTTTTTTGTTATGTTCACAGTTCCATATAAATTTTATCAAAATCGGTCGAGCTGAAAATGAAAATCAAAAAATTGTATCCATCGATGATGTTTTCATGTACTTCGTTACCTCGCTGTCTCATTGGAGCGGTGCGTTTATTTGGCCTACCCATATTATACATGTATATACAAAATACATCTACTTTCCACTAAAATGTATTATAGGCTCAAATTTCATTTAATGAAGTCGGTTTCTTTTTAGTTTTTAAAACGTAATTATTTAAATATGCGATCTTTTGTAACAGTATAACACTAAGCTAAATAAAATATGCACTTACTTACGTAGGTACTTATGTAAAATGCCGCTATTGTGGGCCACGATACGATGGTCAATTGAATAACGATTCTAGTAGCCGTGGACAGGGGTCCGAAATAGTGTTGTGGACATACTAGTATCAATGATAAACATCGATTATTCGTCTCATTACAAACATTTGATCGATTTGACGACCTCTGTGGCGCAGAGGGCTAAGTTCCGGCCAAGACGCAGAAGGTTGCGGGTTCGATTCCCGCCGCGGGACAAATGTTTGTATGATCTGCAAGTATTTGTTTCGGGTCTGGGTGTTTCTATGTATATTATGTATGTATTTATAAAAAAAAAAGTATATCAGTCATGTGGTACCCATAACACAAGCTCTGCTTACTTTTGGGCCAGATGATGTTGTGTTATGTCCGGGATTATTTATTATTTATTATTATTATCTGTAATTATTCGTCTTGGGTCAGGGTGTTTCTATGTATAATATGTATGTCTCGCAGCGTCTCCAAGACACTCTTCTATTTCTGGTCAAAAAGTCAGATTTCTGATTCTTTTTATTGCCTACCGTGATTTTCATCTGTCGATAAACTACCCCAACACTAGATCTCAAGCACGAATCAGCGCAAGAGCTCTCGAGTGGATACGGGACGCTGTGTGTAATCAACAACTTGGAACAATGTTGTTACTATCAACTACGTACAGTCCCGGCACTGTACAACTCCCTTCTGACATTTTGAAGGCCTATCAGGTTTCAATATTTTAATGGCATCATATTCTCCCAGATAACTCGAGTCTTGTGAAAGTCTGAGTTTCTTTGGAGTAGCTCGTGTGAGTATACCTTTTGGAAGGTGTGTAAGTAAGTGTTTAGTGTTGTGTACCAATGTGTATTTATATATATATATTCAACGACCTCTGTGACGCAGTGGGCCAAGGCAGACCGTTGCGGGTTCGATTCCCGCCGCGAGACTTATATTTGTGATCTGCTAGTATTTGTCTCAGGTATGGGTGTTTTTCTACGTATACGAGTACTATGTATGTATTTACAAAAAAAGGATATAAGTAGAATATCAATCCAGTCATGAAGTACCTATAACACAAGCGCTGCTTACTTTAGGGCTATATGACGCTGTGTAAAATGTACAGCATTATTATTATGATTATATATTTATATATTAAAATTATCTCGAAGTAGTAAGACATTCAGTATTTTCTTAAGAGGGAGAAAGAATACACGTCAACCATTTTATTTTGCATTTGTTGTGACATGACTTTTAGATTTATTCCGTTCTAATACCAACAACTAATACCTACCATTGGTATTAGTTTCAACTGATATTTATTTTCTATTCCGAACGGATACCAGTACGGAACTCTAAATAATTTAATTTTATACCGAACGAATACCAACAACTTGAATTTGGTACAGTCAGCTCAGTTAAACCAAGTCAATTTTCTTTAAATATCTCTGTGATTGTAGATCGTAAAGAATAAAGTAAAGTTTAAGCTTTCCAAATTTACTTAATACTAATATTTTTACAAAGGTGCAAGAGTAGTTTAAGTGAATCCTCGATATTTTTTTACCTACGAGAAAGGGTGAGTTTGTTGCTCTATTGTTCCAAAAATTCGAAACAACCAATCACAATCTTGGCATATGAAATTAAACTCGACTGTGTCAAAGAATGCCAATTTATATCAGCTTCTGAAAGAGTACGCAGATACAACAGTAGTTGTTACTCAACTCAGACGACCTCTGTAGCGCAGTGGGCTTAGGTCCGGCTGTGACGCAGAAGGTTGCGTTTTCGATTCCCGCCGCGGGACAAATGTTTGTATGATCTTCAAGTATTTGTCTCGGGTCTGGGTGTTTCTATGTATAATAAGTATGTATTTACAAAAAAAAAGTATATAAGTAGTATATTAGTCATAACACAACCTCTGCTTACTTTGGGGCCAGATGATGTTGTGTGAAATGTCCGGGATTATTTATTTATTATTTATTTAATTATGAAACAAATGCTGTTTCATAATTAAATTAATAATAAATAAAATAAATAATAAAAATAATAAATAAATTAAATAATAAATTAAATAATAAAACTCCCCGCAAAACGACGTGCAAATACAACTGTTATGAAAAATTCGTAGATAACATTATGTAACTGACCAACTTCTCGATAAAAATATCTCCGTTGGTAACATAGAACAATTAAGGGTTTAACTACTAATTATTAAAATATAATATATTATTTACACGACATTAAGCTGATTTTACAAAAAAAAAAAATTCTGTGATATTTTATAAGTGATATATTAATATTTGATGTATTAGCAAAAAAAAGCTGATTCATTGATATGGTAGGTGATGAAAGACTTATTTGATTATTAAAAAAGTAAATTTTCTGTGATATTTTACAATTGTTAGATTAATTTTAGTGATTTGTTTTTGTGATAAATTTACCTGACATAAATTTACGTTGTGAAAATGTATGTCAGGTAAATTTTTATATAAATTTCGAGTTGATTTTTTGAGATATTTTGCATCATTTATATTGTAAGCAAATTGTTGCTGTTTGATGTTTTTGCAAAAAAATATTACACAGGTATAAGGAGGCACTAAAATTATAATAAAGTTGATTTTTAGTCATTTTTTATTATTGAACTAGACGTTTGGTATTTTTTTTGGATTTAACTGTTTTTTAAGCACAGTTTGTGTCATGGTGAGTATATGACTGATAAGGTACTTATATATCATTGCCAATTTTGTTACGACGAGTCGAGTTGAAGCAGATTCATCCCAAGCTTTTTTTGTTAACTAAATAATCTGTTATTTTATAATATGCTTTATGAGACCGTTTTGAGTTACGTTTTTAAATTTGCCAATCGACAAATCAAGCACAAATCAACAGTGTTCCTCCCCCACTTCTAACAGCTAAACTACTGTTTGGGAAACTAAAATTTTTCCGAAATAATTGGTAATATGATGAAATTACAAGAAAAATTATCACGGCTATTAAGGTCGCAAACCAATTGTTTGCGACCACCACTCATTCTTATCCTAACTATTTTCGGAAGCTTTCACTGTGATTGGTCACATGCTCCTGATCAATGTTTTATATAATTGCTAGTGTAGACGACAGGCCATAAATAGGCAACGACTAATAAGATATGTCAACCGACTTCAAAAAAGGAGGAGGTTTTCAATTCGTCAGTTTTTTTAATGTATATTGACCGATTACTCAAAGACGCTTGAATTTCAAAAAATCTTTTTTTCAAAGGTTTTACTTCTAAGGTGGTACCATTAAAATTTTTTAGAAAATCGGACGAGCAGTTTTTTAAAAAATCAACAAATGTCTAAAAATGGTATGCATCGATGACTTTTTTTTATATTCTATTTTATGTTATTTTACTTAATAATCCTGCCGTTCGAATGCTCCAGCTGGAATCTGCAAGCAACGCCAAAAGCGTTTCAAATATAAGTACGCCAAGTTATTGGCTAGTAGTGGCATGCCCCGTAACTTCGTTCGCTTCAAGTCTCTACGATCTGTAGTTAATGCCTAGCGCACTACGAATTATTTGGCGGTGATTTTTTTGCGCTATTCTGTATAAAATAGAATCAGAAGTAGGCGCAGGCACTAGCGGAAAAAAACTGCGTAAAAAAAGACATTCTTCAAAATAGACTTATAATAGCAAAAAAAATTCGAAGTGCGAGCTAGGCCTTAATGCTGTCCGTTATCCCACGTCAGTCAGTCAGGGCTTAAATTCATATAATAGTGTATCTGAAGGTCCTCTTAACAAAATAAGATACACCGATGCATCTAATTAACGCTCTGGCGCCTGATTGCGTCTCCTGTCTCGATTGAGAGAGTTACACCATCCGAGACGACAAATGCCTAGTATATATTTTTTAATATGAGAAAAGAAACTGCATGGCCTCATGTTGCTCTGCCCTCTGACAGCTAACTGAAATATTTATAATGTACTATATTATTGATAAGAATGCATGGCATCATGTCGCTCTGCCCTCAGACAGTTAACCGACACACTTGAAATGTATAAACTCTTTTGTAGTTAAGGTAGTTATAAGATGGATCATGTAAAAAGCGCTAGGACCAGAACGAGTTTCTTGCCAGCTCTTCTCGGGCTTGGGTTACGATGAATTGGCACCTAAATTCACATAGTATGTAAGACGTTTCATAGTCTTCCTTGTTATTGTATTGAATAAAGTATCTTTTGGCTTTGACTTTGTATTTATATGTATTTATATCGGTCGGAACATGATAGTTCCCATAATTAACGAAGTATTACTGATAATTTGTCACATTCTCAATTTTTCCACTGAGACCAGTTCTGTCCCATCCTTATGGAAAGAAGCTTACATAATTCCTTTACTGAAAAAATCCAAACCCACTTTTCCTACTGATTATCGCCCGATTTCCATCCTTCCATTCCTGTCCAAGGTCCTTGAACGTCTTGTCCACAACCAGCTTAGTTCTCGAACTCTCGAGTGAGAGTTCTCGAACTCTTAGATCCTCTGAAAACCTCCTCCTTAAAACCCCAATGCATAGAACCAGCTTCTATGCTAATTCCTTCTCTGTCCAAGCTGTCCACTTATGGAATGCGTTACCAGCATCCATAAGACAATCCCCTTCACTAACCGTGTTCAAAGCTAGGATCAAAGAATGGTTTCTCTCTGAATCGTCATGAATCATTGATATGTTGTTTTTGTAAAATTATGTTTATTATTCTTTGTATTATTTTATAACTATTTATTTAAATTTGTATTAGGTATCTGTATTTGTGTATATCGTTTATGTAAATATATATAAGTATCAATAATATTGTGTAAGTTTATTGCGTTTATTTGCTTTATATAAGTAGGTTATAGTTCATAATTTAGTGCACCCCGACCAATCTTCCAAATAACTTAAGCTTCTCTCTATCCAAAGGTTGTCTGGAAGAAATCGGTTCCTTAGCGATAAGACCGCCCATTGTACATATTTTTTCATAAATAAATTTAGTTATAAAATTGTTATATTTAGTTTTAAGGTGTACAATAAAGTCATACATTCATTCATTCATTATAAGTTAAATAGTTTTATTAATCGTAGATAAACTAGTAATAAGAGCGTACAAAAAGAGCTAGGACCAAGACGAGTTTCTTATATATTTTTTTATAAATAAATACATATTATACAAAGAAATACAGACTCGAGACAAATTTTTGCAGGTCATACAAGCATTTGTGTCTACCCGCGTCTCAGCTGGGCCTTGGCCCGTTGCGCCACAGAGGTTTAAATCTAAAAACTACCTAAAGACTATGGTCTCGTTGTCGTGTCGTCAACTATAAAGACCAGTCAGCATAGTCGTGCGCAGACTCGTGACGGTATCTGCCCAGCTGCCAATTAGTCCCTGCATTGTTTACTCACAGGTTTTTATAGAATCACAACAAAAGCTACTGCACGCTTCTTTATATGCGGCGGCGCAGGCGCAGACGTGAGATATCTCCGATCAAAAGATAATACTTGCCCACTACATCACGATGCTTGCCTAGTGTGAAGACCGCTGGATAGTTAAGCATCAAGACTGGCCTGTCAGCTTAGTTGGTAGTCGCTCTTCCTTCTGCGCTGTAGGTTGATCGTTCGATTCCCTCCCAGTTTAAACATTGATTTGTTCTGTGTCTGGGTGATGTAATGTATTTTAAGTGTATATTTAAAAATATATAAGTACTAGCTGTTTCCCGCGAGTTCGTACGCGTATGCTTAGAACCTTTATTTTTATTTTTGTAAGGAATGCACTCTGTGCATCTAAAGAATATCTCATAAGTTTAATCCCCCTTCGTGGATAATTTTGCAAACACGTTGAAACAAGTATTTCTTTATTTCTTACCAAAAGCTTGAATATGATTTTTCAGATTAACTTAAGAAAATATGAGTTGCCTAAACAAACATTCATCCCCTATTTTACCTCCTTCAAGGTAGTTTTTTGAGCTAAAAAGTAGCCTATGTTCTTCCTCCAAATGCGATACATCTTCTTACCAAACTTCATCAAGATCCGTTCAGCCGTTTAGCCGTGAAAACATAACAAACAGACAGACAGAGACACTTTCGCATTCATAATATTATCTAGTATGGATTTTATTAGTCATTTGGTTACCAGAATACAAGCTATTCTTAGTTTGGGGCTAGATGTTGTGTGCATATTGGTCTACCAATATTTATTTATTTATTACTAGCTGGTGCCCGCGACTTTGTCTGCGCAGGCTTAGTACTTTGTCTAATTCTAACGGTTTTAACAGAATAACTCGCAGATGACAGATTTTTGTCCTACTCATTTGACACTTATCGTTACATTTTGGACAATTCACACAATATCTTTATAAATTACAACCTATGTGTTATTTTGATGTATAAGCTATATTATTGTAAAGTTTCATTAAAATCCATTCAGTAGTTTTTGCGTGAAAGAGTAACAAACATACATACAAACTTTCGCGTTTATAATATTTGTAGGATTTATTTACATTCAAGCAAATCCTATACTTCCTACTAATATTTTAAATGTGTAGGTAGATGATGGTGCTGGTGTGTGTGGATTTTTATGTTTACATAAGCTGCTGCCCGCGGCTTCGCACACGTGGTACCTACATAAAGCACATACGTATCCAAGATACAGTTTATCTTCGTACCAAATTACATCAAGATTCGTTCGGCCGTTTAGCCTTCAGAGACTATTTCATATTTTTTATGAAGTGTGCAAGTATTTGTGTTTGTGATTCTCTTTAAGACAATTTAATTATAATTTGAAATAAAATAAAATGTTTGTGTTTGGCTCAATCACGCAGAAACATTAGGATTTGGATAAAACTTGGTATAGATGTAGGGTCTATCCTAAACACACACTAGCTAATTCTTGGTTTAAATATGTTCCCCTCTCTTTTCTTTGACATTAGAATGACAAGGCCAAAGCATACTTAAGCGCCACGCTAACTAATTTAGTGATTATAGGATAAAGGGTTAGTCTGTGATTTAGAATAGCATATAGCAAACAGTTATAAAATAATAACACAACTTTAACTACCCGCCTCACAATTTCACGCCACACATAATCCTTACTTCCATGCGGGTTTCCGCAGCAAAAACCAAACTTTTTTTAAGTATAGTTTCTTTAGAGAACATGTAACTCAAATACACAAACACGCATACAAACACACACACACACACACACATACACACACACACAAACACACACACACACCCACCCACACACACACACACATAATATGTACACTAATTGATACATTTTTAGCTACTTTGTTGTTGTCTTTTATTTTTCTTTTAGTGTTAGTAGTTAAGTTTAGTATTTAATTTTGTACATAATTTTGTTCTGTGTAATGTTGTGTCAAATAAAGATTTTCTCTATCTATCTATCTATCTATCTATCTATATACATACCGTTAGTTGGAACACCTAATTCTCTGTAAACAGAGGCGGGCGTTGGTGTTGGTGTTGGTGGACACAGTTTTCCTAACTTCTGCAGATAGCATGGTTTTTCTAATTGTTTAATAAACATGATAATTGTTCCTAAATAAAAAATTTTGTTTTTTTTACATAGTTTATTTTTTTTGTAGGTAATACCAATGAAGCCGTGGTCATAAGCCACGATTATATTTAGAAGAAATAAGGCGCTATTCTAAGGAACATAGAACTACACAAGCAAATTAATCCGCGCGGTTGAAACCGCAATTCTGAAGTTTTTCTAAAGTATGTCATTTATTTTAATGTGGTTTTTTCCATTCGCGAATTTATAGAAACTTTATTTGAAGCCACAAAGAAGAAGTACTTAGAAGAAACTGTAGGTTTCTAGAGCGATTTCTTTAAAATCATCATTATAATACTATCTTCAAACACTCATACACGATAGTTTCATACATCATTATAATCACATAATTTGATTTCACTATGAAAATCAAAAGCTCAGGTTTCTTATCTCAAACAGAAATTGTCCACCAGTAACCAGTAATCTTTAAACCTATTAAAGATTTTTTCTGTTTAATTTTTTTTTTAGCATTGATAGTTTGACCACGACCTCTCTCGCCTGGTGGTAAGCGACGATGCGGCCGGCGATGTTGCACGCAGGTCTAGAATACACCTATTTACTCTTGACTTCAAGAGACCCAGATTGTAGTTTTCAAGAAAGACAGACGACGGTAAAGTATTCCAATCCTTGGCTGTACGTATTATAAATGTGGAAGCAAAGCGCTATTTTCGTAAGGGTGGTAGACTGACAAGGTATGAATTGCTCATACCGCAAGGTATGAGCGTTATGTTCGCTTGTCCTATATAATTAACCGACAGATTTTAATAAATACGGGTTTTACTCACGTATTATTTTATCGATGGAGGCACCGACACTGTTTCTATACATATAGATAATCTTCATCAGGGTGAGTTTGATCCGCGCTTAGCTCGTTGCCGCCCGAGTTCACGTTTCGTACTCCAAAAATGTATAGTACAACTCACGAATGTTTTGGTAATGAGAAAAACCGGCAGATACTTCTAACGGATATTGTATAGAAAAGCTTAGTATTATGCAACGAACAAACTACTCAGAGCTACTTGTTATGAATGAAGCAATTAGTGCATTCACGGCTTATTTCTAGAACTGGAGTTTGAGGAAGCTACGGATATAGCTCCTCGCTAGCACTATTACTAAAACACGCTGTGGAATAATAAAGTCTCATTCATCCGCGTCACTGGGTCTGTTTTGGTCACTCTGGGCTAGGTCGATGACCATACTGTAGACTGTAGACTAGTGTAGACATACGACCTCTGTGGTGCAGTGGTCGAAGGCCTGAGATGCTAAAGGTTGCGTCGAATTCGCAGCGGGACAAATGTTTGTATGATCTAGAAATACTTGTGCCGATCTCGGTATTTTTCTATGTATCTATAATAAGTACTTATGTTTACAAAAATAAGGTTAATAAGTATATCAGTCATTTGGTTCCCATAACACAAGCTTTGCTTACTTTGGGGCCAGATGATACTGTTTGAAAAGTGCGACATTATTTATTTATTTTTTTACTCTATTGCCCAGAAGTAGAGCTACCCAAACTATAACTACTAGCTAGGTATATATATATTATTTAAACAAAAAATTCTTAAATAAATAAATACTGGTGGACAATGCCCACACCAGCTAGCCCCAAACTAAGCATAATTTGTATTCTGGTGACCAAATGATTGATAGAACTTATATACTTTTAATTTTATATGTATCTAATACCTTTATACGAGCAATTCTTGTATTTAATGTATATATATATAATTAGAATCTTGGAAACGGCTCCAACGATTTTTATGAAAAGTATGCAGGGGTTTCGGGGGCGATACATCGATCTAGCTAGGTTTCATTTTTAGAAAACGTCGTTTTATCCGTGTTTTATATCGAGCAAAGCTCGGTCATACGGGTACTAATACTTTACTTTACTTACTAATACTTGCTTACGATCGTCTTCTTATTGTGTGACTAGTTATTTCAAACCAGTGTGGTGAAAGGATTACAGTGCGCCTCAGAAGTTTCTTTCGTGTACTTGGCGCGTCTTCAAATTTTAGGGTTCTATGATATAATAATAATAATAATATTCTTTATTCAAACACAAGATCCATATTAAAGTAACCTATCTTAGTATAAATAAGAACAAAGATATGCTGGTTTCCTTACGATGTTTTCATTCACCGCTCGAGAATACTGGTACGCACATTCATTTTATGATCAGAAAAATCTATTAGACTGGATTCGATCCCACGACTATCGGATCGGAAGCGGTACCACTACACCACCAGTTAGTGTAACAACTCGATTTTAATCCCCAGGGTATGAAATAGTCGAGAGAAATGAGGTCCTCAGATCTGTAATTACTTCTTATTAAGGATGTTTAGGTGCCAGAGGCTGGTCCAAACAGTATTCCTAAGTATAAGTACTTACAACAGTAAAAAAGGATTTTAATATTTTTTTATTATTTGATTAGCAACAGGATATTTCGCGGCGTCTGGTAGAAACATTGCCAACCCAAGAGCTGGTTCTATCTGGCCCAGCGTATTAGCTTTGCTATTCAACGTGTCAATACCACCAGTGTCATGGAGACACTGATCTCTGGCAGTGATCTGCATCAGTAGAGCTATCTATAGATTATTTTTAACGGTCCTTAGATTGCTTAACTGTTTCACATGTATTTTATATTATTGTATATTATTTTGTACATATCTGTAAATAAATGCTAATTTTATATATACAATTTATATATAGGTACCTACCTAGTTGACAGACAGACCCATAGCACCTGAAATAACCAATTATACCTCGATTCATAGCACGTGCCACATGTGTGTGGCTACATGTATACTCGTACACACTTCCACTAGATTAAAACACACGTTCCTGTACCGGAAGAATATAGGTACTTGTGTTGTACAGTTACCCAGCATATAAGTTACATCGGCTTAACTGAAAAAACTTATTTTCGCAACAGTTTGATTGAGACAGTCACTGTCAATAAGTTGACAGGCCTACACTTGAAATTGATACACGATACTTCGGGATAGTTATAGTTATCGTTTTGAACTGACATTATTTAAAAAAAAAACCTTTTTCTACTATCTCTGTGTCGCAGTGGGCCAAGGTCCGATTAAGACGCAGAAGGTTGCGGGTTCAATTCCCGCTGCTAGACAAATGTTTGTATATGTCTCGGGTCTAGGTTTTTCTATGTAAAATATTTATGTATATAAAATAAAATAGTATAGGTATAAGTAGTACATATGTATATAGCAGTCATAAGCTCTGCTTACTTTGGGGCCAGATGAAGCTGACTGAAATGTCCGGCAAAAAAAAATCGAATGAATTAGTTGAACATAGCAATGAAGTTATCGATCGATATCGTGGACGCCCAGAATATGTCAAAATGGAACAACCCGTTTTTATAAAGAAACGGGTGCAATATTGAAAACGAAATAACAGTTTTAATCATGTCATGAAATACAATCTCACTAGCACAATATTGTTATTAATTATTATTTTGCGAGTGAGAGACATCAACCACCATTTAAGATTAGTTTCTCAATTGAAACAGGTTATACTGTAAATTTAGTTGTTTATCAAAATAAATAGAGAAATAAAAAAAATAATTTAATCAAAATAAAGGTAAAGAAACTGCTGACAGGTATAGCCTATTATTGTGTCTCAGAATACTTGCGTGATTAATTTGAATGACTGAATTTCTTTGGTAGTCAAAATGTTCATATTTTCGGATTATTGTGGCTTACTCTATATTGTCTTATCCTTACTTATATTATTAATGGGAAAGCAATCTGTCTGTCTGTCTCTGTCTGTTTACCGTTAAACCGCTGAATCGATTTTGATGAATTTTGGTATAGAGATAGATTGGACCTAGGAGAAGAACATAGGCCTAAGATTTTACTAACCCATTATGGATCTAGCTATCTGAATGAATAAATGAATTATTATTATTATAGGCTACGTTTTATGTAGGCACCACGCGTGCAAAGCGGCTAGTCTTATATAATTATCTACTTAATTCAATTGCTGACATACATTCTAATTTTAGAGTTCTAATTATTTACTTTATATTTACTTGCTGCTAAGTAGGAACATGGCCGTACATATCTAATCTTGACATCATCATACATTACCTGTGACATTAGGTATTTATTTAATAAATTAATAATAATTATTAGTAATATTATGGTCGGCACTAGCTAACATTTTTCAAATAGTTTGTTTTTAATGTAGCCGATGTTACTTAAAAGTTGGGTCAAACTGTACGTCTTACTTGTGGATTTACCAACTAATTTGTGGCGCGACCCTCGACCGATAGAATCACTGATTGATTGACGATCTTCGTATATCTCCAGGGGAGAACGAGTGATATTAACGTAGAAATACTAAAGGGAAGAGAGATGGTTTCCGATTTTTTAGGAAGTGACATTAAATTCTTTCTACCAATCGTTTCTAAAAGAATGGTGACGACTTTACGATAAAGATAGAAAGAAAGAAAATATTTTTATGTCCTAAATACTATTACATACATAAACCGACGACTAAATTAGTTCAACATAAAAAAACATAATATTTGTGTGCAACAGGATCTAAGGCAAATATGGCGTCTGATATGGATCTCTCAAATATGGATGCACACTTGAGTGCCCACCCAGCGCTGGTTTTCTGTAGATGCCAGAGAAACTTTGTCACGGCCTGTATCTTCTATATACTAAAAATCAATTGCTGTTCGTTAGTCTCGCTAAAACTTGAGAACGGCTGGTCTGATTTGGCTAATTTTGGTTTTGAATTATTTGTGGAAGTCCAGGAAAGGTTTAAACGGTGAGAAAATTTGTGGCAATGCAACGCATGCCGGGTACAGCTAGTTATAAATAATATAAATAAAATTTTTATATAAAAAAAAATACAATTATATACCATTCTTCTATATATATATAAAAGGCCTAGCGGCTGATCCGAGTTTGGTAGCGATCGGATGAACAGAACTTAGGAACGGACATAGATTACTTTTTATCTATGTACTATGCGTGCGAAGCTGCGGGCAGAAGCTCTAGCACATTATACAATTATACAAAACCAGTCTGTGTGAATCAGTCTAATCTAATCGGATAATAGAGTTAATACTGTTAATAGGCCTCCTGGATGCCTCCGTCATATAGGCCATGACATATTTTGAAAAGCCAGGACCGATAGCTTAGCTTACAGAAGCGGGCAGTCCCACTACGGCCACCCATCCAGGCGCATAGCGTTGATCTTTAAGCCTAACACGCACTACGCGCAAGCACGCGCGGCCGCGAGAGGCGGAAAAAACCACGAATGATGAATATAACGGTGGACGGCATAAAAATCCGCTAGTGCGTGCTCATGAAATCCTCAGGAAATATAGGTACGTGAAATAATTTGCCGCGGAAAATCCGCAGTGCGTGCTAGGCCTTAGCAATGCCACGCACAAGGCTTCTTTAGATTTTACAATAAAATATTAGCAGCATTTGTATGCCTAAGGCTTTTCTAAGGCCTAAGGTTCAATTGTATTGTATTTAATCCATCGAGATATATAACTCTATGATCTTATCAGTTCCAAATTACAGTAGATTGCTACCTATAAAGAGTGTTGTTTTTCTCCGTAGATACATTTACAAAAAAAATGTATATCAGTCACGTGGAACTCATAACACAAGCTCTGCTTACTTTGGGGCCAGATGATGCTGTGTGAAATGTCCGGCATTATTGTTATTATTATTGCTGAACCTTCGTATTTTTCGTCGTATTAAATTACTTTTGGAAACTATCAGGTCTAGATCAAGATATATCCATAATTTTCGCTATTTTATGGAACTTGAAATCAGATATAGGCGTACGCACAAGCGAAAAAAAGCCGTTCAAATTGACATACTACAGAATAGACTACAGAATTGCGCGGCTAAAGCAGCGCGGATTAATTTGTTAGTACGTGCTCAATCATGTTTCCTTGGAGTATTTATATAGATTCTGATCAATAAGGGTAGACTTGTGTATCATTGCATTTTGTATTTTATGACGTTGACATAAATATCACCCCAGCATTATTTTCCAGAATAAAATCTTTTTAGTTAAAGGATGTGTTGTTCGCGCTGACTTTTTCATCGCTTGGGAAATCCACCGAAACATGAGCCCACGACCTTTAAATTTTAAGATAGCATCCTTACCACTTCTCTACTAGTGTTATAACGACTGGGTGTTCAGTAAAACGACTTATTTAGTAAGGAAACCGGAAGTACAGACTGACAGACAGATCCTAGAACCCATTATCTTCTGAGAAGAGAGAGGAAACTAACTTCCTTAAACTATTTTCATATAATTCACGCCCATTAATACATTTTAACAGATATCAATGTTAAAGGTATTCAAATGTTTGTCTTAGGTATTTTGAGGCAGGTGAATACTATTGGCATAGAATACCTATTCATAAATTTCAAAAAAAAAAAATTTGATATTTCAGACAAGCTGCTGCCCGCAGCTCCGCACGTGTGGTACCTAAATAAAAAGTAGCCCATGACCTTTTCCAAGGTCCCATCTATTTCTATACCAAAATTCATCAAAATCGGTTCAGCGGTTTAGCCGTGAAAACGTTACAGACAGACAGACAGACAGAGTTACTTGCGCATTTATAATATTAGTAGGAATTATAAATTAAATAAATATACATTGGTGAATAATTCACACAATACTAAGCTGACTAAGCTAACCCTGACTAATTAACAGATACCCTAGCTATAAATGTACAAAAAATATACGTATGAAATTATAATAATTATAAAAAAATCACATAAATAAACAGCAAACAAGTTTATAACATTAACGACAAAAAACATCAAACGTCACAATCAAAGCCACCGAATTCTATGAAAAACTGCCGTATCATTGAACAAACGCCAAAATAAACAACAAAACGAAAACAAGAAAAATAATTAATCAACGAGCTGAATAAATCATAATGCAACATAAATTACGTAAGATCATTTTGTGTTTACGCGCGGTTTTCTTAGATTTTCACGAAGCATTGAGATGGAGCAAGATAGACATAAAACAAGACACTCAATTAACTGTATGTAAGAAAGAGACGGAAGCACGCATCGGTGTTTCTATTTACAGGCGCGCGCGCATCGCTGAAAGCTCGTCAAGCCCTTATCCTTCAGTCGTGAAGCGAAGCTCGGTCAGTGCAGTCGCCCTATCGTGCGCTCCTTAAAAAGGAATTAATAATTTTATCGAACTGGGATTCTGTTGAGTGACTGTGTGTGTGGATTTTTCTGTGTATATTGAAACTTTTCACGTGGTCTTGAATTTCCTGCATATAAGTGTGAGTCTGCGCATTTTTCTTAGAAATCTGTGAGTATTTTGAGATGTAATTAAATATAGAACGTCTACGCTTATATGAGAACGTAATAATTAGTTTTATAATTTTTAACGCTAGGATGAACTGGTGTAGTAGTGGTTGTCACCACTACACCACCCCTGCCTTCTGATCCTAAGACGACTAACCCCACAACAGTTTAGTCGTGCACCAATGGGCTTTTCTTTCTGAAAATGGATGTGCGTAGGTGCTTTTAAATGGTGAGGAAAAACATACTGAACAACGGTTTTCTCTAGCACAACCTACAACCAAAATTTACCAAACGTTTCTTCATTATTTTAGGCACCGAATTGATTATGATAATATCATAATTACCTACTTTCCTAAATTTACTTATTTTTTCTTTTTTTTTTCTTCTCGCATACACATTCGCTTTTTTTTGACACATACTCGTATAATATAAAAGACAATCATTCCGATACATATTTATTATGTAGTTCATAAAATTAAATAAATAAATAAATAATGCCGGCCATTTCACACAGTATCATCACGCCCCAAAGCAGAGCTTGATATATGGGTACTACATGACTGATATACTAGTTATATATATATTTTTTGAAATACATACCTACATACAATAGAAACACCCAGACCCGAGACAAACACTTGCAGATCATACAAACATTTGTCTCGCGGCGGGAATCGAACCCGCAACATTCAGCGCTTCAGCCGGAACTTGGCCCACTGCGGCACAGAGGCGTCAAAATAAAACCTAATCACTTGACAATAGCAAAGTTGTTATGATTAACATGCCATTAACGCAGAAAAAGAAGAACTATTGTACAGCGTGATAATAGCAGACATCAAACATTTCACGAAATATATACATATGTGAACAATGTAAGGATGTCCGTTGTCCGTCCGAGAGCTTTTTGCCCTTATTTTATCACTGTCTTCGGACAGAGTCGAACCCGCGTCCCTTCATTCAGGCAGTCGTAACGCATAACACGTGGCAAACAATGTGTTTTTGTTGCTAGTGGAACAAGGAAAGGTATCGAGACGTCTTTGTTCCTAAAGATTAATTTATTTTAAGTTTTAAGTACCTAATTGCATGGGTTAAGTAACTTATGACTGCGTACTTATTAAGTTAAGAACACTTTATTAACAGTTTTTAATTTTTGTATAAACATGTTTTTTTATTTATTTTATTTATCAATGCACAGCTTCTTAGGGCTTATTCCTTATTGCAACAACTTCGCAATACTAGAGGAGTTGGAAAATAACACCGACGTAATTTTTTGTATTGCCTTTATCATAGACAGTACATTAAATACCTACCTGCTACATACCTACAATAACTACAGTAATGTAGTTAAAATGTAGATATTATCTTAATCGAAAGATTACCTAGAAAATATTTTAGCACGTTTAACCCCTAAAGCCTTAAAACCCTTTTAGTGCTTAAATTATTTTAATATTTTTCTCTTTGTGTACAATAAATAAATAAGTCAATATTGGTGGACAATGCACACAACACCAACTAGCCCCAAACTAAGCATAGCTTGTTCTATGGTGCCATTTTGGGCGATTATGGAACTTTGATACCATCAAAATATTGATACTAATAGTTGTCAGTTACTATTGATGTATTTTTATTACGGATACTTTATCGTTGCGATTTCTATCGGCTTCTATCGCTAGTTACAATGTGAAGTTAGTGTCAAACTATGCAACTCAACCAATTTACAAAGTACGATTGTGGTAGGAACCGTGCTTAGCGTACTAAGCATTTAAATACATCATATAATACGAATGCGAAATCTAACGAATGATTGAAATAATGCCGATTGCCAATCAAAATTAATAGACTTTGATGCCGTTTGCAAATCGAAACTGATTGACATTGATTGTATCAAGAGTTTCATAATCGCCCTACAGATAGAATAAAAGACTGACAGACTGATAGAATACTTATATATTATTAAATACACACAAGATACTTTATGACACTCGGATACAATCTATCTATCTAAGACACAGTGGGTATTATAAATCTAAAACACAGTTCTTGCAGATACTTTTCAATTATTATAGTAGTGTTCGCTACTCTACAATTCCCAAAGCACCCTGTTCTTGCCGGTAAGAATCGAACGTGTGCTGAACACGTGGTTCCGTAGGTAGCAAAAAATGAAGACCCATTATCTGTTGTCTCTACTATGCTAAATCCAAGATACCGAGGATGGAGCCACGAGGAATCTATCATCACATCAATATAACACCATTGAAATACATACCATTGCTAATGATTTTGTCTCATGATAGATTATATGTAGAAGCAATGTTGATTGATCGATTAAAATTTACCAATTGTTATTATTGACAACCTCTGTGACGCAGTGGGCTAAGGTCTGGCTGAGACGCAGAAGATTGTGGGTTTGATTCCCTATGAACTAATGTTTGTATGATGTGCAAGTTTTTGATTCGCGACATTTCACACAGCTTCACCTGGCCTCAAAGTAAGCAGAGCTTATGTTATGGGTACCATAATGGTGGCAATTCGGTTGGTTCATTTCTAAAATTAGGAATTGTCTAAAATATATTTAGTTAGTCATAGCATTTGTAAAACCTATTCGGTTGGTATCATCTAACTAAATTAGGAACGCTTAATTAAATTAGATTAAATTAAATTAGGATAAGTTGGTAGCTGCAAAATACCAAAATTTCATTTGACAGTTCAAAACCGAATTTTAGCTAAAATTAGTTAGGTTGGTGCCAACAGAAGTGAGGCCATTGACTGATACAATACTTATATACTTTTTTTTGTTAAAACATACATATTATACATAGAAACACCCAGACCCGAGACAAATACTTGCAGATTATACAAACATTTGTCCCGCGGCAGAATCAAACCCGCAAGCTTCTGCCTCAGTACGACCTTACTGCACTGCGCTCGTCACACCGAGGTCGTCAATCTTCCAGAGTGTCGTTGATAATCATGCATTATACATAGATCAATTTACTATATAATTTACACTCAACACATTAGAAATAATTGTGTGTTACAGAAAGCATCATAGATTTAGAATCCATAGTTTCCGCCGCATGTTTTCAATACGAACTATATCAAATCACTTATATTATCGCACTGATTTTGTCATAATCAAAATTCGGCGTCTCATAGTAAAATTAAATGTTATTACTACTCATTTGTAAATTAACTAAGATAATATTTTTAAAACTAAATAATTTAGGTCATGCCAAAGTAAATATTCGTATACGTAGTGTGAACGTGTACGCGTGATGATTTACGAAGTGGCGACAGATCGAAAAATACTTATTCAAAATACTACGCACATATATTTAGTCTTTGAAGATACTAGTAATTAAGTTCGTTGACTCTAATGACTGTTTTGAGACTACTTACGATGGCTAAGACAAAAATACTACACTGGGTTGCGTAGAGTTGAACTAAACATTTCAAACTCTTCATATAACAATAGTCAATAATGAACACTATTTTAACGCACTTTTATGGAATGAGGCACGTCCACGCTATCCAGAATCCAGATATAATCATAAGTTACAATTAGTCTTTTAAAGAGCAATGAGTACGCTTCTATAACAAGGTCCCAAGCGACGTGTTAGATTTGTCGATTGGCAAATTCAAAAACGTAATTAAACAGAAACTGTCTATTAAAGCATATTATAAAATATCTGATTATTTAGATGACAAAAAAGCTTGGGATGAATCTGTCCAACTCGACTCGGCATCCGTAACAAAATAGTCAAGGATCATACAAAAAAGTGTTAAGACCAGACAAGTTTCATGCCGGATTCTTCTTAAACTGGGATTAGGAGGAACTGGCATCTAGATTCACTAGCATGTAAGAAGACGATTCAAAGTGGTCCTTGCGATTTTATTGAATAAAGATTTATTGAATTGAATTGAATTGAGTTTTTTAGTCCATAAAACAAAAGAAATGAAAAAATAATAAAAAAACGTGTGCGTCTCGGGACGACCGACAAAAGTGAAAACTTACAGTAATCTAACTAGCGCTTTGGGGTAAAGTGAGAGAAGAGGAGCCTGCCTACCGCTGCCGTATGCGAGAGAAAGGGAAGCCAGACCAACTGGGGCCGTAATGCGTTACGTAACGAAGCGGTTTACGCTCCCACAAGAAGTTATTTATCACTTCTAAAATATTAAATAACAAATAGTATCTACAAAAATCTAAATCTAAAAAAATCGGAGTAATGCAACGCCGTACTTTGCCAATAAATAGATACAAATATTGAATGGATCAATGTCCAACAGCTAAACCGTTGACGTTATTATTTTTAACGAATGATGACCTGGCCCCGTGCTGCCTTATATTGAATGAACGATTTATAAAACATTCTCCATTGAGTCACTCATTGGATTTAACTTTACTCATCATGTCACGGTTGACACAATTAAAATGTCATCATTGCAATTAAAATACGTACATAAAAGAAAAAAAAGATAGCGGCTATTTTGGCGAATAAAGTCTGTAATGCAAGACTGTTCCGTATCTACTCATACGATAATAATAAATATATCAATTATTTTGAAATTCGTTCTGAAACTATAAAACGATATATAGCTTGTATTGAGATGACCAGATGGCTGATGGGATTACATATATATTTTTAAATACATACCTACTAATGATATCTTATAATTTAAGACCAGTGTGGATTGTTGACACTACAATCCGCATTATGCTAAGTTAGAGTCCATTTTGCAGCAACCATGAATTATGTTAGTATGTATAGGTTTATTGTAGATAAATAAATAGAATAACACTTTATTGTACACAAAAAGAACATAGAAGAAGTAATATAAATAAAATTGTACAATAAGCGGCCTTATCGCTCAAAGCAATCTCTTTTAGACAACCTCTGATTTATTGTATTTGTCTATTTGTGTATTGTAAAGTGTTGTTACAAATAAAAACAAATTCTATTCTTGCTACATAGAACAAAAACATGCTTATCACGAATGATTGTCCTAAGAGGGAATCGAACAGAGGTACAAAGCCGAGCTACAAGTCCGAGCTACCTATTAAGCTGACAGGCCAGTCTGATTGTTTGTAGGTATATACACTTACAGTGATACCCTTTCGTTTGAACTTATTACAAGTAACAACCTAATAAAGTTCAATAAAACAGACAATTCTTTCGAAATTATCTGCAAAACAATATTGCAATGAATTAGGTTTATTGACTCCGTTATATTTACTCGCCTCGATTCTTCTTTTGATCATTGTCTTTGAATTACTCTTTTATTTTGATCGCATTCACATTAACCTTATTACAAAAACCATGGTGTCCCACAACATTTTGCAATAGATAATGAAGTAACACGTATAACTGACATAGGACAGTTTACCTATGATACTTAGAAGTAAAAATTATAACCGAAGATTTTCATGTATATGAATACAAATTCTTCTTCAATTCGTCAAGAAAACTGAGGGGTCCCCGGCCGTACACATCAAGACCGAAGGCCAGCTGGAGATGATGTCGAAAACTTTGTGACTCCTTTCGAGCACTGAATTTACTGGATTGTATTTCTGGTTTCAAATACTGTTAAATCTACGCGCAAAAAATCACATAATATTTAGTATAGTTCATCGAAAACACAATTCTTGCGAAAACACTACCACATTCACGCAGACAACATATACAAATAAAACACATCTACACAAAACACACACAAACACACACATTTATACCATATTTACAAAAAAAACACATACTTTCCAAACTTCACATTATTATATCATTACCCAAAATTATTTGCACATTTATTACATCTGTCAGCTATCTATTATTATATTGTATTTACCTTCTAGAACCCAACAAGCGCTTCCTATAACGTACTCTAAAAATGAGTTTGTAACTTTAAACATCAACTATGTAAAATCCTGGCCTTGTTTTTGGTACCATAAGTGATTTGCTAAACGACATTGACAACTTTTCTATCTCAGATACTATTCAATGCGATCCTGAACAATGTTCATCAACTATATCACAGCCTAACCGTTTTCTTAAAATTGTCACACAAAATATACGTAGTATTAATGCTAACATTGAACAGTTTCAACTACTACTCTCCCGTCTAAAGTTTTCATGTGATATTCTTATTCTCACGGAATGTTGGATGTCTTGTGTTCAACATGTCCCGGAACTTACAGGATACCGCAGTATATCGACGTCTACACATTATAACCAAAATGATGGTGTCATTGTATACATTAAAAATAATATAAACGCAACGATTACTGAACCTGCAATACAGGATGCAAATTGCATTTTAATAAAGATAAGTAAGGACCTAGCCATTATATCAATATATCGACCTCCTTGCTTTCAAAGTATTGAGGCATTTTTAAATTCTTTAAATGTTATCATCTCAAAGCTAACATCATTTCAAACATTAATTTTAATTGGAGATATTAATATTAACATTGCTCCTAATAGTATAGACAAAAACCTACCAGAATATTTAGACTTCTTCTCACATAACGGACTACTCCCTGCTCATAACATTGCTACACGATCCAAAAGCTGTTTGGATCACGTCATACTAAAAACAAAGCTGCATGTAAACTGTTTTATTTTCGAGACAGCCATAACCGACCATAGAGCTGTTTTGTGTTGCATAGAATTACTAAACCCTCAAAAATATGTAATAAAAAAAAACACATCTAAAATTGACTATAATGGAATCCTAAATACATTTCAAAAAAAGGACTTTTCTTTTATCTACAAATTAGACGATCCAAATCTTGCTACAGATATTTTTGTTTCTTGGCTCCAAAATGTAATTATATCCAATTCTAAACTTTTGACTATTGCTCCTAAATATAGATTACTAAAGCCATGGATGACACTGGGACTAGTAAGATGCATACAAAACAGAGATAGAATGCATAAAAAAGTAAAACTAACACCTAATAATGACATTCTTATATTAACTTATAAAAGATATCGCAACTTTTGTAATAATTTAATTAAAAAGTTAAAACGACAATACGATCGTCAACAACTGTTGCAAGCTGGCAGAGACAATAAAAAAATTTGGAAAGCAATAAACTCCATCACAAATAGAAACGCCAAAAAGGAATACTCATATGAGCTGTTATCAACTGCAACAACTCCAGAAATTGCAGTAAATAATGCAAACAATTTTTTTGCTACAGTTGGTGAAAAGCTGGCAAGTGAAATTAATCTTCCAGATATAGCCCTAATAAACCATGATATTTCACCTCCTCTGAATTCATTTGTACTTTTAACCACCGACGAGCGAGAAGTTGACAAACTTATTATAGGCCTAAAAAGTAATTGTTCTCCTGGCGATGATGGCATTTCGTCAGATGTACTTAAGGTTATTAGAGCCCATATCCTGACCCCACTTACCTATATCCTAAATCTCTCCTTGAGTAAGGGAGTTTTTCCAAGGTCTTTCAAGGGATCTATAGTGCGTCCTGTTTTTAAGGCTGGGGTTAGAGACCAGGTCACAAACTATCGTCCTATCTCAATATTAAACTCACTCTCTAAGGTTTTTGAAAAAATTATAAATTACAGACTTATTAGTTATTTGGAAAAAAACAACCTTCTTTCTAATGGGCAATTCGGTTTTCGCCATGGAAAATCAACTGAGACGGCTGTAAGTGAATTTATAAATTTCGTTGTTAGAAAAATTGACTGCAAAAACAAATGTCTTTCGATATTCTTAGATCTTGCAAAAGCGTTTGACACGGTTTCTATCCCTAACCTCATACAGAAATTAAATAACCTCGGCATCCGAGGCGTTCAACTGGATCTCTTTAGAGATTATTTGACTGGAAGAACTCAAAGACTTAAAATTGATAATGTAACTAGCCATAACGTGCCTATTACGCATGGCGTCCCACAAGGGAGTATCTTAGGCCCAACGCTATTTCTAGTTTACATTAATGATCTCGCATCATTAAAAATCGAGAACTGTAAAATAATATCGTACGCAGATGATACGACTTTGACATTCTTTGGGAAAACTTGGGTTGAAGTGTACAAACATGCTCAAACTGGTTTCAACATAGTAACCAATTGGCTTGCCTCTAACTACCTCTCACTAAACACTGCTAAAACTAAATATATACCTTTTTCTATTTATAATCCTCCCTATCCGATATCCCAAACATATAACATAATTGCACATACTTGTGACTATGTTTCTTTTCAAAACTGCAATTGCTCTGTAATATCCACGGCTTCTACGATTAAATATCTAGGCATAATTATAGATAACAACTTAAACTTTATGAGTCATATTGAGTATATATCTAATAGAATCAGGAAACTTATATATATATGTAAACAATTACGTCATTCTGCAGGCAATCGTATTATGAAATTAATTTACACTTCACTATGCCAGTCAGTTCTAACCTACTGTCTAACCTGTTGGGGGGGCGCAGCTAAGACTAATCTTATATGTGTAGAAAGAGCCCAAAGAATCTTATTAAAAGTAATTTACTTTAAACCAAAGCTCTATCGTACAACTGATCTGTACAAAGAATGTGAAGTACTGACAGTCCGCCAACTTTTTATTTTAAATACCATCCTGAAGCAGCATTCTTCTGTGGTCCAAGATGCAGATACTACACGTCTAGCCACTAGGAGAAACCACCAGATCCTACCGTTGACTAGTTGCCGCACTCGATTTGCCCAAAGGTTTCCATTGTTTCTTGGAGCTTGGCTTTACAACAAAATTAACAAGGAGCTGCTAATTTTCCCATTGAACAAGCGAACATGCAAACGTACACTTACAACATGGCTGTTATCATTAAACTACGATACTACTGAAGATATTTTTGCAATTGTATCCTAATGCGAAGCTTTCACCACGCATTGGGATATAATTGTAAAGATTCATTCATACAAACATACAAATGTCAAACATACAAACTTCTCTTACACACATACACACACACACACACACACACACGAACACACACACGAACACACACACACACACATATACACACTCGCAGACATACTTAACAGTTTTATTTTATTCTTTTTAATTTGTTTATATCATCATACTTACCTACATTTGAGTGCTTATTATTAATATGTACTTACCGCACAAGCTATTTGTTAACTTATCTAGAATTTCTGTAGCTTAATTGCACCTATATTGAGGGTGGGCGCTGATACCTATCATACAGGATTTTTATTATCTTAGTTTAGGTGTCAGTTGTATCACATTATGTACCTTGTAACTTCCTTAGGTTAAGAAATTATGTATATCTCTAACTTGTACTTATTGTTAGCTAAGGTGCTCAATAAACAATAAACAAACAAAAAAAAAAAAAAACAAACAAATACTAAGAAAGTGCACAAACCCTTGCTTGTCAAACCATTGTGAACCCCCCTTTCATATCAGTTATTGTTGGGTCGTGAAATTCGTGAAAGATAGGTGGAAACTCAACGTGTGCTGGCCGCAGTCTGAGGTATCTGCTTGCATTATATTTCTACTGTGTGTCGGCAAAACTTGATGTGAACATCGTGTATTTATCGTAAGCAAAATTTACAGACCTGCCACGGTGGGTCTTCCCAGAGTAGCAGAAAGCCATCATCTAATTCTTAGGCTAGTTGATGCGCTTGCTACTTTCCTTTCAACCGACTTCAAAAAAGGAGGAGGTTCTCAATTCAACTGTTTTTTTATGTTTGTTACATCATAACCCCGTCATTTATGAAACGATTCGAAAAAATCGGATTTCATGTGATTGGTCCCATATAAATTTCATAAAAATCAGTTCAGTAGTAAGGTTTTTATATAAAATAAACTGAAAAAAAATATGTCATCCACTTGGATATAACGAAATTTTGATATTTTGCTTTTTTATACATGTGAAGTCGGGTGTCTTTATAGTTTTTGAAACGTTCATCATTGGTATCTACTTATAGTCTGGCAGAGATCGCTATTTAGCGATAAGACCGCCCATTGTATTACCGTGTAGCTAAACATTGTTTCTTATAACAGTCTAATATAGGTATTGGTGGTGTGAATAAAGTATTTTCTATTCTATTCTATTCTATTCTATAGTAGATTACTATCTAGCTATTGTATCTAAATCCAAGAACTTACGATTTGGCAAAACAAACATCTCGTTAGAATCAACGATACAGAATCACATCAGTTTTCAAGGAAAGTTTACATTACGAACCTTGCCAAACCGCGAATAGCAATAGTAGCTATATTTGCAAGTACTAAATTATTTCCAGGAAATACATACGCAATAAAATACAAAGCTTTGAAAAGATGTATATAGTAAGTACAAACTAATATAGGTATCTTTAAATATAAATCTTTTTTCGGTGTGTTTGTAATTAAACTCCTCCAAAACGGCTGTTCAAGTGGATTCGAGAATGGTTTAGATTTACAATTAGAATTTTTTTCTTATATTTTTTCTTTGTGCGCGGATGAAGTCGCGAACAGGACAGCTAGTAAATTAATAAATATTGGTGGACAATGGCCTCAATTCTGTTGGCACCAACCTAACAAATTTTTGTTAAAATTAGGTTTAGATTGTCAAATGAAACTTTGCTATTCTGCTGTTACCAACTTATCCTAATTTAATTTTATCTAATTTAATTAAGCGTTCCTAATTTAGTTAGATGGTACCCACCGAATAGGTTTTACAAATGCTATGTCTAACTAAAATATATTTTAAACAATTCCTAATTTTAGAAATGAACCAACCGAATTGCCATCAATGCACACAAAACACACATACCTACATATAATAACACATTTTGTAAAATCAACAATTCTAATGGTTGGGACAGATTTCGAATTCCATTTTCACAAAACTCTTATATAGTTATAGATTTTTTGATAACCACTGGTTTTACTCACGTATTATTATGTCGATGCAGGTACCTACCGACACTGTTGTGTTTATCAAAATGTATAACTTACGATTTTTTTTAATATGAAATATATTTTACCGATTAAGCTCGTCCTAATATAATAATACGAGTAAGCCTTCTTCATATTTTTTTATGAGTAGAATACGGACCCAACATCAGTCAAATTGTGACGTACCACAGAATTATTCATAGTATGTATCAGTGTACTTTGAAGATGCAAGGTGCTTGAATCATTTTTGTTTATATCCAGCTGTTCTCAGGATAGAATTGTTTGTGTTCTTTAATCAGTTAAAATGTAAATCGTAATGGCATTAGTCATTAGTGCATTTTGGATTCAGTGTTTGAATAAATAAATGGATGTTAGGTTACCTATTATGGAGTAATGAGGTTTTGTACTTACCTGGCTATATAGGTACCTTTGTTATCCTCAACCTACTTATTAGTAATATAATTTGTGCTGCTATGTACCTACTGGAGTGATAGTGCAGTTAGTAGTAGCTCGACTTTCTGCGCTATAGTGATTGATTTCAAAGTGATCCTTGTGATTGTATTGAATAAAGTATCTTTTGACTTTGACTTTAACTTGTAGGTACGATTCCCTCTCAGGACAAACATTTGTATAATGAACCTAGGTATTATAAAGTATCTATGTATTTCAAAATATAAAGTATTCTCACAGTCATTGGGTCACCATTATACAAGCTTAGTTTGGGGCTAAATGGTGTGTGAATTGTCCACCAATATTTTTTTATTTACTTAACTAGTTGACTAGTATCACTTATATAGGTAACTACACTACGTGTGACTATTATATTTCCATAGACTCTATTTATGAAGGTACCTACCTAAATTACTAATTGGGTTTTTACATAAACAAAATCGTCACCTAGGTATACCTAAATAGTTTACTATAAGTCATATTCATTCATGTAATACTGTCTAGGTACCTACCTACTTTACTATACCTATCGTACATACCTACTTTAATATACTTATCGTAGATGTTGTCATTATTATGTTGAGTAATAATTATACCTAGGTACTAGGTATTTTGTTTTTCTTCAGTTTTGTCGCAAGCACAGAGTTCCAATATCCAATGCTTCGATTTGGCTCTCTTTTTTCATTGTCACTGTTCTATTTTCGAACTGTAGGTACATACAAGTATTCTCTATGCGGCCAGTGTTCCGATTCCGTCGCCCTTTGCGGTACTCGACCGAAATAATGTTCGCTGTCGCTTGTAATAAAAATAATTCTATATTGATCTCGAATGAAACTTTAATGGAATGAACTGTAATGTTTTTTAGTTGTATTTTACAAACACAATCGAAACTAATTTGTACGATTTCTTCTTAATTTTAACGTGAAGTTAAAGTAGGCAGGGTTTTTATTTTTTTATTTCCTCTTCGGGCACTGACACATAAGGTAAATTGCATACAGTAGGTAATATAAACATATTTGTCAATAACAATAACTAAATTGGATTAATTCTTATTACCAATATACCCAAAGAGGTTTTAAAATGACCATAACATTGAACTCCATTTTAAGTTCTACTTAGTATGTATAGAATATAATTTTAATTCCGACAATAGATTTCCGAACACTGCTTGCATGACAATCTTTATTGGTCATTTTAGTAGTATGCAGATGACGTACAAAATGTCGGGTTCCTTATTGGTTAAGATCATGTCAGTGACCTAATAAAAGATTCAGTTGTCTTTGTGCAATACATTTAAATCAGCATTAAAAATAAACTTCGGGACTTTGGAATGTTGGTTAGTATTTAAAAGCTTTAAAAACTGTGACTAGAAGGTGTAAAAATAATAAAAATTTTAGAACGAAGTAATACTTAGGTAAGTACATTATTATTTATAAAAATCGTTTTTGTAGATAACAGGTAGAAGGAGTATTTTTTTCATATATATATTTATGTCATTACTTTTAAAACTATAGTGATATAATCTGAATTTTGGAAACGGCTCAAACGATTTTAATGAAATTTAGTAAGGGGTTTCGGGGGCGATAAATTGATAATTCTTAGAAAACGTCGTTTTATCCGTGTTTATAACGAGCGAGGCTCGGTCTTCCAGGTACTAATATATTATTGTTACGTCAGTTCGGCATAATGAAATGAAAGACGGTGTGAAATGTTCTGGAAATCATAGTTTCGATCCTTCGTTTGAAATTTCGCGAAGTAGCATGGCTCGCGATGTAGCATATTAATGACTTTGTGAAAATATTACCTAAGTATTGCAAAATAAAACCATTCGATATTGGTAAAACTGTTATTATAGGAAGAAAAGAAGATAAATAATCATTGGGTCGATTCTTCGTCTGTCATTTCATGGAGCAACATAGCTCTGCTAATATAATATTTTTATTTCATGTTTTATTCAGTAATCTTGTTGGAATTTTAATGAATAAATTGTGACTACAGGACGGGTAGGGATAATTCAATTATATGTGTATTGTGGTGCAATGTGATTTGAACGACGAGGAATCCCAAGAAAATTCTAGACGCCATTCCGCGTGACGTCTAGAATTGACAATTGACCATCGACTAAGACTCTAATAACAAACAAACTGACTATAAACTATAAACACTTGACATTGGCAAAATTGACATTAGTATGTCACAGGCCATTAACAAACAAGAAGAAGAAGAATTATTGTGTCATAAATCGAAATCTTTATTTATTATGTTGGTATAGAAACCAACAAAGTTTATATCAAACTTTATGGTTAGAGTTCAGCTCAGATATTTCGATTAAATTCAAACTTGTGTCCAAATAAAGCATAAGATATCGTGTGAAAGTGACACATTATTATTTCGCTCGTGACGTCGCTGAGTTTATCATCGTAATTTCCATAAGGTATATGAACAGTAAATCTCGGTCTATTCAGAGGAAATCAATAAATTTTGTGTAAAATTACCTATTTCATATTTAAAACCCAGCGGTTTCGAAAGCGCAGAGCACTGGGTATTATTTCGCGGCGGATTTTTCCGTGCTATTCTATGGAACATGGATCAGACGCAGGCGCACGCATTAGCGAAAAAAACCACGTTGAAAATGGCACACTTCAGAATAGATTAGAATAGCGCGGTTTAAATCCGCGCGGATTAATTCGCCATTGTGTGCTTGACCTTATAGCACACCTAACATCCTATCACGTGGTGCTATCATATATGAGAGTATTAATCTAACATGCGTGTATTATACAAACGTCATACGACTGACTAAATCGTTACTAATATTATAAATGCGAAAGTAACTTTGTCTGTCTGTCTGTCTCGCTTTCACGTCAAAACTACTGAACCGATTTAAATTAAATTAGGTACACAGATAGTCTAAAGCCTGAGAAAGGACGTAGGCTAATTTTTTATTGGAAAAAGTGTTGTAAAGGATTGAAAGTGGGGATGAAAGGTTGTATAAAAGTATTGTCATTTTCAGAACTAGAAGCATATAATTTTAGGCTGTTGATCCCTACTAATATTATAAATGTGAAAGTAACTCTGTCTGTCTGTCTGTTACGTTTTCACGTCTAAACCGCTGAACTGATTTTGATATAGAGATAGATGGGACCTAGGAGAAGGACATAGGCTACTTTTTATGTAGGTACCATGCGTGCGAAGCCGCGGGCAGCACCTAGTAATATAATATCTTCACTTGGCTTTATCTTTCTAGCAACCAAAAACATTCGCTTTCATAATACCTATCAGTCAGTAGGTTTATGAGCATGTTTGTGTGAGGATGTTTCTTTGTACCTCAATCTTGGAATAAGAGCAGAAAAGATTTCTGAACTATGTAGGTACTTGGTATAGACATATATTTGAACCTAAAATAACATTATGTATAGGCTAGGCTACTTTTGATGTGTAACATCTTTCCTCTCGCTTTTCTGCAATATGTGGGAGTGATTTCGTGAAAAGGGACGGCAGTAACAGGAAGCCGGGGAAGCACGCGCTATTTGATTTGACCAATAAGCGCGCGCGGTGGTCAAGTTGGCCGTCAGATGGTACCAACCTATATTCTGAGAGATTGGTACTGACAACCAACGGTGTTTGCGTGTGTGTGACGAGAAAGAGAAAGGGACATAAAGAAGGATAACGCATCAGCTGTGCGCTTAACCTACAGTGTTGTGTATAAGTGCTGTTGTGTAAACTAATTAAGGATATAATGTTAATGTTGCTTAGTACCAAGGCGAGATGTCAGATATTACACATCATTATGGGTCATTTCTTTCTGCACGCACGAAAAAGCATGACTCATTGTCATTGTTCCACCTGAGCCGAGCGTGCAAACGAGTGCGTGGAACAAGCGATAGAGAGGCACGATCGGTTCATCAATGTATGATATTATCATGTACAATTATCTTCTGTAAACTAACTTAACAGACAACCATTTTTTTTATCTATGTATCATGCCGGAAAAGCCGCGAACAGCACCTAGTAAATGATATTTTCTTCTGTGATGATGTCTTAACGTCCTGTGACACTAGCTTACTATAACATAAACTGTGTTCCTTGTCTTGTACATTATCATTCGCACATCGTCGGGACAAGGAAGCAATGATGTATTGCCGGATATCGCGATATGACGCCTGTCTTGTGACCTATTGGTTAGATAATAGACGTGGACATTGTGAAGTTATGATCGAGTGGACGCTGGTGAGACAATATTGTTTATTACATCGGGGTGTGGATGAAGATTTAATTATATACTCGCTGAATCATTAACATTATACCCAGGTAACATTATCTTTATATGTATAACTAGCGACCCGCCCCGGCTTCGCACGGATGCAATGCTGATACTAAATATACCACAGAATGTCTAATGTGATTAGAAACCTCTAAAATTATCAGTGTTTCTCTACTATATTATACATGTATTATACATATAAACCTTCCTCTTGAATCACTCGATCTATTAAAAATAATCGTATCAAAATCCGTTGCGTAGTTTTAAAGGTCTAAGCGTACATAGGGACAGACAGACAGCGGGAAGCGACCTCGTTTTATACTATGTAGTGATTCTACTGTACGTAAACAGCTGGACCGATTTGAATGATTTTTTTGTATGCGTTTGGGTGGCGCTCTGGATGGTTTAGATTCACAAATCAGCTCGGCAGATGGCGGTGCAGTCAGTACAATTAGATATATTATTTTCTTTTTAAAACGCGCGGATGAAATCGCGAACGGGACAGCTAGTATATTATAATTCTTAAGACAGTGCCCAGTGTCTTTGTTATCGCTATTTTGACGACCTTTGTGACGAAGTGGGTACGACTGAGACGCAAAAGGTTGCGGGTTCGATTCCCGCCACGGGACAAATATTTGTATGATCTGCAAGTATTTAGAAATATAAATAATTTATTTGCAAGAAATATGGTTAGTAACAGATATTGAGTCATACAGTAACTTCACATATTTCACCAAAGAACATTGGCATGCAAATTTTAATGTTTTAAAAAACATTTCACATACAAAATTAATTATTTTTGACACTGACACAACAACAAAATGCGGAAAAGTCAATAACAAGCACCAAAAACAAAAAAATGAAGAAATTGACAATCTAAATGGAATTCTTTCCAAATAGAACAGCATGTCTAAGTATAAAGGAGCCACAAGTCACGGCAATCCGGGTTTTTAACTTTTAACGCGACCGCGAGACTAAATGGGACATTAAGGTGAATTTACGTCATTCTTTTGTACCCTTAATGGCTTTGTAGTACTTAATGCATTTTTGACGCGATAACGTCTTATAAATCGATGAACGCCGGCTGCACGCACGAAAAAGCATGACATATTGTCACGTTCCGCCTGAGCCGAACGTGCAAGCGAGAGCGCGGATCGATAGAGAGGCACGATCGGTTCATCAATGTTTTCTTATGACGTTATCACGTAAAATTATCATCCGTAAACCGACCAGACAACCATTTTTTTTACTCAAATTTTGTTTATTTTTTACTGAATCCAAATTGACAAATAACAGGTTAGCATCTATGTGTTTTAATAAAGACCGGGTGAAATAAAATTAAGGAAATCATAGAAAAGTTCGAAGACGTTCTATTTTTTTTTTCGTTTTAGATGTAGTTCATAAGCTACATTGATATCAAAAATACTTTCAATGGCCAGTATGTCATATTTATATGATGTTCCACCTCTTTTTCTGAATGTAATAATGAATGCCAAATTTTTCATCTCACGCCTGCGCTCTCACGTCAAACTCTCACGGAATTATCGATAAATCTTAGGCAACGATGTTATAATGTCTAGACTTTTAGATATGAGATAGATCTTTATTGCTTTTAGTTTAGTTTTTAATCCTAAAGATTACATTCTGCCTGGATGAATAAACACTTACGAAAAATCGACTAAGATCACATTATTCTTCCACGATTTTTAGCTAAGATAATTGTCAAGTTGTTTAATTATTCAAGTTCGAAGACGTGGCAAGTGGAAGAAAGGAGTCTATGAGGCGCACTTCAATCCATTCTCCACACTGGTTCGAAAAAACCAGTGACAGGATGATAATGTAATTATTAAGATTTTCAACCAACTTCAAAAAATGAGGAGGTTCTCAATTCGACAGTTTTTTTTATATTTTTTATTTTTTTATGTTTGTTACCTTATAACTCCGTCATTTATGAATCGATTTAAAAAAATAAGATTTCATGTAAAAGGATATACTTTCCGACTGATCCCGTATAAATATCATAAAAATCGGTTCAGTAGTTAGCTTTTTAAATAAAAAAAACTGAAAAGAGATGAATTGAAGTTTTTATATTTTGCTTTTTATACATGAAGTCGGTTGTCTTCATGTTTTTAAAGCGTAGTTATTGTGAAAGTAATGGAGACACACGTTCTTAATTTGAAAAGGAAGCCCACTAATTCACGGACAAGTGGCCTCGTGAATTTAGAAGCATTTATTTACTCCTCCGTAGCGTACGTTCAATTTGATCCATTTAATCCATCTAGAGTCTACTTGATCCAATAAAACAAAGGCCTGTGATTGTCTCAAATCACACGAGTGTAAGCATTATCTTCGATTGTCTGACCACAATAAATAAAGATGCTACCATGAACCGGAACGTAAATCATATCTTGCTAAGCGAAATTTAGCTTTGAGTTAAAGCTTTTAAGGCTTATAGTCGAGTGGCGTGTTGCACCGATTACGTTCCGTAGTAGATGAAATGCAATAAATTTCAATTAGACCTGTCGACAGCTTATGACAATTGTCTCAGTAGAGATTTGGCTAGACGTTTTTTTCGAGATCGGCGTCGGTCTAAAAATAGGTATTGCGTTGTGAATTTATAAAGAAGCTTTGGTTCATTTTCTCGGAAAACTAAGGAGAGCTTGTAAACATAACGTTTCGGTGAATTTTTCTGCAACATTTTAATTTGCGTCGATTGTTATTTTTTAATATTAATCATCGGTATGAATATTTGCTTACCCTCATAAAAAAAACCATAACTACCTTCTTTTTATTTTTAATTGCTTGATATCTACCAATAAATAGTATCTTTAAGCCTTCTTTGGTCATTTTTATGCATAAATAATGAGGTTTTGCTTATCGTGTCAGTTATTTCAAACCAGTGTATTGAAAGGAACAGGTAAGCCGAGGCTCGTTTCGTGCATTAGGTACTATCTTTTCGAGTGTAAAGTAACACTGATTATGATAATTACGTTTTAAAAACTAAAAAGACAACCGACTTTATGTATATACCTACACAATGTTGAGGAGTTCCCTTGACTGTCCTTCGTCTTCGTCATCAGACCCCTAATAACAGTCACAACCCATCTAGGTGTACAGTTCTCATCAATACAAATTAATCAAGCGCAAACACCATGTAATTGCTGTAAATCGTTGAGGAATTCCCTCGACTGTTTTTCGGCTCCATCATCAGATCGACTCCAGACCTTCATTAAATAGTAGTGCTTTAAAATATTTTCATAAAAAATAAACAAACGCACTAGTCACCACTACGATTTTTGAAAGTTCCCCTCGATTTCTCTGGGATGCCATCATCAGATCCGAAAAAAAGAATAATTAAAATCGGTTCATAAATGACAAAGTTATCAGCGAACACACATAAAAAAAATATATACGAATCGAATTGAATAACCTCCTTTTTTTGAAGTCGGTTTAAAAAAAAAGACGGCTTTTATAGAGTTGCATAAAACACTGTCATAGCCATTAGAACAAAAAATAGATAATTCTCACTCAAAGCGGGATATTCACCATGTGAGTTTTTCTGCTTCGCGGTAGTCAGTTTGTCTCGTGATCATGACGCGTGCTGAAATATCGGGAAGCAGAAAAAGTCACATATCATGATAAATAGATAGATAGATTAACGCTTTTTTGTACACAGAGATAACATACAAAAAACAATTAGCAATAAATTTGTACAATGGGCAGCCTTATCGCTAAAAGCGATCTTTTCATAAAAAGTTTTTTTGTTAAACTTATTTAGAATAATCCGTTCATTTGTATACGCTTTATATAAACTTCACTTGTATGTTTGTATGTTTGTAACAGACTCCTTAGGACGCGATTTTGACCCACTTTACACGGCCAGACTTCATTAAAATTTTGCACACCTGTCAAAGACCAATGACAATGCAATAATTCGAAAAAAAAATACAAAAAAAAACGGTTATTCTAAAACTAAAAAGTAGAAAATAAATAATAGTTTAAAAAACTAAAAACAAGCTTTATATACAAAACCCAACTAAAAAAATTTTAAATATTTTTTTATAAATGTAGGTAAAAAAAAATGTTTTATTTAAAAAAAAGTTAGATTCAGTGATCACCAAAATTGAAATATGTTTTTTTAATCGACAGTTTACGGAATAAAAAAGTAAATGAATATAAAATAAGAAGCATATCTCAACATTTACGAGTAGTATATATTAGTAAACTTATTAATTACAAAAGTGTAAAAAAATAGCAAATTTCATGTTTATATTTTTTTTTAATTTGAGAATAAAAATAATTGATCTCAGAATAGAAAAAAACATAGTCGGACTTATTCCAAAACGAAGACTATAGAAAATCTAGGTTTAAACATAGGGAATCTTTAGTTTTTGTGTCGTCGTTTTAGAATAAGGCTGAGTAAGTTTTTATATTACCTTTGCATACATATTAACGTCTAGCATCTGTCATTTGCTTACTCTGTTAAGAAAGATAACGGACGGATACAAGCAATAATAACCTATAATAACATGACTATAAAAGTCAATTGATTCTTTATTTATACGACGTTGATCCTGCCTCCGAGGAAAGCTGGAGTTATGGAAATAGAGTTGAAAGATACATAAAGATTCTAGTATACGAGCGGAGGTGCTGTACTGGCGGATTAACATTATTATTTTTAGCTCCTTGAGATATACCTAGTTACGTATAGTTTTTAACAAAAAACATTAAGGTAAGAGATCAATCACATAAAAAGCATACTTAAATGTAAATATTTTATTGATAAACGATAATTAAGATAGATAATTGACTTAGGCGTGATTTTATATATATCTCAATTTATTTGATTTTATTTTTATAATATATATATACATCCTACTAATATTATAAATGTAATTGTATGTTTGTTACGCTTTCACGCGAAAACTATTTAACCGATCATCATGAAACTTATTACACACACTCTTGTACACATATTCTTGGAGATATTAGAAGTACTTAACATAAGATAATTTTATGATAAAATTAAATTTATCATAAAATTATCATATACATTTTTTTTGTGGCAAAACATAGATGGCCGCGTCAGCTAGTATATATATATATATATATATATATATATATATATATATATATATATATATATATATTTAAATTAAAAAAAAGCCTATCTATCTATCTATATACCTATCTATATATTCACGAAAAAAATTACACAGCGTCATCCGGTCCCAAAGTAAAAAAAGCTTGTGTTTATGAAATCCACATCACTGATACTTATATACTTTTTTTTGTACATACTCGAATAGGGAATCGAACCCTCAACCTACAGCGCAGAAGGCTACTACCAAATGAGCTGAAAGGTCAGTCAGAACATTATACTGATTGCTTATGTTAAGCAATCAAAATTTTGTTTATACTTTCAAGGTTTTGTAATGTTATTAATTTCTGTCGTACGTCGATTCCATTTGTATCTAATTCTAAGATGTTGAACAAAGCCATCAGCAATCAAATTACATATATAGCACATCAAATATCTTTGTCAATAATATGAGCAGATTATTAAATACTTTTAGAGACTGATGAATTACATCTATCTTAAAGTACGTAACGGTTAAATCAGTGAATAAGTAAAATAATCTAACTGGTGTTTAGGTACAAATTTATATACGAAATTGATAAAATAGCTGATATATTGAAAGAGAAATACAAAGTTGATTAATATATGAACTGAACTTAATCGCAATATTAGTTAGTAACATAATTTTCACTCAAAACGGGATATTTACCATGATATATGAGTTTTTCTGCTTCTCGATATTTCGGCACAGTTGAATGCGCCATGATCACGAGATAAACTGAAGTCTTTGCGGGTGGATGTTATTGGCAGACAAAACGGTCTACCCTCTTTCTCAGTCTTTTACTGCGAACATTACCCCTACTACCGGTTTCACTGTCGTTAGTTAGTAACGTTTCGAAAATTAAATAAAAAAAAAGTTTGCGTCTCGGGATGCCCGACAGAAGTGATAACTTAAACTAATCTAACTAGCACTGTGGGTTAGAGTGAGAGAGGAGGAGCCTACCGCTACCGCTGCCGTGTGCATGAGAGAAAGGGAAGCCAGACAGACTGCCGCCGTAACGCGTTACGTAACGAAGCGGTTTACCCTCCCATAAGAAGTTATCACTTCAAAAAGAAAGCCTTACAATAGTCGCATATAATGTGTAACATTTGAAATCTCACCTTGGTAATAAGCAACATGAACATTATATCCTGAACTAGCGACCCGCTTCAGCTTCGCACGGGTGCAATGCTGATACTAATTATACTACAGAATGGCTATTCCTAAGAGATAGACATATACCATCGCGGACTTTTTTGTAAACCTTTTTAAGGTGTACAATACTGTAGTACATTATTTTGATCTATCTCGTAGGGCTCAGCCAGCGTTTGCAATGTAAGCGCAAAAAAATGAGTTTATTTACGACACCACATTAGAAACCTCTAAAGTTATCAGTGTTTCGCTACTATATTATGCATGTTTTATACATATACATACCTTCCTCTTGAATTACTCTATCTATGAAAAAAACCGCATCAAAATCCGTTGCATAGTTTTAAAGATCTAAGCATACATAAGGGCATACAGACAGCGGGAAGCGACTTTGTTTTATACTATGTATAAAACACGCGCGCTCATTAGTCAAATCAAATAGCGCGCGCTTTTCTGGCTTCCTGTTACACACTTTCACCTCTTTTCACGAAAGCTCTCTCACGAACTTGCAGGAAAACGGGAGGCAAGTTGTTACACATCAAAAACACCAACACTGCAAAAAAAGAATCACTCCTAATGAGCAAAAGGGCTTGTCGCCAGATTTGTCGCTTCGTCGAGCGCTGGAATGATTTTTTTTTATTTAAACAATTATACGACAAATCTAAAAGATTATGACAATGGTATTATGTATAAATAATTATATAATCTTTATGTCGGATTATTTGTTTCACCTTGATGAAGTAATTTTTAACCGACTTCTTCAAAAATGAGGAGGTTCTCAATTCGTCGGAATCTTTTTTTTTTTTTTTTTAATTTATGTTCACCGATTACTCGAAAACACCTGAACCGATTTTGATTTTTTTTTGTTTAAAAGGGTGTGGTCACTTTCTGGGGCGAGACGCAGCTGGCTGCGGCGCTCGCCCCATTTGATTATAAACCTTAATTCACATGTTTACAGTCTACTTTTGTATGGAGAAGTTTACTGAGTTAGGTTCTTTGATATAGACGCAGCCGGCTGCCGCGCTCGCCCCATTTGATTATAAACCTTAATTCACATGTTTACAGTCTACTTTTGTATGGAGAAGTTTACTGAGTTAGGTTCTTTGATATATTAGTTATCTACATTCTGAACCAAAAATATTGCATCACCTGTGTTCGTTCAGTATTTGATTGGCAGTCGCCATAATTACTGATATTGAAGTGATTTATTACTAAACTCTAACGCGCCAAAATAAGTTTTCACTTCTGTCGGCACTCCCGGAGTGCAACCCGATTTTTTTTTCTTTAACCTATAGTGTCCTACTGCTGGGCAAAGGTCTCCCCCTTTATCTTCCACTCTTTCCGCTCCAAGGCTACAGTTTGCCAATTTGGCTCGAATGCATCTAGATCGTCTCGCCAACTTTTCCTGGGTCTGCCGCGTCGTCTCTGACTATCGGGCACCCACTGATTACTTACGATAAGTAAATCACTATTTATTAAGACTACTCTTACTAACTATGACTATGCCTATGACTAACTTATTTTCTTATTGAATAGTGTCTCATTTAGATAGGTATGCTAAAAATAGATGTTACTGTATTAAAACACTTTATCTCACCAGCATTCTGTATATTAAATTGAAACATTTCTCATTCAATGCACACCCAATTAATATTTCTTGGGCATCAGAAATCGTTCCCACTTCCTTGAACGTGAGGGGCATTTCGAAATCCTCTGTCTTTCTCTCTCCTATAGTTTTCCAGGAAGGGTGAAGCGAGATGGTTGAAAGAGTAAGTTGCAGTCGATCAGTATATTCGTGGTGGTAGTTGAATATTATCTAAACTTCCGGTTGGGAAGTCAATGACTTGAGTATGAGTACCTACTCACCTATAATTTTGAAATGTTTATGATCAACGAAATTAGCTTAGGTAAGTGGTAGAAGCGATGAAAAAGCAAATATGATTCAGACTTAGAAAATGTATTTTCTAAACCACTTAAAGAAACTGTTCAAAGTGATAGCCGATCAAAGAGAAAAACTTACAGAAGAAATAGACAAAATAGAATTGGTAAATGTCTGTCTTGTCTATTATTCTACCTATTATTATAAGACAAAATCAGTTAAAAAAATGCTCCTTTGTAGTTACTTCATGTTTAGCCAAACCATTAGCTATTTTTAATATATAAATAAATAAAAAAAGAATGCCGGAAACACAGCGTCATCTATTTTGTAAATACATACAACATGCGTGTATTTACAAAAAAATAGAGTATATATGTAGTATATCAGTCGTGTGGTACACATAACACAAGCTCTGCTTACTTTGGGACCAGATAATGCTGTGTGAAATGTCCGGTATTATTTATTATTATTATTATTCATAGAAAAATACCCGGACCCGAGACAAATATTTGCAAATCCTACAAACATTTGTCCGCGGAAATCGAATCCGCAACCTTCTACGTTACAGGCAGGCCACAAAGGTCGTCAAATATATAGACATTACTTTTAAGCGTCTCTTAACTTTTTTCAAAAGTTAATCAGTGTTGAAAATTGTGCCATCCCTTTTTGTAAGATAGTGACAAATAGAGACAGGGAGAATCATAACCAGTGTTTAGGCTGTGTTCAAGTTCAGAGGCGTTTATATGTAAGGCCGTAGAACTATTAATGATATTCTCTATGTAGATGTATTCCTGGCCAGTCAGCTCAGTTGGTAGTAACCTTCTGTGCTGTAGGTTGGGGGTTCTATTCCCTCCCTGGATAAACATTTCAGGTAACATAAGTATTTTAAAATATATATGTATTCTACCGGTCATCTGTATGGCGATTATGGAACTTTTGATACAATCAATGTCTATCGTTTTCGATTAGCAATAGGCATTACTTAAAGGCTTGTTATTCCGTATGCTCGGTTTCTAGTTTCTACCTCAGTTTCTATTCATATAAAAGCATGTGTAATCAAGATGCATGTACAATCAACATCAAACTTCTGTAATACCAATTCATAAATAGTTACTGAAAGCTTTTTGTATCAATGTTTTGATAGTATCAGAGTTCTATAATTGCCGGGCTGGTCACCATAAAACAAATTACGCCTAATTTGAGCTAGATGGTGTTGTGTGCATTGTCCACCAATATTTATTTATTTAATGTTATTATTCCTGTGCGTGTTTCATTTGATTACAAGCAAAATAAACGGAGTCAAAATTTGATTAAAAATAATTACGTTTTAAAAACTAAAAAGAAACCGACTTCATTGAATGAAATACATTTTTAGTGGAAAGTAGATGTATTTTGTATATATATAATATGGGTAGGCCAAATAAACGCACCGCTCCAATGAGACAGCGAGGTATCGAAGTAATTGAAAACATCATCGATGTATACAATTTTTAGATTTTCGTTGATTTTTAAACTCGATTGATTTTGATAAAATGTATATGGGACGACCTGTGAAGTATACCCTTTCAAACAAAAGAAAAAAAAGATTCCAACGAATTGGGAACCTCCTCCTTTTTGATAAAGTCGGTTAATTACATTCGTGAAAACATTCGTTTTAGTATTGTGTATTGTTTAACAAAACTAAAATCGCTTGTTTAACCCACTGCCTCTACAGTTGAGCAAACTGCACTTAGTGACAAGTGTACGTCTGGCTCCAGTAGGTATGTGTTCCGTACAATGGGATCGCTTTATTGGTATCTCTCCATTTTGATGTACTACCTCCTTATTGGGATGGACGGAATATAGAGACCGGTGGAGTCGACATAGATTTATATTTAGGTTTTTTTTTCATTGCGGTCAAAATTTATTTAGTTTTTGAATTATAAAAATTAAATACTATGATTAATATGTTTAATTCAATAGTACTATGCCTAAGATTCAGAGACTTACGATAAACTCGTTTCCTTGTGTCAAAATGCACGGATTTTTGTCAAATAGAAGCGTTTAATATATTTATTTAAGATAGAATAATTAGAACGGGTTAAATGCACTAATTATAAGTAATTACAATTAATATAACAATAAAGGATAATAATATTAAAATAACTGAATAAATTATAAAACTATTAATTAAAAAGATTACATTACAAATAACAATACAAAAAACATGAAAAATGCCTTAAAGATAGTTAAATTACCTACCTAATAAAAAAATTACCTACATTTAATACTAAAGCTCGCTCTATCGCTAGAACGATCGTCTCGGATTCGTGACCTCTAATACCTACCTTAGTACCTACCAAGCTATGGTATTACGTACGACTGCATTATCAATTTATTTTCACAGTCATCGTCGTAATTTTCTGTCAATTCTCTAAGTTTCTGTGAATGCTAATGTATTTATGCGTTTCCGTCTCACGTTCTTTATTGTTATGATCATGGCGTTTATTTTTCTCAGTACAACGTAAAGACACGCTTAGATTATAATATTTAACTGCACCTATTTTTTATACTCATTATCAAACGGGGAGTTTTCTTGTATTAAAACTTGTTATATTCAGTATATCTAGTATCCTCCCGATATTTATAAATAAAATAAAGAAATAATCCCGGATATTTCACACAGCATCATCTGCCCCCAAAGTAAGCAGAGCTTGTGTTATGGGTACCACATGACTGATCAACTTTTTATTTGTAAATACATACATATAACACATAAAAACACCCAGACCCGAGACAAATGCTTGCAGATAATACATACATTCGTCCCGCGACGGGAATCGAACCCGCAACCTTCTGCGTCTCAGTCGGATCTTAGCTCACTGCGCCACAGAGGTCACCTGAGGATATTTTCCGTTACCGTTTTGTGCAGCGTAATTACAAAATTCAATTGAAATCAGTTGAAATCTGTTATTACAAATACTTAATCCCTTTTTTCATTTAAAACATCAATGAGAATTTTTATGGAATATTTAGAATAGAATAGAATATTTATATATTTTTATAATGATGCGTATAGGCTGTAATTTATCCAGCGCCCATAAACCCATAGAATTCAAACAGAGCGAACACAACAAACGGTGATTTTAAACATGGCGGAAACACTTCCCTCTATCCATCAGAAGCTAGTAATCAAATACTTCATTTAGAAACCCAAGCACGTTTTGTTTTTCCACTTACCTACGTTAATTTAAAAGTAATGGAGTCTCCATTCCTTCCTTAGTAATAAGACTAGTGTCTTGGCTCCCCCTATCCAAACCCCAATAGTCTACATAAGTGGTTGAATCATAATAATTCTCATATGACCTTTGTATCAAGGAGTTTTGTTGTTGCTCAGACTTACCTATTCTGCTTGCTTCTTCAAGATAGCAATCTTGAAACTGTGTTTTTTATATATTATAAGTAAGTTGTTTTTTTTAGATTTTTGTACGTTTGTTTGTAATGGATAAACTCAAAAATTAAAATTATTTTATCTATAAAAAGCTACATTATCAGCGGGCAACATGGACTATATTGTATTTCGATAAAACAGAAATTCTTAAAAAAAATGCAATAATGTAACTCAAGGTATATTTTTTTTCTATAAAATAATTATTTAGCGTGTGCTTCAAAAACTATCGAGGATCATCGATATCCATTATAAATAAATAAATAAATAATGCCGGACACTTCACACACCATCATCTGGCCGCAAGGTAAGCAGAGCTTGTGTCATGGGTACCAGATGAATGACATAAGTACTACTTAAATAATATCTTTTTTACATACATATTATACATAGAAACACTCAGACTCGAAACAAATACATGCAGATCATTCAAACATTTGTCTCGCGGCGGGAATCGAACCCGTAACCTTAGCCTCAGCCGGACCTTAGTCTTCTACGCCACAGAGTTCGTAAGGCTATATAAAGCTATATACCTAACTTTTATAGTTTTTTGTTACAATAACAGCTTTATTTTCAAATAGCCAATCAAAACTTGGATAAATCAAAAGATGATGACACTCGTATCGTCATTCGAATTCTTATCTACTGATAGTTTTATAATCAAGGTTGCTAAATTGCAATTCTAAATTGTGCCCATGCGAAGACGGGGCGGATCGCTAGTCAGTTATAAAATTACAGTTTAGATTACAAAATTGTATATATATAATTTAAAAATAACCATTAACTGGCCTGTCAGCTCAGTTGGTTTCCGCTCTGCCATCTGCGCTGCAGGTTGAGGGTTCGATTCCCTCCCAGGGCAAACATTTGTAAGATACGTATTTGTTCTGTGTCTGGGTATTATAAATTATCTTATGTATATATTTGAAAATATATATGTATTCTATCAGTCATCTGTCGGGCGATTATGGAACTCTGATACTATCAAAACATTGATACTAAATGCTTTCAGTGACTATTTATGAATTGGTAGGTATTACAGAATTTTGATGTTGATTGTAACACATGCTGTCATATGAATATAAAATGAGATAGAAACCTGGATAGATAATTCCATGTAATAATGCCTATTGCTAATCGAATCTGATTGACATTGACTGTATCAAAATTCCATAATCGCCATACTACAAGCCATAATAATACAAGCTGTGCTAATGGGGCTAGATGTTGTTGTGTGCATTGTCCACTAATATTTTTTTTATTTATTATATATTTATAGTATTTAGACGACAAACACAGGATTGAACTAAATAAAGCGATGCATGGTACCTGGTTCACTATGAAGACTACAATATAACATTACAATACAACAAGGTCGGAAGCACTTGTCGAGCCTCAAAAGCAGGTGTCGATGGTACCGTATGTACAGCCTACGTGTTGAAAATATTAATTGTTAATCCAACTAATGGCAATCTGCTGCATACCCTGGCAATACGCCGTTAGCATACTTACCGTTAATATTTTATACTCTGTCATGCCTGCAACCGAACCTACACCGCATGTACTGACTCGTCTCTCCTGCGGGTCCTGTCGGCAAGATCGAGAGGTTAGTATGGGTTCCTGGGAAGGCCGGCGCTATCAAACAGAATCCCAGGCAGAGTGGCAAACTTTACCCACCTCAGCTTGCTGGAGTGGATCCGAGAATGTTTTCAATTACAAATAGATGATGCTGTGTGAAATGCCTAGAATTATTATATTAGGGATTATAAAAAAAAATTTGAAATCACCAAGACCGTAAAGCTTAGTAATGATTTTTAATACTATTCTATACATCTAACTGAAAATAAAAGGTCAATGTAGGTGATTATTTTAGAATCTATGTAAGTAAGCTCTTCACGCCTGAGATACAAGATTACGTAGTTCAGGCTCGTATTATGCATTGCATACCTTTAATTAAATAAGTTTTTGAATTTTGTTATTAGATATTATCAGTGCCTTTTCATGCCTATTCACAATGTTGGCGTAAATGCAGCACTGTGCCAAGATAAGGAGTACAAGGCAAAGGACATTGCCATTATAAAGTACAGTATTTACATATTCTTACGAGCAATTATAATAATTGATTATTGATGATCGTATAGTACCTAAGTGAGATAGAGATGAGCTCAGTCTGTTCAAGAAGATAATTCAATTCAAGATTCAATGACAGACAAAATGGTTTACGATTCTTTTTAACCGACTTCATCAAAAAGGAGGAGGTTCTCAATTCGTCGGAATCTTTTTTTTTTATGTATGTTCACCGATTACTCAAAAACGCCTGAACCGATTTGCAAAATTATTTTTTTGTTTGAAAGGGTATACTTCACAGGTCCCATTTAAATTTTATTAAAAATCAGTCGAGCTGAAAAATCAACGAAAATCTATCAATTGTATACATCGATGATGTTTTCGTGTACCTCGCTGTCTCATTGGTTGCGTTTATTTGGCCTAACCATATTATATATATACAAAATACATCTACTTTCCACTAAAAATGTATTTCAGGCTCAAATTTCAATGAAGTCGGTTTTCTTTTTAGTTTTTAAAACGTAATTATATTCAAGAAACTCAACAGTGCCATCTCGAATAGTCAAAACTAAAACTTCATCTCCCTTCTGTGCTGTAGGTTGAAGATTAAATTCCTTCCCAGGACACACATTTGTGTGACGAACACAGGTGTTTGTTATGATTGTTATAAAGAATCAGAAAAATGTGTTTAAAAAATATATAAATATTCTATTAGTCATCTGCAATAATTTAAGCTATGCTCAATGTGTGGTCAGATGGTGTTGTGTACATTTCCCTCCATGGTTATATATATTTATCTAAGGCCGAGACGCAGAAGGTTGCGGGTTCGATTCTCGCCGCGGGACAAAGTTTGTATGATCTGCAAGTATTTGTTTCGTGTCTGAGTATTTCTATGTATAATATGCATGTATTTACAAAAAAAAGTATATAAGTAGTGTATCAGTCATGCGGTACCCATAATACAAGCTCTGCATACTTTGGGGCCAGATGATGCTATGTGAAATGTCCGGGATTATTTATTTATTTATTTATTTATTCGTTGTTCTTTCATAAACAGTAATCTTATAAAGGAATTATAATATATACTAGTGGCTTTGTGAGCTGTAGACATCGCGAACTTTCAAAATGGCTGAAATATACCTTTTTTTACGTTTTCAACCTTTATATCTCCGCCATTTTGAAAAATTTCCTTCCAAAAACGAAATCGACAAAAAAAAAACAATATAGTTATAGAACCTGCTCACAAAATTTCACGAGAATCGGTTGAGAAATGCTACCTGTAGAGGAGAACATCCGGACAGACGCCGGACAGACGTACGAAAGCATTTTCGCCTAAGTTGAAACGGAGACACTCGCTGCGCCAAACACTATACTGTTAATAGGAATACAAGGCCCCATGTTGCTCTACCCTCAATACCATGGAATGCTATTATCAGGATGAATTAATCAGATAGAAAGAACAGTTTGCTGTCCTAGCATTATTCTGGGACATCGTGTCGATCCTGTCATGACACCACAAAGAATTCGTAATGTTGAATGCTAATGGTATTGTCAGAAATACTACACGTATGGTAACGCTACAAACGGTATTCGATTGACACCTCAGAATTGGGACACGCATTTAAATTCATGCGAGTGCCGATTGATAAGCATTATTGTTGTTTACTTTGGGTGAATTGGGTCAGTTTTTGTGAAAACCTTGTGGACATAGAGATGTTACCGTGTACTTATTCATGTGTGATGCTATTGCTTACTGCTCATAAAATACCTAGTCTCATAGTCTCGAAGTCTCTACCCTCAACTAAATTTTACTATCTCCATAGCCAGGTAAGGGGTGAAAAAAGGGTAATAGAGTTATTTTAAATAGGATAGTTCCTCTTATCTATTTGTTTAAATAATAGAGGACATGTGTGGAACTAGCTAGTAGAGATCAAAACAAACTAAATACACAAAAATAAACTGAATACACAAAAATAAACTGGATACACAAAAATAAACTGAATACACAAAAATAAACTGAATACACAAAAACACACTGAATACATAAAAATACCTTTTTAGATTGATGGTTATTTTTTTTTGTATTTCTATTTTTTTATTTAACTTATATCGCCTCACTGCTGGGTAAAGATCTCCCTCAAATCCTTCCAACTAGCTCTATCTTTCGAGATCGCCCACCATCCTCTCTCAAAGTTGTCAAAATCGTCGCTTTTTTGGTAAACCGCGAATGCCGCTGTCCGTCCGCCAGGGTGTTACCATGTTGGCACATATTTCTATTTGCTAATGAAAAAATAAAAACAAAAATGTATTTATTTATTATAAAGAAGTCTGTTCAGTTAAAATAGAGTGATAGGGAGACATTGAAGTCAACGACATAAGTTGTAAAATGCTGGGATTCACGACACTTTCTTCATCAAACAACTTGGTAGAGTTTGGAAGTAAAATTGATTTCTAGCATTAAAATGGTAGTTATCCAAAAAGTTGAAATGTTGTCTTCGACTAGAATGACAATGAATAAATGAATTTTATTTTGATATTCATTCGTTTACTGGTCCATTTAATGTTTAAGATAAGTCATTTCTTGAGCTAAATTAAAATGTCTTGAATTTTCGTTTATTATTCCCAGTGCCTCCATCAGATGCATCCAAGACCAGGCGTGAACCACGCCATCTATTGTCTCCAGATGGTATCTCAAACTGCTTTGTAATTCCCTCGCTCGTACGTTCCACGGGTTGTGAGATGAATCCAGAATAGGCCGCTCGGTTCTTGGAAGTTTTTTTTTAATGAAAATATGTCAAAGCCCGTAAACTATTCAGCCCCAGAACGAGTATTGAATGAGTGATTGTGTTATTGTTCTGAGGTTGAAATTAATTGCAAACGAGTTCTCTACGAGGGTTTTGAAGTTGTCAGATGTCAACAAAAATGTGACTGTGAAGTAACATTGTATTTTGACATTGTATTATTGCTATTATTGTTTTATATAGGACATAATTTGTATTTAAATTTAATTAAGTTGACTACGCTATTGTATTGGGAGTATCACAGAATACTCATAATACCGCGTAGTCAAGTTAAGTTACTGCTCGTAAGAAATATAAATAAATAAATAAATAATGCCGGAAATTTCACACAACATCATCTGGCCCCAAAGTAAGCAGAGCTTGTGTTATGGGTACCACATGACCACATGACTTAATATATCGTTCGAATGCCTATTTTTTTTTAATTTCTTATAAATAAATAAATTAAAAAAAACGTGTGCGTCTCGGGACGCCCGATTGAAGAGATAACTTAAACTAATCTAACTAGCGCTGTGGGTTGGAGTGAGAGCGGAGGAGCCTGCCTACCGCTACCGTATGCGTGAGAGAAAGGGAAGCCAGACAGACTGGCGCCGTAACGCGTTACGTAACGAAGCGGTTTAAACTCCCATAAGAAGTAATCACTTCAACAGTAAGAAATATATCAATCGTACGTTTCCTTACGGAATGATATCTGGTAAACTGTTTTAAGATGTCTTGTTGGAAGAAGTCTAAGAGGCATCATTTCGATGATTTCTTTCTTTCCTTTTACTAACCGTATTACTGAAATCAAAAAGATAACTGTCCAAAAAAACGGCCAAATAAAAAGTAATCCTAAAACGAATGCGTAAGTACACGTTTAGCTTTGTATTTGAATCTTAGCACAAGTTGATCTGCATCTCTGTGGCGCAGTGGGCCAAGGTCCGGGTGAGACGCAGAAGATGGCGATCGATTCCCGCTTCGGGGCAAATGTTTGTATGATCTGCAAGTATTTGTCTCAGGTCTCGGTGTTTCTATGTAAAACATGTATGTATTTACAAAAAAAAAGTATATATGTATATAAATAATATAAATATCAGTCATGTGGTACCCATAACACAAGCTCTGCTTACTTTGGAGCCAAATGATGCTGTGTGAAATATCCGGTATAATTTATTATTATTATTATTAATGTTACCGTGCTTCAAAGCTGTTGTTCCCAGTTTTAACACTTCATAGACCACGACGGAGGCCTAGGGGCGGCCTAGATTAGTCCACTGACTTATATGAATCTATTTGCCTTCTTTCTTCTTTATCGTGTCGCTTGTTATTTCAAACCAGTGTGGAGAAAGGATTAATGTGCGCCGCATAGACTCCTTTCATGAACTCGGCACATATTCTCGATCTTTTGTGGTTCTACGACATGCCGGCTTCTCCATGATGCTTTACCGATTGAAAACACTGGTATAGCATACATTTTTCAAACAGAAATAGCTTGTTGCACGACCGGATTCAAACCCACGACCTTGGAAACACTACCACTAATAGTTTAGTAGTGGTACAATTGGTCATTGCTCAACATTAACATTTTGATAAACACGGGTTTACTCACGTATTATTTGTCGATAGAGGTACCGACACTGTTTCGATTCATCTAGAGCATCTTCATCAGGGTGAGTTTGGTCCGCGGTCCGCTCGTTGCCGCACCCTGATGAAGATTCTCTAGATGAATCGAAACAGTGTCGGTGCCTACATCGACAAAATAATACATGAGTAAACCCGTGTTTATCAAAATGTATAGTACACTCACGAAAGTTTTGAAAGTGATTTAGGAACCAATCGGTAATTTCACGATTCCTTCATGACCCATTTAAAATGTCTGGAGAATGTAAAAGTTATGAAGTTTGCCCCACTTTGAGGTTAAATGAAAGGAAATCCGTATTTTGAAGTGATTCAGCGGCTTAATACCGTGACGTTTTTGGGATGTTTGTGTTGCAACATCCGTGAGTGGAGAGCATTGCTTGCAGTTGGTTTAATGATATACGAGTCTTTTTGGAATATTAATTCATATTTAAACTGTAACTTTACCTTATAGATTGCTAGTTGCTGCCCGTGTCTTACCACCTACCTACATAAAAAGACTGTAATTTTCCAAGATACAATCCGTATTAAATATAGGACCATATGTGCACGAAAATAGCATCTGAGGCGCACTTTAATCCTTTCACCACACTGAAAATAGATGTTAAGAACGAACACATGTTAAGAAGAAGCAGCGATAGGATATTTGTCCTGAGATAAATAAGGAATTTTCATGAAGGTTGTATGAATGTTTGTATTATCTGCAAGTATTTGTCTCGGGTCTGGGTGTTTCTATGTATGATATGTATATATTTACTAAAAAAACAGTATATAAGTAGTATATTAGTCATGTGGTACCCATAACACAAGCCCTGCTTACTTTGGGGCCAGATGATGCTGTGTGCAAAGTCCGGGGTCAAAAAAAAAAAAAAAATGACTCGAGGCATATTCTATATTTGAAACCTATTCATGGTGTTCCTATTTTAAAACTAGGTATATGACTGCACATTCGTGTGTTTATAAAAAAAGTTGCTTTTGTTTTTTTGACAAACAACTGCCACAACTGTCAACAATTATTATGATGAAGTTCATTAACTTCTTGCCAATTTATAGACATCGTCGAAATCAAGTCGTTTAAAAGGAAGATAGATTCTTCGTTTTTCATTTTTCAAAGCGTGCGCTTGCGGCAACACGTGCAGCTGCACAGGGCCCAATATGGATTCACTCCTTTCACTCCTTGGAAAGTATACATATATTATTCTCACAAAGGGCAAATAAGAAAACCAAGGACGCATATGACTATTTATTTATATTATATTGCATTGCTGCGAGATGCGGTTGGCCATTCAACAGACGCCTTTTCCGGCTTTTACGATGGGCGTCAAAATCAAGAAACATATCCAACAACATTGAAACACGTGAAGGTATCTCCCCTATATAAAGAAGAGGGGAATAAGGAGGACCTAGATAACTATAGACCAGTATCCATTATACCGAGCGTCGCAAAAATATTTAAACACGGCCTGAGCATGCGTTGAATAGAATACTTGACCGAGAGCGACTTACTTTCCTGCCGACAGTTTGCATATCCATGCATATTGACTTCAAAAAAAGAAGGTTACTCAATTCGATTCGTATATTTTTATGTGTGTTCGCGGATAACTTCGTCGTTTATGAACCGATTTATGATTATTTTTTTGTTGGAAAGGAGTTATTCCAAGGGTGGTACCATGATAAGGAAACCAGGATCTGATGATGGCATCCCAGAGAAATCGAGGGGAACTTTCGAAAATCGTAGTGGCGACTAGTGCGTTTGTTTATTTTTGATTAAAGTATTTTAAAGCACTACTATTTAATGAAGGTCTGGAGTCGATCTGATGATCGACTCCAAAAAACAGTCTAGGGAAAAACAGTCTAGGGAACTCCTCAACGATTTACAGTAATTACCTGGTGTTTGGGCTTGATTAATTTGTATTGATGAGAACTGTACACCTAGATGGGTTGTGATTCTCATACGGGGTCTGATGATGAAAACGAAGGACAGTCAAAAGAACTCCTCAACGTTTTACAGTAGCTACCTTGTGTATATACATGAAGTCGGTTGTCTTTTTAGTTTTCAAAACGTAATTATATGAAGACATAGGACTTCTAAATTAATATTTTTTTCTCGTGCTATTGCATGTTTTATTCAATAATCTTAATCAATAAATTGTGACTTCAAAGCAAAGTATGGACAATTGAATTATAAGTGTATTATGGTGGAATGTGATTTGAACGACGAGGAATCCCGAGAAAGTTCTAGACGGCCATTCCGCGATGACGATTAGAATATACAAATGACGATCGACATTCTACTAAGACTTTGTAATCAAACATTCACTTGACACTGGCTAAATTGTCAACAAGACAGATGCCATTAAAAAAAAGAAAAGAATAAAAAAAAAGAAAAGGAAGATGACACACTGTTTTATGTTTTCACTAAAACATCGTGTCTCATTTGGAAGGAAATACTTTCATCTAGGTTTCCTTTCCTACGGTTTTATCAATACATTAAAGTTACACAAGGTTTGCGGTTACTGCGGTATTCCTTTACTGTGATGTGGCAGTTGTTAACTGGTGACTATACAGGGTGTCTGCAAGTTTATTTATTACTCTAGAGTATTTTGTTTGATTTTATACGAGCACTGGTGTTAGCACCCTTGCTTTCCGTTTATAAGGTTGTGGCCTTGAACCTAATCATGCATTCGAACAATGAAAAAATAATAATTTAATAAATAATAATGCCGGACATTTTACACAGCATCATCTAGCCCCAATGTAAGCAGAGTTTGTGTTTTGGGTAACACATGACTAATATACTACTTATACACTTTTTTTTGTAAAAACATACATATTGTATATAGAAACACTCAGATCCGAGACAAATATACTTGAAGATCACACAAACATTTGTCCCGCCAATGTCAGAAATCTGTTTAGCCAGGAAAACGTAATAAACAAACAGATAATAAACAACTGATACACATTTCAATTTATAATTATAATGAGTGCCTAGGTATGTTTTGGTTAGTCATGCAGTGCCACAATTACCTATCTACAGATACGTACGTATTTAGTGTACGTAGCCGAAGTGCATCAAATACTTACCTTTAAATCAGATACAGGTACTTCTATAATTTGAGTAATAAATACTTACTAAAATTATATTAAGTTTTCAGATTTTTCATAATTTATCACGGCCATTTACAGCTTATAACTTTATAGTTTTTAACATATTAAAATACTCTGTCTGCTCCGTGTGGCTTGACTCCCTGTATACTAATAATTTAGTTAGATTATGGAACTGGCCAAAGTTTTGTTATTGTGTGTGAGTTGGCTTTAAGATTCTTGTGACATCCTGTATACAGATTTAGTGGAACTAGTACAAACTAAATAGTCATCATTGAGTTCCTTTGAATATTCCTCTGATGTTTATTTTTGGTTTAGAAATGACTTTTTATGCGGATGTAATCGTTTTAATAGTTTTATTTGATAGGAATGTGGCTTTAGATTCTGTTAAGTTCAAATTACGTACATAATATATGTTGTTAGGTATCTAACTAATGTTATAAATCCGCAAGTAACTCTGGCTGTCTGTTTCGTTTCACGCCTAAACCGCTAACTCTAAAAATTCGTAATCAGTCCTCTGCTAACGATACCTAAGTAGCATTATGCGTTTTTTTAATGCACTTATGGTCAGTTCACACCGTGACGCGTGACGCTGCGCGCACATTTTAATAGAGCGACTCAAAATATAACTTTATTTACTATACGAAAAGATACACATTTCTTTGTGAGCCTGTAAGCTATCGTTTTTAATAGGTACTTACTTATGTTAAACAATGGGTCTCTTTGAACCAGTGATTACAATATTAGATGCAGATTTGAGCTGGACCCAAAGGCACCTTGGCTCAATGACGAGAAGCATACGGATCATGACATCATGAGAGTTCTGTAGGAGTCAAATCTGTGCGATTCCTTTATTAAGATTAGTAGCTAGATGATAATCTACCTACAGTTTGCTTTGGAATGCGGCTGCTGTCACCATCATTGCCTGGACCTATATACTACTTATATACTTTTTTTGTACATACATATTATATATAGAAACACCCAGACCCGAGACAAATACTTGCAGATCATACAAACATTTGTCTGCAGCGGGAATCGCACCCGTAACCTTCTTTGTCTCAACCAGATCTTAGCCCACAGCGCCACAGAGGATATAATAATAATTATTAATATAACAACGTACTAAGTGTGTTTGTTTGGCAACAGTGCTCGCGTAGTCGTGAACGTAGACGTGAACATCTATTGCTAGTTGTCGTGAGTTACGTAATAGGGTTCATTCGTGTACCCGTGAATAGCCGTAACAAGCAAATAAAGATGGAACTGGCTGTCAGCTCAGTCGGTAGTAGCTCTGCTTTCTGCACTGTAGTTTACGGGTTTGATTCCCTCCTAGGACAAACAATAGTAAGAAGAACATAGGTGTTTGTTTGTCTGGGTGTTATCAAGTATCATAAAAATGTGTTTTAAAATATATAAGTATTATATCAGTCATCTGGTCACTATAATACAAGCTATGCTTAGTTTGGGGCTGGATGGTGTTGTGTGCATTGTCCACTAATATTTATTATTATTTATACTTTCGAATGTATAACGTTAGTAAGGATGGATCTTTGTCAATGTTGTATACCGAATATGTGGATAATGCAGTGGGCTATGATATTGTTACTATATTTAAGTTACCATTTATCTAACATAATAGTATACTGTAGCTGTTTATTAACCCTGAATAATAAAATTAAAATCTATTTTCCTTTTTTTTAGCTCTTGTGGCAAGGACAAACAATTAACCGTATTTCATACAAACATGATGACCTATTTTTTCATGGTTTTTATAAAGCAAACATTTTATTAGAGTGTTGAATAGTGATGCGCGATGTCGATAAAATGTTTATCGAGTCAATCATTTTAATCAAACTATCGATAGTCCATTTTCAAATTGCATTATATTTTGCGTTAAATTTCAAACATAACTAAGGCTTTATTAGAAATAACTGAAGTTTAAGTATTCAAGTTAAAGGCCTTTAAAGGGTTTTTTATTCGAAAATAGCACTTATTGCATACTGAATTAAAATAAGATGTATCACGGCGTAGCAAGTAGCAAGTAGGCAGAAAGACAGAAATAGCGACGATAAATTATTGAGTGCCGTGAAAACTTCAGCAGGCCATAGCATAAATAACCGTCAGTCAGATCGCGAATTAAATAGACAAGTATTTGCATTTGAGTCCAATGCCTCGATACTGTTATAATATTTCAATACAAACATAATAGACCCGAGAGCTGACTCCTATCTGGCTCAGCGTATTAGCATTCAACGTGTCAATGCCGCCAGTGTCTTGGGAACGCTGTTCTTTGGCAGTGATCTGGATCAATTAAGCTACCTATAGATCGTTTTAACATTCCTTAGATAGCTCAACTGTTTCACATGTATTTTATATTATTGTATATAGTGTTCTGTACATTTCTGTAAATGATTTTTTTAATTCTGTAAAAATATAAATATTTCAGTACGAATGTATAAAAACAAAGGCTTTCTATGCTAAATTGTCACTACAGAAATAAATTGGCAGTATTTCTTGTTGTTTTATATGCTTTATCGTGGTTCAGGGTTGCTAAGATATTCCTTTATACCTAGATAAGTACTGTCAATAATAATAATAACCCAGGTACATATCTCAAATAGACCTCATAATCTGAAATCTGTAAAAGTGGTTAAATAAAATAATCTACTAAACAATAACATATTCGTTTGTAACAAGTTACAAGACAGCGTTTTGTTCTTGTGATTTTGATAGAGCTGTTGGGAAAGTTTTGGTTTATGAATAGAATACAACTGGATACTATGTCTCAGGGTGACATACTGTGTACAATGCCAAGAAACTATTTTATATGTTTTTTATTTCAAAACCAAAATTACCTTCGGTTTTCTGATTGTTCAGTTATTTATTTTTATAATTGACAAACTGCCCGCGTCTTCGTAAAGTAGCCTAACTTAGAAGATAAAAAAAATGTTTGCAATCACATGTGGTAGAAGTGAAACCTGTAAAAACGTTGAGCACAAAGAGAACCATGAATATAAGAAACACTGTATAATGCTTCCTATCTCATTTTCTCCCACGTTAAATCTTATGAATGTATTGTCTGTCTCTTTTTACTGTCGCTTTTTAGTTTCATCGACATGCAAATCACAACGATGCTAAATAAGTTTTCACTTCAAAATCACAACAATATTTTTTGCAACATTGCCAAGTTTCATCAAGTTCTTTCTGCCGTTCTTTTAGCTGTGAAGAGCTAAGAAACAAACATAGTTTATAATATTATTTTGGATTTCAAAATTAATCGTTACATTAGTAACATCGTTACAAAATGTTTTATTTCCCCATAAATACTTTATTTACGTATTTTACGACTCTTGATAGAATTTGTATTCACAATACACTCTGAAACACAACCGAAACTTCGAGCTGCGTATTGAATTGCGCAATTCTATGCACGTCTAAGATTGGGTAGCTCTAGCTATATTTCAAGCGCTCAATTGAATATCTAACGATTTTCTGCGCGAGCGCAAGTCAGTAGAGATATGCGTGGCACGGGCGTTTGTGCTGCTGCTTATCGATAAACGGCCAGACTGATAGTTTTATCTAGGTCCCATAACATTAATATAATCGAAATGCTGTTATGTCAAAAGATGTATTATTTCATTATAGATAAAATACACTTTATTGACTACCACAAACTGAAACTTATTTAGGGCAATACAATGGGCGGCCTTATCACTAATAGCGATCTCTACCAGGCAACCGTTGGATAGACTGGACTCTAAATAAACAGGGAAGGGGCATGTAGGTGTGGTGTATTTATATAATTACATACTTACATATATGTATAAACTAAACAAATACTGATATAAATATATTCATACATATGTACTCAATATATATAATAATAAAGGTAAACAGTATAAAAAAAAACAAAGTAAAGAAATGACTACGTATAACAGCACGACAAATAATGTTTCATGATCATGTTTTTGAAGATGGGAAGAGTCTTGGCCTTTCTGATATCTACAGGCAACGCGTTCCACAAACGGACAGCCTGCACTATAAATGACTTATAATAACCACGAATGGAGTTTATTCATAATCAAATTCTCTTTTTCTACGTATTTATTTACTGAATACACTTTCTTCTAGTCAATCTAATCAATCTAATACCCTTAAACGAGCAATTCTTGTGTATATATATGTATATATAATCTAAATCTCGGAAACGGCTCCAACGATTTTCATGAAATTGAATATGTAGGGAGTTTCAGGGGCGATAAATCGATCTAGCTAGGTTTCCTTTAAAAAAAGTCGTTTTATCCGTGTTTTATACCGTGTGTCATCCAGGTACTGTTGATTATACAAAGTAGGTATAAAAAGTTATTAATCGAGTCCTCGAGTATCGAGTTTTCAAATTAGTAGGTATCGATAACTTTGTTCCCAAGATGGTCACATCCCTAATAAATCTCAGTCTTCTTATCGATGATTTACAAATTGCTACATCGTTACAGTAGGCCCAATCTTCATATAGGGGGCGTTTGGACATTGAGCTCATGGCCGTTATCCAGTGGGAGATCTAGCAGACCTAGCTGGTTAGTTTAAATAATTGCACTGTGGTTTACGCTTATTATTTGGTAGAATTTGTGTGATAAGGGATCAGATTGTCCTGTGACATTTTATGTCAATGGCATAAGATTGAAAATGCAAATACAGTGTCTAGACCTTAATATAGATACGTTTAAAATGCTGACTCAAAATACATCGGTCGATTCGTGTCGTCAGAATAATTATGTTTTAAAAACTAAAACCCGACTTCATTTATATAAATTTCATTTACATGGATGACATATTTTTCCAGCTATTTTAATTTAAAAACAAAACTACCAACATGACATTGACATTGCTATGAGACCAATCGGAAAGAATATTTTCACAAATAAATTATTTATTTTCGGTATATGATGGAGTTCTAAGTAACAAGTAAGTAACAAACATAAGAAAAATACAACCTAATCAAAAACCTCCTATTCTTTGAAGGCGGGTAATCTTTATATATAAAAATCTTCTGTGCGGGTGTTTGTAACTAAACTCCTCCTAAACGGCTGGACCGATTTTGATGATTTTTTTTTTGTGTGGATTCGAGAATGGATTAGTTTTTTTTTTTTATTTTAAAACGCGCGGTAATAATACAAATTTGACGTTTTCATTTGTAATGACACTTCCTCTTCTGTTACAACATTTTTCTATGACATAGGGGAGATATAGGTACTTTAGCTACATTATTCCAAGGCCAAATACAAAACTCGATAGTTTAATCACAATTTAACTAAATGCGGAAGTTAGCTTGCTTTACAGCATATTGAATAGGGCATTAATCTTTTGTGTTTTTATGGCGTTTTTGAATAAATGTGGGACTTTGGGGTAAAGAGAATGAGGGTGATTTTGTATTGTTCGATTTTTTGTTTGGCTTTTGTATTTGTATGTTCTTGAGGTATGAATTCGATGATAATAGCCAATTCAACGATTAATCCCTCTATAAACTATCACCCCATAATCTCGCACAGTAATTAAGAATGGAACCATCATGCTTGCTGGATGCAGATCGTAATTTTAGTAACATAAATACTTATATTTTTTTTCCATTACCTAATTATGTTCTTGATAATTAATAATTACGTTTTGATTGACGTTATAAAATCTATGAAAACAATCGAATTCATGTATACTTTAATTCGAAATATCCTTTACTTGGGTGACATAATTTTTCCAGCTATTTTGATTTTATTTAAAGACCAAACTACTAAACCTATTTTTACGATATTTCTATGGAAGCAATTGGCAAGTTAGTTGTTAAAATCGGTTCATAAAGGAGTTATGAGGAGATTGTAATCCTTCTTTTGAAGTCGGTTAAAAATAACGCTGGATCGCAGGCGGCACGGGCACTGTAATTTTTTACCTACGAACTAGAAAAGGCCTAATACCATACCTACTAGCAATGGGTGATATTGGCCTGAAATTAGCTAATAGATTATGACACAGAATATGTTTACTTTTGAATGATAATGATGACTGCCAAAGACTAGTGAAAGACCTTTACCTAGCAGTGAGACATGTAAGGTTAGGTTTTAGCTGTTAAATTAGCATGATCCAAATAGCGTTATTTTAAACCGACTTCAAAAATGGAGGAGGTTATCAATTCGACTGTTTTTTTTTTATGTTTGTTACCTCAGAACTTTTGACTGGGTGAACAGATTTTGATGATTCTTTTTTATTTGAAAGCTGGTACTTCCCGTGTGGTCCCATTTTGGTCCAGTTCTGACAATGGCATCCATGAGAAAACCATATAAGTCATAAATTTGTCATATAAATGAAGTAGGTTTTCTTTTAGTTTTGAAAACGTACTTATTTATGTGGAATTAGACGCAATAGCAAAAAAGCCATGTGTGCAAATCACACGTGGTAGAAGTGAAACCTTCAAAAAACAAACGTATAATAATACGTACACGTATACAAAACACCACGGTTGTTGTGATGCCTTTTCTCAAGCTTTGTACTACGCATGCGCGCACAAACATGTAATAATAAACACGTATAATGCTGCCTATCTTATTTTCTCTCACTTTAAAATTATGAATTTATGTGTCTGTCTCTTTTTACTGTCGCTTTTTCGTTTCATCGACTTTCAAATCACAACGATGCTAAATAAGTTTTCACTTCAAAAACAGCGTTATAAATTACACATAGAATAGCGCAGCTTGGGTTTGCCCGAACTATATCGCTAATGCGTGTTTAGCTTCGTAGTATTCGTAGTACTGAAATATACTAACTACGAACCCACTTACAATTTTATAAACTTTCTTATGCCGAACTTCTTTATAAAGTTCGTCTATCAAACTCTGCGTACTCGCCGTTAATGTAAACAAAATCGGCGCTGGTTTCTGTCTGTCGATGTCGGACTCTGCGAATCTTGGGAGTTATGATGCCGCTGATAAACAGGAACAGTGTAAGTGACCTGCGCAAGCGCACAGCTCACCCAAACGTGCCTGCGGACTACGATACTATATTTTGGGAGTTCATAAACAATTGGATCGTCCACGTTTATTTTTTTCTCGCGTCAGATTGATGAATCACGAAGCAAAAGGCCCGCGAAGGAGCGAGACACATCATCATCATAATCAAGCTTCTGATGTCCAATTTTTTATTGCTACTATTGCTTACTCTTTATCAATATTCCTTTCTTTCAATTTTTTTCACAACGATTTTATAACGTACATTCTTGGATATGTCAATGTTAAATTGTATTTAAGATAGAAGACGTCTTTGTAACTAATGATTTCAGTTGAAAAACTGTAATTAGCTTGCTTATTTTATACTAAAATATTAGTTTTAAAATTTTTCTAAATTATAATATGCCAGTTTCTTTACCGTTTACGTTTTAATAATATTGCAAAAAATTTTTGGGGTACTTTAGGGGGATTTTAGGGCCTATATTTCTACTTGCAGTAAGTTCTGTTCTAAGGACAACAATTTTGGAGTTTCGTGGTTTTTTTTTACATTAGACATTTACCACTTATAATACGAACTTATTTGGTACCTTTTATCAGTACCTACCTTTTTTATCAGATTTAAAAACCATACCCTAGCCTAATAGTAAAAAACTTAAGTGCATTTTAACGACTAATACTGAGTCTACTGAGGTAGGTACTATTTCTATTTTAGGGCCAAACAGACGAGCTATCGTCTACTTATTTATCTACACTATAAAAGGGTTTAAAGTGCTACCAGTAACTAAAGTAGGTAACAGTAACTTACCTACTTACATTTTTGGTAAATGCATAGATTATTCTGTTTTGAAGTATTATTACGAGAGCTTTGAGTTCAACCCCCAACGTATACTGTCGAATATCTTCTATATATTAATACGCAAAAACTTTGTACCACTTTTTACGAAAATTGCGCGGACGGAGGAGTATAAAATTTCGCACACTTATAGTTTATATAGAAAAGGAGTGCAGAATGCTAATATTTTTTTAAAATTACGCATTAAAAGTACATTAATGATTAATTAATTATAGACGAATTTCGACCAAAGGCCGATCACTGATAGATTCTTCTTGCTAACGTGTCCCTAGTATAGGTAAAAGAACATATAGGTACGTAGTGAAATAACTAGGTAGTAAGCAAATCCCTTTCATAATGATTTCAAAAATTAAACCTAAAGAATTCGTAGGCTACGATCAAGTTCTTCCTTTTTCCAAAACTGTTTCAAGTTTTTTTAATTTTATTTTGTTAGGTATTTCTAAAAATAAGATAACACTGGTATACTTCGGAGACGACGGAGTTAAGAAACTTTCGAGCCTCCGTCATCATCATCAGCTATACACACATGCCAAGCCGCGGCATGAACTTAGTCATGTTCTTACATAAATAAACAAAAGTTCCATAACCTAATGAAACCCCGAAAGCAAGGGTTACCTGAATAAACGGTCTAAAAATAGTTCAAGTAGGTAACATTACTCGTCCCCTAAGCTGAAGGTTCATATCGGATCCAGCAAGCGAGTTGTAGAGATACGACTCGCGGTTTGTATGAATTATTATAGAAATAAGAGCTAGGAACCAAGTAGTGTTCTGCCTGATTCTTGGTTTGGGTCGCGACTAGCAGATATTTGCGTTGTCCTTCTTAACAGCTTCACATAAGGCTAGCATGGCTGCCGCGACCAACGTTTTCTAGTCTGGGTCGTCCACACATCGACTCTACCAGACTCTATCGTCTTAGTTTAGGAAGTGCTGGTAAGAATCGAGCAGTGAGTTATTTCTTCTAACTTCAACTTCAGGGGCAACTGTTCTCGAGTCTCTGGGTGTTGCCCTGGGTGCCCTTACTAGCCTCTCAGTGACGTTCCGCTGTTTTATACGCGTTGATTTCCCAACTATGTGGACCTGTAGAGAATTTGTAAATTTTGACATTTCTGGATTTAGATATCTTGTGTCGCTGCCATGTTAGACCAGCAATGAAATCTCTTTTCTCAATCTATATTTAAAACAAAGTTTTATTAGTTACACCATTTATAACTCGAACGGCTGGACCGATTTTCATGTTTGGATTTGTCTCCGCCCCGAATAACAGAATCAAATATTTAAATAAATGAAAAATCAAAAAATAAAGAATTAAAGTTGTGTTCAGTTTGGTTTAACTTTTTCGACGTTCGGTTTGACAGTAGGTTATGACATTTGTCAATGTGCGTGTATGTATAATTGAGCCATACATAGAGCAAAAAGTATTTAAAAAAGCAAAGTCAAACAAAGTGTTTTATTGTGATATATTTTTATTATTATATTACATTATTTATTTATTTATTATATTACACGTAGGCGCGAATGGGACAGGTAGTAAATAAATAGACCTCAGAATAGTATCAATTACTACAATAGCAGTTCATGGAATTATGTAGACCTCTGCCTCAGTGCGATTCCTGTTGCGGGACAAATTTTTGTTAGTTCTGCAAGTATTTGTTTTGGGGTTGGGTGTTTCTATGTACAATATGTAAGTATTTACAAAAGAAATAGTATATCATTCATGGGGTACCTATAAGTATAACACAGGCTCTTCTTAGTTTGGTGCCAGATGAACCTGTGTGAATGACCGCCATTTTTTTTTTTAAATATGTTTATGTTTAATAATTATGTCAACATCGTTATAAATATTGCGAGACAAGATTAATCAATACTCAGATCAATCAATAGATTGTTTTAAACGGTAATAGATAACTCAACTGTTACACATGTATTTTATATTATTCTGTACATTTCTGAAAATAATACATGGGTACACAATAAATTATTTCAGTAGGTACCTTCTTATATTACATTTTTTAAATTGAAAGATCCATTCCCTTGCATCGACATGGCAACAGCACGGCACTAGGTGCGCACACGCAGGAAGTAAAACCGGCACGTGCTGCGCCGCTTCCTCGCACAGGATGTTTTAAAACGAACGTGGACGCGAAATGTGCGTGTTTTTAGATCGGGCTACGATTGCGGACTTTTCAATGTATACATACATTACAAATGTTGCCATCTGTATATAGACAAAAGTTACCAAATACACAAAACGTTTTCAGAAATAGACATATTCTTAAATACTATTATATTACAATATACCTTATAAAATAATAAAATGTCTACAGTCGCAAACATTCTACTCATAAAGAGTTCATTGATCCAGTTCTGACTTTGCGAAATCCCTAAAAAATATTGAGTTCATATTTCCATAGAATTAGATGTCTTATATGTTAAAATCAATTTATTTACAGAAATAATTACAGATATGTACAAAATAATATGCAATAATATTAAATAAACAGTGAACGTGAAACAGTTGAGCTATCTAAGGACCGTTTAAAACGATCTATAGATAGCTCAACTGATCCAGATCACTGCCAGAGGGCAGCGTTCCCAAGATACTGGCGGCATTACCACGTTGAATAGCAATGCTAATACGCTGAGCCAGATAGGAGCCAGCTCTTGGTTCATGCAACGTATCTAACAGACGCCGTGAAATAATTTTGAAAACCCGGTGGGCTCCTGTTCCCCACGGGCCCAGGGTCTCGACTCCAAATGGCTCAAATATGTAGGCCTTATGTATGTTGTTTTAAAAAAAAAAGTTTCTATACAAGCTCTGCTTACTTTGGGGCCAGATGACGCTGTGTGAAAAGTCCAGTATTATTTACTTATTATCTTCTTCTTCTTCTTCTTCGTTAATAGCATATGTCATCGTTCGTCAATAGTTCTTTTATGGTGTCTTTCATATAAAATTATTATACGGATTATTTTTGCTTGAATCACAAAGAAACACAAAGCTTTTATTCCAATTATTCACCCGAGTCAATAACTCTAGCACTATTTAAAATAAAAACACCAAAATTACTAACAAAACCGGATATAACTCGAGAAAATAAATAATATAAGAGCGAATGTTTGCTTCGCCAGACGACCTAAAGGAATATCTTATTAATATTATTAATGCCGACAAATTATGACTTGTCATGTAAACATCAGTTCAACCAGCCTTGTCTCAAACCTTGTCCAACATTGTCTCAGTCTCAGTTGGACAATCACACTGCCACAGTAACGTCATGCTATAAATTGCACCAATTATTCAATACGAAACTCATAAATACTACAAATACGATAACCACAAGCCATTACCACTTGTCTCTGGTTTGCGGTCAGTTCACGACCAATTGTTTATTGTCTCGGCTAATGCGGGCTAATGTAAACATACGATTTGCTAAATGTGATCTGTTCTTGACTGTACACGTCAAAATATGTACAGTTAACATCAGAAGGTAAACCTTGATAAAAGCAATCAACCAATAATGTTATGTTTATGATAATTAGCAAATTGTCAGTTAAAGTCGCGTTTATGTATGGCTTGTTCTCATTTTATTGTTATGAAGATTGTAAAATGCAACAAATTTTAAAACCATATATTTTATTTTGGAATTGTTACAACTGATACAGAACAATCGGATTTCTGATGTGTATCACCTTTCCTCTCGCTTTTCTGAAATCTTTGAGTGATTTGAGTGATTTTGTGAAAAGAGGATGGAAGTGTATAACAAGAAACCGGAGACGCGCGCTATTAGATTTGACCAATAAGCGCGCGCGGTGTTAAATTTGACCAAATAGCTCGCGCGGTGGTAGAGTTGGTCATCAGATGGCACCAACCCATTTTCCAAGTGATTTGTACTGTCAGCCATCCGGTGTGCATGTGTATTATGTTGGTTAACCAAGGTGAGATGCTTGATGTTACACATAATATGTTATTTTATAGGTATAACTTTCAATTGTTTTTAATTTATTTTATACTTTTTATTTAAAATATATTCGCTGAGCGATATGGGTTTTCCGTAGAAGCAGATTAGTTTAAATTTTTATGACATTATAACATAATAGGTATGTAAAATGTCTTCCATTAATGTTTTTTATAAATGATTAGTTTAAATGAAATAAAATAAATAACCGAGGCTGATTGTACAATTCCCGTGATTAGTTTGTAATTAAATCTGTTTGTTCACTGCACCGGTAATGTGGTACATTCCATTACTTCTCGGGAATCGATTAGTCACACAAAAGTAAGCTTAATTTTCTTCATAAATTGTGTTCGTGGACTCTAGAGTAGGTTAGGTGCAGAAAAGAGGTCAATTATCAGATTGGAGAAGACCGTTCCCCATAGGACGAATAAGGTTGATCTATGAAAATATAATATATGATATTTGATATATGGCAAATGTTATATTTATTTATATAACTTTGATCAAGTTTTTCGTAATAATAAGCATCTTTATTACTGACAATGTTTAACTGATATAACTATCATGCTGTATATATCCATAAAACTCTGTTTACAAAATATTCTAGTAAAAAACCACGACATCTGGCGCTTAGACTGCGTTATGTAATTATTTGTTTTAAAGCGTAGCTCTGTTTATTTTGATCTTTATCTAAAACAATCACATATTTATTAATAGACTTTTAATGACGTGATAACGTCTTATAAATCGATGAACGCTGGCTTCACGCCCGAAAAAGCATGATTCATTGTCACGTTCCGCCTGAGCCGAGCGTGCAAGCGAGAGCGCGGAACAAGCGATAGAGAGGCACGATCGGCCTAAGCGTTCGGCAATTGACGCATCTAGAGTAGGTACTTGTATATTTTATGGGTATGCGTAAATAAATGTTGATTTATCGGAAAAGTTTTAATTTTCAATTAACTCCTTTGTATTATATAAGATAATGATAAATCAGTGATTATAATTCAATTCAGTTCATAAAAGTATTCAATTTTTCATCAATGTTTTCTTATGACGTTATCACGTAAAATTATGGTCCGTAAACTGACTTTACAGGCAACCATTTTTTTGAATACTTTTTTAGGCTGGTTAAGTTTTTGATATATTACCTACCTAATGGAGTCGTAGCATTCTCTGAAATTAAAAACATTGTTACACAGTAAAATGGGTATTTTAATCTACCCAACTGAAATATGGTCACACCCTTCAGCATTACAATAAATAAATTAACCCAAACACATTGTTGACAGGCCTATTTTAAAACAAGAGCCCTATAATAAAAAAGTAATTTAACCCTAAAACGGCTTGATGTATCCATTTTTAAATATGGTAACCCTCTTCCATATGATCCACGAAGGCACGTGTTATACGAGCCAATGAAAACTAACATAAAACAGAACTTAACTAAAAACCTGGCTAAGCCCTTTTATATGAAACTCCTGCTATTTAATTTTATGATGTGTCGTAAAATTTTAACTGTTTATGTGGTGGTGTACCTATTGTAATATAACTTAACAATCAAATCTTAAAATAAGTTTGATATAACATAATATTTTTATTTAAATAGACAGTTTCGAAAATTAATTAGGAACTTGTTTTTTTATTCCAACAGTAATTAGACAATTAACGACAGTAATAAAACAGAGTTCACATTACAAATTGAAAAGTACCCAAAAAGTTGGCAAAAATATCCATATCCTCGTTAACTATTAACCACCTGAGTATACAAACGAACAAAACAAAAATAAATATTTAATTCGGTTGAGCCATTTTCGAGTTTTTACGAACATCAATTTTTATAAATCTAAAAACATAATGTGCGTATTTGGTACTCTTTCCAATAATATGAATAAGAAGTAGGTATCAAACCTTTTTTTTTTAGTCTTAAAAAAATTTAAAACTTCAGAACAGAACAGTGAATCAAAACCTGTCTAACTTTATATGCTTGTTTATTTAATGTTTAATTTTATACCGTGCCAACGACCGGCCTGCTGCAAGTGAAATTATTTTTAAAATCACACGACAGAATGCAGTGTTACATGCATTTCTTTTAGTTCAATCGGTGTTGAGTCACTTTTAATTTACTAAAACGTGACGCAAGTTTATATTGACGTTAAACAATACTGGCAACATTGATGTCAATGACAACGGAAGGTAACGGTCAACGTACCGTCCGTTGACCAAATTCTATAAACATCATGTATATTACCAGTGACATAAAGTGACAGTGTACACCTTAAAGAAAATGGTTTTACTCTATATCAACTATTAACTAATCCAGTTTCATCTTATATTATACCATTGTACCTTTAAATTCGCTAATTCGATCGTTTCAAATACTTTCGCTAAAAGTTGCCAGTCGAACAAAACTATTTAAACTTTGCCTTTATATTGTAAATAGGAAAACAAAATTAACTTTGCATTGCTTCATTGTTCCAGATACTAATGGATCGGCGTAAGAGTTGAGATTCTCGGGGAAACATGAGCCTCGCCGCCATTGCGTTTTGGCGCGAAATGCCGATCGCTGTCACTGTCACTCTCTTGGCAGCAGCATGCATCGTTTCAGCCAGAGACATTTTTTTAGGTGAGTAAAAAACTACAATAGTAATATATTTTGTAATTGTTATTACTTTAGGTATTTACATTGCTATTATGGATTACGGAGGCTGTGAAGATTTAGCCCAGCGGCGGACACAGTCATAAATAAGCTAATACCTTGTTCTTAGCAATTATTTGTTTAAAAAATGTTGATCTGGGTATTTACATTATAAGGATTTGCTATATACCTAGGTAAACCGAGAATATAAACTAGGTAAACTTTTGAGCACCGTGAGCAGGTCGTAATAATGTTCAACCCTACACATACGTATAATGGAGTATTATACCATATTATATTATACCATAGAGTATATTATTGTGTCTACACATTGAATTCATTCGTTCTCTTCCAGAATCTTTATACATATGAGAACATTGTTTCAAAATTCGAGAAAATTGCATAAATATTTTTAGTCTTTACCTTATTTTAATTTATACAGTCATGTTTGTTGTTTCAAACACTAAACACGAATGAAATCAAAACCCAGGACAATAAGCCCAAGTTATGTCTTTTGAATTTATATAGCCTTTTAAAAATATTCTTAGCATCCGTATTAGCCAAAATCAAACGAATTTGAAATTTTAATCGGTACGTGATGCATGTAAATTATTATAATGTGTAATTTATTTTGTGTTGTCAGATCTTTATTGTACCTAAGTTAGACTTTGTTGTAAATAAATATCTACCTTAGTGCGGTCCTAAAACATGGATTAGATAGGTATAAGTAATCAGTATATTATTTAATCAATGAATCGAATATTTGATGATCGATTTAATAATGTCATTTCACTCGCACAATACGAATAGTACCTACCGTATATTGTGCGAGCGAGAGGGCATGAATTAAATCGCTATTTTAATATTGACACCAGTGTAAAATCTACCATGTATTTGTTAAATACAAATAATAATCTCCCTCATTCATCACGAAATCTCAGAAACCATCAAACGGATTGGAATGAAATTTGGCATGCAGCTTCCTCTAGGGCCGCAGGTGCTCGCTAAGAAAGGCTTTCAAAAAATTCACTCGGGATCATGGTCAAACCGCGAAAACCGCGATTATGCTTTGTTATTTTTCCGAAAAATTTTCCGAATTTTTCATTCGTTTAAATATTATCGTGCTACTTTTTATATAGCACGCGGGCAAAGCCACGGGAAATAGCTAGTTTACTATATTTACCAGTTTACGAAAATCTAGCCAATATTAAAAATAGAAAAATTTGGAGTAATTAGAACAACATAACGTTAAACATTTTTTTTCTCCATTAATAGGTAACTATTATGTTTAAAACGTTCCTAAAACTTCTTTGGCGGCCTACGCCCTTAGGTCTTTAGTTTTGAAACACAAAAATCTTATTCAAATAGCTTCGCATTGATAAGTACTTCGGATATAAGAAATCGATTCCCAGAAAGCCGGACACCGAACATCACTGCTCACAATATTACATAATCTGTGTCTTTATATTTGGCAATCGGTATGGTTTCCATCACTTCGTATTCAAGAACCGTAGAGCTTTGTAAATTCAATTGTCAAACTTGTGTTTATAGGCATTATGTGCAAGTTTTAAGACCACCCAGTGTGGTGTCCGTTATCGGGTCTTACGAGCTATCGCAATTAACAGTCGTCTACACGTAGTATGAACTTGACTTGCTGTTAAAACTAGGATATAAAGATGTTCTTAAACAAAAGGCACACATTAAAACAGCAACATTAAATTTGAACTTCTAAGGAAATGTGTTAATGTATTAAGTAATGATATTAAATAATGATGTATTAAGTAATGATAATCTTTTATTAGAAAAATACAAAATAGAAAAAATATTTTAACAGTATTCAAAATTTATGTTGTTTATTGAATGCTGACAAAAATTTACTTTGACCATCCCGGAAATTTTTCTTTAATCTTGTTTTTGAAAAATTTCTAAAACATAAAAAATTTGAAATTTTTATAAACATTAAATTTTCCAAAAAATTATATGATATAAACTAAATATACTAAAATATATGCTTTTCCGTTCCCAAAAGTTTTTTTTAAATTACAAAACTCTGATATCTCAACGAGTTTGCTGTGAGCTCTTGAATCAATCCATTGCAGTCATTGAAATCTTATCAAAGGTGGTAAATCAAAATAACTACCCACTACATCAAGCAGGTAAACTGATAGAAATTATAAATCTCCTTATCGAACTCTATCGAGAATTGAGATGATTGTGTTTATTTAGGATTCGTTTGGACTTCGACTTGAAGTGGTTCTGAGAAAGGACTCGTACCTACAAATCTATTATTATTGATTTTTTTATGCTTTAAAATGAAGGTGTCTTCGTACCTAGGTACTCAATTGTTCTACTAGAGAGATGTGCAAAGTCAGTTGAATCAAAATAACATCACTGTTATTATCAATCAGTATCAATTTTGTCACTTGGAATAATTTTAGTCTAAGCCCAAATTCGTATCGGTGGAAACGCACCATAACGGTGGTAAATTTGATCCCTGAGAAAGCGGAGACTTTTGAATAGGTCATTATAATAGTCATTGCCAATAAAATTAGGCGATATATTGTTAAAAGCAGCCTTATCGCGAATAAAAGAAAAATATAATGTGTAAATAAACCACCCATTGATTTGACGGATAAAATGGTGCAATTCCTAAAACTGTGTCAAAATTCATCGACCGTTCTATATCTAAAATTACTACAACTAAACACATTTGAGAAACAAATTAAAGCACTAATTATATTAATAATCCATCACATCCTTTGAAAATTACTCAAATTAACATCCCCTAATCAAATTAACTTAGGTACCAGGGCACCAGAACCAGCAAGGATATTGAATTTTATCATTCATAACGGCCAATTTAATCTGACCTTTCTTTTATTTTCACTATCTCATCGCTGTACTAATATAGAGTAGCAGGAACAAAACGAGAGTTCACAATTGTCTGGTCATTAAGATGATGCATCCGGTGCATCTAATGAGCACCAAATGAGCGGGTTGGGACAATCGATTTGTCCCCGTGAACGTGAAGTAGTAATACTTTCCGGTGTGATTTTTATTTCAGTACTAAATTATGATTATGGCTTGTCAGATCGTTAAACCTAAATTGTGGCATTGATAAATTAATATTATTGGTGGCTGTCAATTATTTTGCAAAATATATTTTTGGAGTCAAAAAGGCCACAATTTCCAACGACCATCTAAACTTTTAGTGACAAATATTATACGAAAACTTTATTATCCCATATCTTAAAAAAAATATCAGCACCCAACAACCCTCTTGTACGCTACCAGATAAAAAACGTCCCACGTAAGATTACAATCTCACTACAGTCACCCTGAATACCAAACAGAGTTCATGCGCAGGATGTGTCGGTGCCTTTAGCCACAGAATCAATCCCAGTATGCATTCGCGACAGTGTTACCAACTGCATATGAGTTGCGTGCAATGTGCCATATTAGGAGTCCACGGGGTCGTACGTTTTATGCATTTTGTATAGTTATAATTATAAACGTCCCAAGTTTCACATTCATAAGTACACCACCAACTAATTATTATAAATTAAAAAGTGTCTCTGTCTTCATGTCTGTTTTTTTGAAGAATGAAGATCTTAATGAAATTTTGTAAAGAGATAGTTTGTATCTTGGGGAAGGACATGGGATAATTTACCCCGCGTTCGAGTCCCGGGCACCAACTAGTACTTAAAATATAGTTCTGACTCAATAGATTTCAATGTTACATGGTTACCAAATACAACCTTTATCGAACTGGAACAATTATATTGTTTTATGCAAACATTTAATAACCCAAAGGGTCCTGGCGTAGCTTAGTCAATTACTAAATCAACATACAAAAACAACGTTTACTGCGGTCAACATTGAAATCACAGCTAGCGGCATTTACAGCATTTCAATGGTTCCGATGAAAACAGTCTCTAGGCCATGGTAGCTTTTGCGCCTTATGAACTCCGTCACCTGGCCCCAATACTTTTTGCCCATCTTTCGATAGACGTAGTCGACACACTTGGGTTTCCTTTCGTAGATATTCTGCAGTTGGCTCACTATCCCTCTGGTCGTGACTATCCACAACCTTGGTGATCGTGGTGACGTATCAGTATTCATACAGTGTTGTTTTCGAATCCAAGAAAAGTGTTTCTCGTGATTTCTCTATGGGAATGTGGATTTATAATTTGTGTGATTATGGTTGATATTAATGTATAACGTGTCTAAAGCAGTGATGGAAACATATAGCTCAATAACTATAATGTTATTGTTTTAAGTTCGATATACAGGACAAAAAATTGCTAGTAGTCAAGCAGTAAAAAAATCTCTTGGCTGAGAAGTGGTATATGATTAAAAAACAAATATAGAAACGATAGGTTTGAAGAACAAGAACACAGATCGCGACGACGTCGCGGCAGTCCGTGAACCAGCTGGAGGGACGAGCTCACCAAATCCCGTGCCGACTGGACAATCTAAGCGGGAATGGGACGAATGGAGAGAATAGTGGGAGGCCTTTGCCCAGCAGTGGGACAGTGTGGGCTGATAATAATAATAAAATGTCTAAATACCAAGATAGGAAAAATAATCTTAATAAAAAGGAAGTCAGATAGCTGACTTGTAGAAAAGATCAGCAGAAAACTTTAAACCTAACTATTGTGAGATGATAAATATCTTAAGCACACATCAGACACGTCTCATTAGGTCGTTTATATCCCATCTCAGAAAATCACTCTTCAACAAAATGAAAAAGCTATAAAACTACTAGTTTTTGTCAATAAACATAGACATTAAAATAATGTCAAATTGTTCGAGGCACCCAATTCACCTACCGCATTTAATGGGTTCTGAGAAGTTAAGGCAACAAGAATTAAATAAACTGGAAAAATAGTAAAAGGTATCATAAACTTACATCCAACTTACATCCAACAAACAAATGAGAAAACTAGAAGCTTTAGAAATGATGTTAGTATAGAAAGTAATATACTTCTCTTGTCAGTCTGTCTAGCTGCTAGGTTTTACTTTTCAATGATCAGAAGACAATATGGCGGGAATATAAATATATATCATTACATAGTATAAAACAAAGTCGCTTCCCGCTGTCTGTCTGTCCCTATGTATGCTTAGATCTTCAAAACTACGCAACGGATTTTGATGCGGTTTTTTTTAATTAAATAAAGTGATTCAAGAGAAATGTTTATATGTATAATACATATATAATATAGTAGAGAAACACTGATAACTTTAAAGGTTAGCGTATATGGGTTCAACGTATTAGAACTACTGAGCTACAGCAACGCGTGGCCGGGGTCAGCTAGTGAATATTTATATAACGTGAAATTTTGAAAATATCAATCAACATCTTATTGCAAATGAAACGGAATTAATCACTCTGACTATCCTGTGTGTGTAGTGCCTAATATTTATTCAAGAACAACACCTCGACTAATCTATAAAAATACCATTCTATATATTTTTCTACCAGTAGCTTCCACAAACCAATCTTTATTAGTCACGAAAACTAACTCGAAAGTGGCGATGATGCTTAAAATGTCGTAAAATTTTTATGGTTCCAATGTAAATAAATAGTTTTTCACTGGGTTCCATTTAGGCAGTACAATAAAAATGTTTACTGCATTGATAATAAACTCCATGCGTAGCTGAAACATTCCTGAAGCTTGTAGGTATATTTGTGGTGATAATCGTATAAAACAAAATAATTTTGACTCTGACCTCTGACGGCCCAAGCCCTTAACTTTGATATTGAATGAATATTGTCAAATCAAATCAAATCAAATCAAAACATTCTTTATTCAATAAAACGAGAAGGATCCTTTTGAATCGTCTTCTTACATGCAAGTGAATCTAGGTGCCGGTTCCTCCTTGGAACTGAACTGGGGTTCATGAAGAATCCGGCAAGAAACTCTTCTGGTCTTAACACTTTTTTGTATGATCCTTGCAAATTTTGTTACGGATGCCTAGTTCGAACAGATTAATCCCAAGCTTTTTGTCATCTAAATAATTTGACTAACATAATACGAATATATATAGGATAACCGAGCTTTGCTCGGTATAAAAGAAGGATAAAACGACGTTTTCTAAAAATGAAATCTAGCTAGATCGATTTATCGCCCCCGAGATGCAGTGGGCATACTACATTTAATGAAAATTATTGGAGCCGTTTCCGAGATTCAGATTATATATACACATATATTCATACAAGAATTGCTCGTGTAAAGGTATTAGATAGATTAGATAGATACAATATTATTTATGATTTCGATAGGACCAAAAGACAGTATCTTGCAAGTAAGTATTAACAAGCTTATTAAAATCAAATGGGCCATTTGCCAGTTCTTTTTCCTCTCTTATTTTAGATCATCCGTTTAAATAGGTACAGTAAATTTAACGGAACGTTTGCATAATCTCGAAATAATCTGACACCCCAACTAAATCTGGACGCCAAATATGTAATCTACCTATCTTAAGGACATTTGTCACCTTACATAGGTACATGGAATCTTCATGCAAGCATTACCTCATGAATAATGGTTATTTTCTCCTTGAAACATGGAATTAATTGCTGCTTTACGGTAATATATTATTATTCCTTTTGATTTTAGTGCTAAAGGTTGAATGCGCAAGAGTTGTAAACTTGTCAAATAATATAATGTTGTGAATAAAACATTTTAATAAATAATTATGCACAAAAAATACGGCTTCGTCGTAACACACTGGATTTTTCTCCATTAATTTTAAAGCTCAGAGAACGGGCCACGTCATTGGTGAAAAAGGAAAACTATGAAAGAATCGGTGATATAAATATTGAACAGCAGTTTGTTTAATATTTATATCACCGATTCTTTATTAAATGCATCATAGCAATAAACAAAACAATAAAACGAATAAAACTGCCCATTAAATACAAAAGAGCGCTAAATGATTGCACCTTGCAATTCCGAAACTAGTTAGTACTATTATTACAGAACAAAAAACGAAAGGTTGCAAATATTTCATACGCAGCTGTTAATTTCAATTTCCCGCTGTCAATAGCTCATAAACATGTGCATTCATAATTATGGGAACATAACATTTTGAATAGGTACTTTATATTGTTATTATGTATAGGCTCATCTTAAATGAACACCAAAAGATTAGATAATAATAAAAATATATTAAATATTCCTATTTTCAAAATTGACTTTTCGACATAACTACAAAAAACAAAAATAAACCAAACTTATTGAATATTTTGTCCAAAATTCTGAAAAAATTCTTCGAGGATTAGAATTTAATGAATTTAATTTTAATAACGAAGTATAATGTTTCGTCTACAACTAATTGTTTACAAACGAAGTTGATAAAAAAAAGTAATATCAATCAGAGATTATACTCGGGCACTTGTAGTTTTTATTTCATTTCACCGCTGCGTCAGTTGATTTTGACGTTTCTTCATTAGCACGCACAGTTGGCGATTCTATACTCGGATCCAATAAATCTCTTACTTTTGACGTAGGAGCTGAGCTTGATCTATGATACTTTCTATTTATGTGCCAATCTAATAGTATATCCTGAAATAACTTATTGAAACACCTTGACTTTCTGGATAGCTTCAAACCATTACTCAAATTATTTTTATCATTAATTTTATTTATTGTATTCAATGAAGACCTACGAGTATTTGTAATTTATGAAAACTTTTCATTGTGATTTATTCAATTCACCATCTAAAGCTCTGAATAAACTAATATAAGATTCCCACCTGTTGATAATATTTCATCTAAAGCTGTCATAAAAATCATCCGAGTCTTATCCAGTTCACACTACTTCTAGCGTACAGTCTGTCATTGATAAATTTACAGCACGCGTGTCGACCTGCGCATACGCAGCTGCTCTCTGTAAATATTTGTGCATCTATGATACTAAGTGTACCTATAATACGTACCTTAGTCACTCACCATCGGTTTTTCGTATAAAACGAGCTTAAGATCGTAGAGATTAGGCTCAATTTCGCTTAGAACTGAATAATTTTACCAATTGCAATAATTCTTATCATGTTGTTTCTCCGGGATCCGTATGCGTATCCGGTTTTCTTAAGAGTGAAACTTCTGTTCTTTATAACTATTAGTTCATCTGTGTCTATAGGAATAGGTCCAGTTCATTGCGCTTTCAGATCTATATTTGCTATAACAGGGGAAACTGCACCATTAACGTCTATGTTATGCTAGTCAATGAAACTACTACTTAGTGTTTTGCTTCTGTTTTCAAAGTGTTGGTAATAGCAAATTAAATAGGTATGGGTTTCGAATGGATCCTCAATTAAGTAGGTAGTCATATGTTTTGCAAATTTGCAAAAATTATTACCTACGACTAAATATTTGACACTTAGGTAAATATTATTTTATCAGAGTTTTCAGAAGAAATTAAGATTTAATATCAGCATGAACAAAGCTCATTATTAGATAATTTTCTAAAAAAACAATCCTTAAGGATAACTTAAAGTAACATGCTTAAAATAGCTTTATGGTTTGTATTTAAATAATAACTAAAATATCTTCAATTATTATCCAATGAAATTTTGATTAGTCTTAACTTATGGCTTTCAAGAAGTACAAAAGTATCACATCAAAGAAACCAGAGGGATCTAAATACTTTTTCCACTTAAAGAGCTACCATCAACCTCCCAAAATGAGCATTAGCAAAGCAAGACGGTTTGTCAACACTGACCAAAGAATATGACAAATTATTCACTTACCAGTTCAAACTCAAATCTGCTTTGAGAACTTTCAGAAGCTCCTCTTTTCCATCTCTACGTCCATTGAATAGAGCTCAAATTGCACTTGCCTCGTTAGTTTTAGTACCATCATAAAGTTGTCTTGGCAAGTTTTTGAATGCACATGTAGACACCATGTTCATTTTACAGTCTGATGCTATTCTAGGAATAATATTCGTCCATATCTCAGGGTATTTCAGTTGCAGGTGCCCAGATGTCGAAGCTTCTTCCTTTTGCTGAAATATCAGAAAGGGATACCAGATATAGGTACCTATTTTATACAAATACATATACAGAGATATGCCCTGATGTGTCTTCTTATTTTATTCAGACGCAGCTGTCTGGATTTATTAGCTGATTTTGATTCTTATTTTGTATCTTTGTTGGTGAACTTGGTCCCAATTATGGTGTTCTGACTAATTGTTAATTAAGTCAGTTCTGATTCTTTGTGTCAGTATGTTAGGATGACAAATATGGGTGCTATAGAATTACAGATCAGTTATTATAGATCCCTGTACTTTGCCTTACCTATTGTATGAATATTAAAGCGTCGGGTAGAGTTGTTGGGTTTTTATAGGTTGTTTGATAATGTTACTTTTTAAGGCTGCACTCGTTGTCAGTAAAGAATAATGGATACCTATTACCAGGTAGAAGATAATTAAAAATACATTTAGCAAAGGTATAACTTACCGTATGTCGGTAGATGGATAAGACGATTTTTGCTTAAATCATTAACAAGCAAGGAATACTGTAAGAGCACGTTTATTGTCAGTAATATTTATCTTTCATTATCTAATAATATTAGCTTATCTACAAGTTCCATATTGTTTTTGCGACCTGCGGCATATCAAAGACATCTAAACTACGTTTGTTTATCAAGTATTTTCTCACGACCATATGCGAGGAACTGCGATCCGACGCAGTGGCGTAGAGAAAGTATGTTTAATTTATGTAGATGATTTGTTATGCTAGGCAGTGCCAATGAGGTCCTGGAGAGATACATTAATTTGCGTAAGCGATTTGTTTGCGACGGTTTTCCGGTTGCTCATCCATTTTCATGTCATTATTTTCTACTACTTGCTCTCTAATTATTTTCTCTAAATTATCTTTTATGTAAGTCAGTTTAATCTTCGTTTAATAAATCATATTAAATGTTGTAGACAAAGAAGTCTCCACAAGTTCATTATTCTACATCCGAACTGCTGATTTATTAGCTTGCGTTTTTGCTTCGTTTGTTTATTGTAAAAAACATCGTGTCAAGTTGCACAAAAAATACCGATCCTGACCTTGTTTCTGTTGCTTCTGTTGAGTTTTTGTGTTGATTTTATATTAGTCGGTACTTTTTCATCTATAAAAATCTGTGCCATAAAGTAGTACTTTAACGACCAATTAAAAGTTTTGTTGGTGCTTAGTCTAGGTCATAATCATTGACGTCTGCAGCTCCGATGTTTTTATTTATAGCCATAATCATAGTCATAACAGTGCTATCAGGTCAGCTTTGTTGATTCACACATTATTTTGAACTAGATACATGATAAAACTAATCTGGTTGTTCAAAGTTTGACGGAAATACAACCGTTGTTTTCATTCCAAACAAGCCCTGTGTCACTCTGCGTGTAGCTTTACTGTGTAAATACGAACTTCTGTTTCTACTTTGTTGCAAGTTTGCTAGGGAATTCTTCGAAAAGTACAGCGAGAGTTGGTTAGCTATGCTTGTTAGGTTATTAGAGCTAAAATGTTATAGAATCTTGTCTATAATAGTTGGCAGTTAAGATAACTACTTATTTAATTATTGAAGTGAAAATTTCTTTTATAATTCGCGGTACGCATATTTTTAGATGAGGTAAAACCTCTGGATTCGCGACACCGTTACCGTTTGGGACGAGACGCAGCCGGCTGCCGCGCTCGCCCCATTTGATTATAAACCTTAATTCACATGTTTACAGTCTACTTTTGTATGGAGAAGTTTACTGAGTTAGGTTCTTTGATATAGACGCAGCCAGCTGCCGCGCTCGCCCCATTTGATTATAAGCCTTAATTCACATGTTTACAGTCTACTTTTGTATGGAGAAGTTTACTGAGTTAGGTTCCTTGATATATTATCTACATTCTGAATCTGTGTTCGTTCAGTATTTGATTGGCAGTCGCCATAATTACTGATTTTGAAGTGATTTATTACTAAACTCTAACGCGCCAAAATAAGTTTTCACTTCTGTCAGCACTCCCGGAGTGCAACCTGTTTTGTTTTTATTTATTTTATTTAACAAGTACTTTACCTATAACAAAAGTTATTAGGTATAGTGACAATCATCTTTACCAGCCTTTATAAGTATATAAGGTATAAACCTTAATGTTTTATTTCGTGAATCTAAATCAACCTTTAATTTGTACTGTATTTATTGCAGTTTCGCCAAACACTGACATTGAAAGTTGTACAGTTTCTACATCAATGTCTATTCCTATCATTCCAGCAATTCAGTGGACTGCTCAGTAAATATTTGTACAAATCGTTCAGAAGGCCTTGAACTTTCGAACATAAAGGTAGGGTGCGCTTGGAAGCTGGAAATAGCAGCGCATGACTCTTACTAATTTACAAGTGAAATGATTTCAAGTGCTTAAAGTCAAAGACGTTGCTTGGGACATATTTTTAGAGCTGACCATACAGAAGGTGTTTGTCATAATTTTGCATGTGTTTAAGCGCGTACATTTGTCAAAGCTGAGAGAATCGTTTATTTTGCATGAATATAACGTAGTAAATTTATTTTGAAGTATTTTAAATTAAAAAATAAGGGACATTAATAAGCTAATGATAGATATTCTCCAGAAGATAAATTGCATTTTGCGTGAGGAATCGAAGACTACACAGGAAATAAAACCATCTACATCAATCATAAAACAAAAATAACCTTAAAACTGTGCCAAGTTGACCTGCTGGTCTACATCGTTTTTATACATCACACGCCAATCAAAATATGATTGTAAAAAGTGGAGATCACTGTCGTTAATAAATGCGTTATCACTCTAGAGTCTCTCCAAAGTCCAGTTCAACACATCTCATCTGTGGGGTGCGAACATTAAAAGTGTAGATAAGACGTCGAATTCCGTCAACCAGAAACTTATAAAACATTACTAAACGTGTGATGTGAATGAAGATGATGATAAAATGGAAAGGTTGGAGAAAGAGAAGAAGATATACTATTATTATTCTTAGTAGAATATTACCACGAACAAATGAATCTATGTAAATTAAAATGTAACTTACTCCAGTTATTATCTGTATCTAATAATCGAACTGTCACAAAAGAAATAAAGTTCACAAAAAGATAGGCAAAAAGTTCACGTAAGAACTAAATTATTCGAGACGAGAGTCTGTGTCTTTGAGATGAAATTAGGAATCACTCGTTTTTCACGGTGGGGTGACTGCACTCTTTAAAAAATATAAATAGGTAAGTCTATGTACCACAAATATGCAGCTAGACTTTTTTAGCGTCTGGACTTTTTGTCTGCCTGCAATTGAACTCAATTGAATGGTGGTTTTTGTGTTCCAATTGGGGTATGGTTTCTTAATGATCATGTTCCGGCAAGGAAACATAAAGGCAGCTAGATAGAGATAATTACGCAAGATATTTTATTATTAAAACGAAGAGAAACATGTTTCATTTAAGAAGGAAGATAACAGATAAGTGTAGCTTTGTAGCATAATGTTAGTCATGACCTGAAGACTTGTGGAGACCTTTTTTTTAAGTATACTTTTCTAATACTATTAGGAAAATAACTTTCAAAATACCTTTGGGATACCTAAAGGAATAATTCGCAAATAATTTCTGGATGGTGATTAAGGTTTGTTAAAAACTACAATAAGTGTTGGAGTTTTCACATGTTTATTTTAAATTCTTAAACCATTTCAAACGCTTCATGCCAAACGCCAATGCCAGCTCTTTCCTAACTGATTTTAACTCATCACTGTCTATTTTCACCGATAAGGAACGCTGTGAAGCAATTTGTTAAATTACAGCTTTCTCCAATAACGTTATGATTACGCTTCGTGTTTCTTCGTAGATATTCAATTACACTATAGTAATAACTTAGGTTTTATTATTATTGTGGAACGTGACAGCACCATTACAGTTGCCTGTCTTCTTGTGTGTCATTTCTTTCTTGGTGTTGTCCTGACCAAGTACCATCGTGGTAATAATAAATTCCAGCAAGTTGTAGTACAGTATTTTCTTTTTAACGTACTAACTCAGCTATATTTTGAATGACACTTGGTAGATATACATTCAAAGGTTAAAGGAAATTTATCTCAGGTGGGACTTAGTTGAGCCAATAAGGTCTGCGCCGGAGTGGCTCGCTGGCTTTAACCTGCTTTTTGTGAATGGTCTTATCAAGTGACACTGCGCATCGACTCCATAATGATGTTTACTATGCACTTAAGATGTAGAAAAGGTACGGTGTTTGCCTACTTTGCCAACAGCAGTCGTGTTAAGGCTATTTCAAACAACACTTATGATAAGTGTTTTTAAATAACTTTCATTTGTATAAGTTTGATTTCTGAAGAAAAGGATAGTGATAATGGACTGTCATTTCATCCATATTTTTGACATCTCCGCTGGTTTTTCCATATATTATCATAGTCACCGCTTTTTAAGAAATCATAGCTTTAGTAAATACTATGAAAGTGAAAAAACTATGGTTTACAACATTTACAGTTTACAATGGTGTTAATAGTTAGTTCTTAGCATTGAAGTTGAACATAAAACCACTTTAGGTACTCTGTAAACTCAACCGCATTGTTGAAACTCGAGTGTTTTAATGTATGTTCTAAGATGAACCTTAATGTGTGTACAAATATCGTCCTTATTCAAAGTGGTCTTATATGTTCAAGTATCTGATAATTTACATTACAATAAGTAAATATCAATGAAATAGCAAAATAATGCTTGGTTGCTGTAAGGATTTGTCTGTTTACCCATTAGAACATTCTTAATAATGATTATACAGACGAACCCATTTGCAATGACTAGTTAACAAATAATGTCGTCGTTTCCACAGATGATACATGAGTAACTTGGTTTTGTTGTTCCCTGTCTGGTCTCCCGTCTCGCTGGCGTCTGTCTCAAACAAGGTCAAGTGATTCACTTATAGTTATGCTGATTTTAAGTGAAGATGTCACTGAAAGCTGCTTATGTTTAAGACAAAGGGATCTGTGTGTGTTATAAAAGGTCAGAAAAATCGCTTTAATGCCTTTCTGAACGTACCGTTCTTAAACACAACAGATTTCATATTCATGCAGCGTGTTTATGGATCTTTAAAAACCTTATGAGTGCGTTGATGTCGTTGTAATTCATTCTTGAAGTTGATTGTTTAGTGTTTGTTTGATTCTTGAATACCTTTTGTCATTTTATTGATTTATGACAACACTTTAGTTTGCAATTTGAATATTGTCATATGGTTGTTGATAGCTGGTGTATCACAAGGTACTTTTTAGGTATTTTTCCTTTCCTTCCATTTATCTATTCGAAGTATTTGTGTATAATATGTAGATTGTTAACATATTTCTACATATCAAATTACCGGATCTGAATAACATTCTTCCCTACTGTTTAACTGGATGTACCTACTTATTTCAAGTATTTTAATGAGTCATAGACATCATACCAGATGCGAAGGAGTAGAAACGGAAATACCTAATCTTTGCATTAATGTATCGCGGGTTCGCACTTACTAGCCACGTGTGGGCCCATACTATATCGTGCAATCTTTTTGGCAATAACCGCGTTCCGGTCTGTGTTGACTGGTGATTCTCAATCTATAGGAATTTTGATCACCTTTGATGTTTCCATATTTAGATAATTTGACGTTGCCAACAGTCACATACATCCTGACTACAAATCAGTATTCCCTGTGAATATCAGAAGCTTCGAGAACTTAGATTAGCTTAGTATAATATTACCCGCAGTAAAACAAATTGGTGTCTTACGTTTCAAGTTCGAATTGATGCTTTCTAGTGGATTTTTCTTTAACATTGACTTTTACTGTCACACCAATATTTACCCTACCACAGGTTTTGGATACATTACAGACATAAAACACGTTGCGGCAATGCAATCAAATCATAACTCGAGTCGTACTAGAAGGCCAATCACGGGTGTTAAATGGCACAATGCATACAAATGTATATATTTATGATTTATTTATCAGCCCCGGTTACAGTTATACAATTGTTACGTATTTGGTTGTGCATGTGTCCTTAATGATTGGTTGGATTATATTAGTGCGTTTTGTGTAGGTAAGCTACAATACACAACAATAAGGATTGGCACCTACATGTAACCATCCAGATGAAGATTAAGGAAGTCCTAAAATCTAAAGTCAAATAGGTTGTACCTGTAACTTTGTTTATTTAATCATTAATTTACAAAACTAGAAAACGTTTCATTGTTCACCAAATATTTGTAATATATTTATGTTGTATGATCTGCAAGTATTTGTCTCGGGTCTGAATGTTGGTGTCTATGTTTAATATGTATGTATTTACAAAAAAAAGTATATTAGTAGTAAATCTATCAGCTTGTGTTGTGGTACCCATAACACAAGCTCTTTGGGGCCAGATAATTTATTTATTTATTTATAACTTCTAATCCTAAGAAGTAAATGATTCAGTATTCAGAACGTATGTTCACATAAGACATGGTATAATATACATTGGGTGGAATTATTAATAGTAGAGCTGCATATCTCGCACGAGTACAGGCACGTGAATATATTACATTTATACAAATTAATTGAAATTATAACATACTAGCTGCCGAGCTTCGCACGCGCGGTACCTACATAAAAATAAACCTATGACCTTCTCCAAGGTCCCATCTATCTCCATACCATCAACATCGGTTCAGCGGCTTAGGCGTGAAAATGTAACAAACAGACAGACAGACTTACTTCGGAGTTAGAGTCGGATTTATAATATCAGTTAGATTAATATCATTAAATCAAATAATAATAATACCGGACATTTGACACAGCATCATCTGGCCCCAAAGTAAGCAGAGCTTGTGTTATGGGTACCACATGACTGATATACTACTTATATACATTTTTTTTAATTTGTAAATACATACATATTATACATAAAAACACCCGGACCCGAGACAAATACTTGCAGATGATACAAACATTTGTCTCGCGGCGGGAATCGAACCCGCAACCTTTTGGGTCTCAGCCGGACCTAAGCCCAGTGCGCCACAGCGGTCGTCAAAGTCAGTTGGTATTTATAGTGACATTGTAAAAATACAATGTCAGTAAAAATACCAATTTGAAATTAACTTAAATAAATTAAAATTGTCAACTGATTCTGATCATTCTGATATACAACACACAATTAATAATACGTCAAAACTTAAAATGAAGATAGTTGTCAACAGAAAAGAAACAGAGATAAAATAGATACAATGTTTGAATAGTATAGACATAATACAAGTCTCTAGGTTCCTACTAGTATTAAACTTAGTTACCTTAAGTTACCTTAGAGTACCTTCTTGAAATTAGCAAGATCGTTGCTCATGCCTTTCAGTTTACGTTTTAAATGTTGTGTTAATTTTACTGCTCCAGTTTCTAAAATAGTGATTAGTACCAAAACCAAACAATGCAGCGATAGATCAATGCTCTCTGAAACTGTGTTGTATACTAATAGGTGTAAAGTTGAGAATGGTGAAATACATAATGGTGTTGATTTAAAATTAATAAACACGCTGTTGGTCAGTCATCGGTAGTTGGAGTCGTGCGCAGGCGCTTATTACGGTGTGCGTCAGTCAGACTATTAAGGTAAGAAGGGTAAGCGATGGTGTTATCAATTATAGAAGAGATTACGGCAAACAAAAAAAAACCCGCATAAACAATATGTTGTTAAACATAAATGTTATTATGTATCATAAGTATGTATGTATCTTCTTATTAGAAGAAGAAGATGTATATAGAAGTATAACATCTACAAGATTTACTGAGTTTGTGGGTAGATGGTGAAAATATCCACCAGTATTCAATGACTTATTTTCAATAGCGCTTGTGAAGTTTAGCATCCAAAATTCATGTACTAATTGACTTTCACAGTTAATAATAATCATTATTACTAAATTATATATTCGAAAATGCCTGTCTGTATGTTGGTTTCACGGCTAAATGGCTGAACGGATCTTGTTGAAATTTGGTAACGACATAGGCTACTTTTTATGTAGGTGCCACGCGTGTAAAGCTACGAGCAGAAGCTAGTATAATAGAAATACCCTCAACACACATTCAACTTCTACGTTCATGATTAGTATAACTCCTACGCATTCTATACTTTTCATGCGTACTATAAACGTGTCAGTGACCTATCTAATACTGATGCTTGTTTGTGAATCAAAATGAAGAAGGCCAGTCATGAAATAAACAGTTTTGATGAAAACCTTCTTCGCTGATCAGAATTGTTCTAGTGCACCTTACGATAATTATTGATACGAAGATAAATAGATATTTATATATTTATTTATTTATATTTAAAAAACCAACAGCTAAAAAAACAACATAGTACGAAAAAAAGAAACAGGGAGCCAATTACAGGTTTTCACTGATGGAAACATTATAGTCAAAAGTGAGAACATTATTTTATCGCACCTTCATAAAAGAGGCACATGCTCGCTAACCAGATAATTACAATCATCAGAGTTTCCTACTCAATAAAAGTAAAAGAATATAAAACAAAAGTAAAAACATCAAAAAGTATCTATATAAGACCTGGGTTGCCTAGGTGCTTAAAAATTTCAGAGTAATGCAACGTCGTGCCTTGCCAATACTAACATTGAATGGATCAATGTCTAATAACTTACTAAAACCGTTGACGGTTGAACTCGCTCGCATTATAAACGATATATAGATAAAGGAATATTAGTATGGATAATTAGTATAAGATATACATGTAAGTATAGGATATTAGTAGCTACAAAAACAATCATACATAAATTACCAAAAAACAAAAAAATAAGTTGGTAGATACAAACAAAAACAATACAATAAACATTTTAAATGTAAAAGTTTTGTTTTAAGTTTTGAAAAAACAAAACACTTATGTAGGTGTCCCATTCGTCCATTTGTTGCAGCCAGATAAAAAGGTCATAATTTTGCTCAAAGAGCAAACACTGATTTTCAACTAGAACCCTTCGAGATGACAAGTAGAACAAGATTGTTATTGAGATGTTATTAGCGCATAAGATGTGACAAGTCTATATAGTTTTTATCTTTGTTTTCCAATCACTTCCACAAAAATGGGTATAAATTGATAATACGGACGATGATGTAGGATTTCACGAAAAAAGTCTATGTCCGGCTGCTTTCTTGTATTACAACCTGAAGTTGATTATAAACAATCCAGTCTTGACTCAATCACTAGGTATGCTGACGACTCGGGCTGTCTAGGCCGTTCAAGAGAGCCTATCATGCTGTGATTGGCTTCGTCTGTTTCGCCCTAGTTGATAAATTCTGCTCTGCACGGTCTGTTTCATGTGCTTTATTTTAGGGATATTTTGAATCGCCATAATGTCCCCAACTAAATTCACTCATCTGCTAACTTCCTAATTTAACTGTCACCGGCGCACTATCCAAACAAAGTCATGGGAAGGCATTAGTCACGGCTACTTCCTATGCGGACGTCACAAATCTTTGGAGCTAACCAGCTAATATTGGGATGTTTTTGGAAACATGTTATTTACAGTTTACAATAAGATTTTAAAAGGTGTTCAAAAACCTTTATCTATTTTTCACAATGTTTCTTTGCGTATACAATTATATTTATTTATGTAGAAGCATGTCGTCTTAATTGGGTAGTTTCTAATTACCTTTGCGACCAAGCCACATTCCCGCTAATAAGATATTTCTTGTGCTGGTTTTTTAATATTTTTTTGCTCAGTATGCGAAGGGTCGTCTGCCATTTGGAATGTATATTATAGGCGTGTCTTTTTTTCTTTAAATTTATTAGATTTTGAGGATTCACTGTGATCGATTTCTAAGTAAAAGGGCAGGCACGAACGAGGTAACTAACAATAATTAACGTAGACAATTTTCTAAATTTAACTGTATCTTTCATATTGTTAACTGCTTCAATATTCACTGCCAATCTCTTGAATTTCAAAAATAAGATTACCACAGTCCCTGTGAATCTGAGATTCGTATATATTCCTCAATAAAACTATTCCGGTCGTAACGTAAATAAGCGTGTAGGTTAGGTAGTAATTGGCGTGTCGCGTTAGATCAACTACCGCGCAGTCTATTGGTGTTATGTGTTTTATCTGTTGACTAGTTTATATGATAGAATTTGATCTAAAAGCTTTTGTAAACGGCCTTGAGTTTTAGTGAAATTTATTTTGCTGATTTCCAATTTTAAGGGTACACTCGTCAATTTCTACATAAATCGACCACGTTAATTAATCAACAAATGCAGAACCTTCTTAGCAGAAGTGTTTTTATGAAAAACAGTAAAAACTTTAAACTGAAAAACCGAGTTTATAAAAAAATTTACCTCTTGAATAAAAAAACTATGCTTGTGTCGAAATCAATTTGGACTTTGCGTACTCCGAATGTTCTTTATTTACACCCAAAGTTGCACTAAAATTAGTGTTATAATATTTTTTTTTTGAGGCTTGAACTTTCAAACCCATATTTTTTGACAATTCTGTTGCGATACAAGCATAGATTATGACGAAACAAATTGATATCATTCTTCATTTTGGTTGATTAGCTGCAGACGGTGATGTGATTATCCTTCGACGTTTGTTTGGAAAGATAATCGGCTAGTTAACACTTAATGATTCATTTGGTGTCTCTGCAACTCTAGCTCTAACAAGACTCGTGGAAGATTTAAGTTATACATAGATAATTTTGATAATTTTAATACATATTTAATGTTTTCTCCAATATATTGTGCTTTTAGTGAAATTTTTAATCTCCCCAATGTTTCTCATAACTTTTCTGATAGCTACCTGCATATTTGTTTGAGTTCAATTCAACTCAAACATATCCGAGCATCATGTCTACAGAATTCACCGAAGCATTTGAATTTTGCAACTGTCATTTGCCAACGGAAACTACTCGTTTCAATTTGTAGTAACACTTCCGTCTTTCCTGACTTCTATAATTGGGGAAAGCATAGACATTCGAATTTTCGAATTTCGAAGAGGAAGCGGATACGCCGGTTCTCTTTTTAATATTTCTTTATATTCCGACGGTCGGTCAGGATTAAAAATAAAGATTTTCTTTTCATCTTGCGACCGCGTAATCTATAACAGCTTACTGGCTCTCAAATTTTTCTTTGATGTTTCTTTAGAGACAATATGATAGTTAAATTAAAATTGAATTAAAATTGACGATTCAGAAATTAATTCACCAAATTACTATTGTTGCCTTTCAGTTACCGAATTCAATTTACTTTCTGATTTCAGTAAAATTATATCGTACCTATAAAATAAATTTTCATCTATTCAATTCTACTTTGTAAATTTGTAGAGCTATGTTTCGTTTTGAATTTGATACATGGAATCAATTCAGTTTACCTTTCAATTACCATACCAGAAAATTGTACGCTCAATGCAGGATGCTGTGCTATTTCTAAACGTCAGACGCAATATGACGTCTGTCACACGATATACTCAAAACACAGTAAACTGCCATGCAACTCCACAAACCACATGGACTTTATCAACAAGCCATAAAATACAAAATTGAGTGATCGTTACTTTGACAGCTGTAAAACAATTTTCTAGGGTATTTGGTATCGTTTTGGAACCGTCATTGATACTTGACGCCTTATTTCACGTGCAGTTTTTTACTGAGCTATTTTTGTAACAATTTTAAATCTGTTTTTTAATGAGCTGAACGGGCGGTATTGTTTTAAGATGTTTTATGAGTTTGCAGAAATACTGATTGTTTGGTTGTTTTATTGACGCTGTTATTGACGCTGTCTAAATTTTTTGCTAAAGATACGAGTAATTGAGGCATTTATTTTGTATTTATCCGGAGCAGATCGTACCTACCGATATCATTAAAAGTTTACACATATTCATTTTGGTGTTTTCGACGATGTCGATGTTAAGACGCTTGACCCAAGCGATTGACTTGGTATTGGACCATGTGTAGTTTAGTGTAGGTTTTGTCTAAGTGGCTTACCTACATATTATTATACGACCAATATGTCACAATTATGCAGTTAGTTCAAGAAGTATTTAAAAAATAAAAGTAAATTATAATCTCTGATAGATAGCTTTACTTGTTTGATAGCTTTGAATATTCTGATATTTCTGTCCTCTATCAAATATATCTACTCGAATTGTGCATTAATTTGATAAATGAGCTAATAATACTGACGTAATTACACTAATTCACAATTTTTCCGTCACCCGGCCCTTCGCCACCGCACAATATATCAATCCACAAATTTTTTCGCTTACAAAATGCCTAATTTATTTTATTATGATTTAGAGGCTACAGGAATACACGACATACTAATAATATCCCGTGGCCTGGCTCTTTAAATGCGTTGCGGAAGTGTGGCCACGATATTAGGATTTAATGGGTTTCATGTCCTGTTTCTTGAACAAAAACCGATTGCAGTTGGTTTGATTTTTAATTCAAGAAAGTTCTTAAAGCGTAGCTGGTTGGTGCTTTATGATTTTGATAACTTATGCCTTCTTAGTGTATCTAATCTGTTTCTTATCGTGTCACTAGTTATTTCGAACTTGTGTGGTGAAAGGATTAAAGTGCGCCTCAGATGTTCCTTTCAAGCACTTGGCACATTCAAACGTTTTTAGGTTCTACATCATGCTGATTACCTCATGATGTTTTTCTACACCGTTTGAGAGAACTGGTACAGCGCACATACAACTTTCGAATAGAAAAATCCATTTTGGTGCACGACCGGATTTGAACCCTTTAATATCTGAATAAGAGGTAGATACCTTACTTACTAATCACATTGTTATTGCTAAATAAATGTTTTTTCTTTCTATCTTTCTATTACACATTGTAACAAAATGATTCGATCTTTCGATCTTTTATAGGATACATTTCGGAGAATGTGCCCAGGAATTACGTGATCTAATTCCACCATCTCTTTTTCACCATCCATACCTTGTCAGTCTACCCTGTCCAGACGGACAGACTGTCTGTTGTCCCTTACGAAGCGATTTGCTTCCACATTTATAAAGCGTACAGCCGAGTATTGGAATGCTTTGCCGTCGTCTGTCTTTCCTGAAAACGACAATCTGGGTCTCATCAAGTCTCGAGTAAATAGGTGTCTTCTAGACCTGCGTACCCCATGGTCGGCCACATCATCGCTGAATATCAATCGAGATCGTGGTCAAACGTAGGTCGATCGAAGATAAAAACAAAAAACAACATGTTTATTGTAACAAACAAGCAAGGTTGAAAGCAAGATTTCCATAAATATACAAATATGCAACTGTAATGTGTAGGTACTATTTGTATACGTGTTTCAATACATTTATCAAACGAAAGTCAGATAACGCTAGAGTCTTAACGAGACGAGAAGAGTGCTGCGGTGGCATTTATGGCAAAGACAAAAGATACAAATTTCCCTGATTCATGACTCTAATAAATTTAAACAGAATCTAGACAAGACGTTTTTTTAAAAGCACACCCACGTGATCTGATATTTGGGTATGTGCCAAACAATCAAAAACTCATAGAGCATGGCACTCATGCGCAGATTTGCATTGTACCTACGAATATCTATTTTGCTAATAATAAAATTGTGCCTGACCTATGTCGCTATGTAAAGCTAAGGAGTCTACACTCTACAGTAGACTTTACAGTAGACTCTACAGTTAACTCTACAGTAGACAGTAGTAAGCAGTAAGCAGTAGCAAGCAAACAAGCAATATATATTCCAGTTTGACAAGAAATATTTCCAAAAATATTATCAATTTGTGTGCCTCCTCGCGTAGTTGGACAAGGTGGTAATAACGTCCTCTATCCAGCGGTCTGCATGAATGACAGTATACAATTGTCTTTTAAAAAATCTTCATTGAAGTCTTCAAAAAGTAATATTGGCATATTGTTGTTGCAAAAAACATTTTTGTTATTGAACTCCATGAATGTTTTGTTTGTACATCTGGGCGACACCGATCAAGCCACGCCCCGCGCGATTTATAATTATTATTTACTTAGGCACTTATTACAGATTTATTATTAGAAAATAATGGTTCACGGTTTATGCATAAGGTTTATGTTTATGAAATTAAATGTTTTTTTTATATTTGAGTTGATTGAATGAAACGTAAATTGCAGTTTACGATTTATGACGTATTAAAAAAAACTACTTGAACGAGAAACTCGTCGTTAAAACCAATTTTCGGTGGAAGTTTGCATGGTACATAGTACGTCATATATTGTTTTTAGTTTTATTATTCTCTTATTTTAGAAGATACAGGTTGGGGGACACACATATTACCACTTTGGAAGTGTATCTCGCGCAAACTATTCAGTTTCGAAAAAAAATAAAAAATTTGAGTTTCAGTTCTAAGTATGGGGAACCCCCGGAAATTTAATGTTTTTTTTTCTATTTTTGTGTGAAAATCTTAATGCGATTTACAGAATACATCTACTTACCAAGTTTCAACAGTATAAGTTCATATAGTTTCGGAAAAAAGTGGCTGTGACATACGGACGGACAGACAGACAGACATGACGAATCCATAAGGGTTCCGTTTTTTGCCATTTCGCTACGGAACCCTAAAAATGTTGAGTTTTAAGTCATAGTAGTATATTATTGTGATAACATTTCGTTACTTTAAATGTAAGATTGAAGGATACAATTTAAGATGACGGAAGAAGCAGCACTAAACAATTACAAACAAGCATAGATTAATGACAAATAACATGGTTCATACCATGTTATTTGTCATTAATCTATGCTGTACAAAGCACAGTCAAATGTTATGTTAAGGCGACTCCCTGATTAAATGATCTTTTCACGGTGCTCAAACCGCGAATTTTTTATCTGAAAATTTGGATATTGGAATTCTGAAAAAACTTTAACGAGTAATGTTTTAATTTGCTAACTTTCAGCCTATTAGTATAAGCTGCATGGTAAAATGACGTCTTCTTTAGAAGATGATGATTATTTTATATTTTAGACATTATTTAATTATTAAAACAGTTAGTAATAATTAAATACAATTTGAATCGAGGAAGTATGAAGCAAAATATTGAAAATACATACCATATATCTTTAATAACTATTCTTCCATCAAGTAACGAGTAGATAGCCACTAAATAGTGGTATAAAAGGATTTTTTTTCCAATACAAATTTCTTTTGCTTAGGCCAGTCAATGCGTACAGCCAAAAACCCAAAAACCTGACGACATGACTAAAATAAATCAATCTTTATGATACCTAGTCTATCAAGCAAGTCAGTAAAAAAAATGCTCAAAGCAAAGTTCAACTGTTCGATTGTAAATGTTCATCAAAGCCAACAAAGGAAACCCGAGAAAATATTGCTTTCTTTGCGGCCAGCCTTTCAAACAAACTTTGAAAGCTAAACACAGTAGCGGAATAGAGTAATGGATACCTATCAAGTATTTTAGGTGTTTTTAAAAGATCGCATGCTGAAGGGAAGAAGGGAAGAAGGGAAGAAGTCTTTACTGTGTTTCTAAATATAAAGAAGAAGTTCCGTGATGATAACAATAGTAATTAATGGACTGTAGAATATTAGATTTTTTCACAAAACAACAATGATGAGTATGTCGACAATTACGAAGAATTGAAGCTTAAGGCGACTCCCCAAACAAGTGGTCTTGACGCGAATTCACGGGCTCAAATCGCGATTTTTAATCAGAAAACATTCAAATAAGGTATTCTAAAAAAGCTTAACGGGTAATATTTTAATTAGCTCACGTTCCGCATATTAGTGCAATCTGCAAGTTAAAACGACGGCAAATTCAGGAGAATATAATGGTTATTTAATACTTTAGACATTTCATAATTAAATTATAAAAGTTACATTAAAAATAAACTTCTTTAAATTTAAAACGAGGAAGTAGGAGGCAAAATATTGAAAATACATTCTATATCTCTCTTATACCTATTATGCTTTTAATTAAAGAGCAGATAGCAACTAAAAAGTGGGAAAAAACTATTTTTTTTCCGTACAAAACTTAATTTACTTTTAATGGTTAATTTTGTTGATTTGCTTTGGCATCGTCAGTTTTTTACTTTACTTACTAATAGAAACGTAGGTATATAAAATACATGTGATAAAAAACAACAGTTTAAACGATACTGTTAAAAACGATTGATATTCGTATATCACCAAAACTTAGTCAAACAAAATTATGATACAGAAACCATCAATCAATATAAATCTATTGTCGGCAAAAGAAAGTGTCCATTCAGCCATAATTCTTAACAATAAATTTATACAAATTGCTTCAATCATCAGCTAACAGAACTGTAATCTGTCCCGTAATGGGGGGTATTATCTATAGGGACAATGGGGCCTAAATCTAATGATGATCTACTCTGGTGGTCTGGGATTAAAGATAAAAAAGAATAAGGTAGTTTGAATTGAAAGCTTGTGCATAAAAGGAGGCGTGAGTACTAAATAATTTCACAAGATGCATTTGTTTATTATCAGACCTTTATTGACATCGTCATAGCTTGTTCAAGAAATACCAGTGACACGCAGAATTAACGATTTGATAATCTATAATTACGTTTGAAAAAACTAAAAATAATTTTCATTGAATATAAAAAATATCATCGATGTATGTTTTAAAAACCACTTGACCGGTTTTGATAAAATGTAAATGGAATCACCTGAACCAAAAAAATATCCAAATCAGTTCAGGCATCTTTGAATCATCGGTGAACATACATTAAAAAAAATATTCCAACGAAATGAGAATCTCCTTTTTTGAAGTCGGTTAATATGCACAAATATTTTGTAGAAACCTACAAAATGCTCAATAAACTAAAAATCGTTTCGAGATCAAATTCAGGCTACAACTTTTTGATGTTGCACCTCCAAAAAGGCATTTTGTAAAAGGTTGTTGGGTTTTCAAAACTGCATTTCTCATGGACTTTAGCAAATGGCTATTGTTTTAAAAATCTTGGTGATTGAGACTTGACGACATTTTTTATTTCGGGACCCAGAGTGTAGCCTGCATCTGCTCAACACATGCAACCGCTAAATCCACATTTTGAAGAGTTCGCAAAAACAATAGTGATGGGCTTGGAAAGCCAACCAATGAGATTATCAATGGTCGACTTTTTAGTCATATTATTATTAAAACTAGTGGTGGCCCACTGGTCGAAATTCTACCATACTTAATAAATATTTAATGTATTTAATATGCATAATTAAAAAAAATGCATTCAGCACTCCTCTATATGAATTATAAGTGTGCGAAATTTCATACTCCTCCGTCCGCGCAATTTTCATAAAAAGGAGTACATAGTTTTTGTTTCACGTATCAATATAGAATATAATAGAATAGAATAAATATTTATTTGGTACATATACACGGAAATTGAAAATACAATAGAAACAGGCAAAGTATCTATGAACAATGAGGTAAGAAGGTAACTAAAAAAAAACAAAACAAAAAAAAAATAACAGAATATAAAAGGAAATACAGAGTACAAAAATTCAATAAAAAATAAGTTGTACCTACACCAATAGTAGGCACCTATACTAACTGTGGTTCGAAAACATTTAGTACTTTCCCTGTGTGTGGTATGTCCAAACAGGTCCAGTCTCAGCGTTGATGCTACTCTCCTAAAAAAGTAGCGCTGGTTTTCAGACTAGACCTTAACCGGCGCCGTTTCCGCCGTGAAGTCACTCACGGATATTTCTTGAATAACTAACTGGATAATTTATGAAAAACATGTCATATATACTCCAGTTGCTCCCAGTCGTCACCAAATGGATGCGTGCCCAGAACACTGGCAACATTGCCACGTTGTATGGCAATGTTAATTATTATATTATAGTAAATCATCATAATCTTCAAATATAGATATTTAATCTTGTTAAGTACATATTTTGATTTATACTTGGTTTGTTAAGCCCTATTATAATAAAGTCTTGTGCAATTTCATTTAATGTTCATATTTGATTAATCACTTGAAGATTTTTAAAGCTATCAATAATAGTATCTTTAATACCACCCAGTATCCCAATCGATAGATACCAGCATCGATATTCTATCGACGTTGTGCAAGACGCATCACTACTAAAACCCATAATTTACAGGCCACAAATCTCAGCTGCCATTAAACACTTGAAAACAAAGCATTGTAACATTGTCCAGACTGTCCCAGCCAAAGAACAATATGCCAATTTTGTTCTGGTGCATAATTTTATTATGCGCGTGTAATGATTTTGAACACTTACATTTTTAAGACCATGAGTCAAAACATGGTTATTTCGGTTAACTGTAAGTAAGTACTTTCAAAAACTTCACGACGACTCGAAACCTCTTTTTAAATATATTCCAGATAAAACATCATCAAACCAAATATTTTTTTACTAAAACATTATTACAAAGCAGTCTTCAATATCAGTCCAACTCATTTTTATTAAAACAACTGTCCCGTTCGCGACTTCGTCCGCGCGATTAAAGATACATATATCACATAAAAACACTTTACTTGACTTTGCTGAACCAATTAAATCTCTGTTTTTTGCACATTTTCAAACATTTTACTAGTAATACTGCTATTCGGGACGGAGATGAATCCAACAAATCAAATATCATAAAAATCGGTCCAGCCGTTCTCGAGTTATAAATGGTGTAACTAACACGAGTTTATTATATATATATAAATATATATTATTGAATTGTAAACAAATAACTTAGCTTGCTTTTATTAACCAACCGACTAGATTAAACTCAAGGATCGCAGTAGCCGATGTATAGTTTTTTATTTTTTATTTTCTCCTTTTTGGATATAAAGGATGGCCTGACAGTGGCAATTTTAAAGGCTGCTGTAAAAGTCTAGAAGGTAACGCTATATATATATATATATATATATATAATAAACTCGTATCTTTAATCGCGCGGACGAAGTCGCGAACGGGACAGTTGTTTTAATAAAAATGAGTTGGACTGATATTGAAGACTGCTTTGTAATAATGTTTTAGTAAAAAAATATTTGGTTTGATGATATTTATCTGGAATATATTTAAAAAGAGGTATATATAGTTTTTTCTTTTTTATTTTCTCCTTTTTGGATATAAAGGATGGCCTGACAGTGGCAATTTTAAAGGCTGCTGTAAAAGTCTAGAAGGTAACGCTCAAACATATTACATATTATGCCCAAGGGCTTATAAACCAGCTTTGTTTGCAGATTTATGGTATTCAGGTGTCCCCTGCGAAGTGCCCTATTTTTGTCTGAAACGTGATTTTAATGAGTTTGGCAATGGTTACTTATTTTAGCTTTCGAGGGGAGTTTCGCCACTTGCTGACGAAAATAAATATCGAGAAAAAGTTACCTACTGGTTATTAATAATCCATAAGTTTCTGTGACAGGATTTATGTATTTTATATATCCCTAATGAGGTACAAAGCTCTCTCTCTCCTGAACATTATTTTTCCCATCTGATGGTGGGGCTACTTTGTTAGTGTTTTTTTTTTCATTTCGCTCTATCTAACACGTCGTCCTGGTAAACATTGCATTAAATTTTGTATTTTTGGGTCAATTGGGGAGAAAGCTTTGTCGTCTTCTGAATATCCAAAGAAATAGTCCATTACCTAGGTATACCTTACGTATGACATCCTATTTGGCAGAGACTTAGATTGCTTCTTTCTTTGAGTACATTTTACTATACTTTATCATCAAATTCATGACCTGACGTCATCCACTGGCCACTGCTGAGTATAAGCCTCTCTAAGTTTTTACTATCTATAAAATACCATCTAAAATTTTTATGACCAATTTTCATAATTTCTCATTGATCGTTCATTCATTCACAATATGTGTAAAAATATTTCCTTTTAAAACTAAGTGCATCTCATTGTTATTCACTAGATGCACTCAGCATTATGTTTATGACCTGAGAACGTTGGGTACAGCGATTGCAAAAAATAATCTCCGTTATAAGACGGTCGACTACCGGTTGCAGGTAGTCGGTAAATGAATGTGCCTTGATGTCGTAGAATCATTGCTATGAGACTTAAATAAATAAATAAATAACCATTTATTGCCACATATAGTAAAAAAAAATATACTTAGTGAATTTAGTTCACAGGGCAAAAAATAAATTGAGAAAGAAATATTGCTGCACGTAAATGATTTTCAATTTAACCCCATCATATTAATCAAAATTAAAACAGAGTATGGGAGCTACAATAAAAAATAATATTGGTGTACAATGCACACAACATCATCTAGCCCCAAACTAAGCATAACTTGTTTTATGGTGACCAGCCGGGCCATTATGTAACTCTGATACTATCAAAACGTTGATACCAACAGCTTTCAGTTGCTGTTGATGAATTGGTATTACGGAAGGTTGATGTTTATTTTAACAAAATGCTATTATATGTGTATGAGTGAAACCGTACCGTATGTAATACTCAACCTATTGATTAAAATAATGCCTATTACTAATCGAAATCATTGTATCAAGAGTTCCATAATCGCCAGATGACTGGTAGAATACTTATATCTTTTTTATACATATCTATGATACTTTATAGCTCTCTAGACACAGAACAAACACCTATCATACAAAGTTATCTTGGGAGGGAATTGAACCCTCAACCTACAGCGCAGAAGGCAGAGCTACTACTAACTGAGCTGGCAGGCTAGTCGAATATATGTCTGTATATAACGGCGACCGTTTCTTAGGAACCCGGACGCTTAACTGAGATGTATGAGTATTTTGTTCTGATTGTTTTATGGATCCTTATAATGTATATTTGTTTTATCCAGAGAAGGTGGCATAAACTTTCCATTAAAGTGCTAACTTGAATCGCCAAGGGTCTAAGGACTCGTTCAGAACTTATTTCTTTTATTCATTGTCTAGCTTTATATAGATAGACACGTTTTGTTCACACCATGCTGTTATGGGCCTATGACCTCCGTTGCGCGAGTTGGCGATTGGGTCATATTATTTAGATACTTACTTCTGTAATATTTTTTAAGATAAATCCGACTTCAAGCAGGAAACTAATAAGTAAAAAAGTCTTAAATAGTAGATAGTAGTGCTTTAAAATACTTAATGAAAAATTAATTAAACGCACTAGTCCCCACTACGAGTTTCGAAGGTTCCCCTCGATTTCACTGGGATGCCATCATCAGATTCTGGTTTCCTTATCATGGTACCACTCTTGGGATACCTCCTTTCCAACAAAAAAATAATCATCAAAATCGGTTCATAAACGACGAAGTTATCCGGAAAAACACACATTAAAAAAACGGTCGAATTGCGAAAACTCCTTTTTGTGAAGTTTTTTTTATTGCATTTAACTGTAGACCCCAAGGATATTAAGTACCTGTTAATATTTGTTAGTATTAATAAATATATATTTGTTTTAGATGACACGTACGCTGTGATTGAAGCATCGACGAACGAGCGACTCCGGTTAGTTTGTGGACTGATGCCGAGGAGTCAGACTCCAACAGTACAGTGGTTCAAAGACGGGCAACTAGTAGACGGACAGTCAAAGAAGGTGGCTCAACAGAGACAGTGGTGAGTGCCGGTGGTACAGTTCAATAGATAGGTAGTTGACACACAATCAGATTGATCTGAATAGATAGGGCTTAGAAACCCTGGTAAACAGGATCTGGTCAATATATTTATACAGATGATAAACGAGCAACACCAAACAGTCGTATAACAAACTATTTCAAAGAAAAAAAAAAAAAAATGTAAATTCTTCTTCTTATCACTGGTTATTTCGAACCAGTGTGATGAAAAAATTAAATAGCGCCTCAAAGGTTCCTTTCGTGCACATCTCTTCGAACTTTTCAGGTTCTAAAACATGCCGGTTTCCTCAAGATGTCTTCCTTCGTAGTTTGATAGTACTGGTGTAGCGCACATTTTTTGAACAGAATCCATTGGTCCACGACAGGATTCGAACCACGAACGGAAGGCAAGGCCACTACCACTAGACTACTGCGGGGACATTATGGAATTCTTATACAATAAAAACTTTAATACTAATCGGTTTCAATTACTATTGATGAATTGGTATTACGGAAGGTTGATGTTGATTGTCATACATGTTGTCATATGAATAGAAAACCGAACGTACGTAATAGTAATCCATCTTGTCAAAACTGGTTCTAATTACAATCAAACTAATGATTGAAATTATGCCGATTACTAATCGAAACTGATAGACATTGGTTGTGTCAAAAGTTCCATAATCGCCATACTGGTCTCTCACTTTTGACTTTATTATTACGTGTTTGTGCGCGCATGCGTAGTACTGCTTGAGAAAAGTACGTATTATACGTTTGTTTTCTGAAGGTTTCACTTCTACCGCATGTGAATTGCACACATGTTTTTTTATAATGAAACTTTAAACAAATTGCAAAAAAAATAAATTAAGATCAGCCATCGAAACATTAATAATATCGAATGATGTCTACATTATAAACGTGAACGACATCAGAAATAGAGACAGACACACAGACACAAACCGAGTTCAATATTTACGTTGTTCTATACCGGGACGGTACGCCGATAACTCATAGCACTCTGTGAATTGTAGCCATTCCAATGCATGGAATAATATATCGTTATTTGACTATGTTATTGGACGATATAAAGTTTGATTTATGGAATCCATAATAAAGTATGCAATAAAAATAATGGAACATGGTTGCAGATTTTTCGTACAACAAATTATTTGTTGCACTTGACAATGATTTATGACAATGATGTGCCAAAAATGCTTGTTTATAAAATCTAGTTAAATACAAAACTCTTTCAAATATAGCTAAAACAGAAGACGTCAAAATAGCACTGCAGTAGGATTATATATACTGTAATAGTATATGTAATGACAACGCAGAAGCATCATAAGATGGACTTAATTTACATGACTCGTAAAGCTTTTTAAGTAAGTATCGTAATTTTATTAAATGGACAATTATTCCTAGGCTAAGGATAAAGGGGTTCCGGCCAAGAGACGCAGGCGTGTACACGTGTCAGAATGAAGAGGAACGCGGCAGGGAGATGAGCGTCACGATCAAACATAAGGAACTACACGATCCTGACACTTCAGGTAAGCGAATATGTTTTTGATTAGAATGCAGTTCTACGGCTCAGAAAGAGCCTTCTAAGGTTTGGACTATTAAAGGTTATCCAGCCTTATCATTATCACTCTTATAAATATCAGCCTTCCTGCAACCATTATTCATCAGTCATCGGGTTTCAGGTCTTCCTATATCTGAGTAGGTACTGGTTGCAGGAAGACTAATATTTCAGATATATGAAGACTTAAAACCTGATGGACTGATTAGTGGTAGTTGCAGAAAGGCTGATTTATCTAGAAAGTTTTACCAATACCCAATAATAGGTAGGATTTCCACAGTTCATTTTCAAACAATCTGTGTCAAAATCGTTGGTATAATATAAACTGATCGTATCGTGTGCAGCTATTTCTGTACAATATTTTATTATCATCTCACTGTCCGTCCACAATATACACATGTGTAAACAAACTGCCAAGTCCGCCGGATTCCAGCCAGGGTTACTACACCTCACGGCCGCTCCTATGACACATGGTAGATACAAAAGCAGTCTGTTATATGCTTTACAAGCAAAACCCTTTTTTTGGCACGTCTGCCGTGTGCCAGATGCCGAGCTCTCTCTGTATTTCGGATCAACATAAATTGGGTTTTAATTCGTGCTTTCTGATATGATGCACTTACTTTCGGGATGTGAGACTTCCTGTTTTATTAAATCCGTTTCGGATTTCTAAGATTCTCTTTTAAAATATCTTGGCCGGTAACATAATAAAAGACATTCCGTCGTTTTTTTTTTTACAATGTTATGACAGACTGGCTGCTACTCACTTCTGTAAATAAGGTATGTGAAATAACGAAACAAACTAATGTAAGTCATTTTGTTAATTTGATTGCAGGTTACCAAGCAGACGTCGACATCGATAGGCCACTACCAGAGATCCTATCACAACACCAATCAGCACCATTAATGGAAAAAAACACTATCGAAGAAAACGATACCACCAAACGCTTTCCTAAGAACGTTAAATTCAAAGAAGATGATATCAAAGAAGAGGATCCTGATGATAAGAGTGAGAAGGACCACCCGAGCTACGGTCATGTTGATAATACCAAGACTAAAATCCCCCCAAAGTTCAAGCATCCCACGAAAATGTTCAACATGGATATGAAACCGGCTGGTAGCTCCATCAGGCTTCGTTGTGCCGCTGAGGGTAATAACAAATGTTTTATTGATAACATTTTATTCTTTGATCATAAAGTTATAGAGATTGGAGTTTGCGGACAAAGGTTACGTCTCGGCTTAGGGCTATTCTGTTAGGTCTGTATTCTGGCTTTTATAAAGACCTGTTATGTCAGATTACGATCTTTTGTTGCGTTTGTAATGTGTTAAGAACCTTACGAACCTCCTATCTCACCCACAGTTAAATGAATTAAGTCAATAGTCAAAGCTTTAGAGATAAACATAAAAAATAAAACATTGGATATTAGAATTAGTAGTGCACGGAATAATTATATCCAAAGAAATCTTTTCGCAACTTGTATCATGATTATTACAAAGTAGTACAAGACATGAAAATTGAAATGCATTCAGCGTAAAATTCAAAATTTACGAACAAACCTGAACCACCCTACAAGTTATGGGCATGCAACAAAAATACGTTTAACGACCCCATAAACTTTTGCAGGGAACCCAACACCGAATATAACATGGTATAAAAATAAAAGCACGCCCATCACGAGGAGTTACTTCCAGCCATTATTTGGGAAGTGGTCCATGGCTCTTGATGAGCTGACGAAGGCTGACAATGGGAACTACACGTGTGTTGTCTGCAATGAGCTGGGTTGCATCGAGCATACCGTTGTTCTTCATGTTCAAGGTAAGAATATTTCAGTTTCTAAACTGTTTTAAATACTACATTAGGATTGGATTTTATCATACACGATTTTGCTGGGAATGTAGAGTATTTTTGGCTAATAGTTAATTTCACTAATGAGTTAATAAGAATTTGAATCGGGAATAATTTGGGAGTTTTAAATAGGCACGTAATTTTTATTCATTAAACAACTCATTTTCGGCAACACATTTTCGTGATTCGTGGTTAGTTTTTACAGTTTTGGAAATAACTAATCGGCATAATCAGACGTGGGAGGCTAACAGACTATGTTATCAAAACTAGTATTCATGCCCGGTGCTTATTATTATTATTTATTATTATTGATAATAATTATAAAATTCCTAAACTTTCTCAAACAAAGGCCAAAGTTTAGCTAGGGATTTCACCATCTACACTATTGTTACATAAGGAAATTGTTCCATAGAACGCTATCCATCGAAGCCTTACATAAAAGAAGGATACCCCGGGAACATTACTGTGCTAGTCAACGACACAGTACAACTGTCTTGCCCACCGGTATCCGACCTCGAGCCTTACCTCTACTGGATAAGGCCTACGAACGTTTCACTGAAAGACGCAGAAGTCGGACCGAGCGATATGCCGATTCCTGTAGGATACACGATAGAGGTCTTTGATCATTTTGCTATGGTGACGGGACTTGTCCAGGGTCTAAAGGTCTAAAACTATCTGGTGTAGGAATCTTGTAACCATTATCCACGATGTTATTTAAGTACCTAACAGTATTTACATTATCTAACACACCTTTACTTAAAACAATATAGGCTACATGCTTCCCTGAGATCTTTTCTTTCTAGTTTTCTAAGAACTTCCTCATCTTTAATGAGTTTTATTTTTATCTTCAAAGAATACTCCTACAATAATATTTTAAAAAGTTTCATTCAAACGTGTGTACTTAGAAATTAATGTCGGAATAACAAACTTGAATTCAAGGTTTTGAGCCAGACGTAAACATAAACACTAGATTATTTTTAAAGAAAGTATGTATCATGTTCAATGTAACTTTGGGATAGTATACGTAGTATGTACAAGTACACATACACACAAATACACACATGAACAACATGTTTTTATAAAAAAAAACTAGTAATTTCTTTAACTCTTATAGTGTCATTATTAATATATATTTTCTACTACTCATTGTTTGTCTGTTCATTGTTCTATGTATCCTTTTTTGTTTTAGTCGTAATTTGTTTTTGTCAACCTAGTGTGACAACAAGTATAAAAAATATATATATTCTTAAATCTTTCAGTGTTTCCGTTTCTTTAGAATTACAATACGTTCTTGTTTTTAATAAATGGTAGAGGGTGTTTAATTAATTCGTCTTCGACTTTATTCGTATTTTTATTCGTCAATACTTTTAGTTTGCACATTTTATTTGACTCGTACACTCACCTATCTTAACTATATTAATTCCTATTGTCTACCTAAACGGTTATGTGTCGGTGATGGTTTTCGGTATCTTTCCATAACTCAAAGTAAACACAAGGTTGATGGTTTAGTGACCGTTACACTAGCTGTAATTTTTTAGACGTCGACGTGAAAATCACGACTAACAAATTCGTGGCCTCTGTGCACCTTATTAGTCGCTGTGGGTACTTATTGCTGAGTGTAGTATACTCCTTAAACGCTTTGTTCGTTCCTTGTAGAGCGTTTATACGCCAAGCCGGTGCTTACCCAAGGCGCTGTCAACCAAACCAAACTTTTCGGTCAGACAGCCGAATTCAGCTGCGAGTTCCTCTCAGATATGCACCTGGCTGTGTACTGGATGTATTTCACGAGAGACGAGTTCGTGTACAATGACACGTGGTTTGATGAGAACAAGGAGTCTGTTGTGTACTTCGATAGCAATAAGATTATGACGGTGAGGGTTCGTTACTAACGCATTATGCATGATTTTGTGTGGCTTTTCGCAATATTGCATGGGGTTTTCGTAGCTGCTTGCCGACATTTTGATTTTGTGTGATTTTCAGCAACCATGAACTACCTATCAGACTATCATTCTTATTAATCAAGAACGCAATAGCGTTTAGCATGATCATAAATTTACTGTTTATTTGGAAACCTGATTTCTGTGAGTTTGGTGTGTTACTATTCCAAAAAGTTTAAACAAGTTTTATAAGCAATTGTTTTTACATACCTTATTCATCGCTATTAAAAAACTAAGCTTCAATGTGTGAGCTTGGTCTCAAAAACAACAGCAAACGTATCAACAACTAAACAAATCTTTCAGAGTGAAAACCCAAGTGACAAGCCGGAACAGCTGACCATCTACAACGTCACGAAAGAGGACGAGGGGTGGTATGTGTGCGTTGCCCTCAATACACTTGGCAACACCACTGCCAAGGGGTACCTCTCCGTTTTAGAATGTAAGTAAATTTTAATCTACAACCTGTATTTTTAATGCGATCTAAACTGGCTTCACACGTGTGCACGGGTTACATTATTGCAATTTTCGTAGGCACGTCAATTTTTTTATAATAAAATGTATTTATTAAAAAACAAATAACTCGTTGATAATGTAGCTTTCCAAAGATAAATGGTTTTTAAAATCTGTTAAAAAAAATCCAGTTTATCCATAACAAAACTGAAACTGAAATTTCTTTATATTTCAGTTTTGTAATGGACTAACTCGTGTTTTTTAACAGATTTTAACAAATTTAAAACTCTTTCACTTTAAATAATTATACACAATTACTTATGGTTAAAAAATAGTTGTCTGTAAAGTCGGTTTACGGACGATAATTTTAGGTGATAACGTCATAAGAAAACATTGATGAAAAATTGCAAAATTTTTACCAGTAAGATGCGTCACAAGCCGAACGCTTAGACCGATCGTGCCTCTCTATAGTTTGTTCCACGCTCTCGCTTGCACGCTCGGTTCAGGCGGAACGTGACAATTTTCGCGCGTGCAGCTGGCGTTCATCGATTTATAAGACGTTGTCACGTCAAAAACAGAATTCAGTTCACTGATGGCAGGTTAAGTTGCCTAAAAGGCTGGTAACGTTACCTCGTTGAATAGCCATACTAATGCTATTACAAATAAACAAAATCAAAACATTATGCGTCTATCTTAAAAACACACTGTGTTGTTTATGTTTATATATATCTCTATTCTTTGACATTTGACAAAGACTGAGTATACTTAAGCGGCACGCTAACTCATTTTGTAATTATGATATACAGGATTTCTCTTAAGGTACAATATAAGTGTAGATAATTAAAAACAGTCATCCAACATTCTTGATCTAATCTAGAGCCGGCACAATCCAATTTACAATAATCTATAGATTGCGTTTGCAGTATAAATAAAGACAAACACGAACATTTGCACAGCCTCCTGACTCCAGACATTATCGGAGATTAATGCGTATCCTACCAATTAATAAACCATTTGTATTGCGTGTAGGATAATGCCACGACAGATGGAGATAGTACCAATTAACTCTATGTTGAGAGATAGGTTTAATGGAGGTTTTACTGGTCTGACTTGTTGTGTGCGTGCTGTTAGAAAAGCAACAAATATTACAAATCTACTATAGATGTAATATGTATAGACACTATCACTTCTTCTTCTTCTTCTTCTTGTCGTGTTCCTAGTTATTTCGAACCTATGTGGTGAAAGGATTAAAGTGCGCCTCAGAGATCCCTTTCGTGCATTTGGCACATGTCTTTGAACTTTTCAAGTTCTACGACAGAAGAAAACCAGCAGGTTTTCTCGCAACCGTTTGCGAGTACTGGTACAGCTCACATAATTTTTTTGAAAGACCGGATTGGACCTGAACTTTGGATCGGAAGGAGACGCCACTACCACGAGACCACTAGGTTTCTATCACTATTACTATCTGTAACGTTTCATAAAACTGATAATTTAACAATGATTATTATATAATTTAGTTTTTGAATATTACAATCTATCTGAAACCAAATTCATAATCTTTCAGCGTTTCCAGTGTTAGAAGCACTCGATCACGGGAAGCACACTCTGCTCATAAACATTCTGACAGCCGTGCTGGGAGCCATGTTCTTCGTAGCTGCGATTATAGTAGTGATGGTCTTTAAGAAGCTGAAGCGGGAGAAGATAAAGAAACAACTCGCGATCGAGACGGCCAGAGCGGTGATCGTGACGCATTGGACGAAGAAGGTGGTAGTAGAGAAACCGACCTTGAACGGATCGCCGACTACAACAGGAGACAGTTTGGTAAATTGTGTTTTAAAAAGCATACAACCCCTGTTAAAACTTTAATAGCAATGGTACTTAGTCTTTGCTCGTAATATTTTTGCATCTATGCATCCAATTCACAAATCTAATCACAAATAATTTAGATACAGTTTTATTATAGTAACAACTTCAGCCGCGGCTTCGCACGCGTGGTACCTACATAAAAAGTAGCCTTCCTTCCCCATGATACAATGGGGTTTTCCCATTCCCATTTCCCATTTCCCATGGTAATGAGATAGTCATTACCAAGTACCAAATGAAAACGTAACAAACAAACAGACATTTATCACACTTTTCAAATTATCATATTACTAGCTGCTGCCCGCGGCTTCGCACGCTTGGTACTTACCTAAAAAGTAGCCTATGTCCATTTCCAAGGTCCCATGTATCTCTATACCAAAATTCATCAAAATTGGCTCAGCGGTTTAGGCGTGAAAACGTGACAGACAGACAGAGTTACTTTCGCATTTATAATATTAGTAAGGTTTAAAGTAAGGTTTAGGTAGAACATTTGTCTAATATCAATTTCAGAATACTTAGGTTCCGTAGACAACACTTGTTGTGGCTGATAAATTATATTATTATGGTTATTTTTTCTTCTTATCTTCGTGCAGTTGGCCACATGTTTCGAGCTATGATTGTTTACATAAATAGAATAATTCTAAAGATTTTACTATTTCACTATAACTTTCAGCTCATGCCCGTAGTGAAGATCGAGAAACAGAAGCTATCCCAAGTGCAAGCGAACAGCAACACGAGTGATTCCATGATGATGTCAGAGTATGAGCTTCCCATGGACATAGACTGGGAAATCCCGAGGGAATCTCTCTGCCTGGGCAAGATTTTAGGTGAAGGGGAGTTTGGGAAGGTCGTGAAGGCTGAATGCGTGGGGATCCTGAAGCCAGGGCTGCAGAGTGTTACTGCAGTCAAGATGTTGAAAGGTATAATACTGATGGATCGTTATTCTAATATCGACTGGCCTGTCAGCTCAGTCGGTAGAAGCTCTGCCTTCTGCGCTGTAGGTTGAGGGTTCCATTCCCTCCCAGGATAAACATTTGTGTTTGTTTTTTTTTTGTGTTTTTTTCTGTGTCTGGGTGTTATCAATAATTATGTATTTAAATACATATATAAGTATTCTATCTATAATAAGTAATAAATAATGCCGGACATTTCACACAGCATCATCTGGCCCCAAAGTAAGCAGCTTGTGTTATGGGTACCCACATGACTGATGTACTACTTTTTTTATACTTGTACTTGTAATTTTTTTTTGTAAATACATACATATTATACATGGATACTCGCGGCAGGATTCGAACCCCCAAGCTTTTTCGTCTCAGTCGGGCTTTGGTCCACTGCGTCACAGAGACGTTAAATCAGTCTAGCAATCATCTGGTCACCATAATACAAGCTATGCTTAGTTTGAGGCTAGATTTTGAGTGCTGTCCAGCAATTTTTATTTATTAATAGTTATCTCTTATATTTTTATTATATTCCATCAGTTTTCCAATGTTTACTCTCCGGTAGGTATCGAAGGTCCAAATCTCGAGCATAGTTGTAGCACTCTTTCAAATAGATTTCGATTGAAATTTTCAGAGGGTCACACAGACGCGGAGATGATGGCACTAGTCTCAGAGATGGAGATGATGAAGATGATAGGCAAACACGTGAACATCATCAACCTTCTCGGTTGCTGCACGCAGGACGGACCCTTGTATGTGATAGTGGAATACGCACCAAATGGAAACCTCAGAGAGTTCTTACGGAACCATCGGCCTGGAAACAGGTAAAAAACTACTTTAATACAGGAAATGTCTATACAATACGGTGTGCTATCAAAGATTCCTAGGGATTAAATGCTGACACTGCTGTGGCGCCGTGGGAGAAGGCCCGCCTGAGATGCAGAATGTTAAGAGTCCGGTTCCAACCGCGAACAAATGTTGGCATGATGTGAAACTATTTGGTTCGGATCTGGGTATTTCTATGTATAATATGAAAGTATTGACTGGCCTGTCAGCTTAGTTGGTAGTAGCACTGCCTTCTGCGCTGTAGGTTGAGGGTTCGATCCCCTCCCAGGATAAACATTTAGGTGATGAACACAGGTGTTTGTTGTGTCTGGGCGTTATAATGTATTTTAAGTATGTATTTAAAAATATTTATGTATTGTATCAGTCATCTGGTCACCATAATTTTTGGGGCTAGATGATATTGTGTGCATTGTCCATTAATATTGATATCCACCAATACAAATAAATATTTACCAAAAAAAAGATATAAAGTGAATTAGTCATGTGTTTCCTAATAACACAAGCAGACAAGTAAACAGAATTTGGAGCTACATGATGTTGTGTAAAGTCATGTAAAGTAATGCTAAATCAAAGGGCGCATAGTAGTGAAAGAAATTCAGGACATTAACTTTCAGAAAAACTCTTTAAAAAGTGCGGTAAATTTGCAGCAAAATATCATATTTATTTTTTCGTCGGTTCGAACAACTTAGAATATTGTTAAAACCGATTATTTACTTATAACAAATGTTTACAAAGATGTTCTGGTGGTTTTTAGATATGAATCACCGAATGAAGACTTGAAAGTGAAGAAAACGCTCACACAAAAGGACCTAGTGTCTTTTTCGTATCAAGTAGCAAGAGGAATGGAGTATTTAGCATCTAGACGGGTAAGTTTATCTAATACAGAACCATAGTAAATAAGATGTACAGTATCAGAAGAAGAATAACTCTTACATATACAATCACTGTAAATAAAAGTTGACAAATGGCGACCAAAACGAAGCGTAGGACGACCCGATGGACTGACGACATTGTAAAGATCGCGGGAAGTCGACGGATCGAGAGGACTCAAAATCTTTCTTCCTGAAAATTTAAGGTCTGATATGATGATGATGATGATGATACCATTGGTGATCTAACCTTCATAATCCACAGGCTAAGCTTATTCACTGTTGGGTATAGGCTTCAATAAGCTTGTATCTTGTCCATCAAAACCAAATCTCAAAAAATACATGTTTTGATAGCATATTCATTACGACCATTTTAATGAGCCCAAACACGAATTTTGCAGTCAGTTGGTCAGGAATGGGTATCCTGCATATTCTAGGAGATATTGCAGCACCAGGTTAATGTTACCCAGCTCTTACAATATCATTGAAGGATCAGACCTGTAGAACTTGCTCACAACTCTTCAGTAACTTGAAAAAAGCTGATGAAACTGAACAGATTTAGTTAAGAACACTCGATCAGGGAGTTAAAACTCACAAGGATCACTTTGAATCGTCTTCTTACATGCAAGGTGAATCTAGGTGCCGGTTTCTTCAAACCCCAGCTCAAGTAGATTCTTGTCTTATATCTTTAGTGTCGATTGGCAAATTTAAAAACGTATTTAAACAGAAACTGTCTATTATATAAAGCGTGTTATATCTGATTTTTTTGATGACAAAAAAGCTTGGGATGAATCTGCTCCAACTCGACTCGGCATCTGTAACAAAATTGTCAAGGATCATACAAAAAAGTGTAAAAACCAGACAAGTTTCTTGTCGGATTCTTCTTGAACTGGGGTTAGGAGGAACCGGCACCTAGATTCACTAGCATGTAAGAAGACGATTCAAAGTGGTCCTTGTGCTTTTATTAAATAAAGTTATAGTGAATTGTGATTTTTTGAATTATAGCTTTTATGTATAATCATTGCTAACTCTGTTACGGACAATGTTTAAAATCGGCCTATCTGGCCAACGGAAGGTTGACGTTCTTATAACCATTTCTCTGCCACCATTCAGTGATTTTACCTTAAATATACAGTTCTAATAATGTAATTGTTTCATTGTAAAAAGATTGAAAGAGTTTTTAATCAAATTATTTTTAATTTGGCTCTCTTTATTCTGTGCCATTCTATATTTTGTGAGCTTGCGCATATGTTCTTAATCGGTAATATCATATCATCTTTTCAGTGTATTCACCGTGACTTAGCAGCCCGAAACGTTCTAGTCTCAGACGACTGTGTCCTCAAAATAGCTGACTTCGGTCTGGCTAAGGACGTTCAAAGCAACGATTACTATAGAAAGAAAACAGAAGGAAGGCTGCCTGTGCGGTGGATGGCCCCTGAGAGTTTATACCACAAAGTGTTTACGACGCAGACTGATGTGTAAGTAATATAATATCAGGGTTTCCTTGTCAACGTTCAGTATTTTTTTCTGTGAGACTTGATTCTACAGATATAAGATACGGATACAGATATAACAGATAAAACTTCTGAAAAATCATGGTTTTGAACATAAATTTCGGCATATTTACCATGATATGATAAACCAAATCAGTTTATCTCGTGATCATGGCGCATGCAACTGTGCCGAAATATCGGGAAGCAGAAAAACTTATATCATGGTAAATATGCCCTTTTAGGTGAAAATGTACTTCTAACAGATGTTTATATAACATAAGGCGTTAGATGTGGCAGGAATATGCCGATGAACGAAAATACTTATGAAAATCTCACACTCTTTCCAGGTGGTCCTTCGGTGTGCTTCTCTGGGAAATTATGACGTTAGGCGGTACTCCGTATCCAACAATCCCTGGACAGTACATGTACCAGCATCTCAGCGCCGGGCATCGGATGGAAAAACCCCCATGTTGCAGCCTGGAAATGTAAGTTTACTAAATTCAATGGTTGAATTTATTCACTAATACTAGCAATAATACCAGTCAATAGCCAACACTGCTGAAGGAGTTACAAGGGCGACTAAACGCCTTTTGAAAAGCCAGGTCCGAATTCTGAACTTCGATGATATGATTGCAATAATTTAGCTATGCAACGAGCGGTTCATACTAACGCTTGTTCTAGTATCGCTGTCAACGGGTGTTTCCCTATTATAAAAGCATGGCATAAAAAACTGATCGTATAGTTATTTTATGTATACGTACAGTTATACATAAATAAATAGCACTACGTCTAGGAACCGAAATAGTTTCACCAACTTCAACTTCACCAATCGCGTTTTGTTCAGTTGGTAGTAGCTCTGCCTTCTGCGCTGTAGATTTAGGGTTCGATTCCCTTTCAGGGTAAACATTTGTGTGATTGTTCTGTGTCTGGGTGTTATAAAGTATTATAAGTATGTATTTAAAAACATATACCTAAGTATTATATTAGTTATCTGGTCACTATAATACAAGCTATGCTTAGTTTGGAGATAGATGGTGTTATGTGCACAGTCCACCAATATTTATTTATATAAAGTCCCGAGTTTCGTGCAAGAAAAAAGAATTAGAAATGTGTGCTCACCAGGCATCTTGTCCACAGTTACATGCTAATGCGCGAGTGTTGGTCCTTCTCTCCGGGCGACCGTCCCTCATTTACAGAGCTGGTGGAGGATCTCGACAAGATCCTCACAGTAACCGCGAACCAAGAGTACCTGGATCTAGGACTACCCCAGCTGGACACTCCCCCGTCTAGCTACGACGGCTCTGGCGATGAGAGTGATAGTGAATTCCCTTTTATCAAATAAAAATAAGTTATGATCTTTTGTCAGCCAAGGAGCAGACTTGAGATTGAATTAGTTACTTCCAGCCCGGTATTAGAGACTGTGGCATAAACAGACTGACCGAGTCAGTTTTTCCAGGCCAGTTAAGGCGACTATGACGGACTGACCGACTCACTTACTTCCCAGTCCAGTCACAGCGAATGTGGTGTTACCAGACTAACAGTAACTTCCCTGTTCAGTCACGGCGTCTATAGCTTAAAACAGACTAACCGAGTCACTTACTACCCGATCAAGGTCAACAGTCGGCGAAAGAGCCATAAACAGACTTAGCCGGTCACTTCCCAGTTTAGTCACGGTGTCTGTGGCTTATAACTAACCGAGTCAGTTACTTTCCGGTCGAGTCAGTGGATATGGTGAATGGCGTAAACAGACTGAGTCAGCTACTTCCCAGGTCAGTCACAGCGACTGTCTGTGGCGAAGACCATATTCGTTATCCGTTAACTTGAAGGAGTCATTGAGATGAGTTATAGTAGTTACGCATAATAATTAAATGTAAATAAACCAAATATTTAAATGTAAATAATAATATAAGTACCAAAGGTTATTTGTGTAACTATAAAAGTATTATATAGTGTCATTGTATTAAAAAAAGTAAACCTAAGAGATTATCCATGACCTTAGTTATATTTACAAGTAGATAAGTGACAATCATTAAATTATTATTTTGTTTAGACTTGAAGTATGGAAGTTAGAAAAATTATAGTACGTATGTCTTAGTTTTCTGTTTTCTGAAAAGAAAATGCATTTTACCACCAAAATTAATTTGTACTTAATTAGAAATAGATTTATTAATTTTACTATTATCATTATTTAGGCTACACCTATTTCACATAATGATAATACCTAACACAATCAGAATTTTAATAGGTGAGAAAGTACATTTATAGATACCTACTGATATATCTAAATACCTAAGTATGTAGATACTAATGTAATTACTTATTTATGATTATGTATTTTGATAGTATATCAAATAAGAAATGAAAAACCTACATTGAGATTAATTTGTAGCGTTCTAATATATATACCTGTACCTACCTGCCACCTACTTTTTTGTCAATAAAATAAAAATGTTGTAAGTAGGTCATCATCTTCTTGCCCTTTTCCAACATTATGTGGGGTCGGCACAACCTGTGTTCTTCTTCCATTCTCTTCTATCAGCCGTCATCTCAACACTCACTCCTTTCTTGGGTGGTGGGTACTGGGTACTGGGTAGGTAGGTATAATTAATATTATGCATTTAAGTAGGTATCATTGTATAAGATTGGACCCATGACAAAATCGGTAAAAGGTACTTTGCAACCTGAAGTATTATAAAAAATGTGGTATTTTTTATTCAACAGTCATACATTTTTGATATTGAAATGGTTTAGTTTAATATATAAGTATGTAAGATAACGTAACATGAAACTCTTCTGTCTATTATTTACGTTCGTGTAGTCGCATTGTTGTTTGTATATTTGATGGCTTTTTGAATGATGTTGTGTAAAATGTGTCGAAATTAAAGATAATTGTATTTTATCCGTGTGTTTTTATAGATAACAGATTTTTGAATTTGTCATAATAAAAAAATAAGCGGGTTTATATACAGGCTGTCCCGGGAACTAGTATTTTAAGCCTGAACTAGGTGATTCCAACCATGAAAATTAACAGATATCAATGTACAATTCCAAAGTCTTTAGGATAAAAACTAAAGACCCGGCGAACAAAACAATTATTGTTGTTGACTTTGCCAGTGTACTGCTGAAGGAGAGATTTGTCACCAACTACAAGAAATGTAAGAGGGAGAAAAACCGACTGACCACAAAACGTAGCACACTCTTATGTAACAATACTCGTCATTTCTTTGTATTTGTTCCATTCAAATGGATAATACAAACCTACTTTCAGCTAGAGATCAGGCAAAATAAGTCCTACTTGTTCTTAGACCACTTGCTAGTTTTTACATTGCATAATGGATGAACTTGTTTCAATTACTTCTGACATCGAAAAGTTTTCTGTAACAGACTCATATATCTGCTCCCCTGAAGAAACCGGTCAGTACTTTTTAGATTGCAATTCTGCTCTGAAAATATTACACCTAAACATCAGGAGTATTAACAGTAACTTTGACAGTTTTACTGTACTCTGACATAGAATACAATCAGATGTAGACATTATAATACTGTCCGAGTGCTGGTTGAGTAAGTGCCCATGCCTTCCTAATTTGCCTGGGTTCAACTCTTTCTCTTCTGACTTCAAGACACAGAACGAAGGTGTGGTTACGTACATTCGTGTCGGTTTAGCGTGCAGTGTAGAAAATCTAGTATGTACGGATGCAAATTGTCTACTAATAAAATGTGAGAAAAGTATAGCTATTGTGGCACTCTATCGTTCCCCTTCGGTAAAAAATATTGACCCCTTCCTTTGCAGTCTTGACTGTACACTAACCACATTAAAAGAATTGAATACGATTGCTGTGGTTGGTGATTTGAATATAAATATTGCTCCGAACTCTAATGACACCGATTCTGATGATTATTTAAATCTCTTAGCTGCTCATGCTATGCTTCCCACCTACAATTTTCCAACCCGACTGAACAACTGCTTGGATCATATCATCTTAAAGTTACCTCACTCAGCAGTATCTTTAATCCTAAACACTATGATAACCGACCACGCTCCATCTCTTTGTTCCATTAACATGACAATTAAATCTAAACCAACAAAACCTAACATAAAAACAGATATTCCTGCAATTATTAAAGAAATTGAAGGTACTGACTTTTCTCATATCCTCTTATCGGATAATTCAAACTGTAACGCTCAAACTCTAGTTGAAACTTTGTCTAAAATTGTAAAAAAACATTCGCAAATTTTGACTTTTCCTAGCAAAAAACGTGTGATTAAACCTTGGATTACCCCTGGCCTTCTAAAGTGCATTCGTCACAGAGATAAGCTTTACAGAAAATATAAAAAGAATATTCATAACGAAATTCTAAGAATCACTTTCACTCGTTACCGCAATTTCTGTAATAACCTGTTAAAGAAAATAAAGCGTGAACACGAACGCAATGAGCTTCTGAGGGCCAGGAATAGTCCAAAATCTACCTGGAAACTTGTCAAACAAATTGCCAATCTTGATTGCAACCGTTCATCTTCCGAAGAACTACTGAATATTGCTGTCTCTGCCAAAGCTTCTGTAAACATAGTGAACAAGTTTTTTGCCAATGTCGGAAAGAATTTAGCATCCCAAATCAACACTCCACCCATTTTATCTAGTACCTTCCCTATCGAAGTGCTTCCCAACACATCACCTCTTCATTCCATGGCACTCCTTCCTACTGATCCAATAGAAATTGAAAATGTAATTCTAAACCTGAAAGACAAGTGTGCTGTGGGCTGGGATGGCATCCCCACCTTAGTCATCAAAGGTGCAAGAAATACTTTAATCCCTATTTTAGATCACATATTTAATCTCTGTCTATTTACTGGCACATTTCCCTGTTTTCAAAAAGGCTCTGGTCCATCCTATAGGTAAATAAATTTCCGGCCAATTTCGGTTCGGTGTGTCTTGTCAAAATTTTTTGAAAAAATGATTAATCGAAGACTACTTAATTTCTTAAATGAGAACCATATTTTTTCTGATAGCCAGTTTGGCTTCCGTAAATCCAGATCCACCGAGGATGCGGTAGTTGAATTAACATCTACTATTGTAAAAAAATTTAACAGGAAGCACAAAACAGTTGGTGTTTTCCTAGACCTTTCCAAGGCATTCGACACCGTTTCATTTCCTTTGCTAAGCTAATAAGCTAATAAGCTAATAAGCTAGAGCGCATTGGAATTAGAGGCACTGTCAACGACCTTTTCAAAAGCTACCTAACCGATCGCTCACAAGAGGTCGTCGTAAATAGCGTCTTTAGCAATGTGGAACTGATTCATTTTGGCGTTCCTCAAGGAAGTGTTCTCGGTCCTTCTCTATTCCTCGTGTACATCAACGAACTGTGTAAACTCTCTCTTCCTAATTGTCAAATAATCACTTACGCAGATGACACTGCACAGCTTGTTAGCGGACAAAGCTGGGAAGAGGTACAACTGCTTGCTGAAGCGGCCTTAAGAGACGTCCTAAACTGGCTTTCAACCAACCTTCTTACCCTCAATGTCAAGAAATTAATGAAAGAAATAATTTTATTACCTTCTCTCCCACTAATCGAACCCAACCACTCTCCTTTTCCCTTCGCGCACACACTTGTCCAGTCGAAGTCAATTACTTTTGCTCCTGCCAAACCCTTCACCACGTCACTTCGATAAAGTATCTTGGCGTCCACGTCGATAGTTTCCTCTCCTGGACCCCTCACATCAAGAATACTATAGCTAGAGTACGCAAACTCATGTTCGTCTTTAAGAACTTAAGAAGTGTTGCTGATTCTCAGTGTATGAAAGTTGTTTATTTTACTCTCGCACAATCTATCTTGAACTACTGCATCACTGCATGGGGCGGTTGCATCAAAACTCAGATGCTTAGAGTGGAGTGGGCGCAGCGGGCTGTCCTTAAAGTGATGTCCTCTAGACCAAGGAAATTCCCCACCAAACTTCTTTTACAACAATGCGAAGTTCTTTCAGTTAGGCAACTATTTGTCTTAGCTACTGTTTTACGTCAGCACTGGCACTTGTTTTATGACCCTAAACTCCTTGAAAATAAACGTCGCTCAGACATAGTGTGCAAAATTCTACCACGAAGAACAACTATAGCTAGCCGCCACTTCTGTTATCTAAGCTCTCCACTGTATAATAAGGTTAACAAGGCTATAGGTACCTATATACCCGCTCCCTCAACACAAATGTAAAATGAAATGTTTAAATTGGCTCTTAGCTCTTTCATATGAACAAACAGAAGATCTCCTCCTTCCTTTCTCATAACTGCTAAAGACAAGTTACATAAGCCACACATCCTTAGGTACATATTACACACACACACACACTCACATACACTCCCACACACTCACACACACTCCCACACTACACACATTTAACTCACATCCCCACACACTCACACCTATCATCTCCTCCTCAGTCATTCATTAGACTTTCTCATTAGTGTTATAATTTTTTCTTTTAATTTTATTTTAATTAGTTCTTTTATACAGAACCTACTCATCAGTCCTGGAGGTGGGCGTTGAGACTGCTTCACAGTTTATAACTTTTGTAGTTTCATCGTTTTACTTGTAATTTATGTTCACTTGTGTACTTTGTTCTGCATAAACAATTTTTTTTTTTTTTTTGAATTCTTAAGATTTACATATTATTATTATTTTCAAATTTCCATACAAATACGTTTTATTTCATTTGAATCATTGAAATTGACCACCATAGTTTGTTAACAATGTCTCTAAGCACGTTGCCTACCTACATAAGCTCGCACAAGTTAAAATTTACTGCTATAGGTAAGACCCTACTAAGATAGGTAGGCAAAGATACCAATTCTTAAAGCAAATTTTGCTGCACATTTCTTTATTGAAAATCATCGAGTTCACAAAAATCGTGGAACGTTTGTTGTTCTCGTAAGAGTCGAGAATCGTCCCCCTTGCGATAACATACTAGTTCCGAGACACCCTGTATATACGCTATACTAAAACTTACTCTCATAACTAGAAGTAAAATATTGTGAGGAAACTGGTATGTCGTAGAATATAAAAAAAAGTGTGTAAGTGGAATAAAGGAGTTCAGAAGCTCACTTTAATCCTTTCAAAAAAAGTGTCGTAAGAAGAAAAAGAAGCGGTTTTAAAGTGCGTTCAATAATAATCATAACAATGTTTAAATTGTTCTTTATTTTGTCGTTTTATTATAATGGCTTGGCCTTATTAGGTACAAATTTTCATACAAAAATTACGCTAAGCTATGAAATATATTGAACTAAAAAAACAACAATTTAAATTTAATGATTAATCTTAATTGTATAAAATGCTTTTTTATATTTAACTATTAAACCGACCGTATGTTAACACGTTAACTGTCCAGCCAAATTTCCGAAATTAGCGTTTAAGTCCAATTTACTTTTTCATTCCTATGTACTTAGGTACTTGCCTTCATGCCACCTCAGGTCCATAAATGCTATAAAAAGAGGGAGGGAACCCTGTAACCCCCATTTTCAGAATGACCCACATATATGTCACGAACGTACAAGCTAACAATTTAGTGACCCACTCGTATGTCATGGACGTAGGAGGTAAAAATTATAAAAAAAAAATGCGTTATCTGTGGGTAGAATGGATTTACGGCCAGATTTGCCGCTCATTAGCACCCAGAAAAAAAAAATTGTTTGTTTTGATTACAATACTACCCTACTTTTTTGCAAACTTTGTTCAGTCTAGTAAATAACGTTTTTATTGCAAAGATATTGTAATTTTTCGAACTAATAATGAATAAATCGCTGCAAGATCATGAAGTTTGGCGAGCACTCCAAGATAGTGATGGAGAAGATGAGATCATGCAGCATTTAGAAGATACGGAAACCTTTTCTGCAGGTGAGACTTATGCTTTGCCCGACGACATTGAAGAGTCTGTTGATTTGATTAGTGAATACATAAATATGTTTTTTTTACTACAATCTGACATTCTTCCTTCAAACCATGCTAGTAGTGCTGATGATGGTGAGGGTTTTGCTTCCTCTGCGCATGCGCTTGAGTCGACCGCTGTACAACCGCCTAGAGTTGAAGAATCTCAACTACCCCCTTCAAATATAACTGCTTGGGCTATGAATATGAGACCTTTAGATAAGGAAATCTTTACTGGCTTTGATCATCTGCAACGACAGCTTCAGATATTTTCAGAAGAAACTGATTTATGGGATATTTTTTGTAAAATCGTGGACGAAGAGGTTATAGACCTAATGGTGACCTAAACTAATTTGTACGCCTCACAACAGCTGGAAAATCCTGCGTTGAAAGACTATGCTCGTATTAAGCGCTGGAAAAATGTAAAACAGAGACGTGTTGATGCTTTCAACGTGCCATAACCATGAGATGGAAATGTCAACTGGTTTGAGACCTATTCTATAGCGGAAAGTAGTTTTAGAATACAATCGAAGTAAAAAGGGTATAGATGTAGCCGATCAGTTAGCTAGCTATAACTCACCAGTTCATAAAACATGCATCTGGTATAAGAAGATTGCAGCTGATCTTATTTTGATAGCGGTTATAAATGCTGTTCTTATTTACAAGGACATCAATCCCAACAAAAAATTACCACTGTTGAGGGGGCACGAAATGATAATAAAACGCCTCTTGGGAATTCAAGAACCAGGGCCGTCACGTGGGATTACGTTAGCATCATCTTCATCTGCATCATCCTCATCTACAGCATCTACACCTACATCCAGGAGAAGAAGTTCAGCTACCGTCCAGGCCCACAAACCGATAAAATTCGAAAGGCAGCTGAACGGAAGAATCTATAGAAAGAGGTGCGCTGGTTGTTATAAAAAACTGAAACAAGAAGGTCGTTCAGTTGCTGATGCACGTACAAAATCAAAAAAGACTGACACACAATGCCAATTTTGCAAAAAACCACTGTGTCTTGCATGTTTTAATGAAACTCATTAGAATATATCTCTTAATTGGTTATTTTTAAGTTCAATGTTCAAAGTTATGTCAATTCTAAATAAATAAAAAAATTCGATGGCTCATTGGTTTTTTATTTTACCTATACAATCACTCATACGTCCAGGTACATAACTAGTAAGTTTCTGTTACGTCCACGAAGTAAGAGCCCATTATGTTTGAACTGAGCAGTGACCCACATGTATGGCACGGACGTCTCGTTCAAACCCAAAATGACCCACATGTGGGTCACGGACAGTGAACGTGTTAATAGCGTAATCATTTCCATTATTTATGGGCAAAGATTTTTAAAGTCATTTAGAGGCCGATATATTCATAATAATCATAGATAATATTTAAACAATAACAATTGAACTAATCACATATTCGTAAACTAAACAAGATTCAAATAATACTTTACAATTTCATTTTATTATTTGGTATTTATCGCGACTAACCCTATTATAAAAACCAGCTGCTATACATACAAAAAAGCGATTGCATATTTTTAGCATTATTCCTATAATTGTCTATAATGGATACATTAGTAAATAAGCTATCAGATATATTCGTGTCAATAGATACCGTCACTCATTTAAGAATCTTTACAACATTAATTATTAACAATCTCAAGTCACAAAATTATATTAATATTATTTCCATAATGTCAAAATGAAACTAGTTTAAAACATTATTTTATTATCACATTAAAAATGTCACGTAGTATTTGTCAATAGCTTGGAATTTAAAGTCAAGTGTTATTTAGCAATATCATTATGTTACGATTATTAATGCTGTAATCTGTAACACCTGCAGAATAAGACATGGAATATTTATTTTAATAAAAATAATGCTCTTTAAAAATAAACCAATTATCATTTGAATAAGATACAAGGTAAGATTTAAAAAGTGGATCTTGTCTAGACCCGTAGTAGTTTTTATTGCATACACGTACATAATTAGAATTAAAACAAGTCCTAAAAAAACAGTGTTGTGTCTGGACAGTTTCGATTACTGTGATTAAATTGTTACGCTTTTTATCACAATAAAACAATCTAGGTTGTTTTAAAATCATTGTTCAATCAAATAGTGATTTATTAGCAAGTTTTCAATTCGTATATAAAGTAAAAATCTTATATGAACTAAATAACAATGGTTTAAAAGCATTAACTTTCCCAAGCACCATTACAAGCAATTTTTTTCACTGGACGCTTTAATTTCCTTGGCAACGCAGAAATATATGGTGTCAAGTCAATACACTTGTTTAACATGTCCTAGGTTCATTTTCTTAGGTGTAACGTCATCAAGGTCCCCTATGCTCTTAACATATACATTTACTACATTAGTTTATTATTTACTTAGTTAGTTAGTTTCCTATTTGATAAGTCATCTTAATTATTAGCTAAAATTAGTACTATTAAAATGGATCAATAGACTGCTTATAGCGACTGATTACACAACAAGCCTTCCGATCAACAAAACGGCATCAGAAATATCTTTCTAAGCGATGATTTTGTTAGTTTGACGACCTTACTTCATTTCTAAAGTTCTTAATAGTTCACTTAACCCATGCCGAATCACGACATCATAATTATATCACATATTGACACAGCGCAATTTCTTTTCAGGAATACGGGACGCGAAAGCGTAGCTAGGAGCCACAGCTTTGGCTTCCTTCTCTTCACTCTTCTCACCCATAAGACTGCTAAGGCAAACTTTCATATCTGCAGCAAACTTTCTAACTAACCTTTCTAATGAGAAGAGGTGATCATCCAAAGCTTCTGGGATTTCTTCTCTCATAAAATCCGCGAGCCTTAGCAAGTATTCTGCATTGGAACCGGAGGATCCTTCGCATTCGAGGATTTGCTTGGCGATTTCTGGCAAAGGCGCGACTCCTAGCCAATGTCTGTTTTCAGGAATAGCAATATACAGTAATGCATCTTTTTTATCGTCGGATGGTAAAGCAGGCACGTTGGCAGACGGCAGGCTAGTAGAGACGAGGCAAGTGAGGCTAGTGGAAGGTACGCTAGTGGCACCTTCTTGGAAGAATGAAGGTCGTGGGTGGAAATTGACCGTGTAGGTCCTGTAACCTCCTAGCTGACATTCTCTGTTGGTGAGGTAGGGAAGTGCTGCGTCGTTGTCTGCTGAGATGAGAAATGCTTTGCCCCATGTTATACCCTGGAACAAGAATAAGGCAACATTGAGTAAAATGTGTTAGAGAATCGAAACATTATAAGACCCCTACTTTTAATGTCTGTCCGTGCTTGTCAAATAATCAGGTGGTAGACCAGATGTTTCCAACCAAGACTACTTTTGTAATAAAACAGAAATAATAAAATTTATCGTTGACATAAAAACATCACAATGGCATTTTATTATATAAAATAATATTGCCAAACGAATTTGAAATCGTGTCGAGACAGTACAAATAGTCTAATTACATTTCGTGATAACAATGCCAACAGCTAGGTAAATACGATTGCCTTCCGTCTCGGTCATTCACCATTAGGCACAAAACAGAGTATCTTTCAACATGTTTTGCATAAAAATGTGTCAATGCCTTTTTATTGTTGTACTTAAACTTGAAAGACAAAGTAATATAGGTTCTCCGAGTAGTTTTCAAAGTAGGTAAACTTTCTTATCCCAGACGGATGCCCATCGTACGATAAATATATCTTTAATTGACATATCGTTATTGTGATGATAACAGTGTTAAAATTGCGATAGATATTAACAAGTATCATTATTATGAAGTTGAAACGATAGCCTATTTTCTCCACAAACGCAGCTTTTGTTGAATTTCTGTTAGTGTTATCTTTTCTTTGTTCAGTAAAGATTGTATGGTTATAGGAACGACCAATCCATAGTTACAAAATTGATGCTATCTTTAGATTGGTTTTCTCATTAACATTCGTTACACAATACTGACGGCCTGACAGTTTTGTTTGACCTTGTAGATTTTTAGCAAATATTTGGCTGACACGTGTAAACGTACCTACATTGTGTATACTCTTTTTTGTAGGTAAATAATAAATAATTTTCGGAGCAAATATTGGTTTATCAATGTTTCAAATAGTGAATAGCAAATTTTCGGAAATCATTTTCGAGGCTATATATTGTAAATAATAGATGACAGTATAGTCTTTTATTTAAATTGTTATTCGGATTGATTTGAAAACAACAATGTACGCTCCCATGCGTACATTGTTGTTTTCAAATCGAGCGAAAAGAAGTGTTTTGGCAACGATCGTCGAGCGGGGTCGATAATGTTATCATCATAATTAAATGAGTTCAAATAATTCAATGTTTTCGTTTGTTGACCTTACAGGAGAATAAGAATATAAATTACTTTCAGCTAACGTCAATGATGTTATGAGATGAGACTTGAAGCATGTTAAAGGATAACTAAGGATGACATACAATCTTAGATATTTTTGAAACAGAATTTATGTTGATGAAGATAAACCTACTGACATGGAAAGATATTGCGCGTGACATCGGTTCTAACAAAGTGTGTAGTGATTTAAACTGGCACTTTCATTACACAGGCAGGTAAAAAGTTCATAAACACGGAAACAACACGTGTCCACACGTGACATAATCACGTGTAGGGGAACTAATACCTAAATTTGTTTTTGATCGCGTGAAAATAAAACGATTAAAATATTTATTGAGAATTGCATGTAGGACGAGTTTAGTTTATCGCCTTGGTGGCCTCAAAATAGGTCGGGCCACGTGATCGAGCAAAAATAACGAATATTATTAGATTTGAGAATTTTCACAATATGCTCACAAACTTACAGGAAGATAATTCGCATATCAACACGAATACATTACAGCAAGATAAGAAATAAAGTAACAATATTAATAATTAATATTAATTAGTAGATACATAGATACCTGCCTGCGTACATGGTAAAATATTAAAAGATAAAATTGGGCCTTGTTTTTATTTGTGTAATAATCAATCTATCTATTACTTACAGAGCGCAAATATAGGTTGTTTTCTGTAAAATAATTACAGATATGTACGATACGATAATATAAAATACATGCCAAACAGTTCAGCTATCTAAGGACCGTTTAAAACGATTGCCACGTTGAATGCCAATGCTAATACGCTGGTCCAGATAGAAGCCAGCTCTTGGGTTACGCGGTGTTTCTACCAGACGCAGTTAAACAATTTTGAAAACGCGACGGGCTTCTATTCCCCACGGTCCCAGGGTCTCGACTGCAAAAGGCTCAAATGTATGTACCTATGCCTTATCAAGACCGGCATATTTTAGCCTTTTGATATACATAGTAACACTGTTTAATGGTACCTGCTTAATACTAGTGAGCTGTAGACCTCTTCATTTTTCAAAATGACTGATATATAACTTTTTTTACGTTTTCAACCATATCTTCGCAATTTTTAAAAATTTCCAAAAACTGAATCGATAAAAAAATCTATGTAAAACCTGCTAACAAAAAATCATGAGAATCAGTAGGGAAATGCAACCTGTAGAGAAGAACATCCGGACAGGAAGACATACGAAAGCATCTTTGCCTAAGCTGAAACGGAGACACTCGTTCGCGCTTCGCGCTCGCTCGGTCAATAAAATTATCTATCTAGTATATACACTATAAGATACAGTTGGCAAGGCCAGTACTCCAAAAACAACGAAAGTACGTAACCAGACAATACCAGAGTACGCAATAATAATCGAAATACGTTTTCACTTGATTCGATGCGTGAATTTAGAACACAAAGCTTAGTCAATGTTATCTAGAACAAAGAATTGAAAGCAGAAACTAGGCAACCGCGTTTTAGTGTCCGCAATCTTGTACGATAGTAATAATTAATGATTGGAGATTGGATTGGAGATGATAATCCCTATCCCTACTATATAATATTATAGATGCGAAAGTAACTCTGTCTGTCTGTCTGTCACGTTTTCACGCTAAAACCGCTAAACCGATTTTGATGTCAAAGTCAAAGTCAAAAGATGATTTATTCAATACAATCACAAGGATCACTTTCAAACGTCTTACATACAAGGTGAATTTAGGTGCCAATTCATCCTAACCCAAGCTCGAGAAGAATTGGCAAGAAACTCGTCTTGGTCCCAGCGCTTTTTTATATGATCCATCTTATAACTACCTTAGCTACGAAATACTAATACAAGAGAGTTTATACATTTCAAGTGTGTCGGTTAACTGTCTGACTGCAGAGCGACATGAGTTCATGCATTCTTATCAATAATATAGTCATCTACATTATAATAAGCTTTCTTCAAAAGACTACCTTTAATGTATGCTTTAAATTTCTTAATAGGTAGTTTAGTAGCATTTTCAGGAAGCTTATTATAGAAGCGCACCGTGTTCCCCATAAATGACTTATTAACTTTTTCTAGTCGAAACCTAGGGATGTATAATTTATGTTTATTCCTAGTGTTGATTTTATGAAGGTCACTATTTTGCTGAATCCCATCTCTATTTATATGTGTGAATAACAAATTTTCACATATATATTGTGAAGCTATTGTGAGAATATTAATTTCTTTGCATATTTCTCACAAAGATTCTCGTGGTTTCATTTTATAAATGGCACGTATTGCCCTTTTTTGAATTACAAATATTTTACCAATATCAGCTGCTTTCCCCCAGAGAATGATGCCGTATGACATAACACTATGGAAGTGACTGAAATAAACTAGTCTAGCTATAGCTTCATCAGTAAGCCACCGTATCGCACGAACTGCATATGCAGCGGAACTAAGCCTACCAGCAAGTGTTTCAATTTCCACTGTAGTTTTGCATCAATATTAAGACCTAGGAAGATCGTGGAATTTACAAGATTCATTGCCTCTCTCACCACCCACGTCTACTTTCTGGACTCTATTGGATAGATAAGACTGTATGAGGTCAATCGCCCGGTTTTTAATGCCATAATATTTTAACTTTGTGATTAGGGTTGCATGACTCACACAGTCAAAGGCCTTAGATAGATCGCAGAATACCCCAACTGCATCCTGTGACTTCTCCCAGGCCTCAAATATATGCTTTAAGAGCGCTATACCTGCATCAGCTGTTGATCGACCTTTAGTAAATCCGTATTGATTACTATGTAGCAGGCCGTTAACGTTAAAGTGGTATGATAACTGATTAAGAATTATTTTTTCAAAGATTTTACTTAAAGCAGGTAATATCGATATCGGTCTATAATTAGCGAGATCATTTTCACTTCCAGACTTAAACATAGGAATGAGTTTACTGTGTTTCATGAGATCGGGAAAAACTCCCTCGTCGATACATCTATTAAAAATATAAGCTAAACATGGTGCAATATCTAAGATAATAACACCCAGCACCTTTGTAGACATTCCCAAAGATCTTCTGTATTTTTTATATTAATTAACTTGAATGCTTTTACAATACTAGCCTCGTTAATGTAGCTAAAACTAAACTCATTCTTACATTTTGCAACACTAGATTCTAATAGAACGGACCAAATTAACGATTTGGTCACTATTTTTGGTATATGATGAATTTTGGTATAGACGTAGAATAGGGCCTTGGAGAAGGACATAGGGTACTTTTTTTGTAGGTACCACGCGTTCGAAGTCGCGAAGTCGCAGCTAGTTATTGAATATTTTAGACTTTAATTTACAATTAAATCATAAATCTAACAATTAGGTACTTTTAAATAACTAGAAACGAGGATGTAGGAGGCAACATATTGAAAATACATACCATATATCTTTTATAACTACTATTTCTTCAATTAACGAGCGTTTTCTAAATTATTTCACGCCGTCTGGAAGACACGTGAACCAAGAGCTGGCTCCTATCTGGCTCAACGTATTAGCATTGCCATTTACTGGCAGTGATCTGGTTTAGTATATAAATATATAAAATATATAAATCGTTCTAAACGGTCCATAAATAGCTCAACAGTTTTACGTGTATTTAATATTATTCTGTACATTTCTGTAAATAAATGTATTTATGAACAGAGAGCCAATAAATAGCATAAATAACGGTAAAAAAAAGATTTTTTTTCCATACAAAAGTTAATTTGCTGTCGGCACCGTCTAAGCCGAAAACCTGCAAAGTTTGTACGTGAATAACTGTGTTCAAAAGATTATGAAGATCTTAAAAAAAATACTCGGAAACGCAAAAAATAATGCAAAATATTTATTTGAAGTCCGCTGTGGTTCTAGTTATAAGTTTATTTACAATTACGATAAGTAACGGGTCATAAACGTGAGTAGGTAAAGGACGTGATATCTTTCTTAGTGTTGTATAGCGTGAAAATTATGTGTTATGACTATAGAATCGAATGATAGGTAGTGTTTTGACTCCAAGCCCAACCAACTAGATATATCCTATAGACACATAATTATGTTTTCTAAGTTATATGCTTTATATACTATACTATCTACAGGGTGTCCCGGAACTATGTAGTATGTTATTCCGAGGGGAGACGTTTCTCGACAGTTAGAGAACAAAAAGTCTACGACTTTTATGAATTTAATAATTTAAAAAAAAGACTACATTAGTGCTAATAAGATATTGATTAAAATTCCGCAAAGATTACCCAATAAATCATTAAATAACACGAGAAACTAATTAATTTTGAAGATGTTATGTTACTTCGTGAAATGTCAAACGACGAAATATGGTCAAAGCTTATATGAATTACAGACTTAATGTCATTCAATAACACCTGACACCTTATGCATTCCGCCAAAGTATTTTAAGATAATATTACAGTAATAGTAATCATTATCAACCTATGCAAAAATTATATGCTTACCCCTTTATGACTTAAGGCCACTCCCTGATCAAATGATCTTAATGCGGGTTCACGACGCTCAATCGCGTTTTTATTACCAGAAAACAATCAAATAAGGAATTCTGAAAAAAAGCTTAACGTGTAATGTTTTAATTGGCTTACTATTTATTTCCGCCTATTTAGAGTAAGTTGCTAGTTAAAACGATGTCAACTTTAGGAGAAGATGAATATTGATTATTTTAAACATTATGTCATTATTAAATTATAAAAACTAACCTTAAGAGTGAACTAGTCGATTATCTTTCCATACAAACGGCGAAGGGTGATCACTCCACCGTCTGATGTTAAACAATCAAAAAGAAGAGTGATATCAATTTATCTCGTCATAATCTATGGTTGTACCGCAACAGAATCGTAAAAAAGGTTCGGGTTTGAAAGATACAAGCCTCAAAAAAAACGTATTTTAACACTTGATTGAAGCACAACTTTGGACATAAATAAGTAGCATACGGAACACGAAAACTCTAAAATGATTCCGATACGAGCATAGTTTATTTATTCAAGAGCTCAAATAACTTTATTTCGAATAGATACATTCAGTAGTTTTTTTATGAGAACCCTTCAGCTAAAAGTCTGTTTATGATTTTACGCGGTCGTTTTATGCACAAATCGTAGTCTAATCTGACCATATGATTAGAAATCATTATAACACTATCTCCTTACTGCTTATCACTATCTTTCGTGCTTCCTTGTCTCGCACTGTGCTAGGTGAAATAGCATACATTTTATCTGCCCCGACTGATGAGTTTGTGCCGCTGACTAGTGTATTCTTAAAAACAATTTGAAATGAAGAAGTAATATCATATATCTATTATCGAAACATCATTTCATATAAGTATATCTAACTAATATTATAAATGCGAAAGTAACTCTGTCTGTCTGTCTGTTTGTTACGTTTTCACGTCTAAACCGCTGAACCGATTTTGATGAATTTTGGTATAGAGATATATGGGTCTTTTGAGAAGGACATAGGCTACTTTTTATGTAGGTACCACGCGTGCGAAGCCACAGGCAGCAGCTAGTCTTTTATAACTATTATACATTTTATAAACGAGCAGATAGTCACTTAATAGTGGTAACAAAAAACTCATGTATTAATACAAAAGTTAATTTGCTGCGGGCACGTCTTAACATTTCCCAAAACAAATGCAGTTCAATGTCTTGTTTACATTTCCATTTATATAATTCGCTTTTGTTATGGGTTTATCTAATTGACTGTTCATCGGTGAATAGGTCATCTAAAGACAATGGTCTTGTTTGTGTTGTTATCATAATATAGATCAAGCAGGCAATACTACGTGACAAATGAAGTCATAGGATAACACTGAAGTCATTCGGTATTGTCGTTGAATACATTAAATACTAGCTGCTGCCCGCGGCTTTGCACGCATGGTACCTACATAAAAAGTTGCTTATGTCTTTCTCCAAGGTCCCATCTATGCCAAAATTCATCAAACTCAGTTTAGCGGTTTAGCAATTAGACTGTTATATCTTATGTATCTAATAATATCTTTATGTCGAGCGATACGTCACTCTCAGTGCAGATGGCAACGAGCGGACCATAGATCAAACTCGGGGTGAGTTTCTCTAAAATCTAGAGAATCTTGAATCTACTGTTTCGATTCATCTAGAGTCTAGATGAATCGAAACAGTGTCGGTGCTTCCATTGACAAAAATACGTGAGTAAAACCCGTGTTTATTAAAATATATTGTACAATTCACGAATGTTTTGAAAGAGCAATAATATATCATTTGCTGTAAATACTACATTTCTTATTTTCATATCAATAAAATCTCTATAGCAACAACTATTTAAACATATAAAATCGAATTATATATTTTTAACGGTGTATAATTGACGGAGCGAAGCGAGTGTCTCCGTTTCAGCTTAGCGGAAAATGCTTTCGTATGTCCAGCGTCTGTCCGGATGTTTTCCTCTACAGGTCGCATTTCTCGACCGATTCTCGTGAAATTTATGAGCAGATTCTATAACTATATAGAAGCTTTTTGTCGATTCAGTTTTTGGAAATTTTTCAAAATCGCGGAGATATGGGGATTGAAAACGTAAAAAGTTATATTTCATTTAGAAAAAGTCTACACAGCTCACAGAGCCATTAGTTTAAAAGTACCTATACCTACACCTAATCAACTAAATAGGTGGGTACATTACATATTATATGGATTACATTACTTATATGGATTACATAACTTTAATGAATGCCGTTTTAGTAGGTAACTATACAATATGCAAAATTGATATCTATCAGTCTACCGGATTTCGATAACGTTATTGATATACCTGTCATGGAAAAACAAATCGGGTAATATTGTATATGCAAAAGTGTCTGTCTGTCTGTTTGTTACGTTTTCACGGCTAAACGGCTAAACGGATCTTGATGAAATTAGGTAAGAAGATGTATTGCATTCGGGGGAAGAACATAGGCTAGGGGGTAAAATAGGGGATGAAAGTTTCTTTGGGCACTTCATATTTTCTTAGTTAGGGATCTGAAAATTCATATTTTGGCTTTTGGTAAGAAATAAAGAAATATGTGCTTCAATGTTTTTGCAAAATCATCCCCGAAGGGCGTAAAATAGACGATTATGAGATGTTCTTTAAATTCACAGATGCACTCTTTACAAAAATAAAATAAAAAAGGATCTAAGCATACGCGTACGAAGTCGCAGGTAACAGCTAGTTATTATATAAATAGTCTACTAGCGATAATGTTGCTGTTGCCATAATAAAAGCAGAAGTATATAAGAGTTTAAGTGCTACGTGGATAACCAATATAATACTTTATCTTTGACAAACAATACCTAATTGAGGTAATGTTTTTGATAATGGTTACATTAGCGGATTATGGCAAATGAAGTAATAATAATATTCCATTACTATTATCTATTTTATGACTATGTTTAATATATATAAATAAATAATTAATCCCGGACATTTCACACAACATCATCTGGCCCCAAAATAAGCAGAGCTTGTATTATGGTGACCAGATGGCTGATAGAATACTTATATATTTTTAAATACATACATAAGATACTTTATAACACCCAGGCACAGAGCAATCCTACGACACAAAAATGTGTGTCCTGGGAGGCAATCGTACTTTCAACCTACAGCGTAGAAGGCAGAGTAAATACCAACTAAGCTGACAGGCTAGTCAATAGATTATTTTAAAATGGGATCGGTCCAATTTGTTTCAATACATAGAAGAATTTTAATCTGTTTGGCGGTACAGGCACAGAATACTTAGTAGTACATATACAGAAGTCGAAATCCACAATTATCACTACCAATATAATAAATCCAATAGTAACCGTCTGTCTGTTACGTTTTCACGCCTAAACCGCTGAACAGATTTTGATGAATTTTGGTATAGAGATGGAGGAGACTTTGGAGAAGGACATAGGCTACTTTTCATGTAGGTACCACGCGTGCGAAGCTGCGGGCAGCAGCTAGTATTTATATAAATAGCAAACCTTGGTGCGACGCAACATAGTGAATTCAAATAGTGAATCAGCTCGCACAAGTCCTTGGACATCGGACATACAGGAGGAGGCACCCGGGTGCATGCTTTTTGCCGACGACATTGTTCTCATAAGAGAAGACGCAACCAAGGTCCAGAACAGTCTGGGAAAATGGCAGGGCAAATTGGAGAGTGTCGGACTGAAGATAAGCAGGACAAACACCGAGCACATGTTCTGCGACTTCGGTGGTTCATCCAGTTTTGCCCATATTGCCTTAGATGGTGTACACCTACCAGTCTGTTCCGATTTTCGGTACCTCGGTTCAGTAGTACAAAATGATGGTGAGATAGAGAAGGATGTAAGAAGTCGAATAAATGCGGGATGGATGAAATGGCGACAGGTCTCAGGAACAATTTGCGATCCACGTATGCCCCTTAAGCTTGAGGGGAAAATATATAAAACGATCGTAAGACCTGTCGTATTGTATGGATCTGAGTGTTGGGCAACAAAAGGGACGGATGAACAAAAGGTGCACGTGGCTGAGATGCGAATGCTGACGTGGATGTGTGGAGTGACGCGAATGGACAGAGTAAGGAATGAGTACATAAGAGGAGGTGTGAAAGTGGCGCCAGTGAATGAAAAAATGAGGAGCAACAGGCTAGCATGGTATGGGCATGTAATGAGAAGGGAAGAATGGCATGTAACTAGGAGAGTGCTTGGTATGAATGTTGATGGATTTACGAGTAGAGGTAGAAAAGATGGATGGATTGTGTGTGAAGGATGACAATGAGTAAGAAAGGAGTGAGTGTTGAGATGACGGCTGATAGAGGAGAATGGAAGAAGAACACATGTTGTGCCGACCCCACATAATGTGGGAAAAGGGCAGGAAGATAATGATGACAAGTCCTTAGCGCTAACATTATATTTACCTACATAGAGCTTCTCTTTCTTTTTAACTCTATCTCGTCTGGCGCGGCACTTCTCTACAAATTTGCGCAACAGGTTAGGTACGCCAATGTATTTGTAACTTTGTAAAGATCGGAGTACGCCTGGCCTGGTCTACCTGTACTACGAAACACGTGTAAGCAGGCTTAAGGTTGTACACTTACCTACCCGAATGGCCATGACATTGAAAATTACCTGAACTTAGGCGTTAATGAGCGTAAGGTGATGAATTAACAAATCAACAAACCTATGCCAATTTTTAATATTTCTTTTTAAAACAAGAAAACAAGTTATAAATGCTGAATTTGATATTTGGATGATTGTTACTCAATATGTTGCAGTTGAACTGCAATGAAATTTGGTTTATTAATTCCTTCTATCCTAAAATCACATAATTTGTTAATGTGGCTCCTTAGTATCTCTGTCTTTGTCATTCTAACGTCAAAGAAACGAGATGGCAACATATGTAGCTACTGCACATTAGCTAATGTATTTTTCTAAGATAGTCTATCTTATAGTTATAGACGACCTCTATGGCGCAAAGATCCGGCAAAGACGCAGAAGGTTGCGGGTTCGATTCACGCCGCGGGATAAATGTTTGTATGAGCTGCAAGTATTTGTCTCGGGTCTGGGTGTTTCTATGTATCATCATCATCATATCTTTAAGAAGTCCACTGCTGAACATAGGTCTCCCCAATAGATTTCCAGGAAGAACGATTTTGAGCCCTCTCCATCCACCGACTTCCTGCGATCTTTAGAATGTTGTCAGTCCATCGGGTCGTCCTACGCTTCCTTTTCCTGTCCTTGGTCGCCATTCGAGAACTATTCTAATAACCGTTGGGGAACTCCCCCATCCCCAACGGTTATCAGTTATGCGAGCTATAGGCCTGCCCATTGCCACTTCAACTTGCAAATTTTGAGTGCTATGTCGGTGACTTTCATTCTTCTGCGGATTTCCTCGTTGCGGATTTTATCACGTAGTGATACACCCAACATAGCTCTCTCCATAACACACTGCCCGACTCTGAGCTTGTGTATGAGGCCAATAGTTAGCGACTAAGCCTCAGTTCCATGTCATCACTGGCAACACGCACTGATTATAGACTTTCGTCTTGAGGCTCTGCGATATCTGTGACGAGAAGATGAGCCGTAATTTCCCGAACGCTGCCCGAGTCCGAGTTGGATTCGTCGGCTGACCTCTTTGTAGAAGTTGGACTTGCCTAGTTGAATCGTCTAACCCAAATAATAATATTAATATTATTCTACGAGTATGTAAAATATGTATGTATTTATAAAAAGTATATAAGTAGTATATCAATCATGTGGTAAGTACCCATAACACAAGCTCTGCTTACTTTGGGGCCAGTTGATGCTGTGTGAAATGTCCGGGTTTATTTATTTATTTATTTATAACCACAAACTAGCTAAGGTGTTGTTTAAATTTTATTGCCAGCATTATTCAATGGCATTAGTATGACAAGGTACAGGGGATTGTATTGTAAAAGCGAGACATTACTAAAACCGTAATTTCTGCGTGCTTTTTGCCGTGATAACGTCTTATAAATCGATGAACGCCGGCTGCACACGATAAAGCATGACTCATTGGTCATGTTCCGCCTGAGACGAGCGTGCAAGCGAGAGCACGGAACAAGAGATAGAGAGGCACGATCGGTTCATCAATGTTTTCTTTTGACGTTATCATGTAAAATTATCGTCCGTAAACCGACTTTCCAAATAACAATTTTTTTTTCTATAATATGTATGTATATGTAGTATATCAGTCATGTGGTACCCATAACACAAGCTCTGCTTACTTTGGGGTTAGATGATACTGTGTGAAATGTCCGGCATTATTTATTGATTATTAATGGGGATTTTCCAAATTATTTAGTGCATTCAGAATTATGAATCATAACAGGACACCTTGAACTGCAAAAGCGTATCTATGAGCCAAGTCAACAGCAACGTCTACAGAACGAAATGTATACGTGAACTGAATCAGCAGAGACAAAAGTATGACATAATATTAACAGTTATATCATAATTATGAGAATAAGTTGATAAAATAAACAGGAAAACAACTTAAATAAACATTATAGTACTAGCTACTGTGTAAACCTTGTTTTCAAAAATTCGCATTTATAGTATATATAAGTGGACAATGCACAAAACGCCATCTAGTCCCAAACTTAGTTTAGCTTGTATTATGGTGACGAGATGACTTATAGAATACGTATATGGTTCTAAATACGTATTTATATACATATAACACCCAAACATAAAACAAACACCTTTGTTCATTACACAAATGTTTTTCCTGAGAGGGAATTGAACCTTCAACCTACATAAAAATTCGCGGTAAGAGCATCTTGAATACGCGTCAAAATTATTTGATACTAGCTGCTGCCCGCGACTTCGCACGCGTGGTACACATAAATAATAGCCTATGTCCGTCTTCACGTTCCCATGTTTCTCTATACCAAAATTAATCAAAATCGGTTCAGCGGTTTAGGCGTGAAAACGTGACAAACAGACAGACAGAGTTACTTTCACATTTATAATATTAGTAGGGATTTACATATCAGTAGTATATCAGTCACGTGGTACCCAAACACAAGCTCTGCTTACTTTGGGGCCAGATGATGCTGTGTAAAATGTCTGAGATTTTTTTAAGCTTCAGGATCCTGCCGAAAATACCGCCATAGTTAATGTAAGTATAGGTGTTGCTAAGCTAGCCCGATGTCATTACCTTCAGGGTCACTCAGCAGTCAGTACGCAGAGCGCACCACATTATTCAGATAGCCCATCATAACAATAATAATTCGCAAATTGGCGGATGCAATTTCACTGTACGAGCGTGTGATGATATTGTGCGAGGTTCCGAGCGGATGAGTATAAGGACCCCTTTTAGAGTTTGATGGAATTCATCCTTTCGTCCACGTTCGTAACTAACATTTCATGAGTTATATATCAGGATTTTTTTTCACTGTTTCATAACCAGTTAACACGACTTATTTTACATTTTTATAATGAGAACCTCTTAGTCATGTATGGTCTCCTAGTAGTTTTTCATAATAATTAATATTGTGAAATTAATCTTTCTTGCGATAATGCGTAGTGGCACTTCTGGCGCTTCGGCGGCCGCTGCCGCGGCACGCTCGCTTTGCTCGCTCGCCTTGGGTGTTGTTTTCTATACTCTAACATAACCTAATTAACTGGTTTCGATCTGATATAACTTTTTCTTCTGACTCTACTATGTCCGGTTGCTAATTTGTCCAATGTACCAGGAAACCATACATGAATGACTAAAAGGTTCTCGTTATAAAAATGAAAAAAAGTTTTGTTTAATAACTGGTAATGAAACAGTGAAAAAAAAATCCTAATACATAATTAATCTTAGTTACGAACGTGGACGAAAGGGAATTTATATATTTGGATAGAAGAAAAATGAAAGGATAATAGAATTAAAGAATTTAAACACCTCTGAACAAATTTTGACTGTCCTGTCAGCTAAGTTGGCAGTAGTTCTGCATGTAGATTGAGGGTTTGATGAGCATAAGTGCTAGGTGTTTGTTCTGTGTCTGGGTTTAATCAAGTATTATAAGTATGTATGTATTTAAACATATACAAGTATTCATCAATAATCTGGTCACCATAATACGCTGATTAGTTTGGGGATAGATTGTGTTGAGTGTTGAACATAGGCCACATTATAAAAACTGGATTTTAAAGGAAAATGTCTCCAAAAATGCTAAATTTCAGCTCAAGGATAAGTTATATGTAACAAAGGACATGAAACCACATACTGAAAACCTCTTAGTGATGAATCATAAAGAAGCAACATTGACTTACTTTCTTTTCGTGTATTATTAGATGAATAAAATTCTTAACTTGGCTTTTCGACATTGGCAGCGGCCCAAACCAACACGTAAGCGTTCATTGACAATGGATTCGCAATATTATTAGACTTTCCGATTTTACAACTTAAAGATTTTACACTGCATTTATTTGTAAAAGAATATCGAGCCCCTCTAATGTATCACACTCTCACGAATGGAATATTTGCACAACGCTCGACGCTCTGTTACAACTGATTTTGTAAACAAATGGAACAATTTGTGTAACATTTCATCGAGCAAAGGCATGATATTTTTTGATATGTAAGATCTTTACTCTCACTTTTCTGCAAACTGTGGGAGTAATTTCATGAAAAGGAACGAAAGTATGTAACAGGAAGACGGGGAAGCACGCGCTATTTGATTTGACCAATGTGCGCGAGCGGTTGTAGAGTTGCCTGTCAAATGGTACCAACCCATTTTTCGAGAGGTTTGTATGGCCAACAGTATGTGCGTATGTGTAACGAGAAAGAGAAAAGGAAATAGAGAATGAGAACGCATTAGCTGTACGCTTAACCTACAGTGTTGTGAATATAAAGGAATGTTACTGGTAAATGCTCGTCTTGAGCATTACGTCGAACAACGTAGCGCATTCCTAGGAATGCCTACATTACATTACACGAAAATACTTTTTAATTTGAGCTTTTGCTTGTTTTTGCTTTTTGTTGTTAATTGTTATTCGTAGGAACCGTGTACGAACCGTGAACTCGAACGGCAACGAACGGACCGCGGATCAAACTCACCCTGATGAAGATTCTCTAGCTAGATGAATCGAAACAGTGTCGGTGCCTCCATCGACAAAATAATACGGGAGTAAAACCCGTTTATCAAAATGCATTCGTAATTCGTTAAAACTTTGCATTAAATAAAAATGCTCGAGGAAATGCTCCAGTTTATACTCACTTTTAACCGACTTTATCAAAAAGGAGGAGGCTCTCAATTCGTCGGAATCTTTTTTTTTTACTATATACATTTTACATTGTGTACACAGTATTTGTAAATGCATTGAACCAATTACTTATTATCTGCAACTTGTGCAAGGCATACAAACGAACTATAATAAGAACCAACGATAAGTAGGTAGGTTTATCCAAACAAAACGCTAAACAATGGCCTAATAAAAATACAAATGCAGAAATAAGGTTTAGTGAGGTGTATTTACAATAACACTATTAGATACGCTTTGAAGTGAATCTTACACGTGTATGTAAGTAGACACGTGCCGATAATGACATTACATGCAAATAAGTAAATGCGCAGCGGGATATGGCGCACACAAGGGAGTCAGGTCCTTGGTGTGAAATTGGTTGGAAATGAAACATAATGAATAGGACATACAAATTGCGCAATAGATCATAATCAATGCGCACTTGGGAAATGGTGCGACGTAAAAAGCTTTTAATTGTTGTCGAAGTAAATAATTACGTTTTAAAAACTAAAAAGAAAACAGACTTCATTGAATGAAATTTGAGCCTATAATACATTTTTAGTGGAAAGTAGATGTATTTTGTACATATATAATATGGGTAGGCCAAATAAACGCACCGCTCCAATGAGACAGCGAGGAGTACACGAAAATATCATCGAATATACAATTTTTAGATTTTGGTTGATTTTTCAGCTCGACAGTTTTCGATAAAACTTAAATGGGACCACCTGGAAAGTATACCCTTTCAAACAAAAAAATAATTTTCAAAATCGGTTCCGGCTTCTTTGAGTAATCGGTGAACATACATAAAAAAATTAAAAAAATGATTCCGACAAATTAAGAACCTCCTCCTATTTTTGAAGGCTGTTAATAAAACGGCATCAACATAAAATCTGTAACACAGAACCGCGGAGAAGCAGTTTCGTGCACTTTCATTCAAGGACTGAATAAAAGTAGAGATATTCAAAATGTTAAGGCATTAGAAAAGGTTTGACAAGAAATAGGCAAAGCACGACAGAATGCAGAAATGCTCATTATTTTGGTCAAACACAAAATGAATGCGAATTTAAGAGAGAGCTAAATACTGATACAACTGTTACGTAGATGAAAGTTCACACACAATATATTCAAGTACCTATTTATTCGAGTTTGAAAGGTGTTACTACTACGTAAGCACATAGTTTACTTACCTAGTCCTAAGAAATGGACAAACATTAACGTAATAAGCGAAATATTTTGAATAACAAAAATGTTATTTCAAAACAAATTATTGTTTTGATTATATTGACGTTGTATAACATAGAAATACACAAGTTAGCACTCTGAATTCCCGCAACACCCCAAATTGCCCCAATTCACCAGTGGACTAAAGGAGCCTCTGAGAAGCACTACACATTGATTTGAAAGAACTAGAAGTGACACGACTAGCCGAACAGTTGTTCAAATACAGGTTATTTACACCTTAGTATAAAATTATATATCCAATGCGTTATAAAAGAAAATAAAAGTTCAAATTAACAAGAAAGAAGTGTTTCTTTCAAAACATTCGTGAGTTTTGACTATGGAAGCACCAACACTGTTTCGATTCATCTAGATAATTTTTATCAGGGTTTGATCCGCGGTCCGCTCATTGCCGCTCAAGTTCACGGTTCGCACATCCGTTTCAAAAAAAACAAAACAAAACAACAGATTCTCTAGATGAATCGAAATAATGAATTATTTTGTCGATGGAGGTATAGTGTCACTATGCCCATGCCTCTATACACTATGCCTCCATCGACAAAATAATACATGAGTAAAACAAGTATTTATTAAAATGTATATGAAAGAGGTGGATTCAATGGAAGGTAATGGAAATACACAATACAGAAATACAGAAACTTAGCGAAAAATCAAATTAAATTAGGTACTACCAGGATATAGCGCAATCAATCGATAAGCAATGGAAGGTTGGAGGAATTAGACCAAGCCTGAGTTGACCAATTGATCTTGCTAACCGAATTCGTGATAATGAAACAAAGCTAACCGCAAATTGAATTACATTACTAGCGGCACAATCAAAAGATATTTCCTAAGCGGCGACAGAGGTCAGTTATAAAGTTTTATAACGGTTATAAAGCTGTAAGTAGTGCAATTTTCAACCTAATGAACAGACGTCAGGTGATTTGTAGTATTCGATGAAACAATTGAAAAGCCGGGTGGCTCTATCTTGCAATTTAAAAAGCCAAGGCCACTATTAGGATGCTAAGTGATAGCTAGATACATATTGCTGGACATTTCAGACAATACCGTCTACGATCTAAGTAAAGCTTGTTCTGTAGAAACCAGATGGATGTCTTATATACTTACTTAAATAAATATATAATGCCGGACGTTATTTGTGTTATAAGAACCACATGACTGATATACTCCATGCATACTTTATTACATGATACATAGAAAAACACTCAGACCCGAGACAAGTAGGTACTAGCAGATCATACAAACATTTTTCCCGCACTGGGAATATAACCCACCTTCTGCGTCTCAGGGGGCCTTCGATCATTGCGCTACGGAGGTTGTCTGATATACTTGTAAAACATTATAATACAGACACCATAGATTTTCTTTTGTATGTACCTATGTCCTGGATGAGGATTGAACCCTGAGTTACTACCAGCTGAACTGTGAGCAGGTTGACGGCTTGATTATCTTCAATAGGTATATGTTTGGCTTTGTATGTATAGGTATGGCTATACATGTTTTTAAAGCTTGTAATATTTGAGTCAATAATTTTGACAGACCTGTCAGCTTAGTAGTAACTATGCCTTCAGCGCTGTAGGTTAGGGGTTCGTTTCCATTCCATGACAAACATTTGTGTGATGAATATGTCTTTGTTTTGTGTCTTTGTGTTATAAAGTATCTTAAGTATGTAGATAAATATATAAAAATATTCTATCAATCATTGTCTGGTCACTATAATAGTGACTATGCTTAGTTTGCGGCTAGATGGTGCTGTGTGCATTTTCTACCAATATTTATTTATTTACTTATATATCAAAGGGAGCGAATATCATATAAGTTGTACTTACCTAATTGCAACATGGCTAGGTAGGTAACTAAAAATCCAGTTTGTAGGTATGTATGAGTGATAGTCGCCAAAAATACGCCTGACAATTTATTTGTATTTATAAGTGGTAGTTATGTGAAAAGATGCAGACTTGGCCAGAGGTTATCGTTTATTTAAAAACGTGTTTTAATTATCTTATTATTAGGTTAAATGTTATTCATATTTCGAGCTGTTACGATAATTATATAAATAATTAGGTTGTTATTTAATGTGAAAGTTTTTATGGATATAGTATCCGTTTACTAAGTAATAAAAAAACAAAAGATTTAACAGTAATTGGAGGTAATTTTTTTTGTTAAAAAATTATATTAATTATCATCGATTCGAATTGAAAATTAATAAAGTATATCTCAAACCGGAATTTCTATATTCATAACTTAAACTACCCACAGTTAGTGAATTAAAAATGAACAATATTCAGCAGATACAAGGTACTCACTTCCGTGTCTTCTATAAGCGTTGCGACTCGTCCGGGCTGAAAATAAATAAAATGAGTTAGTAAAATGCTTTCGAAATTAACATAATACGACCTTTAAATAAATATTGTTTTGTAGCTAAGTTTTTATCCTATTTTATGAACCCGTGTCGTGTCTATCGATGTTAGGAGAAACTTAATACATTCATGCAAACATTAAAGTAACCACGGAATAGAAAATTCGTGCACGCACGCACTAACGTCATCAAAGTTGTCTTCAAATTTAAATTATGTATCTTTCGGGTGAGTCTGCTCATATCATCGGTTAAACTTTATATTATACGTAAAATACATTGGTTTTACACTTTATTAATAGCGGTCGTTGAGGTCGTAAGCATGCTGCCTTTCGGACCTTTGTACTTTCTGGATACAATTCATCGGCGTTTCAATCATTTGGATTCAGATGTACGTATATGGAATATGCAAAAACATGGGTATGTGGCAAAATAATGGTTTACATTCACGCAGCTTCATCTAGCCCCAAAGTAAGCAAATTTGTTAATGGGAACCACATGATATACTATTTATATTTTTTTGTACCTACTTAATACTAATAATTACACTGGTTTTAATATATTGTGTAGACTTGATGTAGCATTACATTACAAACCTTAGTGGTTTTTTGTGCTATATTTACCAATTTTTATTGTAAACTTTTTTACTATGATAAATAAATAAAAAAAAAATTGTAAATATGTAGGTATCTACATACATATTATACATAAAAACACCCGGACCCGAGACAAATATTTGCAGATCATTTAAATATAAGTCTCGTGCGTGGCGAACCCGCAACCTTCTTTCTTCCTTCTGGCCTTCACCCATCTTCGCTTCGTTCTGACGTTGCCTTTGACTACATCCCTTAGACATCCTAAAATTATGTTACTATAGATTTGAGATGTTTAAACTTTTCTTGTAATACTGAAACACAACTTAAATTTAAAGGCTACTTAGAAGACATTTACGTCATTTTCCTTATTCAGTTTTGAAGAATAACGGTCCCAAATGTTTTAGTTAGTCTCAAATACTTAACTAGCATTTCAGAATACGAACATATAGCTACTGAAGATCTCAATGCTGCGTGCGTGCACGAAGTTCCAGTCCGTGGACTATTCACGAGAATATCGTAATATTAAAATGTAATATTTATGGATCCATGGTTGGAGGAACAGGCATGACGGGTAATGTCACTGTCATGTCAGCTGTGTTTGTACGCAAAGTCAGATGTCATTGTTAGAGAAAGGGAGGAAGAAGAACAGCGGAGGATAGAACGTGGGAGAAAGTTGTCGAGAGGTGCTGGAATTATTATCAAGTTGTGGAGTTATCTTGGATTGATGGGAAATGGCATGTGTGCAAATGCATGGTTTCTCTACCTAATGGGATAAGATTATGTTGCCAGATCATCTAGTAAACTTGTAATACGAATCTCTCTGCGTTTCATTAGACCAGCCAGGGTTGTTTAACCCAGACGAATGGAGTCAAGGTCTCCGAAGGCTTCATATAAGTAGTATATCAGCCATGTGATTCCCATAATACAAGCTCTGCTTACTTTAGCTTTTTATCACGCCTTGTCCGTGGCATAATAAAAAAACTTCATCGAACAAACTGAACCGAAGTTCGTTTATTTTAAACGTGTGATATTTCGCGATAACACGTCGCGGACTCGTGTATCACGAGTGTACTCGTGTATCGAGTACAGACATGTTTGCTAATCTCTTGTAAATATTGACAGCTGTCGCAGAGATTAGAACTGGATTAGCGAGCACAAGTCAGGACCCGAAGCATATAGATTATCATACTTTCTTCGGTCACAACTATGTAGTATTAAATAGAAATAAAAAAACAAAATTGAATAAGTATTAAAAAAACCCACGATGGATACCTTTTCAGATAGGTTAATGGAAAGGGATTAAAGATATCTCACAAGCCTTTTACTGACAACCGTTTTTAAATCGGTTAAACAGTTTTGCAGATAAATCGGAACATTAATGTGCACATACAGACAGTTTACAGACAGCCCACTATGCAGAGGGTATTTGAGCAAGGAGCTGTATTCCTTAAAACAACAAAACACAATTTGCGCAGTAAATATAAATAATGGAAGTCACTTATCCAAAAGATTACCGAGCCGAACATGAGACTTGAAGAAAACTATACAATCTCATTCTAGAGATTACCCTGCTTAGCAATAAGACCGCTCATTGTGTTGCCATCTAGCTTAATAATGTTCCCTAATAAAACATTTCTATGAATTTATGGTGTGATAAAGATTTTCATTTAAACTATTGTAGATATTCTAGGTGCTATTCAGACAATTCAAATCGTCATTCTGCTTATTTTTCTTCTTAGATCTTTTTAACGAGTGTGGTGAAAGGATTGAAGAGGCTCTTATCTTGCACTTGGCACTTCTTCAAACTTTATAGGTTCAACAACATGCCGGTTTCCTCACGATGTTTTCCGTTACCGTTTAAGAGTAAGTACTGGTATATACAATACATACGTATACGCTAGTGGCTCTGTGAGCTGTAGACCTCGTGAACATTTTTCGAAATGAATGAAATATAACTTTATTTATGACTAGCTGACCCGGCCACGCGTTGCTGTAGTTCAGTAGTGCTAATACATTGAACCAATATACGCTAACCTCTAAAATTATCAATGTTTCACTACTATATTATGCATATATTATACATATAAACCTTCCTTTTGAATCACTCTATCATATATTTTAAAAAAGCATTACGAACCCATATCAATTAATGGACAAATGGTGATGAGGATCTAATAGTGATGAAAAGAGGACGTCCCCATCCATCCGAAATATACCAGGGACGGAAATAAACTTAATCATGAAACTACGTGTGGAACTCTCCGCTTATAATCCTCTTTTTCGTGTGGAACTCTCCGGTTAGTGATACTTTAACATCTTCTAAAAGCCGAGTGAAAGAAACCTACAAACTTTTAAATTAGCAGAACTATAAAATATAACAGTTTTTTTTATTAAATGTATATATTATACAATATATGTAATAACTATCTCATTATTATTTTTTTATTTTTATTTCAAAACAGAAAGTTTCTCCCAGTAAACTCTAAATTTCTTAATTAATTGCAGCTTACAATCCTTTTTTTTTATATAGAAGGGGATTGTAATGCTACAATTTTGTATGTATGTATTATATATATATAATATATATATTCCGCATGTACTGATTCGTCTTTCCTGCGGGTCCTGTCGGCAAGATCGAGAGCTTACATTAAGGCTTACCTAAGTGCACGAAAGGAGCCTCTGAGGCGCACTTTAATCCTTTCATCACACTGGTTCGAAATAACTAGTGACACGATAAGAAGAAGAAGAAGAAGTATAAAAAAAAAAACCGCATCAAAATCTGTTAGGTAGTTTTAAAGATCTAAGCATACATAGAGACAGGCAGACAGCGGGAAGGGAAGCGGGAAGATGTTTTATACTATGTAGTGATTTTAACTCCCATATCCCCGTCATTTAAAAAAAAAGTCCAAAAACTGAATCGACAAAAATAAACTATATAGTTACAGAGCCTGCTCACAAAATTTCACGAGAATCGGTTGAGAAATGCGACCTGTAGAGGAGAACATCCGGACAGACGCCGGCCGGACAGTCATGAAAGCATTTTCGCCTAAGCTGAAACGGAGACACTCGCTCGCGCTCCTCGCTCGCTCGGTCAATTATTCAAACAGCATCCCTTGGTGCATGACTTGAACTCTGATACGAACCCACGGCCATAGGATCGGAAGTCTATCAGTACACCACCAGTGATAACAAATGTGATCTACAATAAATTCTTCATAGTCAATGGCCTTTTTTAAAAAAAAGGTATTTTTTTGAAATCATTGCAATGAAAGTGCAATCACCTTGAATCAATGCCAAATGCTTCTTGGATCAAAGTCAGTGTGTCAGTGCCTTTAAAGTCAATGTGATGAGCTTTTAATTATATTTTGATAATTTTACGGAAATCCTTGACCCCAATTCTATTTTATATAAAAGGTAGGTTCTTCATGTAGGTATCCAACTTTATTGATTTAATTATGTTTATTTATTTATAGCTTTTAAGCTTTTTCTTTTAGCTCATAACATCCTATTGACGACCTCTGTGGCGCAGTGGGCCAAGGCCCGCCTAAGACGCAAAAGGTTGTGGGTTCCATTCCCGCCGTTGAACAAATGTTTGTATGATCTGCAAATATTTGTCTCGGGTCTGGGTGTTGCTATTTATAATATGTATGTATGTACAAAAAAATGTATGTAAGTAGTATATCAGTCATGTGGTACCCATAACACAAGCTCCGCTTACAGATGATGTTGTGTGAAATGTCTGGCATTATTTATTTGACCAGTAAGTACATGGCTACATCCGAGCAGGACATGAGATCACCCATAGTGCATGAGTTGGGACAAGATGGACATACAAGTATGTGACATGGACTGCACCTGTGCACCACAACGACACTTGGTGTTATTTTCACTGATCATGCCTCACTTTTAAGGTGGCATGTGATTCCAGTGTTGAAATGTCCAATGATTCACTAGCACTGATTTGAATACATCTAATTCCACATTGAGACACATAAGGTTGCATGTTCAACTCCTACAGCAGCACCAATGTTTATATGATCTGCAAGTATTTGTCTCGGGTTTAGGTGTAAAAGTTACACAAAAGAAAAAATATATAGGTAGTATATACTATAGTGATACTATAGTGATAAAATGATCAATTTTATTGGGAATAATGTTGTGAAGGTTTGTGTTGATATTGTGTGTAAATTAAGTATAAATGTTGAATTAGTGTTGCTCTGTTCAGTAAGTTTCAGTAATAAGTAGTAGGTAGTCGCAGGTAGTAGGTAGTAGTAGGCAGTCATTTGGTACCCATAAAACAAGTTACTTTGGGGCTAGATGATGTTGTGTGAAATGTCTGGCATTATAATTTATTTATTGTTAGCTGTTAGTGTGTTAGCGCAGCAAGCTATCAAGTTTATTGTTTAATGCATTTCTTGTAACAGTTCCGACAGTTGATTTGAAATATGGATCACTCTTTACAGGTTTGCCCGGGACTAGGATGTTGTGGTCCAATTATAGCAACCAAAAAAAATTCAACAGCTGAATCTTCAACAGTTAAAAAACCTTATCTAAATATTACTGATATGTAAGTACTTATTGCAAAAAAAATAGAGTTTTGTATGTTGCATGTTTACAAAATTTTGATTTCCTTATTTTACACTTTAAAACGTATTATATTTATGAGTTTACTATGATTTATGGGTTTATTTAAGACTCATATCATAAATCAAAATAAATAATGCCAATTACTTACCGTGTAATTACCTATATAGGTAAACTATATTGATAATTTTAAATTATATCTGCATAGACACTTACTTAGCATAATAATTGTATTATCAAAATAAAGGCATGTTTCTAGCAAATATTCTGATAAGTAGTAAGTAGGTACTCTAGAAGATAGATTAATTTAAGGCGATACCCTGACCAAATGATCTTGACGTGTTTTGATGACGCTCAAATAGCGTGTTTTGTATTAGAAAAATATCAAATACGGAATTTATAGAAAAATTGTACATACATATAATGTTTTAATAAATAATTTTCTTATTACATATTTGAGTAAGCTGTTAGTTACAAAAATGTCAACTTTAGGAGCAGATGATCTTTGAGTATTTTAGACATTATTTCATAACTAACTTACAGAATAAACAATAAGTTAAAAGACAATTTATAACAAGGAAGTTGAACACAAAACATTGAAAATCCATAAGTAGGTACCATATTTATTTATAATTCTTATTCATTCAAGTAACAAGCAGATAAATTATGGAAAAATAAGACACACACAAGACAAAAGGTCATTTACTATGGCCTGAGGTACCGCCTTAATGATGTGATGACCCCCAGAAAAAAGTACCTGCTTTTACATATCTTTGACTTCTACTTAGGAAAGGAAAATGGATTATTGCATCAGACCACAAGCATGTGTATTCAGATAGTTACAAATGGATTCAAAAATGTCAGTAGGTAATTACTTTGGTATGTAGGTGGAAGCCGCCTTTTCAAAAATACTTAATTAAATATGTACCTATCTTTTATTAAGTTCCAATACCATGTAAATCCAAATTTATTACGCACGCGCATAATTTTTTCACTCACCTTAGAATCAGTCCCGCGATGCGTTGTGTTTCCTTGCCAAAATCTTCTCGAAAATCCCTTCACAAACCCACAGACAGACTGCTGATATTCGAAGCCGGGATTCCAGCAAAGAGATCCATAGCCGAAGACCCAGAGAGAGCTAATTCTTCTTTCTGTTCCATCCTCTTTAGATTCCTTCTTTTGTGCCAGGTTTTCCATCGTCTGTTTGTTTTATTTGTCAGTAAGGAATAATAATTATTGTTCTTTTGTTTTATATATTAAGAATTTAGTTCTTGTTCTTTTGTTTTTTCCCCTTCTCTTAGAAAGGTAGAAAGTGTTGTGTTAAAGGGCCGGTCAGACAGAGTACACAAAAATATTACAGCAAATTTGTCAATATACTATCTTGTGCTTCATGGTGATTATTATACACGTGGACGCGAGTTCACTGACGAGTCTAATAAATAATTACGAATAATTCAAACTCAACAATCCATCCACTACACTTGCTTTGGGATCGTGAACTGACTGAACGAACTTTACGAACTCTGACTGATGACTGAACTGATTTTTAAAACACTAAACTAAAGTAACTTACTGACTGAGTTGAGCGAGCGTACTGTCTGAGTGGACTGTCAAGTTGACTGTTGCGTGTAGTCAAATAATGTCAATTTTGCCAGTGTCAATTGTTTATGTTATTAAAATATGATGTCACAACGACGTAAATTGTCGTTCGTCCAATGTGGTTCCTCTTGTATTTTATAATATCATTGCGTTCGTCATTTGTTATTTTGTATAAAAAGATTTCTTTAATAATATATAAGATAGGTAACAATACGGATTATTTATGCTCGAATCACAAAGAAACACAAATCTTTTATTCCAATTATTTACACCCGCGTCAATAACTCTAGCTTTATTCAAATAAAAACACAAAAACTACTTACAAAATTGGAAATAACTCGAGGAAATAATTATGAGCGCTGTTTGCTTCGCAAGATAACTAAAAAAAAATTTTTTTTTCTATTCGTTTCGATTAGCAAGTTAGCAAGTTTGCACATACCTACACATTTTGTCTGTGCACAACTAACGCGCTGACCGGGGCGGTGATCAATGTGCTTTTGACATTTGATTTGAGCTACTTTTTTTTATGTAAAAAGTATTTGGTTTCTGAATCCATACGTGCACTGTAAACTCTGGTTAATATTTTATTCAAACCACATTCAGTTTCAGTTTAGTACAAGTGCCATCATGCTTCTACTTTTGTAGTTAAATAAAATTATTTAAAAGATTCCGCTTTAACTTTATTAATTAAGTAATAATAAAAATTTAAATTTTTATTTCATCGCCCAATTTGGGAAAACTAGCTAGTCGTCCAATCTGCTAATCAATTTATCAGCTTTATGAAAACAGCCAGAAGAAGTAAAACTACCTTCACTCGAATATGACTAAAAATAAGTAGGTACTAAGTAAATTTATGTAGCTGCCTAGTAGCCAATAGATAGCTGCGTAGTGCACATTTTGCATAATAAACCTACCTACCTACTCTCTCACGCTGACATGACGCTCAACACATGCTCGTGCATTGCCTCATGTGAGTAGGCGTAAAAAATCAAAACTTGTACCTAGGTGATTTCAATAAAACTTCATCTCATTTTTATAATGGTCCATATAATTTTCATAGAGAATAAATCACAATGTATTATACTTATTAGTTTTAATAAATTTACACGGTGTAGGTAGGTACCTACTTACCTACCTACCTACGTTACGTTACCTACCATCGGTAGCAAGAGAAGGTAGGTTTAAATAATGTTATTGTTCTTCATACATCCACTTTCTTACTAAGTATTTTTATTAAAAATCGACAGAAAGTTAGTGCATTAAGTATGTTTGGTAAGTACTTAGTTGTGTAGGTAGGTATTAACCTACCGATCTACTTACCTACCTACTGATCAATTTGTACAACATAATTATTTTTATTATAAATGCATGAACGATAATTATGTAATTGTACCTACCTACCTATTTAACTAATTTGATCCTGGTTTTATTATTCTTTTTTATTGGAATGTTCAACAACTTTAAGATAGAAAATCATAGGTACCTAGGTAGGTACCTAAGTTAGGTACGACATGGGTCTTTTAATAATAAACTACCTACATACCTACGTACTTAGGTACTTACAACGAGAATACAGAATACAAGGGTACCTACCTATTGATTTTTCAACTGGCCCGGTAGGCATAATGATAACTACCAAGATAATAAAATTGCTTAAAGTTTTATTGTAAGTTATAAGTGCTAACAATTTATTATGTATTTTATTTAAAATTAATACCTATTTGCACCAAATATTGTGATAATTGGGTAACTTACATTTTTTACCATCGAGATTACCTTACCTACCTAAAACTAATTACTTAGGTATTATTTATATTAATATATTTTACTTGTGATATTTGGCTTCAACTCAAATAAGTAAGTATTACAAATTAAAAACCACCCAATTATGATATTTAATTTTTGTTGGTTTGTTTAAAAGTAATTAATGTAAAGATAGGTAGGTAGGTACCTAAGTACTAACTTTGTAATATTTCCCAGTAAACTTCTAACTATTTAAAATGACATACCGAGTAGGTAAGTATAAGTACCTCAGTTAGTACTGTTAAGTAGGTATGCGTGTGAATTACTCAAAAAATACTCATAAGTAGGTAGGTTGCCTACCTAATTAAACAGAACGAATAGGTATTTAAAACCTTGGTATCATCTCTTTAGATCTGTTGTTGCTTAAATCTTTGACTCCTTAACTAATAAATACCCATACATATCCCTAAGGAGTCGGAAGTACCCCCAAAAATAACAATTTTGGCACATGGCCTCGCTTTGTACAGTAGGTACCTACCTATCTAGTAATAAATATAGTTATTAAGTACCTACCTTTATCAAGATATTTTTCACTATATTCACCGTAAACAGTTAAACATTTTACATAATAGAACTTTTTATTATTATAGGTAACAAGGTAGGTACCTCTACAATTAAAATTTGAAAATTCATTTTGTGATTTGAGTAATGTAATATTTTAATATAATATTTTAACCAACTAAGACTATAATTATAATATATATAAAGTAAATAATACTACTCCTGAACACAGGACAGGTACGATTATTAAAATTTAATTATTATTATAAATAAAAACATTAATAAACATACCTAGAAATATAATAAAAAATATTTATACAATGACTAGTGATATGTAGCGATAACTTTACAATATGGTAAACAGATTTACAATTATTTATACTAAAATAAACAACCTACTAATGTTTTAGTATTCAGCAAAATAAAATTACATAGAATAATAGCCATCAAAATGGTAGGTACCTTTTTTATTCATCTTACCTAAAGTTGTGAGACTTTTAAACTTGGCTTGGCTACCATAAAACTACAGTGACTTATTTAAACATAATATATAAACATGTTATTATTAAAATGCTATGTAAATATTGCAACTATCTAAAAAAGGACTTATATTTTAATATTTACAATGCACCAAAAGGGTAAATTATTAATAAAATAATTATTTATTATTTATAATTATCTAAACGTCAGGCTTTTTTGGTAAATATCATAATTATATCGGGTAAATAAAAAGGTCAAAATAATCTTTCATTTCATGGAGGTAGGTGGTGATTTTAAAAATCTACGTTTTATTTTATTATGCTTTTAACATTATATAAGTATACCTATCAGAATATTTTGATATATTTTATATTATCATATATTATTAACTTTTAGTAATTATATTATCAGATCAAGAATATATTTTGGTCAATAATATCCATTTAATTTACCTTTATCAATATCATACAGTAATAATAACTTACTTAAGTAATTATTTTATTTAAAACCATTTTTAATTTTTTATCAACAACAGACGATACCACAACAGTAAATAACTATTAAGATAAAGTTAAATATTAATATTTATTATGGATCATGATGTCAAAATGAGTTAGATTACATTGAAACAGTGTTTTCTGAGTTTTTTTCAATTTATTCAACTTTAAGTTTATGAACAAAAACATTTTAGTCACCTAAGTATCATTTACGTAATTACCGCCAAAGAATAAATTGTATAGAATATGTTTTCTAAACCAGAACTCTACATATCTACAAAAACCTTAAGCATGGACATCGGGATATTTGACTTTTCAGCAACATACCATTTACCATATACCACCCTGTCTTTACCTAGTACCTAGGCATCATATCTGTATCCCTAGCTGACTCCATACAGGGCAAAATCGAAATCTCCGCCTTCATCTCTATCACTTACCTAACATTAAACAACAGCAGATTTATTATAGTATCACACTTAAAATCTACCAAGTCCATAAATCCGTACACCAAACTTACATTTGACTGTTCGACTACACTGACATTTGAAACGTCAACTTAAGCCAGCCCCAATATGGCGCCGACTTAAGTGGAATGCTTGGATCATACGTTCGACTCCGGCCCTTCTGTGTTATGCTTGAAGGAAGCTCGGATACGAGCTAAGTACAACGCGCAGATGTGGCCGTAGCATTTGTTGTACCATTCTGTGGTTCGGCCCCTGTGAAAATAAAGCGTGCTTTTAAAGCTGACAAAGTCTAATTCAAGGTCAACAACAGAAGCCTTGTCGATACTTTTTGTCTCAATCAGTAGTAGGTACTTATTACACATAATGAAGGCCAACTGGATAACTAGGGTTTTGTGACTCAGTAGTCTCATCACTGTATTGATAATGGGAGTGCTGGGAACGATCGACTCTAATCATAATTTAGTAAACATAAGAATTTAATTATAGTAGCTCCAGTTCGCACTGGACCACGCGATATGTGCGAACCGTGAACTCAAGCGGCAACGAGCGGACCGCGGATCAAACTCACCCTGATGAAGATTCTCTAAATGAATCGAAACAGTGTCGGTGCCTCCATCGACAAAATAATACGTGAGTAAAGCCCGTGTTTATCAAAATGTATAGTACAACTCACGAAAGTTTTGAAAGCCTAATACTCGTATTATAAACTGTATCGATAATGACGAGTCAAAAGAAGCAATAAGACCAAATTTGACCAATAACAAACACAGGCAGTAGGTTATACAAAATAAAATACCAAAGACAGAGAACAAAAATAATATTTATGAAAGTATAACGAATGACTTTAGTTAGCTGATTATATAAAAACTCCAGTATATATTAATGGGCGGAAAGAAAGAAACAGCAGCAACAATAAAAGAGAAAAGATAACCAAAGATGATAAACATAAAATGTTACTTACATTGTATCAACTCTAGCCAAGTGGACCAGTCGACTCCTGCCTTTCCCGGCCGGCTGAGCGAGGTATCTGGAAGCCAGGACCACGCCACGAGCTCCCTCTGTCGGTGCGGAGCCGTGAGCTACCGACGTCTCCGCAACTGCGCACCAACCGCCTCCTCCACCGCCTTGCTGCCATGATCTGAAGATAAAAATTGATTGGCATTAGAAATCATATTTTGTCTTGTCTCGATACAGAGTCGTTGAACATTGGATATCCAAAGATTTATTAAGCTAGAATTTTTATGTCTATGTCAGAATTAGCTAATGTGAAGTTAGAGACGTCTACTCCTACCTGTTCTGTTGAGTAGTTCTGTTGGCAGAACTATTGGCATTTTTTTAGTTCTGTGAAAAGACTATGCTTTACATCTGGCTTCAATCTCATCGACAGACGAACTATATTCTTCTGGCGCTTCGGCGGCCGCTGTCGCGGCACAAGATTCGTGAACAGAACTACTGGGAATTCTTTTCCCATTTGTTCTGTGAACAGAACTAATGGTAAAAAAATCCCAAAAGATCTGCCTACAGAACTATTTCACAGAACAGGTGGGAGTAGACTGTTAGAGGTCCGTCCTTGTCAATGAATAAAGATGGCAAAGATTTTATGATATAAACCCTTCTCATATTATATGTATTGTATTGAGTCATTGTGTGAGATTTGTTATTTTGATCACGATGTTTTGAAGACAGATCGTAAGGTAGACATAGGATAAACTCCTTAGGTCAGTATTGCTAAAATCTTCCCAAAGTACTCTGGTCTTGCTTGTTGAACTAACTTTTGACAGTGCCACAATAAAACAGTACCTCGACTTAAGCATAGATCTGCTAACATTAATTAGTAAACCACTGAATTTGATTTCTTACCTAAGAACACAATAATCCCTAGAAGGAAGGTTGAAGCTTGAAGCGGTAATGTACTGGAACACCTCTGCATTTGTGCCAAGCTTCTCAGCTACTCGCCATTTCACCAGCGAGTCGTCCCAGATGTGCCGCTCACGGAGAATCCTGGAGTTTTGATAAACTACATGATACATTTGATTGGCCAGGGCTACAAATCTTCTCTCGCCAGTTCAACCAAAGTAATTTTTATGCTGCCTGACAAGTGTTATGTTGACTCCAAAAGGCATTCCAAGAAATTCATAGTGACCATTATGCTGTGTAAGCTGTCTCGTTTATACCTTTACTTTTCCAGAGAACAGAGAATAGAGATTTTGCTGTCTTGTCTGATGATGTTTAATGATCATCAACTTGCCTTTGCATAACCTCCTGGGGTGGTGCCTCCACATCAGTGGTGGCTCTCCACAGCCGCAGTGGATGGCCGTCACCAACTTTCTTACAGCATAGTTCCACGTGAGGAGCGGCGCCAGACACAGACATCCACCCTCGCGTTCTGAAATTATAAAAGCAATGCTTAACGCAGATTTGGTTTTGCTGCAGTTGTAGTATTGTAGCTAAATATATTACTTTGTGAAAAAAAACAATACCTATTAAGTAAAGTATTGAAAATCCACTAAGAAATAGATTTTTCATGTATAAGAGCTATACAGCTAGAAGAGCCTAATTTTGTGTAGTACACAGATATATCGGTTGCCTTTATGATTAACATCATGGTTTCCAGTTTATATAACTCTAGCATAGAGGCGTTAAAAAGTGAAATAAGTAAACACTAAACACATAGACATCTAGTGGCCACGAAAAAACTACAATGAGCATGAGGTGAGAAAGTTTTGGAACAGCTTTCGATGAATTTGGAGATCATAATTTCTGTTCAATAGTGCACATTACCTAAGGTACCTATTTAACAGCAAGGTTTGTCACTAGTCGCTATACATAAGTACAAATAGAATTCACTCAAGCAATTTTTAATAAATAAATAAATATACCTAAAGCAACATCAGAACAGAAATTACAACAACTACCATGAAGCGAATTGATCTCTAACACCGAAGTCTCACCTCTTTCCTGAACGGCCACAGACTCTAAAAAAGCACGAAAAAAGTTAGACTATACAGATACAGATTTTAGAGGTAGTCTCAATAAAAAGAAGTAAGCTTTAGAACACGATTTCAAAAAGGGTAAAATAATCTATCAGATCCATTACTGCGAAAAAACGTATCTTTGTGTCCTATAGCTTGCTTATCTGAGAACTGATTATTCGGGACATAGGCTATCTACAAACTGCAAGAGTGAGAGATTGATTTTGTCGCAAGGAAATAACTCACTTTTCTTTGGCTTCTTTCAGTAAGGCTTTTATACAGGCTTGTTGGAAGCCTTTCCAATCTTGGTTGAAGTCTGCACCCAACTCTTCCAGCGCCACCTGTGAGAGAAAAAAAATCATTCTGATATGTGGGTAGATACATTTTTTTCAATGTCAAATTTGCAGTTTTATTTTGAATCAGAATTTAGATGGAAAGGTTAATTTATCAAGGATGAATATTTTGGCGTTGGTTCCTCTTCAGTTAGGTCCAAACGGGTACCTACTTATTATGTGTCTTGTTTTAAACCATAACCACTTCAAAACACAAAGTATATTTGAACACAGAATCGGCCATAGGCAGGTAGATGAAGGTATGAAGAAGGACTTACCGGTACACTCTCTTCAAAATAGTTAAACTTGCATCTAGCCAGCATGTCAGCCGGTGCTAGAAAGAGCGTGGCATGCTTCTGTATAAGGAGTAGGAGACATGCGTGAGCCGCTCGACTCTCGCTGATCTGACGCTGGTCTGCCACACTTTCGATGACCATTCTGGAATCATCAGATTGACAAAATAAATAAAAAAAGTTATGTGATTAACAGACACAGCGTTATTGACTTTGTTGACTTTGACTTTGACTTGACTCTAATTGTCAATAGTGCAAGTGTTATTGCCTGTTTTCCTGAGAATTATCTTGTCGGTAGGCGTCCAGCTTTTGCTATTATCTCACCCCAATAAAACGTACCTATTTGAATTGCCCTCTTTAGTGCTGCCAGTAGTCGGTGGAGCATGATGCAGCCTCAACAGCGTGGGAGCTAAGCACACAGCCAAGTTTGATGCTGTCATTTGATTTACTCCTGAATGTTCTGCCACCTGGAAGTCATTAAAAAAAGCTGGATATTTGTGCCAACAAAAGAGTTAATTTAAATAATAATTCTGATTATAAGGTATCCAGAGAAGACTTTGAATACGCCTCAGCGAAATAACAGAAAATAAGTTTGGATAATTATGTAATATTACCTCAAACAAGAAAATAAGTAAGGAATGTAGAGCCTCTAAATGTTCTTCTGGTAAAAGTAAGAGAGCGCATTGCACCGCGTCCGGTCTTAAGGGTTCAGGAACATCTAGAATGAGAACAAACGCAAAAAATTAGCACACGCCGTAATTGGTTGAGATTGAGACTAGCTTAAGATGCTTCAAACTCATACGACAAAGGTTGTTCGAATTGAAAAGAAGACTATTTATTGACTGTTTTGTTAAATTACTACAATGGCCACAATGGCCGAACATGGCTTAGTGGTGAGCCGGACTTAGTCCATTAAGGTAAACATAATAGATGATGCTGATCATAAAATAACACTATTGTCTTATGTAGAGTAAACAATCGTCTATCATGTTTATGTTACTGAAGCTGGTAAAGAAAGCAACTTACGTTGGAATATCGCAATGAAAGTCTCGCTGAGCTTATTCGTCAACAACGCATCAGGCAGTTCCCTGAAGTATTGCTTCACCATATCAGCCACGTCATGCGCCTGCGCTCCATCGAAGTTGAGACTCGACTGGGATGCTTCAGTGGTGTTCATATTCTCAATAGCGAAGGTTCCAGTGGTGCAGCCGGCGGATTCAACCACTGTTCGGAGCTTGGCGATGCGGGATTTCACACCGGCTTTTCGAAATATACCCATCTGAAGATTAAACAGACAATCGGATTTTTTATTTATATATTGATTATAAATTACAATACATACAATACATACAAATTTTCAGTACAATCAAGAGAACGCTTCCTTAATTAAGGTATAGGAATAATAATCAAGAGAAAATCTAGATGAGATCAAAACTTTGTTTCATTACAAAATATAAATATCTGTGGTAGAAGGTATTACCTGATCCAAAGCATTGTTCTTTAACCAGTTCAAAGCACATTGTATTGGTTTTGGTAGCGCATGCCCAGTCCTTTGCAGGGTTACTGTAAGAGGAACGCCGAACACCGTTTTGTCTGGAAGAATAAAAGGATTTACTTATTACACACTATTAGTAAGTTTATTTGCTAGCATTGAAGTGTAACTGCATAAGAAATGCTTACGACTAGATAATAAAAGGATTAGCAAAGCCTTGATCGTAATAAAGATTTAGCCCAAAGCCAAAAACCAATCTCAGTTCCTTTGGGTTTTATGATGAAAACTTTTATTGACTTTCGTGTTACTTGGAAAAGTTTCAAACAATTTACATTTCACGTTAAAGTACTCTTTTACAAACTCTTTTGACGAAGTTTTTTTTCTTATTAATTACCGTTGTTATCATCAAGGTTTCGTTATTTCTTATTTGGTTTTACAGTTTTCACCTAACATGTACGAGTAGTTTTAAATACACAAACAAAGCAGAAATAGTCCTTTTTGTTTGTATTTACCTTTGTAATCAGGAGTCTTGATCTTCCTTATCAGCTTAGGCAACTCCCAGTTCCACCCAGACTTGTGTGAAGGGCAGTACCGCTCCATGCAAGCTGTTAACCTGAGGAGTGCTAACTTCCGAAGAATGTGCAGCTGACCACATGATAATGAGGACATTGGGCGTGCCACTGAAATGAAAGGAAATGCCTTTATAAATACAGAAAATCTGTGTATGATTACCCCGGTGTATTTAAATATTTGATACCTCAAAACTGAACTGCTAAACTTGAGGTGTAGGCAATATTGTACTTATACAAAGATTTGCAGAATATTATTACAAGTTTTGTCATGCAAGAAGAGTGAATGGAGGTAAAAGAGAAAAGATAAATGTATTGATTGTACAATTATGAGTTTTATATAGCTTACTATAAGAATCAGGATCCTTCTGACCAGGTGTAGGCTGTAGCGTGTTATTTGCTTTGGGACCACCATTGAGCGTTGTAGTTCTGAAGGAGTACCATCTTTGGATATTGTTTCTGCAATAAAAATAGACGGACGTGTTTACTTTTTTGTCTTTACAATAAAGAACTGTCTGATTGTGATATTTTAAATAACACAGCTAAGTCATCATATACATATATATGTAGTTATGTATCTTAACTTATTTAACGTTTTCTGTCTTAATTTTTGAAGTTATTGCTTCTTCCATGATGTTCTTTGACATGTCTCAGAGCGACGGAGACATGTAGGTACTTTTTTCATATAAGATCAGAGGAAACGCGATAACATCTTAATAATATTTAAAAGATAAAATTATTTGATACAGAGAGATCAAATAAATTTTGACGAAGTACCTGCACTACATTATTCGAAGGGTACGTTTAATCATGTTTATCTGTGCTGGAGAAGTGTTTGTTTGGGATCATATCAATCATAACCTTTGAGCTTTATTGCTGTTGGAATCGCTGGTATTTATTTAGGACCATTAGCAGATTCACGTGAAGCGAATTGCATACGTAATATTGTTTGTTTGGCCCTCACACGAATCGTTCGAACGTATGCCAAACATGTCTTGTACCAAATAAACTTTAGAAATCTATTGCGCATTCACATTTTTTCTACCTAGCTGTCTTTTTTTGTGTGATAAATGTATGCATGACCTACAAGTATTTGTTCATGGTTTCTGTTTTACTCAGAATTAGACTTTTTTCAGTCGTGGAGGTAATATTGACGACCTCTGTGGCGCAGTGAGCCAAGGGCCGGACGCAGAAGATTGCGGGTTCGATTCCCGCTTCGGGACAAATGTGCAAGTATTTGTCTCGGGTGTATATGTATGTATTTACAAAAAAAAATGTAGTATATCAGTCATGTGGTACCCATAACACAAGCTCTGCTTACTTTGGGGCCAGATGATGCTGAGTGAAATGATCGGTATTATTTATTATATATATATATATATATATATATATATATATATATGTTTTACAAAGTCTTGTTATTTGTTATAAGGTTTCTAAATCCAATAATTCTGATGAGTACCTCTTACCATGATTCAGAGAATTCAAGTGTTGAGTCAGGACTGGTAGGTAGGTTATTGTAGTAAGTAATATCTTAATTATCTGGAGTCATACTTTGTAATAAATTATCTAAATTATTAAATAATTATTAAACAACTTCGTACTAACTGGTTAGGTACATACTTTTTAGTCTTCATATCGATGCTGTCATCATCATCATCTTGGTCGCCATCATGCGATCGAGAGCCGGCTGAGTTATGACTGTTGCTGCTGTCCAGCTCTGAACTCCGAGATGCTGACTTATCTCTCTTGAGACTTCTGTCACGAAATCTAGGAGCAAATGATATTATTACTGTCTTGATTGATTTCCTGTATTAATTAGCATTATGCCAGTGTCTGGCACTGGCATTCTGTGTTCAAGTGATATGTCCAAGTATATTCTGGCACTATGTTTCGAAACCAATGCTTCGTAGAGTGGAGGATTTGCATGAATTCCCTCTACTCTTCCGCGTAAGGTCTCTTTTCACAAGCTTTTGAATCTCTTTTAACTAACACTCAATAAAAAGTTATTATATTTTCCACAGTCACCAACACACAGATCAACGTCACAGAACCATTGCAATGCGAATAAGTTAGTATTATGGAATAATCATTTGGACTAATGACACCGGTTCGGTGATTAGCCACATGGTAATGAGATGAGGTAGCACGAACAAAAGGTTAGTGATAGCTCACTACTTTGCAGTAAAAGCACGTTTGGTGGACCACCATACATATAGCTGGTATACATAGACAATACTTGAATGTAGCAAGGGGAATTACTGGGTGATACGAAATTACCATGTTTTGGGTCGGATACGCATAAGTGATAACTCTGGTAAGATTTATAAAGTACCTATATGGTAAGGATATTGCAATCAACCGGTATGGTAGCGACTTATCAACAGTGGACCGTATTGCTTTTTTTGAAGATTCATAGCTACCTGTCGTCACTATAGTCTATGGAGCAGTGGTTCGTTTTTGATAGTTTCTAAAGTAGTGGTCACTGGAAGACCTTTGTTTTTTTAGCGTGCTCTTATTATTAGATGAGGAAAGTGATGGTTTATGTCTGGTTCACAGAACGTCCGAATCAGCTTCACCAGCTGATAGTGAAAGATCGACTGAGTATCAACGCACAGCCTAACCTTAAATCCTAAAGAGCTAAAACATGGCACAGGTATAGTGAAATTCCTGAAATTCAACTCTTAAGGAGTGTAGCGGGAATTTAATGTTAGTAAGAAAATCATTTAGCAATTAAAGTTGCAGGGTGTTGCACTACAAATAGTTCAAATACTTACTTCTGACCGTCCTTCCCTAAGTTCAAAGAACTGGTTCTTATAGCTTGCCGCCTGTGCACGGTGTGTGCGGGAGATTTCTGCACCTCACTCAGTACCTTGGGGTCCGGCTTGAGCTCCACTGGCGAAGGTGGCTCTACGTAAACCTGGACCACACACAGACTGATAAGGTTAATCGTCATAACATATTAATAATGGAATTACGGTAATATAAACATGACCTGCGGTGCAAGTGCCATGTTGCCATGTCAGTTTTAAACCCGTGTTGTTTTCTTGATTTGTCAACTTTACATGAAAAGTTTAAAGAATACTTTGGATCTAACTTGTAAAATCTATTAAAAACTATCTAATGGGATATTTTGTTATTTAAAGGCGTTGGTGAGACCTTTGTCATTTGATTGGAGGAATACTCGTTAGCTTTTGTCTACCAATATTTGGCTTAAAACCTTGTATCTCTATTACGGTTGTAGATAATGAAAGTGACAGAACCCATCCTCACCTCTGTTTGAGTATTATGCTCCTTATAATAATTATGCCTCCAACTAGCTGGCTGACACTCCGAGTCACTTAACGCACTGGAATCTTCATTCTTCACCCCTCTATGGAATATCCTCTTTGCCCTCCCCAGTTTTGACTTTGAACTCTTATTACTAGACCCCATGCTTCCATCAGACGCGTAGCTTGAACTGTCATCACCAAAAGGCGGATTCAAAACAAATGAGGGCTCTAGCGGGGCGATAGGTGATGGAGGTAATACAGTCATTGGTGATGGAGGTTGTGTTCTGATGCCCACTGCGTGAGCAGGGGAGTTGAATTCGAACGGAAAGGCTGTAGGTGTTGTTGGTGTCATGTCTATGTAGCTAAGGTCAGGATACTTGTCTTGTGATACGTCTAGAAAATGCGGTGAGGACACAATGACTTCTGTTCTATTCTGGCGTTTTCTTCTTCTTGTTTTGAGGGACTCCACGCGTCGGAGTAGGGCCTTTGCTCCGTCTCGAAGGCGTTCAGAGCCTGTTCTTCTAAAACGGGTGCCAGTGTCTTCTTCATCTTCTTTATCGCTTGGTAGTTGGATCATTGGCTGCCCTGGAACTGTTAACCTGGAACAAATAGAAGCAATTAACATCATCATGATCTAAATGAATTTGCATTAAAAACCGCCTCTTCATCTAGCTCACCACAAAATTATTTGTATTTAAATGCTATTATGTAATTTGGAAATGCAAATTTCTAACAAATTATAACTTTACGAAATGTATTTTTGCTTTTCCTCCTAATTAAATAACGCAGAAGCGACAGACTTAAAAGTTGTTAATTAAGACAAAGCGCTTTATAATTGCGTCAAAGTAATACAAAGCTTTTAAGAATCTAGGTAATGTTTGTAGGCAGCACCTACACACACAGAAAACAAAAAACCGGCGCTTATTACCTGTAGTCTAGTCTGGATAAACCTTAGGTACGGGTAGGCCTTCGCAAAACGCCATATTTATTTTCCCTGACATTCTTCTCTTCTTAAGGGCTATTTTTGACTGATCCTCAGTTTAATTACACTATACCTTACACTAGAGTGTAGGGTATGCCAGATCCCTGCAGGATCTGCTCCAAGAGACCGTTCCCTGTAGAATCGTTTTTTATTCTGTGTTCTATGTAAATGGGGACAAGTATAGACAGTTGGAGTGCCAAGTTAGGGAAATAACAATTTATTTTATTGGACATCAACTCACTTGAGTAACATTATTAGCTTCGGTAAATTGAACGTCCGCTTTCGTCTCTTGAATAACTTTGGAAGATAGGGAATTGATACAAAACCATTTGGGGAAATTACGACGGTTAGGGAAAAGTTTACCTTTTCTATTGTTACCTATTTTCTCAAGTTTTGAAATGAGTCAAAGTGATCGTGAATTTTATTTGTTTTTACATGGAAATGTCTAATATTCTATTTAAAATTGTGGTAGGTGTACTTAGATAGGTAAGTAGTACAAAAGTAAAAAACATCGTGTGTGGTGATGGTGATCTTTTGCAACGGAGCTCATGACGCCGAAGCCTCCATCATAGTCAGATGAAGTAATGATGACCAATCAAAACGTTACTTATCTTTATCATGTTTCGATAATATTTTTGTATCTAATAGAAAATAACAAAATAGTGGGTGTAACGATCTTTTCTAACTCCCAGATAACAATTCCAGATATATTTCTAATTCCCAGATAATTAACGACTGAGATAACGTTTATCTTACTTTTAAATTGAGGAAACGGTAATTAATTGGGACTTTCTTTATTTAAATGGATGTAAGTACTTACAATATTACTTTATGTGGATTGAGTACAATGCTACCGGATGTAACCATTCAGCTGAATGTTATGTTGATGCGAAACTCCGTGGCGCAAACTATAACAATGCTTTTTTGTTTGCACGGGAACCATGAATACATAACTATGAACCTAGGCTAGGAGGTACTGGGAGGTCTGATTTACACGAAGTAGAACATCAGTTTTTTATGTCATTAGTATTCTATCAGTCATTTGTTCCCGATTCCCATAGCAGAAGCTTTGCTTACTTTGGATCAAGATGATGAATTGTCCACCGAATCTTATTAACTTAAAGTCAAAGTCAAAGTCAAAAGATGATTTATTCAATACAATCACAAGGATCACTTTGAAACGTCTTACATACTAGGTGAATTTAGGTGCCAATTCATCCTAACCCAAGCTCGAGAAGAATTGGCAAGAAACTCGTCTTGGTCCTAGCGCTTTTTTATATGATCCATCTTATAACTACCTTAACTACGAAATACAAATACAAGAGAGTTTATACATTTCAAGTGTGTCGGTTAACTGTCTGACGGCAGAGCGACATTAGGCCATGCATTCTTATCAATAATATAGTCATCTATATTATAATAAGCTTTCTTCAAAAGACTACCTTTAATGTATGCTTTAAATTTCTTAATAGGTAGTTTAGTAGCATTTTCAGGAAGCTTATTATAGAAGCGCACCGTGTTCCCCATAAATGATTTATTAACTTTTTCTAGTCGAAACCTAGGGATGTATAATTTATGTTTATTCCTAGTGTTGATTTTATGAAGGTCACTATTTTGCTGAATCCCATCTCTATTTTTATGTGTATATAACAAATTTTCATATATATATTGTGAAGCTATTGTGAGAATATTAATTTCTTTGAATATTTCTCTCAAAGATTCTCGTGGTTTCATTTTATAAATGGCACGTATTGCCCTTTTTTGAATTACAAATATTTTACCAATATCAGCTGCTTTCCCCCAGAGAATGATGCCGTATGACATAACACTATGGAAGTAACTGAAATAAACTAATCTAGCTGTAGCTTCATCAGTAAGCCACCGTATCGCACGAACTGCATATGCAGCGGAACTAAGCCTACCAGCAAGCGTTTCAATTTGTGGTCCCCACTGTAGTTTTGCATCAATATTAAGACCTAGGAAGATCGTGGAATTGACAAGATTCATTGCCTCTCCATTTATTTCAATGTTGGACGGGCTATGAATAACATTTGGCAAAGTGAATTTGATACATTTAGTTTTTTTGGAATTAAGCAAAAGATTATTTATAGTGAACCAGTTAAGAACTAACGATAAGGATTCATTTACGTTATCGTTATACGTTACGTTATACGTTACTTATTTAATGCTGTTTTCTTTTTTTTTGTTGTTTCCCGCCATGAGCAACCGGATGAGCTGTAGGCCAAAATTGGCTCTTAGTGGCGCCCTGAGACAGCTAGATGATCTCGCCATCTTTGACAGAACTTGGGTCCAATTGGCTTAAAATCGAGATGACTAGAGAAAACAAGAGGAGGCACTTGCCCAGCAGTGGAAAACAATGGGCTAATCGTAAGCGTAATCGTATTAAAAGTAGTTTTGTCATCCACATAAAGATCATGTAGGTATTTACTGATGGCTGGATAGTCTAAAAGCATTAAAGAAATCAAGTTTTTACGAACTTCATCAGCAATCATAGCCTGACTTCACCCACTGGTGGGTATACCAACTAACTAAATTATTTTAAAATATTTCAAGAACCTACATAAGTAAGTACCTTCATGCATAATAATGAGTACTTTGGTACTTAGGTAGCTGACTGTTTTTTGATTCCTTCTAAAAGTAAACAATGACACACGAAATATCATTAAACGATACTAGTGTGAAACCCTCGACATTGCTCGCTTGAAACTATTTCGTTTTACCCAATGTTCCTAATAATCTGGTTTTTTTAGGCGGTTGTTTTTTTAAGGCCTCTAGGGTTAAGATTCCGGTCTAGATAGTTCCTTCATCAGTCAATTATTCTCGTTTCTTATGCGTTTAAAAAACATCCATAAAAAGCATAAAAATTAACAGACTCCTTTCTTAAATAAAACTTAACTGACAGATGCTGCGGATTATGTAGTAACGGATAATTGCGTTATAGAAATCCGGAATCAGTCAGTCAGTCAGTCAGCAACGTACGAAAGAAATTTATATATTTAACACAACAATGACTATAATTAAGTCGTTGAGCGTTCTGTTCTACTTACTATTCGGTACTTGGCCCTTCACCTATCACGATGGATTGCTAAACCGTAATGATAGCTTGTAAGGTGGAAGGGCTGCAGAGTAAGCGGATAGCGATAAAATACATTGACAAAAAGCTGTGTATTTCTGTTTCACATTTTAAACCTAGAAGCCATTTAATTAGAATCATGTATTTTTGATGCCTAAATTCTGTAGTGTAAATATGTTATTGATATCAGTAGAATCATGAATCGTTGCATTCATGATCATCATCTTTCAGCCAGTTTTAGTCCTGGGTGAGGGCTTCCTCTTTCTGGTCCCTAGCAAGTGGTTCCTGGCTACACTGACGATGTTTTTTGATAAATAATAAATTCGCTTGTCTGTTAAAGCATGTTCGCTAAGAAAATTAACAATATAATATTATGTCAATAACCAATGTAAATTTTTTTTTGCTAATAATTGACATAATTAAACTAGACTATAGGGTTTTGGATTTTTTTGGGCAAATTGACTTAACTCATACATAGAGGGATAATGAATCTGTAAATAAAGAAAAGCTTATTTTTTTGTTAAAATAAATAGAATATATAATAAAACTATTGACTGAACTATTGACTGGCTGGTGTGATTCTGTTATAGATCCATTTCCAGTAGTAACTCAGTGATTATGTATACTACTAGATGTAAATCTAGTAATGAGTACCCCAATCAGACACCAGTCTGAAATTTTTCGAAAGAATCCTCGACCAGATTTTTATAATTTCTCTAAATTATAAATTTTAATGTATACGAACGGTCAATCTCTTATAATTGTAGACCATTTGTTAAGATAATAAGAACCAAAGGGTTTATAATTAAGTGTAATTTTTTTGTATTGGTAACTCTCAAAAAACTATACAACAGAGCCCAAAAATACTTATGTATTATTAGTGTTTAAAAGCAACCAAGGTGGAGGTAATGGCTAGTCATAGCACAGACAGTGCTCGCAATATTCACCCTAGCGGTGGTCAAGTGAAATATTAGACGACAGTACCTGTTAGAATAAAAGAGCATCTTAAAATCGCTTTAGCTTGGGCCACCGTCTAACAAATGCATGGCTTTGACCTCTATAGCCCAAATAAAGGGCGTTAGGTTTTTTAGAGCGGAATGCTTTTAGCGTAAGATTAATTGTTGCTATGTGTAACCTCTTCGACAGCTTTCGATGTAATGAAGTTGAAAACACAGCGATCTTTTGTTGTAGGAGTTACCCCATTATTCATAATGGTGTTGTAAACGAATATCTGCTAAGAGTGAACGAGGAAAAAATCATATTGAAGAATATCCAAAATAGAAAAGGGAACATCATTGACCGTATTATATGACATGACTGCTTATTAAGCACATCATATAAGGTAGGAGAGATGAAAGTAGAACCAAAGTAAATGAGCTAGATCAAAGAATACTGTTGTTAACATGTCCCATAAAGAGGTCGAGGAGGCTACTTTGGAGAGGAGCAGATTGAGGAATCTGCATCAATTACGCCGGCAAAAGAAAACTCTTAAATTATTGACAATGAAGCCTTACTTAATAATAATATTGTAGAAATTTGCTGCCATCTTTATTCAAAAACAATAGAAATGACAAATACAGGCCGTACTCATGATTTGAATAGGGTATTAGTGACATAAACGACATCGCACAGGAACCTGAGTGTTTCGTGTGTAAGTACAAAACTTATTCGAGAAAACTCCCAAGTTAAAGAACGGAAATTATATTGTATGTAAGTTTCGTAAGCTCAACATGGTGGTGCGAAATTATTGGTATGAGCCGACGAATGACTCGTTTTGTTTCTGTATTGTGTTAATTGTGTAGTAGTCAAGTAAAAGTGGCGAATAAAAAACAGCAAAGATTTATTAACCGTATTTTATAGTATCAGAAAATAAACACATATCTCGATCTGAGTATGAGTTTTGTTGTGAAATACTGTCCTTAGATTACAATTATGGCTTCAGAGTCCAAAAGAATAATGTTAGTAGCATTCATCACAATCGTATTAAAATCAAGACAAGTAACATACGAGATGTCCATATCCAATCGTTAAACAAACTGAATCGGCTGCTAACAAACCAAACACTTACACAAAAGGTTTTAATTTCATCTATCTTACATCTAACGCCTCCGGAGCATTCATTCAAACAATCGGAAACGAAATCAATACACTTAACATTCCTATCAATCAATATACGAACAAAGATATTAATAAGCATAGCACACAGCTGTGGGGATGTTAGCTGGTTCGGTCCAGCTGGCAGTCTTTGGGCTTATGAAAAAGGTATGATTGGGCTGCAATTCGGAGGCTTCCGTGCTCAAAGTAAAGCAAATACATTCCTTCCAACTTTCTATAAATATGGTAATGCAAAGATAAATTTCTGTTTAACAAAAAAAAACTGTTGAGCTATTTAAGGCCTATTTAGAACTATCTTTAGATAACTCACTGCCAGACAGCGCCTTCAAGACACTGGTGGCAATACTACGTTGAATGTAAATGTTAATACGCTGAGTCAGGTAGGAACCAGCTCTTTATCCTATTCATTCTACTAATGCGAATGTTTGTGGGTTTAGGATAGAATAGAATAGAATATAACTTTATTGTACTTACACCTTATGAAATAAAAATACAAAATTACAATTTAAACAAAATAAGATTACTTAAGTGGTACAATGGGCGACCATAACGCTTGAGAGCGATCTCTTCCTGGCAACCTTTGGATGGAAAGGAATGCATGAAATAGAATGGACGGCGCGGCATACATTAAACAAATGTGATTACTAAATAAAAATATACCTAGACATAAATAAAATAAAATATACCTACTTAAACATTAATAATATAATTATATACTAGAACAATACTTAAACAATAATACATAAATACTTACAAAATAAATATGTTTGTTTGGGTTTGTATGTTTCTTACGTCTTCATTCCGTTACTATAGAATAGAATGGGATGTATGCTAAGCTTGTATAGGCCACTTTTTAACCCATATCCTATCGCTTGAGGGTTTGTCTGTTTGTTTGTTACCTTACTAGCTAAACCTCTGAACGAGCCTTGATTAATGTTGATAAGGATTCTGTCTTGAGAAAGAACCTATGCTACTTTGACTTTAATTTAAGCAGCTGGTACTCCCAGCTGGCAGGATATTTCATGTATTCAGGTGTTAAAACTTGTTCATATGGACCCTATTGGACACTACAATGGGGGTGCCAAAGATTAACTGGTATTACTTTTTAAATTATTCCTGACGTTTCGGTAGTGTTGCAACTACTGTGGTCGCAGGCTGAGTGGCAGCATAGGGAGTTACCGCCGAGTAGTAAGGGCATTTTTGAAAATATCCTCACTTAGTCTTGAGATTCAAATTACCGCATTCAAATTACGACACACTACACTAAAGCGCGCTCCACATGCCTGCCAAAAACTAAACGTGAATAGAGACCATATTCGGCAGGTGTCGGTTCATGTGGTTTCCCTTTTGTGTTTCGTGCCCGCATCAAAGGGCGCCTCGTGTAGTTTTGTGTTTGCGCGAGGCACTCCCTTCACATTCCCGATGCCGTCTGTCCACCACGTCGATTTTATCAACGAAAATGCCTACAAACTGCCTCCATCTTGTCCAAGTACCAAATGGAAAGCTAATATGAATTCTGATCGTCCAGTCGGGTAGAAGACTACCAGACTAACCAGACTATTGATAAACAGGCCATAACCCAAGTTGTTATCTTTTGCCAACTAAGCTGTGGTTACGGTGTCAAGCCGTCAAGCGTCTTAATGAGGGATCCGAATGTTCAAAGGGATACGACTTTCTATTACGTAGTGATAGGCAGGTCATTCGCCATGGATTGTAATTGACAAAATAATTAGAGGATTACATAAAGATTTGAAGAGGTTTAAATTTAAACTCGCTACAGAATCTTATGCGAAGAGATTTGTATATATCTATCATAGTCATTATTTTCAATACAAAAAAGTAGTACAAGTTGAAAAACGAAAATAATTTATTATGTGGTAGGTACGGAGATTTTCGATGTGATTTGGGAGATTTCGGTACGATGTTAATTGGCGAATTTATCAAGTTGTACTTTGCTATATGTATCAAGTGGTATCTAATTTGTAAAATTGAAAATTACAATAACCTTGTTAATTTTCGTAATTCAAAAAAATAAAACACAGCCCATTTGTAAGAATTTTTAAAATCGCTTTAGGTTTTCAGTTTATCCATTACAAACAAACACAAATGAAATAATCTTTCTTCTTTTTAATTTTAGTTTACATGTTTGTATAATTATTTAGTAATCTACTCTACACTTATGTAAATAAAACTTTATTTACTTGTAGGCAAGTCTTAGTATATTTAAATAAAATGTTTACCTATGCCTTATTATTAATACGATGTTTCAGTAAAATAATACGTTAACACTAAATTTATGTACTCTCTTTTTTTGAGTAGGATTTAATTTCGAAGCTAACTACTATTAAGTACTTGATTACTTTCTCAGCCGAGTTTTATTTAATTTTATTTATTTAGGGATAATAAACAGCTATAATAAACTATTATGTTAGATAAATGGTAGCTTTAGTAACAATATCATAGCCCACTGCATTATCCACATATTTTACAACATTGAATTTTGTAGTAGTACGCCGATAGAGCCTTTTATAAAAATAATAGGGCTTAAACTGATTTTAAGCAATTAGGTATTGTTAATCGTTGTTCAGTTGGTAGTAACTCTGCCTTCTTCGTAGTGTTATAAAGGTATCCCATAAAAGTCTTAGCGAGTATGTATGCTGTCAGTCTTTTGGTTTCCATAGTTCAAGGTTTGCTTTGCTAGAGACTAAATGGTGCTGTGTAGATTCTCCAGTCAAATATTTTTTACGATCTATAGATAGCTCAACGGATACAGATCATTGCCATCGGGCAGCGTCCCTAAAAAAGTTGAATAGCAATGCAGCCTAGCAGAGCTAACTAACAGAGCCAGCTCTTGGGACACGTTTTTCGTACCAGATGGCGTGAAATCATTTTAAAAAAGGCGATGGACTACTATTCCCCACGGGCACACGCTCAATCGAGACCCAATAGAGATATATTTGCGCCTCTTAAGGTCCTCAGTAAAATCTGCCGCCGCACCAGCTACAACAGAAGTGCCCGATAGAAAACATTTTGAAACATACTGTGCATGATCCCTATCGAGACATATTTGCGCCTCTTAAGGTCCTCGGCACAATCAGCCGCCGCACCAGAAGAAGTCCCCGATAGATAGTGCATGATTTCTTCTTATTTTATTATTATCTCACGCCCTTGGGTACCTACTAGGTACCTACTACCGCCTCTTACCGTATTTGGTGTTGGTATTTAGTATTGTAATGCAGTTAACGTCTATCATATTTTAATGGTCTGAAGTCAGATGAATGACTAAACTGTTTAGTTTTGGGTAAAATAAACCACTTTATACTGACCACTTTATAATCACTTTATACATTAGCGCAAACGAAGTTGCGGGGACACTAACTCCCCGCAACATCGTTTGCGTTAATGTTATTTACATACAAAATTTAACACTCAGGCTGCATCTATTAGTAAAAATAAAAGTATATTATGTAGTATATCAGTCATGTGGTACCCATAACACAATCTCTGCTTACTGTATTGCTTAGATGCTTTGTTAAATGTCCAGCATTATAATTATTATTTTTAGTGAAAAAAATCGGGAATTCCTTCCATAACGTGCGCCTTTATATTGTAAAATAATATACTCTCTAAATTTCAAATCTCCACGACAAGATGGCGTCGTGTTTGCTTATTATGTCGATAAGTCGGTCAGGGCTTTGATTTTTAGGTTATGTTTAAAGGACCATGTACTGCAGGACATTTAATTAAATTGTCCATTTAATAAAGAAACTGTGTCCTGCCTAATATACGAGTATGGCAAGGCGATGTGACGACAGGTAAAGCAAGGCAACGAGGTGTGGTCATAGTACAGTACCACCAGCAGCGTGGGAGGATGACATTAACAAACTCACAGGCCGTATAAAAGTGAAACCAGCGCAAGGTCGAGGTGGATTATATATACAAATGGAGGCATTTATACAGCATCGGGTAACACCGAGCTATGACTTCAGATGATGGTGAACAGAATCTGACAATAATAATAATAAAAATAATACCGGACATTTCACACAGTATCATCTGGCCGCATAGTAAGCAAAGCTTGTGTTATGGGTACCACATGACTGATATGCTACTTATATACTTTTTGTAAATACATACATATTATACATAGAAACACCCAGACCCGAGACAAATACTTGCAGATAATACAAACATTTGTCGCGCGGCGGGAATCGAAAATTTAATAATATAATACTATAAACTTAGTAGGTAAAGGTATCGTATGAATACGAGTAAAACTAGATGGTTCACTGACAGTTGTGTTAACGAAAGACATGCGCATGCGCCTGAGGTATTGTCAGATTGTTTAATGGAGTTTAGATAGTACAGATAATACGGATTGATTGGTATTGTACTTAATCTTATTTATGTTGTCTATTTCGTCGTAATAGCACCGTAAAAGCTACACGATAACTTGGAGAGCAATAAGTGTTTTACTACATCTAAGCAGTTATTACCTCTACTTCTATACTGCCTACTATTTCTGAGCTCCTGGTACTTGAAGAATACTGTTCTACTTCGTATTAGCCATTGGCCAAATCTGGTGATTGAGTTGATATGCGGAAGTGATTTTACTACATCTAAGCTGTTGCTTATACTGCTTAGTAAGTTCTGAGCTCCTGGTACTTGAAGAATAAATATAATAGTTAGTATAACTCTTTGAATGAACTTTAAGAATAAACAAATGTGTTAAAAATATCCTGAGTAAAAGCAGGGAAATAATGCTGATGAAAACTTTGAAATCCTGAGAAAAAACCCGTGTAAATTTCCTATCTTTGCACACGTATACATTCATATTTTCGCAAAATAATTATTGTACCTACATTTTCTAACCCAATTAAATCTTCCCTGAAAACTTAGTTGTTGGGTTAATGAGATAGAAAACCATTAAAATACTTCGAATTGTGCTTTAATTATCGCGCCTTTTGGTTTTTATATTTCTTGGTATAATTATTTTGAGTTTATTAATATTTACGAAGAAACTCAATAGTACAAGGCAAACTGTATTTAATAAAACCGCTTGATAAAATAACCTCACTTATAAATTACTTCAACTAGCCTCACTCACTGATCTAACCAATGAACATATAGAAACAGAATACGGCTACTACAATGCCAAAACGCTGTAAGTAAATAGATATAATCTATTATTTACAAAGCACAATCTAACCCCAAATAAAGCTAAGCATGTACTATGGCCACCAGATCACTGATACTTTATATACTTGGAAATACATATGTACTACTAATTAAAGTTTATTATTGACTGGCCTGTCAGCTCAATTGGTAGCTCTGCCTTCTTCTCTGTAGGTAGGTTTCAGAGGTTCTGAAGGTTCAGAGTTTCTGTAGGTTTTGTCTGATGCAAACTATCATGTATGTATTTAAAAATGTATAAGTATTCTATCAGTCATCTGGTCACCATAATACAAGATCTACTTAGTATGGGGCTAGATGGTGTTGTGTGCATTGTACATCAATACTTATTGACCGAGTCAGTGTCTCCGTTTCAGCATAGGCGAAAATGCTTTCGTATGTCCGGCGTCTGTCCGGATGTTTTCCTCTACAGGTCGCATTTCTAAGCCGATTCTCGTGAAATTTTGTGAGCAGGTTCTACAATGATATATAATTTTTTAGGAGATAAATTTTTGGAAATTTTTCAAAGTGGCGGAGATATTTTAGTCATTTTGAAAAATGTTTGCGAGGTCTACAGCTCACAGAGCCAATAGTATAATTATTATTTATAATACAGACACAGAACAAATATTCGTTTTCATCACACAAACGTTTGTGCTGGGTGGGAATAGAGTTACTACCAACTAAGATGTGATGCCAGTTACGTAAAAGTTACCTCCTTTTTAACTGAAATAATTTTATTCACACAATTACAATCCAACTATTCTGATGTTGCAGCTGAACGTCTTTGCATTTGTTTTTTGATCTCTCGAAAACAGACGAAAGCGAAGTGAAGAGAAGTGGAAAAAAACAGTACATTTAAGAGCCCTTACAGTCGTTTGATGTAGCTTAGAGAACACGCACAAAACCGAGCCGATCCCGAAACAATTTTGTCGAAGAAATATTTCCAGCCTATTCCAGCTCGCCTATGTGCGCGTTTATCGTTATTGAGGTCTCGAGAGGTTGTCTGTTCAGGGCTCTAATTAAAATGTGGTAGCGATTGGTTCTTTTGAAGCTTAGGACCGATAATGAGCAATATAAGACCTTAGCAAATATTAGACATTATACACCCAACTTACTCGTATATTATTAATAAGTATGTTTATTTAGTCGTATTTCAGAATAAAACATACGCGAGCGAGAACCTAGCGTACTTATACATTTTTTGATAATACGTGAAGCGTAAACTTTGTACCCCTTTTTACGAAAATTGCGCGAACGGAGTATGAAATTTCGCACACTTAATTTTTATGTAGAGAAAGAGTGCAGAATGCTATTTTTTTTTAATATGCATAAAAAATACATTAATTATTAATTAGTTATGGGCGAATTTCGACCAGTGGGCGACCACTAGTACTTAAAAATTTTCTGACAGTTCTTTATTGATTCTGAACTGAGTTTACATTTTGTATTTTACGTCGATGACATATGTTACAAAATGCAATGACGTATATGTAACGATACGGATAATTTTTGGCCGTTTTTGGAGTAAACATTGTGCTCTCATTATATTTAATTTTTCCGAGTTACTTCGGGTTTTATTCGTAATTTTATTCATATAACGCTAGAGTTATTGACTCGGGTGTGAATAATTAGAATTAAAGGTTTGTGTTTCTTTGTGATTTGAGCAAAAATAATCAGTATACATATTTTATAAAGAGACACCAATTTTTATTTAATAACAAACAACGAACTACAACTTACGACTTGGTGAAAGCTTACCATAAACAATCTAAACGCATTGGCAAAATTGACACAATAATAACATATGCCAAATAATGAAGAAGAAGAAAATAACTGCACGCTTTTCGCTTAATTACGGATTTCCAATCTCAGTTTCAAAGAATGCCATATTGCCTATTTCTTAAAGGAACTATACTCAAATAAAACAGAATAAAAGAAGTTTATTTGTCAAAAAAGAACAGAACGGAAAACAGAATAACATAGTGTAGTTAGGAACATTATATCGAAATGCAGATACATAGATGATAAACAATAAATAAATAAATATATATTGGTGGACAAATAACACAGCACCATCAAGCCCCAAACTAAGCATAGCTTTGATAACCAGATAAATGGTAGAATACTTATATACTTTTAGCCGACTTCAAAAAAGGAGGAGGTTCTCATTTTTTTCCTTTGTAATGTTTGTTACCTCATAACTCCGTCATTTATGAACCGATTTCAAAAATTATTTATGTGGAAAGATATACTTTCCGGTTGGTTCCATAGAAATTTCATCAAAATCGGTTCAGTAGTTTGGTTTTAAAATCAAAATAGCTGGAATAAATATGTCATCCAAGTAATCGAAATTTCGTACTTTGGTTTACAGATTTCGAAAAGTGATAAGGTACTAAAAAGCGTAAAATAAAAACTTTTGATACTGACTTCAAAAAGGATGGAGGTACTAAATTTGGTTGTATTTTTATGGGCTTAAATTTCATTTAATGAAGTTGGATTACTTTTTAGTCCTTAAAACGTAATTATTAAATATAATACTTTATAACGCCAACACAGAAACATTACAAACACCTATCTTCATCACACAAATGCTTATCCTGGGAGAGGATCTAACCCTCAACCTACAGTACAGAAGGTAGAGCTACTACCAACGGAACTGACGGGCTAGTTAATGTGCAGATAGGAGTAGAATCATATATTTTGATTCCTTTCCTAGAAGTTCTGCAGTTTTTTTTTACATTTCACGCAGCATCATCTGGCCCCAAAGTAAGCAGAGCTTGTGTTGTGACATACTACCACACGAGTGATATACTACTTATATACTTATTTAAATACATACATATTATACATAGAAACACCCAGACCCGAGACAAATACATGCAGATCGTACAAACATTTGTCCCGTGGCGGGAATCGAACCCGCAACCTTCTGCGTCTTAGAGGTTGTCATAACTTGGTAACACTTACAGATCCGGTTCAACATCAGTATAGTGGCCATCAGCATCCACCAACCCTACCCTGATGGTGGGCAGACTCTCGTCCTCATCATCTTCCACTTCTCCTCGCGCCTCCCGGGCTTCGCGCTCTGCTATCGCTCTAGCTGCTATAACCTGAAGAAAAATTACTTGTGTTTATTCGGGGAAATGGTGATGGACTGTGTGAAAGATGTTATGACTCAAAAATCAGGGACCACAGAGATGACGAATGATATAGTGGAAGAAAATAAGAAGATGATAATGAAGTTTGTTGTATTTCAAAAAAGAAGTATCCGTATTGTAAAAATTGTTATGATTTTTATTGTAAAATATATTTGATTAATTTTAAAAAGAGGCATTTCATTATTTATTTTTTTATAACTGTCATTTCTAGTTAATTTGTAATAAAATTAAAATAAATTGGTAGGGTGATTGGTAGTACTTGTGCAGCTACGCCATACTTTAGTTGGACAGCATCCGGTAAAAATATGAAGGCATGACTTTCCAGATTTTATTTCAACCAAACTGAACAGCCAGTTACTTTTCACGCGCAGTAAAGTCAACACATATAATTTAGAGTCTAATAATATTTAAAATAAATTTTGTACCTACCTAAATATGTATTGAATAAGTGGTAAAGATGAATAAGTATTTAAAATATAATGTTTCTAGAGATGGTAATAATTTTATAATGATTAAACTAAGTGTCCGATATTAATATTTAAGTTTAATTTTTAGAGCTATTTTACAATTATTAAGGTACCTGTAGTCGTCTCTGCGCTTGAGGTGTGATTTCCACGACGCGTGACCATCTCCTGGATTTCCTCTCGTACTGCCACTTGTCGCTGAGCGCGCATTGATCGTCATCTGAGTCGTTCTGTTGATAATTTATATTATTCTTAGTTGTGTGTACATACGTTCGACAAACATCTGGCTAGACTATATGGAATTAATAAACATCTGGATAGCGCCAGTAATGCTGACAACAATCACACCGTCTGTCTTATAATTAATTTGGGTTCTTTTTTGTTATTTTTAGAGATGGGCGTTAACATTTGAGACACAGTTTATTTAACTTTTGCGTAATTGCGTAATTATATCAACGTTTTAAATAATATAAATAAATATTGGTGAACAATGCACACAACACTATCTATCCCCAAACTAAACATAGCTTGTAATATGCTGACTAATAAACTATTTATATATTTTAAAATACATAAATTAGATACTTTATAACACCCAGATACAGAACAAACGTCTATGTTCGTCACACAAATATATGTCCTGGGAGGGAATCATACAGAAACAGCGCAGAAAGCAGAGCACCTACCAACTGAGCTGACCGTCTTTTATGTATATCCTTGTTTATGCTCCCTAATAAATACATTTAATTTGATTTAATTATAATCACATAGTTAACTACGTCGAGTCTACGATCGAGTCTACGTCGATACGCTGTCGTGATAGGTTGTGCGTTCTAACCGACTTATTAAAGTAACTTTTTTACCAATCCTACCCACAATGGTTTTAAAAAAATGTGTCAAATGTAAGAAGAATATTACAAAGAAAGTGCCTGGATTGGAATGTAGTAGATGCGATAAAGTGATCCATGCTGACCCTGCGTGTTCTAAGCTATCAAACAAGCAGCTAAATACAATCCGTAATTCTACTGGCATCGAATGGAGCTGTGAAGAATGCCTTAAAAATGTTTCTCGTAGGTCTTCGTATTTAATCCCAGATGATGACGGTGAAGATGAAGATTCTGACCCGGGTACTGCTGGCAACCCTCAAACCCTTGATACACGAAAACTAGTGCAAGATATCAGCCGTGAACTAAAAAAAACATTCAGGGAGGAGATAGGCAACCTCGAGGCTTCTCTTGAGTTTCTAAGCGATCAGATCACTACCATGGAACAATCCATTAAAAAACAGGATTTCACAATAAAAACTCTCGAGAACAAAAATCAAGACCTACAAAACAAAAATAAACATCTGGAACTCAGGATGTCAGCGCTCGAGCAAGGAATGAATAATCTTGAGCAGAAAACCCTATCTACCACCCTAGAAATAGCTGGTCTACCTACAATCCTGCCTTCAGATGTATCCACGATGCTTGAAACGGTGGCCTCCAAGCTGAACATGAATAAAAGCGATATAGTGCATTCTCAAAGCCTACCTGGGAAATCGTTAAAGCCAGGAGTTTTATTGGTGGAGATGAAGACTGAAGGAGCTCGCCGTCAATGGATTGATGCTGGCAAAGAGAAATGCCTTACAGTGAGACTTTTGATGCCGGACGTCCCCAATGAGAAAGCAGACGGTCGCGTTTTCGTCAGAGAAGCCCTAACCAAGAATTTAAAAACACTACTGTATACTGCTAAAAATCAACTCAGAAGTTCATTTCGGTTTATCTGGTGTAAAGATGGGAAAGTATGTGTAAGAAAAACTAGCGATAGTAAGATACATTACATTCTTTCTCTGCAAGACATCAGCCAAATTGAAAAGCAATCAAAGTGTGTTGGTATATCATCCTCCACCCCTTCATAAACAAGTAGGTACCCATAAGTAGGTATAATATATAGTATTATTCCTGTGCCTGTAGGTTTTTTGTGACTACTATGGATGTTCAAATAAATGAACTGTTTCACTGTACTTCTACTAATGAATTCTTTCAACAATTAGCACCAAAAAGCAAACTAAATTTTTCGTGTATCCATATAAACATCAGATCACACGTAAAAAATTTCACTAAGCTTCTACTGTTATTACATAACTGTAATTCACCCATAGATGTGATTGTAACCACCGAGGTAGGTATTTCAAATAGCATTGTTAATTTATTTAATATACCAGGCTATAACATGTATTCAAAACTACGTCAAAACAGGAAGGGTGGCGGTATCATTATTTATGTCAAAAGTCATTTAAAGTTTACCTTATCTCATCAAAAAACCATAACGTTTGAAAGCCTTACTGGCACTTTAAAACTAGCCTCCAATCATGACGTGGTTCTGTGTGCTATTTATAGACCTCCTTCAACGAACAAAAAACTATTTGTGAAAGAGCTAGATAACTACATTTCTCAGTTTGAACAAAAACAAAACTTTCTGATGATTGGGGATACTAACATTGATTTAAAATCAATCTCATCATACAAAGACAATTATCTTGAAACACTTAGCGAGCACGGATTAATGTGTGGGATATCTGACTTTACCAGAATAGAACCAAAACTAAATAATATAACAAACAAATACACTATCACGAAATCTTGCATTGACCACATTTTTGCACGATTCCCTTCATTACATCCGTGCTCGGCAGTGCTAGATGTCATACTAGCCGATCACCGAGCTATTATTATTGTATGCATTGACGATGCAACGCCCATGCGTATACAGGGTGTCACTCAACAACTAATTAATTATGATACACTAGATAAAGAACTTAAAAGTGTTAATTGGTTATATACAAATGATATGCACTCTCCTAACGATATTTCTAACTTTATTCGAAATTCATTTCAGAACGCATACAAGGTTGCAACTTACAGAAAAACATTTAAGAACTTTAAAAGCAAAGGCAATATCTATAAGGTTCCCTGGATCGACGGTAATGTCACTCGACTATGTGAAAAACGTAATAAATTATACAGATCTTGGAAAAATAGATGCAATGATCATAAATTAAGATTAGAATTTAATAAAACTCGCAATAAATTACATAAAATATTAGAAACTAAACGTAATCTTTATTACGTCAATCAAATTAACAGTAATTTTAATAATACCAAAAAAATTTATCAAATCGTTAACCAAATGCTTGGTCGGGTGACACTATCAATTGATGCCGCGATACTAAAAGCCTTTGATGCCCAAGGCCTAACGACAAAAACTATCGCTGACAACTTTGCACTTGGGTTTGATAAAGCAGTCAAGGACATACTTCCTAACTGTAGTTTAAAATTAGTCGACCCTAAAAGCTATTCTAAGCCAATTAATTCCAGCATTTTATTTCAAAAAGCATCAGGGGATAAAATAACTAAAATAATAAATAAATTAAGTTCTAATAAAGCTCCGGGTCAAGATAACATTAAATTATCAGATATTAAAATAATTGGAGATGACATAGCAATAGCTATAGCAAATTTAATCAACTGCAGTGTAGCTTCTGGGATATACCCTGATGAGCTGAAACTTGGTTGCATCAGGCCAGTGTTTAAGAAAGGCAAACGTAATGATTACTCTAATTATAGACCAATTACGTTATTATCATCTATCGATAAGATTGTGGAGAAATATGTTTGCGAACAAATACACAAGTTTTATAAGAAACACAATGTTATTTATGAAAATCAATTTGGGTTCCAATCCGGAAAAGGTACAAATGACCTATTATTAAGATTTACTGATGAAGTTAATGAGCAGTTAAATGATAGGAAGCAAGTGCTAGCCTTGTTTATTGATTTTTCACGTGCGTTTGACACTCTGGAGCATAAACAATTGGTTAATAAATTGGATAGTTGTGGAGTACGAGGTCCCTTACTCAAATGGTGTGAAAACTATTTAATTAACCGAAAATCTTCAGTTAAAATAGATAACATTTACAGTGAACCTATCACAGCAACTGAGGGTACAGCCCAAGGTTCTGTGTTAGGACCCCTTCATTACCTGTCGTATGTTAATGAAATGAGCAACTATATTAACTCCTGCAGTTGTTATCAGTTCGCCGATGATACATGCATTGTAGCAGCTGATAAAGACCCACTAAAGGCTTGTGCTCGTTTGCAACACGATTTTAACAATTTATCAAGATGGTGTCATGATGCAGGCTTAGTGATTAATCTAGCTAAAACTAAACTCTTACTCATTAAATCCCCCTTTATTAAATTTTCTCCCCAAATCAATATAATTGCTCATAATCATAACTGTTTTCATGGTCTTAATAATAGTAAATGTGATTGCCCCTTTATAGAAACTGTAAATAATATGAAATATCTTGGATTAACTATAGACCATAAATTCAATTGGTCAAATCACATTGATCATGTATCCAGTAAATTAAGACAGTTCTTAGCAAATATTATATTACTTAAAAATCGTATCCCTTTCAAGGTCAAGTTAATGTTATACAACTCTTTGGCTGAATCCTATATTCAATATGGTATTAGCAGCTACGGTCGTACATATAATACATATCTAAATCAAATTTACAAACTCCAATTAAAAATATTAAAAAACATTGTCTCAAATAAAATCAAAATACAATTCTACGGAAATGACCTTGGTCTTTTTAGGCATTGCAAAACCTTACCTGTTCACACTCTAGTTAAATATGCGTTACTTAAGGAACAATTCTTCAATGAATCACTTCGTAAAAAAATCAAACACCCTGTATACACGCGGGCAGTAGCTCAGAACCAGTTGTGTGTGCCGCTCGCTCACAATGCTTACGGCGAGCGAACAGGCTGGCATATGATACCTAAACTAATTAATGATTTACCTGTTGACGTACGCGACAGTATTACGCAAAGTAATATTAAACTAAAACTTAAATCATATTTTCTAGCTAATTTATAATTCGTTTTAGTACTTTCTATTAAAATTTATAATAAAAGAACTCACCTATCCTACTTACCTAACTTACCTAACAATTAATTTTAATATGCGAAATGTACTTACCTAGTTCCAGTTTTTTACATACTTAGGTGTTTTGAGTTAGGTAGTTATTGTTATTTAATTTTGTACTAACTATTTAATATTAATAATTACACTGGTTTTAATATATTGTGTAGACTTAATGTAGCATTACATTACAAACCTTAGTGGTTTTTTGTGCTATATTTACCAATTTTTATTGTAAACTTTTTTACTATGATAAATAAAAAAAAAAAAAAAAAAAAAAAAACTAGCTAGCGCGACATAGATGTTTAGTCTGTCAATGTTATTGCGGTTCTGTCAATGTTATTGCGGTACTGTCAAGTATTTGCTGTCAATAAACATTTTATTTTATTTTTGAAGTGAAAACTTCTTTAGCACCGTTGTGATTTGATAGTCGATGAAACGAAAAAGCGACAGTAAAATAGACTGACACATAAATTCATAAAATGTAACGTGAGAGAAAATAAGGTAGAAAGCATTATACGTGTTTATTATTACGTTACAAAGCTTGAGAAAAGGCATCACAACAACCGTGGTGTTTTGTATACGTGTACGTATTATACGTTTGTTTTTTGAAGGTTTCACTTCTACCACATGTGAATTGCACACATGTTTTTTCTATTATAATGTCAATGAACATCATACTCATACAACTTAATATTATGAGATTAGGCATAATCTAATCCAATCATATAATATTTATTAAGAATAATATAGATAAATGATTCAGATGACTTTACGTAAATATATTTCAAAATATTTAATAGGTAGATCAATATATAGATCTATCCCGCCGATCTATGCCAATGAGTTAGACCCAAGAGAAACTCAATGAACAATAAACTCAAAAACGTTTTTTGGGTCTTGGGTCTAACCCGGTCTAACTCGTCTAATTAGAATAAATGATGGGGAGAGTACTATTATAGTACTATAATAGTGTACATGGTTATTATTTTATTAGGTAAAATATTAGCTTCATTTTTGAAACTTATCTTAGTCCCATTTTAGTCTAATTGTCAAGTTGACTGCGAAGGCGCTTTTATATTGAGTTTAAATTGATTGAAAATCTTTCTTTCGTCTTAATATATTTTCTGGATTCAGTTACAAAGATAATTTAATTATAATGAATATGAAACATTGTTTTTATAGTCAATTTTAATAACTTTATGTGAGTACAAATATTTGTTTTGTTGACAAAATAAACGTTTGTATGTGTCTTGTGTGATCTTTTGCATGAGATATTCATTAATTTTATTAGTCCCCTTAGGGCCTATTTTTAGTCTTTCTAAGTCTTTTTTTCCGCTCATGTTTACTCTTTCGTTTTGTGTGTGTGCTAAAAAATGTTTTCTCTCTTTCTTTTCTTTTTTTCTATTCATTACTAGTTCATTGTTCATTGTTAAAGCTGTAATACAAATAATTTTGTATTTGTATTCGTAACTTCTTCAAAGATGAAACGGCACGGAACTCCCTCGGGTCTCATTTAACCTCGCAAACAAGTACTCTCGTAATCAAGGAAAGTATCCAAAATTGGATGTAAAGAAGCCTACTGGCATCAGGTGGGAGAACGCGAGAACAAACGAGAACGAACATAAAAATGTTTTCCCTATATTGATTATCTAAGGAACTCGCAGTATTTTCGTTCGCATACCTAATATTATTCATACAAACTTTGTACTGTTGCACCACTTAGAGATTGAAATTAAGTGAAATTAAGTGACTAATCAACTCAAAATTCCCGTTCACTCCTCTACCTTCTATGGAAAGTCGTTTACAGTGCAGGCTGTCTGCTTCTGGGACGCGTTGCTTGTAAATATCAGAAATGCCAAGACTTTTCCCATCGTCAAAAACATGGTCATGAAACATTATTTGTCGTGGTGTTATACTTAGTTAGTTCTGTATTGTTGATTTATTAGACTGTTTATTTTTACTATTATATCTATTGAGTACATAATGTATGTAAGTATAGTAATTTATATCAATCTTTGTTTAGTTTATACGTTATATGTAATTGTAATGTAATAAGTATGTAATTATATAAATGCACGGCACCTACATGCCTCTTCTCTGTTTATTTATAGTCCAGTACATCCAACGGTTGCAGAGTAGAGATCCGTTGGGAGAGATCGCTATTAGCGATAACACCGCCCATTATATTGCCTTAAATAAGTTATGTTATTGTTATTGTAATATGCTGTGAGGTAGGTAGTCAATAAAGAGTTATCTATCTAATTATCTATGTCTACCAGTTATTGAGGAGGTCAGGTCATGACCAAGGACTTTGATTTGCCTATTAACTCTGTCACCAGTGTAGGTCACTAACTCATTCGAAAAAGTTGGTCATGACTTTGATTCTAATAATGTTTATAAACGTCTAAACATAATAACGTTACAAAAACTAAAAAGAAAACCGACTTCAATGAAGAAAAATTTGAGCCGATATCAAATTCGAGCCCATCAAAAATATCATTCCCTATTTTTTCACCCCCGGTTCGATAAACCGTAAACACCACTGGAGAGTCACAAGAAATCAAAATACGACATTACGTTTACTTGAATGACACTTTTATTACCGCTATTTAAATTTGAAATTATTAAAAAACCTAACCTATTTGATTTAAAAACCAAAATACCGTACCGATTTTAATGAAATTTCCATGGGACCAATCGGAATGATCAATCCTTTTATATAAAAAAATATTTTTAGTACATAAAAAAATACAACTGAATTGAGAACTTCCTACTTTTTTTAAATCGGTTCAAAATGTTGGAACTACAACATTCACAGTATCTAGTAGAAACAAATTGACGATCATGTTATCGTAAACTTCAGCTGAGTAAACAAATTGACTTTCTCAAAACCTATTAACAATTAAACTTCAATTCCAACTCAATTGAAACCGCGTTCCAATTAATCCTCCAACTCAACGTAACAACTCCATCGGTTGATAGCTTTTTACATTGCGGAGCACGGATTAAGGATCGTTTAGACTGAGAGCAAGCGAACGTAGAGCGCGCGTAGCTGGCGTAGCGCGTTCGTAGCATTATGCGTAGACGTTCTTTTACCGATGGTAAAAGTACCATAATGCTGAAAAAAGTGAGTAGGTAGTTACAGTACCCTCACAGATATATTTAATTTATCTTGCCACTGGAAAAGTGTACATGAAATATCGATCGCCGTCTCCGAGCAGTAACTTTGGTTGATTTTACAAAAGTTTCTACTACGGCTCAGTGGAAACATTCCCTTAGTAAAGCATTCAATTATTTATTGAATCGAGTTGAAGTTACTTGAGGTCTGAGGATTGTGGGTCCTAATTGGAACAGCTTTTCATTGAAGAATGGTTTCTTAGGATTAGTCTTAAGGATTTAGATCTTAAAATGTGGAGAGCTGATCATTACAAGTTTCGAATGAGGAGAATGTTTAAACCGTAAATGAAATTCAAGATGGTTTCGAAACATTTGGGAAACTTTTCTATTCAGATCGAAATTCTACTTTGTTTTCGTAACAAATTGAATCTCACAGCGCTAATATCGGCAGTTTGTTTTATCCCCTCCTAACACTTTACGCTTTCTTTGAGAAAAAAGCAATTTTCTTGTTAGAATTTTAATAAAAAGTTCAACGTTAAATTATATGCTTGCTTTTACTTACAAAAGGCTCGCTTGATAATCTTCTTTCCAAAATCGAAGGCTCAAATAGAATTATTAAAAGCTTTTCAATATTATAATTCTTATATATCAAACTAAAAAAACGGTTTGAAATATTGACTATTTTCTTAGTATATTCACGAGTCAAAATGTCGATATATTTATATATTTCAAAAATATATCGATACTTTAAATAATATGCTATTTGATCCTTATATACTAGTATTAAGAACTATAAATCTAAATCTTATGTTGAGTACCAATTTGTTGGCATGATACGCGGAAACGACAGATCATATCTCGAAAGATGTTTGGACACTCGTTAGCACAAGTGATTCTCGTTTTCATTCAATTTGATATCTATTCTCGTGTTAAATTCTTATTGACAGATCCATTGGTTAATAAGCCGTTACGTGATGGAATGTGGAATTAATGGTAGGTTAAATGCTTTCATCTCAGCGATACAAAGGAACGCCTGATTCAAACAAGTGTTTGTATATTTCTGTAACCATGGGTGCAAAGTAGTAAAAGTTTTAATGGTTTCGTTCCAATTTGGTGTGTTGATGTATTACTTATAACGTAGATTGTGTATTGTCTTGTAGTGAGATCGCAGGTGTTTGTTAATGTTTTTGTAAGCGATTGTACATGAAATAAAATGACTCGACGCAATCTTGATTGGATTTAAATCAGCAAATTTTGCGATAAAATTGTTGAATCTAACTTATTTTTAAAGCTTCATCAGGGTGGATTATCGTTTTCACAACCATTAATCCACACAAGCTTACTCGTGTACATTATTTATATATCTATATGGCTAGCGATTCAGAATATCTAGTGCTTCAGCTACAAAGTAATAATTTGGTATCATCATAGTATCTTATTTCATCATTAAAATGATAGAAGTGGCAAAGCCATGATCTCAGACGAGAGGTCAGAACAATTACATGTAATTACACAGAGCGATGATAACTCACTGACCTTGTTCACACGTGATTAAACAGATCAACTATATGATTACACTTCTACAACTAGCAGTTTTTTTCGTTCGTAAATATCGTTTTTGGCAGTAGTAAATAAAGGTAGTTCGTCAACTGATAACTAATATATACAATTTGATTAGATTTTTTTAAACATCCGAAATCTTCGTGGAAACAATCCCCGAAATATCCCGATACACATATTAGTTGTTGGTTGAGGTTGAGTAATATTATTTTTAAACGACCTCAAAAAGAGGAGTTTCTTATTTTTGCATGTTTGTTATATCATAACTCCGTCATTTATGTTCATAACAGAGTTATGATATGTAAAAATATTTTTTTTAAAGGAAAGAATATACTTTACGATTGGTCTTACAGAAATTTCATCAAAATCGGTTTAGTAAGTTAAAAACTTCTCCCATGGTTTTACGCTTTTTGGTAATTTTTTATTTTTCTAAATTCGTATACTTGGATAACATATTTTTTCCAGTTACTTTGATTGAAAACCAAAGTACTGAACCGATTAAAAAATTTAATTCAAACCCATTAAAAATTTTACCCCGGATACAAATTATATCACCACCAAAGTTAAAAACTTATTTTGGCTCAAGTTTTTATTCAATGAAGTCGGTTTTCTTATAAGTTTTTAAAACGCAATGCTACATATATAACTTATTGTACCACTTGAAGACTAAAAAGTCTTCAAGGAAGTCTTTTAAGTTTCGCTATGTCCGTCTGTCTGTTGTGAAAAAAGGCGATAATTTGATGTTTATTTGTAACTATATCACGCAGTATATTATATTTTGGCTGCAATTTTCGTTAAATATTTGCTAGACATTTGACTGGCCTGTCAGCTCAGTTGGTAGTAGCTCTGCCTTCTGCGCTGTAGGTTAAGGATTCGATTCCCTCTCAGGATAAACATTTGTATGATGAACTTAGGTGTTTGTTCTGTGTCTGGGTGTTATAAAGTATCATAAGTATATAAAAATATAAAAGTATTTTATCAGTCATCTGGTCACCATAATACAAGCTAAGCTTAGTTTGGGGCTAGATGATGTTGTGTGCATCGTCCATCAATATTTATTACTTATATTGAGATGTAGAAAGGAAATAACATATAGACTTTTTATCCACGTACCGGGCAAAGCCAAGGCAGTAGCTAGTCAGCTATAACAAGTAATTTGCTAAGTAAACTAGCAGAGCTTGGCGGTTATTGTTCAATGCTCGCTGTAGCAAATCTGGGACACAACCATACAACCCAAATAGGTTCATAGGTTCATTATTATGTTCAGTGTGCTGTAAGATTGAACGATGTCCCTATAGTAACGTCCACTCGGGCCTGAAATTGGATGGTGGATTGTCGATTCACTGTTGACGAGTTGGAAACTGTATTGAGGAATAATTAATTTGGATAAAATTGATGGCGAGATAATAATAATAATAATATTGCATATAACATTTCCACAGCATCATCTGGCCCCAAAGTAAGCAGAGCTTGTGTTATGGGTACCACATGACTGATTTACTACTTATATACTTTTTTTTTGTAAATACATACATAATATACATAGAAACACCCAGACCCGAGACAAATACTTGCAGATCACAAACAAACATTTGTCTCGCGGCGGGAATCGAACCCGCAACCTCTTGCGTCTCAGCCGGTCTTTAGCCCACTGCGTCACAGAGGTCGTCAAGATAAGTCGAAGATTAAGATTAAAATCGTAGGTCGGGTAAGATTTAGATTGGTGGAAGACATGGCACAAACGAAGAGAGGTATATGCACAGCTGCACATGATGATGATGACATTAGCTTGGAATTTATATATAGTGGAGGATTTTAGAGTTTTCAAACGTTAACTTTATTGAAATTAGCACTTTTATCTATTACTTAATGCTGCTTGCGGCCCTGCACGCGTGGTGCATACATAAAAAGTAGCCTATGTCCCTTAGATACAATCTATCTCTGTACCAAATTTTATCAAGATCCTTTAAGCCATTTAACCGTTTAACGGCTAAACAAACAAACAGATAGACAGAAACATTTTGATAAACACGAGTTTACTCACGTATTATTTTGTGCACTTTGAGTGCAAACCGTGAACTCGAGCGGCAAAGAGCGGACCGCGGATCAAACTCACCCTGATAAAGATTCTCTAGATTAATCGAAACAGTGTCGGTACCTCCATCGACAAAATAATACGTGAGTATATCCGTGTTTATCAAAATGTATAGTACAACTCACGAATGTTTTGAAAGTGAGACAGAAACATATTCAATTGTATAATGTTAGTATGGATGCCCTGCATATATAAATTGAAATTTACCTATAAATATTTTTTTATTTCATATCTAACCAGCTAGTATTAAACCTATTATGTGTAAAAAGGCTTTACTCGTTTAATAAACAAACCTGTGTTGCGTAAAGTTTTCCGTAATTTTATATATAACTTTATAAAAGCCGTGAAGGTTATGGCTTAACATCACATCGTCGGAAACTTGTTACATTGTCGAATTTTCAAGTGAACATAAACGAAAATACAAGTGAAAATAAAGTTATTTAAAATTCAGCTTCCTGTTTCGTCGCTAAGTTTCTGGTTAGGAGCTTTTTAAACCTATTTCATTGGTTAACTAAGGGTGCATTGTTATACCGGGACTTGCTACAAAGTCAGGAGCAACCATTAGTATAATAAATAAATATTGGTGGAGAATGCACACAAAACAATATAACCCAAAACTATGCATAAATTGGACCCGATGGACCACCCGATGAACTGACGACATTGTAAAGATCGCAGGAAGTCGGTGGATGGAGAGGGCTCAAAATCGTTCTTGCTGGAATTTTATTGGGGAGGAGGCCTATGTTCAGCAGTGGACTTCTTAAAGGCTGATATGATGATGAGATGATTTATAGAATACCTTAATATGATTATTTATAATACAGAAGAAACCTATGCTCATACCCTGATCCGTAGAGTTCGAGACAGTCACAAGAGCATCCTGAAAACTATACCGGATAGGTACTCGTCGCCGATGTGGCCAAAGTTGGTATGCAGGGTGATCTCAGAAAACTGATCGTTACTCTAGTGATCGCTCTGTGAACCAGCATAAGCTTCTTTTTTTACTTTGTATCTTTTATATCATTATATTACTAACTCTCTTTTGTCATATTCATATGTGCTACTAACTATGGATCTAAGTTGTCGGAAGTAAAAAGATTTGAATTTGAACTTGAATAACACAAATATTTGTCCTGGGATAAATGGAAATCGAACCCTCAACCTATATCGCAGCAGGTAGAGTTTTTACCAACTGAGCTGACAAGTAAAAGTCATTAGTCTAGTAAAACGTATTTACTATTTTTAGAAAGACATGTTTTTTGCATAATTATTGATAAATAAAAGATAGTCGGTTTTTAATTACTTTCATCCTCAACCAGCAGTTTGAGTTTGAGGAATTCATTTAAATGTAGTTCTAAATACTTCTAATGTACGAACATCAATTCAATCATAATAAAGTTTCACTTTCACCGCCAATTTCCAACACTTATCTAAATTATTTTAATTAAAACTTTTGGCATACAAATTAAAACTTCGCAAATTATCGATTTTATGCGAAATAAATCGCAATTTGAGATAGTAAATCGCTTCAATCGGCGCGGACCAAATTGCTTCTGATGATATATTTAATTAACCTCAGAGAATGCAATTTTTTTTTTCTTTTTATGTTGATTCTTTTGACGTAACCTAATTACCTGATGTTGTTTTATGGCTTTTCTAAATTACATTAAATATTTAAATTTGGTAGACTAAATAAAAAATCGATTAGTTACCTAAATAGCGAATAATACATTTATGTTTAAATAAACTCAAAATAATAATAAATGTACTTAATTAAGGTTTTTTTACTTATTACCAAAAGAAAACTATACACCCAGAGTACTTTCAGTTGGATTTACATAAAATCGTATTGAAGATGATATTTTTTAACCGAGGTTTTCGTACATAAAACGATCGAACTCCCGTGGAAGTGCGAAACCAAGTTTATATAATACAATTCGTCCTTAAATTTATAAATCTAAACAATAGCGCGATTGGCCGTATCACTAATCAGCGACACCTAGTTATAAAATTATACTAAAATCCCGTTTGACACGAAGAGTTAAAAACCCTAGAACTACATACCGATCTCTTCTGATGATGATGATGCTCGAGTTTCATGTTGGCGCATCGGTTCAGCGCCGTCAGTCGCCTGAAGAGTGACTGTAGAGAGTCTGCGTCTAGGAATGGATGGTCGTTCTGGACGCCTGACACGTCTATCGGGAACTGAAGATCTGAAGCAAAAAAAACATATACTGAGCTTACATTATGAAACTAGCACATTAGCACATCCTAGTACCATAAGTTCGAAGGTATCGGTTAGTGTTTCCTCTTAGCGGCGATAGGCTTGTAACCTGTCACGTACAGAATACAAACAACTGTGAAATGTTTGGGCATGTGCCAAATTTTTAGACATGCTATGCTTTGGGGATACCCAAAGATTTAAGTAACGATCTGAGGAGATATATATCGAACCTAGTTACAATCGTGAGCAATTTAATATTGTATTTTTTTTATAAATTACTTTTGTATTCAAGTTAACTGTACTACATGGGTAACTGTATGGCGTAGTTGTTTAATAGTCAAGTTAAATACTTTTTGTGTATTTATAACAGTCTAATTTAGCATTTTATGCAGAGCGGTTGATGCGCGAGAGTTGTCATTTAGCACGGAAGCTATGTATGTTATAATCAAAATCCCTGTACATTGACAAAAAAAAACGGCCAAGTGCGAGTCGGACTCGCGCACCGAGGGTTCCGTACAAAAGTAAAAGTTCACCCATCACGACAATCGAGTCATAGATAGTAACTAAAAATTTACGGTTTTCGCAATTTTGCTTTATCTGTGCGTCCTTCATAAGACGTTGCTTCGTACCAAATTTCAAGATTCTGAGTTCACGGGAAGTACCCTGTAGGTTTTGATTCCGTACGAGTGTCGAAAATTTGCGGCATAAGCGGCTGTATCTTTTGATTGCGTTGGCTTAGAAGTTTATTTTTTTCACAGCTTTAAGGGACAGTAGACTTGAGTATGTTATATAAATTTCAGCTTGGTACCTCCACGCGTTCCTGAGAAAAAGGGTCTTGACAGACAGACAGACAGACGGACAGACGGACGGACAACAAAGTGACCCTATAAGGGTTCCGTTTTTTCCTTTCGAGGTACGGAACCCTAAAAATATATAAAAAAACGTTTTTTAGTTCGTTCTTTGGCTACCTGAACAGATAAGTTGGTGGCAGTAGAATAAGTACTAGGTATTGATACTTCATTTGACATTTAATGAAGTATACGCGTGGCTCATATAAATTAATTTGCTTGTCTCGTGTTAATTCATGTTTGATTGTGTAATCTTAGAGGATTTCGTGTCAATAATTGAATTCTAAGTATATTATGTTACCTTGTGATTAGTACGACGAGGAATCTACGAAAATACGAAACTGTTACTCCGCGTTGACGTTTAGAATAAACAAATACGACTGCAAGTTTGTAAATGATTCGACAAGATACGAATTTGTGACATCATACTAAAAACAATAAAAACACTTGACACTGCCAAAATTTACCCAAAGACAGATGCCATAAGAAATTAAAAAGAAGCTTAGGAATCTATTATTATTGATACAATATAACGTCCACACTGTTATGTTGGTGACTATAAAACACGGAAATACTTACATCGAGTATTTTATTACAAGACATCTTCAGACGTCATATCAACCTACATTCCTAAACACTTATGTCCCACCAATCTACCCACACCTCAATGCCATAACGTTATTATTATCTGTGACGTCATGGTGAATGACGTTTCCTTCCATTTTAGTTTGAGATAAGGAAAGTCTTCTAGCGGAGAGAGTACTTCGTTTGAGGAAAGGTGTTTGCCTGACGCTATCATGATTGTAAATGTAATAACTAAAAACAAACTATTTTTATCAGTATAACGAATTCTCGGCAATCTTTTAAAAATACAAAGATGAATCGCAAATGCGTGCGGATTGCGGATAAAACTCACACTGTCGAAGATTATGCTGAATCAAATTATACCAAAAAACAGTGAGCTTTCATCGCCATAATACTTGAAATAAAACTCGTGTTTCTCCAAATTTATCAAAATCAAATGTAAAGAATATATATTTTAAGAGTAATATTTACAAAGGATTTAAGCCATGACTATTAACTTTATCATCATTGGCCTTAGTTCATCTGTTGAAGATGATTTAGATGGCGTCAGTCAAGTTACAGAGCAGTTATTCGTAATTGAAAACATTCGTTCATGGATCCACTCCAGCAAGCTGAGGTGGGTGAAGTTTCTCCACTGACGACACTCAGCCTGGGATTCTGTTTGATAGCGCAGGCCTTCCAAAGATTTACAGTCTTCATACAATTATGTGGCCTTATTGTACTGTACGTGTCATTCAAATGTCAATGAATAAAGATAGAAATTAGCTACGAAATTATTGATTTATGGCCGTCTTGCGAAGCAAACATTGCTCTCTTATATTATTTATTTTTCTTGAGTTATTTTATTTTTATTAGTAAAGTAATATTGGTGTTTTTAGTTAAATACAGGTAAATAAATAAATAAATAATCTCGGACATTTCACACAGCATCATCTGGCCCCAAAGTAAGCAGAGCTTGTGTCATGGGTACCACATGACTGATATACTACTTATATACTTTTTTTTACTTATTATACGTAGAAACACCCAGACCCGAGACAAATACTTGCAGATCATACAAGCATTTGTCCCGCGGCGGGAATCGAACCCACAACCTTCTGCGTCTCAGCCATACCTTAGCCGACTGCGCCACAGAGGTTGTCAGAGGAGTTAAATAGAGGTAAGTAGATACGTAGTTAATTTATATGAAAGGCACCATTTTATACAAAATAACAAATGACGAACGACAAGATACGACTTTGTGACATACTATTAACAATATAAACACTTGAAACTGGATATAAACAAATATACATTAACATAATTATATACATACATTATATATATATATAAACAAATACAATAAATATTCATACATTAAATATATATAAACAAATATACATTATTATGACACATGCTAATAACGAAGAAAAAGACGGAGCTATGATATTGATCCAAAGACTAGAAAACCTATATTTCAAGCACAATAATCTTTATGAATCTCGCAAAATAATTACAAAATCTAATAAAACACATAATGGCGATGGAAATGGAAGAACGGCGGATGCAATGAAACTAGGAAATGCTTTCAGAGCGCGGGAACGTTCGCACTTCCATTGAGAGACGTTGCTGTAGCATTTTAGAAAAGCTGGTTCACTCCAAACGATATCCATACGATAGTGAAACTCGCCGAATCTTAGTTTGCGCAGTGTTCATAAAAACTATGAAAATAAATATATAGTTTTGCGCAGTTATTGAGTCCGTAGCTTATTACTTGATAATAAGTGCTTCAACTGCCTTCTTTTACACTGTTAAACGTGAGGGCAAGTAAATAAACACAATTACGGGAAACGCGATCTGAACTCGACGTTCGTGGAATAAAGGAGTGGAAATCAGGTTAGGAAACACGAAAAATCATTTGGTTAGCTTTAGCGACGACCGAATAAATCAATATGATATCAGGAGCCGTACTGAGAATTTCACTTTTAAACGCGAGTTGGCGCGGACCGCGGATCAAACTCACTCTGATGAAGATTCTCTAGATGAATCAAAACAGCCAGTACCTTCATCAATAAAATGATATGTGAATAAACCCGTGTTGCCAAAATGATACCAATGAATTGTTGAATGTTGATTGTTGATTATTTGGTTTAGCTTAATTAAGGAAATTTTACTAATACATATGTGTAAAAATATGAGAATTGTATAAAAATGTTTGAGAAAAACTGAGATCCCATAATACAATTATTCAAAGATTTTATAAATAAAACGAGATTTTGTCAAAATACATTGTCTAGAAAACTCGTGTTGTAAAAATAATTTAATGCAAAGCCGTTAAGAAAACCACAAAACAATAAAATGAACATTAAAGTCGCGTAAAATATAACAATCAAGTTATCACAGCCATAAAACTAGGACGACTGTCTACGTCTGCGTCAAGCTACTTCTGGTTCCGGTCAGGGGAGACGGAAGTGGTGGGTGAGTTCCGGCGCAGTCGAGCGGCAGCTGTCGAACACACAAACTATAGGATGCTAACGCATGTCGAACATGTAGGACGCACTTGACTAGGTATAATTTAACTTGCAGTACGTAGAACTCACGATATAAATGAATGAATAAACACAATACGAATCATCAAAAATGAAATTATTCCAAAAAATTACCTAGGTACAATTTGTACTTACTTAACTACAGTGAAATACATCATCAACATCAACAGATCGATTTTACTCACTGCTGAACATATAGGCCTCACATTGTTCGTACCTCGATCATAGTTAGTTTCAACAAACTAACTTGCAACTTTGTTTATATAGTCTACCCATCTCGTTGCCAGTCGACCCAATTTTCTATTATAATATAAGGGAGTTTTTTAATCAATGGACGATATACTGAATAAGATCACTGGTAAAGCGATTAAAATCAATATATATGTCACATCATAAATATATGTCATATTTTTTGATTCCACCATTCATTCGCTGCCTTACTAATAATGAAATTTATCTAGAGTAAATCTGTACAATAATTACAATGCTATATATACCATTATCATATCCATTAGTAGCGTCTATTAGCTGAACACTCCATGAAAATCAACACAGACCGTTTCTATTCTCATACAATAAATAATTGACGAATGTTACTAACTGTTACTAAATTATAGAAACTCGGCATCAGAGGTTCTATTACAAAGTTGTTATTATTCAGGGTTGACGCGTGGTCCGACGAGTCTGGCGTTGACGTGATAGACAGTATGACACTGACGTGCCATTTGATCTTTGATACACGAAAACGCTCTGTAAAGGTTTAAGATCGAGTATGGATTCTTCAGTAACATAGATCTGCTAATTTAATATTTCTTACTCCTTTTAGTGCATGTTTTATTCAGTAATCTTAGCGGAATTTTAATGAATAAGTTGTGACTACATGGAAGTATGAACAATTGAATTAACTGAGTATTATGGTGCAATATGATTTGAACGACGAGGAATCCCAAGAAAATGTTAAACGGCTATTCCTCGTCTTACGTCTAGAATTGACAATTGACCATCGACTAAGACTTTAACAAACAAATTTACTATAAACAAATATAAACTCTTGACACTGGCAAAATTGACATTATTATGTCACATGCCATAAACAAGGAAGAAGTAGATCGAGTATGCAATTTTCACGATTTACAGGACATACCTTTAGACAGAGCATAAAAATACATACTCAAGTTATTGTACGTGGGTATTTTTAATTTCATATTTTTGTTCTATTATTCCGCTGATGAAACGTTAATATGTCCCAGTAGGGCTGTCACGGGAAACTTTTTAATAAACATAAACAGAAATAATTCATAATTTGTGTAAGCTTTATAATTAGAAGCTTTCACGAGACGATTACATTTTGCACACGAATTAATCTTAATTTTGCAATATATTGTAATTTGAAGGCGCTTGGAAGTGTAAATGACAAGGTTGTTGGGTATTTATTTAAGTATGCCTAAATGAGAATTAAAATTAGTAGGTACTTTCTGTACTTATTATGAAAGTCCACATCGATGTGATCAACTGGACTTTTTAGGGTTCCGTAGCCAAATTACAAAAAACGGATCCCTTATGGATTCATCATGTCTGTCTGTCTGTCACAGCCACTTTTTTTCCGAAACTATAAGAACTATACTGTTGAAACTTGGTAAGTAGATGTATTCTGTGAACGGCATTAAGATTTTCATACAAAAATAGAAGAAAATTTTTGTCGGGGTGTCTATGGATAGGTCTTCAAAAATTATATTGAGGTTTCTAATATATTTTTTTTTTAAACTGAAGAGTTTGCGCGAGAGACACTTCCAAAGTGGTAAAATGTGTGTCCCCCCACTGTAAATTCTAAAATAAGAGAATGATAAAACCAAAAAAATATATGATGTACATTACCATGCAAACTTCCACCGAAAATTGGTTTGAACGAGATCTAGTAAGTAGTTTTTTTTATACGTCATAAATCGTAAATCGTAAATCTTGCTGCTACGGAACCCTTCATGGGCGAATCCGACTCGCACTTGGCCGCTTTTTTTTGATACATGGTAATGAACGTTAATGAAACTAGCAAAAGGGTTTTTAGTTCATCCGTCTATTCCAAATGAGACAAATGTAGTAAGAATATTTGATTAGTTGGATAAAAATACAAGAATTTTTTTTTTAAATACTTGTGAAATGAAGTACATTCGTTACGAACATGTATTTATTTATTATTAAGAATGCCAATAACATACATTATCTATACACTTACTAAGGTACAAGTTTGAGCTATGTACTAACTGATACAGGACGGTAGGTACGCATTATGGACAGACACCACATTTTTAAAGGCAGAGTAAAATCCAAATAAATAATCTAAATTATTAGTATAGGTGGAATGGAAAGTATCGTAATATGTAGTGGAATCCAAAATGCAAGTCCACTGCGTTAGATAGATAGATCAAATGATAGAAAATATTTTATAGCACACCATAAATACATTGGACTAGTTGAAAAAAATAACAATGTTTTGATAGTCGGTAGTACAATGGGCGGTCTTATCGCTATGTAGCCAGACCTCTCTGCCAGACAACCTTGTGTTACTAAAGTAGGAGCCAGTATATACCAACGCAAAAGAGAGACGCTATCACAGATATAGCGGGACGAGATTAGGCTTGCACAGGATTAGAAGGAAGGGCAGCACAAAGGGAAGCATGTACCCACAAAATTTCATACAGGGTCTTTTGGCTGAAGCTTTCGACAAAATTCCAACGCGTAGCTACCTCCAAGTTGCTAGGTATATTATGCAGAGTCGAGACCTTTTTGTTACAGATATATGACATACTCTCTGTATTCTCCAATTTTGTTAATTTTGTTTTTTTTATTTTTGTTCTGATTGTGTGTGCTTGTGTAAAAAATAAATGAATGTCTATGTCTATACCCAGCAGTGGATAAAGTCGGGCTGTGGATAATTAAATAAATAAATATAAATAATGCCGGACATTTCAATTACCCATACACCATCACCATCATCTGGCCCCAAAATAAGCAGAGCTTGTGTTATGTGTACCACATGACTGATATACTACTTATATACTTTTTTTTTATATACATACATATTATACATAGAAACACCCAGACCCGAGACAGATACTTGCAGGTCATACAAACATTTGTCCCATTGGTCAGCGGGAATCGAACCCGCAACCTTCTGCGTCTGACCTGGAACTAAGCCCACTGCGCTACAGAGGTCGTCTAAATGGATAATGTTGAGACTTGTCCGACACCGACGTCAGTTGCGAGGCAACCCTATTCAGGTGTAGCGGTGGTGACAGGGAGTGACACGTCATTGTCCTACCTACGTGTTTGTGACGCAACAATAGAGACAATAGCGTTGTGATGTCTTTTGATATGCTGTGAATTGTTTCCAATACTAATGTACTAACCTACTTGTATAGTCTATTCGCTAGTGCTGGTGCGACATATTATGGCAATGACATAAGTATAAACAGCAATGTAACAATTCACGATTCCATATTGAAAAGTCTATAGGATTATACCTGATCAAACATTGCTCTCTTATCTTTATATATATAATTCTACTGTACGTGTGTATGTCACTGAACTCCTCCTAAAAAGCTGGACTGATTTGAATGATTTTTTTGTATGCGTTTGGGTGGCGCCCTGGATGGTTTAGATTCACAAATCAGCCCGGCAGATGGCGCTGCAGTCGGTACAATTAGATATATTTTTTTCTTTTTAAAACGCGCGGACGAAGTCGTGAACGGGACAGCTAGTATTATATACTTTTCTTGAGTTATATCCGGTCTTAATAGTAATTTGGGTGTTTTTATCAAATAGAGCTAAATAGTTATTGACTCATGTGTGAATTATTGGAATAAAAGCTTTGATTTTTTTTGTGATACGAGCATAAATAATCCGTATTTATTTTATATGAAAGACAGTATCTTATATAAAGTAACAAATGACGAACGACAAGATACGACGTTGTGACATCATACTATAAATAATATAAACACTTGACATTGGCAATATTGACATTATTATGACACGAGTATGACACACGTCATTAACGAAGAAGAAGAAGAGGCTGTAAAAAAACGGCTATGTGCTATGTTTAATTAACCCTCATTCATAATATTAGTAGTGTTGATTGTAAGAAATTGTGTTTGAAACCCGAAAAGGGACCTAACGTTTGCGAAATAATACGGATTGGGAGTTTTTAGGGTTATAGTAGGTAATAGGTACAGAACGTTCTCAGACAAGTGTTCTTCTCATACTTGACCGTTTTATCTTTCATATTATAAGCAGTTAAAAGATTGTAAGTTTTTTTTAAATAATTCAATGACAATTCTTTCACTGACAGATAGCAAGATTAATCCTAAGTTCTACAGGCTACTTGTATGTGCAAGTAAACCTTGGGACTAGTTATTGTACCTACTAGTTTGGTAGTTTAGTAGTAGTAGTAGTTTAGTCGTGTAACTACTAGACTTGCTAGTTTATTGTAAAGAGAATTGTAATACAAAATTATGCATACAGCATGAATGTTTGTACAACAATATTATCTACGGTTCCACGTTGGTATAACAATCTTGATGTTCTATCAGTCTGCAAGAGTACACAAAGAAGTAATTACCCCAGCTTCTGACGAAGAATTTGACCTTAGAATCCCGGTTTTTATCCCTAGTAATTAATCTCACACAGTAGGTAGGTATACCAGTAAAGAATCTGCAAGAATTTTTACCCCAAGCAATCTCACGTTTCAAGAGTTTGAAACAAAACAAGACGGAGTGCTTACCAACTGCAATTTTACAAATAGCGCTGGTAATTCCTACCTTTTATGTATACTCTTTACTTAAGAGTGCAAGGAGAGTATGTTTGTTTCTATAGACCATTTCTCACCTAACACGAAAATTAGAAACCCCTGAACTGAGAAAGAAAGGCGAACCAGTCTACTAAGCTAAACAAAAAACAAAAACATTTTTTTTTGTGAGCTTATGGGTGATAAGACAGAAATTATCCTAGTAAAAAGAGAACTACACCTTCGAATACCCTTGTCTAGATTTAAAAGGACCATTGAAAATAATTTAAGAAATACAACCCTATAAGATTACTTCAAAGTCCCTGACCGCAGATGGATGAAAAAAACATCATAGCAGTGTATTGTTAATGTTAAAACGCGAAAATTTATGTGGATAATGTTTATTATAATTAGTGACCTAATTCACGTAAATATCACGAGTTCGAATCGAAGCCGCAGCCGCAGGCATTCGCTAGTAAATACTGCAGAAGCACGAGCAGCACAAGAACTGCATTAAATTAGTTATAAAATGCACGTTTGCCTGACTTGCTTATTCCAATTAACCTTCGTAGCACTTTGAAACAGCACAAATATGGCGCACAAACATTTTCAACTAAAATAATTGTAGTTCTGGAACGAGGCAAAACTACGTCACGTAGAAACCATTCGAGCAAAATGTATTGTAGCAACTGGAACGAAATAACGAGAAACGTGGACGTTCCGACAGCTAAATATCATCGTAAGAAACAAACCTATGTTACTTCCATGCGTTAGCATCGTAGTAGTGAAACCTACTGATAGATTCTGTCTGTCTGTCTGACCGCCCCTAATCAGAGATTTTGCTAGTAGACTATTGTAATCAAGATGAACATTTGCACGGTAATGCATATTAGAAAATTATAAATTCAGAACAAAAAATTAAAAATATGGGTTTATGTTTAATTTTTATACCCTATCGTTGTATAGGTCATTTGAATTAGAGGTTTCTTAAAAAGTTATTTGGTACAGATATTCTTTATAAATATTAATTTCTGAAGTGGCCATTTTCGATAGAGGTCAGAGACCCCTCCGTACCGTCTAAACCGCTGGTCAGGGGTTCTTGTTTTTTTTCCACGATTGAAGCATATATGCTTAAATTATAAGAATAAAGATTACGCCTAGTAAGCCTAGATTATGAGTAACAACTTGATTTGTAAACCATAAAAAACCATGAAAGCGCCATTATACATTTATTTAGTTTGCTAAATATGGTTATTATGGTATGGTATGGTTATGGTAAATAATGGTTTGGAAATGGATTGGTTTGGGATCTGACCACTTTACTGATATCTTTCTGATATCTTTACTGACTTCAGAAGCTTTCACTGAACATGGTCATAATGCGTTGTTTTTTATTGTGCTCTAATTAGACTCACGGTACCAAAATCTGAACTCCACTGCTCCAACTCAATCGTCAATTTAAAATGCCTGTCACCATCGGTCGTCGCATGATGCGAATTATCAAACATAAAGTACGTTGGTATTATTTAATGATAATGTGATACTGAAGCGTGCTTACGTATAGCTAGACCCTGTCGAGTAAAGCAAAATTGAACAGAGAACTTTCTAGAACAATTCAGTTATTATTGAAAAGTTTCGCGCATCTCTAAAGATAGGATGTAGTTGGGAGATCTATGAGGAAGTATTGAATTTATCTTTAATCACTAATTGGATCTGACTGATCAATCAACAAGATATTGACAAGCAATATCTAAACTACAGGTATTATACAGAAAAAAAGATGTCATCATCATCATCATCTGCCTACTTTTACCCTTTTACCACTAAGTGGGGTTGCCACAACAGATTATTTTCTCCCATAAATAAATAAATACTTGTGGACGCACAACATAATACCATCTAGCCCCAAACTAATCAGAGCCTGTATTATGATGACCATATGAGAGGATTTTTATTAGACCTATAAGGAATCAAGAGTAAATAATGATTATATTAATGGTTTATTTATTTTTAGCATAACTAAGAAAATACTCATGTATGTACCTAAACAAAAAAGCTTAGGATGAATCAGCTCCAACTCGAATCCGTAACAAAATTAGCAAGGAGCATACAAGCATACGAGTTTCTTGCCGGATTCTACTTGAACTGAGGTTAGGAGAAACCGGCACCTAGATTCACTAGTATGTAAGAAGACGATTCAAAGTAATCCTAGTGATTTTATTAAATAAAAAACATTACTTGTTTATAGTGTGTTTAGGATGCATGCTTCAAATTCTCTAAAGTCCTCCACAAACCGCTACAAAATACGAATTCCAAAAACATTTTCATTCCACAGTATCGTTTTAAAATTCCTTTTGTTGCAAACAGCGAACAGGGTCGTATAAAATTAGCTTGGGCCCACCCGGGCGTGACACACCGCTCGAATGCGCCCGCTTTTATCCTAAACCGGTGAGCCCAAACGTGTGAGTGAGCCCTATTTGCAACCCATCAATGCATAATCATAATCAATATCATAACCTGCCCTAATTTTACATGCTAGTTTGATCATCAAACGGTGAAGGATTACGGCATGTTGACTATTATGGGCATATGCTAAATATAATGTTTTGTCGTGCCTCTGACTACCCTTTTTAGACATACCACAGAATACGTACAAGTACAGAAAGCAGACACTGCGAAATTTAGTAAGAAGGACGATTGTAAGATTGTCTTCGAGAAGAATACAGACTACTTTATCTGAACGTACCACGCGAGCGAAACAGCGTGCAGAAACTCTGTTTGTAATAGCTTATCATAGAAAGATAAAAAAATGCGCACTTCAGAAATTACTTACTACTAAAATAAACCAAAGATACAACTAAATACGACCTCTGTGGCGCAGTGGCGCAGTGAGCTTCTGCGCCTCAGGCGAGGCGCAGAAGTTTGAGGGTTCGTTTCCTGCCGCAGAACAAATGTTTGTATGATCTGTTAATATTTGTATCGGTCTTATGTCTGGGTAATTTTCTATGCGTAATATGTATTAAATAAAACAGTATGTAAGTAGTATATCAGTCCTGTTCTACAGAATAGTGGGAAAAATAGTCGGGCATCGTCACTCTGCCCTCAGACAGATCACTGACACATTTGAAATATATAACCTCTCTTGTATTAGTTTTTCGTAGCTAGGACCAGGACGAGTTTCTTGCCAGTTCTTCTCGGGCTTGAGTTAGGAGGAATTGGAACCTAAATTCACCTAGCATGTAAGACGTTTCCAAATGATCCTTAAATTAAATATCTTTTGACTTTGACTTTGACGTGGAATTAATGAGACAGAAAGAAAGAGTGATGGAAAATATAAATTGTAAGTCAGCTTTAAAGTCCATCTGCCTATATCTGATCCAATAAAACAGTAAATGAAATGCGCTGAAAGGTTTTGTAACAAAATTTCCCTTTTTACCGTCGAATAGGCCTTTGTGAATTAAACGGGACAGAGGTATGCGGCCACTCAGCCGTGCATTCGATTAACTCACTAGAGTTGGGATTTCTTTAATTCGGACTTCAAATCTGAAGTATAATATGTCGTTAGTCTTACAAATATATTATTGATTCAAGTGTGATTTTGCTGAAATCCATTACAAAACATTAAACAGAAATATTTAGTACTATTCTACCAAACTTTTCCTAAAGAGTTAGATACGATGCAGACGAATGCACCTACCTCCCGCCCGCAATTGAAAAGCTATGCAAAGCGTTAGTAAAAAAATTGCGCACGCCATACACACGCAACCTCAAAAAAAATAAGTCCTACAAACACAAAAAGGGAGTACTTTGTGCTTTGAAATAAAATATAAAAGTACGTAATGGTTATATTATGTCAAGTGTGGATGATGAACAAGTGATCAGAGGCAAAGATTTGACAAGCATTTTATTTATGTCAACGACAACTGTCATTAGCTGTCATAACATTGGTGGTTTGCATTTTGAGATTATTTTTGGCGGTTTTGCGAAGCAAACCTTGCGCTTTTATTTATTTTTCTCGTATTATTCTCGTATTACTATTATTCTATTAGTAATTTTTGCGTTTTTTATTAAACAGAGCTAGTTATTGACTCGGGTGTGAACATTTGAAATGAAAGCTTTATGTTTCTTTATGACTCTATCAAAAATAATCCGTATAACTATTTTTGATATGAAAAGACACCATTTTATATAAAATAACAAATTACGAACGACAAAATACGACTTTGTGACATCATACTATCAAAAATAACACTTGACATTGGCAAAAATTGACATTGACATTGAATTTTTAAACGTATGAATTTTTACTACAAACAAGCCATTTTCCATGATTTATGATCCATTGATAGCTTAACTGTTTCGCATATATTTTAAAAATTCGTATAATTCAGTTACTTGTGTGGTACGCGTGGGTCAACTATAAAAAACTGCCTATTTGTTATTTCAAGTCAAGTACAGCTATTTAATTGTGATTGCATCACAAACAAACAATTGATCATCCAAAAATCCAAACGTCCAAGCTAACTTTCACATTTAGTAGAATTATTCTTTGTATAAAGATATATTCGACATATCGAGCTCTCTGCATTTTTATTTAGATTTCGGACAACACGGTTCGAATAATGTTCGGCATGGCACATCCCTATGCTCTACAAACGGGTGCATACAAATGCCTTTTTTGTTATTTTTAATACAAACACTTTCATTCTCAATACAAAAACAAAGTCTATTTTCGTTTTTAATTTTCATGTTACGTTTGTACGTATAGTTCTTTATTTGGTTAAATAATGTTCAATTATTAAACCAGCTGTGTTTCAAGTGGTCAAAGATATATTTCTAGATAAAGGCGATGTTATCTGTAAAAATATACTATTTGAGGATGTATAAAGGCAGAGGCACGTCCAAACATTATTGATGCGATATCCTCACATCTTACTCAGTCGTTTTAAGTTACACTTACTAAAAAAAAATGCTTTTATTTGACGACCTCTGTGGCGTAGTGGGCGAAAGTGGCATGTTTGCGATTTCGATGCCCGCCGCGTAACAAATGTTTGTATGATCTGCAAGTGTTTGTCTCGGGTCTGAGTGTTTTTCTATGTGTAATATATATAATATGTATACAAAAAAAGGTATATAAGTAGTATATAATGTGGTATCCTATACCCATAACACAAGCTCTGCTTACTTCGGCGCAAGATGACGTCCGGCATTATTATTATTATATACCTATCTACCTATACCTATATTATCATAGTAAGAAGAATTGAATATAATAGTACTCTTAAACGGTGACCGAAAGCATCGTGAGAAAACCGGCATGTCGTAGAACCTAAAAGTTCTAAAACTTGCTAAGTGCAAGAAAAGAGACTGAGTCGCACTTTTATCCTTTCATCACACTGGTTTAAAATAACTAGTGATACCATAAAATGAAGATAGAAAAAAACTTACATAATCTTAGGTCATGAATCAGAATATTCAACCTAAATCCAAAGCCTTTGATTTTGGGCCGTATCTAAACCAAATATTCCAAAGCACCTAGAAAGATAGACTAAATGCTATTAATTGTCTTGGTCTTGGTCTAAATGTGAATAGAATTAAGATCAGCAATTTGCGAAACATGTGTCTACATAAAGTTGGATAAACGCAGGTAGGTGATGATGAATTTGCGTAACATTATCAACGACAATAGCGCATTATGTCTGCTATCCGTACCATCGACTGTACGAGTTAAACCCATTGTCTGGGGTACCAGACTGACGTCACTGAAATAGCCTTCTTTGAATAGTAAAAGTACAATAGTACCTTCTGAATATGACGTCATAGATCCTGATAAAAATGTAGTTTATTATGAATAATTCAAACAATATTGTGTGTTACCTACTTATGTAACGAGTTTTGACTTTAAGCGAGTCTGCCTGACTAGACTCCTGACTCAAACTGTAATAAGACCGTTATATGTTTTATTTAATATAATCATTAAGGTCACTTTGAAATATAGTCAATTTATCTCCCAGGAATTGGCCTAACCCAAGTCCGAGAAGAATCGACAAGAAACTTGTCCTTATCCTCGGGTTTTTTTATGATCTTATAACTAGCTTTACCAGGAAAAACGAATATAAGATAGTACAAGTTAATACATCGCAAATCTGTAGACAAAATTCTAATATGACGTATAAAATCTATCGATGACGCATTAGGCCCGGCTGAGACGCCGAGGGTTGCGGTTTCTTACTTTGGTCTGCTTATTCTGGGACCAGATGATGCTGTGTGAAATGTAGGAATTATTTGTTATATTTCAAAAAAACCGTTTTATCGATTTAATCACAGGGATTTTTTAATCTTACATCACCTTACATCACCTTACTAGGGACAGAAAGATCCCTAAGACGTTTCGTCATTCTAGTTAAATTATAATGAGTAATGTGTTAAGACAATTATGTAGTGTGTACTAACAAACGAGCATAGTTGTAGGTACCCGCCATGTTAATACACACAACATGTTATTAACATGCCAAAACAATGTTACCCAGCTAACTTTGACCCTTCAACAATTCTGCCAAGTCGTTTATTGTAGTCAAAGTTGACAACTTAGCTCGACAGTTTATGGTTTGGGCGTTGGACCTCTAGCTCCCGTATTACAATAATAAATTTAATATCGCATTTGACATTTAAATTGATGGTTTATAGGTTCGTATTTTAAAACACAAGTTCAGAACTAAGGACATATTTTCTGAAAATTTTAAATGAAATGCTGTCTTTGACAACCTCTGTGGCGCAGTGGGCTAAGGTCTGGCTGAGACACAGAAGGTCGCGTGTTCGATTCCCGCCGCGGGACAAATGTTCGTATGATTTGCAAATATTTGTCTCGGGTCTGGGTGTTTTTATGTATAATATGTATGCAATTACAAAAAAAAGTATATAACTAGTATATCAGTCATGTGGTACCCATAACACAAGCTCTGCTTACTTTGGGGCTAGATGATGCTGTGTATAATGTCCGGGATTATTTATTTATTTGCAATTTATACTTAGTTTTAGGTCTTAGTTTTGAGTTAAGTTCTGGAAAACGACCCTAGATTCAGAACTATCAATAAACGGCCGTACTTATAAACGCATCTTAACTTGAACACAGTCTAAACACTGCTTAAAATTCGCGCTGTCACAATCTTACAAAAAGGGATGGCACTATTTTACGGCGATTAACTTCAGATGTTGAGAGATGTTTATAAGTAAAGGAGAATATAGTCAAGTCTCGAATTCTTGGATTGTCATTTCATGAAGGAACATAGAACTTCCAAATATTTTTTTCTCGTTTTAATGCATGTTTTATTTTATATGCAATTTACATTTTTTATCAATTTTATCAATTTACAATTTATTCATTAAAATTCCGTAAGATTTAGCGGAATTTTAATGAATAAATTGTGACTACATAGGACAAGTATGGGCAATTGAATTATAAGTGTATTATGATGCAATGTGATTTGACGACGAGGAATCCTGAGAAAGTTCTAGACAGCCATTCCGCGATGACGTTTAGAATTGACAAATAACCATCGACTATGATTTTATTATCAAAGAATCACTTGACACTGGCAAAATTGTCGACAAGACAGATGCCATTATAGGATGAAATGACGAAGTAGTCAAATCTCGCTTTGAACTTCAGTTTCGGAAGAATCTTACAAAAAAGCAAAGAGAACAAGACCAGTTTCTTACCCATTTTTTTGCATTTGGCTTAGGGCGATTCGGGGTCTAAATTCATCTAGCAAGAAGATTCAAGTAGTTTTTGTGATTATATTCAATTAAACTGTGTTAAATTTGAATTTATACAAACAACCAGTTGAAAAGTGACCGCAATTGACTTGTAAGAGACTCGATAACATCAGAAACTGTTGCTATAGGCACTTAATCAATTAACGTTATGCTTACCCTACTTCCCAGAGTTGTGGCTTGTGGTTTGCGGCAGTTCACAAATGTTAATTAATGTGGTAACTTAATTAGTGTATGATATTTTGAGATGTGGGTCATAATGCTCTAGAGGTCCAGCTGTTGTTCGGTACCTAGAAATTGTTAGTTATGAGATAATATTTTTTTTTATCCTACTGCTGGGCAAAGTTCTTTCATTCTTTGTGCTCAAGGCCACAGTTCTTGAATCAACACATCCTTAGAATGAAGTCGCGCAGAAATCTCCACTTAGCTACTCTTCTTTTCCGTGCCGTAAAGTTTGGCGTACCATCCTATCTCTATGATAAACTCATTTGGTTTAGAAATAAAGGTACCAGGAGAAAACGTTTTCCTACTCTGGCAACGCCTCAAAGTTCTTCTGCAGCCTTTAGAGGTACTTTTCGTTATGCAGCAACAAAGTGCTGAAATAATATTCTACCGCCAATCAAGGACTATGTACGTTCAAAAAAAAAAGGGTTTCTCCTTGATGCTCAGATAATGCTCAGATGCTCAGATAATGCTCAGATGCTCAACAGTTTTTATTACTTTATTTTTTTATTTTTCTCACATTCGTTGCACAGATTAGGTTAAACTGATTCACACATACTGGTTTTATATAATTGTATAATGTATATAATTTGTATGTTTTATTTAATTGTATTTTATTTATTATAGATCGTGACGTAGCTCCTCTGGCATCTACTAAAAACCAGCGCTGGGTGAGCACTCAAGTGTGCATCCAGCACAATGCTGAGTAAAGAACATATTTGCCCCGGATCCTGCTAATAAATATTCAATATTTTTATGTAGAACTATATTAGTTTTAGTTTTTATGTATGTAGTAGTTTTGAGGACAAATACAAAAAAAATATTTCCTTCCTTTTTTTCTTTAATAAATTTGAAAAGCGGAGACCTCTAAAGCATGGAATCGGTTCATGCAACTGTGGTTCAAGGACTGACCTCGCAGATTAATCTGTAAGGAACGTATTAGCTATGCTCCGATCGTTTCTAGGTACAAGGTTAACCATAAACCGAAGGGATAAAGACGGTCCATTCAACGCAGTACGGTAAAACAACTGACCTTGCTTCCTGCCTCAGTAGGTTTGTATAATAAATCTTTTGCAGGAGTACCGACCGGTCAGTGTTTGAATGCAGTCATTTCACGATTTGATTGAACATGTATAATACGGCGAAGGTTACTAGGTTAGTACTTGACGCATGTTGTACGTGAATTTGATTACGCCTGTCAGCTCAGTTGGTAGTAGCTCTGCCTTCTGCGCTGTGAGATGGATGTTCGATTACCTCCCAAGACAAATATTTGAGTGATAAACATAGGTGTTTAGACCAGGACGAGTTTCTTGCCAGTTCTTCTCGGGCTTGGGTTAGGAAGAATTGGCACCTAAATTCACCTAGTATGTAAGATGTTTCAAAGTGATCCTTTTAATTGTATTGAATAAAATATCTTTTGACTTTGACTTTGTTTGTTTTGAGTCTGGGTATTATAAAGTGTAAAAAAGCATGTATTTAAAAATATATAAATTTACTATCAGTTATCTGGTCGCTAAAATACAAGAAATGCATAGTTTTGGGCTAGGACGAGTTTCTTGCCAGTTCTTCTCTGGCTTGGGTAAGGAGGAATTGGCACCTAAATTCTAGTAGGTATGTAAGACGTTTTAGTGTGATCCTTGTGATTGTATTGAATAAAATATCTTTTGACTTTCACTTTGTTTGTTTTGAGTCTGGGTATTAATTAAGTGTAAAAAGTATGTATTTAAAAATATATAAATATACTACCTAGTCACCATTATCCAAGCTATGCTTAGCTTTGGGCTAGATGGTGTTGTGTACATTGTTGACAAACATTTTGTTTTTATTTAATTAGTAGTGTTTTGTAAAATGAAATAAAAACATACCTTTGGATCTATTTAGATGATATATAAGTACTGATGATTCATGAGAAGGTTTTTAGATGTAGTAGATTTGTCCAGCACCATCCTCTAAGCATAGTCGGCCGAATCCATAGAAATGTCTTTGTCAATACGTGCGGAGCTGACAAAGCGGTTTCACAATGTTTTCCTTCGCCATTTGAGAGCACTCGCACTACAAATTTTCCGAAAGGATAACTCACTGGTTCACGACCGTTAGAAGGACCGTGGTAAAGTAAGGCTATTTTATTAGATAATATTATCTGAGTGTCTTTTTATGTTTAAAAACTTGTAAGTCGTTGATCAGCTGGTAATCTTGGATTATTAGATTATGATGAAAAATAAAGAGCAATTGACTACACTATACAAATAAACGAAGTACATAGATACTTATAAAGTGTTGATTGATCGCTGTTCCACGGATTAAATAACTTAGTATGACACGTACCTTTACTCCAACTTTATGCCAGAGTAATAATAGAACACATTCCCTCATGTAACTGAGGTACAGCAAGCTACATGAAGCTGATGCTTAGAAAATGAAATGAATATTTCACGCACATGACGTCATAATCTCATCCAAAATGTACTGTTTTCGGGTGAGATGACATCTGAGTCATCTTTGACATCTGACACATCAGAGATGAAACATCTGAGTGAGATATTTTTCTCACTTTCTGAGCATCAGCTCTTTGGTTGTGATTTTTTTATTTCATTGCGATGCTTTTTTAATTTTTCACAAATATATTTCATGGACGTACTTTTGACTACTCTCCTTAGTCATTCTCAAATAATTAAGTAATTCAAGATCTGAGTAGGTATTTGTCTATCGAGTAAGGGATTTTAGCCTAAAGATTCTTTGTTTGTTTATTTTGTTTTTTTAGCAATCATTACTAATCATTAATCAAGCTTTCTAATTGCAGTATATTTTGCGTATATACTACAATACAACTAGCTCTGTAAATAATAATAAATAATCCTGCACATTTCACACAGCATCATCTAACCTGAAAGTAAGCAGAACTTGTCTTATGGAAACCCCATGACTGATATTCATAACCTATACTGTCCGGTATTACTTATAATTATTTTTTTATACTTTTATACTTAGAAAAGCACCCAGATCCAACACAAATATTTTCAGATCATAAAACATTTGTCCCGCGGCGGGAATCGCACTCGCCACTTTCCGCGTCTCAAAGGCTCAAAGGCTCTGCGAGCCTTTGCTCATTGCGCTACATAGCTCGTCATCCCTTACAAAGCCGAAACGCGATATGATTATTAAGACCACTCCCTGATCAAATGACTGCTAGCTCGCTCAAATCTCGATTTTTTATCAAAAAACATTCAATAAGAGTTCAACGGGTAATGTTTTAATGAGCTTACTTTCCGCCTATTAGTGTAAGCCGCAATTAAAAACGACGACATGTTTAGAAAATGATGATTATTCAATATTTTTGACATTATTTCATAATAAAATTATTAAACTAACAGTTACTATAAAACAATTAACTTTGCTCATTTTTCCCTTACAAAAGTTAATTTGCTGTAGGCACCGACTTAAGTATTCGTGTCTTCTTAGTCCGTTCATACTATAATATCCTCTACATCTTCCTCATTATGACGCAGACAGGTTTACTTAGGACTTAATCGTTTGAATATTCATAAGGGACGGAACGATTGCTTTAAATAGAGGTCTTGGACGCCCACTTGTGAACTGCAGAGTAATGAATGGCCTGTGATAAAATAACACAGAACGATGGCCTAATAGCCTTTTATTGATAAAAGAGTCTATCAAGCTACTCGGAAAACCGACTTCGATATATCGGGACGATAATATCGTTGACATGTTCGTGAAATTTTATAGAATTGACTGTTGTTTCGTTGTCAATTTTATATTGTCTTATTTATTTTATATTGTTTTATTTGACTGGCCTGTCAGGTCAGTTGGTGGTAGCTCTACCTTCTGTGGTTGAGGGTTCGATTCCCTCTCAGGATAAACATTTGTGTAGAGAACATAGGTTTTTATTCTGTTTCTGGGTGTTATAAAGTATCGTATGTATGTATTTAAATATATATATAAGTATTCTATCAGTCATCTAGTCACCATAATACAAGTTATGCTTAGTTTGGAGCTAGATGGTGTTGTGTGCATTGTCCACCAATATTATTATTATTAGGTATATCATTATTAATATTATTATTATTATTGTCGTATAGTCTTTTGTGGACGATTACAATAACGATTGTCAAAATTAATATCTGTCTTTAGATTGTTCAAAAAAGATGTAGCTAAGAGTTGGGTCTTATAGTATGTTGTTTCGTTATACTTGTTGCTGCGGGTTCGATTCCCGCCGTGGGTCAAATGTTTATAATGATCTGCAAGTATTTGTCTCGGGGTTGTGTATTTATATTTATGTATGTATATCCAAAAAAAATGTTAAATTGTATCAAATTAGTCATTTGATACTGTGTAAAATGTCTGGTATTATTTATTTATTTATTTATATCGTTTGTCGATATCAAGAGTAGGGCTTTAGGGGTTTTGTTAGAGCAAACATGATAGGATATACGGATAAAAGAAAGAACAGAATAAAATAGATATCGGAAAACAATATACGGCGGTCAACTTAACGGTAAGTAATACAAGTAATATCGCTTGTTATCAAAGTCAAAGATATTTTATTCAATACAATCACAAGGATCACTTTGAAACGTAGACAGAGAAAACAACTTTGAAACGTCTTACATACTAGGTGAATGTCAGGAGGAATCAGTGGGGCGATTATGGAACTTTGATACTATCAAAACATTGATACTAATAGCTTTCAGTTACTATTGATGAATTTATTTTACGGATCGCTGCGATTACTATCGCTAGTCACAATGTGAAGTTGGTGTCAAACTATAACTCGACCATTTAACAAAGTACGATTGTGGTAGGAACCGTGTTTAGCGTATTAAGCATTTAAATACATCGTATATGATTGATTGAAATAATGCCTAATGCTAATCGAAATTGATAGACATTGATGCCGGTTGCTAATCGAAACTGATAGACATTGATTGTATCAAGAGTTCCATAATCGCCCTACAGGAGGTACACGCACGTTGCCGGCCTTAGAAATAAGTTAACTTGTCTCTTTGTCCTGTAATGTTACTTGGTCCAGGGCCTTCGAACGTAAACACAGTAATGCTTGCACACTACTGCTTGGAGGTAGAATATCTGGCCATGTAGTGATATTCAACACTCTTCCTGTACAATCCTACCACAGAGATATCGATAGCGTGTTTTTTTTAAATTCGTTTGCCTATTTTTTCCCTCTGCTAAGCTGGAAGGGTTGCCTCTTTTCATAAGAAAATTAATAAGTTAGTTTTTTTTAATAGCAGCTCTTTTCCTGTAGACAATATCCCGTAAAAGCAAACGTCAAAATGGCCTCCGGACCTCGAATTAGGCCGTAAACCATTACTTTTAAATTTTCTGCACTAAGTATATAGACTACGAGGAATAAACTACATGGTCATATTTATGGACTAAGACAATTAAGGTTAATTCCCACCTTATTTAAAGTAAAAAGATTATTAAAAAAATCATGACTTTGGTTCTTTACTTTCGCCGAACAAACTAAAATTTCGTAAAATACGAACGAGCTTATTTAGTATATCCAAAAATCTAAATTAGAGAACAAAATTAAAATTTTAACATTTAAAGCTGTAATTTCAAAATCTTACTCTAAATTGGACTTCGGGTCTAAGTAAGATTATTTACCGAAATATAACAGAATAATATACAATAATATAAAATACATGTGAAACAGTTAAGCTATCTAAAGACCGTTTAAAACGATCTATATATTACTCAACTGATCCAGATCACTGACAGAGGGAAGCGTTCCCAAGACGAAGTTCCCAAGTAATTTACTATAATTTGGCAAGTCTGACAGAATCACCAATGACCACTTTATATTGACCCCGGGTCCAGGGTACTTACCGCGTAGATTATTGCAGTTTAATATACCATTCCGATAGCTAATTCGAATAAACAACCATTAAAGTTAAACATCACAAAGTCACAAAATCTTGAAAATCACCTACACTTTTTGCGCACAAATCCCAAAATAGGTCTTTACTTCACAAGAAGCTGTCACGGAATGACAGATCAAATATACCTGAAGTAATCACCGAGAAATATTTTGACAGATACTCCTTATTTTGACAGAACGCTGACCCCCTGCCGCCCTTAATCATTTAGAATCACTATATCCTCCAGCATACAACAATACACCTTCGTACTTTCAAATCAGAATTCAATATTGTGCAGCAAATATTCATCTCTGACTGTTGAACACCGTAAAGTAGGATTTATCTATGGATCCTTATTCTAAGGGATTAAGGTTAGTTTTCGGGCGTGATGTTGCGTATTTAGTCATTTAAAAGAAATGTTTACCTGTTGTATAGATAACGCTAATCGGTTAATGCTTTAGTCGGCCCTCGGATGACGTAAAACTTCGGAGTTGTTTACACATTCTAAAATAAAACCGCTGGGTAAGTTGATAAAGTAAAACAAAATCAATTGTACTTCTGGTTGTACTAATTGGTACATCTGTGTGCCATTTACTTTATTTATTACAAAGTTGTTTCTAAATTTTTCCAAGTTCCGTATGTTTTTTTAATTTATGAAACTTCTTTTGATTCAAAATAGTTTTTTAAAAGCGTTATCTACATTTTTAACAGATTTTTTTGTAACTTGAAAGTGCTATTCAGAGGTGTTTTATACCTTTCTTATGTTTGACTGTGAAACATATAAAATACCGTAGGTAATTATATAATAGGTGATTATATAATACATATATATAATAGGTGATTGCCCTGATTATGTCGTTTCGCGAGACTAAACAAAATTTCTTAAAATACAAACGACCTTATATCGCTTGATGCAAAGTTCAAATTAGAGTAGCGATTTTAAGGTAACAGTTCTAAAATATGTTAAAATTGACATTTAATTCCATTATTGAATTGATTTTCCTATGTATACTTAAATTCAGACTTTGACGCAAAGTAAATAAGATCCTTCATGTTTTAAGAAATTTTGGTTCTAAATTTAATAAGAATCATGTCTTCGCTTACTGATCATAATAGTAGTCCAGCTGTTCTAACAACACTGCATTGTTCACGATAAGGTGGGCGGACACTTTCACTGAACATAAACGATTTTTTAAATTTATTCGAGCAAAAACTCTAGATTATGTCATTGAAAACCCATAAAGAATATTACAAGTTGTTTTTGGGTTGTTCTTTGTTAGAGCCAGAGAATTGTAGGCGAGTTTTAATGGCGTAATAAAAACTTAGAATCCGTTACGGAAACCGTATCATTGTTAATTCATGTTATTGAGTGTATTTATATAAGTATTTATTACATAAACTAGTAGCAGTAACCTTACTAGGTCGAGCAAACGATTATGAGTAAAGCCGAAATGTTTTTGTCTGTTAGTCCAGTAATTTCACTTGCTTCAGTGCCTTTAATACATAAGTACAGCAATGCTTCCACATTACAGCTTGGAGGTATATCTGGCAACACTGGTATCCACAAAGATGGACTTACCCTCCGCACAGGCTCTGGAGCAAGAGCAAATTACTGGACGAACAGACATTATGCCTCTAAGCTGTAATGTGGAAGCATTGCTGTACGTATGACGGTTTGACTACACATTTTGGCTACTTAAATGACGCTACCTTGACCTATAAAACAGTTAACATCACCTCACACCTACACAAGCCTACACACTATTTGCAATAACAATCTCAATCTTGCGCTGATTATTTTTATTTTTTACCTGCTCCAGTAAAAGTTTTGACAGGTGCTCTACCTACAGTTTTATGACGATAATAAACCCAAATTATAATTTTAACAGTCGATTAAAGCAAAGCTTGGAGTTTTAATCGATGAACCTTTATAATTTTATTGATTTCGATAAATTAGGTTTGACAGCTTCCTTGAATTAACAAAAAAGGGCACGCATTGTGTCATACCTTTTAGTGTCCAAAATGAGATACATACTAAAAACTTGAGTACTTAATACCAAAAACGGAGCACAGTAGGTAGTTAAAGTCAAAAGATATTTTATTCAATACAATCACAAGGATCACTTAGATACGTCTTACATACTAGGTGAATTTAGGTGTAGACCTAAATTGAGAAGAACTGGCAAGAAATTCGACTTGGTTCTAGCGCTTTTTTGGAGTTATACATTTCAAATGTGTCGAGGCCATGCATTCTTATCAGAAATATATAGTGATCTACATTATAATACGCTTTCTTCAAAAGACTACCATTTATGTAAGCTTTAAATTTCGTAATAGGTAGTAACTCTACCTTCTGCGATGTAGGTTGTGGGTTCGATTCCTCGTTAGAACAAACGTTTGTGTGATGAACATAGATGTTTGTTCTGTGTTCTAAATAACATCCAGTGTTATGAAGTATATTATGTATGTATTTATACAAGAATGCAATCAGCCACCTGGTTTCCATAGAACAAATATTGCTTAGTTTGGGAGCTAGATCGTGTTCCACCAATATTTATTATTATTAATATTTTCAAAACTTTCGTGAGTTGTATTATACAATTTGATAAACACGGGTTTTACTCACGTATTATTTTGTCCATGGATGCACCGACACTGATTCGATTCATATAGAGAATCAGGGTGTTCGCACGGTTCGCACTAAATGCGACCCGTGAACTCGAGCGGCAACGAGCGGACCGCGGGTAAAACTCACCCTGATGAAGATTCTCTAGACTAGATGAATTGAAACTTTGTCGGTGCCTCCATCCACAAACTAATACGTGAGTAAAACCCGTGTTTATCAAAATGTATTATGAACCATTTTAATTGTTCATTCCTTATATCTAATTCTAATATTAGTCCACCTAATTGACCCCAGATAAATACAGGTAACTCATAGACCGGAATTTTGGTCGGAACTTTATCAAAATGAAAGAGAATTGTTTCTTTTAGCTTGTCGACTCAAAATTCCACAAGTTTGCATATTTCTCTTATCTAAAAAAAAAAGACGAAAAAGACGAAAAGATAAAGACGAACCTCGGCTCTAAATATTTCTATCGATAGACCCGTCATAGAAAAAGTTGTCGCCATAAGATTTTTTATTAGATTGTGGTGTGTTCTAAATGCCCAAGGTTTTGATAGTAAATAGCCATTTTATTGTGTAAACAAAAGCTTTCTCTATTCAATAGGTTAATCAACACAAAACATAAAGTAACGAAGTAGGTTACCCTATTCCTACAGCTGTAAAAAAAACAAGTTTTAAGTCAACGCAGTCATACGGTCATTTGTGCTGCATTCTAGTTTCAAAGACTAGCTAAAATTACTTAAAATACGAAAAAAACTTATTATACTTGCACTTAAGCCCAATTTAGAGTAATTTTTGTTAGTCTGCTTTCTCATTTCGTTACTATCATTTTGTTAATATAAAACTTTCATGGGGGAAAACACTTATTCCATTAAGTGACTCTAAGCGAAATATGGGCATGTACCATCATTTTTTAATATAAGTTTATGATTGTTATCAGCCCACACTGTCCCACTGCTGGGCAAAACATGTTTTAATAACAGTTCTTAAATCAGTAAAAATTTACATTGATTCCTGTATTTAATTTATTTTCCTAGAATTTTCCGCAGTTTTAATCAACTCTTTCCATGTTAACTAAATTGAGCTAAAACCAACAAAACAACCAACTGCCAATAAAATAAGGTCTTTCATATTTTAGGAAATTATAGCTAGTGTGGCGAAACTACAGAATCAAGGTCAATGTCCGCCTGTCTATCTGTCTACAAGCTTTTGCCCGCGGCTTCGCACGCATAGTACATACATAAAAAGTTGCCTATATCCGTTCCTAAGATTTTATTTTATTTTATAATTTTCGGAGAACTTACAGCTAGGTACATTAATAAGAATTACAATAATACATGTTTATAAAACATGTATGCAGAAGGCCAATTATAAGTTCACACTGATAGATACAATCTATATCCATACATATCCATATCCATCCATTTATCAAAAAAAAAGTTCTGTTGATCCGATCACTACCAAACTTAACAGGATGACCCGCTAGACCAATTTGAAGATTTCTTAAAAAAACATCGAAATCGGTCCAGCCGTTTCGTATAGAGAGCATACATTCACACATCGCCTTTTATAGATCTGTTTATATGTTAAGACCATTTTTCTCAGTAAACGGTATCCTTAATTCATAGTCCCTTAAAACTGTACAAAGATTCAACTTTAAAGTCAACGCAATTAAAAAATACAGCATAAATAATGGTTATTTATGCTTACGTTGACGATCGTGAATAAATATAATGAATGAATTACTTAATGATTGAACGAATGAATGAATGAATGAATAAAACGTTTATTTGGCACACACATAAAAAAAACATCTTAACTAAAACACTTCAAAATTAAATAAAAATAGGTATACAAAGCAGTTAATAATAGTATAAGTGCCAAAAAGGCGTCCAGCTCAGCATGTGTTGGATGGAAGGATTTTTTCTTTTTCTTTTTTTTTTTTAATTCTTGCTTGAAAACGCTGATTTTCAGTTGTTACCTAAGTTTAGGAGAGTAGTGCAGTAGCGACAACTGAACAATTAAGAGAAGGTGGATACATAAGGTGGAACAATTAACATAAAATATAAGTAAATATTGTAATTTAAAATATAGGGTATTTCCCGTTGACCTAGAGTCATGAAATTTCATGACTCTAAAGGAAAAAATCGCGTATCTTGTCGTTAGAGCTATTTTCGGGTTCGGTGGTTTAATAGTTTGTGGTTGTAGTAGCCCTGAATTGAACCGATCGATGGTTCGTACTTTCGCACGTTGCTGTTTCTTTTATTTCCGATAGGTTTGCGTTTCTCGCTATCTAGCCATTAAGATGCCTGAAGCAAATTAATTTTTGTATGAAAAAAATGGGCTTTTTTACGGCTGTTTATTGGCTATGTATTTCTATATATTGTATGTATTTTTAATATTTTACCTAATACATTCTAGTTAGAACTTGTTTTTAATGAAACTGTAAGATTTATATTTTTTATTAACAAAAATACTGGCCTGTCAGCTCAGTAGGTTGAGAATTCGATTCCCTCCCAGGATAAACATTTGTGTGATGAACACAGGTGTTTGTTTTGTGTCTGGGTGTTATAAAGTATCATAATGTATGTATCATAATATCAATATTATATGTATTTAAATATATATAAGTATTCTATTGTTGCTTGGAGACTGATGATGGAGACGACTGCGATAGTCTTCAAATTATTGGAGGTTAGTCCCCCTGCTGACTAACAGAAGAACTAGCAATAGAGAAGGAAAACTTGAAACAAGCCAGGCTCGATGCCAGCCGTTATGCACCTGCAACCGAACCGACACCGCATGTACTGATTCGTCTTTCCTGCGGGTCCTGTCGGCAAGGTCGAGAGGTTGGTGTGGGTATCTGGGAAGGCCTGCGCTATCAAACAGAATCCCAGGCAGGGTGACGTCAGTGGAGAGGAAACTTCACCCACCTCAGCTTGCTAGAGTGGATCCATGAACGAATGTTTTCAATTACAATTTACTGCTCTGTAACTTTACTGACGCCACCTAAATCATCTTCAACAGATGAAAAAAGGCCAATGATGACGAAGTATTCTATCAGTCATCTGGTCACTATAATACAAGCTATGCTTAGTTTGGGGCTGGATGGTATTTTATGCATAGTCCACCAATATCCAAAAATATTAAAATGTAAAATTATACAATAATCATCATCTTCTCCCAAAGTTGATGTCGTTTTAACTTGATGCTTACACTAATAGACGTTAAGAAAGCTAATTAAAATGTTATACGTTAGTTTTTTTCAGAATTTCTTATTTGAATGTTTTCTGATAAAAAATTGCGATTTGGGCGCCGTAAATACGAGTCAGGAGTCGCCTTAATAAACGATGATACTAAAATATACTTTGTGATCTAGATAGGTACTTTCTTCTGTGGTTTTCTCATTCAAAAGTTCTCTTTCATCCTCTAATTCGAATCAAAACCTTTCAAAAACATCAATCATCCTTTTAATTACAAAACGAACCCCGGCACTAATTCTTCGCTAGGAATTTTGCTGGGATGAATTTTATGTCTATATCATAAGATACAAAATGCAATGACTCACGACTCTACTTCTATTGAATCATAACTTATTGTATTTACTCAGACACCGAGTGCCGTTTTCAATCATGCCCAATACATTCGTTGAGAAAGGAATGCTCACAGATTACCGTAAAGATAGTATTCCGGTGCTACAGATTATTATGCAGTTACTATAACAGTGTCATAGATTGTCGTTGTAGTTAGTATTATGGTGGGGTATATGTGGTTGATAGAAAGGTGTGTTTATTTCTCTTTGCTGGTATTAAAGGATAATTTAGTTTGTATTGTCAACAGAGAGAGAAAGGTTAGTGTGGACCTGAATAAGAATCAAAATAAAATGCGTTTATTTTGCTACCACATTACAATAAAATAACTTGAAACTAACAAAATCGAATAAAAATAATCAAAAAACGGTCACCACTCAGCATGTGCTCTGACAGCGTGATGTGCCAGAGCGCTGGTCTTCCGTGGTCGTTTCTTCGTTTAGGATTAGGTATGGTCAGTACAAAGGTCAGGTACTTTCCGTCGTTATTTTGAGATATTGTCAAAGATTAATTTGTTAATATGATTATCTATATCTAGGATATAATTTTTAATTTAATACTTCTAATAAACTTTAAATGCGAATACTTGCGTAGATGTTTGTAACATTTTTGTGTCTGTGGCTCAATTTAGGGCTTAACATCTAAATAGATTTCTATGAAACTTGGTGAGGTATAGTCAGTGACCTGGATAAGCATATGGACTGATTTTATGTATGCAAAAACAATTACCTAACAAATAAATTAATAAGCTAATTATAAAGAAAAATTACTTTATTTTTTTGTATGATTTTTTGTATCTGTTTAGAATATATGAAAATAAATACCTAAAAACTTTAAAAACTGATTTAAAAAAAAACCACCTGTAGAACGCTTTATTATCAGCAAGTAACGTAGGCTGTATGTTATTTAAAAAATAGATATCTTAAAAAAAATTGCATTGTATGTTTTTGTTGTTGTTGAGACACAAGGTGTCAACAATGTATAAAAATGACATGTTTATAGTGTGTAAATCCGCGAGGCTATATATCTAACTATTATGATTAAGTCATAATTATGGTTTATTGTTCAAATTAGTCAATCAAAACACAGGTGGAATCAAAAGATGATTGTACCCGTACGAAGCCGGGGCAGACCGCTAGTAAACCTATAAAAATTATTAGAAAATATACGATTTATATGAGTAAGAGTAAAGTAATATGTTATAAAGATTACGTAGTAGTAAAAAGCACTAGAACTCTAGATAGCACTAGAATCTTTTAAATCATAAATCAAGAGGGTTTCAAAGTTACTACGGTGGAAACGCCCCTGTAGGAAGCACCATATATATGTATGTATAATGGTGAGCTCGTGGAATGTTGCTCGTATCGTGACTATGGAAGGTACATCAGGAGCACTTCCATGGGATTATCCACACAAAGCTAACGTCAATAAAAGCAAGTATGGCGGTCAATTGAGAGGATTCGGCTTCATCTCTGCAGCTGAGCTTCGTTAGGATCTGCTGCATACAGGATGCTCTTAACAGGAGATATAATATTTTAATTAAAACGAATAATAATATTTTTCATTTTATTTTCGCTAAGGTATAGAAGTCTGGAAGGAGGGCGGGCTACTTATAAAGTACCTATAATTTACTTTTAAGGTATTTCTGTATCCTTAGTGGAATTGCTGATGCAAGTCGAAATACGGCCAGGGTTAAGTGGGACTGGGCAGGTCACGTGAGTCGTGTGCACTCAAACAGGTAACACTCTGGCAGCCTGTACATATTCATACATCTGAGGAAATGTCTACCAATCTTGGGGATCACAGTCGTGATCATGTATGCATTTGATAGTCAGTGAAACGAGATACACTTTCAAATTTATTATATGAATATCCTTACTCATATTATAAATGCGAAAGTAACTGTGTCTGTCTGTCTGTCTGACTGTGTCGCTTTCACGCCAAAACTATTGAACCGATTTAAATGAAATTTGGTACACAGATAGACTAAAGCCTGAGAAAGGACATAGGCTACTTTTTAATTGGAAAAAAGTATTGTAAAGGGTTGAAAAGGGGGATGAAAGGTTGTATGAAAGTATTGTCAGTTTCAGAACTAGAAGCATACAATTTTAGGCTGTTGATCTATACTCTATACAAATATTATAAATGTGAAAGCAACTCTGTCTGTCTGTCTGTTACGTTTTCACGCCTAAACCGCAAGACCGATTTTGATGAATTTTGAAATCGAGATAAATGGGACCTTGGAGAAGGACATAGGCTACTTTAAATGTAGGTACCACGCGTGCGAAGCCGCGGGCAGCAGCTAGTTAGTATATAAATATGGAGAAGCCGATTAGATTTAGCTAGTATACGTTGCTAAAACACCTTGTCAGTAAAATAAATAAAATATCATGAAGAAAAGTCTATGCTTTTAATTAACGTATTATTTTGTTCGATTCATCTAGAGAATCTTCATCAGGGTGAGTTTGATCCGCGGTCTGCTTGTTGCGGCTCGCGTTAATGGTTCGCGCGGTTTACTTGAGTGGCGGCGGCTCCATCGAAACAAAATCTATGTGAATAAAACCCGCGTTTATCAAAAATATTCTATACATATTGTATTTTAGCTACGCAACAGCCATTTATCACTCTCGAACACCCTGTACCGTATGTGGGACAGCGTAAGTATGATTAATCGATTGTTGGGACAGGTCGGCGTTGTTCCGGGAGCGTGTCTTTAATACCGGGATATCAGACTATTAGGACGACTGACATGTCCACTGTCATTTCCACTCATATCATGCCATTGTCATGTCTACTGTCATCATTGAATACCATAGATACCATGAGAGGATTGGTAGATTATTTTTGACCGTTTTGCTAAGCAACCATTCGCTCTTATACTATTTATATTTTTCTTAGTTATTTCTGGTGTTATTATTCAATTCGGTGTTTTTATTTTAATAGAGCTAGAGTTATTGACTTGGTTGTGAATAATAGGAATAAAACTTTGTGTTTCTTTGTGATTAAAAAAAAATAATCCGTAGTTATTTTATATGAAAGGCACCATTTTATTTATAAAAACAAATGATGATCGACAAGATACGAATTTGTGTCGTACAATAAACAATATAAACACTTGACACTAGAAAAAATAAAATTTTTATGGCACATGCCATTAACGTAGAAGCCTTCAGATCCTTAGGTCATGGGCTTGAATCTTGCAATACCAGGCAGTACCACACGCATATTGCAGGCTCTAGACATACATAAGTTCTTTTATCTATTCGCCCAGTAATGTCACTTGGTCCAATGCCCTTCGAACCTAAACATAATACTTGCACACTACTGCTTGGTAACAGAATATCTTTCACTGTGGTAGTACCTACCAAGACGGACTGAGGAGTTTTACTACCATGGATTTTTCTATTCGATAAATGTATGCGTGTTTGTAGTAGGTATTCTCAAGAAAAACATCGTGAGGGAACTGGCATGTCGTGAAAGTAATCGAAAACATGTGCTAAGTGCACGAAAGCAGCCTCGAGGCGCATTTTAATCCTTTCGCCACACGGTTTGAAATAAGTAGAGACACGATAAGATGATGGGAAACCATCGTCTTATCAATAAAAACAACAATATGAAGGTACACTCAAAATAAAAACAAAGAAAAAAGCAGAAAAGACAACTTAAATTAAACTAAACTAAAGATTGAGTGTCTCGCAATCGTACAAGTTTGCTGTTACAAATTGGTGTCCGACTCAGCACTTTGTTGCGTTATACAGTCGGAACTATATAACGCAACGCTGATCTTCCGTCGGGACCAGGAGGGTTTTGTTAAAAACTACAACCAGACTATGAAGGCCTGATGAATGTTAATAAAGTGCAATATAACTTGAGTTTGCTGGTTGGTGGGTCTTACGAACGTAAAAATGTACAACTTTTGTGATTTTTATCTCTTATAAAGCGATTGAAGCAAAATCCGAAAGAAAGTGATATTGCACTTGTTCGTATCACATATTAGAAGCGGAACACAATCGTATTATACATTTCGTATCCGAAAATCCGTAGAAGAACTAAAGTCACTGACATAGCACTCAAAATTTGCAAGTTGAAGTGGCAATGGGCAGGCCATATAGCTCGCAGAACTGATAACCGTTGGGGAGTAAAAGTTCTCGAATGGCGACCAAAGACGGGAAAACGAAGCGTAGGACGACTCCCCACCCGATGGACTGACGACATTGTAAAGATCGCAAGAAGTCGGTGGATGGAGAGGGCTCAAAATCGTTCTTCCTGGAAATCAATTGGGGAGGCCTATGTCCAGCAGTGGACTTCCTAAAGGCTGGTATGATATTATGATTATACATTTTGATAAACATGGGTTTTAGTAATGTATTATTATATCGATGAAGGCAAAGACACTGTTTCAATTCATCTAGATTCCGTGGGAACCACAAACGCGAGCGAAAACCGGACCGCGGATCAAACTCATACTGATGAAGATTCTCTATGAGTTGAAATAGTGTCGTTGTTTTCATCGTCAAAATAATATGTGATTAAAACGCGTGTTTATCAATATCTATGTATAATATGTATGTATTTACAACAAAAAAAAAGTATATAAGTAGTAAGTCATGTGATACCCATGACACAAGCTCTGCTTACCTTGGGTCCAGATGATGCTGTGTGAAATGTCCGGGATTATTTATTAATTATATACATGGTGTGAGTTGACGACGCAAATATCTACGAGTTTATAATAAACTAAAATAAATAATATAGATAAGTAGTGTCATATCAAACAAGACCTATTCCCCTATTTACAATGTTTATCGTTCTGTTATACCGTCTACATTTCGGCTCCGATTGGGTTTCGATGATTACCTAAAAACCTATTCTCTTATCTGTATAGCCAAACAAAAGAAAACACTCGTTCGATCGCTGTCGAATTTGTAAACGTAGCGTAAGTTGAGTCATTGTTAATTATCGGTTTGATTACAGTTGCGTAGAGTAGAAAAGCCCTTTTAGGGCTATTAATAGTGGCGTAATAAACTTCAGCGCGATTTTTTTTTTTTTTCATTGGTATTTTAGTGCACAATATTGATCAATGCTAAATAATATAACTATCTAGCCAAATTGTCCGTGATATTGAGGAGCTGGATTGCCTCGTCGTTCACATGTTGATGCAGTCTCTGTTCGTATGCTTCAACGCAATACAATTGAAGTTAAAACTAAGTAAAATTTCATAAATACGAACTATATTGTTTTGCTTACACCATCGGCATCGGCCTTATTTACAAACGCCTCATAATTAGAACACTGCCTAAACACTGCTTCGGCCACACAGATTCGGCCTGTTACTATGTGTATGGGTAGGTATATTTTAAACAGTGATAAACTTTTGACAGAGCTTGAGAATCGTTTCTAGGTAGTAAAACTAAAGTAACATTTTATATTATGACAGTTGTAGTATTAGTTAAAATTTTAATTTTTACCTATATGAAGTCTGGGTGTTATAAAATATCATAAGTATCTACCTATATTTATATTTAGCTATGTTTAGTTTGGGACTAGAGTATCGTATGTGCATTGTCAATTAATATTTATTTATTTAATGAATATGAATCGTAGTATCAATAGTAAGTAGAATATGTAGAATAAGTAAAATATGTAGTAGAATAATCTAAGTAGATTATGTAGTAATGATATTACTACCTAATCTAAGTAAGTACTATCAAAAGTATCAATAAAATATAATAATTTGCCGGCAAGATCTGAGTAGTGACAAAAATATTGTGACTGTTAGAACATGACTAGAGCCGTTATTTATGATTCGTTTCTTCAATGAAACAGGAAAATAACATGGTGACTTACCTTCGTACATCTGAGCATACTGCGGAAACCCAGCTGCTCTGAGCCATTTGCAAGCCTCTGCTGCTTCGATCTCTGTAACAAAACAGATAGTTTTATTATTATTATTATTATCATAAACGAATTATCAGCCAAATGCAGCCACTCACAAGATAAATTAACATTTTGTTTCCTAATTGAGTTGATTTTTCTAAAATATTCCACGGTTTTATTCAATCGACTCGACTAAAATGAGCTAAAACACATCAAACACACGTTAATTTAGTAAACTTAAAAAGTGCAAAATAAAAATGTCAGGTTCTGTAATTCAGACTTTGGTACATATTTAATATTGTTTTAAAAACTATAAAGAAAACCGACTTCATTACGATAAATACAAAATTTCGTTTACATGGATGACATATTTATTCCAGCTATTTTGATGTAAAAACCCAACTTCTAACTGATTTTGATAAAATTTCTTATTTATAACCGATTGTAAATTTTTTCAATCGGTTTATAAATGAGAGAGTTATGAAGTAACAAACACAAAAAAATACAATAGAATTGAGAACCTTCTTTTTTGATCGAAAAAAAAAGATCTTTCGAATTTACGAAATGTTGGTTAGTCCGGCAAAACAACAGAATCAAGCTCATTGTCACTTTGAAGCGATCGTTTAGCAGAAACTCCTAGATGATGATGGTGATTAATAAAAATAAAACAGGTACTTAAGTTACCAGTTATTATGTTAAAAACTTTCCCAAGCTGGTAGCCCTTTTAATGATATCGTATAAACCACGTGAAAACAGGCGGGCTCAGCGGGACATCATAATAAATAAAAATGGAAGATCGGATCTATTCAAATAACATCAAAAACTTATGTAAGAACCTTAAACGGCAATACAAATAAACTTAAGTAGGCTTTCTATTCATAAAATATTCATAAAACATTTAAACTAAACCGCCTTCTGATATTGATTCAAATATCTGGATAAAGTTTTAACAGAATAAACGGATTTGTTACATTAACATAATACCTAGTCAGTTCACTCAGTTTAGTCCACAGATAAATAATTACTTAATAAAATTAATTTAAGTACTAGCTGTTTCCTGCGGCTTTGCCCGCGTGGTAGATAAAAATTAGCAAGATAATAATGATCGTGGTTTTCGTGGTTTGACCATGATCCCGAGTGAATTTTTTGAAAACCTTTCTTTGCGAGCACCGCTCTAGAGGAATCTTGTATACCAAATTTCATGGTTCTATGGTTCAGTCTTTGTTCTTTTCTATAATGACATCCTGTCTTGGTGACAATTTTACTAATGTCAAGTAATTTTGGGTTAATAAAAAGATCGTCATAAAATCAATCGTCATTTGGCTATTCTAAACGTCACCGTGGAATGGCCGTATATAATTTTCTTGGATTGCTCGTGCAAATCACAAAACAACATAAAACACTTCAATGGTCTACACTTGTGCAGACGTAATTTATTGGTTCAAATTACGTTAAGATGATAACACAAGAAAAACTAATTAATTTATAAGAGTTACTCCTTAAAATGTCAAACGAAGCTTGACAAGCTATGGTTTAGTTACATTACTTTGTACTTTCAGTTCAGACCAGTTATAAAAAAATGGTTGTCTGTAAAGTCGGTTTACGTACGATAATTTTACGTGACAACGTCATAAGAAAACATTGATGAACCGATCGTGCCTCTCTATCGCCTGTTCCGCGCTCTCGCTTGCACGCTCGGCTCAGGCGGACCGTGACAATGAGTCATGCTTTTTCGTGCGTGCAGCCGGCGTTCATCAATTTATAAGACGTTATCACTTCAAAAGTTCACACTCTTACGTAAAGAGTTTTAATTTCGAATTCCCATTATGTAAAGTCACTTTGACAAGTTAATTTCTAAGGGCTTGGCCTAAGTGGTGAATAGTGAGAGGCGCATTTTTATCGATAACAATAATATATCGATTAATATCCGGTTCAATCGATATTTGGTATAATTATTTGTACATTGTAAAGCTCCATTATTATATCAAGTCTGACTAGCCTGTCAGCTCACTTGGTAGTAGCTCTATCTTCTGCGCTGTAATTTGAGGGTTCGATTCCCTCCCAGCTTAAGCTTAAGGGGAAAATATATAATACGATCGTAAGACCAGTTGTATTGTATGGATCTGAGTGCTGGGCAACAAAAGGGACGGATGAACAAAAGGTGCACGTGGCTGAGATGCGAATGCTGAGATGGATGTGTGAAGTGACGCGAATGGACAGAGTAAGGAATGAGTACATAAGAGGAAGTGTGAGAGTGGCGCCAGTGAATGAAAAGATGAGGAGCAACAGGCTAACATGGTATGGGCATGTATTGAGAAGAGAGGAATGGCATGTAACTAGGATAGTGTTGGTATGAATGTTGATGGATTTACGAGTAGAGGTAGGCCGAAGAAAAGATGGATGGATTGTGTGAAAGATGACATGAGTAAGAAAAGAGTAAGTGTTGAGATGACGGCTGATAGAGGAGAATGGAGAATGGAAGAAGAACACATGTTGTGCCGACCCCACATAATGTGGGAAAAGGGCAGGAAGCTGATGATGATTCCCTCCCAGAATAAACATTTGTGTGATGAACAGAGGTGTTTGTTCTGTGGCTGGGTGTTATGTATTTAAAAATATATAAGTATTCTGTCAGTAATATAGTCACCATAATACAAGCTATGCTTAGTTTGGAGCTAGATGGTGTTGTGTCCATTGTCCACCAATATTTATTTATTTTATTTATAAGCGACATGAAGATAAAAAAATCGCAACTGGTTTTACTTACAATTAAATATGAGTAAAAACTTTTTAAGTACTTAAATATTAATTATCTACTTATTTCCTCGATAGAGAGGTTGGTAGCCATATCTCTAACCAAGTAGTATCTTTTCTGTCTTTATTAAGCAGTAAGTCATGCTTTAGTGGACGTAAGGCCTTATCTGCCACCGGCTTCTCACTGACACCATGATGTACGATGCATTTAAAGTGTTTAAAAGACTCAATCGCTACACGGCGTTTAGTAATTTGTCTAAAGTTATTTATTACTGATACTGATAATGATTGTTGCGACATAAATGTGTGTTGCTTACATGACTTTTGATCTGAAGACATACATTTATATAATAATAATTGTGTAAACATTCGATAAACTAGGGTATTCAGCGTACCTACCTATTGTGTAGAAATTAGTATCTATTTGCGACGAAACAATGATTCTTAAGTATTTGACGACCTTTGTGGGCTAAGGCCCGGGAGAGACCCAGAAAATTGTAGGTTTGATTCCCGCCGTGGGACTAATGTTTGTAAGATCTGAAAGTATTTGCCTCGGGTCTGGGTTTTTTAAATACATACATATATAATATGTATGTATTTACAAAAATTAGGATATAAGTAGTATATCAGTCATGTGGTACCTATAACACAAGCCCTGCTTACTTTGGGGCCAGATTATGCTGTGTGAAGTGTATATCCAATATGTCGAATGTATAAAAAAATTTCGAGTTTCAATTTTCGAATTTTAATTTTCGAGTAAAACTTATAATCACAAGACTTAAATAAATCAAGCAATCATTCCTATAAGTACTCATCTTTAGAATAGAAAATTTTGTGTATTAATAAATTGCTCTCCAGTTTTCACTAAAATAAAGCTGTTTGGTAGTTTATTGACTAACGTTCAGAATTCTGAAAAACTGACTAAGAATTTCTAAACAGTTCTGAGATCTTGAGAACACTATTATATTGTATGAGTCATTGCCTAATTGTGGTGAAAGAGTTAAGAGTCCGCTAAAATAAAACTTTGAAAGGACTGGACCAACAGCATAATGTGCTTTCCAAAGTATAATACCGGACATTTCACACAGCATCATCTAGCCCCAAAGTATGCCGAGCTTGTGTTATGGGTACCACATGACTGACCTTTTTTTTTTATAAATACATCATATTATACATAGAAACACCCAGACGCGAGACAAATACTTGCAGATCTTACATACATTTGTCCCGCGGCGGGAATCGAACCCTCAACCTTCTGCGTCTCAGCCGGACCTAAGCCCACTGTGCCACAGAGGTCGTCTAAAGTATATATAAAGTACATTGCAAGTGTACATTTCTTATAAGAGTTCCGTAGTCCACAAGGGACATTTATAGTTTCGCTATATCTGTCCGTTCCTACTCAGAGCTTTTGGACGAAGACTTGTAGCCTTATCGTGATAATTTTTTTATAGTATTATTATATATTTAAATTTATGAAATAAACATTTAGAAAAAATAGTTTTAAAGAGTTGATATTTTGATGTGTAACATCTTTCCTCTGAATTATGTCAGAATTATGTGGCATTGATTTCGTGAAGCCCATGGAGCGCTCACTATGTGATTTGACACATTTTTTTCAGGATATAACGTTAATGTTGCTTATAAGGCTCGCTTTTTTTTGTTATCGTATAACATTGTTGTATATTTTTAAGATACTAGGATGTTTCTAGAACAGCTTTATAAATATTTGATAATTTTTGATAGAGTCCAGTGTCTCTCTAGGTCATATTTTATTTAAATAGCTGCTCGAACGACATTCAATCGTAAGAATCGACACAGAAGTTTAACCACTACACTAGCAGTACTCTTTCTTACTATGATTGTATAATGTAGTTTATTTAACCAATAAATACTCGCAATTCAAGAAATAATTTCGATTTCACACCAAAACGAGCCATTGCGAATTTCATTCCAAAGCTCAATGTTTAAAATTAATCGAGAGATGATTCATCTTGAGACATCGATTATGATGACAGATAACTAGGTAATCTCTTACACAATTCACATCTTAATGTCTGATAGTACATAATACAAGCTATGCTTAGTTAAGGGCTAGATAGTGTTGTGTGGAATCTCCATCGATATATATTTATAGTAATTACACGCAATGCAGTGCTACTGAAAGACGTTGTCATAGCATAAGATTAAGATTTGGAGACAACGAATCATTAACTTATGCTTATAATTATTCACCTTATATACTCGTATATATAATACGAGTATATAAGGTATACACAACAAAATAAAAATTGGTGGACATTTCACATAGTTTACACTATGGAAAGTAACTGATACTGATAAGCGGTTCTTCTGTCAGTTTCAACCTTAAACAAATCAAATTAATAATAATATTAATAATGCATTTCACACAACATCATCTGGCCCCAAAGTAATCAGAGCTTATGTTATGGGTACCACATGACTGATATACCTACTACTTATATACTTTTTTTGTAAATACATAGAAATACCCAGACCCGAAACCAATACTTGCAGATCATACAAACATTTGCCCAGCGGCGGGAATCGAACTCGCAACCTTCTACGACTCAGCTGGGTCTTGACCCACTGCGCCACAGAGGTCGTCAAATTGTTTTGGTCAAACAGATATTTAACGGCCCGTTAAGGTGTGGGTGTGTATAGCCTGGTGCTAATAGCATTGATGTGAAAGGGATGCAATATGGGTCAGTACGTTGCACGTAATGCAAGTTAAGTCTATCTGTAAACAATGCTGAATATAATGGACAGCGGTCCGGGGGCTTTGCAGACGAGCGATGTTAGGTTACCATTCGGAGATAAAAACTAGTGTCTGTGTATACTTTCGTTTGCGAAAATGCACAACGAATCATGGTAGTTGGTTAGGTATTTGTGTTCTTGCCGGATTTTTCTTGAACTGGTGTTAAAGAGAACCGGCATATTCACCTAGCATTATAAGAAAACGTTTTAATATGATTCTTGTATTATTATTAAATACTTTTTTTTTTCTGTTTCTCTCAGTTATGTTCTCTAACTCGGACAGTATAGCTTTATTAGTGCTATTCTGAAGTATTTTCTGAAGTATTTAATTTTTCAGCGCGATTTTCGCCGCTGGTGCGTGCGCATACGTCTGATTCCATTATGCCACATAGCACGAATCAATTTGCCGTTTTTCAGTTGGAGAACATTTATATCTTGAATTTATTTGTGATTACATTATTTAAACAATTACTATAAAAGAACATAATTAGAAATCAAACAGAGAACAGAACTAATTAATATCAATTGTGCACAATCAAAAGTAAATATTATATTTATGTTAAATAAAGTTTATGATTATGTCAGCGTGAATTCAAAAACGCTCGTTTGCAACTCTAACGGCTATTACCAAACGCTTTGTTCGTTGAACCCTTAATCACTCTTGACTATTAGACGGGCAGATAACAAATATGCCATTAGTGAGTACTATGTGCACTGCTAATTAGTATGAAGTCTTTGGAACTTTTACTAAGTAGTCGTGTGTACAGAGACCATATCCATATTATATATACCGGTTCATCATATACTATTAATTCGAAGGTTTCTCTGTTTGTTTGTTACCAACTGTTATACCATCAAAATTTACAGCGAATTGCCATGTGATGTAACCCCTACTTCTTCTTCTTCTCCTTTTGTGTCATAGTTACATCCTATTTCGAAGGGCCCCTTATTCAGAAAGCTATTTAATTTACCATTTAATCATTGTTTCTTTGACAACAAATTAAAATTCAAATATGTTTTCAATCAAATATGTTTTTTTTCCAAGGATCACTTGGAAACGTCAACTATCTGTATTTAATAATGTACCATGTCTTTGTAAATAATTAAACTGAATACTGAATATCTTTTCAAGGCTATTTTTTAAACGACTGAATGGATTTGAATGAAATTTGGTATGAAATATATACATATTTTATCTTGGGGAAAGACATAGGCTATTTTTATTCAGGAAACACTTGTACGAAGCTGTGGGCAGCAGTAATAATAAAAGCAAGTGTTTTGAAGAAATACAAAACATTGGACAGATAGACAAATATTAAGTACAATTCCGCTAATCTGTTCCTAATGAGTAAGACACAAAGCAGACGCATGGGCCTCCCTCCCGCCAGCAATTAAAAAGCCATGCCAATCGTTAATAGATAAAAAATCCATAAATTCTCTTTGAGGTTGCATGTGTTGACAGTCTATTGAAGATATATTTTAAAATTCAGGTTCAAGGAATCAAAACCTGAACTAAACGTAGGTTTGAGTCTCTTAATCTTAGTCTTAAACATCTAAGATCTAAGTAATTAGACATCTCGTGATATCAACAAGCCTAGGGATTAGTCGTGAGCAATATATATTACTAGCTTATGCTCGCGGCCTTGCCTTCATAGTACGTAGATAAATATTTAGGTATATTTGAATTCAGTTTCACATCTACACCAAGTTTAATCCAAAACAAACATCTACAAAAACATTCACATATATAATAATAGTAGTTTTTTATACTGTCACTCATGTTTATTAATGATGTAGAAATGAATATTATTTTATAATATAAAATGCTTAAAAATAAAGGTTTTGGGCATCTTAAATTAACGGTAAAATGACGCATCACTCAGGCTTAGAGCAACAAATTGTCGCGTAGGAATTCAACCCGTACTTATCGTGCCTCATCCGGCCAGTCAAACCCATGTGCAACAAAGGTTGCATTATCAATTTAAAATATATTAAATAAGTTGACAAATATTTGGTACGAACCCGCCAATCTATTCCAGTGAGACACAAAATGAATTCAACACATGTTTCACTAATAAAAAAAATCTTCAAAAAGAGATACCTGTTATTTGGTCCACACTCAAATTCGGAACACTCATTATCACGACACTGTATCGTTTAAACACAAATTCACGAACACGAGACTTGCAGGCGCGTGCGCATCATAACAACCACTGATTCATTCAATTCACGAAAATTCGATCAACTCCATTCGACTTAAATTAACACGTTAAATAACAGTTTTTCCATACCAGTTACGTAATAACTAGTTATTCAAAGATACCGCTACCATTTTATTGGTTTAACACTTGTTATTTTATGCATATCGATACTATTTGCATGAAAATGTTACGTTAACGGTAAACAGATGTTATGTTGTAAAACTATCGATAACTTATTTTCACACTTCCCACGTCACTACGCTTTCGAAGGTTTTTTGGCACAAATTGTTGGTAGAGTCGGCAGTTTTATTTATGGTTCAATAATATCAAAAAACAATCGGAAAACATTTGAATAAGTAATTTACATATATTACGGCAACAGAATTTATTTCTTTGTAGATTTTTTATATTTCACTTCATTCACACCTTTTTAATTTTATTTTTGAATTTCGAATGTCACTCACAAAGTATTATCAGAAGAAACAAAATAGTTTTTATTACATGAATTTAAAAATCGAACACTGTCCAAAGAGTTACGAACGAATCCTTCTATCATCTCTAATTAGAGCGTTTTACTATTGAATAAACCACTGTAATGTTTTTTTTAACTGAACCAGTATTCACTGGATCACCGTTCACGAATGTAAGAAACAAACAAGTGTGCTTGAGTCCAAGAACGAGATTAGGTATCAGTGTTATCGGTGGTCGTTACCGCGTCCTTTAATCGGCGGACACGTCACTGATAACACAGTATGCCTGTGATTTTTAAAAGTGTCATAATTTTGGATACGGTACCTAATTCTAAGAAGGTCTGTGAGCTGGTGGAAAATCATGGTGAAGAAGTTCATTTATTCTACAATTTGAATCTGATTGTCATACAGACGTAATTAAAAAAAAATAAGGTCTTCATGACCGATTAAAATGTAGATTTAATTATACCCTCTGGCGATAATAATCTTCTTTTCTAGGTTAAGAGAAACCATAATAAAACCATTATGTATGGTTGTAAGTAGGCATCTTCAAGCTGACCATGAGATCACCGCCGATGATGCAAGTATTGGTCATCTGACCTACGCCTTTCTAAGGATAACGTCAAAGTCAATAGAATTTTGTACATATATTAAAATGATCGGCTTTGAACCGAATTATTTAATAATACAAATACTCTTAAATTTGGGGTAGGTGCTTTATGAATACATTATTTCGTAGCTCTATGGCAAAGAGCAAGACGAATGTCTTTAAAAATTAAGAAAATATTTTAGTGTGTTTCGTTATCTGAGCTGTCATTCAACGAGTTAATTACTCCAAGCACGATGTTTTACGAAGTGTAGAGTTCATTCAATAAAGAGTCGTGAATAATTTCAATTTAAATCTTATGACATTGATATAAATGTTACCGGAGGAATCGTTAGCCGAAGACTACAGAAAAAATAGCGAAGCACGCACTTGGCAAAATACGCGCAGGAGATCGCAAGTTGCGCAATTTTCTTTAGGCTTTTAAAAAACTTTAAAGAAAAAAATCCAAAGTATTCAAAAAAATATATAGAAATACTGAGTTGACATTTCTTTAACAATAATAATTGGCATCAATAAGTATTTTTAATAAATGTCATCTGATGTTATCGTCACTTATTGATAAAAATACTATAAACCATATCTCAACGACCTCGAAAATACGAGAACAATAGCATTTTCTCATCGCTTTGCAAGCGTTCGAGATAATTCAGTAGTAAAACTCATGAGTCACTTTTTACCTGTTGATTGGTTAGAAGGTTACTCATCGATATACTTTCTTGAAATCGAAGACAGGAAGTATACAGTAGATGAGACATTCCATTTACTTCCCGTGTGGTAGTTGAACACTCAGAATTATTATTAAGAAAGCTAGACAGTGTGTCTGACTTCTTCGATTACTAGTTGTGTGACTTTTTATGGTGTGTAGTCTATTTAAATATAAGTTTGTAAGTTTTTTACTTTCTTTTACCTACGACTGCAGTCTACATCATCTGGTGTGGAGGATTACGACATCGATTATCAAAAGTAATGTTGGTTGCTCCATCGCCAAAAAAAATATGAAACGATGAAACTAAGAGTAGGTTTTGTACGACTATTGTCCCGATATATTAATCGTTTTGCATACGGATCACATCAAAGTCAATGACATTTAGAATAGACAAAATTCCGATATTGGCTGCGATTTTGTTATTATAACAAAACAATAACTCGGTATTGGCAAAATTGACGGCTTAAGAAGACAGACGATGATTTAAGAATAGAATAAGATGAGCATTGTGCTTTTTATTTAAAAGATAGATAGATAGATACAAACTTTATTTGACACAACATTACACAGACACAATATAAGGTACACTATATATACTAAACTTAACTACTAACACTAAAAGAAAAATAAAATATGTACACGAGATATAACAAACACACAAAGTATTTAAGAAGCAGGGTAGATGCAAGAAGGTCTGTGTAGTCGATATGCCAAAAAGGACCAGTCTTCTTCAGAAGAAGTCTTCTTTAACTTTTTAATTAATGGCATGTATCAAAATGATGAAAATGTTGCCAGTGACATGTCACAAAATTGTGTGTTATCGTTCGTAATTTGTTATTTTATAGGTGACAATAATTGTACGGATTTTTTTGCTCACATCACAAGAAATCTTCGCACCGAAGTCAATACCTCTTATTAGAGCTTTATTAAAAAGCCGAAACAAATCGAGAAAAATAAATAACACGAGAACGCAATATTTGATTCGCAGGACGGTCAAAAGCCTTTCAAGTTGAAGTCATATGGCGCTGCTTTTTGAAATAGGTGTTTGTACAGGTTTGAACTGTCAAACGAAAATGAAATGTCAATTTATGTACGAGTGTACGAGTTTAACGGTCCCCTGTATGATTTTTCGACAGCTCAATTTAGTAAGGGACACGTGTCGAGCCAGATCGAACTATTTTTTTATCGTGAAAATGAAACCTGATTAGCTGAATGACCTGAATAGCTCTTGTTTTAGCGAATGAGGTTAATTTATTCAAAATTGCTCGACCAAGTAGGTTTTGTGTGGGTGCATCACCCGGATATAAAAAAAAGATGTGATATTTTATAATACCCAGCCACAGAACAAACATCTGCTTTCATCACACAAATGTTCGTCATGGGAGGGAATCGAACCCTCAACCTGCAGCGCAGAAGGCAGAGCTACTACCAACTAAAGGCAACAATAAAACAAATAGGTGGGTTTATTACATTTTAAAGTAATCCTTGTAATTGTATTGAATAAAGTATCTTTTGACTTTTGACTTGACTGGACATTTGCCACAATATTGGTCACCCTAGCATATTAACATCAATTGCAGATCGTAGCGTTGTTTTATCGACGTGATAAAACGAGAGACCATCATCAAACGTCTTCTTACAAATCACTCACTCCGTCGTCCGTGGCGTCCATTAGGTCATCTCTTCTGCAGGTGTTAGGGCACAAAGGGCAAACGAGTTTATGTGACATCGTTTAGATGGGATCTTCCTGTCACATTTAGCACAAGTAGAGTCGAGATGGTTTCATTTGCACATGCATTCTTTCTCTTCTTTCATCAAACTGAAGCTTGGTAATACAAACCACCAGGCGTTCTTGGTATCTTGGATACCCAGAATCAAGAATTTTAAATTGCGTTCGCAAATATGGTAGTGTTTATAAATTATATGCAAAAACATAAGAGCCGTGCGTAACGTTATATCAATTACATAAGATACAAAATGCTATAATTCGCGGCTCTTCTTTTATTGAACAGACTACGTTTGTATGTACAACTATTTATTTTAGCACAACATCACACGAATACAACAATGATGAATAAATTAATGAAAATTAATTAATGTACACCTTGAAACTATATATAACCATATATTAAAAAAATGGAAAATGGACGGTCTTATTGCTTTGGAAATAATTTATCCCAGACAACCTTCGGATGGAGAGAAACTTAACATGATTGGAAGATTGGAAGTTCTTACTTTGGAACAAATTAAGTGAAACGTAATTAGGTAAATTATTTATGACAATAATAAAATAATATACCTACAAGTTTCATTATTCGTAATTTTAATAGTTAAAAAAAAATTTAGATTACTTTACTTTCTGCGGATGCAAGTAGACGCCGCCATTTTAGAGTCATTTATTTATTGAAACAGGTTAGGTACAACATAAATAATAAATAAATATTGGTGGATTACGTAACACTATCTAGCCCCAAACTAAGCATAGCTTGTAGTATGGTGACCAGATGACTGATATAATACCTATATATTATTAAACACATACTTATGATACTATATAACACCCAGACACAAAATAAACAAACACCTATGATTATCACACCTTTGTTTATCCTGGGAGAGCATCGAACCCTCGATCGCAGCGCAGAAGGCAGGCTACTGCGCTGACAGGCCAGTCATAGATTGATACCCCATGTCACCCCAAAACTCTTCTTTTAAACAGACATAATCTAATCTACAAGAATGCTTTAAAATAACTTGGAGCTTTCTTTCTGAATTGCATTAAGAAACATTTTGTAAAATAAAACCTTTAACACGCAATTTGCTTTAAGCCGATTGCAAATTGAAAGACAATTTAAAAAAAAACATAAAAATATTTACATATTGACCAAATTGAATTTTGATATGTTAAGCTGCATACACAATGTGGTGAATTATTAGCACTAGATACATTAAGGAATATTGCTACTTTAAAAAGCGAAAAATAATGATATCTTTTTAAAATCTAGGTATTATAGTAAGAAATAGTTAAGCCATTATATTTTAAATTTCTTTGTGCAGATTTGTAATACCAATAACAATAATACTGGAGCGTAGTAGGTAATAATATTATTCAAATTATATAAAATGAATAGACTGTTGTCTATTTATTTTATATTATTTGGATTTTTTACATTTACAAAATTATTTCACGGCGTCTTGTAGAATCATCGCGTATTCCAAGAGCTGGCTCCTATATGCCCCAGCGTATTTACATTGTCATTTAGGTAACGTGGCAATGCCACCAGTGACTTGAGGGTGCTGCCCTCAGGCAGTGATCTGGATCAGTTGAGCTGATCATTTTAAACAGTCCTAAGATAGCTCAGCTGTTTGACATTATATGTATGAGAATTGTATGTTATTGTACATTATTTTGTACATTTTTATAATTAATTACTGTAAAAATTATATATTTACTAAAAATATTTTGGTAAAATATAGATGATACCGTATTTTACTTAGTTCAATAGTTTTATAATCGCAGATAAGAAAATGTGATGAGAAAAATCACATATACAAAAGAGCGCTAAAACGAGTTTATTACCAATTCTTTTCAGACTTGGGTTAGGAAGAACTTGCTTGTTAGACACATTTTAATTATTTAATAAAATTATTACGTACTGAAATGTACAGAATAATATAAAATACATGTAAAGCAGTTGAGCTATCTAAGGACCGTTTAAAACCATCTATAGATAGCTCAACTGTTTTTAATTATTTTTTTATTAACATAATATACTAGCTGTCTGGTTCGCGACGACAATCTAAACCATTTTCAAAACCACTTGAACACACACAAAAACATTCATCAAAGCCGTTTAAGAGGAGTTTAATTACAAACACACGTTCAGAATATTTATGTACATATAAAAAGATTATTCTGTACATCCATATAAATAAAGTTATATAACTGGAATAAACTAAAATAAACAATGTAAACGCGGTCTAACGATGCGGAAATTAACGCGAAGTGTGGGGCCAAGATAAGCTGATGACATCAAAATCATTACACGAAGGGGCTTGCCGTAACGAGACTTACAAGGCATCTACAGTTTATACGATAATCCTCAATTCCAAACCAAAGTTGACGTAATCATGTGAGTGGAAGAGATGCTAGTCTTGAGCGGAGAGGGTACTGAAGCGGTTTTTTTATTAGTTTTAATTTACGCTTAGTTAGTTCATAGTTGTTTATTCCATTGACAAATTACATTGTATGCGAAAATATAAATTATAAAACATAAAATTAATATTGATAAATTATGCTAATCATGCTATATATTATAATGTTAAAACCTAACCTAACAATAATCAGAACATTTTAATGTGATCAATCAAGACAATCAATATTTATAAAACGGTTCATAGTTCTTAAGGCGACTCTTTGATCAAATATTCTTGACACGTATTCACGGCGCTAAAATCGCTATTTTTTTATTAGTAAATGTTCATATAAGTAATTGTGAAAAAAGTTTAATGAGTAATGTTTTAATGAGTTCACTCTCCGCCTATTAGCGTAAGCTGAATATTAAAACGATGAGAATCTTTGAAGATGATTATTATTGAATATTTTAGACATTACCTCTGTGGCGCAGTGGGCCAACGCCCGGCTGAGACGCAGACTGTTGCGGGTTCCATTCCTGCCACGGAACAAATGTTTGGATGATCTGCATTTGTCTCGGGTCTAGGTGTTTCTATGTATAATATGTAAGTAACCAAAAAAGTATATAAGTAGTTTAAATCAGTCATGTGGTTCCCATTACACAACCTCTGCTTACTTTGGGACCAGATGATGCTGTGTGAAATGTCCGGCATTATTTATTATATCCTAATTAAATTATAAAACTAACGATTACTTTAGAAACAGGCAGAGCTACTGAGCTGTCAACCGAGCTAACAGGTCAGTCAAGATAAGTTAAACAATTATAAACAAATATCCTTTTTGCATACTTCTTCGTTATACCTACATACTTGTTTTCCACAATAGGTAGGTACAATCAAACAATAAAGAACCAATTAATTATTAACTTCAACAGTCAACCACCGACTCATACAAAGAAGAATTAAAATGTTTCTATATAAAATATCAAAACCGCTTGCGCAAAAAAGTTCAGCTCATTACTATGCACTCTATCCGAAACTTTTCAACACGCGTCTTCGGGCACTTACTTCCCGGTGGGCCGAAATACCCGACTGACCTATTCAATGGACCACACGACACATTTGCATTGGATTAATGGTACACTGCACTTGGACACCGACTCCAAACAGGTTAAAAATACCGTGTAGTCTGTCTCCTTATTCAAAAATAATTGTCATTTAAAAAGCTCATCTTCCTTGTCGATTCTTTTAACATTTTATGAAGTAACATAGCTTTGATTAATTATGAAAGCTATGTTACCTACTTCGTTTTCTAGTGTTATTTAATGTTTTATTTGGTAATAATTAAAGGAGAGTTTTAATTAACTAATTGTGATTTCTTATTATGAGTGTATTCAAAGGGGTGTGCACGCAAACCTATTTACAGATGGCAGCACAAGCGTGATTGCGTTGTTTACATTATCTATGAAGTTGGGACTTGTTGTGAACGTGATAGATGCAATTTATAGTGTTTGCTATAGAAAATTTACTTGCTAATTACGAAGGACGAAGGAGAGCATCCCTCATCACAGGTAAAATATTGATTTGATTAAAATGTAAGTTTTTAAAAATTTGTGGTTAGTTTTTCTTTCTAAGCGTGATGTTAGCTGAAACCGTGGTTTTTTCATAGATTAGAGGTTTATGATTGAAACGAAAACTGCTAAGTGGTTTTTTCTTTGATTCAACTTTTTCTTTATTATGGTTCTATACAGAGCCTCTATTTTACAGCTTGGAGTCAGCTCCAGTCGAGTGAGTTCAGTATATTATTAACAATTTTGGCAATAAATCTACAAACACAAATAAATGCATGCAATTTCACAGATACAATGTCAAAGTAATGAATGTCGATAATGCGACACCTGGGATAAAAGGGCGGTGTACTGAATTACAAGTGTATTATGCTTTGTGATTTGTACGTTGAGAATCTAAGAAAATTCAAAACGGTAATTCCGCAATGACGTTTAGAATATACAAATGACGATCGATTACGACTTTGTGAACATATTATTATCAATACTGAATTGCCATCATGACAGATGCTAGTAAAAGTATTATATCACTTATCTGGTCACCCTAATATAAACTATTGGTTTGGGGCTAGATAATGCTGGGTGCATTGTCAGTATTGCTTATATATTTTATTTATAATTTCTGGAAGATAAGAAGTGAAAATACCCACAATCTGTTGGACCTGTAAAACATTTTATATTTATAAACCACCGTGTAATTCCCAGACTCCACGAAAAAGCTTTTAAAACATAATAATTAAACTCGAAACTTTGCACTTTATTTTAATACGGAGATCGGACGCTCTAGCAGTGATGGGCAAACTCTACCCTACTAATATAAAAATAATATAAACAAGCGATCTACCCCGGCTTTGCACGGCTGTAAACGTAGCTATATATAATCAAAATAATTATTAAAATTAGTTAAGTAGTTTTGAGTTTGTCAATTATCCACAAACGAAAAATCTAACACCATCATAATGTGTGATTATCTATAAGATAGTCCCGTAATCTGTGAACACGTTGTAGTACTGTAGTACCTACTTTTTATGTCATAAAGCTACAATGAAAGGAGCTAGTGATATTATAAAGTGTTTTGGAAACCAATACTTGGTTTTCTATTTCAGTGTCTCGCCAATAACGGTTCAGTGTTTAATATGAACTGAACACAAACATATTGACGTCTGTATTATAAACACAATTATAATAAGTTATAATAAGTATATATAAGTAAGAGGACAACCATGAACTTGTTAAAACAAAACGTGGGTGAAACTTTCCGCCTCTATACAAGCAGAAAGCAGGCTACTTACCTAATATTTGTGTGACGAACATAGATGTTTGTCCTGTGTCCCAGATACACTGTTATCTATATATTAATACGTGAAGCAAAAACTTTGTAGGTACCTCTTTTTACGAAAATTGCGCGGACGGAGGAGTATGAAATTTCGCACACTTATAATTTATATAGAGAAGGAGTGCAGAATGATAATATTGAAGTGAAAACTTCTTTTAGCGCGGTACGCATATTTTTAGATGAGGTAAAACCTCTGGACTCGCTACACCGTTACCGAGACGCAGGGCTGCCGCGCTCGCCTCATTCGATTATAAACCTTCATTCACATGTTTACAGTCTACTTTTGTATGGAGAAGTTTACTGAGTTAGGTTCTTTGATATTTTATCTACATTCTGAACAAAAACTGAACAATGAACAATGAATTTTCTGAACAATTCATAAACAAAATGCAATTCATAACCCAGTTACCAAATAAACCTAGTACCCATCTAAAAAATGTGTAACGCGCCAAATTTAGTTTTCACTTCTGTCGGCACTCCCGGAGTGCAACCCGTATTTTTTTTTAATTATTTATAAAAAATTCAATAACCAGTTGGCGACTACTAGTTACATATAAGACACAATGTTTTCTTATAATGTACATATTTCATCTGGTCACCATAATACAAGCTATGCTTAGTTTAGGATTAGTTGGTGTTGTGTGCATTGTCCACCTATATTTGTTTATTAATTTATTTTTGATTTCTTGTTCCTGCTTGTGGAACAGGAAAACGTGTGTACCATTCGTCTGTTTATCAAGATTACCACTTATCTAATGGTTATCAATCTGTACTGAGATGAGATTCTGTAATGAGATTACCGCCTGTCTAAAGATTAGTTACCAGTACCGCGTATCTAGTCATTTGCCTATCATATTACCACATGTCTGATTGTTACCCAGAGTCTGCCTGTCGAGATTACCACAATCCAATGATTACCAGTCGTCTGTTTATTGAGAATACCACCTGACCAATCACCAATCGTTTGTCTGCTTAAGCAGTGACCTTTTCTTAAAACAGAGCCGGGTTTAAGTGTAAATGCGTCTTACGACTTGCTTTCTATGAAATAGCAATTTGAAATTCAATTTACGCGACTTGTCTTCAACACATTGTATACGGAGTCGCAAAGATCGAAGAACAAATAACTTTGACTGGCTTTTGTTTTCAGCTTAGTTTCTTTAAATCACTCACCGCCAATTACCGGCCCTTCTGCCATTTGATTATTTACATTCCCTGCTTTTAGGGAAATCTGTCTAGGCGTAAAAGACCTGTCTGATGGTTAACGCCTTCAAGCGTAACACGCAAGGTAGACAAATAGACTAAGCACGCACTAGTGAATTAATTCGCGCGGTTTTAACTTTGCCAATTCTTAAGTATGTAATTTAGCACGCGGGTTTTTTCCTGCGTGCGTCTACGTCTGTTCCATCTTCTACAGAATAACGCGAGAATTCTCCGTGGATTAATTCGCAGTGCGCGGTCTTTCTGAGGAAGTAGGAAAACTCACAAAGTATTCTCTAACCCACCCAGTTTTTCCACGCCGTTTTAAAGTGCATGGAATGTATGCATGAGTTTTTTGTTCAATTATGTTGCAATACCAACTTATTATTTATTCAAAAGGGTACAAAAGAAAGGGTAAACTTCTCAAATCTACTCGCAATACAATCTCAAAGACCGCGGTAAAGTAGTGGCCTAATACAATACCCAACAATTTGTCAAAGAGTCTTCGCCATCCGTAATTTGTGCTGCATCTTGTCATTCTATCCGGTAATTTTATTTACGGACAATGTCCCATCTCAACTCATAAGTATTGGATCTGTTTGATGCTGCAGAAGGTAAAATACGGTCGTCATTATAACGTACAGATCAATTTTGATAAATAATAAAATTACTGCTCTATAAGTCTTGTTTTGTAAAAAAACATTACTGTAAGTGCTTTAAGAAAACAGTGTTTTATATGTAACCAGAGGTTTGAAAAATAAATCCTAATCGGAGTATTCTGGTTCGTCGGAAGGATGAAGCTGTTGTCGACTGTAATTTTTTTATTAATAGCTATTTAAGGCAAATAAAAAGTTGTTTCTAATTATTATATGTTTGTATGCATTTATTTAATTCAATTTATGTTTTCGTCAACGTATTTACGTAACAGAAATTACAGGTTATGATTACTCCTAGAATATTACTCAAACAACTTTATATGAAACAGTCTCGTAAGATCACGGCCGCCGTTTCTAGGGAATCTACAGCTATTCAAATCCAAGGGACCCCATAGGGGGTTTGGCTATAAACCATGGGGGCCCTACGACATTTTTACGACCTTCCAAGGCTGCTCGGGCTCTAGCCAAGAACTCTATTTTATGTGTGTTTAACATTTCTTAACGTTAGGAGATGAAATGTTTAGTGGTTGAAAGCTTCGTTGAATGGTCGGTTAACTGAAGCTTTCTAGTTGTCAGTTTGTAAAAATAGTATAGAAAATTGAATTTCGTAGACTAAGGACCGTACTTCAGACTAAAAGTCAAACTCATATTGAGTGGCCGAAAATCTGACATACGGCTTTCAAATTTTTTATTTGTTCTAAGTAGCTTGCCTAAGGCCTAGCACGCACTAGCCAATTAATTCACGCAATTAAACCGCGCTATTCTGAAACATTGTAATTTTCAACGCGGTTTACCCGCTAGTGCACGCACTATGTCTGATTACAGGTCCATAGAATAGAATATCACATAGAATCATCACGGATTAAGCCGTAATGCGCTAGGTCTATTTTAACTGAGCATGTTTCAGGAATATGTTTTAGAATCAACAAGTTAAAATAGCAACAACAACAATAGCAAACAAGTTGAAACCGAAAGTTTATTTTCCATTGTACTATTAGAATGTACCATTGATGGTACTGTGGTGATTAGTACCATTAATGGTACAACGGAAAAAAGAAAATCACCAATGTTGGTGCATTCTAAATTTCTCTAGCGCTTCAAAAGCCGATGCCGCGGCTCGCTCGCTTAGCTCGCTCGCCTTGCACATTGTTTTCTATACTCTAACATAACCTAACCAACTGGATATAATTAAACATCTTACTAACATTATTATCGGAGTTATATTTGATTATAATTTCTTGAATGTATCACGGATAACAAAAAACAATATTTGTCGTGGTATTACTCGTATTAACGTAATGGAACGACGGCATATAATAGATTTTTTTTATATTCAATAAACCTACGTTTGATCACGATCTCGCCTGATGTTAAGCGACGATGTGGCCGACGATGGGGCACGCAGGTCTAGAAGACATCTATTTACTCGAGACTTGAAGAGACCTAGATTGTAGTTTTCAGGAAAGACAGACGACGGCAAAGCATTCCAGGCCTTGGCTGTACCTACGCATTATAAATGTGGAAGCAAAGCGCTTTGTTCGTAAGCGTGGTAGACTGACAAGGTTGAGGTATTGAGCGGTACGTCTGCTTGTCCTGTTTTGAAAAGGAGATGGTGGAATTAGATCATGTAATTCCTGGGCACATTCTCCGAAGCATGTACCATCAATGGTACATTCCAGGGGTATCACTGTGAAGAAACTAAACTAAAATCCTTCAAAACCAAACCAACCACCTAATATTATTGGTGTATCTAAATTGCGCTAGAATAGTTTCAAAACAATATCAAAGCGAAAGCTTAACTAAACGAAGCGATTACCTTCGATTTCGTAAACACTTTCCCTTTATAATATCATAATTATACAATTTTCTTATGTGGGTGTATAATTGTTCTATCTAAGAATTGTTTCGCAAAGACAAAACCTATTATCCGCCTAATTATAGTGCAGGAGTAAGAGATGAATATTAAATAGTCTCATAGCCGTAATTAGAGTCTCTATAGATTTCATTTGTTAAATCTATACTAAGGAACAATTTAAGTAACCACTAAACTACCATTAACCATGTAGGTTAATGGTTAACCATGTAGGTTAATAGTTACTTATGTTGTTCCTTAGTGTAGTTTTTTTCTTAACCTATAGTGCCCCAATGCTGGGCAAAGGTCGCCCCCTTTATCTTCCACTCTTTGCGCACCAAGGCCACAGTTTGCTAGTTTGGCTCAAATACATCTAGATCGTCTCGCCATCTTTTCCTAGGTCAGCCGCGTCGTCTCCGACTATCAGGCACCCACTGAGTAACGAGTTTCGCCCAACTTTCTGGATGCATTCGAGTCACATGACCTGCCCAGTCCCATTTCAAACGTGCAGTCCTTGTACCTACATCCGCTATGCCCGTTTTCGATCGGATTTCAGTATAGATTTAACAAATAAAATTAATACTAAGGCTCTAAATACGGCTATGATATTATTTAATATTTATCACTTGACTTGTCGGACAGCAAGTAGGGAAATTGAAGTGGGACTGGGCAGGCCACGTTTGCCGCATGTCTGATGCGTTCTGAGCTAAAGCCACTACAGAGTGGACACCCCTGAACGGAAAACGACCTCGCGGCAGACCGCGGCGATGATGTAGGGACGAGTTAGACGCCCATCTTAAGGATTGGCCCACAGTGGCTTTAGACAGGGACGATTGGAGTAAAGGAAGGGAGGCCTTTGCCCTGCAGTGGGACGTCACGGGCTCTTAATAATAATAAAAATATCTCTTGACTTAAAAATATATAAGTATTTTATCATTCATCTGATGCCCATAATACACGCCATCCTTAATTTGGTTTTGTGTAGATTTTCCATCAATATTTATATATATATATATATGTATATATACATTTATTTATTTAAAACTTGCAGCGGGTTCTTGGTCTATAAACTCGATTTCGAATTCAAAGAAAGTGTCAAGCTGGCGTCTGCCATTTTATGGGCAATAACATAGAAGATGGTCACTGATGGTTGTGGTCAGTGGCCATTTTAACGACGGGGCGCTCTCGTTCTTGAGTTTAGAATGGAAATGCCAAATATGGAAAATCGGTTTTAATGATAATTGCTGTTTACTTTCGCTCGTGATCTAATTTCATGAGAAGTTAGAAAATACTTTTTTATGACGACATTAAAAGAAATTTCTTTTGATTTTTATCGATCTCATACTTGTAAACTTTGATATAATTAAGTTGAGCTATGATGATATACACTGTTGATTGTAACAGCTGAGAAACCTTTCTCGGATAGCACCTATTATATATTGAATATTACTGTATATTATTTTTTATGTACCTATCAGTAAATAAAAGCTAGTTTTCATGCAACTCAAAACCGTTAATTATGATTATTAAATGAATATTATTAAGTATTATGCCCCGGTTTGCGCGCCAAAAGCGAAACTTAAAAAACTTTGAAGACAAGCAGGTTTGAAAAATTTATTGCGAAAATTACGCCGCCAATTTACTCATTTAATCAATTAATACGCCTGATTTGGCAATTTTTTGTCGCAGGCGGTCCCATTCGGTCAAAATGGTGAATTGGGCCGACTTGTCCAGACTCGGCCCGACTTTCGATTCTCGGAAAGCATCACTTTTACATTCTTTTGCATCTGTAAGGGCCTTGTACATAGTGACCCACGTTTGCCAATTGACATAGTGCTAAAATTCAGTTTTATTTTTAATTAGGAGGAATGGCTTTGGTACATGACTGACCAATTTCCTTAAGATCGTATGCTTCCCAAAGCCTTAACCAATTACAGTAACCAAATTACAGCTCTCAGACCGTCCGGGGTCTTTGATTCGATATCAGGGTCGACTACAGCTCTATAACGAGTCAACTTGCTTACAATGCAATGTCGGCATTTTTTGAACCAATTCTCGGTTGGCAACTCTGCGTCTTTATGTACAAAGCCCTTAATATTTTATTTATATTAAATCGAATCGCTCGATTCTTTGAAGTGCTTAGGATGAAATATTGGTTTTTCGTAGTAGAGGTTAAAGGTGTAGGAGAAGTTGGAACGCAAAACGAAGGTGTTTCCATGCATAAAAATAAGATAAACTCCTCGCTTTGGTATGGGTATTTACGTACGGCCCTAATCGAATTTTACCTTTTTATTTGCATAAAATGAATAGTAGGTATATATTTGAGAGTTATAAATTTCAGACAGGACGCACATAAACTAATTTAAAGTTTCTTTACCATGGTACCATGCGATTGTACCATTGATGGTCCTGTGGTAATTATTATTTAGCGTCTTTCCATTATATCTATAATACCATGACAAAGTATTGTTATTCATGGTATATTCTTGACAACCTCTGGGGCGCAGTGGGTTAAGCCCACTGCGCATCATCATCATGCAGCAGCAGAAGCATCATCTAGCCCCAAAGTAAGCAGAGATTGTGTTATGCGTACATGACTTTTATCAAGTAATTATAAATTACTTAATGACAAAATTTGACGTTTTTTAATGAAGTAATTATAAATTACTTAATGACAACGTTGATGACCTGAAAAAAATGCACAAGGTCATCAACGTTGATGACGTTTGATGATCTCATGATGTTTGCAACACGTCACTGTATACGGGAATCTAGCTCTTTCATTTCATTTCGTTTATTCAATAACAATTATTGTACAAATCGTATTATGAATTAAATATAATTGATAAACACAAAATAAGAGTTATCAATTAGGAAGAGATAAAGATTAAAAAAATGTATATGAATAAAAAAACAAAACATAAAATATTAATAATAACACTAATAAAATCATAATATTTGACATTTTTTGATGTCAGGTCATACTATTTATATTATGTCATGGATTCTTCAACGTAGTAGAAACACTTCTCCAACAGAGAGGTAAACAAAGGCTGCACGAAGGTAACTGCATTTTCCTACTTAATTGATTTTCCAGCTAGGATTTGAGCCACTTTCAGGCTAACACTAGACGAGCGCCTAAGCCTTTAATTCGAGAGACGCTCACAGTACTGAGCCGTGTTTTAGAGTAGAGACCACGTTCGAGGCTGATGCTAGACAGGAAATTGGGTGCTGGATGTCAATTCCACCAACCAACTGTTCCAAACTGACAGTGCAAGTGTGCATCGTAAGAACACTTAAATTGGCATTCTAACAATTAGCTTGGTTAAAACATAATTTAAATGAAATACCTTACAATAACATCAAACAATAGAAACAGATGAACAGTATAGGGTTAAGTACTTAGAACTGACTGACTTACTCATCACGAAACCTCCAAAACTGCAAGCTATAGGTTTGAAATTCAGAAAAATACTATAAAATTAAATCAATGAGTGGACAATCAACACAACACAGTCGAGTCCCAAACTAAGGAGAGCTTGTTCTATAGGAACCAGACGGGCGGTTATGGAGTTCTGATTCTGAATAAATCTTGCAAAACTCAATTAGAAATATTTGATTTGAAGATATTAGGATTAGCGATTTACTTGTTGTTTTTTCCGTATTAAACCAACTTCAAGCCTATATATTTTGTTAGGATCTAGCTTCAGTAGCAATCAAGATAAAAGAGAATCTTTAACGTGCGGGCGTAAAAATTCTTGAGTGCATTTTTTATGCATTCCATCAACAGTCAAGGAATGCTGTTGGAATACGTAATGGTCACAGTTGAGTGAATAAGAATAGATTGGCGGGATGGTACTTAATATTGGTCAACCTATTGTAAATCTTGTTGTCTAGAATAATAAATAAATAATAATAAATATTGCTGGACAATGCACACAACACCATCTAGTCCCAAACTAAGCATAGCTTGTATTATGGTGACTAGATGACTGATAGAATACTTATATATTTTTAAATACATACTTATGATACTTTATAACACACACAGAACAAACACCTATGTTCATCCCACAAATGTTCATCCTGGGAGGGAATCGAACCCTCACTACAGCGCAGAAAGCAGAGGTACTGCAACTGAGCTGACAGGTCAGTCATATATACGTAATAAAGTAAGTACCATTATGAATAAATATATTATACAAAACAGTTTGTTTACAGAAATGGACAAAAGAATACTTATATAATATATAAAATACATGTGAAACAATAGAGCTATCTAAGGAACGTTTAAAATGATCAATAGATAGCCCAACTGATCCAGATCACTGCCAGTACCTTAATACGAGAAGTAGGTCAAAAGGAAGCGCCTACGACAGTTTGTTTGTAATTATTAAACTATTAGACGATATGCGAGTCCTCTTTACACCCCCAAGGGGTTATTGAATACCCTTTTAACATTTAGATTGAAAAGGGATTCGTTATAAAATTAGTACGACGGCGACGTGGAGATCCGAAAGGCAATTTCGTACCTAGTATGTAACTAAATAAAAGCGGTATTACAACACGGAAATCTTAGTACGATAGTGAAACAGGTTTTGTGACATACTGTTAGAAAATTTCCGTAATGATAACCCCAAATTGGGATAATAATGTTCCAGTTTTAACCCCATAAGTCTACTAATTAGTTCATTTAAGATAAATACATTAATTTAACCAAAATTATATATGCGCCGTTTTATCGAAATTTTATCATCTCATTAAAAACACGAGCTAATTTAAATCTTAATTTAAAAGACGTAGGTCGCATTTTGGTATTTTAATTTGAACATTAATTATGTAGAAAATTCTTGATGCGTTTGATAGCTAAAGATGGACGAGATTTTTAGAAGAAATTTTATGACTAAGGTAGGTAGACATTTGAAAATTTTTTTAATTAAAAAGTCGAATTTTTGCCCGAAAATTCCTCTTTTATACTTTTATTTCTTTTTACCACAAAGTAATCAGAATTTTTATTATGAGAACATGACTGATACTTACCTTTATTACCTTTAAATATATACTTTTTTTGTAAATCATACGTATTATACATAGAAAACACCCTGACCAGAGACAAATAATTGACATATAATCGAACCCGTAACCTTTTGCGTCTTCGCCCACTGTGTCACAGAGGCCGTAGAAAAAAAATAGTAAAAATGTACACATTAAGTAGCTTTATCACTGTGTAATTAAGTAACTTTAACTATTTATATATAATAGTATTGAATTTATTTACAGAAATAATTAGAGAAATGTACAGAATATTTTTCAATAATTTAAAAAACATGTATAACAGTTGAGCTATCTAAGAACCGTTTATATAATAATTAATTATTTAAATAAAATGTAATAAGAATTTAAAATCAATAATAATGTCCATACTTTTTTCCATTTTTAATTATGGCAACATTTTCTGAGGTTTTGGAACGCTTTCATAAAGTAGTAGGTAGTAGTTAGGTAAATATATAGATAGATAGAAAACTCTTTAATGACTACCATACGGAATATTACAATAAAAATAACTTAACATGTTTAAGGCAATACAATGGGCGGCCTTATCGCTAACAGCGATCTCTACCAGGCAACCGTTGGAACCGTTGGACGGACTGGACTATAAATAAACAGAGAAGGGGCATGTAGGTGTGGTGTATTTATATAATTACGTACTTATATACCTATATGTATAAACTAAACAAATACTGATATAAATCTATAGGTACATACATATGTTTATGTAGTCAATATAATATACTAATAAAGATAAACAGTATAAAAAGTCAACTATACAGACATCACTACGTATAACAGTATGAAAAATAATGTTTCATGACCATGTTTTTGAAGATTGGAAGAGTCTTGGCCTTTCTGATATCTATCTAGGTAGGTAATCATTTTAGGTACCTACTTATCATTTATTTTAGCAAATATGTAAGCTGTCCTAAAGCATTACGCTTGAAAATGTACTTGTGCGTTCAATAACAATCCCCAAAAAGCTCTTTGTGTGCAATACAGCATAAATAAAGAAATATCCATTTGAGCTCTTCATTCAAATGTTTGTCACGTATTTTCAACACGTTCCAGTCAGACTCATCAATGGCCTAAAATTTAAAATGCGTTTGTACCTACACCCTTTAAATAATTCATGAAATTTGCAATACGATGACTAACTCCAAATTACAATATTGAAAGGTAAGATTTGCGTGTCAAGGTATTGAAATAAAAGTACGCTATCCACTGAAGTAATCCCATAGACACGTCCATGTAGTATTGTTATACTTACAAAGCTTGCTTTTGTAATTAAAATATAATTTTTAAACTATATTATATAGATTAGACCACAATGTGAGGAAAGCGATTATATGATATCCATGACCATATTATACTTTTATAAATTTTGTATTTAGTGTCTTGTCACGGTATGACGTTGCCTTCCTTAGTCTGCCTGCGCAGTCTGAAAATCAGTCTGCAAAATGTGAAGTAGCATAGAGCTGAGACTGGGCCTTTTTGGCAAACACAGACTGGATTGGTGCAGTGTATACATACTCATATTTTTTATTTTATATTCATGTTATTGTCCTTTTCATTGCGCACCTGCTATTTTATGTTATTTCTATCTGTGTGTGTGTCAAATATTTTTTTTTTCATTAATGTATAATAAACAAGAATGTTGGCGTATGAGCATTGTCATTCAACGTTGCAATGCTGCCAGTATCTTCTCTGGCAGTGATCTGGGTCAGTTGAGCTATTGATAGGTCGTTTTAAACGGTCCTCAGATAGCTGTTTAACAACTATTTAACATTATTGTATTGTATTATTGTATTTCCTGTATTTTATATTATTCTGTATATTTCTGTAATTATTTCTGTAAATAAATGATAATAAACAAGGTTGTTTACAAAATGTTTAATAACTTGAGCTGTCTATAGAGCTGTCTAAAGTTTTAAACGTTCCTGAGATAACTCAACTGTTTCGTGTGTATTTTATATTATTGTTTATTTTTCTGTACATGTTTGTGAATAACTTTTCATTACTTATACTCGTAAAGTAGGCCTGAAGTTGCCTGAGGAGCGGGATAAAAGTAGTATTGTTCAGGCCTAGGGAGAATCGTTTTCAACTGACGGCTGTCAACAGAAATGATAATTCTGTATTCCACTGACTCTTACAACCAAGCACTATAAAAGATTATCCGGTGCAATCCAAAAACATTGCTGTAACATCTGAAGAAAATAGACAAATATCGATGTCCCCAACATACACCCAAGAATCCCTGGATGCAGAAAGTCAAGCTTACCAGAAAATATCAAATATCAACAAACCCGTAAAAAACCTTTCACTAACTATAACAAATTGCTCTAATTTTACCATAAACTTTAAATTAATATCCTACCAAAGTTGTTGTTTTATGTAAAATAAAATACACCCATTTCTTTAGCTAAATCATGTTTTTATTTTCTTTGTATTCATAATGAAAAGCACAGTGTTTATCTATGGTGAAAGATTTATTTACTTTCTCAAACTTCGTCTCGGGACTAAGTAAGTTGCTTTCAGCCCTAAGGTAACAATGAACTATTACTACTTTGTGTTCTTAACTAGATGTTTTTAAACTTTTGACGTGATAACATCTTAAAAAGCATCATTCGAGACTGATTCGTGGAATCTGGCGGATGTGTCCACCTCATTCAAATCAAAAGCATGACTCATTGGTCACGTTCCGCCTGAGCCGAGCGTGCAAGCAAGAGCGCGGAACAAGCGATAGAAAGGCACCATCGGTTCATCAATGTTTTCTTATGACATTATCATATAAAATTATCGTCCGTAAACCGACTTTACAGACAAGCATTTTTTATAAGTTTTTTCTTCTCTTTATGAAGCATTGCAGAAACGGCACAGTGCTTCTAACTTTTTTTTTATCATCAGTAAACCTACGTTTGACCACGATCTCGCCTGATGTTAAGCGACGATGTGGCCGACAATGGGGCACGCAGGTCTATAAGACTCTATAAGTTGCATTGTCTAAAACTATTTCATTCAGTGTTGCATAGACATGCACGCATGTCTATGCAACACTTCAGTGGACACCGAGCTTTACTTAGCAAGGAGAATATTCAAATTAAGTTGAAACAGACGGATAATTATCTAGTATGCTGTACTTATTTATGATCAGCATTAGCCAGTTTGTTGCTGTTGTGTAAGTTAGATAAGTAATTAGATAAATTAAATTTGGAATGTCTCTAAGTAGGTATTAATTTAATTCAGTTGAAAGTGAAGGACAAACCATGATATCAATACATTATAGTTGGACAATGCTCACAACATAATCTAGCCCCAAACTAAGCATAGCTTGTACTGTGGGACCTCCATACTTATGATGCTTCTTAAGACTACTTCTGTGGCTTCAAGGTTCGGCTAAGACGCAGAAGGTTGCGGGTTCGATTCCCGGCGTAAGACTAATGTTTGTATATCTGCAAATATTTGTCTCGGGTCTGGGTGTTTCTATGTATAATATGTATGTATTTTAAAAAACATAAGCATGTCTGTCCTGTGATACCCATAACACAAGCTCTGCTTATTTGGGGCCAGGTGATGCTGTGTGTAATGTCAAGCATTATTTATTAATAACACCCAGACACAAAACAAACATCTGTGTTAATCTTACAAATCTTTGTCCTGGGTGGGGATCATAACTACAACATAGCGCAAAAAGCAGTAACCCTGCCTTTATAACCAACTGAGCTATGGGGCCAGTCAATAATGATCTTGCTAGTTTGCATTGTAGATACATCAGTATAATCATCCACAGCCAGGATAAACTTACTGCTTTTTCTTTTCGTTTCGATGATTCAGTCGTTATATGCTTTGAGAGTAGGGGGCGATCCCAATCGCACTCGCTGTGGCCGGCATAAGGTCGACTCTTGCGCAATTATTTGGACAGAGAAGGCACATGAGTAGATGCGCCATAGATTGTGTTGCCATCCGCCATCCACCTCGATCCTGTGCTAGTCTCCATTATCCATTATCCATAGACTCGACCAATCTTCCATTTAAGTAAGGCTCTTCTCCATTCAAAGGTTGTCTGGAAGAAATCGCTCCCTTAGCGATAAGACCGCCACTTGTACATATATTTTAGGTATTCTTAGTTGTCAAATTGTTTATGTGCTAGTTTTAAGGTGTACAATAAAATGTTTACAATAATTCATTCATTCATTCATCCATCTGGGGTCAATCCACTCAAAATGTAACTATTTAAGAGCATAAAAGTATACATAAAACATGGAAAGAACGATAACATTACGAAGAAGTTAAATTATACACTGTTGCGAATAACGCCCACCTCGGAAAATAACAAAACAGAATTAAAATTAGATACATAAACAAAACAGTGGGACACTGTTCTACATCCAGTTCTGGACTACCATGTTTCCTTGCGCCACCTTTCCTCACTACGCCTTACAGTGTGTCCTGCCTGAAAAACTCCTTTTAGGATTACGAAGTACACAAAGAACCCTTATGGTTTCGCTATATCCGTCTTTCTGTTTGTCCGCCATTATTCTTGCTTTTGCTCGCATACATAGTTTTATCGTGATGAAGTTGCACGGTAATACGTATTTGTGGCGCCATGAAAATTAATAAATAAAAACAAAAAAAAATGTCAAAAGAGCTACTGACCACAGCCATTGGTGGCCAGCGACAGCGACTTAACACACATTTTAGGACTTAATTCCCATCCTTACATATATTTTGTAGACAGTAGCGAGTGGCCGCCACCGGCCTCCGGCCAGCCGTGTGCGGCGCGTCTACGCAAGATATATGAAAAAGTGTGGTAAGTTGCTGTCGCTGGCCACCAGTGGCTGTGGTCGTTGGCCCATTTGCGTCGAGCCTTAGGGACACCATCTCTACATGTAAAGTGGTGTTGATTTTTTAAATTATTTTACTGGCCTATTTTAAGGAGTCTTTCGATACAGATATTCGATTGATAATGTAAAGGTTTAAGTGTCCGTTTTTGATAGAGGTCCGTGCCATCTAATTGGTTTAGGACCTAACTAGTTATGCTTAATATAACTCATTTCTGAAGCCTTCTTTGTTCGTGTCCACATGCGTTAGGCCAATTTATTTAGATCTTACAAAGATATTAAAAGGTTTCTTTAACACATGTGGGCTGGTCACAGCAGTCCGGATGCTGTGACGTCCGGCTGGTTGTGGCCCGGGAGGATCTCCCGGTCCCTACGGCACTGGCTCTATTCTGGTGTCTTCCCGGTTTCGGCAGCCAAAGTGCTGTCGGATAAGGGCAGAATACTGATAAGATTGAGCTCAGTGCGAGTCATGACACTAGGGGCGCGTCAGCGCGGATGTGGGTAGCTAGTGGGTGGGTTTCATAGGAGCTCCCTTGTCATTCTTATCCTGACAAATTTCGGAACACATCACTGTGCGTGGTCCAACACACGTATCGTAACTTTACAAACTGCATAATTAGATTTCCTGAACCTAGTTCGTTTCGTCTTTAAAAGTTAAGTTAAGTTTGTTTGGAACTCTTTAAAATTGATAGTAGATAGATAGACTTTTAATTAACATAAGCTTACTCTGCTAGTATCTTCTTCAGTTAGCTACTGGCAGATTTTGTAATAGCTCCCACTTGTATCTAGAGTTGTTAATACCACTTTAGCAAACACTAAACCGTACATAAACACTCGTGGAGATGAGTGACATCATCTCTGCGTTACTACTATGGCGTGTGACCCAAGTTTTTTTACAATCAAGTTATAATCTACTGATTTTGTTTAGTGTTACTAATTAAGTAGTTATTTAGTATAAGTAGTGACTATGATGCCATCAGGGTGACCCACTTCCCCTTTTCCACAATTAGAAGCCTGATAAACTCAATACCTATTTGTCAAATTGGTCTTTATTACGCTGAACACTTTACATTCGCATATAAGATACTCATGGCTAAATGGCTGAATGGATCTAGTTGAAATTTAGTATGGTGATAGATTGTATCTTGGAAAAGGATAAAGGCTACTTTTTATGTAAGTGAGACCTGCGCGAAGCCGTGTGCAGTTACTAGTTTACTATAATAGGTGTTTCTGTGTCTGGGTGTTATAAAGTATCATAATTATGTATTTAAAAATATATAAGTAATCTATTAATCATCTGGTAACCATAATACAAGCTATGCTTAGTTTGAGGTTAGATGGTGTCAAAGTCAAAGTAAAAAAATATTTTTTTCAATACAATCTCAAGGATCACTTTGAAACGTCTTATATACTAGGTGAATTTAGGTGTCCATTGCTTCTAAACTAACCTGAGAATAATGCATGTTGTGTGGATTGTTCACCATTATTTATTTAAAAATAATTACCGTGTTTCAAAGAGGAAGTTTAGTTATAGGAAATTAGTTATTCAACACAAAGCAAGAAATTACTTTTGTTCAACGACATTTGATATTTCGTCAAACTAAAACCAGCTGTATTAAAAAACACCCGCTTTCGCTTACTCCTATATCATGGTCCGCACAACGAAACGTAAATATTACGTTTAGTTACAAGTACGTTGCAATCGCGCTTACGAAACAGCGAATCTGTGTTTGCTTTGTGCATTCTTTTCATACTCATGTGATTAGACGGAGTTATGTATACTGCGATAACTCTATCACACTTTTTAAACGATTTAAAAAAAAGAGGAGGTTCTTAATTCGGTTGTATTTTTTTATGTTTGTTGCCTCATAACACCGTTATTTATGAACCGATTTTAAACATTTTTTTTTCATGTGAAATGATATACGAGTACTTTTCGCTTGGTCTGATAGAAATTACATCAAAATCGGTTCAGTAGTTTGGGTTTTAAATCAAAATAGCTGGAACAAATATGTCATCCAGGTAACGAAATTTCGATATTTTGATTTCTTGTGACTTTTTATTGGCTCAAATTCCATTTCACCAAATGATTTGGTTTTCTTTTTTTGTTTTTAAAACGTTTTTATTTTTGTACCTTTATAAAAAATATGTAAAACTAATTGAGAACCTCCTATTTATTTTTAAAGTTTGTTAAAAATAGTAGATACCTAAATCAGTGGCGCATGCAACTGTTCCAAAATATCTTGGAAAAAGTAAAACTCACATATCATAGTAAATATTCCGTTTTGAGTTAAAATGATGTGCATGTGAAGTTTAACAAAAGTAAAAGTTATAACAAATGTTTTAATATTACATATAAAAAAATACAATATTGAGACCAAACATTGAGACCAATTATTGAGACCACAATATATAAAATATTTAAATAAATAAATAAACCCGGACATTTCACACAACATCATTTTGGCCCCAAAGTAAGCAGAGCTTGTGTTATGGGTACCACATGACTGATATACTACTTATATACTTTTTTTTTCTAAATACATACATATCATACATATAAACACTCAGACCCGGACAAATACTTGCGCAAATACTTGCGATCATACAAACATTTGTCCCGCGGCGGGAATCGAACCCGCAACCTTCTGCGTCTCAGCCAGACCTTAGCCCACTGCACCACAGAGGTTGTCAAAATATAAAAAAAAAATGTCATTTAGATTGTCGAGTTGCCAAGAAAACCCTTTTCACGACGGTTATCTCAAACAATAAAATAATATGGCGCCTAAAGATAAAATAAATCGCTCAAAGCTACCGTATTTTAACGGACCAACTAGATAAATTATGAATTGATGACCATACATTATCTCTGTGAGATTACGGCAATTATATTACAATGGAAATACGTGCCTATCTCATGAACTATCAATTATTTTTATTCCTACCATTGAACTTCTCACGCTAACGCAGTAAATGAATGATGTACCTCTGGAATCTTTGAAACATTATACAGGATAACAATATACATTGGTGGTCAATTTCATGTTCAATAGCAAAACTTTAAAAACAAAGGGAATAAAATAAGATATCGAGTCCAAGGCCAAGACTGCTGCTATGAAGCTTGGCATCCTCAACAAGGTGAGGCAATACTTCACACCTGGACAACATTCCACTTTATATAAAGCTCAAGTCCGGTCGGGTATGGAGTATTGCTGATATGAGATGGTTCAGCCAAAACTACAATCTAGGTATCTACAAGTCTCTAGTAAATAGGTGTCTTCTAGTCCTGCATGCCCCATCGTCGGCCACATCGTCGCTCAACATCAAACTTAAATGTAGCGATGATAATAAAACAAAAAAAAGATAGTACTTAGTGTATAATAAGTTGCATACCCAAATATCTAATTTCCGAAAACTAACAGATTTAGAACAAAACAATAAATACATCTTTTCATTTGAATGTTTAGACGAGTAGTAGTAGTAGACGACTTCTATGGCGCATTGCTAAGGCCCGGTTGTGACGCAGACGATTGCGGGTTCGATTCCCGCCGTGGGACAAATCAGTCATGTGTTACCCATAACACTTTGAAGTCAGACGATGCTGTGTAAAATGTCTGCATTATTATTATTATTTTTATTAATATGAATGTATATAAAAAAAGTATAAGTAGAACGACGATTATGGTCATGTCTTTGACAAAATCATTTTTTTTTTTCATACGTCAACGAAATCCTTTGGGGCGAATTTGGAACTTTGATACTATCAAAACAGTGATACTAATAGCTTTCAGTTACTATTGAAGAATTGGTATTACGGATCGCTGCGATTTCTATCGGCTTCTATCGCTAGTTACAATGTGAAGTTGGTGTCAAACTACAACTGGACCAATTTACAAAGTATGATTGTGGTAGGAACCGTGGTTAGCGTACTAAGCATTTAAATACATCGTATATGATTGATTGAAATAATGCCGATTGCTAATCGAAATTGATAGACATTGATACCGATTGCTAATCGAAACTGAAAGACAATGATTATATCAAAAGTTCCATAATCGCCCTACAGATCCTGTATCGGATATCTAACTTTATACCGTGTTGTGGTGCGGTAAACGACCGCCTGTGACGCATAAGGTTCGTTTTCCGCCGCGGGACAAATGTTTGCGTGATCTGTAAGTGTTTGTTTTGGGTCTGGTTGTTTTTCTATGTATTTTATGTATGAATTTTATTTATATATATATATATATATATATATGTGTGTATATATGTAATAACTAGTATATCAGTCGTGTAGTATGTTACTCGCAAGCTGTGCTTACTTTGGTGCTAGTTGACGATGAAATATCCGGCATTATTTATTTATTTAATAGCTAAATGCTTTTAGACATATATAACTTATAGATATTTGTTATAAATGAGGCCTCAGTGCTCATGAAATGGAGAAAAGGATGAGATAAAACGCGTCAAGTAGGTAACAAACAAAGTCGGTAGCGACATCTATATCAATAAAAATTCTCACCGAAACAATAACACAAAGTAATCTCGACATCGAAATAAAAACAATAGGCCGCAGACAAACGAACACTGGACACGATTTGTCAGTTTTGTACGTGATTTGTCAAATTTTGTCAGCTTTGTATGTGATTTGTCAAATTTCGTCAGATAATGCGGACGACAGGCCACCGGGCTTGTGAGCGATTATGGTCATATTTTAAAGGAGCTTTCGTTTGGAAATTACTTTTCGGTGTTATATACTAAGTAGATCGATAACTAACAGTTTACGTTTCTGTTTGCCAAAATTTAGTGCATTTTGAAAATAAATACCAAGTATATAAATCCATAATTATCTTCTATCTACCTATATAATAAAAATCAATTGCTGATCGTTAGTCTCGCTAAAACTCGAGAACGGCTGGACTGATTTGGCTGATTTTGGTATTGAATTATTTATCCAGGGAAGTCCAGGGAAGGTTTAAAGGTGAGTATATATGAAAAAAAATATTGATTTATTGAGACAAAGTTTGCCGGGTCAGCTAGTTTATTTATAGAAATAAATGTGGACAATCCGCATAACACCATCGAGCACCAAACACTAAGCACAACTTTCAGAACCAGGTGACTGATACAATACTTATATATCACATAGGTACTCTTACTTATTTATATATCATGCTGTTTTTTGTATCATTCAAAGTTAAACCACATGCAACCTTTTAAATAATAGCCCTTTCTGATGGTGCTTATTTAATTGATTGTATACTAGCTACTAAAGTAGCCTACGTCCGCCCCCAAGATTAAATCTATCTGCTTACCGAATTTATCAAGATCCGTTCAGCCGTGGAAAGGTCACAGAGGTTACAGACAAAGAGTCAAAAAGAAGACTTTCGAATTCATATATGGATAGAGTATGGATTTCAAATCGCTGATTTAACCATGGCCGTTTACGGACCTCAAAACCTTTTTGAAGGGCTAAAACATTTAATTAAGAAGAACCCATGTTCCATTTTTAACCTATCCTATCCGGAATGTCATCCAATGTTTTTCTGAAAACGTTCCTAATGCTCTCTACCAAAATGTTTGTATTTATTTACGTTTAATAAATTAGTGCATTATATATAAATAGGAGGTTGTTAAAGCCATGAAAGTACATTAGCACTCTACATGAAAGTTAGTCAAATTATTTTATCCAATACTTTAATAAATACAGAATCACTTTGATTAGTCTTACCTGCTAAGCTAATTTAGGTGCCCATTCCTCCTAACCCTTACTTGAGATGAACACTGATTACGTGTCTATTTACAAACGCTATTATGAGCTAGTAAATTAGTCAACTTAGTAAATAATTCGATTAATTTATAACAGTTCCGAATTACCAAGACAGAATGAAACGATGACCCAAGCGAAGTTCAACCGTCCCATATAGCATATCACAAAATTTCAGATAACAAAAAGATTGGGACGAATCTCCAACTCGACTTGGATTCCGTAATAAAATTAGCAAGGATCATATTAAAAAGTGTTAAGACTACAGGTTTCATGCTAAATTCTTATTGCTTATTATTAACTAGGGTTAGGTGGAACCAGCACCAAGATTCATCTAGATCATAAAAAGACGATTACAATTATTTTTCTAGTTTTCTCTCTATTATCGGTCCATCTAGAATGTGAAGCTCTACTCTGTCCGTTTCTACTTTGAGCTCAACTTTTATTTTGATTTATTAAACAGAACAATTAAACACGTATAAGGCCCACCTGTTGGTAAGATGGTTACCGTAACCGATGGTTGCTTGTAATACCAAAACATATTTTTGAGAACAGTATTAATACGCACTACAACTTTTACAACATCATTGCATAGAAACATTCAGATCAATACCTGCATGTATTATTCATGGCTAAATTGTATGTGCGCCATTGTATTCAAATTTTGTAGCAAACTTTCGCCAATTACGCTATTGCTTTCGCGGGCGAACCCTGGAGTTGCAACTTGTAGGTGTGCCTTAGATGTGATGTAAAAAAGTTGCTCAGTGTAAATTTTGTTGCGGTATTTCAATCTACGGCAAATAAAGATTTAAACAAAATGATATTCAAGTCTCGAAAAAAACACCATGTTGTTGATGTTGTGTGGAAATTAGTTAGTAAAAATCTTCTCTAACCAACCACCGGCTTCCCTAATATATGAAGATAGCAGCTCTAGGTTCGACCAGTGTTCTGACAGTTGGTCTGGTTTCTTCCAAAACCCTAAATCTTCTTTTTTGATGTTATCAGCTGCCTTTTCAGCTATAGCTCGGACAGTTGATCCAATATTAGTTGAAGTAAGGTAAGGAATTATACTAGCATCAACTATTTTCAAGTTGGAAGTGCCGAAGACGTTCATACTAGCATCGACAACCTTTCCCAATGCGCAAGTCCCGCTATACTGCCACCTTGTCAAAGATGTTGCTAAGACGTAGCATTTCCAGAACGCAAAACTGAATTTAGTGTGCTCAGAGCAAAGCCCTATGTCAATGAATTCAGGTTCAAACCTCTGCAAGGCTGTAGATTTAATAAGTGGCTCAACATACTGCATCATGAGATGTGCAAACGTATCCAAATCCGTACTGTTGCCAAGAAGACCTAATTTAATAACAGGTTGTTTGTTAATGTCTGAAGAATTTAAAATTAAAGATCCTTTCGATGTTGGGTGCATAAGGGTACTCAGAACAAACACATTATTCCTGTTAATGTTAGACTGGTACCATGCATCGCACAATGCGTCTTGATAGTTAAAGCTGTTGGTACAGAGTTGGAGAAGACCTGTTGAGTTTGGACCAATGTACACCATAATATCTTGCCTTTCTGCTTGTTTGTGACTCTTGTTCAAAGCATCTGTATTGGTCAAAATCGGTAATGGCCACAAGTGAGGATCAACGGCTGCTGGAATTTCTGAATTTTTATTCAAAGCTATGCCAAATAATACACCAGGGCGATCCATCAGATTCTTTCCTACCTGTGTGTTGTTGACAACTGTTTTTATTCCATGTCTGGATAGAGAACCGGGGTCTCCAACTCCAGAAAGCATGAGGATTTGAGGGGATTTAATCGCTCCCGCTGAAATGATGACTTTTGTTTTCGCAGTTACATTGTAAATCGATCCACTGTGCTTATATTGTACCCCTGTTGCTGTTGTGCCATTGAATAAGATTTTGGTTGCAACAGCTCCCGTCAAAATATACACATTAGTCCGGTTCTTTATCTTACTAAGGTAAGCCACGTTTCCGCATTGCCTCAGTTTATCCCCGATAGAAAGCAAAGGCTCAGTTACACAGAGACCGTCAGTATCATTCTTGTATACAGCACCTATATTCGTATGAGCAGTGATCAAGTCTGCCAGTAGTGGGCTTTTTTGCCGTTTCAGCAGCGTTGGACCAGCTGTGCCATGCCAGCTTGTATGCTGCGATAAAACACCTTCGTCTTTTACGTTCTCTCCCTTAGCAAAATAGTAAGCAAATTCGGGAAATGCCCACGAAGAATCATTGACTGCAGCAGCCCACGAGTCGTAGTCTGCTTTGTTGGGTGTGTCGTATACCATATGGTTAAGTGAACCTGTACCTCCAAGCATTTTTCCAGCCGTGACGACACCGCCGTTAGGTCGGATATTTTGGCAGGAGTAGCTGTCGTTGTAAATATTCATCTCGCGGTCGTAGATTGAGTGTGGAAGCAGTGTAAAGTAGCCCGCCAACTACAAAACAAAACTCTTGTTGAATTATAACTAAAAATTTTAAAAAAACTACGTAAATATGTTAAAGAGCGAGTTTTTAATCAAGCGTATAAATGAAGTGGTTAGTGCTCTGGGTATGATAGTTTGTGGAAAACGGATGTTTATGGTTTCTCATTTCGTATAACTTTCAAGACATGATATAGATGGTATAATTTTGTTTGATATACTTAAAATACGGGACCAGACCAAAAGACTGGTGTTTACTTCAAATCATTATAGCTATTCAACGACGGTAATTTTCAACGGTAACGTTTGAAAGTATATTTTCGGCACATTACTTGGTCACAGTGCCAGTGGTGTGAACTCAGTTTTCTATCTATAAGCAGGTAATTATCATATTATGGCTACAAAATAGAGTTCATAGTTTTTAATAATTTACATAGTTTAGGAGAGATTATTTTGTACATTGTACATTGTACATTGTACATTGTACATTGTACATTGTATTGTGTGCCATTTATTATTCAATAACATAATTAAATGCTTTATGTGAAAATATTTGATCTGTAATTTGTCTGTGGTTGGTTAAGAATTCTAATTTCAACTGAACTAAGTTTTAATAACATAATTTTTGTTTCAAAATTACGTCATTTGTTTATTGATAAGTGCTTTGTTCATCTTCATTCATTTGAATCTATTTCGTCAGCATGGACTTGTTTAGAATACGAGTAGTTATGGCACACGAGTTTAACACTCATTAACACTCAACACTCAACAAAGAATACATGCTCACTTCGCTAGCTCGCCTCTTGAGTTTTTTTTTACTCTAACCGAACAACACAAATGTTAAAGTAATTGAATGATTGGATGATCGAAAATTGTTACTTTGGTTTATATAATGGAATATGAACATAGCTATATGATAATATAATCATTATGAAAATCAAAATATATGGAATTAAAGTTCCAAATAAAGGACACCCGTGGAAAACATCAAGGGTCTTCTGTATATCATCATGACGACATCTGTGGCGCAATGGGCGAGACGCAGAAGGTTGCGGATTCGATTCGATAAATCTCTGTGATCTGCAAATATTTATCTCGGATGATATGTATAATAAGAATACATAAAAAAGTAAGTAGTTCCTATAGGAACTTCCTAATTTTAGTACACCTGGTGTTATGTTATGACACAAGGTCTACTTATTTGGGACTTGATAACGATGTGTGAAATGTCCGGCAGTATTACTATTATTATCAGAAATATATATAATTAGAAACGACTTACAACTGATTCAAAAGCAGGGCATCCACCTTCTTCTATCATTAGAATCTTTGCGTTGGTCTCTGAAAGGCGGTAGCCCAAAATCGATCCGGCTTCGCCAGCACCCACTATCACATAGTCGAACGAATTGATGGCATCTAAAAAATCCATCAAAGTCGAAGTCAAAATATATTATAGTCAATACAATCACAAGGATCTCTTTGAAACTTCTTACATACTATCACCTAGTATGTAAGACGTTTCAAAGTGATTTAGGTGCCAATTCCTCCTAACTCAAGCCTGGCCTGGTTACTTGGCGATGATGACAAATAGATAACCCTCAAGATATATTAGAATTTTTTGTTTTAATAAATGCTTACTGATAGTTTCAATGGTGGATGTTCCAGGGCAGAGGTAGCTCCCAAACGCCAGGTAGCTTTGTAGGGAGAACAGCACAGCTTGCACTACCTGAAGTGCCACAACGGCAGCTGCTGCAAAGCCTGCCATAACTGTCACCACAATTTTGTAACAACATAATATATAAATAGTTCTTGTGAGATCATCAAAGGAAGTACGCTGTACGAGTAGTATATTTTGTTCAATATGACAAGTGATTCAAATCAAAACCGTCTATATTCAATAAAATCACAAGGATAATTTTGAAACGTCTTCATACATGCTAGTGAATCTAGGTGCCGGTTCCTCCTAACCCCAGTTCAAGAAGAATCCGGCAAGAAACTCGTCTGGTATTAACACTTTTTAATGATCCTTGCCAATTTTGTTACGGATGCCGAGTCGAGTTGGAGCAGATTCATTCCAAGTTTTTTTGTTATCTAAATAATCTGATATTTTATAATACGCGTTAATATACAGTTTCTGTTTTATTACGTTTTTAAATTTGCCAATCGACAAACCTAACACGTGGCTTGGGACCTTGTTATAGAAGCGTACACTTTGCTCCATAAAATACTTATTTACTTTAGTTAGCCTAACTGTGGGAACAGCGAGTTTATCTTTATTTCAGGTATTAATATGAATGACGAGAGAATAAATGAGTTTTAGAATTTTTTTTAATTCGGAACTGAAGCTCAAAAGCATTTTAGTATGAGACACTAACAACTGTTCGTGGCTTTGCCCTTATAGTACCAAATTAGTTAAAAAATACTCTTAGAGTTATTTCAGGTCTACATCATCTATACTCAAGTTTCATCTAAATTCGTCCAGCCGTTTAAACGTGAGAAAGAAACAAAGTAAAACACGCTCAAACTTTAGTATAATAGATAATTGGGATAACAATTTTTTTATTAATTTAATATTCCTGAAAATAAATTATAAAATTACAAATTCTTACCGAGCTGGTTTTTTTGGCTGGTGGAAAATTTGTGCCTCATGGATCACTATTTATACTACAGCTGTTATCTTGCAAAACTCAAAAAGGGGAGAATGGGCAATTATGTTTTTCCATTAAAATATTTTTTTACTAAAAGTAGTTACTAGGTATGTTTACTATGAAGACAAAACCAATATTATATTTAATTTAACGTTTATATATCGGTTTTTTTACTATATTTATATTATTCTACCTTCTGCCCGCTTCGCACGCATAGTACAAATATAAAAAGTCTAAGTCTAAGCCCGTTCCTAAGTTCTGTTGATCCGATCGCAACCAAACTTCTGAGTATCACAGGCTAGGGCAATTTGAAGGTTCCTAAATATTTCGTCAAAATCATTCCAGCCGTTTTGGAGTTTATAGGGAACATACATAAATACACACATCGTATTTATACATATACATATATATTTTATATTATAACTGTTTTTTCTGCTGTAGAATTTCTAAGTATGTCTTTAGATAGTGATTTACCTACTACGTAATAATAAAATGTTTAAAATATTTTAACGAAAAGAATCAGCTAATTTGCTAAGGTGCCAACAAGCTCCATCTACCCATATCTTATCAGTTAAATTATAAAATAAGAATTGTTCATCATTTGATTAACTGTTACCATGGTTTTAAATAAATATTGTATTATTTTAAGCAGATAAGATTCTCTAAGGTGCTTTAGGTACTCGTAGTTGATAGTTGAAAGTCTGTTAGCGTAAGACAGTCGGAGTGAAAATCTGATAAAAATATTACTTTTTATGGCGTCTTATTTCATCTAGTGCACAAATCAACTAAATATTTGTTAATGTCGACCTTATTTTGATGCAAATGTCAAGTATTCTTATGTGTAGAATAAACATTATAAACTTTATTATGCTTATATTTTTATTTTTTATTTTTAAAAACACCAAACAATTATTATTGTGTGTTTATTTATGTACCTACAGCTGTATGCAGGCAAGTAGAGGGATATATATAACGACTTCTGTGGCGCAATGGGCCGAGACGCAGAAGATGCGGGACAAATGTTTGTATTATCTGCAAGTATTTGTTTCGAGTCTGGGTGTTTCTATGTATAAAATGTATGTATTTACAAAAAAAACGTAAGTAGTATATCAGTCAAGTGGTACCCATAACACAAGCTCTGCTTTCTTTGGGGCCAGATGGTGCTGTGTGAAATATCCGGGATTATTTATAAAAGCTGTATTTGGCATAACATTACACATAATAAAGTACAAAAATAAAGTAATAAACTTAACATAAAAAAATAAAGAAAAATTATTATATGAAAAATATAAAAAGACACGAGTGACATAAAGAAACAATGTAGGTGCAAGAAGTTCTGTGTGGTATGCCAAAAAGGACAAGTCTCAGCTTATTGTTACTCTGCGCTATTAGGCGAAGGGCAACGCTGGTTTTAGGACTGGGCCTGTATAGCACAAATATTTACGACTCTTATGAAATAAAACAATTGTAAATCAAAACGGTGGCCGGTTTAAAAGTAAGTACATTAAGAAAATGTCGCATTGTTTCAACCCTAAGTTAAAAAACCTGCACGTACTTCTGAATGAAGCAGATGACATAAATAAGGAGACAGTCCTCTGTAGAGATTGCAAATAAAGTACGTTTATTTTTATGTTATATTCGCGAAATTTATTTTAAAATGTGATTATAATACCTGTTATGGATTTAGAACTAAACAAATAAAATAATTATATACAAAAATAATGCGAAAACTTTAACACAACATTATCTGGCGTTAAAGTAAGCAGAGCTTGTGTTATGGGCATGACTGATAATTACAAATATATATTTTTTGCAATATATACTTACTTATTATACATAAATCCACCAAAAGAACGAAATATTACGGTTATAATCTGGTTAACTCTGGTTAAAGTTTTGTAAAACCAGGACTCAAAGCACAACTTGCCATTGGAAGCATAATAGCTCTCATATAAAAATGACACAGCTGCCACCCATCCAACGAGCGTTTCTTCTAAATCAGTTTTACAAAAAACACTTCTATAATAAGAGGAAATCTTCCCATTCAGGTCCATAACAAACTGTATCGCAATCGCGACGGACATTGATTGACCAAAATAAATAAAATCAACAATACTGAAAGGCGATCCCTCTTCTTCAGACATGTGAATAAAGTTTATCTTGCTGTCTGTACTTTCCGAAATCATTGAATTGAATGCGGACGTTACTATAAAAGGATATCCACGGTTTGCAAAAAAATGAATACAGACAAGTGCGACTGGATCTCTTTTATCCTTCATGCTGAATTTCCATTTTTCCGTTTTTTCCTCTTGAGACATATAACCTCAAAATAAAAGAACTTGAATGGACACAGTAAGTACATACTGAATGGATACTTAAATAAATGATTGTTCCCGTTAGTGGTTAAAGTAATCGCATGAATGAAAATACAGTAAACATTTTTCAGACGTCATGAAATATAAAGTGCTTTTTTTCCGGAGTTCAAGTTCGATGCTATCTTAAACCCTTTTTATTGTTTTCGAAGTTTTTTAATCGGTCTGCTAAGCCCGACTTTCCTCTAAAAGTTGAAAAATTATGTCTAAAACGCTAACTTACAGATATTTTTGGTACGTACCTTCTAAGTAGGTATACCGTAAACTAAAACGTAAAAATTTTTTTTTTTTCTTATTCTTATTATTAGTGTACAAGGTAAATTTTTAGTAGGTAGGTACTTTACCCATAAAAAAAAGATATTTACATCAAAATTTTAGTTTAAAATTGAAATGGACATACAATTTAACGCACTAGATTTTTCGTAAGATACATCATCAAACAGCGCTAGTGCCTGAAAAAAGCGTTAGCACTAAGCGCCACAAAATGTTGGCAGTTTAAAGAAAAACATACCCTACAGATAAATATGGGAGGTAAAAGTAAATATTATCGGTAGTTACAACAAATGAGTTTATGTTGTGATTTAATAAAATATATTAATCAATTTCATATTTTAAAAATGCAATAAAGAAGTACTACCAATAAAAACTTATACTTATGCAAGGCATCAATAAGTTTTTTCTTCAGCTATTGTCCAAACTCTAATTTGACTGCATTTCCCCAAGTCCACAAAAAGAGCCCACATTTAAAACTCATTCATTGAATTTCCACTTCGATTCAAGCCACGTCCCGGCATGAATAATGTATTTAAGCATGCATTATACGTTATGTTTTATTTTTAAATTCAATTGGCAACTCCAAATATTTTTTGCAGGCAACATCGAATTAATTGTTTGTTTCAACGTCGGAATTTTGTCCAGTAAATTCTTTCCTACCAGTTATTAATTAAACGGGATAAGACAAAGAGTGATCAAGCTATGGACCTACAGTTAGATACTGAGGATGAACATATAAAACTTTATTTAAACAGGATTTATGATTAAAAGACTACATTTTTGTATAACTATAAAGCAGGTTGTTAGAGTTGCGAATCATTCCATTTTGTATCTTATGATTCTAACATAAAGTTCACAACACTTCTCTTAAACAACAAATACATAATAATTATGTGGGTATTTTCACAGGCACCAAAAATAGCTTGTAGCTATTTTGATCAAAGAAAAACAATTACAAGTTTGCTATTCAAAATTAATATGCTATTTATATGCGCGGGAGTCGTCGGTGTATTTTAGTATTCTTTTTTTGTTGGCCCTAATAAGGGTTGTACAGGCATTACGACCAAATTCCGAGGGATTAAATTATGTTTGTATTCAAATTAGGATGAGTAATTGTTCAACAATTATTTTCTTGCTGTGCTCTTTGGGAATATATATTTAATGAGCAGGTAGTATGGTATCTGCAAACTTCTTCTTCCTTCTTCTTTTCTTCCTATCATGGCATCCGTCTTGTCGTCAAATTTGCCAGTGTCAAGTGATTGTTTGATAAAGTCTTAGTTGATCGTCATTTCTCTATTCTAAACGTCATCGCGTAATGGCCGTCTGGAATTTTCATGGATTATCGTCGTACAAATCACAAAGCAATATAAAACGTTGATGTCCGTATTAAACGCATTGGGTAAGATTACCTGTAAAACTGTAATACTTTAAACAGATTGACAAATATTTAGTACTATTCCATGGGTTAGACATGATGCATACGCATTCATGCATGCAGGGAGGTGCAACAATCACATAGCATAAATTGTGATTAATACAGATGCCATTATAAGAAGAGAAGTATTGTAAAATAATACTTTGTCTATAATTCAATATGAAATGCTCTGAAAAAATTTGAACCGCAACAAAAAACCGGTCATGTGCGAGTCCGACTCGCGCACCGAGGGTTCCGTACAAACCTGTAGGTATATAAGTAAAAGTTCACCCATCACGACAATCGAGTCATAGTTGGATAATGTAACAAAAAATTTACGGTTTTCGCAATTTTTCCTTTATCTGTGCTATGAAACGTTGCTTCGTACCAAATTTCAAGATTCTGAGTTTACGGGAAGTACCCTGTAGGTTTTGATTCCCTTGCGAGTTTCAAAAATTTGCGGAAATTTGCGGCTTGAAAGGCTTTATCTTTTGATTGCGTTGGCTTAGAAGTTTGATTTTAGCTTTAAGGGACAGTAGACCTGAGTATTTGATATAAATTTCAGCTTGATACCTCCAAGCGTTCCTGATAAAAAGGGTCTTGATAGACAAACAGACGGGCAGACGGACAGACGGACGGACAACAAAGTGATCCTATAAGGGTTCCGTTTTTTCTCTTTATACTCTTTATGCACTCTTCTACTCTACTCTTCTACTCTTCTACTCTTTATATTGATTTTTAGCCTGACATTATAGAGAACTTAAAAAACGTAAAACAGGTACTATTTTACTCATTGCCTACTTACTGTACTGAGTTTACATTCACCTGGGTCTGTTTTTTTTAGACATTTGAGCCAGCAAACATGCATACGGCCCACCTTTTGATAAGTGGTTTGCGTTACCGATGATGCTTGCAATCCTAGAAGGTATTTTTTTTATGTATTATTTTATTTGCCAACCAAAACGGACTCGCGTTAAAGAGTCCTACCACAATGAGGATCATTAAAATTATAGAAAATTCATCTACGTTATTTTTTATGACATAAGAATAGTATATCTTTTTGAATTATCCAAATCAGACCATTATTTACGAAGATATTAAGTAATAAACATTATGCCGTTCCTGTCGGTAAAATCAGTGTACGAATGCGTGTAACGTCACTGGGACGGGACGGTCCGAGCGTAGCCGGCCCTCTTACTTCACGATTCGATAAATGGTGGCGACCGTCCCTGTGACGTCACGGCTACCGCGGCGGCCTCTCAGTGAACTTCGCTAGTAAATTCGTCATAACTTCGTCAAATTTTCTCGTAGAATAAAATTGTTTGCACTGTATGTTAAGGATTTTATAGCTCTATAAGTCTGCATTCTCAACTAAAAATGTTACGGATCGTCATTGTAATCATACGCGAGTAATGCAGGTTCAAGCTACATATAGCCACATAAATTCCACCGTGTAGTCTTCAAAGACAGTGTCAAAGGATTTGAATATATTATCAAATGAAAACGTAAGCCTCAGGTACAAGACACCAGATCAGGATCAAGTTTATGGGAGAGTTAAAGACATGGGTGTGATATAGGATGCTACAGTTTTAACTACAAACCTCTTTCCTATCGCTTTCCTGCAAACTGTGAGAGTCGTTTCGTGAAAAGGGACGAAAGTGTGTGATTTGTGAAAACAGCTATATACACAATAACCTTTCACTAAATGAGTTCTACATAAAATATATAATATTTGTATGCAGCAGGATCTAGGACAAATATGGCTTTCACTCAGCATCTTGCTGGCTGCTGCACACTTGAGTGCCCAGCCAACATTGGTTTTCAGTAGATGCCAGAGGACCTACGTCACTATCGATCTTAATATAAATAAAATAACTAAATAAAAATAAATGTATACATGAATATTAAAAAAAATTATATATATACCCAATACTTACATTATGCATATAAAGAGTGACACAATTAATTATTAATTACTTTGAGTGTAGCAGTTAGTCCTGTCTTGTCTGACTTTTATAACTTTGTGAGCATTCAAAGACTTTACTAAAAAACATTAATAAAACAGAGCACACTGTATAAAGCTCGTACGTACCCAGAGGCGATGTCTAAACCAAATTTTATGAGACTTAAAAGGATTGTGATGAACCACTTTAAAAGTATCGGTAGCCAGTTTATGAAAGCTATTTGTCGGCAAGTAGGCTTCTATTGTGGAGAAATAATCCCTCAGCTTTAGACTAAAATATTACCTACAGCGCTCGTCTAGCACTCTGGCACATTGAACCATTTTTCATTGAGATTTATAGCTGTTGAATCGTTTTCTAACTACCCGATACATTTCAAGCGACTGATGATTGTTGAAAATTATTATAATTCTGAATAGTTTTTTATTTATGCTTTTGGTAGTAGATTGCACACTTGTACTTTATTTAGTTATTAGAAATTGGAAACGACTTTCATTTACTGTTATAAAGAACATTGACATCGATTGTGTTTTTTTTTCTTCTTTGTTTATGGCATGTGACATAATAATGCCAATTTTGCCAGTGTCAAGTGTTTATGTTTGTTTATAGTATTTCTTTGTTAAAGTCTTGACTTAGTCGTAAGCAAAATAATAAATACGTAATTTTAGAATCAAGGCCACTGTCCATTTATCCAGGAAGTGCTATGTTATCAGCCGAGAACTAACTAGAAGATTCCATAATCCAACAAGCGGATTTAAAATATTATTAGTGGCTGTAAAATATTATATTTTTTGTGTTATTTATAAAAAAGTTGGTTCAAAGCTGACAAGGTAATATAGATCTGCTATTAAACTCTCCGTCCTGTTTATTTCTCAAAAGACAGACAAAGACAGACACAGTTTTTATTAGTTCTAAACTAGTCAGATAACTCTAAGGTTTTTATAAACAGAAGGAGATGAATGAGTTATTGTCGAATAGGGTTTTTTAAATGAAATGACAGTAGAATGTATTTTTGTCAGTTTTTCTGTTTGTTTTTATGTTTTTTTTTAAACCTTTATCACTGTCATAAAATTGCTATATCCCAGATGTTTTATACTAGCTAATGAATATGTTATTGACTTGGGAATCAAACCCCCAGCTCTATTTACAGTGCTCTCAAAACATGGCCTGTCAGCTCAGTTGGTAGTAGCTCTGTCTTCTATGCTCGGGGGTTTGAATCCCTCCCAGGGCAAACATTTGTGTGATGAACACAGGTGTTTGTAAAGATGATTGAAATTGGGTCATTATTTTAATTTGTTTGCAAATTTCCAAATTTAAATTATAGACTTCGATTATTTGGTATTTTTTTATGATTACTGATAAGTAGCTCTAGCCAAGTGTTCATTTAATATCGCCACTGTATATACACGTTGTATATTTTTACTCACGATAACATTAAACGAAGTAGGTATCTAATCAGCGTAGGCGTAAAATAGCCAGTTGCTGCTTTATGTTTAATGGAAAAGTCCAAAAAACGTTAATTGCCATCAGAGTAGCCTAAATAGTTTGCCATTTACTTCTTAAAGTCTTGTTTCTTAGATACAGTAAGCATCATATAACAGCCGTAATGTAGCGGAGATCAATCCGATCTTCCTTTTGAGCTGCATTTTTATCAACGTACCTGTAACAAAATAATTACGTGTTAAAAACTAAAGAGAAAACAGACTTCATTGATAAAATTCGAGCACATAAAAAAACGTTTCCAATTTTTTCATCTTTAGGGGGTCGATATTCATAATAACTTCAAATTCAAGTGAGAGTATAAACTCAGGAAGTATACCCTCCAAAACAAAAGAAAAATTATTAAAAAAGTTTTTTAGAAGGTAAATAAACATAAAACACATAAACATAAAAATAAAAAAATATATACAACCGAATTGCGAACCGATCATCCCGTGACCACGACAGAGTGTAAACCTGTCGAAACGTCGGGAAAAATAGGTAAATAAACGCGATAAATACCCGTTAGTATTTATAATAATGCGAACCGATCCTTTTTTAAAGTTAAAAAATATTAGGATCAGGTAATATTGTCATTTAATGAAAAAACATTTAGCGTATATACATGTCGTTGACCAAATTAAAAACTGCGGGTATTAAGCTATTAGTATTAAGCTGCTCCCGATTTCTCGTGTTGTCTCCCGCAGTTACCGTCCGTCTGTAGCAAGAATGGATTTATTGAAGTGAAAACTTCTTTAGCATCGTTGTAATTTGAAAGTCGATGAAACGAAAAAGCGACAGTAAAAAGAGACAGACACATAAATTCATAAGATTTAACGTGGGAGAAAATGAGGTAGGACGCATTATAAATTCTATTTTTGAAGGAGTCACTTCTACTACATGTGAACTGCAAACATGTTTTTTTTTATACAACCTGGCCGATAAAACAACATACGACCTTTCAGTTTAGTAGTAGCTCTGCTTTCTACGCTGTAGGTTGACGGTTCGATTCCCTCCCAGGATGAACATTTATGTGATGAACGTAGTTTGTTCTGTGTCTGTTGTTATAAAGTATCATATATTTGTATTTTTTAAATATATAATTATTCTATCAGTCATCTGGTCACAATAATACAAGCTTAGTTTGGGGCTAGATGGAATTTTGTGCATTGTCCACCAATATTTATTTATTTTATTTATGGGTTACACGTGACTGATATACTACATAATACCCTTTTTGTAAATACATACAAATATTATACATATCAACACCCAGACTCGAAATGCTTGCAGATCATACAAACATTTGTACCGCGGCGGGAATCCAACCCCTTTTGCATCGCCTACTGCGCCACAAAGGTCGTCAAAACCTATGCGGACACTTGCAAAGCTAGAGGTATCACACGCGTACTAATATCGACCCGCGACCGATGTAGTTGCCTTGTCTACTCGCCCAGTAATTTCACTAGTTCCATTACCCTTCAAAACTAAACACAGATGCTGGACGCAGAATTACTGGCACTGTCTACAGGACAGTGGCAGTGCCAGTGCGATCGCCCTACAGGGCGATCGCGCTATTTGTCAACGTAATTGCCACTGAACAGATTTATTTTGGCAAAGGTTTGGATATGGCTAATCTGAATGTCAAAATGGTACCGCGATATTCTTATTGAACAAAATAATCGTTGATTTTACCAATCTAACAAATTTATATATAGATCAACCTAGTATTACTCTATGCACAGAATACTTGAATGTACTAAATCAAAAACGTTCGTTTGAAAGCACTGTCAGAATGACGCGATCCCGCAAAGTTTGATTAACGTATAATCCAAATTAGAGCCAAAATGTTTCCGTTATAGTGTCAAAAATAACGTTTGGACTTTGGTTTAGCTTTGGCTCAAAATTATCACGGTCGCCCTTTTGGTATCAAACAAAACAAACATTACTACATAAATAACCACAGTATATTTAATTTCTGGTAGTTCAAATCAGACTAATAAAAATGTATCGTACGTAGCACTACTACTTGTACGCGGTCCACCTTCTACCCGCATTAAAAGATAAGCCATACAAAAAATACTTGAATAAGGCACGTTAACTATACAATAAATCAACTGTTTCACTATAAATCCATCACTGTGGTGTAGAGCATCCATAAAAACTCTACCATATCTTTACTTAAGGGCGGGTCTGAGTGAAGACGAGCTTTGATTTTGTATATTTTTTACTACAGACTGTCAAATATAATACACAAACAGACAAAACAAACATCATTTTGATATTCCTTACACGAACGACTATTTTGATTAAACCTATACAACTAGATGGAGTAAAACCGCACCCAATTGTAGTTGTTTTGACAAAAGGATCGACGATCGAATCGCGAAAATCCAATCATCTCCCAAGTAAATAATTAACCGAGCGAGTGTCGAGTGTCGCGAGAAATGCTTTCGTATGTCTATCCGGCCGGTGACTGTCCGGATGTTCTCCATACAGGTCGTATTTCTAAACCGATTCTCGTGAAATTGAAATGTGAGCAGGTTCAATAACTATATATAATTTTTTATCGATTTAGTTGTTGGAAAATTTTCAAAATGGTGGAGATATAGGGGTTGAAAACGTAAAAAAAATTACATATATTTCTGTCCTTTCGAAAAATGTTCACGAGGTCTACAGCTCACAGAGTCACTAGTAATAAATGAATAATACCGACATTCACACAACACCATCTAGTATCAATATAAACAGAGCTTATACGTTATAATTAAGAACCAAATAACTGATAGAAACAGAACAAAAACATCTAAAATTCACCACGCTTATGTTTGACCTGAGTGTATAAGGATATAGACTTATACACTTATATATCTTTAAACTACAGAGCAGGAAGCAGAGTTTCTGAGCTGAACAACAAAACATTGATACACCGTTCAAGCCGCAGTTTAACATCTAAACCAACACAGATACATTTAATCAGCTCTACAATTACGAGCCTATCCCATTACAAAGATTATTATCTACGAATAAAAAAATATTTGTTTATTTAGGACGTCACACGTTTCAAATCTCAGCCTGACACGTCCGGGCCATTTCTCCGCTTAGAACATTTTCCCTAAACATAAAAAAGGCATTCGTGACTTACCCTTTTTATTATTTACCCCTAAGTTAAGGTAACCTTTAAAAAAATGCTAAATAATGATAATGACATGAAATAAAATGGTTACCGTAATATATGACAGTTGCAATATCAAGAGATACCTATTACACGCAAGTTGACGACCCTAGACGTAAGATCTTTTGTCTATTCGCCCAGTAATGTCACTTGCTCCAGTCCCTTCGAACCCAGTTATGTTGCACACTGCTACTTGTAGGCAGAATATCTGGGACTATGCTGGTACCCACCAATAGGGAGCTGTCTGCTGTTGAGTTCTATCAAGTGGTACCACAAACATTTGTGTGATGAACATAGGTGTTTGTTAATAAAGTACTATAAGTATGTATTTAAAAATATATGTTTCTATCAGCCATCTGATCATCATAATACAAGCTAAGCTTTGTTTGGGGCTAGATGGTGTTATGTGCATTATTCACTAATATTTTTAATTATTAAGCTCGCATTCACATACCCTTAACATTTCACGATACAAAATGCAGTTTAAAAATATAGTAAAATCTGAACCATCAGTTAAAAAACCACTAATAGCCTTATTGTTAAAGCTGATTGTATTACAGTCAGACGGATGTTTCCATTGTGTGTTTGTCTATTCATTTTAATACCCCTCGCGTCCTATATTTTATTTTACCCCTTTCAATTTATTTTTTGCCCCTGTTATTATAAGCCGGTATTTGTTCGGAATATTAAGTTTAACTTCTGTTTCTCATATTTTTAAAGGGTATTAATTTCGCACGGAAAACACATGATGACTTTAATCTAAAATATATTAATACAAAAAACTGGAAACCGGCTTCTCAACCCTGAATATCAAAACATGTGATAACAAATAACCAATACAATACCTACTCTAATTGCGATAAATTATATTTTTGCCATCGATGCGTTCCTTAGGGTACCTTCAAATCCCATGGTCTGATCAATTTTTGTATTTGATATGTGACGTTTAATAAATATTTTCTATTCTATTCTATTTAATTGACATGTTTCTTTTAATCTATTGCCTGTTTTATTTATAGATATTGTCATATTGCGTGTGCTACCAATGCAAAGCTTTAACTGCAATACATGACCTGAATAGGGATCGAGATTTATAACAAGATACCAGAGAGCAAGAAAGATAATCAATTGTTGAGCTCTAAAAATCAGCTTAAGGCACTTCTTGTAGAATAAAGTCATTACAGTATCACTGAGTTCTTGAACGATTCTGCTTATCGTTGTAGAATTCCACACGGTATCTTCAAATCCCATGGTATAATTAACTGAACAGTGTGCATAAAGATATTGCCTGAAATCCCCAATACAGTGCTATAATGCCGACACATGACGTATTTGTTATTAAAGAGCTTTGTAGGACTTCTTTAAAGTCAAGTCAGTTGACCACTGAAAGATTATATATTATATATTATTATTATATATTATCTTATCATATTTATAAAAATCTTGTGTCACAGTTTTCGTGTTTATACTCCTCCGAAACAGCTTGACCGATTTTGATGAAATTTTATATGTATTCAGTAGGTCTGATAATAGGTTATAGCTAATGTTTATACCTCTAAGTGTTAAGGGTGGCTTACCCCAATTTTTGTTTTATGTTCGATAAGGCAAAACAACGTTTGCCGGGTCAGCTAGTCTTACTATATTTTTCCAAACGACTTCATTTGCATTACATGTCTTTGTTTATGAGTTTCGGATTTTTATCATGTGTCCATGTATTGACTGGCCTGTCAGCTTAGTTGGTTGAGGGTAGCGCTATAGGTCGAGGGTTTGGATCCCTCTCAGAATAAACATTTGTGTGATGAACATAGGCGTTTGTTATGTGTGGGTGTAATGAAAACATATTTTCTCTTTTTTTAAAGAAGCCTATCAGAAGTTCGCTTAGTGCTAGATTGTGTTGTATGCAATGTCCTCGAATATTTACATATTTATTTATTTACCACCAGGTCTTCATCAAACTAATATGGAACCTCCTTAGAGATCAATAAATAATCATAAAAATCGGTTAATAATTGGCGGAGATATCATGAGATAGGTATAGAGATTTCAACATACAAAAAAATATGTAAAAGAAACATTTGAATTGAGATTTTTTTCGTATTTTTTAAATCTAATTAATATTTAACCTAATTACCCTCTTATTAAATACTTATAAGCAACAAATGTTTTCTGGTCCAGGTTTTCGTTCCTAAAGAAAGCCAACAATAAACCATTTATTAATCTTAAACGAAAGTACTTCAATTCAAGATAAGGTTATTTATGTTTTTGGATCTTCTCAGAATCCCGAACCATATTTTTAGTAATTTTAAAAACCTTATTTCAAGCGTGTTAAAGGTTATATTATTTCTGGTTTTCATATCATTTGCCAGCAATGTTTTTAATTACAAAAATAGACGTTATTTCGAGTGGGTTAAGGTTCGTAGTGCTTCTGGGGGGTTCTCATTTCACTTGATAATTTGTCGGTGCACTTCTTAAGGCTTGTATCTCGACTGGCCTAAATAACGTGGCTTTAAATGGTCATGAGCTGTGTGAGACACATTGGATTTCTGGGAGGCGAATAACTGAGAAAGTTTATTAAAAAAAAACAAGCTTTTTTCTACTTCTATTTTGTATGACACAGAAAAATGCGTCAACTTAAGGTATTCTAGAACAAAACTCAAACTCACATCGAGAAGTAACTATGTTTTGACAACCTTAAAAAAACCCTTCGAGCCTTAAAATAAGGTTTATTTTTCGAAATCCATCAAGCAAAAGATTATTAAAGCTGCTATGAAGTCATAAGCAAAAACTAGTCAGATTTTATAAAAGCAAATAAAAACTCAGGTGTCAATTACAACGCCGCATTTCTCTCGTCTTGACAATTTATAATTATTGTTCGATGTAAGATCAATGGTACAGCTCATATTTACAACAGCAAGGTAACTCAACTAGAAGTAAGAGCTTGATATGTTTTTTTTTATCTATAATTACGTTTAAAAACTAAAAAGAAAACCGATATCATTGAAAATATAAATACAACTGAATTAGGAACCTTTTTTTTTTAAAACGGTTAAAAAAATCTTTAAGCTTCCTTTTACGAGTTCATAAAGCGTCCTAAACTTCTGCAGCGAACCAGAACGATAATTTAGGTATTCATTATATAGATCAAGCAACTTTAGATCAAGCAACGATCGCTCAAAATCGTTATGACCATTATCAAAAATTTATATTATGGTCATAATTTTTATTCTAAACCACATTTACGACAACAATTTCGTGTGCCTGAGAGCTTTGCGACTTAATAAATGATGGCATACCAGTAATGCTTTACGTTTTCCTTTTATAAAGCATTGGATCTAATTATAATTATAAATGATACTTAAGTGTAAATAAACAGAATTTTTATTATAATTTGAATGATGTTAGTATATAATAATAGTGATGAATTTTATTCAGACAACACTAGAAATTGTTATAGATCTTAATTTGGCCATAGAAAAACATTTAAATAAAACAATACTATGTAGTGCTAATATTTTGTGTACCAGCTCCTTCACAGTCAATATTTAAAAAAAAATGCCTGTTTATAAATATTGACCGAGCGAGCTGTTTTCTCTGAGCTGTGCCAATAGGATCGAATGGCCGATATCTTGTTCCCACGATATGGTCTTTTATTTGTAATATTTTTAATTAGAGATTGGTAAACCTCGGTACATGACTTTAATATTATATGTAATGTGTGGGCAGGTGTTTATAGCATCGAGTTTACTCAGTAATTACCGTTCTTTCATTAAATAATAAACAGTTTTACGAGATTCGTTCATAAATATTTAACGTGGTTTAGTTTTTGATTGTATATTTTTTGTTTATTACCTTTTACACAAAAGTAATAGAAACTACATATAAATTATATGTAACATTTTCATAATTTGAATAAATTTTGCACTAAATAAAAACTTACTGAAATATTACCCCTATTTATGGGTTAGTTTTAGAAATTTGTAAGAGAAACAAGACACAATTTATTACACAATTTATTTCGATAAACCTAGGGCTTCAAATTAATTTCCATTTACTATGCAAAGCGCTCTCAACACAAACAAAGCTTACAATCCTTCTTCAGCGACAGCCAAGAGTGTGTAATACACATAAGTATTACAACACGTTACAGAAACCCCTAATGACTTTATAAAAACTGCACAAACAAAAACTGCAAAACTTGAACGATACATAACAATATCAGCAAGGCTAATTTTGGCTTATAATAACAAAGGCAAGTAGTATAAATTCCGAGTATCCCTACAAGCTGGTGGGGATAACAGAAATGGATTTAATTTTCAAAAAAACGAGATTAAATTCCAACCAAAAAATAACTATTTATACAATGTATTTTAATATTCGTTTTTGCATGCAACTGCAATAAAGCTCAGACTCAAAGACTAAACTAAGCGTGAACTTACGCTTACTTCTGTCAAAGCTCAGAACGTTTGGACATACAGATATTTGAGCTTGCGCTACTTTCCGTCAAATTTCCGCGTTTTGGCATGCAGAGGCGTACGTTAACTTCTGTCAAAGTTCAGAGCGTTTGACATACAGATACTTAAACATGCGCTTCTTTCTATCAAAGTACAGTGCGTTTGGGCATCAAGATGCTTAAACGTACGCTTCTATCTGTCAAAGATCAGCGTTTTGACAAACAGATGCTTGAGCTTACGCTTTGTTTTCGTCTCAATCATACCCTAAAAGTCTCACAGTGTAAAACGAACTTTATTGTCTACAAATTGACTTAATTCAGCTTGATTTATATGCCGCCGAGTTGTGATAACGTGGTTGAGTTATGACGTCAACAATTCTCTAATGGTGCGCTGAAATTTACGTAATTTAAAAGTTTGGACAAAGTTTTAATTTTGTGCAAAAGTTGGCTAATGAAGGCTCTCTGGCAAAAATAGGAGTAATGAGAAATGGACGTGCGGACTGTACATACTGAAGTAGCTGTTTAGTTACTCATTATTAATGTGTAATATCTTTTCTCTCGCTTTCTCGCTGTGGGAATGATTTACTTTAAAAGGGACGGAAGTGTGTAACAGGCAGCCGGGGAAGTGCGTGCTATTTGATTTGACCAACTTTACCACCAACTCGGTGGTAGAGTTTCCCGTCAGATGATACCTACCAACCCATTTTCCGAGAGGTTGGCACTGTCAGACAACAGTGTGTGCATGTGTGTGACGAAAAAGAGAATGGGAAATAGAGAAGAACGCATCAGCTGTACGCTTTATATAGCTTTATACGTGTTGCGTATAAAATGTTATGTTATATAAACTAATTCAGGATAAAATGTTAATGTTGCTTATTATCAAGGTTAGAATCAGATACTTAGGGCTAGATGGTGTTGTGTCATTCATCAATTTTGTCCATTGTTTTTTTTTTTATCTTTAGAATCTGTTAATCGAGTTTCAAAAACGAATTCACTTATAAATAGCTGGATTCCGATTAATAGGAAAATTGGCATATTTCTTGTTTATAAAAAGCACGGGCGAAGTCACGAGCGAGGCAGCTATTAATATAAACAGTTGAAATCTATGAGGTGTAATTTATATCAATGGTATGAGATGCAAAATGCAACGATTCTGAAGCCATATTGAACAATAACCAGCTATAAACCAGCTCAGTACTCCAGATTTCTGTAACATCTAATTTCTCTGGCAGAACTAACGTAATAAAGCTAAAACGAGCGTGTAGCACGTTACATGCACCGACCATCAAAGGGCTGAGGCCCAGGAAATTGAGGGAGAGTCCAGAAATTGGATTTAACTTTCCAGCGTCGAAATAAAGTTCAAATTGGATTGGGACTCAAATTTGAAAGTACTTTGCTGTGAGTATATTGGACAATGGGGTGGTGTTGCAAATGAGTTTACGGTAGGATACGTTTTTGAGATCCGTCAGTGATCCGTCAGAGAAACAAACATTTGAATAATATCTGTTGCTATCTTTATTGAAGTGATAACTTCTTATGGGAGGGTAAACTGCTTCGTTATGTAACGCGTTACGGCGCCGGTCTGTCTGGCTTCCCTTTCTCTCACGCATACAGCAGCGGTAGGTAGGCTCCTCCTTTCGCACTCTAACCCACAGGGCTAGTTAGATTAGTTTAAGTTATTATTTCTGTCGGGCGTCTCGAGACACACACGTTTTATTTATGTTTTTTTTTTAATTTTTTTAGTGAACAACATTTATCATACTCTAAATAATATTACAAACTAGCCAAATAAGCAATATGAGTAATTTTGCTTTGACCTAGTTATAAAAAGTAAATTATATCTAAGAATGTGTCCAACAGCACTTTTCTTAGTCCCCTATTTTCTTGTGTTTTTATGTAGTTACTTATCACTTCACTATTGTTAAACTACACTAACTCTAATGGCTTTGTCAGTTTACGTCTTCTTAGAATGTCCGTGATGTCGAGAAGCTGGATTGCCTCGACGTTCACTTGGTGATGAAGCTTATGATCGTGAGCTTCTGTATACTTTGGATCTTTATTAATTGACAGCATGCCAACACTTTAGGTTCTAACTAATGGTTAGATAGACGGTAATAATTAATTAAACGTAGCTCGAAATGGTTCGTATGAAAATATACACACTGCCGATGCGTCGCATGTTTCTTTTACGAACTTGGCAGACATACTGCACACTGTGTGTCTAACTAAATACTTCTTTTTTTTTTTTTTTTTTATAATGGCATCTGTCTAGTCATCAATTTTGCCAATGTCAAGTGATTGTTTGATAATAAAGTCTTAACAATTTTATCATTTAGTCATTTAATTTATAATTCTATCATTTTATCATTTAATTTATATTATTGTCGATCGTAACAATTCTAAACGTCATCGCGGAATAGCCGTCTAGAACATTCTCGGGATTCCTCGTCGTTCAAATCACATTGCACCATAATACACTTATAATTCAATTGTCCATACTTGTCCTATGTAGTCATAATTTATTCATTAATATTCCGCTAAGATTACTGAATAAAACATGCAATAACGTGAGAGAAATAATTAATTTCGAGGTGCAATGTTACTTCATGAAATTATAAACGAAGAATCAGCTAGATAGTTAATAGATTCTTTGGAAAAGTGAGATGATAATACATCGTTGTGATGCTGTTGAATTTGGCACTCAATGTTTGTTAACACCCTGTTTTCGCAAGATTTGACGCATTGACGTCTCTGCCAGTATAATAAGTTAGAATAAGTTTTCTAGTACATTTTCTCTCTTTTCCGAGCATAAACGAGAGATAATGTCATGCCCTACTCTGTTTATTTATGGTCCAGTCCATCCAACGGTTGCCTGCTAGAGATCGCTATTAGTGATAAGGCCACCCTTTGTATCGCCTTAAATAAGTTAAGTTGTTGTAATATTCCATGTGGTAGTCAATAATGAGTTATTTATCTATTTATCTATCTATAATGTCTTTGGAAGAGAGGACGTTGAATCTGACATTCAATGTTTTCGTCCTGATTTGACGCATTAACGTCATTATTTTAGTTACATTTTGTGAAGTTGGATAAAGTTTTTGTTAATATTTCACTCCAATAATTAAGTTTTAAGAACTAAAAGAAAACCGACTTCATTGCATGAAATTTGAGCTCAAAAAAATATAACCGAATTGAGAACCTGCTCTTTTTTATGAAGTCGGTTCAAAAAGTTTTTAGTACCTTATAATTTTTTGAAACTCGTAAACACTGGAAATCATGGGCAAGCAAAATACGAAATTACGTTTACTTCGATGACATATTTTTTCCACCCATTTTAATTCAAACCCCAAACTACTGAATTTAATGAAATAGGACCAAAGAGTATATCCAAACAGGTGATATATTTTTTTCAAATCGGTTTTTAAATGACGCAGTTATGAGGTAACAAACATTTAAAAATAACAACTGAATTAAGAACCTCCTTCTTATTTTGAAGGCGATTAAAAACTCTCTAGTATTATAGCTCGTGCTATGGCGTAGCCTTAAAATAGGGCCTTTAGTATAAGCCTTTAATGAACATAATATTATATTTTTACAAAAAACTAAAAACCGGCTTCTTAACCCTGAATATCAAATGTCTCGGGTCTGGGTTCTGGGTACCCATCACACAAGCTCTGCTTACTTTGGAGCCAGATGGTGTGTGAAGTGTCCGGCATTATTTATTTATTTATTTATTCTCATGCGTTGAGGAGTTTCAGATCTTTATCATTTTTCCCATCATCAGATCCTTACCAAACTTCTATGGGACCATTTCAGAAGTGAACCCTACAGAAAACAAAAAAAACGATCGCCCGAAAGAAGTTATAACTTAAACTAATCGAACTAGCGCTGTGGGTTAGAGTGAGAGAGGAGGAGCGTGCATACCGCTACCGTATGCGTGAGAGAAAGAGAAGCCAGACAGAATGGTGCCGTAACGCGTTACGTAACGAAGCAGTTTACCCTCTCAGTAGATGTTATCACTTAAAAAAAATTAAAAATCGGCTAATAATTGGGCGGAGATAAGGTAACAAAACACATATAAAAAAAATACAGCCGAATTGAGAATAGCATTTTTTGTTAAGTGGTTAAATAGGGTTCTCTTCATTCATTCTCACACTCGTTCGCAAGTTCGAATGATAAATGGTAATTTTTTTATAGGTCTACCCTAAGCCCTTAGTCAGCAGTTACGTAAATGATTGATGATTGATATCCGTTGTAATTACCAACGAAAATAACTTCCGGTGGACAATGAACACGGAAATTAGTTATTTTAAGAATTTGGAAGTACATAAAAGTTACATTGCCCAAATTATGGTATAGAGAGCTGGCAATGGAAATTAACTCCGTCATTTTTGAACCTCAAAGAATATCTTAAATATAACCGCTTTAATAAAACCGCTGTGCGAGTTTGCTTTGCAGTCTTTTATTTGATCGAAATATATTTACTAGCAACCTGTTCCGGCTTCGCACGGGGGAATATACACCTTATACATGCATGATTCAGTCCATTAGTGAAAACGGTATGAAATTATGTTTAGTGGATTTTAAGTTTATCGCGTTCGGACATTCAGACATGCAGACAAACGCGGCGGGGGACTTTTGTAGTATGTACTGATGTACTTAATTTTTTTTGAAAAATTCAGATTCAAATTTCTAAGCACCCTCCGCTTACGGATTTTCAAATAATGATGTGTACATACAACAGCTTTTTTTTAGAAAAATGGCGTCAGAGATAGGTCGTCAAAAAAGTTTAATTTCATGTTATACCTACTGCATCTATAGATAGATAGATATATAACTCTTTATTGTTATATCACACAGAAAAATACAAAAACAATTATTTTACTTACAATAAAAGGCAATACAAAGTGTGGCCAATTACAATAATTCTGCTCTTATTGTAATGTTAAATCTCTTAAATTGTCTCATTAGAAACTCTTTACACATCAAAATATTCTAAATCTCAGTCGAATTATTACATAATTATTATTAAATTCAGTAAATACTGCCATTATTTACACCCCAAGAAGGGCACAATGACCTGCATAAATGACCTTTTTATAAGCACAGACAAAACATTTGAGTTATCTAGAAATCAAATTAAATTAATATTCACCCGAAAAGTCTATAGCAAATGAAATTAGGTACCTGCTTAGACCGAGCCCTACTCGCTCACAAATTTTCGCATTTACTATTACATATAATAATAAATATTTGTAGACAATTGCACACAACACCATCTAGCCCCAAACTAAGCATAGCTTGTATTATTGTAACCAGGTAACTGATAGAATACTTATATATTTTTTAAATACATACTTATGATACTTTATAACAGAATAAACACTTATGTTCAGGGATTTGATCCTCAACCTATAGCGCAGTAGACAGAGCTACTACCAACAGAGCTGACAAGCCAGTCTAACAAATCCTTACGTATAATACGACTAAAGGTAGTATATGATAAGCGCAATATTATTTAGTTAACCGATAGCCCGAGGTGCGATATTAAAATGCCATCTCTCAAGGCGTCCATTATAGAAAATAGCATCATTGAAGATGGGAGGGACGGCGCATGCGCTTCACTTGACGTCTGTCAAACGGAAACTGTCACTTTGATTGACAGATATTGTAGTAGGCGTTTTGGAAATGCGCCTGCCCATATACCTACACTTTTTGTTACGGTTTCTCTCGTCCTACATAGTACAAACTAATATTGATTGTATTATCGCATAGACGCGTCGAATCAAATTGTCTAGTCGGCAAAGTATGACGAAATATGTCGTGGTAATAATCGTGTAAAAACTATTCTAAATAAGATGGGATGAGCTACATTTATTTTGATAATTGGTGCCGTAACCCTCTAGATCAGATGGGACGATACTTTAAATTTTACAGTGAAATATCTGCTAACACTACACACTACAGTTGAACTAAATTCAACAAACATTTCAAACGTTATCGTTTGGATATGTCAAAATCAGTTTGCCAAGGAGACGCCCAAGACTTTCATAATATGAATACAAAGAAACCCCTATTTAAAGCCAAGGCACAAGCAAATTAATCCGCTATCCTACGCAGTTTTAGTTACGTCACGTGTCTGTCATCGAAACGTCAGGCGTAATCAGTTTCAGCGTTTTCCGAGATTCGCTAAGATGCGCTAAAAGATGGTATTCATTATGGAAAGTTGGCAACACCAACATATATCGAATTATGTCTGTATTGGTTACCCCTGTGGCGTGGCGGGGGTTAACTCGATTACCTAAGGGTGACCACTTAGAAGAAAACGCGTAAAACCAATCAATGTTACCACGAGAATTGTATTAAAGTAGAGTCGTGAAACATTGCAACTTGGATCTTATTTAATTGACACTAACCACTCCGGCACTCTTTTCCGATATGTTTAGGTCTCATCATCATCATGTGCAGCCTGTACTTACTACTGATGTCCTGCCTTTCTTCTTTTATGTTATCTGCCTAAGTCTTGCGCCAATGTAATCCATCTACGACTGGGAGTTTAACTTTGTTGTCGCCTCATCTTGCCGAACGACGTTTGTTTCTTCTACCTTTACTGGGCCACCACATCAGCATCTTACTCCACCTGGCATTACCACGCTTAGCCACATGTCCAACTTCAAAACGTCTTTAATTTTTGTCTGCTTGCGAATTTCAATATTGGGTAGATACTTAGTTGTATTAGTTTAATCTATTAAAGCCTTATTATTCAATCAGAATGTATATTGTTGATATTGTTGTAGTATTTAACGGGTATTTATCGCATATTACCTTTTATTTTATTCCAGATGTTTCGATAATGTTGCAATAACCATGGCCGCGGGCTGACTGAATGCTTAGGAATGACTTCCTAGTAGCAAAGCTAGTTTTTCGAAACTACCATCACTTGGTCTTAAGATTCCGAAACGACCGCGTTTACACTACGACACACGACATCAACTGTATCCACGCACTAATGAAACGCGACGCGCACATATACTTACCATGGTTATTGCAACGTTTCTGAAACATCAGGAATAACAGGTAATACGCGATAAATATTTTAACTTTTATTACAATAGTTTATACAACCCTTTAAATCGTTCAAACCAAAATCAAACCTATAAAATCAATCCTCGTTGTTAATTTAATAGATAAACTCAAATTCCATTTCAAAAGTTTAAAATGAAATCAGCAATTTATCAAGTTTTGGAAGCGCGCCATCTTAATTAGTTAACAATAAATTATACGCTATCTTATTGCGATATTATTTATGAATGAACTCAACACAAAAGGCTTTAGATACGGACATTAGTTTTGCGCGAAAATATTGTCTAGAACGCGACTTTTGTTAGCGACCTTAGAAAAATTAGGCGTAGCATTTCATCGTATCAGTGCGTGGATACGCTCTGTGTGTTGTCGTTATGTGAACGTGGTCATTTCGGAATCTGAGAACAAAGTGAGGGAAGTTTAGAAAAACTGCCCATACTACTCGGCGGTAACTTCCATGATTCCAGTCAACCCGCGAGCATAATTACAGCAACACAGCCGAAACGTCGGGAATAAATTAAAAGTCAGTACGCCAGCATTAGCGACAGTTAAGTTGTTTTCTCGTGTTCCCAGGATTATAATTAGCTTATATAAGGAATAACAAATAACAAATTATAATTATATAAGGAATAACAATTAACACTATTGCTCTCTGTTGGTTTTAAACCTTCTATATATACAATTACGAACGGTAAAACCCATTGTTTCTAGTAAGAAACCAGTGTACCAGTAGGTAAATAACGTCAAAGTCAAAGTCAATAGGATAACATTTCTGTCATTAAAAATTTCTTGATATTGTATATGATTCTGTATAAATAAATTATACATGCAATTTTAAGTGCAAGTATTCCGTATTGTTTTTTTTCAACCAAATTTAAAAAAAAAAGTTTTTTCCAAAAATCAAGTAGCAAGTCAAAACCTCAGTTCCAGCTGAGGTGAGTACCTCAGTTCCAGCGCGCACTGCGTTGAAAATTACATACTTTAGAATAGCGCTACTTAAATAGCGCGGGTTAATTCGCTAGTGCGTGCTAGACTAGGCCAAAAGTCGCGGACCAAAAGTCGCGCTCCACAAGCAGGCTGTCGCTTGAAACAATAACCCGTGGGCGTCCTTGGGGTCACGATATTGCGCTACACTTACGTGTTGGTGTTGAAACTCAAATTTACGATCGCGGTTTCCTTTGCTGCTTCGTGTTGAAATGAACTAGTTGAGATTTCTGTAATTGCTGAGTGGGATTCAACAATCTACAGATTTGAAAGATAAATACGTTAATTTTGAATCGTCTTTACGAGAAAAGGTTAAGGCTCATGACCTCAATAAATTACCTTTCATATGAAAAAATGAGTCGTATTTTGCTCTTATTTAGCAGTTTACTCGTTAACTGTAAGAATAATGTTTAAAAAAAAAATTGGTATGTTTGTTCCGCTAAGATTACTGAATAAAACATGGAATAAAACGAGAAAGAAATATTAATTTAGAAGTGCTATGTTATTTCATGAAATGACAAACGAAGAATCCCGTTACAGTATTTGAGCGTAAGAAAAAAAAAGCCTCTATAGCCGATCTTGGTCGAGATCGACCTCTATGTCACCTCTTACAAGCCAATGTCAGTCTTTATCGACAACTCCGACACAGCCTAGATTAAACCTTTATTTCTAAGAAATAAAGTATATAACATTGCATTTTGTATCTAGTTTACTTATGGCTTTACCTCCCTGAAAATACAGATATGAATATTTATACTCCACGTGACCCCAACGCATCTGTAATTATTTTTGTATGGTTTTTCATACGGCATGTTTTTCCGGTGCTAGTAATTTTTTGAAGTGGGTTATTTTGTGAATTATAGAGCAAGGAAAGTGGAGTATATAAACGTTTATTTTGCTTATGTTCATAGTGTACAATTAGGTAGTTTAAGTAGAATAGAAGTGCTTGAAAGCGCTCTCTTCATGGCAACCTTTGGAGAAAAGTATCGTAGAAAGTAGAGTGGACGGTGCGTACATTAAACATAGATTTTAAATTACGTTCGAATTGTCTAATTGCATCAGCTTTATTAATAATAAAAATAATAATAATGCCGGACATTTCAGACAGCATCATTTGGCCCCAAAGTAAGCAGAGCTTGTGTTATGGGTACCACATGACTGATATAATACTCATATACTTTTTTTTTTAAATCCAAATACATACATATTATACATAGAAACACCCAGACCCGGGATAAATACTGGCAAATCATACAAATATTTGTTCTGCGGCGGGAATCCAACCCGCAACCTTCTGCGTCCCAGCCGGGCTTTGGCGCACTGTGCCACAGAAGTCGTTATTATTTAAAAACAAAATAAAGTTTACATGATAAAAATCGGTTTAGTAGTTTTTTATATAATTATAATTTTTATTTACGCTATCGATATCATTTTGAAAAAACACTCGCATGACGGGAGTGACCCTTATTTACATGCGCGGGTTGAGAATTTAATTCTATGTATACAAACTACCTACTAAGCAAACCTATCCAAGCAAATTACGTTACGGGTACCAATTTTTATAAGGTCTCGACCCCAATTAGAATATTTCGTATAAAATCACGTACAAAATGGCGCTGAAAGGAAAATTCGTTTGAAAAATCTCATTACATGATCGTAAAATTGTAATACCAACTACATCGGTTAGGATAAGTACCAACTTAAGGTGACTCCCTGATCGAATAATTTTGACGCAATTTTTTTTATCAGAAAACATTATAACAAGAAAAGGTAAGCCTTTGGTGTGGGCTGCGACTTGTGTGAACACTCTGGCAGCGTCTCACGTATCGTCTACGTCTAAGACCGTGGGTGCCGCTGCTACTGCGGCAGAAGACCTCAAGAAGCGGATATATGCATCCATTGGCAATGGTTATATATATCTGCCTTTTGGAGTAGAAACTTTAGGCCCGTGGGGACCTGAGGCGTGGCTCCTATTCAGAGAGTTATCAAAGAGACTGGTGGACAAGACCAATGATCAAAGGGCTGGTACTTACCTCGGACAAAGGATTAGTATGGCTATTCAACGAGGTAACGTTGCCAGCTATTTGGACACTCTACCTGCGGTCAGTGAACTGTATTTTTTGTCTATAAGTAATTGTATATTTATTTGATATATATCTGTTTACGAAATAATTAAATGTACACTCTAGCTTTATTTGAAAATACAAGAAATAAAAAAAATAACGGGTAATGTGTTAATTAGTTTACTTTCCTTCTATTAGTGTAAGCTGCAAGTTAAAACGACGTCAACTTTAGGAGAAAAAAACAATTTAAAACAAGGAAGTAGAATGCAAAATATTGGTAACTAATACATACTATATTTCTTTTATAACTAGTATTCCTTCTAATAACGAGTAGATATCAGATATCCACTAAATGTCAAATATACAATGTTTTTCTATACAAAAAATAATTTCGATGACCTCTGTGGCGCAGTGGGCTGAGACGCAGAAGGTTGCGGGTTCGATTCCCGCCGCGGGACAAATGTTTGTATAATCTGCAAGTATTTGTCTCGGGTCTGGGTGTTTCTATGTATAATATTTATGTATGTTATTACAAAAACACACAGCATCATCTGGCCCCAAAGTTAGCAGAGCTTGTGTTCTGGGTACCACATGACTGATACACTACTTATATACTTTTTTTTAAAATACATATGTACCTACATACAAAAACGAGGAGGTTCTCAATTAGGTGTTTTTTTTTCATGTTTGTTATTTCGTTTCGTTTATGAACGAATTGGTAAAAATATTTTTTATGTAAATGGATATACTTTCCGATTTGTTCCATACAAATGTCATCAAAATCAGTTCAGTTTAGTTTTTATATCAAAAAAGCTATCAATTAAACGAAATTTCGTATTTTGCCTGTGACTGTACAGCGGTGTATACAAATGTTGAAAAATGATATAGTAGTACTAAAAAGCGCAAAAAAAACTGACCTAAAAAAAAGGAGGTCCTCAATGCGGTTGTATTTTTATGGACTCAAATTTAATTAAATGAAATCGGTATTTTTTTAAAAATTTTAAACATATTTATATATTATTAGTAGGTTTTACCACTGATACGTCTAATACAAGGTATACAAACTAATAAATGCGTTCATCCTATCAATGTCCACTTAAGGAATAATCGATTTTAGATAAAGCCTTTTTCTTAGAGAAGACTACAGAGGTAACATTTATGACAACGACATAAGATGCAAGATGCAATGATTCACAACTCTACTCTTATTAAATAGACTCTAGCATTATGTGTTTCCGCACGCTGACACCTGATTGATGGGTATTCTATAAGCAGTCACAGCTCATGCAGGTCAGCCGGATCACTTTGATTCAGGCTACCGTTCGATGTATAACTATTGAATACAATCTCTGTACCAAATTTTATCAAGATCCGCTGTTTAATTATGAACGAATCAGTCTCAAGTTGTAATAAAACTATTATGGAAGCCAGATGCTGCCTATTACCAGCTATCAAACAAACTAACAAACAGAGACACTTTAAGGGTATCTATATATACCTATATTTAAAAGAAGTGTTAGTTACACCACTTATAACTTGTGAACCGCTGGACCGATTTAGATGAAACTTAAAATGAATTTAGTAACTTGGATTAGGATGTAAGCTATTTTTTGTCCCGGAAAAACAACGGGAACGAGGCGGGCAAAGGCAGGAAGCCACGGATGGCCGCTAGCGCCATTTATTAATATTAATCCGTAATTATTTTAATCTCTGTAGTTATTACATTAATTTGAATAGCTATCTTTTTGAAGTGAAAACTTCATTTAGCGCGGTACGCATATTTTTAGATGAGGTAAAACCTCTGGATTCGCAACACCGTTACCGAGACGCAGCCGGTTGCCGCGCTCACCCCATTTGATTATAAACCTTAATTCACATGTTTACAGTATACTTTTATATGGAGAAGTTTACTGAGTTAGGTTCTTTGATATAGACGCAGTCGGCTGCCGCGCTCGCTCCATTTGATTATAAACCTTAATTCACATGTTTATAGTCTACTTTTGTATGGAGTAGTTTACTGAGTTAGGTGTTTTGATATATTACCTACATTCTGAACAAAAAATATTGCATCATCTGTGTTCGTTCAGTATTTGATTGGCAGTAGCCATAATTATCTATTGATTTTGGAGTGATTTATTACTTAACTCTAACGCGCCAAAATAAGTTTTCACTTCTGTCGGCACTCCCGGAGTGCAACCCGTTTTTTTTTTAATAGTGATATTAGTACTTTAATTTTTTGTGAAGTTGTAACTCTCAACGAAGTGGGCACGTGTCAGCTAATATCTTATAAAAAATAATTTTGCTAATGTGTTGTTTAAATCCGTTGTCATCTCTATTCTTTGACATTAGTATGACAAGGACAGAACATACTTTAGCACCACAATATCTATGTATTTATAGGATAAAAGGTAACTTTAATACTTTAAATTAAGTATGGAGTATGGAGTAGTAGTGGTACCTACGTTAACATCTATGTTCTCATATGCTTATAGTTTGTTTTATACTAGACTTAATTACCTCTGTGGGCGAATGCCTGAGACTCAGAAGGTTGTGGGTTTTCCGCCGCGGGACAAATGTTTGTATGATCTGCAAGTATTTGTCTCGGGTCTGGATATTTTTTATGTATAATATTCACAATAAAAAAAATATTGTGTGTAAAGTCGGTTTACAGAAGATAATTTTACATGATAACGTCATGAGAAAAAATTGATGAACCGATCTTGCCTCTATCGCTTGTTCCGCGCTCTCGCTTGCAGGCTAGGCCCAGATGGAACGTGACACTTTTTCGTGTGTGCAGCTGGCGTTTATCGATTTATAAGTCGTTATCACGTTAAAAAAAGCAGATAATAGTATATCAGTCATGTGGTGCCCATAACACAAGCTCTGTTTACTTTGGGGCTAGATGACGCTGTGTTTAATGTCCGCTATTATTAATTTAATTATAAAAAAAACATAAAAACGTGATTTATTACGCATTTTGTCACACGGCAGATTTTTGGCTTTGACAAACCTAAATACCTAGCCTGTAATATAAGATAGGATATCTTTTCATTAGTGTTATAATTTTTTCTTTTAATTTTATTTTAAATAGTTCTTTTATACAGAAACTACTCATCAGTCCTGGAGGTGGGCGTTGAGACTGCTTCACAGTTTATAACTTTTGTAGTTTCATCGTTTTACTTGTAATTTATGTTCACTTATGTACTTTGTTCTGAATAAACAAATTTTTATTTTTTTTTATTTTTTTTTCTTTTATACCTTATAAAAGCTTGCAGGTCGTAATACTTAGTGTTCTTTTACATATTTTCGTATGTTACTTTACTGTGTTGCTCAACAGTGTTTCTATGTCAGGGTGTTATGAATTATCATTAGTATTAGATGATGACTGGAAAGATCAAGGGGATGATTTTACACAGTAGGACACAACAGGCTAGTTGTAATCGTAAACACCTGCTAATATAATTACGTTTAAAAAACTAAAAAAAACGACTTCATTGAATTAAATTTCAGCTCATAATAATTCAACCGAATTGAGAATTCCTTCTTTTTTTAAGCCGATTGAAAAAGTTTTTATTAATAATTTTTTAGTACTTTATCATTTTTCGAAAGTACTTTATCATTTTTCGTAAACACCTCTGGACAGTCACAAGAATGTAAAATATCAAAATTTCGTTTACTTGGATGACATATTTTCTCTAGCTGTTTGATTTAAAAATCTAACAACTAAACCGATTTTTATGTAATTTATATTGGACCAATCGGAATCCTTTCACATGAAATCAGACTTTTTCAAATCGGTTCATAAATGACGGAGTTATGAGATAACAAAAAAGGTCATCCTATTTTGAAGTCTGTAAAAAACACAGTAGTCTCTGTGGTTTATATAAAATATAAATATATAAGTAATATAAATATATTATAAATAAGTATTCTATCAGTCATCTAGTTCCAATTTCAATACTACAAGCTATGCTTAGTTTGGATCTAAATAGAATTGTGTGGTTTGTCTATTAATATTTATGTATATATTTTATTCACAGGCTATCACAGTAAACCAGCTGATCACTTCTAAACTGTGGCAACTTCATAAACATTTTAGGATACGTCTGTCCGCTTCCTCACAAGCTCATGTGTAATGCATGCAGTGCGCATGCGCAGTGCAGTCTGAAAGTGAAGTTCATGCATCCTGACATTTACGCGGATGCCGTTTTAAATTGTAGGTGAATAGAGAAAACTATAGAAACCGATACATCGCGTTATATTGGTGTCAGTGGGCTTCTGTTCGCTGCGCTCGCCTGTTTGCTTCACTCGTGAATGTGAACGTCTAATGAACGTAGATAATAGGCCTTTTAATAGCCCATCAGTAAACCATGTACCTATTATTATGTATCTATATAATTACATTACTACTGGTTTATTGCTGCCGAAGCTTGTTTTAAAATGTATTCTCATGTAAGTGAATTTTTATAATTTATTTTTTGAGAAAAATAAATAATATATGCTATAACCGGATTATGTGTTACTAGATTCTGCCCGCGGATTCGCACGCATAAAAAGTAGCCTAAGTCCGTTCCTAAGTTCCTAAGTAGCTCAGTAAAAAACACGGATAAAACGACGTTTTCTAAAAAAGAAACCTAGCTAGATCGATTTATTGCCCCCGAAACCCCGAACCGATAAACTTTGGAGCCGTTTTCGAGATTCAGATTAAATATATTGCTAATTGCTCGTTTAAAGGTATTAATTATATTTTATTAGATTACATAAATGATCATCTTTCTACCTAGTCGATTCATTCTATCAGCGGAAACCTATTGGCTTTCTGTATCTAAAATTATTTAGGTTAAACGTATATAGCTGTCGGTTTTACTTAAAAATAAATAAATAAATTAGGTATCTGAGCGCTTCCGTGCTTCGGAGAGCACATTAAGCTCTCTGTCACTGTTTAAAGAATGTCGTCAGTACAGAAACCTTCGGTCTAAAGCTACTTATACATCATTTAAACTTATACATAAATATATATATTTACATAGCTCATTTTTTGTATGGCTCAGTGAATGGAGCAGGCCGCTCAAAAGCCTTTGTCGTGGCTTAACAAGTTTTTGAAAAGCCAAGATCGATAGCTTAGCATGCTTTTCGAAGCACTCAGATGAAAATGCCCATCCATCAAAGGCAAAGTCAAAGTCAAAGTCAAAAGATACTTTATTCAATACAATTACAAGAATCACTTTCAAACGTCTTACATACTAGGTGAATTTAGGTGCGAATTCCTCCTAACCCAAGCTCGAGAAGAACTGGCAAGAAACTCGTCCTGGTCAACTGGCAAGCGCTTTTTTTTGCATGATCCATCTTATAACTACCTTAACTACGAGAAACTCAGACAACAGAGTTTATACATTTCAAATGTGTCGGTTAACTGTCTGATGGCAGAGCGACATGAGGCCATGCATTCCTATCAATAATATAGTCATTTATATTATAATACGCTTTTTTCAAAAGACTACCCTTTTTGTATGCTTTAAATTTCTTAATAGGGTCCTGGCAGGTTTCTAACTTCAATAATCTGAGGACCTTCTCAGCAATGAGCGTTTCACCTAAATCAGTAAAGATGTTATCTCGGCAGCTGTTACTAAAGATACGGGCAGTGGTTCCTACGATAGCAAGGTCAGTGACCTTATTTTCTCCTCATCAAGCAATAATGTCTTAACTTGCGCGAGCTTATTATCTGATGCGAGGTATTTTATAATGTGACTTTTTGAAGCTTTGATTGTCACTGAATTTTCAACCTTATGTCTAAGGTTTAAGAATGTTTTAGAAAAGCACTCCGGCTAATACTCCGATAAGGCTACTTTTATAAAGATGGTATAGCTTTTGTGAGAATGTGACCTTCATGACCAGTTGAAGGACGAGAAATATGTGTTCAATATTGAAATTCCAAATACCAAAGTACCAGAAATAATATTCTTTTATCACTTTTTTAAACGAACTTTGTGGCGCAGTAGGCCTAGTCCCAGCTGAGATGTAGAAGATTGCAGGTTCGATTCCCACAGCTAGGTACCAGACCCGAGGGTCTCTGTATAATGTGTAAAATAGAATATAAGTTTTATATCAGACATGTGGTTGCCTATTCTAACAAATTAACGTTCACTATTGCAATCCTGGTATTACCAGGAGGTATCAAACGACACCGACAGTGCGAGAATTGAGACAAATATTTGCAGATCATACAAACATTTATCCCGCAGCGGGAATCGAACCCGCAACCATCTGCGTTTCATTGGGCGAAAGCCCATCTGCCTTCGCCCACTGCGCGACGAAAGTCAAGGAAAGATAACATAGTATAAATATCTTCTTTTTAATTTGTTTATTACAGAATATGATATGATTTTTAGTGGATATGTATTTCAATGAAATGCTGTCATTCAATGAATCACGATCACGGGTTGGTGATTTGTTTCGATAAACCACTTATACTTCGAAGACTACTCAGACGACTATCAATTTCAGTATACAATTTTGAAGATAGTCTCAAATGCTAAAGTAGCGTCTCAGAATTCGGGAATTAGTTAACAGGCTGTGGATTGAGTTGGAATGTTTAACATAATTACGTTTTAATAACTAAAAAGAAACCCAACTTCATTGTATAAAAATTTGAGTCGATATAATATTCGAGCCCATTACAAATTCAAACCCCTGTTTTTTCACCCTTAGGAGTATGTTCTTGAGCAGCATTTTTATCAACGTACCTGTAACAAAATAATAACGTTTTAAAAACTAAAAAGTAAACAGACTTCATTAAATATTAAATAAAATACAACCGAATTGAGAAACACCTTTTTTTAAGTAGGTTAAGAGGTCGGTTAAAGGTTTTTATTTTACGCTTTTTAGTACTTTATAATTTTTTGAAATTTGTAAACACAGCTGAAAAGTCACAGCAAAATATGAAATTTTGTTTACCTAGGGGATTTTTTTCCAGCTATTTCGATTAGAAAATCAACTGAACCGAGAATGATGAAATTTCTATTGAATGAATCGGAAAGAATATCGTTTAAAATAAACAAACATTTTTTCATACTTTTTTAAAAACGGTTAGTTTAGAAGAAAATAAAAGATTCAAAGCGACGGTTAAGTGTCAATTTATAATAACTAACATTTTAGCGGTTTTCACATTATAGCATATTCGTAAGTAAAATATAAAAGAGCTTCTATTCCCTAAGACACTGGGTCTCTAATTGCTATAATTTATGAGATATTTACTTGTAGAAATTCCTAACAAGTTACCGTGCGCAATTTTTGCTGGCAATACCAAATATCTACGCATAAAGTAGACTGTAACGCTGTTCCTAGCTGACTACCGTGTCTCAGAGAAAAAAAAAACATTTCTCAAAAACTGCTTATAGTTATTTAATCAGATCAATATATCCATCAAAACAGCACGTTATTTTGGCAAATGCATTGCTGAATTTTAGCAAGAAGAACAATGTGATAACTCAAAAAAAGTTAAGACCTGGTCGTACACAAATGAAATGTGATTCAGTTCACAGCGGGATTGAGCGAAAGCTAAATAATAGGGAAATGTATTTGCCAAGTGACTACACCAAAATTACAAGAGAGGCAGGTCGTTCAAAGCCTTATGAAACAATCCAGATTGATCACGAATTTGTTAAATTAGTTAAATTTGATTGTAGGTATAAATATAAAATAATATAAATATTGGTGGACAATGCACACAACACCATCTAGTCCCAAACTAAGCATAGCTTGAAAGGCTGGCGATCCATAAGTTGTAGACATCAGAGTCATTCATTACATCACAATGACTATCGAAGTAAAACTTGATCACTGGATGCCTCTACCCCAGACACCTAAGATATTAAGGTCTGAGGATATCAATTATCGACTGTTCCATACAAGCAGGATCCCATTTTCAGCTACAAAGTTTAACACGATGATGGGCAGTACGGTCCTAACTTCTACATTTAGAGTTAAAAATAAGACATTAAGGGATCTCCCGTCTAGTTTTGAATCTACATTGTTTCAACTACGGTTGCGGCAGTGTCGCTTCAATGGAACTTTCATATTGTTCGACTTTACTGTCATATGGGTTTTATAAGCAAAAAGTAAGTGTTGGATGGATGATGCTGCTATCAGCATTGACCACGTTTACTGACTGGCCTATCTATGCCAATCAGTAAACGTGGTCAATCTTCTCCAAATGATGGTGGTTCAGGTATCCACATGGCTAATTTTGATCGAAGCTCCAACACAAAATTCAGTGTTGAACAAGATGATGATACAGTTATACAGAGATATGGACGTGATAAAGACTTTTCCTATACCAGAATTTGAGTTGTTAAAAATATGAGTTGATTTGATACAAAAATACTAGTAAATTGATCATTTATTTGATTTTTATGTGTTAAAATATAGGAAAATGTAGATGCTATGTGACAGTAAAGCTATAATTAGTTTACCAAATGAAAGGTTGAGTTTCAACTGTTGTTATTTCCAGTAGAAATAAACGGTCTTATTTTATAATTGCGGTAATTTTGACAAACTTGTTTACATTTACAAATAAAGTTTGTTTAAATTTAAAAATAGTTAAAGGTGTTGTTTTTTTATTAAAATTAATAAATTCAATTACTTTTTTTGATATAGTATGGTTTATTCATAAGTGCAAAACCAAGTATCTAAGCGATAAACAGCAATTCTTCAGTTAAATTTGAAGCAATTACTTCTATCTACATTTATTTCATAAACCTGAAATGTTTTATTAACATTTATATCATCATAACATGCGTTTTCTGATAATATTGAAATAAAAGTAACTTTAATTTTTTTATGTTAAAAAATAAAGATATGAAACGTTTTTTTCGTCTCCTGTAAAATCAGGATTTTCTAGTTATTATAAATTGACACTTAACCGTCGAAAATGATTCATGTCTTTTTACAATATTTAGCGTATGTCTAAAAAATATATACAAATAAATCCCATTTGTATATTTTTTAACCGACTTTATCAAAAAGGAGGAGGTTCTCAATTCGTCGGAATCTTTTTTTTTAATGTATGTTCACCGATTACTCGAAAACGGCTAAACCGATTTGAAAAATTCCTTTTTTTTTGAAAGGGTGGTCACAGGTGGTCCCATATCAATTTTATCAAAATCGGTCGAGCTGAAATTGTATACATCGATGATGTTTCATGTACTTCGATACCTCGCTGTCTCATTGGAGCGGTGCGTTTATTTGGCCTACCCATATTATATATATACAAAATACATCTACTTTTCACTAAAAATGTATTATAGGCTCAAATTTCATTCAATGAAGTCGGTTTCTTTTTAGTTTTTAAAACGTAATTATAATGGTATTAAAAAATTAAGCATGTAACAATTAATAGATTATAGTAGACTATGGATTACGTAAAGCGTGATGCGCGGCGGCGTTCACGAGGTTAATGCCGCCGACTCAAAATTACTTATGTATAAATAAAAAAGGTTTATTATTAGACATACGCTAAATATTGTGAAAAGACATGAATTTGTATAATTTTTTTCAATACCAAAACCAAATCTTAAACAGAAATTTAAATCTATTACTGATGTATTCACAATTGTACGAGATATAATATTATATCTTGTACAATTGTGAATTGTGAATTCGTAAGACGACCAACAATCTGCTGACATCTCATCGTATCGTAGTATAACTTTTAAAACTATCGAGATTATTCATGTAAATCATGACTAGCCTGTAAGTTCTTTTGGTAGTCAAAATAATAATGCTATTAAAAACATAACTTGTAAAAAAAACAAGTCTCGCGCAACTCAGTACTTCTACCGTAAATGTTGTGAGATCCATGTAGTACCTACCAAGTCGATTAATTTATTTAGTCCCTACTTAAGGGACCTTCTGTCTTAAGTTATCACATAACAACCAACCTAACAACATGTTATAGTCAATATTAAATATTAAAAATCTTTTATGTTTTAAATAAATAGATTAATTTGGCAATCGCATGAAAACACAACCTATGTCCACTTACATACATTATATATGTTATATATATAATATGTGTTACTTGTGAGACTTTGTTTTTTTATAAATTATGATTTTGATAGCATTATTATTTTGACTACCAACAGAAGTGACAGGCTAGTCATGATTTCCATGAATAACCTTGATAGTTTTAAAAATTGTACAACGATGCAACATAAGAGGTCGGCCTTTTTTGATTTTTAATAATTGGTCGTCTTGCGAACAATCATTTCGCTCTTATATGTGTTATCGAGTTATTTCCAGTTTTATTAGTAACTAGCTGTACGCGCGCAGCTTCGCCTGCGTTGAAGATTTTACCCGGGACAAACCAATTTTCCCGGGAAAAAATTAGCCTATGTCACTCGGGGATAGTGTAGCTTTCCAAAGGTAAAATATTTTTTCAAATCGTTCTAGTAGTTTTTAAGTTTATTCGTTACATACAAAATACAAATATTTCCTCTTTATAATATTATTAGTATTAGTATTAGAACTTATAGATTTTGGTGTTTTTATTTAAATATTCCTAGAGTTATTGACTCTGGTGTGAATAATTGAAATAAAAGTTTTGTGTTTCTTTATGTCATTTCATTTATTCAAATCAAGTCAATAACTCTAGCTTTATATGAATAAAATCACCAAAATTACAAATAAAACCTCTGGAAAAATAAATAATATAAGTAAGAGCAAATTGTTTACTCCGCAAAACGGCCAAAAATAATCCATCTTAGGAGCGACATTATTAATTTATGTTATTGTAAATAGTAAGAATATAATTTGGACATTTTGAAGATTTTAATTTAATTATTTATTATAGTTATTATTTGATTGAATTAATTTATTATATATTTTGACATGTGACATGTATTAATTATATTGTGTACTAGCTGACCCGACCAAGTGTTGCTGTAGATCAGTAGTTCTAATACGTTGAACCCATATACGCTAACCTCTAAAATTATCAGTGTTTCTCTACTATATTATATATGTATTATACATATAAACCTTCCCCTTGAATCACTCTATCTATTAAAAAAACCGCATCAAAATCCGTAGCGTAGTTTTGAAGATCTAAGCATACATAGGGACAGACAGACAGCGGGAAGCGACTTGATTTTATACTATGTACCTAATGATGACTACTCTATTGTATTAGGTCTAACCTGTAATAGTAGATGTAATGTTTGAAATAAATAAATAAATAAATCATACTTATAATACAAACACTTGGCATTGTCAAAATTTACATTTACAATACAAATTTACAGTGCCAGAGGACTTACATGGTATGTCAAGGGACACAAAATCCAATGAAAATGCTGCCAGTGAATTGAACTATGTTACCTACAACGAAGCAAACAATACGAGACGCCGTTTGAATCGCAATGAACACGTGTGCTAACGGAACTTAGTACACTGACGGCCGCTGTCCGACACGTACCTATTCTTCTATTATTTCTAGACATTTTCAATTCCGCATGAACCAGTGAGTTCTTGCTGATTTGAAAACTACCCCTAGACAAGATCCACATATTGTTATCGTTAACGCTAGCGGGAATATCAAATTGTATGGACCAACCAACCATTTTCATACAGTTTAAAGTATGAGTAAAGGCGTAATGTTGTCGGCAAATGCTATATATAATGTTTGGAAGTGCCTCTGATTAACCCTCTTTGGACATTCTTCAGATCTAACAATATAAATCTTAGCTCTTTATTCACAGCTCTAAATCAAAGCACGGAGGCTTAAAGAGAAAAACTGTATACTGGGGCAAAACTATGGTAAATCTGGGTATCATTTGCATATATCATCGAGGTAATCCAGCTCCTCGACATCACGGACATTGTAAGAAGGCTCAAACGGAAAAAGCCATTTGAGTTAATGTAGTTTAACAATAGTGAAGTGATAAGTAACTGTATAAAAACATAAGAAAAAGTGTCCTCCCCTTAACTAAGGACTGTAAGAAAAGTGCTATTGGACACATTTAATTTTTTAGTAATAATTTATTTATAAAATTATGTCAAAACAAAATTACTCATTAGCTTATTTGGCTAGATTGTAATATTATTTAGCGTATGATCAATATTATGCACTAAAATATCAAATTAAAAAGGAATAGATGGTACTTACAGACGTCGATATGATTAGGCATATCAGCAGTGAAAATTGAGAAGAGGACCGAGCTCAAAATTGAACCTTGCGGAATGCTTGGAGCTTTACTTAAATTAAAGTAGACTTTTGTACCATCGTGGTTTTCCAGCTCTACAAATTGATCTCTGCCAGAAAGATACGACTTAAAGTTCCAGGAGCCCGTAGAGAAGCTATAGTAAGAAGTGTTAACAAAGCCTGAGAATTAGCGAGAGCATGTTTGTTTGTCGCAGCTGTAAAACAAAAGTTCAGGTAGTTCCTCATGGCCAAACTATTTCGCCTAACTGATTTGGCTACGAGGACTAACATATCCTCATGGCCGAACTCGTGTCAAAACAGGCAAAGCAAGTACAGTTATCTACTTGGTTAAATGAAAATACCTCTGTAGTACTTCAGATCGAAACCAGGTGGTTAGGTTATGTTGGGGTATAGGAAACAACAGCGCAAGGCGCGCGAGCGAAGCGAGCGTAAATTGTAAAGATCAGATGTAAAGCACAGTCTTATACCTAAATGAACTAATGGGAAAAATTTATTCATAAGTAATTAGTAGGTATCTCTCTCTGCGGTGGCGAGTGTACTTTGCCTATTTTGACACGAGTTCGGCCATGAGGATATGTTAGTCCTCGTAGCCAAATTAGTTAGGTGAAATAGTTTGGTCATGAGGAACAAGCCAAAAGTTCCTAAGTGAATAATACCTATTAAATAAATAGGTACGTGCTTACATAACTTGTTTAACTACATCTAAATCAAATTCATTCACAGAACAAAACTATCTATTTCATCGTTCATTCATCACAATCCATCAATACTAAGTACCCTAAGCATCAGTCTCTGACGTTAAAAATATGCGAATGTCAAAAATTGTGACGATTGTTGAAATCAGTGTCGTTTGTTTTATTCATTTTTAACTAGTTTCTATCCGCGGCTTCACGCGTTGTACCTACAGGCCAATACAATATCTGTACAAAGTTTAATCTAAATCCGTTATGCCGGTATTGAGCGTAATTGACCCACAAACAAACATACAAAGAAACACATTTTTTTTAATATTGCATGTCTGGTTTTAGAATAAATAAATAAATAATAACTCCGGACATTTCACACATCATCATCTGTCCCCAAAGTAAGCAGAGCTTGTGTTATGTTATGTTACATGACTGATATACTACTTATATATATATTTTTTTGTAAATACATACATATTATTCATAGAAACACCCAGACCAGAGGCAAACACATGCAGATCATACAAACATTTGTTCCGCGGCGGGAATCGAACCCGTAACCTTCTGCGTCTCAGGCGGGCCTTAGCCCACTGCGAGGTCCCACACGAGGTCGTCAGATGGCGGATGGTTGGCCGTAGTGTCGCCAATACCTCAATATTGGCAACACACACATACAAAAGTAGGTATATTTCAGTCAAAGCACGGAATACTTATTAGTACATGCACAGAAGGCGGATTTTTATATAAATACCGACCCATGCTACGACACAATAAAGTGCAATTCAGCTTAATATTTAAACCTACATAGTGCCTCTCTTTCTGTCGCGTAACTCAATCTCGTCTAGCGCGACATTTCCTCAAAACGACTCGAAACGATGTAGCTATGGTTTGGCATGATTATTGAGCTGAAATGAAATGACATATTATTTATTGCTTCCCAAGTAATGTTTATCGACTTCAAGAGTACTAGTAGAGTAGTTTGCCTTGGTTAAAGTCTTTGGTATAGGCTTAAAGAAATGTGTTCTCAAAAAGACAAGTATTGTCGCTTACATGAGAAAAAGTTCAACATAAAGTAAATATAACATAGTAATAAGTAGGTCGTTTGAGCACCTGGGTTACTGTATAGGTAAGTAGGATTATTATTTACCCATCCAATGCATCCCAATCTAAGAAATAAGGGTCAACAATATGCTGTGAAAGTACAGTTTTAAATTCATTGAATGAGCTCACATTTTTTTATAATTGACGGTATTTGCTTTATTTAACTGCAATAAATTGCCTTATACATAGAATGACTCGTCAGACCAGTGCTAGGGGTACGTAATCACTACGCACACGATTAATCTGATCCATTCAAGCCCAGCCTTTCATTTCCTTTCTATTAAAACAAAACATCTGTTTTTGTTCCCAACTCGATTAAGCAAATTGTTTGGCTGAATTTACATAGAAAACAGATAGTTTGCGCTTGTTTTCTATATTGTGATTGCAGTCAATGCGTACAATATAACTAGTGGCACTGTGCGCTGTAGATCTCGAGAACATTTTTCGAGATGACAGAAATACATATAACTTTTATTGCGTTTTCAACCCACATGTCTCCGCCATTAAAAAACATACAAAAACTGAATCGACAAAACATCTATATAGTTAAAAAACCTGCTCACATAATTACACGAGAATCGGTTGAGAAATGCGACCTGTAGAGGAAAATATAGCCGGACAGACGCCGGCCGAACGCCGTTCGAACAAACATACGAAATAATTTTTGCCTAAACTGAAACGGAGACGCTTTCTCGCGCTTCGCGCTCGCTCGGTCAATAAAAATATAGGCCAAATCATCTTACTGCATCTGCATCATCTCAGATAGATGCTTCAAGTGGAACTATTTTATTGACTGGATACTGTGCTAAACATAAAGGACAGAAAATGCTAAGACATGTGCAAAATCATTTTCGTTAATTTTCATCACACTGGATTACTAGTTATTTGAAACAAGTGTGATGAAAAGATTAAATTGCGCCTCAAAAGCGCCTAAAAAAACAAATTCTGTTTTTGTCTGAGATTGTCTGTATAGTCGGTTTACGGACGATAATTTTACGTGATAACGTCATAAGAAAACATTGATGAAAATATGCATACTTTTAAACTAATACGTCAGCCGAACGCTTGGGCCGATGGTGCCTCACTTTCGCTTGTTCCGTCTCGCTTGCACGCTCGGTTCAGGCAGAACGTGACCATTTTTTGTGCGTGCATCAGGCGTTCATCGATTTATAAGACGTTATCACGTCTAAGATGACAAATAAAATATGTTATCTCTTACATAATGCACGACTCTACTCATATTGTAGAAACTCTAAACCTACGAGTCGATTTAGTCCTGAAGTTCGACTCGCTCGTTGGCAAGGATAATACAAAAAAGTTTTTAAGAACAGACGAGTTGCTTGCCGTATACTTCTTGAGCTGGGATTAGGAGGAACCGGCACCGGCACTAGCATGTAAAAGTACGATTTAAAGTGTTCCTTGTGATTTTATTGAGTAAGGAATTGAATTTTGACCTTGCTTTTGAAAAACCGTAGGTCATTAGAAACTTGCGCCGGAATCTGCTTTCCATGTAAATGCGGGCACGGCGCGTATGGTCAAAGTAATGCAACAGCTGATCATTGGAAGGAAGTGGTTCATTGTATGAGAGCAATCTATGCAAATAGAATATGGTGTAAGATGTAAACGACAAGCGGTTAATGCATCATGAATTCAAATTCAAATGCAGTTTATTTACACATAATTTTAACATTACAGATACTATCTAATGCGTAAAAATAGGAAAACAGAACAGTAGGAGAAAAAAATAAAAGTTAGGTAGGTAAAGTTCTTACAGAGAAAAAAAAGTAGGTAAATCTTACAACTAAAAAATTAAAACAATTTAATAATAAAAGGAACTATTACCCACACTAAATAATATTATGAGTACAGCTTTATTTATACAAAACGTTCTCACAGTAGGTAAGGCACAGTCTCTCTATTGTTTTCCAGTCATCAAACAGATCCGAGGATGTTCAGTGAGAAGCATATTTAAATGTCTCTGTACGCGGCAGATGGGCGACTAACATCGTGAAACAGTGCGTGCAGGCGTTGGTGCAAACAAGAGCCGTACTCGGTTTAGACCTGGACGTGTCCCTCATCCAGGTCTAAATCGAGTACGGCTCTCAGGAACGGACAGTTGGGTAACTTCGCTCGAATGACTTCAAATGAATCCGTCTTGACTGTTCCAGTCTCAAACGGTGTAGAAAAACGTGAGGTAACTCATAATTTATGACTAGCTGTCCCGTTCGAGACTTAGTCCGCGCGTTTTAAAAAGAAAAAAAATGACAATCTATATAATTCTGGAATTCACTTGAACACACACAAAGAAATCTTCAAAATCGGTCAAGCCGCTTAGGAGGAGTTTAATTACAAACACACGCACAAAAGATTTAGATATACATATAAAGATTTACTAGCTGCTGTGGCAGAAGTGTGTAACAGGAAGCCGGGAAAGCACGCTTTATTTGATTTGACAATGAGCGTGCGCGGTGGTAGAGTTGGCCGATGGTACCAACCCGTTTTCCTAGAGGTTGGTGCTGTCAGCCAACAGTGTATGCGTGTATGTGAAGAGACAGTAAAGTAAATAGAGAAGGAGACCGCATCTGCTGTGCGATTAACCTGCAGTGTTGTAAAGTGTGTTGTTAAAACTAATTCAGGATATAATGTTAATGTTACATATTATCAAGGTGAGATGTCAGATGTTACACATCGTATGCAACTACTATTATAAGGCCGCACGTTTTTTTTTTATTTTTAACTATGCATTTCGTGTTTGTTTGCAATTATTTTATTTATTATATTTATTTATTACTCAAAATCCACAGCTCTCATTATCTATCTATATAATAAAAATCAATTGCTTTTCGTTAGTCTCGCTAAAACTCGAGAACGGCTGGATTGATTTAGCTGATTTTGTTGAAATGTTTGTCGTAGTCCAGGGAAGGTTTAAACGGTGAGAAAATTTGTGGCATTGCCACGCATGCCGGGTACAGCTAGTTAAACAATAAATATTTTATTAACCCTAAATATCTCTACAGCCAATAATGGATTTACATATTATAAACAGGGTTTTTTTTATAAAACGACGGTCACTAATAAATTGGTAGTTTCAATACACATATTAATTTAGCTAATATCAAACAATATAAAGATGTTAAACTAAAAATAAAAACAAAAAACAAAGCTTAAATTTATTGTTATTAAAATCACAAAAATAAAAAGTTCACAATTACGAAAATGTTAAACAAAAATAAGGAAATACTAAACTAAATTAAATGTTATAAATTATAAATTGAATAGCGATAAATTGATTCTTACATGATGTCAACTTGTACCATTCACACCATAATGATATTTTGATTGATTCATTATTCATATTGATGTAAGGTCATATTGTAAGAAAATCTATTACTGATGAGATGATAAATTTAGATATAAACCTATTAGAGAAATAACTAAGACGAAGACAATTTATTTAGACTCGTATCAAAGTCAAGAGATACTTATTCAATACAATCACAAGGATCACTTTGAAACTTCTTACATACTAGGTGAATTTAGGTGCCAATTCCTCCTAACCCAAGCCCGAGAAGAACTGGCAAGAAATTCGTCCTGGTCCTAGCGCTTTTTTACATGATCCATCTTATAACTACCTTAACTACGAAAAACGAATACAAGAGAGTTTATACATTTCAAATGTGTCTGTTAACTGTCTGAGAACAGAGCGACATAAGGCCATGCATTCTTATCAATAATAAAGTCATTTAAAATTTTTTTAGACAACTGAGACAGCAAACAATCATATGGCCCACCTAATGATAAGTGGTTATCGTAACCTTCACTTGGAGAAACCCAGGAGGTATCACACGCTCGTTGCCGGCTCTTGACATACGTTCTTTTGTCTATTCTCCCAGTAATGTCACTTGGTCCAGTACCCTCCGCACGTAAACACAGTAATGCTTGCACACTACTGCTTGGAGATAGAATATCTGACACTGTGCTGGTATCCACCAAGACGGACTCTTAGTCTTACAAACAGGATTTTAATTTGTATGAACTGCAAGTATTTGTCTCAGGTCTGGGTGTTTCTATGTATAATATGTATGTATTTACAACAAAATAAAAAAAAGTTTACAAGTATTAATCAGTCATGTGGTACCCATAACACAAGCTCTGCTTACTTTGGGGCCAGATGATGCTGTGTGAAATGTCCGGCATTATTATTATTATAATAATTAATATTATTATTAATTAAATGCTGTCAAAAATAATAGTATATAAGTAGTAGTATTTGAACCTTTTGGAGTCGAGACCCTGGACCCGTAAGGAAAAGGAGCCCAGCGCGTTTTCAAAATTATTTCACGGCTTCTGGTTATATTGCGTTACCCAAGCTGGCTCCTATCCTATTTAACGTGGCAATGCCGCCAGTGTCTTGGGAACGCTGCCCTCTGGCAGTGCAAACCACTGCCAGAGGGCAGCGTTCCCAGTTTACATGTATCTTATATTATTGTATATTAAAGTTTTTTTTTTATTGTATATTATTCTGTACATATCTGTAATAATTTCTGTAAATAAACCTGCAATAAGTGGTAGTTATATCAGTCATGTGGTTCCCAAAAAACACAAGGTCTGCTTACATTGAGGCTAGATGATGCTGCGTGAAAAGTCCGGCATTATTTATTTATGCTTATTATAATCTTTTATAATACGGCTCGAAGTATCAACTAAGATATTATAACCTTTTTTTAAGTTTAAGTATCACCATTTTTTTATTTTGTTTATTCTGCATTTATTTCATGTCCTCTCATTCACACAATACTAATAGCAATACAGTGCGAGTGAGAGGAGATGCCTAAAATCGCAATATAATATTAATTTCTTTACTGTAAGAGACATTATATTCCATAATCAAATATTTAGATATCGTGTTGCTTATGTATGCTTTGTCCCTGTCATTCTAATGTCAAAGAATAGAGATGGCAACAGAATTAAAGAATACATTAACTAGTATGTGTTTATAAGATAGACTCTAACTTAATTACTGACTAGCTGATTATTGTAAAAATTACAGAGATTAACAAAGTTATGGATAAATATTGATAGATGGCGCTAGCGGCCATCCGCGGCTTCGAGCCTTCACCCGCCCCGTTCCCGTTCCCGTTGTTTTTCCGGGATAAAAAATAGCCTATATCCTTATCCAAGTTACTTACTATATTCATTTTAAGTTTCATCCAAATCGGTCTAGCGGTTCTTGAGTTATAAGTGGTGTAACTAACACGACTTTCTTTTATATAAATAGATTCTTTAACAAGAAATACACATTATTCCATCAACATCCATTAAGCCATGAAAAAAGTTCCTTAACCATGGCACCATTCAAATGTACCATTGATGTAATAAATGTACTGTAGCAATTATCATTTGCTTTCGTTAAATTACGTCAGTAGTAGGTAACACACGGCAAATATTGTTTTGTTATCCGTGGTACATTCAAGATATAATAATCAAATATTCCCTTGTTTATGTTAGTAAGATTTAAGTTTTAACCAGTTGGCTATGTTATGTTAGAGTATAGAAAACAACGCGCAAGGCGAGCGAGCAAAGCGAGCGTGCCGCGGAAGTGACCTCTGAAGCGCTAGAAAAATTTAGAATGTATGTGATGGGATTGTGGTGCTTTTTTGCTTTTGTACAAACGTTTGTTAGTTGTTAGTTAAATGAGTAAATATATGACAAACAAACAGATAGACCCATTCGAATTTATAATAACTGGTATGGATTGCCATTTTTTTTAAGATATGCATTTTCATAAGATTGCTTTTACCACACTAGTTAGAAATAACTAGTGGCACGATAAGAAGACGAATAAAGATTGCCATATTTTTTTGATAAGTTGATGTGATATCTGTGATCACCTTTGATCATAAAGTTTTACTAAAATTTACAAATATTACAAACAACTACATCTTTAATATATAATTACAAAACAAACGCCTTTTATGGGTGCTAAGTTCCAGAGTAGGCTTTGCGAATTAATTAAGGTTTTTGCTTCGCGCAAGTTTGTAATTAAGCTGAAGTCGGAGAATGTGGAGAGCAAGCTATAGAGTGGCTCCGTCAAACGTAAGCAGGCTATCGAACATAATCATTTATATTAACGCTATTATCAGAAACGCTATTATTAGTGTAAGTACTACAACTTTGATAAGTTGATCCTAAATCAATCAAAGTTATTTCTTATAACATTTCCGAAAAATACGATTTTTTGTAATTTTTTTCATTACTTGCATTTATTTTTTTTAGTTTAATGCTATCAGGAATTTTATTATATATTTTAACACACATTGCATATGGTTTGGAATGTATCATTTGTAATGTTGAATAAGGTCAAGGTAGAACCTACATAGACATAGAGATGCCTATATTATGTTAATTTAGGTCTAAATATTATTTCTACCAACTTGACTTGCATGTAAACTCAGTTGGTTCTCAATTAGTTCAGTTGGTTCTGCCTTCTGCGCTGTAGTTGGGGGTTCGTTTTCTTTACAGGACAAACATTTGTGTGATGAGCATACGTATTTGTTCTGTATTTGGGTGTTATAAAGCATTATAAGTATGTATTTATATATTTATAAGTATTCTATCAGTAATCTGGTCCCCAACGATAATACAAGCTAATTAGCTTAGGACTAGATAGTGTTGTGTGTTTTGTCTATCAATATTCATTTAATTATTTTATTAAAATCTAAAGAAATAATTAAATACAAACAGTATATCCACACAAACATTTGCATTTATAATATTATTAGGAAATAGTAAGACCCTAAAAAACGTATATAAATATCGAATGTTTTTCTTAGTTTGCTAGATTTCACTGTCATGATTTAAAATTTAAATGATTGTCGTATTTACTACCTATTAAATTTATACGTTTATTTTTTTTACTATAATGATTTTGAGGCTTTCTTATCATGTCACTAGTTACTTCGACCAGTGTGGTGAAAAGATTAAAGTGCGCCTCAGAAGCTCCTTGCATTTGGCACATGTCTTTGGACTTTATACGATTTAGGTTTAACAATATGCCGGTTTCTTTACGATGTATATATATAATGCACATACATTTTTCGATCAGAAAATTCCATTAGTGTACTATTGGATTCAAACCCACGACCTTAGGAATAGAACCATCACTACTAGACCACCAGTGCTCAATGATTTTGATAATTAAAACATCTCTGTGACTAACACTACATCGAACTATAAATAAACAACCTGTAAGATAACAAAAATATATTTTTACAATTATTTTTCTGACGCTGCTTTCAATAGCTAGTGTTCATGTTCATACTGACGCTCGCGTCTGTCTTGTTTATCTCTACTCCGCAATGCCGGCGGCTCTGCCTACTAATTATTGAGCCCTCTGTGAGCACGCTAATAGTTTGAGTAAACGCTTGTTTTTACTCCTGTTATTAGAGATCCGTAGCAAAATATTAGCTTCTGGTGTTTGTAGTATTAGTATTTAAATCATAATTAATTATTTAGTGGTTCACGTATCAAACTGTCTAAAAAATTGTTGGTTATCACACTAAAGCCTCAAAACATCTAAATGTCAATACAACACTGTCTTAACACTGCCTAAGATTCGCCCTCTCTATTTGTCACTATCTTACAAAAAGGGATGGCACTATTATAAACAGTGATTATCTTTTGACAAAAGTTGAGCGACATTTCTTAGGCCGGTTAAGTCATAACATCCAAAACGTCGCTGTCGTAACTACAATATTTAGTGACGAATTGTCTTAATATCAAAAAGGTGTAAGAAGTAAATATTAATTTACCAAAATATTTAATATGAACTGACTTCAAAAAAAGGAGGATATTCGCAATTCTGTTGTATTTTATGGGCTCAAATTTCATTCAATGAAGTCAGTTTTCTTTTTAGGTTTTAAAACGAAATTATCTGAAATGTGCTCGAGTTTGAACTAAATGCAAAAATAAGTAGAAAGTTGTTAGCTCGTATGCTCAAATTATTTTCTGCGGAACTCTCTTCCAAAACTGCATGCTCACCCTTAGCCGATCTTCGGGTAATAACAGACTCTATGCTCACCTATTAGTATTTGCAAGGGTAATAGTTAAGAAGCTCACGATCCATAGACTCAGTGCACAGTTCAGCAATAATTACATCACAATTTTATCGCGTGCTTTTATTTATGTTGCACACCCGATTCCCACTGCGCGAAACAGTAGTGATGGGACCGCTGGACTAATGTTTGTTCGATCTGCAAGTATTTTTTCGGGTATGGGTGTTTTTATGTATAATACGTATGTATTAAAAATGTATATATATAAGTAATTTATCAGTTATGTGGTTCCCATAACACAAGCTCTGCTTACTTTGGGGCCAGATGATGCTATGTGTAATTTCTGGCATTATTTATTTATTATTACTACCACTAAAATAGGTACTTACATCCATTCCATATGAGCTAAAGACCAATTCTGATGATGAAGTTAATAACCTGAACGGCTCTGTTAAGGCCTAAAACTTTTGAAAAGTCGATACGGACAGCTTAGCTTAGCACAGCTCAGATGAAAATTTCACTGCGGTCACCTATCCAGGTAAAGACCAGAGCGAGCGATCAACTACGTTGATCTGTTGAACGACTTAGAAGAAACTGTGTTTAGGAACCAAATAATTAGTTATTACCTACATAACATGGCAAAAATCATTTTGAAATACCACAGGGTTTTTAAGATCCATACTAATTTTTGAATAAATCGACTATTTTTCATATATTCTTATCAAGTTACTTTTTCTAGTCGTATTTTCTCTTTTTTGGAACTGTGGCAAAAATAATACATTTTATTTATACCACACCTACTGAGAAACTTGCCCATTCCTTTTCCAAATATAACTTGTAACTATGTGCATCATTTCAGGCTTACTAAAATGCGGGACGGAAAAGTCTATGGAATTTCATTTCTAACGCGTTGAGCGGGAGAGAAAAGTGTATGGAAATCCATTTCTAACGTGTTATTTTTTTTAATTTCTTCATAGATCAGCCGGTAGCTATGGTTATTTTCATTATAGGTCAAACGACAATAAGTTTTTACTCCAAGTCCGCCAAATAATTTATTCCTCTTCCGATTTCCGAACAATATTTTGAAAAATTACCCAAGTTCTAAAGGTTTGGTTGGTAGGTTGGTAGTTTTATAAATTCTACTGAATTTCGTCGAGTGATAGTGGAGATTTTATTCCTAGTAGATATTGTATAAAGCACTATAATAATAATATCGTTTATTTCAGGCAACACTAGTTTAGTTCATGATGTTTAATACTTACAAACTACGGCCCATATAAAATATATACCTTAAAGTCTAACAAACATAAGTCATATTATAATATTAATTACTAGAACGTATAATCGGTGACGTGTGACACGCGAAATGTGCTTTTATCGGTAGTCGTCCGCGAAAACGCCGGAACCAGACATTCTTCGGCCAAAATTCAATGTAGGTATGTATGTACTATCTATCACTCGGGAGAAAGTGCGATTCCTACCTCGTGTGTTTTAAGGCCCACGGTAGGAATTGGGCACTTTCTCGTCTAGGTGTACAATGTACTATTTTTTTAACAAATTAACAACTTTATTATAAATACTTACGGGTATTTATCGCGTTTATTTACCTATTTGCCTACTCCGCCTACTACACCTACTCTGTCGTGGTCACGGGATGACTGTAGTCATCCCGTGACCACGACAGAGTGTAAACCTGTCGAAACGTCGGGAAAAATAGGTAAATAAACGCGATAAATACCCGTAAGTATTTATAATAATGTGTTCTGATCGCGTAAGTTTAAAAAACTTTAAATTAACAACTTTCATATTTTGTTCTAATCGTGTCTTCTCTCTTTTGAAACTATGGCAAAAATGATCTATTCGATTTATTTTAAAACATTAATCTCATAACTTAAATATCTCAAAGCTGAAACTTACTATGTAGAACTAAAGTATCTACTTCAGCTATACATAGCAAATTTCAGCAAGTTGGCCTCCTACTCCTATACCCTCTTAATGCCATCTTCGAGTTATTATCGATTTAGATATAAACATCGATAGCGGACCACATCACTAATATCGCCGTATGCGGGCTTAGCGTGCAACCTACCATCTATTTTTGCCCTCGATCGCCACATATCACAAATAATGCTTTGTAATTCAGCTGAGCTATATCTGAGCTTTAAACTGAGGTTTCCTGTAGTGTGTTAAAAGTCACTTAACGTTCGTAATGGCAATCTTGATGGATTGATGACTTTGTTGAAAGTAGGTAGGTAGGTATGTAGGTAGGTTGGTAAAATTAATAGTAAAAATAATTAAGTAGTTTATTTACGAAACATAGGTAATGTATGAAGATGTCAATTTTAGATATTATTGTAATGTAAATTAAATGGTAAAGTAAATAAGCTCTAAAATTAGAATGTATGTCAGCAATTGAATTAATTAGATACCTAACTATACAAGATAAGAAAATATAGAGTAAGTCACAATGGTCCAAAAATATTAACATAAAGGCTACAAAAGAAATGCAAGCATTCAAATTTATCACGTAGGTATTCTGATAGACTTTAGTTAGCTTTCCCTGTCAGCAGGTAGATAGGTAGATAGGTAGGTAGGTAGGTAGGTAGGTAGGTAGGTAGGTAGGGAAGGTAGGAAAGTAGGTAGTTAGATGAATAGGTGATTGAACGCGGCTCATAATGGTTTATCCATACTTTTGAGGAGACTTATTTATCTGTGAAGGTCATGATATTATTTACGAATTTGTAACATCGATCTTCAATCGATGTCTAAATTATAAATGACTAGGAAACCGCCCCGGCTACGCACATAAACCTTCCTCATGAATCCCTCGAACTATTGGTAAAAACCGTATTAAAATCAGTTTGATGTTTTTAAAAGTTTATCGTGCTCAGACAGACATGGGACTTTGTTTTATTATATGTACTGATATCGGTTTCATTGTTTTTGCAAACATCTTTTCTTTTAAATTGCTTTTAAAATACATCTCAATAATGTCGTCAAAGCCGTAAAGAAAATTGAATCCTCAAATCAAAAACGTTCTCTATTAACATTTCTCGCCGACATTTAACAACCGTATTTTCGGAAACCAAGATTTCACAGTATTACACCTAGCTGCCTACTACATTATAATATACTTCTGTGTGCTGTTTTTCGTGCTATAATTAAAATACTTGCACGTGGGAATTGTTGATTGAAACAGTAATTTTAGTTGTAGGTACATACAAAGCCATAACTCGATTTGTAGGTACTGAAGATATCAATCATAGATATTGATAGTTGTGGTAAGAATAAAATTATGGCTTTGCCGAAATGAGAAATTGTAATTAGGTACGTTTTAAAAACTAAAAAGACAACAAACTTCATGTATATACACAAGGTAGCTACTGTACTAAACGTTGAGGAGGTCCCTTGACTGTCCTTCGTCTTCATCATCAGACCCCTAATGACAGTCACAACCCATCTAGGTGTACAGTTCTCATCAATATAAATGAGTCAAGCCCAAACACCAGGTAATTACCATAAATCGTTGAGGAGTTCCCTCGACTGTCTTTCGGCTCCATCATCAGATCGACTCCAGACCTTCATTAAATAGTAGTACTTTAAAATACTTTCATAAAAAATAACGAAACGCACTAGTCGCCAGTACGATTTTCGAAAGTTCCCCTCGTTTTATCTGGGATGCCATCATGAGATCCTGGTTTCCGTATCATGGTACCACCCTTGAGATAACTTCTTTCCAACAAAAAAAGAATCTTCAAAATCGGTTCATAAACGACGAAGTTATCCGCGAACACACATAAAAAAAAAATATATACGAATCGAATTGAGTAACCTCCATTTTTTTAAGTCTGTTAAAAAGACTGTATTTAGGCGTTGCTACTTCTTCTTTTTCTTCCTGTAATGACAATTTTACTAATGTCTAATTGTTGTTTTTCGTTATAATTACTATCATCAAAAGTCGTAGTCGATCGTTGTTTGTCTATCTAAACGTCCGTCCAAGCGGAATGGCCGTCCTTAATTCAATTTAATTCAGTTTATTTACACCTTATTAACCGACCTTATCAAAAAGGAGGAGGTTCTCAATTCGTTGGAATCTTTTTTTTTTTATGTATGTTCACCTATACACTCGAAAACGGCTGAACCGATTTGAAAAAATCTTTTATTGTTTGAAAGGGTATACACAGGTGGTCCCACATAAATTTTATCAAAATCGGTCGAGCTGAAAAATCAACAAAAATCTAAAAATATACATCGATTATGTTTTCATGTACTTCGATACCTCGCTGTCTCATTGGAGCGGTGCGTTTATTTGGCCTACCCATATTATATATATATACAAAATACATCTACTTTCCACTATGTAACCACTATGTTCCACTTCCAAATGTATTATAGGCTCAAATTTCATTCAATGAAGTCTGTTTCTTTTTAGTTTTTAAAACGTAATTATTTTATGAATACGCATTTTATCTAATGCGTTAAAAAAAGAAACACCAAACGGCAGGAGTAAAAATAAGGAAAATACAAAAAAAAAAGAAAAAATATAAGTACATTTACTTATACTTTTTCTGTTATTTTTTTTGTCGTACAAATCACATAAAGAGGTAATATATTTATAGTTTAATTGTGTACACTTTTGTTTGAATAAAATTGCGCAAATAATACAAATAAAACATGAAAATATATGAGAAAAACTAATTAATTTAGAAGAGCTATGAAATGTCAGAACAAATTCGTGAAACGTCAAACAACGAACCGCGTTTTTAAACAAACGCCGGTATATGGTGACATAACTATAACTATTAGACTTCTTATAAATAGTTAGAAATAGTTAGCTTCGTGGACTTTTTTTGTAACTAATTATGAGTACTGTAGTACATTATTGTATGTATCAATAATAGTTTTAGCAGCGCACGCAAAATAATTACTTTTATAGGCAAATTAGAAACCTTGGGTTACATTATTGCAATTTTCAAAAGGATCTCTAACTTTTCTAAAATAAAATACAGCTGATTTTACTTCTAAATAAGCTTTCTATAATATAAAAAAAAATTAAAAATCGGTTTATTAGTTTTTGAGTTTGTCCGTTATAAACAAACATACAAAAATCTTTCCATTTTTAACAGACTTCAAAAATAGGAGGTTTTTTAATTCGATCATAATATATATATTTTTATTTATTTATTTTTTATTTATTATTTTATTTATTATTTAACTTCATCGTTTATGAACCGATTTTGATGATTCTTTTTGTGTTGGAAAGAAGATATCCCAAGGGTAACATGATAACCAGGATCAGATGATGGCATCCCAGAGAAATCGAGGCGAACCTTCGAACATCGTAGCGACTAGTGCGTTTGTTATTTTTGTTCATTAAGGATTTTAAAGCACTACTATTTCATGAAGGTCTGGAGTCGATCAACAATCGAGGGAACTCCTCAACGATTTACAGCATTTACCTGGTGTTTGGGCTTGATTAATTTGTATTGATGATAACTTTAAACCATAGATGGGTTGTGACTGTCGTTAGAGGTCTGATGATGACGACGAAGGACAGTCAAGGGAACTCCTTAACGTTTTACAGTAGTTGTGTATATACATGAAGTCTGTCCATTTAAATCTAATTGACCCCATATAAAGGCAAGCTCGAATGCAGTTCTTAAACCATCTAAATAAGCTCGGAGTCATTATAATTGTAGCATCTATGAGTATGTCCGATACAGGGAAATTAACAAAGCGAAAGCGAAGCATAACGAACTCGTTCTATGAGTTAGCGTCATAAAGTTCAATTAAAATTAATGAGAAGACCCACATTATAAGTGAGCGCTTCCTAATTTAGTTTCCCCTACTCACCCTTTTCAATTATCAGCAATGTGTATTTAGGCCTAGAACGCACAAGCGAAGTTATCCGCACAATTTAAACCGCGCTATTATGTTGAAGTATTTTGCGACGCGGTTTTTTTTGTTAGTGCGTGCGCATGTGTCTGCTTTAATATTTCATAGAATAGCGCGAATAAAATCGCCGCGGATTAATCCGCATTGCATGTTGAATCCTTAATCGAAATAGAATAACTACAGTCATTCTATTTTTTCATGTTGGCAATACAAACAGCAATGTTTGTTCAAAGAACATTGTGGATTTTATGTTATAGTTTCAATACTGTTGTTGATGGACGAAACTGCAGTTTTTTTTTAAAAACCCTTTATTCTTTAATTTGTAACTGATGCTGTTCCTTCTTCTTCTTCTTATTAGTTAGTGGCATGTGACATAATAATGTAAATTTTTCCATTGTTAAGTATTTATATTGTTTATAGTATGTCACAAAGGCTTGTATCTTGTGGCACATCATTTGTTATTTTATATAAAATGTGCCTTTCATAGAGAATAACTACGGATTATATTTGCTCGAATCACAAAGATACACAAAACGTCTATTCGAGTTATTCACACACGAGGCAATAGCTCTAGCTCTATTTTACTAAAAACCAAAGTAACTAATAAAACCGTAAAACTCGAATGAGTGACATACACAATTAAATGTACGAAGCTTGCTTCCGGTATTAATAATAATAATATAAGAGCGCAATGTTTGCTTCGCAAGACGGCCAAAAAAAATCGCTGTTTGTTCCAAACACAGGTTAATTGAAGACTCGTCATTTGTATGTCAAAATGGGCTTGAAGTGTCAAAAATAATGCTGAAGTCTCTAATGGCTCCTTTTTCTCATCGAAATGATTTGAACCATCTGAACAACTATATATAGAACTCAACTGATTTGATTTCTAACTACTAGTTACTTTTATAAAAGTGTTCATGCTTCATCAAGCTTTCCTCCTTTAGAGCTTTCCAGGAATCACATGATCTAATTCCACCATCTCCTTTTTACAACAGGACGAACAGACGTACCGCTCAATACCATCCATACCTTGTCATCCTACCACCCTTTACGAACAAAGCGCTTTGCTTCCACATTTATAATGCGTACAGCCAAGGATTGGAATGCTTTGCCGTCGTCTGTCTTTCCTGAAAACTACAATCTAGGTCTCTTCAAGTCTCGAGTAAATAGGTGTCTTCTAGACCTGCGTGCCCCATCGTCGGCCACATCGTCGCTTAACATCAGGCGAGATCGTGGTCAAACGTAGGTTATACGATGATAAAAAAAATAGACTTTATTTTCTAAAAATAATGAGAAATATTGCATATATAGACGACCATTTTGTATCACTTGGCTTTGCATAAAAGCACACACAATTTTCCTGATAGAATACAAATTATGGCCCGATTAGGCTATCACATATTTTCCACCTGACTTCGACAAACGACAGCTGAAACAGCCAATAACTCTTCGATTCATCGCTTTCGATCGATAAATCCATTCAAATAATTCACTTTAATCTCCTATGTCACTTTGAGTTAGTGTTCAATGTAAAATCTGCCATATTACTCTGAGTTAGGGTTTATTAAGGTTAGAATAACATCTTTTAACTCATTGTTCCGTAGTTTATTTTTAATCATTGTAATTAATTCTTAAATAAAGAAATTAGTGGAAATTTCATACAGCACCATCTAGCCCAACTAAGCAAAGTTGCTACTATGCCAATTAAATGATTGACAGAAAACTTATATATATTTAAATCCATACTTATAATACTTACGGTCTTGCACAGAACGAATGAAATGTAGAAGTTATACCTGGTAGTATCTCTGTCTTTAGAGCCATAGGTTATGTTTCGATTCTCTCCAAGACAAACGTTTATAAAATGAACATAGATGTTTGTTCTATGTTCTATGTGGGTATTATAAAATACTGGCTGGTGCCCGTGACTTCGCCTGCGCAGGATTAGTAGTTCGTGTAATTCTAACGGATTTTGCAGCGCACGCCTGAATAGTTCAGAGATGGCAGATTTTTATTTTACAAGCCACTTATCGTTATATTTTGGACAATCCACACAATATCTTTATAAATTATAGCCTATGTGTTATTCTGGTGTATAATCTATATTATTGAAAAGTTTCATTTAAATCCATTCAGTAGTTTTTGCGTGAAAGAGTAACAAACATACATACAAACATTCGCGTTTATAATATTAGTAGGTAAGGATCATAAGTATGTATTTAAATATATTTAAGTATCAGTAACCTGGTCACCATAATACAAGTTATGCTTAGTGTTAGATTTGTCGATTGGCAAATTTAAAAACGTAATAAAACAGAAACTGTCTATTAAAAGCACATTATATCAGATTATTTAGATGTCAAAAAACCTTGGGATAAATCTGCCCCAACTCGACTCGAAATCCGTAACAAAATTTGCAAGGATCATAGAAAAAGTGTTAAGATCAGACGAGTTTCTTGCCGGATTATTCTTGAACTGAGGTTAGGAGGAACCGGCACCTAGATTTAATAGCATGATTCAAAAACATCTATGTAAAAGAGCTGAGGGCGCCCTTATTCAATGGAAAACTATTGAATTTTTTAATTGATCATTGTTTCTATTCTGTTGACATCTATCTTCATTTTATGTTTTGACCTATTATTAATTGTGTTTTATTATATCAGAATGATCAGAATCAGTTGACAATTTTAATTTTTAAGTTATTTTAAATTGTTATTTATAGTGACATTGTATTAATGATATGTTATAATTTCAATTGATTTGTATGATAAATGAAATATATTCATGTGCCTGTACTCGGGCTAGATATGCAGCTCTACTATTGACAATTCTACCTAATGTATATTATAACCATGTCACTGAATTACTGAAAGTGGTCCTTGTGATTTTATTGATGAATGTTTTTTTTTTGATTTGATTAGTTTGGGGCTAGATGGTGTTGTAAGCACTGTTCACCAATATTGATTATTATTATTTATGTAGAATTGAAGTGTCATCAACAATGAAGTGAAACTTTTTAAATACAGTGTGTTACTTATTCCACGGCTCAATACCATACGTGTAGCCAATTTGAATATCGCAGATTCAAATTCAATCAGGTGCTTTCCCACCATACAATTGCACGGGGAAAGGACGCCGTCAATATATTGTCTACTACAAATCTATTTGCCGTTTGATATTGTGGTTTTAGGTGGGAATGAAATGGTTTTGAGGAAAACATTCAATTTTCGAGATTGTTCTTAACCTGTTTGACGACGTCAGGGTCTTAACTAATATAAAGCTTTCTTAACCCCAAGAAGGTGGCAACTATGACGTAAAAAAAAACATTGACGACCTCTGTGCCGCAGTGGGCCAAGGCCCGGCTGAGGCGCAGAAGGTTGCGGGTTCGATTCCGCACGACATATATTTGTCCTGATTATAGATTACACAATAAAACATGATTAGCTTCTCACTCTCACAGCGTATTTTGATTCTAAGCCAGTGAGTAAATCCATTAATAGATTTGGTCCTACTTTTTGTTTTGGATTAAATTTCACTGCTATTTTATATTCCATTCAAATCTATTAATCGATCGACATCGTAAGAAACAAATATGAATTATGTTAGACACTCGAACGTACACAATTTTCGCACATATTTACAAATTTACCCCTTTTTTCATCATCATCATGTGCTGCTTGTCTTATCCCACTGCCTCCCTCTCTTCATTTGTGCTATTCAAATTCGAAACTGTTTTATTAAATACAATCATAACGATCAAGAATCGCCTCACATGCTAGTAGAGTTTAGGTCTCAATTCCTCCTAACCGAGACGAATTGGCAAGAGATTGTCTCGCCTTGGTTCCAGCGCTTAATCCGCACCACTGCCCCATTTAAGGGGTCGTCTTCTTTCGTATTGTTGTTACATCCTATTTGACCATTAGGTAGCCACATCTGCGGTATTACCCGAGCATGACATCAGATCACCCATAGTATATGAGTTGGGGCAAGATGAACACACAAGTACGTGTGACATGAACTGCACCTGGGCACCACAATGACACGTGTCGTTTTCGCTAATCATGCCCCTTTAGCCAAGCTTACGCCTACAACGCCCAACCTGAACTCACATTCTATTGAGGCACTTCCACACCGGCCACGGAAGTTCATGCCCTGGGGGTAATGGAGCACATTATTAGTCATTGTACCTCTGGATCGATATTTAGAATCGTTTTCATATTATCTTGTATTTATTTAATTATAACATGAATGCGAAAATTTGTCGTCTTATCATGTCAATAGTTATTTCAAAACTGTGTGTTGAAAGGATTAAGGTGCGCCACAATGGCTCCTTTCATGCACTTGGTGCATCTCCGTGTAAACGAACTACAAGCAGCATGCGTGTGCACACGCAACTTCATCAGTCGCTACAGGTAGCTCTCCGCTTTGATTGATAAATTGAGTATAGTAGCACTCTGATGGTTAAATTATAGTTGATTGGGTAATCTCCAGGGCATTTCGCTAACTGCTAGTTGAGTAGTTAATGGCCCTATTAGTGTCCAATTAGTTATTTTCGCTGGGTATTTGGCTTGGTCTTATTTTATTATGGAGTTAACTTCGCCTTTAGTGAACTTTGAATTCCTTTTACCCTCTCTTTATTGTAGATGGTGCACTACATCTGCATCGATAAGACCGCCCATTGTACTACCTACTAGCAAAACTTTGTTTCATTTTTAACAAATCCAAAGTTTTTTGATTGGCAATAAATTATTTTAGATCTGTCTATCTATTTTTTCATCCTAATTGGTGCATTTAAGCCTATATTTCAGGATAAACTTAAACACCTAGATAGAGGCATCCAGGCATTCATTTTCAGTTCTTAATTAAATGCTGATATAATCTAATGCTCTATTCTCGGTCAAGTTTAGTTTTATGTTCTAAGACCAAAATGATAGAAATTCATCGTAGGTATAATATGTAATTTTATATAAAACTAACTGCCCCGGCAAACGTTGTTTTGCCTTATTGAACATAAAAAAAAAGTTTTGGGGTGAGCCACCCTTAACACTTAGGGGTATAAAATTAGTTATAAACCTATTCTCAGACCTACTGAATATACATATAAAATTTCATCAAAATCGGTCAAGCCGTTTCTGAGGAGTATAAACACGAAAACTGTGACACAAGATTTTTATATTTAGAGGGAAGGGAATAAATTTAATATACTTATCAAAAAATGTGTATGGGTAGTTTTTTGATGTTTTGCCTATTTTTTCATTGGAAAATATCAGGATCTCTCATCCTAATAGCTTTCAAAACTTCAGAAAACCCCAATATTGTAGACAATAGTTTTTGGACCGTATTTAAACAGACCTAACTAAAACATCTTATTTTACTTCTTCTTCTTACCATAGTGACGTTATTTCAAACCATTGTGGTTAAAGGATTAAAGTGCGCCTCAAATACTCCTTTCGTGCACTTTATTTTAATAATTTTACTAATTTGACCCTTAAAGCAACTGGTTTTACTATTTGACCCCTATAAGGGGCAACAGGAGGTTACAGTTGAGAATAATACTTGCGAACAATGTCACGGCCGTTCTACCAGTAAATCTAACAGCGTGGGCGATGCAGGACATCGATTCGCATCGCCGGCCCCATTCCCAGAACACTGCATCATAATGGACGTAAAGCCTAACTTGCACGAGCAGTGTAAAGCCTTCGTTCTCGTTCCTTGCGTGGGCGGTGATACCTCAATGCGTTACGCTATTTATACATTATTCTGCTCTTATAATGACTTGTAAATACTATATCCACTCATCAAAACTCAGTTACTAGCAATAGAAATCATTATACGTCACTTCAAAGTAGTCTCTCGTCTCGCAGTTGCCTCAGTGGAAGACTGCCTTTAATCCAACACTAGCAACCGGAAAACTCGTTCAATAATAATCGGTTACCATGTGAAATCGTAGAATGTCGAATGATCACTTTCCTACCGATGTGTTCGAATGAAATCAATTTCACCGTAAACATTCGATTAATAGCAGTTCTCATGGCCTATAATCGATTTGAATCGCTACTGTTCGTAATCGATAGGTATATAAACAAGGTTTTTTAAATACTCTCGTATATAGAGTCTATCTCTACTAAAGCAGTTGGTTGTCTCTGCCTTTTTTGACAACCTCTGTGGTGCAGTGGGCTAAGGTCTGGCTGAGACGCAGAAGGTTGAGGGTTCGATTCCCGCCGCGGGACAAATGTTTGTACGATCTGCAAGTATTTGTCTCGGGTCTGGGTGTTTCTATGTATAATATGTATGTATTTACAAAAAAAAGTATATAAGTAGTATATCAGTCATGTGGTACCCATAACACAAGCTCTGCTTACTTTGGGGCCAAATGATGTTGTGTGAAATGTCCGAGATTATTTATTATTTTGTGCTGTGAGTTTGATTCCATGCCAAACAATTGTGTGTTGAACATAGGTGTTTGTTTTGTGTCGATTTCGTAAAATTAAAATACAAGCTATGCTTAGTTTGGTGTTGTCCAGCAATATTTATTAAATTATTTAGCCAAATTATTTATGTCTAGCAATATTTAGACATTAGTTAATGTGTCGTTTAATACTATAGCCATCTTTATTAATTGACATAAATAACAGAGATTGACCATAATTAACGCCACGCTATGTAATATGTGATTATAAGGTAGGTACATAACTTATTTAATTGATTTTCCGTTTCAAATTTTGAACGCCTTAACTTCTGCTGCATGCCTAAAATCCATTCATAACAACCATTTATGTACAAATCGATAGTATTTTTTACACATCTTAACAAATTTACTACTTCATCATCATCATGTGTGCAGCCAGTCTCGCACTACTAGGCATAGGGTTCTCCAACCTAAAATAATAATTCTCCAAATAAAATGCTAATAAGGTTGAAACTTGTAGGGTTTTAATGTTTTTAGGCTCTTTTTCTTTATTTACCCTCAAAAGGGGGCAACTTTAGAATTATATTTTTTTTTTACTTCTTTTGCTAAATCTATTTATTAGGTCACAGAACTCCAAGTAGATACCTAGCCTACCTATGTGTCAACGATATTACTTTAGGGGTAAGTTTCATGATCCCTAGCAGGAAGTATAGCTATTCTAATGAGGTAAGGTAATGGTAATGAACTGTTTCAACATAATGTTTGACATTCGAAACTCATTTTGACGTTAATCATATAAATTTTCAGTAATTTTATGTCAAACTAGCTTCTGCCCGTAGTTTCACACGCATACCTACTTCAAATACGTGTGCGTCTCCGGGCGCTCGAAAGAAGTGACAACTTTAACACTAATCTAACTAGCACTGTGGGTACTAGACTGAGAGAGGTGGAGCCTGCCTTCCGCTGCCGTATGCGCGAGAGAAAGGGATGCCAGACAGACTGGCGCCGTAACGCGTTACGTAACTAAGAGGTTTACTCTCCCATCAGAAGTTATCACTTCAAAAATAAACCTTTATCCTACCTATATCTGTTTAGCCGTTTATCCGTGAATAGGTACAAAATCACTATTGAATTTATAATAATTGGTCTTGTTCTAAATGTTCTGTAGTAACAATATGGAGTCTGGTGGAGATACTGTTAGTTCTATATGTTTGCTGAATACCGATGTTGAGGGTTGAGTGGTGAGAACAAGGAACAGGCACTAGCGACGGACCCGTCATCGCCACCCGCAACAATACAACCTCCTCCTCCGAGACGTGCGACACGCTCCGTAAGATTATAAGCCGTAGTGTGAATAAATAAATAAATAAATATTGCTAGACAATGCACACAACACCATCCAGCCTCAAACTAAGCATAGCTTGTATTATGGTGACCAGATGACCGATAGAATACTTATATATTTTTAAATATATACCTACTTATGATACTTTGTAACACCCAGACACAGAACAAACACCTGTGTTCTTCACACAAATGTATATCCTGGGAGGGAATCGAACCCTCAACCCACAGCGCAGAACGCAATCAAGCGAAACGCAGATCAAACTCTACGGTAGATTCTATATGAATCGAAACAATGTCGGTGCCTCCATCTATATAACAATGCGTGATTGTGTGCCGATGTTTCTTATAAGGTTTAAAAGTATGCAATAGTCCTATGGGATCATTACTAGTGTGTTAATAGGTTTATGAGCTTAATCAATGCTTCTAGCGAGTGCTTCATCATTAGATCTCCAAGTGGCGTGTTCACACGAGCGACAAGGCGATTGCGATCTCGGCTCGGAAGGCGATGCAATCGAACCAGAATAAGACTGTCACATCGATATAATCTATAACGATCGAAAAAGTGTAGTAAAACTAGGGAAATGAGATGGTAGTCTTTATATCGTGTCACTAGTAATTTCGAAACAGTGTGGGGATTAAAGTGAGTCAGAGCCTCCATTCGTGGACATGTCTTAGAAGTTTACGATGCGTTAGTTTTCTCACGATGAGCCCTTCCTGTATCTAAAGCAAATACATTTTACATAAATTTCATTCATTACATAGAGATGTGATCATAAGATAATAGGTAGTAATTTTGCTATTGCATTTCTGAACTAAGAATAACTAAGTTATTGTTAATTTTTTGACGCAAATCCTTATAAATCTTATGAATCTATGAACGTCGGCTGCACGCACAAAAAAGCATGACTCATTATCACGTTCCGCCTGAGCCGAGCGTCCAAGCCAGAGCGCGGAACAAGCGATAGAGAGGCACGATAGGCTCATCAATGTTTTCTTATGAACAACCATATTTTTATTACAATAAAATGAAAGCGCGATATTATAGTTATTTTTAGAAAATGCAACAAGTGATTACCTACAACCAATTTTATTTATATTTAACTACATAATGTGCTTTTTTGATATTTTATTTAATGAAATATCCATGGAATCTTTTTTGATAAATAGTATCAAAATGGGTCGTAAACGCGGGCTCATTTAAACCTCTTAACTTTATCATCGTTTTAATTAATTAAAACGAAAATTCAATAACAAAAGGATAAAAGGGTAAGCGCACAAAACCCATTGACACAAACTGACAATGTCATCTTCTAAAATATATATCTGGTATTACTACACGTTTCTGCCATAGATTGTGTGCCCAGTACTATTGTTACCGCGATACAATCGGTTTGATTGACTGTTTAATGTTGTGCTGCAATCGAAATCGATAGTCTAATTGGCATTGTCATTTGAAAGTAAAAGTGTGTGCTTTGTAGTCGCTGATATTATAGTTTCTTAATTATATAGTAATTATTTAAAGAATTATTGCTATACTTTTATATGTTACAATAAGGCATCAAATGTCGGTTTATATAAAAGGTACATCCTGATATATCGGCGCGCGTCACTAAACTACAAATATCGCATATGTTTAAAAGAAAGGCTATCTATAATTATAAGTCGTTAGAATTGCAATGAACTAAGCTAGCCGATTTTATTAGAACTACCACAGTTTTAATACTTAATTGTAAATTAAAAATAAGGAACGCAATTTTTTTCATAGAAAAAAACTATGTTCAATACTAAAATATATATCCTGGAAAGGATTAGAAACCTACAACGCACAGGGATAAACAGTTACTAATAACTAAGAATTATTATATTAACCTCTCAGTTTCGAATTCAAAATTTAATCAAAATTTTGGCAGCACTAGACAAGGTGGCGGCAAAAATACTCAAAAATACTGCATTGTACAAAATAATACGTGAAGCAAAAACTTTGTACCCCTTTTTACGAAACTTGCGCGGACGGAGGAGTATGAAATTTCGCACACTTATAGTTTATATAGAGAAGTGCAGAATGCTAATATATTTTTTAATTTAAGCATAAAAAAACATTAATTTTTAATTAATTATGGTCGAATATCGACCAGTTGGCGACCACTAGTAATATGAATTATGTGATTTTACACTTGTCTCATAAGTCACTTAGGCATGTCCCGTCCGATAGTAACTGCGCTTAGGCTAACTAACTAAACTAAACTAATTTTAGCTAAGATTAGTTAGGTTGGTGCCAACAGAATTGAGGCCAATACCTAATTTTAGAAAAGAACCAACCGAATTGCCACCACTTAGTTAATCAAACAGCAATGTAACGAGCTATGCAGCATAGGTACCTAAATCATGGTCATTAAAAAGGACTTCAAAAGTCCTTTCTAGTGACATTCAAGAGTTAATCTCTGTTCGATCTCAGTCGTTATGTGATAGCAATCTCGTGTGTGGATGATTTGTGGGGCTCCTGTCGCATTGCTGAGTGGCTTTCTAAAGGTCGAGGATTAGCTGATACCTAGGAGTACTCGTACAGCGAAGCTTCTGACGGCCTCTGTGCCACAGTGGGCGAAGGGCCGCCTAAGACGCGTATAATAAATAAAATAAATAATATTTTTTACTCAAATATTTACTTGACTTGAGTTTTTCTGCTATCCGATATTTCGGCACAGTTGCACCATGATCACGAGATAAACTGAAGTCTTTGCGGGCGGATGTTATTGGCAGACAAAACGGTCTACCCTCTTTCTCAGTCTTACTGCGAACATTACCCGTACTACCGGTTTCATTGTCTATACTACTTATGGACTTTTTTTATTGTAAATACATACATATTATACATAGAAACACCCATACGCGAGACAAATATTTGCAGATTTGGCGGGAATCGAACCCGCAACTGCGTATCAGCCGGCGCTTGGCCCACTGCACCACAGAGGTCATCATATATTTGTGTCTGGTGTTTTTCTATGTATAATATGTATTTATGTATTTATAAAAACATGTATAGAAATAGTACATCAGTCATGTAATCCTCATAACAAAATCTCTGCTTTATTTAGGGCTAGACCATAGAAAGTATGGTATAAGTATAAGTATAAAGAAATCAGTTCCATAGTGTGGTTTTTTAATCAAAATAGCTAGAAAAAATATGTTATCCAAGTAAACGAAATTTCGTATTTTGCTGAGTGGCATGGTGCCCTATAATTACGGGGACATTATGATTACCCATTGTTTTTGTATATTTCGTAAGTGTATACCTAGGTTGTCATATGTTTTAATAAAAAACATTTTCATGTCATTAATAATAAAATCTATGAATGCATAAATTTTGCAACAACTCAAAATAATTTATGAAATTAATCGTTACAAATACCTTTACTTAGTTAAGTTAACTGCAGAACTTGAGATGTAATAGATACGAGAAACAATTTCATACCTCGCAAGTCAAATATCGATTGTTGAGATAGCGAGCTCCAGTCTATCGATATCGTTGACAGCACTATGTGTCGGGTTTATTCCCAAATCTCTCGCTTCAAACCTATAAATATTATTAATGAACTATTATTATTAAAATTATATGTTTACCCACAAATTAATGCTTACATTTTGTGGATTTTTGTGTGGTATTAGATTAATCTAGGAATTTCTTTGTTCAAATTGGTTCAGCCGTTACGACTTCATTAAACTGCAAACTTTCTTAGATTTTTTAGGATTCAGGTGAGTAAAAGTAGTATAAAAGTAGTGTAAATGAGCCTGTGATGCGTACTTCACCTACTAGTTTAAAATTACTAGCGACATGTGTCAAATGAAGAAGAAGAAGTGTTTTTTTCCAAAACATATATCTGGCCTAGCTAAAAGACTTTTGAAGACGCTTACCTCTGGCAGTAATCTAGATTAGATAAACTATCGATAGGTAATTTAAAAAGGTCCCTAAATATCTCAACTATTCCAAATGTATTTAATTATTGCATGTATTCTGTACATCTATACTTAAATATACTAAACCACAATTCAAGTTGTTTTAGTAGTTAATGAGTATTTGTCGCGTTTTACCTTTCAATTTATTCCCGACAATATAGATTAATATTAATAAGCGATAAAAATCCGTTAACCCGAATTATTATAAGCTTACAGGAAAACATCTTTGGAGCATTCGGGAATAGACCCATGTCGATGCTAGTGCAGTGAAAACAGATGGTGCGATAAACTAGCGTAGAATGCGGATACGCCCGGACGTGGCCCGTATGACAATGGAGGAAAGTTTATTTGCTTTAATAGAAATGGCTGAGGACGATTGTTTATAATAACTTTTTAAATATTTTCTAAAAATAAATGAAACTTAGGCCTTGTGCGTATTGAGGTTTAATCGGCTACGATTTATTTCGCGGTATTCTATGGAACATGCTATCAGACGTAGGCGCACGCACTAGCGAAAAAAATCGCGTTGCAACAAAACCCTATTTAAACCTCGCGGAATTAGTCTAGTGCGTGCTAGGTTTGAAACTACGGTTTTAATCATGACTTTTTTCTAACTCTTTAGTTCTTTCACACGCTCTGATTGCCGGGTAAGTGCCAAAAAGTGCCAACCACCAGCAATTGGGACGTGTAAAATATTTCACAAGCTTAGTTTGGGGCTAGATCATGTTGTGGGCATTATCCAACAGTATAAAAATTTTTTAACCTCTAATTAATTACTCAATTAATTAATTACTATTAAAAATGTTACTCTAATTTGGACTTCGGTATCACAAAATATGGTCATTCGTATTTTAGGAAATGATGGATGGAGACACCGACACTGTTTCGATTCATCAAGAGAATCTTCAATTAAAAATTTCAAACCTTAATCTTCTTGATGAAGAGTCTCTAGATGGATCAAAACAGTTTCGGTGCCTCCATCAACAAAATAATACGTAAGCAAATAAATAAATAAAATAATCATCTGGCCCCAAAGTAAGCAGAGCTTGTGTTGTGTATATGCAGGACTGATTTAAAAACACCTAGACCCGAGACAAATACTTGCAGATCATACAATTTTTTGTCTTGCTGCTGGATTTTAACCAGAAACCTTCTGCGTCTCAGCCGGACCTTTGCCTACCGCGTCACAGAGTTTGTTAGTAAACCTCATGGTTTTCAAAATGTTATTGTACCTAAAACTCACGAAAGTTTTGAAAGTCGACTCTACATTATCTATTTTCCAATACATTTAAGTTAGTAATAACTCAAGAACAAGTAGGCCGAAACTTTTAGACACGTAGAGGTGGATGCTTTTCACCGTGTTTTTACAGCCAATACGAAACGTGACCGCGCTGATACTACTTATTGTTGTAACAGTACACGAAAATTATTGCAATTGAAAAGCAATATACGTAGGCAATTTTTTTTTAAATTATATCCTGACATGTGCGAAATACTAATTTCTGTAGAATAATCAAGTAGTAGTAATCAAGTCAAGTATAGAATAGAATAGAAAATATTAATTAAAAGTCACATATTCACAATGCGAATATAATATAAACTAGTCTATGTACAGTGACGAAAAAAAGGCTACCACTCAGCATATGATACAGAAGTATGAAGGCTGCTGTATCGCTGGTTTTCAGTGGCGCCATCGTATAGTGACTGTACAGCCGTATCGTATAGCTAGGTAGACATGGCTCGACCTAGCCCCCGTTTAACATCCTTAAAAGTAAAAATAACTAGAGATTTGAAGAGGTGTCTACCAAGTCTGGGGATAAATGAATAATGCCCGACATTTCGCAAATGTGTTGGTGTTGAATTGTACAGCAATATATATTTATTTATACGTAGCTTTCATTGCTGGTTTTGTGAACATTTTATGGACAACTTTTATAAATAAAAATGAAAGTAACTAGTGCTAAAGGCTTATCTAAAGACCGTTACACACTATTCGTTTTATTGGAGCTGAGATCATGCAAATTGCTCATTGACACCGCCAGAGGGTCAGTCGTAAGCAATACAGGAGTTACTTAGAGTCATAACAAACTACATGTACAGAGTTTGAAACCGGATATAACCGGTAGTATATATTTTAGTGACAGTTAAATAATATTATTAAGTGTCAGTTAAACAATATTATTTAGTGACAGTTAAATAATTCCTGATTACAAGGATCTTTTTATACCGAGTGGCAACTCGACACAGAAATTTCTTGACTTTCGCAAATATTTATACACTAGTTGCTGCCCACGGCTTCGCAGGTGTGGTACCTACATAAAAAGTAGTCTATGTCCTTTTCCAAAATCATATTTATCTCTATACCAAAATTCATCAAAATCGGTTCAGCAGTTTAGGCGTGAAAACGTGACAGACAGACAGACAGACAGAGTTACTTTAAAATTTATAATATTAGTATGGATTTTAAGGTTGTGACAGGTGCAATTTGTTGATTTGTTGAATGTTGAATCTGTACATTTGTTGTTGATCTGCACTGTTATAATTAAACTATATTGTCGTTTTGTTTCTCCGGTAATTTGAAAAGACTGGATTGATCAGTTAAGTAGGTAAGTTTTTTATCGATTTTATAAAAAAACGGTTATTTAAACGATATCTAAAAACGCTTTTATAGTTTCCTTATCACAAAATCCAGTTATTTTTAATGTTGTTGGTAATTCCAGCAATAAAAAACATGTGTTTTCACATAAATCAATATAATGATAAGTCCATTAATCACGGATTCGCATTAAAAATTGTTATAGAATCAATCCATACTTATTATATTTATAATACCGTCTGTCTACCTGTATGTTACCTTTTCACACCTAAACCGCTAAACAGATTTCGATAAAATTTGGCATGGATATAGATTGCATCTCGATTATATAAGAAACTTTTTATGTAGGTACCACACGTGTAGGTAGCCAGCAGCTAGTGTACTATTAGTCCCCAAATCACGTATATTGACAACGGTAAGAGTCGGTGACGCGAAATAACATCTAATTCCAGATTCTCTAGACTATGTTCTCATTTATGACTCTGCGCATCTCGGCAGTAGTAATTATATATTCTGTGGCTGAAGCTAATTGCCGCCTGCGCACGTCGCAGATATGAGGAAGGAATTAAGGGATTCGGTCGTGGACCTTTCTAGTAACTGGTAACATGGAATTTGGTGTAAACAATAAATGATCGTGAAGCTAGTAAAAAAATATTTTTTCAATAAATAAATTCGTTTGATTAATTGATGTCATATATATATTTTATATTGTAATGTAGTTTTGCTTATACTCCCAAATAAAATAAAAAAATACTACAAGTACCATTTTAATTCGTCTGCCTATATATATATATATATTTAATATACATGGTGAATTTATGTGCCTGTTCCTTCTAAACTCAGTTAAAAAAACCCGGCAAAAAAACTCGTCTTATCATAACGCTTTCCTGTATGATCCTTGCTATTTTGTACAGTAGATTCGTTCTAATAATTAACGTATGTAAGTTGTCTTTTTGAAATAATAATAATCCCGGACCATTTCACACAGCATCATCTGGCCCCAAAGTAAGTAGAGCTTATGTTATGGGTACCACATGAATGATATACTACTTATATACTTATTTTTGTAAATGCATACATATTATACATAGAAACACCCAGACCCGAGACAAATACTTGCAGGTCATTCAAACATTTGTCCCGCGGTGAGAATCAAACCCACAAGATTACGGGAAGATAATGTATTGTGAATGTGATGCACCTGCAAACGAACGGACATCAGCATGTACTGGTTAGTCTTTCCTGCGGGTCCTGTCGGTAAGGTCGAGAGCCTACATTAAGGCTTACCTAAGTGCACGAAAGGAGCCTCTGAGGCGCACTTTAATCTTTTCACCACACTGATTATAAATAACTAGTGACACGATAAGAAGAAGTGAATGTGAAAACGGGGTAAGTCTTATGGATTTTCATTTCAGTATTTGAAAGTCAACATCTTCCGCATAGAACACCATAAAATTCAGAATCACCCATATTTACATACATACAATGCAATAACCTGGGTGTTAATGCCCCATTAGTTATTTCCAAAGTACATTTTATGTATTCGAAATACATAAAAGTTGAAAGTACCGCATATATTCAAGGACACGAAGTATGTAATTGGCAACAAACACTTAACCACTTGTAAAATGCTGGGAAACCTTAGGTCAGTTAGAGTATTCGGTAGTTCACGTGAGATACTTCCGTGTTCACGTGAATTGCTCACTAAGAGTTTTTCTTTCATAATTATAGTAGCAGAGGTAGCGTTAAAACCTTTTGCACATTAAAATCTAAAAAGATCTCATCTTTACTCAAGATGAGACACAAGTACAGGCCGTACCTTCTTTAACGCGACATTAGGTAATTGAGTGGTTATTGGACGATAATAATATTGACGCTTGCGTTGATGAAAAAAGATCGTTGATTAACATTTTTTTTAAATATATGATAAAATTAGATTATTACAAAAAACAAGCAATAAGGCTCGCTGTTGTTGGTGGTGCAATAAGCTTTTATTTAAGTAAATAAGTATAACTACATACTTAACGTAACGTTGTAGAAAAAAACAATCAGTTTCACTTCCCGCGAAGACTCACGTAAAACCCTGAATCGCATTGAAAATCGTATTATTTACTGCAACATTAAATTTATGGCTAGAAATTATATGCTTCACCTGTCTTTAAGGGTCAAATTGCCTATACACGCATTCTTCACCATTACGGTCTAGTAGAAGCGTGTTATGAAACTTCAAATATAAACACTTATATATATTTTGATCACTGGTTGTGTAGTGCAAGCTTTGCTTTTCGATCATAATGATTCAAACCAGGTCGACCATCTATGAACCGAGTTAATGGACTGAGGGGATTACAGTAGTAAGAAAGTTTATTTTACGCGATTTACTGACTTATGGACTATCAACTGGGAAGGCCTGCGCTTTCAAACATAATCCTAGGCAGAGTGACGTCAGTGGAGAGGTAACTTCACCCACCTCAGCTTGCTGGAGTGGATCCATGAACGAAAGTTTTCAATTTCAATTAACTGATCTGTAACTTTACTCACGCCACCTAAATCATCTTCAACAGATGAACGAAGGCGAATGATGATGACTATCAACCTGCAACCTAGACCATGTTTAGACAATGATTATAAGGTTTTACAATCATTATATCTTTATACACAAAATAATGATTGTCTACTATTATAATATGAAATTCTAAAAGTTCCATTTAAATGGGTCAAAGCAAAGGAGCACTAACAAAGATTTTCACAAAACAAAACATCAGCGATAAATTCAAAAATATTATGATCAAAATGATATTCTTGAGGAAAATGTAATTAAAATGAGCTAGCGTACTCATAATTGTCTCTCAGTCGAGGTTAATCTTCTAATTAATCTTGAGATTGGATCGGAAAATGGCTGGTTGAGGTTTATTTTCTACTTCGTTGATTTATAATTGACAAAACATAACGTAACTAGGGTATTCGAAATACTTGACTCGAACAAGATTCGAGACTTGAACTATTCAGACTGTTTGAGAGAAGATTATGTATTCAACAATTTCACAACAGGACAAGCAGACGCACCGCTCAATACCATCCATACCATGCAGTCTACCACCCTTACGAACAAAGCGCTTTGCTTTCACATTTATAATGCGTACAGCCAAGGATTGGAATGCTTTGCCGTGTCTGTCTTTCCTGAAAACTAAAATTTGGGTCTCTTCAAGTCAAGAGTAAATACGTATCTTCTAGACCTGAGTGCCCCGTCGTCGGCTACATCATCGCTTAACATCAGGCGAGTTCGTGGTAAAACGTAGGTCTATCCATAATAAAAAAAAAACATCACGCAAAAAACTTTGAAACTGACTAATACCGAGTATTTGCGTGTAAGTTGTCATTTACTAATGAGTTTATAATATATGGTCAATATCTGTACAATATAATTTTCACTCAACACGTTATATTTACTTTGATAAACTCGTGATCATGGCGCATGGAACTGTGCTAAAATATCGGAAAGCCGAAAAACTCGCATATCACATCACATCACACTAATCACACTATCACACTAATATTATAAAGGCGAAAGTTTGTGAGTGTGTGAGTGTGTATGTTTGTTACTTCTTCACGTCTAAACGGCTGGAGCGATTTTAATAAAATTGGGTATGGAGTTAGCTGATACCCTGGATTAACACATAGGCTACGTTTTACTGCGGGAAAATATATTTTTGTTTGTTTAGTCTTAAGTTTAGTTTAGTTTTTTTAGCTAGTCATAGTATAAATCTAAATTTGAGTGAAAATTATGTTCAATGATAGTTTAAAAGTTATAAGTTAAAAATTAGTTACAATAAAAAATGATTATAATTCCTATTATTTTATTGACTAGTCTGACAAGTCAGTTGGTGGTCCCCTCCTGTGCTTTAGACTGTGGATTTAATCCTCATTCAAATTCTGTGTGTTAAAAGATACTCTTAGATGATTACTCTGTATCTAGATACAGAGATATAAACAGAGTAATAGAGTGATATACTTGTATCAGTCGTGTTCTCTACATATTACTCACCATACTTTGTTGATATTTCACACATTGGCATTTTTTTTTTCATATTATTATATTCCGTTTTATTTAGTTGGATAACAAACATCATACAATTAAGACGCGGATGAAAAATATGAAGCCTAAGGTTTTCATAGCTTCATTAGCAATTATATTTTCTAAATGCGAAGTGAGTTGATTGTGATTTAAAAATGATTGTGAAAATATTTAATTTCATTCGTCATGTAACTCTCGTATTTTATCGATAAACGTAAATGTGCAACTAATTGCAAAATCAGTTACTAGACCTTGCTTTCTAGATAGTATTATATCGATAAACATCTGCATGTCACTTCACTAAACTATTTACCACCGACCAGTTGCAAAAACCACTACATCTACGCGTCATGCAGTCTACAGACCATGTCGGTTTGCAATTTAAATAAAAAGTAAACTCACCTTTGCTAAACTAAAATCAATCTTATTACCCACGATATAGCAAGCACTAAAGCAGAGGGAGACGAGACTTAAAGATAATATTCGCAATGTTGATACTGGTAACATAGAATAAATAATCGTACATGTGCATGAAGATATAATGTTGTGTGATAATGAAATTTGTGGGCATATAAATAGAGCTTAAACTGTTATGAATAACACTTTTTCTATTTAACAGTCTTGTTTAGTTTGTATTCGTCATTCTTTGCTGTTTTCTTATTTTGTGAGGAGCAGGGTACATTCTGGAAGCATGTCCATTTACCTAAAGAGGAACATACATTTTTACCAGTATTTGCTCAACACTTGGTATCTCAATTCATGCAATTAGTTATTCCAACAACATAATACCTGTACATTGTTTATATCTGTATTTTGTAGCATAGTTTTGGACTTATTGCAAAATTCATATTCATTACCGGTTTATAATGTGCATCTAGCTCTGATTTTACAGTAACTAGTCAATGTGTTTTTCTCAAATTTCAAGTTGTCATTTCTTAATTCCTCCTTATAAATCCGGTTTTCAACGAGCAAAAGTTGAAAAGTCCGTAATGATTCCGTCGGCGTGGTTTACATTCTATGTCACATAGTTATAAGGCTAAAATTATCGATTATATTCATCACAACAAAGTTTAAGATGCCAGTACAAACAATAATGGTTAGTTTCCTGTAAAACTTGATTATCTCGATTAAATTTCTGATTTAAAAAGGTGCAAGGAAGTAATTAACGTTTCAAATCCCGTCTCTGTATCGTTTTTTCCCGGAATTTCCTTATTGCTAATCTAATTAAAAGAACTTGATTTACTTAGCGCTTTCGATCGAGTCACATTTCTTTTAGAGGATTTGAATTCCTACATTTTCCTAGAGTTTAAGGAGGTTTATTATGTAAAACGTTTGCAATTAAATTAAACTCAAAGCGAAAATGATAAGTATTCTGATAAAATTATATTTCTAATGTTGAATGGAAAAGTGTAACTCAAGGTATGATTTTGGGACAAAAACTTTTAATTGTTGCTAGAAAATTTTCAAAACCATGTTTTTTATTTTACATTTTTGACCAACCGTTACTTACTTTTTCTATTGTCATACCTTCGTTTGTTGTCAGACTGAATATAAATATTACCTGTAACAAAATAAATTATTCATTAAAACATTGTAAGTAGTAATGTGATGCACACAGACAAAACAGTTACTATTAAAAGATTTGGTTTCTCTGTGAATCTCGTTTATTCAATGTTTGCTATTGAATTATTCATTATTATTCGTTGTTATTTGATATTCGGTAACGTTTGATAACGGAATGGCCTTAACATATCCATATATCACGTTATATCGTGTTATCAGTAACATAATTAATGTGATGTAAATAATAATTTAATAATAATACATTTTATTCACTATCGCCGTTCATTAGTTAAACTTATCATTTTAAGGATAAAAAAGTTTTAAATCAACAGGATTATTATATTATTTTTAAACATGTCAAACATGATGTAGAAGCAATACAAGGAAATATTGCTAGTAACATGTTGATGTTTAGCAAACAGTTGCGTAATAAGCTTCTTGGTGATTGGGAAAGAACCACAGAAGAGCTTTCATATGTACTTGAGACATCTTCGGCATTGCGATGATTATATACATATTGCCCGTCTATACTAATGACATAACATCACAAAATATTGTCTCATCTGGGCTCAAAACGCTTAATTTTAATTTTATTTAAATGAGGTAATACAACAGCGTTACAGATAATATGAAAGTTAAGGAAAATACTTAAGAAATAAGGCCAAATAAGTTTTACACAAATAGTTAACACTTCTAGTTAATAGATGATCTCAACACTTATAAAATTGTTAAAAAATGTTACAGAAATAATAAATAAACAATTTAGAAAACAAATACAATTGTGATAGGTATTACTTATGATTTTTTAAAAAAACATACACTAAATTATTAAAAAATACAAAATCAATGGAAATATTGCCAGATGAAAATGAACTTTATCTAACACATTAAATCGTTAGTTAGAGCGTGTTTGTGGGTCAAGTAAAATTATATTTGTTGTCATCATAGTAAGCTCTTTTGCCACGAGCTGATATCTAGCGGAAGGCAGGAAACAAACCATAAAATCTAGATGCGACCAGTGGTTTATTCAAACAAAAACTGCGTTGAAAATATTGCGAATGACTAGACAAGTTTCACGAGAGTGAGATACGCACTGAAACCTTAGATAAGGCTTTAGAGGTCGTAGCCTTAGGCAAAATGAGCTACAATAAAACCTCATCAGACGTACAACCGTCACAGCCTTCAAAACGATCCACGAGCCGCCGCGAGCTAGAGAAATAATTATTTGATACTCTCTCATTGTCTGTCTAGACACGGTTAGATAATGTAGATTTGTAAGGCAAAAAGATATTATAAATTCATTATGACATTTACATGATGAAAGTAAGGGTGCACTCAAATGCTTATAAATATAAATGTAGGTATAGGTATAGGTAATTGTTTATTATGTGATTTTTTCACATAATAAAATATTACGACTGTTATCTAGGGTTCTGTAGACATCTACTCAGATCTTAGAGGATATGTAAAGTAGGTAGTCAAAGGCACGTCCAAGCATAATATTTGGCAGAATTTTCACTCATAACGGGATATTTACCAAGATATGTGAATTTTAGCGCATTTAACTGCGCCGAAATATCGGGAAGCAGAAACACTCACATATAAATAATTATAGAATACTGGACATTTCACACAGCATCATCTGGCCTCAAAGTAGGCAGAGCTTGTATTATGGGTGCCACATGACTGATAGTCTTATAATACATAGAAACATCCAAACTCGATACTAATACTAATAATACAAACATTTGTCACGTGGCGGGAATCGAACCCGCAACCTGCGTCTCAGTCAGAATTTGGCCCAATGCCGTCAATAGATCGTCAAGAGATCGTCAAATATCCCGTTTTGTGTGAAAATTATGTCAAAACCATAATCGTTTAAAAAATTATATATTGCACATACCCACGCTTTGCACAGTAGTATTCCGAATGTGGCAGATAGCAAGCCTATCGCCGCTTATAGAAATACTAAAATTACACACAATTTCAATTTTTAAGCTTCTAGGATGTTTCTCTTTATCTTTAAATTTGTATAATACTCGTAATATCAACGAAATACTAATAGCGTCAAAATAAAATACATAAAATAAAAAAAATACATATAGGTCGACAATGCATATAACACCATTGAGCCTAAACTAAATATTATGGTGACCATTTGACTATACTATATGATACTTTATAACACCCAGACACAGAACAAACACCTGTGTTCGTCACACAAATGTTTGTCCTGAGAAGGAATAGAATTCTCAACTTTAACAGCGCAGAAGGCAGAGCTGCTACCAACTGAGCTAACAGACAATGTAACGATTTCTAGTTAAACTTATGTCGGATAAATGTACCATATTTATTAATACATACCATATTTATTGATACATGTACCCATATTTATATACCCAGCCGATAGGCTGTGATCATTAATTTGAATCATTCAATACAGTGTACAAATACTGTTGAAATGTACAATATTATACCAAGCGAATACTTTATTGGAATTTTCTTGCTTGTTAGCCCAGATACGTTCAGATGGTAGGTTTGCACTATGTGCATACTGTTTTATGTGTTGCGATATTTACCCTTATAAGGCATTTGGTTTAAGTTGTCAAGTAATTTTATAGACCCAACAGAATTGAAAAACAGCTTCAATTAATCGATACATTTTAATCGATTATTGAAGGGGTTATTGATATAAACTTTGATGCTGTGTGATAACAAATTATTATCTAGTTATTTTGTCGATAAAGTTATTGGTTGTTTTAGGTGCTGAATTAATTAATTGTTTGTTGTTATTTTCAATGATACGATACTGTTAAACTAATACCACCGTGCACAGGGAATAAAACAATTCTACATAATTATTATATGTATATACAAGTTCTACATAATACTTAGGTGTTATTTTTTAATAGTTTAGGGATAATTACAGATATGTACAGAATAATATACAATAATAAAAATACATGTGTATCAGTTGAGCTATCTAAGGACCGTTCGATAGATAGAAGAATGGTCTATAGATAGCTCAACTAATCCAGATCACTACGAAAAGGCAGCGTTCCCAAGACACTGATGGCATTGCCACGATTAATGGCAATGCTAATTGCTTAGTAACTTTATACTGTAGAATTCAGTTGAAATCTATTCGAGCTTATTTATCCGACATTTGTTCAATCTTCCGTTAGTTACATCAATAAGCTGATTTATCTATGAAAATCAGAACGAACCGTTCCTATTCTCATAGAAACAATAACTGACGGCTATTAGTAACGGATTTTTGCATAATGAAGAAACCCAGCATTATACTCGTATGTAAGCCAACCGCTCGGTATCTACAATGAATGTACGAAAAACCTCAATAAAGACATTTCATCAATACAAAGTATAAAGATGATATTTATAAGCAGTTCCCAAGTACATATTTTAAAATTTACTTGCGTAAGAATCAAAAAAAAACAATTTCAACATTTAAATGAATTAAAAATCACATTAAATTAAATTATCTGCGCAGTTCAGACTTTATGATGAAGAAATGAATTAAACATGGCGATGACAGACGGTCACCTGTCAATCATTGCCTGACTGGTCCCAAGTGGGTTCAAGTTATACAGGGTGTTAAATTTACCAGAGACAGATGGTCAGTTTGATAGCAAAAATAGCAAAAAAATATTGCCTATGCACTTTAATTTGTTCAAATTTAAAATTGAAAATCTCGTAATAACTTTTGTAATTTTCAATAAGATGTACTTATTCGGCAAAAAAGTAGCTTCTTATTGTAAATAAGTCTTGTAATTGGCCATCAGCAAATATGTACCTACCTTATAATATTTAGCACATGTTATATAATTCTTTTATATATATTTATTTAATTGAGCTGTATGTTTTCTAATAGTTCAAAATTTTTATGAAATAAACAAATATTTAAATATTTTACAAATATTTTGCAATTCTGATTAAATGCATGTTACTTATCTAGGTTTGTCTAAACAACAACTTTCTCTGTTACACGTACTTTTAAGAAGAATAAATCTAAAAAATCTAAGAACCTTATGCAAAAATGACCTTTATCAGCTTAAAACAAATTTCTGTGAAAGTGGTACAAATCGCCTTTAAAGTAGGTTCCATATTTTCGTGTTTCCAGCTCCATTTATCGGCATTTCCCCAGACACCCTGTATACGTAAATAAGTTCATAATTTACATGAGAGCTCAGAGTGTGTGCGTTCACATGAATTTAACATTTAACACGTAAAAATGTTGACAGTTTTAATATTTTTGGTGGGAAAGGTGAGAGAGATTTATAGGGTTTCGTGGTAATTCACTTACAGCTCAATCACATTTGGAAAAAAGATGTTATTACTTTTGTGGTTTAAATACATACCTAGTATTAGAATCGAGTTGGAATAGAAATGGCATTGAAAGCTACTTAGGTTTTTGAAGTGATAACTTCTTATGGGAGGGTAAACCTCATCGTTACGGAACGCGTTACGGCGCCAGTCTGTCTGGCTTCCCTGTCTCTCACGCATAAGGCAGCGGTAGGCAGGCTCCTCGTCTCTTACTCTAACCCACAACGCAATTTCGATTAGTTTAAGAGTTATCACTTCTGTCGGGCGTCCCGAGACGCACACTTTTTTTTTTTAAAGTTTTTTTTTTACATTAGAGCCAGAAAACAATTACCTATGACGCTTGCAATAATAAGGACATTGCTAGACCTAGTCATAAATTCAGTACATACGCGCAGTATTTTCACTTGGTCCAGTGCCCTTCGAACGTAAACACAGTAATGCTTGTACACTACTGCTTGGAGCCAGAATATCTAGCACTGTGCTGGACCAAGAAGGACTTTTGCTGTTAAGTCCTACCAAGTTTTAACTATGACTTATAAATGAGTTTTAGGATTCCATAGTCATCTATGGAACCTCTATTGTTTTATAGTTATTGAATGACCAACTGGCAATCAACTGACAACCTAATACTGTATATTTACACGTTTCTGTTGCCAAGGGCCTGGTGACCTAATATATATGATGTCGGGGATAGCAACCAGAGCGTGCGAAACCTTTTATACTCACCAATATATTTTCCCCACTCTTTATAATTTGAAATTCCTTATTTATTTATATAAGCATACACACATTATACATATTAACATTATACAACATTATTAGTGACAAAATAATACACTTCTGATATGCACGATAATTACGGTGTGCCAACATTCATATATTATCATAGACTATAATAAACAGATATTAACCTAAGGTTTAAAAATAGATATCTTAACTACATACTCAATTATAGTTTGGGAATTGGGGAAAATTATGCTGAATGGCGACCTTTTTTGCTGTCATAAACCTCTTCTTCTTTTCATATAACAATCTATTACCTAACGCTTGGTCTCGCAAAAACTCGCACCTAGGTTGATCGAGTTGATTATTTTTTTTGTTTAGTTCGCCTCAATACTGCGCTGGTTAACAATCAAATCAATGTTAGGTATTACAAAGTTCACCATGTCATCTAGTATTTGATAACTTAATTAGTAACTTTTTGTGGCACAAAATAATCATTTTAGTATTATTATTTTATTATAATTACCTGATTACCATAGTACAAGCTTGGCTTAGTTTGATCTTGAATGGGGTTACATGATTTATCCGGCAATATTTATATATTTAACTACTCGGCAATCATAGCGTGTGAAAAAGCACCAATGCAACTAGAGCGTGTGAAACTTATGCAGTTAGCATTTTTTAAACTTTCGCGATCCGAATTCATTGTTTTAGTAGTTAACGCGTATTTCTGTCAGCTTAGTTGGTAGAAGCTCTACCTTCTGCGTTTGATTCTCTCCCAAGATAAACCAGGATTTATGTGATGAACTGGGTGTTAGAAAATATCATAAGTATGAATAATATATATGTTTTAGATAGTTCTCAATGTACAAATTCTTTGGGCCAGATGGTTTTGTGTGCATTGTCCACCAATATTAGTTTATTACACGCTTTTTGGACTCCTTTGACTTGATTTTGACCCACTTCAAACAGTCAGATTTCATTCTAACTGACAATACACTAATTTGATAAAATTATTCCATTATTCAATTTGCAAAATAAGATTTTGTTAATTTATTTATATATCGCTTATTACGCTACTTAAAAGGTTCTCAAACTGTGGTACCCTGAAAAACATTTAATATTACAATAACAATGCTTACCTCTGATAACCTCTTATCGCAAAAATACACGCATTAATAGCTTGTAATCAAATAACAACAAGAACAGTGGCGCCACGGTGACGGTAGCTGATTAATTATAAGAGTTGTAATTGTTACAAGTTAAATGTGTAGGGTTCCGAAGTCCACAAGAAACCTTTATAGTTTCGCTATGGCTTCGCTATGTCTATCTGTATGTCTGTCCATCTGTCTGTCTGTCTGTTTGTCTTTAATATTGCTCTTGCTTTCGGACTATTACTTTTAAAGTGATACAATTTTGTTAGGTGAGTTTTTCTGCTTCCTGTAACGAAAAATCAGAAAGCAGAAACACTCACACAAGTATCATGGTAAATATCCCGTTTTGTGTAGAAATTATAATAGGTAGTTATTTTTTTTTTAATTGTGGTTAAAATAAAATCTGTTATAATATGTTAATATGTATGATGTGTGTGTGCGTTTCTAAACAGGACTTGGCTAGCCATTTTTCGGTATCAAATGAAACCCATAAAAAATATTGACAGCGGGATACTTGGACAAAACAGTGTCTTCTTCTTCTTCGTTAATGGCATAATAATGTCAATTTGGCCAGTGTCAAGTGTTTATATTGTTTATAGTTTGTCAAAAAGTCGTATCTTGCCGTTCGTCATTTGTTATTTCATATAAAATGGTGCCTTTCTTAAAAAATATTATACGGATGATATTTCCTCGAATCACAAAGGTTTCTTTGTTTTTACAGAGCTTTTATTCTAATTATTCTCACCCGAGTCAATAACTCTACAAAAATATAATATTATATATTTTTGTCAACTAACATGCAAGCAGCTTCTCCATAGGTATATGATTTTTTATAACAGCATCTATGTTTCGAAGGCTACGATGAAATGCATGAACGTGCGCAATAAGAAGAAACAGAGGTGCAGCAAATATCTAACTACGAAATATGTATCTACCAGTAAGTAAGTATCAGCGATCAAAAATATCAAATATAAATAAAAAATACTTGTTTGATTTATGCTAGGCAAATGTAAATCTAAGAGTATACAGCGACAAATATTTAAGTTTGGAGATCTGCAGACGAATGTAAAATTATTTTATGAATAAAACGGAGTTCTTTCATTGCCTGTTCCTCTTCTAGGTATATAATAAACCGTTGAGATACCAAATTGTTTATTTTATTACCGGCTCATTCAGAAATATTCCAATGGATCCCTAGTTCTTCTAAAAAAAATAACTTCATTAATGGAACATTTCATAAAATTCAAGATAACTCAAAAACTACAAATATTACCAAAATTTTACATACACGCAATAAAACTATCATAAATCTAGATAATATAATACATAATGACTTTTATGTCAAGTAAACTAACAATTGAATCTTTCCAAAAACTTTAAACCTCAATCAATTACTCAAAACAACATATTTTGAAATGTTTCACTACTGTTTTGGACCGACGATATGTTCACTGGGCAATGTTCGATCCGCAAGACGCCCAAAAATAATCAGAGTAACTAAAACAAAACAGTTTCTTTGAGCAACATCAATAATACAGAAATACTGATTGACAGCCAGTTGACAGCTAAACAGCCTGTATTTGAGTGAATGGATTTGTTTACAGTATCTGTGCCTACTGTCTGGTATCTGGTGATTGGCCTTCGACTTCTAGTTGATTGTATTTTATTGAACGCGACACCATATCAATAAATACCTACAAATATTTATAATATATTGGGTCTATTTACTCACTTACTACTTTAGCATTATATCCCATTTTAGAAATTTTGCCAAAATATTTATTTCTTATATAATAATAATAATAATAATCTTTATTTTAACCATTAAATCTTACAAATATAAATTCCATGTACATCAAGAAGGCATAAATAGGTTATATAAACTTAATAGTAACTTAAGTTAAGTTATATAAACTTAATAGCTTAATAGTAAACTAGTCACTTAGTAGTAGGTAGGTAGATCCTCAAAACTTGGCTCACACAAACTTAATATTATAATTATTGTTCGTATTGTATTAGTCTGCGATAAGTGTGTAGGTATCTAGGTATACGATGTACATTGCTGAACCCCAACTCCCAACTAGGTTTCCCTGTATTCGGGATATCAGTGCTCCCCTATACATAGTTTAAGAAAATTTAACAGCAGATGTAATTTAGCTGCTAAACGGTGAGTATTGGTATAATATTGGTGAGCAATGCACACAACACCATCTTTCTTCAAACTAAGCATAGCTTGTATTATGGTGACCAGATGGCTGATAGAATACATATATATTTTTAAAAACATACAGAAGATACTTTATCACACCCAGATACAGAAGAAACATCTGTGTTCGTCACACAAATGTGTGTCCTGAGACGGAATCGAACCCTCAACCTACAGCGCAGAAAGCAGAGCAACTACCAACTGAGCTGGCAGGCTTAGATTCAAAGGATGCATAAGGCCGTCAAAATAAGCTATGTAGTTAGAATGTACGAGCTTTTATATAGGTCAGGTGCTCTAAGCGAAGCTGGGATGCCTTGCGTTTAAAAATACTGGATTAGGATTACAATGGGGCTGCCGCGCCTTTGTAATGCACCAGGCATGTTTATAAAAGCGCGAGTTGATGACTTTTACTCGTTAATCCATAAAAACACGTGCCAATTAAAAATTAAACCGTGAGAGTCTTTGAGATAAATGTTCAACGAATTTAATATTCTCACAGTAGCTTCACAATATATTTATGAAAATTTGTTAAAACTCATAAAAATAGAGATGGGTTAAGCAAATAGTGATGTTCATAGAATCAATACTAGGAACGTAAACAAATTATACATCCCTAGGCTTCAATTAAAAAAGAAAATAAGTCCTTTGTGGAGAACACGGTGTGCTTCTATAAAAAGTTTCCTGAAAATGCAACTAATCTATTAAGAAATTTAAATCTTATATAAAGGCTAGTCTTTTGAAGAAAACGTATTATAATATAAATTTCTATATTATTAATAAGAATGCATGGCTCTGCCTTCAGACAGTTAACTGAAACATTTGAAATGGATAAACTCTCTTGTATTAGTTTTTCGTAGTTAAGGTAATTATAAGATGGATAATGCAAAAAAGCGCTAGGACCATAACGAGTTTCTTGCCAGTTCTTCTCGGGCTTGGGTTAGGAAGATTTGGCACCTAAATGCACCTAGTACGTAAGACTTTTCAAAATGATCCTTGTGATTGAATTGAATAAAATATTTTTTGACTTTTACTTTGACTTCCTTGATGCGTCGGATGCTGAGCAGCTGAAAAACCTTCTTGCGACATATAGGAGGAAAGCTGGATGTAGACTGTAGACCTTTATGAAGCAGTGGACAAAAGTGCACACTGTACTCTCTTAATCCAACGTAATATTTATATTTGTATTAAGTGTGTTTTATGAATGTTAGCAGTCAGTATGGCTAGTATTTAATTTTGTGGTTGAAATATTTAATGATTTTAAATTATAATTTTTAATCGTTTTATTACAAAGCCAGCAATTAATTTGCCTATTTGATGGTAAGTTGTCACGGTAAGTTTGATGGTAAGTTGCTATCAGTGCGTGTTGCCAGTGATGACATATGAAACTGAGACTTGGTCGCTAACTATTGGCGTCATACACAAACTCAGAATCGCGCAACGTGCTATGGAGAGAGCTTACACCCAACGGTGTTTCACTACGTGATAAAATCCGCAACGAGGAAATCCGTAGAAGAATCAAAGTCACCGACATAGCACTTAAAATTTACAAGTTGAAGTGGCAATGGGCAGGCCATATAGCTCGCAGATTTGATAACCGTTGGGGAGTAAAAGTTCTCGAATGGCGACAAAGGACAGGAAAACAAAGCGTAGGACGACCCCCCACCCGATGGAGTGACGACATTGTAAAGATCGCAGGAAGTCGATGTATGAAGAAGGCTCAAAATCGTTCTTCATGGAAATCAATTGGGGAGGCCTATGTCCAGCAGTGGGCTTCCTAAAGGCTGATATGATGATGATGATGATGTTACGGTAGCCAATGACGCTTTAAATACCAGGAGGTATCACATGCACGTTTCCAGCCTGTGTACTAGTATTAGATTTAAGTTATTTTGTCCGTTTTCCCAGTAATTTACCTTGCTCCAGAGCCCTTCAAATCTAGGCACAGTAATGATTGCATACTACTGCTTCTAGGCAGAATATCTAGCACTGTGCTATCCACCAAGGCGAACTTTTTCGGTTCACGATATTTATTTTCTCATAAGAATAAAATTCACTTACATTAGAAAAACTAAAATTAACTTAAATTAAAGAGGGACATTTGCGTATCATAAATACTAAGTAACTCTAACTATCTAAAAATGTTTACCCCCGTTTGTTCGCTCGACGCACAGCGCTCAGCTTGGCAAGTTACACAGAGTAAGCTCATCTGGAAGTGGCATGGCAACTTTTACTGTAGGTATTATTTTAGTAATTAACGGGCTTATATAACATATTACCTTTTAATTTATTTATACAGGAATAAACTACATTAAGTTGTGCGAGTACTAGTGGTCTAGTGATAGTGGTCTAGGGTTCAAATTTGGGCGTTGACCACTAATTTTTCTGTTTGAAAAATGTATGAGCGCTATACCACTCTCAAACGGTGTAGTCTTTTTTGAGATGTTTTTTTTGTAGTGTTTTTTTTAAGGTCGGTGAACCTTAATGTATGTAGTGCACAAAAGGTACCTCTAAGTTGCACTCTAATCCTTTTACCACACTGGTTAAAAAGACTAAAACAATAAGAACTCTTACTGTAGAGGTAGCGACCAAATCCAAACTAACTAATATAACACGTGGAGTTCCACAGGGCTCTATACTAGGACCTATTTTCTTTATAATTTTTTTGAATGACCTTATAAATTTTATTTCTAATACTATACCTGACATTAAATTAATTATTTATGCTGATGATACAAATGCAATAGTTCCAGCATGTAGTTTACAAGAACTTCAGCTCAAAATAAATAATGCGCTTGTGGCTTTTAATGAATGGTTTCATGTAAATAATTTAAAATTAAATATTAATAAAACGAATGCTATATTATTTAGAACGACCGCCCGCAGGCTTGAAACTTTTGACATAATAAACAGGGGAGTTAAGATTAAACTCACTGATAGCGTAAAATTTCTAGGAGTCCATATTGATCAGTTCCTAAACTGGAAAAAAGAATTAGAGTCTATAGAGAACTCTGTATGTTCTGCCTGCTATGCCTTAAGAAGTCTGAGAGATGAGGTAAATCTCAAACAACTCAAAACTGTATATTACGCCTTGGTTGAGTCAAAATTAAGGTATAGCATTAAATTCTGGGGACGCAGTTACGCCTATAACATGAATAGAGCTTTTGTTATCCAAAAACGAGCCATTCGCACCATGGTGCGGATTCCGCCATGGGAATCGTGTAAAAAGTATTTTAAGGAGCTAAACATTTTGACTCTTCCTAGCCTCTACATCTTAGTAACTGTCATGGATATTGTACGGCATCCCTCTAAATATGAATCGCCAGAACAAAGAGCACTAAGGTTAGAAACAAGAAGAAAAGATTTAGAGGACCCTCAATGTCCGAGGTTGGAAGTTGTTAAGCATGGGTGTCAATTTCAAGCGGTTAGATTATACAACTCTCTGCCTGTTGAATTGAAAACTATTGATAGCCCAAATATATTTAAAAATAAGCTTAAAAAGCTCTTGCTAGAAGGGTGCTTTTATACCGTGGACGAACTCCAACTGTAGTTGTTATTGAAATTCAATTATATAACATTAATATTTATTTTTATTTTCTTTAATTTAATTGTACTTTATTGTTTGTTTTTTAATATCTATTGTTTTAATTATGTGTAATTTTAGGCCAATTTAATGTAAGACTATATTCAAATACAATGTATATTGTTAAATGAATAAATGAAAATGTAGAGTCCTACGAGGTCAATAATGATCTAGGTTCGTTTTCAAGAGCGTCGAACTCTAAATTTTAGCGTATTACCAAATAAACTCGATTAAAAACCGACCAGTATGTACGAGAAATCGATTCTCGGATCAAAAGACCCGAATCGATTACTAGAGATTTATAACCAGGTTATTTTTGGATCAAAGTTTGATTCTTGCTTCGTCTAAATTTACTCCGAGTGGAGGTTTATATGTGTTTATATTAGATCGATGATGGTATATAGAACTTCACCCTACTTCGTTTGTATTGTGTTTATTTAAATAACCTTTCTACTGGCCTGTCATCTCAAATAGTAATCTCTGCCTTCTGCGCTGTAGGTTGCGGGTTTGACTCTCTCCGGGGACAATCATTTTGTGTGATGAGCGCACATGTGTTTGTTTAATGTCTGGTTGTTATAAAGTATTATAACTATGTATTTAAAAATATATAAGTATTCTATCAGTCATCTGGTCACCATAATACAAGCTATGCTTAGTTTGGGGCTAGATGGTGTTGTGTGCATTATATTCACCAATATATGTGTTATAAGTAATTATTTACTATTAATAAATAAATAAAAATAAATAAAGCTCAACATTTAACAAAGCATCATCCAGATTCAATGTATGCAGAGCTTGAGTTACGGGTTATATAGTTATTTTTGTAAATACAAATAATAAAGCCAAAAGTAATTACGCTCTTAAAAATTAATTTTTAGATCTTTTAATTCAATTTTGGTTTTATTTAGAGATTCTCTTACATATGAGTCTCAAACATATTAATAATAACATATTAATTATGTACCTAGGTAAGATATAATACTAGTAGAAAAGTACTTGTAACCTTCAATTTCAATATATATATATTTGTTGACAATGCACACAACATCTCTACGTAAGACGGCCAAAAATAATAAAAATATAAATATCCTGCTGTGCATTGATTGTCAGTCAATCTCGTGAAAATCTATATAGATGTTTAATATTTGTGTCAAGTAGTCTATGAAGCAGACGAAGGAGTTTGTTTGCATCTGTTTATTTTATTACAGTACATAAACTGTGTACCTACCTATATATACGTTCAACACATGCATCTATACGTTGTCTTACAGATATTGCTTCTGGTGATAAAGCCACCGAGTGCATCAACAAGGTGATTTAAATAAAACTCATAAAAAAATTTGATTTCTATTTACTTATTTATTTAACGACCTCTGTAGCGCAGTGGGCCAAAGCCCGACTGAAACGTAGAAGGGTTTGATTTCCGCCGCGGGTCAAATGTTTGTACTGTCTGCAAGTATTTGTAGTTTGGGTGTTTCTATGTATATGAATGTATTTACAAAAAAATATATATGTAATGTATCAGTCATGTAGTTCCCATAACACAAGCTCTGCTTACTTTGGGGCTAGATGATGCTGTGTGAAATGTCCGGAAATATTTATTAAACCCTGTCTCCATTGATCCCGTTAGGTTAAGCGCGCTTTCTGGATTAATCCGCGATAAATTTATTCGTATTTTTTGGTGGAACATGAAATCATACGTAGGCACGCATTAACGGAAAATTCTGCTGCTCCCCACAGGCATGAATGCAAATTAAAACCGCGTTGAATTTGCAGAGATCTCGAGTGGTGGACAAATTCGCGTTGGGCAGAAAATAACACAGGGCGCGGCTGAAAACCCCCGTTATTGCGTGCGAAGAAACAACGATAATTTAAACGCAAAAAATCTGAAAATCCGTCATTGAAAAATCCGCAGTGCGTGCTAATCCTTTAATACATTATTCGTTTGTAAGACAAACCTTTAAATTACTTTACTTGGTACCTAACAATTCAGTAAAGTTCGTAGTTAGTTTTTCCGTTTGTATGGAGTAGGTACCTACTCCATACTACTTTTGAACTACTAAACTGATTCTAAAATATATTTTACTATGGACAGCTACATTATCCCTGAATGATATATTTTGGCTTTATGGGTGAAACCGCATGACAAGCAGCAATTATTTATACATCTCATCAACAAATTTTCTTCATTTAAAAGTTTCTAATCAGTTTTTAATCAAGACGATACGAAACTCTTGCGACATAAAGCCCTTTAGTTGCCGAAACCGGATAAAAGAACCGCGTTGCAATTAAAAAGAACATAAATAAACTCGTCGAATCTTAAGAACTAGTACGAAATACGTTGCTGGTAAAGTTTGAAACTGATGGTTGTCAACTCTCACTACTTTGCGCTTGATAGCACGATGAAGTTGAAAATGTGTTCGAACAGAGGACGAAAGTTTTTGTAATGGTCAAAAGTGCTGTCACGGCTCATTAACTTCTGTTATGCCATTTCAAGCAGCCTATTAACTTCTATTGTCTGGCCTGTCAGCACAGTCGGTAGTAGCTTTGCCTTCTGCGCTGTAGCTTAAGGGTTCGATTCCCTCCCAGGATAAACATTTGTGTGGTGAACACAGGCGTTTGTTCGGTGTCTGGGTGTTCTAAAGTATCATAGATATGTTTTTAAAAATATGTACATAGGGTATTCTATCAGTCATTTGGTCACCATAATACAAGCTATGCTTAGTTTGGGGTTGAATGGGTTGTGCATTGTCAACCAATATTTATTTCTTTATTTAATAACATATATATTAATAATGAAGCTTTGAAACTATTATATTCTAGTCTATTCATATAAAAGTGAGCTAATATTAAAAAATAGTAGCGAAATATCAATGTCAACTACTTCTTCTTTGTTAATGGCATGTGTCATAACAATAACGATTTTGCCAGTGTCAATTGTTTTTTATTGTTTATAGTATATGTGACAAAGTTGTCGTTCGTCATTTGTTATTGTATATAAAATAGCGCCTTGGATATAAAAAAACACGGATTATTTTTTCCCGAATCTCAAAGAAATACAAATGTTTTATTCCAATTATTCACACCCGAGTCAATAACTCTAGCTCTATTTATATAAAAACACTAAAATTACAAATAAAACCGGAAATAACTCTAGAAAAACAATATAATATAAGAGCGCAATGTTTGATTCAAAAGACAACCAAAAATGATCTATTATTTAATGTCGATTCTGACATCTAGATCTGTAGTTACTGACATCTAGCCTTAACAGTTAGGTCATTACTTTCATGTACCAGTAAATGTCTCCAAATCTAAATTTTAACTACAGCTGCAACATACACGAAAACTAAATTTGTTTTCTCGCAATTATAGTCACAACCTCCATCAGCGGAAATGGAGGTCGTAAAACATAATTCGATATTAAACGTAATCGAAATCGAAAGTGAAACGACGGATTTTGTAAATAAACTTCAACTCGCGGCTTAGTTTTTGAGATAATAAAAGCTTTGCTTTGCTTTTTTAAAAAGCCTGTGCTGTTATAATGACGACCGTAAGTGATGACGAGTTCGCTGTAATATACCTCGACTTTTGACCTGACGTCACAAAAGCTTCTGACGCCACAGAGGCTATTGACGTCTTTCACGTGTATAATTCGTACAATTTCGATCATAATTACGTTTTCAAAACTAAAATGAAAACGGACTTCATTGAATATATGTTTTTTTTGTAGAAAGTAGATATACTTTGTTAATATATAATATGGCTAGGCCAACTAAACGCACTGCTCAAATGAGACAGCGAGGTTTCGGAGTTAATGAAAATATCATCGATGTATACCTACAATTTTTAGATTTTAGTTGATTTTTAAAAACCGCTCGAATGATTTCGATAAAATTTAAATGACCACCTGAAGAATTTTCCAAATCGGTTCAGGCATCTTCGAGTAATCGGTGAAAATACATAAAAAAGTCCAATGAATTGAGAACCTCCTCCTTTTTTGAAATCGGTTAAAAAAGCAAACGAACATTTGTTTAACCATGAATCGGAGTCACGGAGCGTAAGGATATAATGTTACAAAGCCTTCTAAGGATTGCATTTAGGAAAAACCTTTATAGAAATATAAAAATAGAAAGTTATCGGTTTTTTATTATTACGATAAGAGTAAATAAATTTCTACGTAGCAAATGATTTTCATTTTTAGGCGCAAAATTGCGGTCATAGTTCATAGTTATTTAAGTAGTTATTAGTGATGTTATTAGTGCTTTGATGAGGAAATTTAGTTATTGTGTTTATAGTAATCCTACCCGCGGTTTTGCATGATTGGTAGGTACCTACATAAAAAGTAGCCTATGCCCGTCTCTAAAATAGAGTTTATATTCTTAACAGGTCTTGATATCTCTATGTATAATGTATGTATTAAAAACGATAAGTATATCTGTCATGTTGTACTTTTGATGCCAAATGATGCCGTGTGAAATATCCGGCATTATTTATTTTGACTGACCTGTCAGCTCTGTTGGTAGTAGCTCTACCTTCTGCGCTGTAGGTTGCGGGTTCGATTACCTTCCAGGATAAACATTTGTGTGATGAACATCGGTGTTTTTTCTGTCTCGGTGATATAAAATATCATAATTAAGTTAAAAATATAAGTATTCTATTAGTCATATTGTCACCTTATGGTGTATTATTACAAACTATGTCAAAATCAAAAGATACTTTATTCAATACAATCACAAGGATCACTTTGAAACGCCTTACATACTAGGTGAATTTAGGTGCCAATTTATCCTAACCCAAGCCCGAGAAGAATTAGCAAGAAACTCGTCTTGGTCTTAGCGCTTTTTTATATGATACATCTTTTAACTACCTTAACTACGAAATACTAATACAAGAGAGTTTATACATTTCAAGTGAGTCTGTTAACTGTCTGACGGCAGAGCGACATGAGGCCATGCATTCTTATCAATAATATAGTCATTTATATTATAATAAGCTTTTTTCAAAAGACTACCTTTTATGTATCCTTTAAATTTCTTAATAGGTAGTTTAGTAGAATTTTCAGGAAGCTTATTATAGAAGCGCACCGTGTTCCACATAAAGGACTTATTTACTTTTTCTAGTCGAAACCTAGGGATGTATAATTTATGTCTATTCCTAGTGTTGATTCTACAAAGGTCACTATTTTGCTGAATCCCATCTCTATTTCTATATGTGTGTATAACAAATTTGCATATGTTATTTCATATGTTTGGGGCTAGATGGAGTTTTGTGGATTGTCCACCAATATTTATATATTTATTTATTTAACAAATTTCATCATGATCCGTTCAGCCGTTTAGCCATTAAAAAGTAACAAACAGTCGGACCGAGACACTATTGAATTTGAAATCTTACTATAGAAGTAAAATATGATGGAAAGTACACAATAAAGATTGCCTTAATATAGAAGATAAGTATTAAAATGGCGGCGGCCGTTTTATACAAAATTAAAAACTTAGCGGCTTCATTTCGAGATAATAAAATTTGTCATCACAGAATACCGCTGTTTGTGTAATAAAAGATGAATATTAAAAAAAAACGTTAGATCGTGTGGCGATACATTTTGGTACTCAGCTTCTAACAATAGAAGTAAAATACATGAAAACCTATTAAACTGTCCGTTACGTTATATATATACTAGCGACCCGCCCCGGCTTCGCACGGGTGAAATGCTGATACTAAGTATACTACAGATGTGTTTATTTACGACAACACATTAGAAATCTCTAAAATTATCAGCATTTCTTTACTATAATATGCATGTATTATACATATAAACCTTCCTCTTGAATCATTCCATCTATTAAAGAAAGCCGCGTCAAAATACGTTGAGTAGTTTTAAAGATCTAAGCATACATAGGGACAGATAGACAGCGTAAAGCGACATTGTTTTATACTATGTAGATATATTGTATATAAAACATAACAGACAGACTGCGTTACTTTCGCATTTATAATATTTAGGGATGTGGTTTTCTCAAATGTATTACCGTAAATCCTACCCTATCCTACAAATATTATGAATTCCAAATTGCAACGATAACGCGTTCTAATTGTGTGGTGCTATCTTAGTATAATATATACAAAAGTTTGTATCGATGTTCGTTTGTTACTCTAACACGCAATGATAACTGACCCGATATTTTCTTTTTATCATAGATAGACCTACGTTAGACCACGAACTCGCCTGATGTTAAGCGAAGATGTGGCCGACGACGGGGCACGCAGGTCTAGAAGATACCTATTAACTCTTGACTTGACCCAGATCCCGATATTAATGAAACTTGTATTGAAATAGAATAGAATAGAAAATATTTATTAAACGTCACATATCAAATACAGTGCGAATGTAATATAAACTGTACAGTGACGAAAACAAGGCTACCACTCAGCATATGATACAGAAGTGTGATGGCTGCTGTATCACTGGTTTTCAGTGGCGTGTGGCATGTATATCTGAATTAATAGTCTACTTGTTATCTATGTACCTTGAGCAAAGCCGCGTGCAGTAGCTATTACCGTTACGGGTTACCGTATATCATGTAATATCATTTTAGTGAGTCTCGTTGTGAAATAGGAAGTGCCAGAGGTAACACAAGGAGCGACACTGAATACTCGTGAGTCAGGCTCTGATGTGACCTAAGTTAAGAGAGGATTGCGATCTACGTATACACCAGAAATCATATACCCCTGACACCACACTAGGTTAGGAGCAATGGGGGTCTTATTAATGTGGCTCTGCTTTCCGAAAACCAATGGGATTTTCAGTTCGTTCTAGTAGTTTGGTTAGGTACATTGTGATTGACTTGCGCAGTGGTCCAAGGCCGGGCTGAGACGCAGAAGGTTGCGGGTTCAATTCCCACCACGGGACAAATGTTTGTATGATCTGCAAGTATTTGTTTCGGGGCTAGTTGTTTCTATGTATGTAAGACTATAAGTAGTATATTAGGGCCAGGGCCAGATGATGCTGTGTGTAATGTCTGGCATTATTTATTATAACATATTTGATGTTTCGATGTCTGTTTGTCTCTCGATAATGCAGCTGGACCAATTTGAATGGAACTTAGTAACTTGATTTGATCCTGTAATAAATTACAGGCAATTAACTAATTTTACTATTTACATCACGTGAACGAGAAATGACTGACACAGAACAAAGAAACTAATAGACAATTAGATTCTTCTTTCTTCTTCTTCTTATCGTATCACAAGTTGTTAAGAACAAAGGTGGTGAAATTATTAAATTGAGCCTCAAAAGAGGCTTTTTTTGTGCACATGGCACGTCTTCGTAACTCTTAGGTTCTAGAAAAAAAAGAAAGATAGATAGAAAGAAAATTGTTTATTTAGCAAACACACAAAACAAAAGAGAAAACATAAGCGGAAAAGAGACTAAAAAAGACTGAAAACAGCCAAAGGGGAAATTTATACAAACACTAGCTGACCTGGCAAACGTTGTTTTGTCTTGAACATAAAAAAAAATTTTCGAGGTGAGCCACCCATAACACTTAGGGGTATAAAAATTAGTAATAAACCTATTCTCAGACCTACTGAATATACAAATAAAATTTCATCAAAATCTGTCAAGCCGTTTCGGAGGAGTATAAACACGAAAACTGTGACAAAAGATATTTATATATATAGGGATGTAAACAACTATGCCATATCGACAGGCCAGTTTCTTCACGATGTTTTTCGGACAGAAAAATCCTCTGTTGCACCACAGGCTTGGAACTCACAAACTCAGGGATCGGTAGCCGGGGAAACTAGCACTAGACCAGCAGTGTTTGCATAGTTTCTTGAATTTAAGAGGGATATATTGTTTTAGCTAGTACCTCTTATGACTTGTGGAAGAAATGACACTGTGTGCGCATATTATTCCTTTATTGATGCCTTTGCCTCCACAATGCCGATATTGACAATAGAAGTGGTATATTTTACGATGGTATATTTTTCAATGCTATAAGCCGAGCCATTGTGTCGCATCCAGTTATTTAAGGATAGCTGGTTTACTTCATCATAAATATACAAGATTATATTATTTAAGATTAGATTTGACAAACTCTGTGGCGCAGAGGGCCAAGGTCAGGCTGAGACGCAGAAGGTTGCGGGTTCGATTCCCGCCGCGAGACAAATGTTTGTATGATCTGCAAGTATTTGTCTCGGATCTGGGTGTTTCTATGTATAATATGTATGTATTTAAAAATATATTTATATAAGTAGCATATCTGTCATGTGGTACCCCCAACACAAGCTCTGCTTGTTTTGTTGCCAGACAATGCTGTTTGAAATGTCCGACATTATTTATTTATTGTATAAATGTAAAATATGTAAATAATACCCCAACAAAGTTATGAAATAAAAACAAAAATAAAGCGTGTAAAATATATATGTAAAGTGGGGATTGATTTTTTAGATATATCAATACCCCATCGTATGGAATATCGTTAGATAGGTCTTTTTAAGATACTACGAGTTTCTTAAAACAGTTTTTTGATACTTACATATATTTGTTTCATAAATATTAAGCTTTCAAGTAGACATTTTTGATAGAGGCTAAATAAAGCGGAAAGCACCGTTACACCTGTTAAGTTACCCAGCTGTTTCCTTCGAGATGTGGTCTCTGGTTATGCAACACTATAAATCTCTAGATATTCTGTTTATTATGAAATAGAATTGGAAGATTAAGATAGAGCTGGGAAAATTGAAGACGGATAGTTGTATAACGGTGTAATAACGTGTCTGGATGGCAAATGGTTGATGGCAACTCTAACTTATGCAGTACTAGCTGGTGCCCGCGACTTCGTCTGCGCAAGATTAGTACTTCGTGTAATTCTAAGGGTTTTACAGCGCACGCTAGAATAGCTCGCAGATGGCAGATTTTTTTTCCTACTTACTTGACACTTATCGTTATATTTTGGACAATTTACACAATATCTTTATAAATTATAGACTATGTGTTATTCTGATGTAAAAGCTATATTATTGTAGTAAGATATATTCTGAACCATTTGAGAATGTAAGAGTGGAGTGGAGAAGATAGTGTAAGAAGAGTAATCATTTTTTTACAATAAAAAGACCGGCTACCGACCAGTGTGGCTGAGACGCAAATGGTTACGGGTTCGATTCCCGTCGCGGGAATCTAGTCCCAAACGATGTTTGGGACTAGATGGTGTTTGGTAAATTGACCACCAATATTTATTTATTTATATTATTGCTCGCTGTGACATCTCAATCTTACGCATCCTGCGTGAGATGACACTACGAGCTATTCTGTTTGATCTAAGATTTTTCTACTCAATAGGTACTTAGCCCCGTTGAACCTAAACAATTTATTTATGTTCCTGTTTCTACCCACACCTATTCGACCTCTGTGGCGTAGTGTCTTAGGTCCGGCTGAGACGCAAAAGATTGCGGGTTCGATTCCCGCCGCGGGACAAATGTTTGTATGATCTGCAGGTATTTGTATAAAAATGTATTTACAAAAAAAAAAAGTATATAAGTAGTATATCAGTCATGCGGTACCCATAACACAAGCTCTGATTACTTTAGGGCCAGATGATGCTGTCTGAAATGTCCGGTATTATTATTATTATACGTACGTATACGTAGTCCTAATTGAATGACAAGTAAAGGAATAGCAACAAGGCAACCGATTGCCATTACAATACCTACTACAACACTGTTTGTTATATTGGGCTATCGGACGATCGCTCTTTGGACGTGAAAATGATTTTGACGATCTCTCAGAGTGATAGTATTGTCGTGGGTTCAAGTTCAGGGTGCTGGTTAAGGTCAAGTTTAAACATAAAGGTCAAAATTAACTTTGTGTGTTTTATAAAAGTAGATATTTACTTACTTAAAAGCGTTGCGAGAATCTGAGAAATTCGTGGGTGGCGAAAAAAAACCGCAAATGAAACATATTGAACATACATATTTGAAACGAAATAATTGTGTTCATTTGAAATAATATGAACGCAAACTCATGCTTTTTGTCAACATTGGTTTCATTACACCATTCGTTGTACTTGTCCATTAAGAAGTTTCTTTTTAGAATCTGGTTGGTTATTGGTTATTGACACTTTAATGCCAATGAAACCCTTCTTTGTCTTATTGCAAAGGAGCTTTATTATTCTGTTTCAAATTATGTAGCAAAGTATATAAATGAAAATAATATAAACACACTTAAATACTTCAGTACCTACCTAGGTAAATATGTTTATATAAATTTATAAACTGTACTCGCCACTCTCACTTTCGCGTTGTCCACGGTTGGATAACCTCAAAATTAATTCTTGCTCCTAATAAGGCCCGTGAAACAAAAAGAAAATGTTCCTTAAGCCCGGGTTTCTTAAAATCAGCGGCCAAAATCATATGTATATGCATCATTAAGCGGCCCGTGGCTACGCACGCAAACCTTTACAATAAGTAGCCGATGTCCTTTCCCGAGATACAAACTAACTGCTTACCAAATTTCATTATGATCTGCACAGTCATTCAGCCGTGAAAAAGTAACAAACCAATAAATAGACAAACAAAGGATACTTTTGGATTGATAATATGCTAGTATATTATTATTATTCTGCCCGCGGCTTCACACGCGTGGTATCTATATATAAAGTAGCCTTCACCAAGATCAGCCATTTAACCCTGAAAAGATAACAAAGAGATAGACAAACAAAGAGAGACACTTTCGAATTTAATATATTAGTATTTTTAGAAAAATATGATCACTAGCTTTTCTCAAACGATAGTTTATAGACTCAACCCCCGATTAAGGGTATTCAACGCAAAGTACGCCTTTATGTCATAGTAGTAAAGGTAATTCTCTCTGTCATATCACGGTCGCAGTTTTTTAAACATAGGCTTTATTATGCGTGGTGTGTGGCCGAATTTGGGGGTCGAACAGATATTAAGTTATTAAGCAATGCAAATGAAGGCTTTATTGGAGGTCTTTGTAATCGATGGCAGTAAAAACACGTCCTTGTACTCTTCGTAATCATTGTATTATATGTTTTGCTTCTGTCATAACAAACTTTCTTTTATCGATTTTACAAAAGCTTTTTTCTTTTAACACTTGCTCTCAATAATTAAAAATATTATACTCAGACCGAGAACTTATCATGACTTGAACTATGGTGATCAAATGTTTCATATAATAACTATATATATTTATAAATACATGCATATGATACTTTATAACACCAAGACACAAAACAAACACAAATGTTCATCACACAATGAATCGAATCCCCAACCTACAGCGCAGAAGGCAGAGCTACTACCAACTGAGCTGCCAGAGAAGCCTTTTATGCCTATTGCTTGCTTTGGATGTATCTGTTCCAACATGACTCGGCATTCGTAACAAAATTAGCAAGGCTCATACAAAACAGTGTTAAGACCAGACGAGTTTCTTGCCGGATTCTTCTTAAACTGGGGGGACCGGCACCTAGGTTCACTAGCATGTAAAAAGACGATTCAAAGGGGTTCTTGTCTTTTTATTAAATCAAAATAAATAATAAATAAATAATGCCGGACATTTCAAACAACATCATCTGGTCCCAAAGTATGAAAAGTAAGAGATTGTGTTATGAGTAGCACATGACTGATATACTACTTATACATACATATTATACGTAGAAACACCCAGACCCGAGACAAATACTTGGAGATTATACAAACATTTCACCCGCGTCGGAAATCTAACCCGTAACCTACAGCGTTTCAGCTGGACCTTGGCCCACTGCGCCACAAAGGTCGTCAAATGTTCATCACACAAAGAATCGAATCTCCAACCTACAGCGCAGAAGGCAGAGCTACTACCCACTGACCTACATGCCCGTTGTCTGTTTATTTATAGTCTGTCCATCCAAAGGTTGCCTTGGAGAGATCGCTTTTAGCGATAAGGCCGCCCATTGTATTGCCTTAAATACTTTTAGTTATTGTTATTGAAATATTCCGTGTCAAGTAAGAGTTTCTATCTATTGTCCAGTATTCAGCACAATCCTTTATTCAGGTCAGGGCTGGTTTAGTATTCAAAATATTCTCTGGCGCCACAGTTATTCAAACTCACCATAAACTTATCAGCTTACTCATAGTTCAAAGTGGATTTGCATGATTATAATGCAAATAACTTATGCCATAATTATTTGCAATCTAAACTTTGACGACTCTTTCGCAGTGGTTCCAAAGATAAAGCGTCGAGGGTTCGACTCCCGCATTACAGATGCGGGATCCTTGCTGACAGGATTCGTACTTGTTTAGTAACCAAATGAACCCTAACCTTCCGATCCTAGTTCGAACATGATCGTGCACTAATAGATTTTAAGATTCGCAGTCCCAGTGCTGTCAAATGGCGAAGGAAATCCTTGTAAGGAAACCCAGGGCTTAATCAGCTCCACGAAGTTAGTCCGAGGTGTAGTGGTACCACTTAGCTTCCATAGGTTTTATTCTCCTGAGTTCGTATTTATTTCGAAAGGGAAATTCATTTGTTGAATTTCCCTTTCGAGATATATACGTGCCCAATGCCAGTGATGTGCTAGTGAAGGAAAAGATCGGGACGAAACAGCTCAGCACGTATTGGACGTGTCTTTCCTGTGGATACTGCAGATTAAGCTGAGAGGATATCTTAAACTTATCCCAGGCGCTCCAGTGTCCTGAGTAAAAACACCACTTGAAACTGTATCTAGTAAAATGCGGACGCCTGTTTATTGAGCCAGAACAACTCAAGTAAACAAGTAAAATAAATAATAAATAATCCCGGACATTCAAAACAGCAACATCTGGCCCTAAAGTAAGCAGAGCTTGTGTTATGGGTACCACATGACTGATATACTACTTAAATACTTTTTTTTTTGTAAATACATACATATTATGCATTGAAAGTACAGTTTTTATTATCAGATCAACGAATTTAAAGAATCAATCAAGAATTGAAGCAGAGAGCGAACTGCAAACGCGAGCGGCACCGATCGGACTGAGGATCAAACCTACCCTGATAAAGATTCTCTACTAAACAGTCTCTTTAAAGAAATATATAAATTAATAAATATTGGAGAATTGCACACAACATCATCTAGCTGCAAACAATGCATAGCTTGTACTAAACATTGTTACCAGGTGACCAGGTGACTGATATATACATACTTATGATTTATAACACCCAGACACAGAACAATCATCTGTGTTCATCACACAAACTTTTGTTCAGCGTGGGAATCGAACCCCCAACCTACATCGCAGTCTATATATAATAAGTAAAACCATATGTTATACAAAATGGATTGAAGCAACGCTGTATACGCGTTCAGTACCTGGATGGGTACCGGAGTGGCATTCTTATAAACTTTTCAAAAGTTGTGAGAGCATGACAGAAGCCTTTAGGCAACCTATCGACTCCGTCACCAGTTGGCTGTTCTTCTTCTTCTTATCGTGTTTATTGGTATTTAAAACCAGTGTGGTGAAAGTGCGCTTCAGAGGCTTAAGAGGCCTATGCGAGAGTGGCAGCCACGACACTGCCACTCCCCGTGTTGTTATCCACTTCAGCAAGCTGAGGTGGGTGATGTGTCCTTTCTACTGACTCCACTCTGCCTGGGATTCTGTTTGATAGCGCAGGCCTTCTATCTGGGAAGGTAGAACCCACACTAACCTCTTAACCTTGCTGACAGGACTCGCAGGATAGACGAGTCAGTACATGCAGTGTCGGTTCAGTTGGAAGTCCATAACGGCTGGCACCAAGCCGGGTTTGTTTCAAGTTTTCCTTCTCTGTTGCTAGCTCTTCTAGGTGTTATATATATCTTAACCCCCCCGGTAACTACTTAGAACCAAGTTCCATGTACCAAGTTTTGAACTCTTTTTAAACTCTAAGGCCTCATGGAGTGGTGGTGTCCTTCAATACTTATTAAGTAGACCAGTAACATGTACAGGTACTAGGAACTTATTAATAGTGGTACAACTACCAGCAACTTCTAACGATACCGATTACCTTGTCGCCATTTAACGTTGTTTCGATAATTTATCGATTTATCTCGTAATTATTATGGTATTCAGGTAAAAGGTAGCCTGACATTCACAAGCAGCGCGATAAGCAGAGCGTCAGTTGTATATTTACCTTATATACCGTACAAAGAAAGTTTAGTAGCAACAAAAACGTCTCAGCTGTAAACGGCTTCATAGATATCTCCTCAGATTTCTATAGGTCTTCGAGGATGTCTAGGGTGCACGTCCAATGTTATGTTTAACATATTTACAGAAGCTACTGCCTACAAGCCTACACACTGCCGAAGACCGAGGCAAGTGAAAAGCGATCGTCTAAGGAATGATTCGCGGAGATTACGACCCTCAGCAATGAGGAACACGACACAAGGAAGACATATTTACGTAGTATATTGTATGTATGAACCATACTCGCACACTCAGGATTTCAGTATTGTAGTACAGCAAGGACGTTCAGTTTATATTTTTCAGATACAATCACACGACAAAATCAAATGCCACGAGTTTTCGTTTTTATAAAATTATCATTGCAGTCCAATCAAATTGCATAGCACATTTTGTAATTGTAATAGATAGGGAAATAGCAATCTCCCTGTACTGTATTTCATAATTATTAGAGTACCAGGTAATCAAAAATCACAAAAGAATATATAAACAAGGAGCAAGCAGTCTTGCTTGTGAAAATTGATTTAGCATACTCAATCAACTCGCTACTGAGTCAAAGACCGTGTTCGTAAATAATCTAGACTTGCTTATCGCTCCTCCTATGGGTGTATTAAAGCCTTACTCAGTGTGTCACGCACCCATTAATTCCATCGTAAGTGTATTGCGTATTAACTGACATGTGTCGTGCTGTGGCATCGAAACGGGGTAGCCACTTAAACTGAATAGTAAATCCGTCTTGAACCCTTATTAAAAGGAGGAATAAGTCCCACAGGTTTTTTATAAAGTTATTTTCTTACTTAAAGCAGTAGGTACTTTTATTTGTCAGTAATCAAATCTTGATTAAATTTAACATATTATGTACTTACTGTCAACCTTTTTATCATTTTTTTAATTTTTATTTTATTCATTTATCTAAAATCTTAGGATAAGATTCTGCAGCTCATGTTTCTGTATTTAAAATAGCACTGAATTTAGTACAGTAGTACATAAAGAAATACCTAGTACATAATGTAATCACAGGTAAACAAATATTAACAAAAATGAAGAGAATAACTTACAATAATATAATAACATGTGAATCAGCTGAGCTATCTAACCGTTTGAAAAGATCTATAGATAGATAACTCAACTGATCCAAATCACAGCAAGAGGACGTCTCTCAGACACTGATGGCATTGCCACGTTGAATGACAATACTAATACGCTGGACCAGATAGGAGCCAGCTCATGGGTCGCGGTGTTTCTATCAGACGCTGTGAAATTATTTTGAAAACTCGAAACGCTCCTGTTTCACACGGGCCCAGGGTCTCGACTCCAAAAGGCACATTTATGTATCCCCCATCCAGACCGACATATTACATGTCACCTAAGTTCGAGCTAAGGGGTAGACTGAAAACCAGCCCTGCGTAAACCACGTTTGCGCAGATACAGTGCTGAGTCTACTCCAATTGCTAAATGATTCCCAGAACTGTATAAACTGTGTAAATTATTTTGTTTATTATTTTTTAGCAATAAACCTTTTTGTATTTGTATTTGTATTTGTACATTATGTACCTACTAAGCTATGTACATTACACATTAAGTAGGTAGAAATTCGAAATTTTAATTGATATAAACAATTTCGATGTACTTTTCGACCTCTCTAGTTATTGTGTATTTTTTATGTAATAGCTGCGGGTGTTTGAACCATGTCTCTGATTCTGTATCCACGAGACTGGCTAAAAGTTTAACAAGTCTACAGGATCAGTTATAGTTTAAGTAAGTAGGTAACCACATTTGTACTTGTTAAATCTGGTTTTTTGTCGTTTACTCTGCAAACACGTCTAATGTATAAAATACCTACAAACTTCATAAACATCGCAAATCGCGATTTGACTAACTCATAATAGGCTGACACTCAAAAACATTCGCTCAACCGCAAACCGACAACCCAACTCAATTGAGTTGGCGAACATAACAAGTCGCTGGTTCATTATAAACCGGCGGACGAATTCATTTTCATTGGACTTCCATATTCGAATTTGACGTAAGACAGCATGACAGCTCCGATTAATTGATACCGATTTATATTCGAACGAGTTTTGAAATTCGAATGCTCGATATTTTTTTATCTGATTCGCAACTTTTTTATTCTTATTTTTAAGAGAATTATAAAATTAAAAAGTAGAATAAAAAATTTGCGAATCGATGTCTATAAAGTATCCGAAGAGTTTGTTATTTATTCTTAACGATACCTTGCCATTTTTTTATAAAATATTACTAAAATAAACAAGAAATTCCTGCTTGCGAAAGTGTGTCGCAAGATGACGAATTAAAGAAAATTACGGTTGTAACAGAGATGAACATCCGGAAATACCGAAAGAATCCGCCAGATTGTATCTCTTAATTCATAATGTGCCATAAAATTATGTTGGAACTTTTTAATGTCTGCATTTCTTTGAGATAAAAATAATAACTTATTAAAAAGTAAACATGTATTTTGCACCTTCGTGGGCATCTATTCAAGTTGAAGATATATAAGTTGTATGTCTTTTATATAGGTAAATTATACAATTTTGTATTCTATTCAGTCATAGGTCATAATACAAACTATGTTTTGTTTTAGGCAAGATGGCGCTGTGTGCCGTGTCCACCATTTTTTAGTTATTAAAAACTAAAATATGGTGGACGATGTGTGCATTATACGGCGCCATCTATCATTTAGAATAATATTTTTTTTAAATACATACTTATGATACTTTATAACAACCAGACAGAAAGCATAGACCTATGTTACAAAAAAAACTGTCTAAATTAACTGCCATTCGTTATTTTCGATGGACAGTGACTTCTATATCAATAATTACTTACGTATTAATTATATACGTATTAAAAACTAAAATAAAACCTACGATTGTTCTTATTAGATTTTTCTGACCGAAAAATTTTGTGCGTTCTACCAGTACTTTCAAACAGGGAAAAAAACTCTTTACTCTTTCACCACACTGGTTTGAACTAACTACGATAAGAAGAAGATGGGAAAATAACTGTAGCAAGACGAAAAACGAAGCAAACAATTCCCAATTTGGCCTACTCAGAAACGCCTCCCAGAAATCAATTCACGTTGTAACCGATCATCTGCCAATTTTCGACTTGATAAAATGTATAGTTCGATAATTATATGTCATGTGGAAAGCCTGAGGGCTACAGGCTTTCTCTTGAGCAAGTGATTTAGATGAGGTTTGTTTTTGGATTGTTTTTGGCTTTGAACTTTGACCAAATGAATCTATATATTAAGAGGCTTATTACATTACGATCGTGATTTTTTAATTATATGCCGATCAGAGAAACTGAAAATCTTCGTAAATTTTTACTTATTGTATGGCCGAGAATAGTTATTATTATAGTTCATAGCGGCCTCGCTTTTCGCATTTTTATTTTATTTAATTATATAAAGTCAAAATTCCGAAGCATGTTTGTAAATAAAATGCGCAAAGGCACTTTTTCAAGCTCGTGGGTTGAACGGTCTGTACTATGAAAACGAAATGAAAAATATACCACAAAATCTCTTATATAGTGGTTGAGTTTATAGCGGCCCGGAAATTCAGAAATATTTACAAAGTATCTACAAAAATAAATGCATTAGTAATACGTGAAGCAAAAACTTTGTACACCTTTTTTACGAAAATTGCGCGGACGGAGGAGTATGAAATTTTGCACACTTATAGTTTATATAGAGAAGGAGTGCAGAATGATAATATTTTTGTTTAATTATGCATAAAAAATACATTAATTATGGTCAAATTTTGACCAATGGGCGACCACTGCATTTATTTATTATAATACATTTTTTATAATAAATGCATGATATCTATATAACACTGGGCCGTCGGAAACAGGAGCCCACCGTGTTGTCAATATTATTTCACGGCATCTGGTAGAAACATTGCGTAAACTAAGAGCTGGCTCCTATCTGGCCCAGTGTGTACGAGCATTGCTTTTCAACGAGGCAATGCCGCCAATTGTTTTGGGAACGCAGTGATCTGGATCAGTTGAACTATAGATAGATCGTTTTAAACAGTCTTTAAATACATTTTGATAAACACGGGCTTAACTCACGTATTATTTTGTTGATGGAGACACCGACACTGTTTCGATTCATCTAGAGAATCTTCATCAGGGTGAGTTTGATCCGCAGTCCGCTCGTTGCCGTTTGAGCGAGTTTCTTTGTCGAGTGAACCGTGAACTCGACAAAGAATAAAAAACTCACGAACGTTGTGAAAGGTCTTTAAATAGCTTAACAGTTCCACATGTATTTTATATAGAATTCTGTAAACAAATGTTTACTGTTATCAAACTGTTAGGCAAATTCGTAGAGAACTGTCGCTTCAGACGAGATAGAGTTACGCGATAAAAAGAGAGGTACTATGTAGGTATATATAATGTTAGTCACTAAGCGCTTGTGCGAGCGAAATCGCACTTTGTTGCCTCGTAGTTAGTCTCTATATATATAAGGCAGGGCGCAAACGTGGACACTTTTGCGTCTTGTGTCGGATACAAACAACAGATGAATATTTAATTTCTATAGAAACAGTATGAAATCATTCAATCTCTGCGCACACGTAAATATTTTTTGTGTCCAGTTGCTTCCACTTAACACATACTCATTGACGATCAAAAAGTGTTTGGTGTTGCCAACTGGAAACTAAAAGTGGTCAGTTGAAGGCACAAGCAACATTAACAAATTTCCTTACTTGTACTGGCGGAAAACAAGCGACGAATTGTACCAGTGACCAGTAGTAGCAACAGGCGACTGTATCCGATCATCGCCACAAGACACAGCAACTACGGTTCCCTGTGATGGTGTGCCGCGTCGGTAACAAAAAGTGTCTTCGTTTGCGCAGCGCCTAAATGTTATCGTGGAGTAGGTACGCCTTATGTAGGTCCTTTAAGTATCATAAACACACGTCAAACTATCGTTCAGCTGTGGTTTTATTACAGTCGAGTGAAAAGAATATACCTGCTGGGAGTTTTCTATATGAAAAAGACACGGTTTTTTTTTTAATCCCTCGTATTATTGTGTGGTGGTGATCGAACCTTTCATGATGTCACGTACGACAAACCCGGAGGATATGACTTGATCGAACTTATTAAAATCCTTTGAAAACCTTTTCCTTACAAAAATATTTTTCTATCATATTTATTTTTCTTTCGGAGCGAAAAGGCTTTTATTTAGTAATTTGAAAAAGGTTCTTTTACCCAAAAAATTATCAATATTATATCAGTATTAAATATTCATGAACTTCAGTATCTGAACAGCTATAAAGTTTCGTTCAAAAACTCGTAGTATGATGTAGGTGTCACGGTTTTGAACGAAACGAAAGTATTTATGTGAAATGTTGTATTACAATTTTCAAGCTAATGTAAAGAAAAGTTATTTTTCAGAAAAAGATAAGTACTAAGATGACATTTTAAACAATTCCCGGTACCTTAGTTATATAAAGTAGGTAATAAAAATAAAGCCATTACATTAAATTGAGACTTCAGTGATAATCATACAAATTACATGCTTTCTCAAAAAAATGAGGATTGATGAAGAAATGCGCGTGAGTTAAAAAGAGATCTTTGTGTCAAAATCCATGTTTTTTTTATTGTTGATCCAATGTGCTTTTAACTGGTATGTCAGCTCAGTTGGTAGTAACTCTGCCTTCTGCGCTGTAGGTTGATGGTTAGATTCCCCACCAGGATAATAGTTTGTGTGATGAACTTAGGTGTTTGTTCTGCGTCTGGGTGTTTTAAAGTACCATAAGAATGTATTTAAAAATATATAAGTATTCTATCAGTCATCTGGTCACCGTAATACAAGCTAAGCTGAGTTTGGGGCTAAATAGTGTTGTGTGTCCTTTCCATTGTCCACCAATATTTTATTTATTATTAACCAGCTGACCCGGCCACGCGTTGCTGTAGTTCAGTAGTTCTAATACATTGAACCAATATACGCAAACCTCTAAAATTATCAGTGTTTCTCTACTATGTTATGCTGTATTATACATATAAACCTACCTCTTGAATCACTCTATCAATAAAAAAAACCGCATCAAAATCTGTTACGTAGTTTTAAAAATCTAAGCATACATAGGGACAGACAGACAGCGGGAAGCGACTTTGTTTTATACTATGTAGTGATTTAACTTTTCACCTAAAGGTTAGCGAAGGTACCAGGAGCGCAAAAATTTCCAAGAGGTGAATTAATGTGAAAACAGTGCAGTGCATAACTCCGGTGTGCTCAAATGAATTTTCAATTTATTTCAAAAACTCCAAAAAGTTATTTGTAACTTCAATGGCAAAGAAAATTAACCTTAATTGAGTGTATTTATCTTGTCAATTACTTACCTAATATCCACTGGGAGGTCGAAACGTTTTGCAAACATGACAACTTAATTTTGTATATTCGTGTATTTCATGTTTATTTGAGGCCAAATTGACTTAAACGTTAAAATAATCAACGAAGCCTGTAATTAACTTCGAGACAGTAATTTAAATAAATATCTTAATCCACACCCTTATCTGTCGTTTGTTAGCTAAGGCGCATTCACACCTTAATTCTAGAATAAAATTCAAACATTTCTATAAAATAAAAATTCAATTGCCTGTTTGACCTGAAACCACAATCATAAAGTTTATAGAGCTGGCTGTAACACGATATTTTTATCGATACAAAATTTAGCGCTGGTTATAACTCGATTATCGATTTTAAATTCATCGTAACATTATAATGACAGACAGCGGTTACCGATGAACGATTTAGATTAAATTCTTTGCATAATCTGAGCTAATTGAGCTCTGAATTGGCTAATAAGAAGATAGTATCGGTTACAAGTTAATATTGATCCAATTGAAATTATGAAATCAAACCGACTTCATTGACACAGCATAATTGCTTGTTTAAATCAGTCGAGAACATTCGATACTGATATTGACTGTGCAGTTTCGTCGGATTGACAAAAAAAATGTTCTAATTAATTTTCTTTACACTAAAGTCTGAATTAGAATAACATTTTTAAAGAACACTTCATACATTTTGAAAATTGACGTGTTTTACCTCATTTTAGTCAGCATTACCTGAATGACTGCGCTTTGCTCGGTACAAAACACGAATAAAACGACGTTTTCTAAAAATGATACCTAGCTAGATCGATTTATCGCCCGCAAAACCCCGTGCATACTAAATTTCATGAAAATTGTTGGAGCCGTTTCCAAAATTCAGATTATATAATAAACATATATACAAGAATTGCTCGTGTAAAGGTATTAGATAGATAGATAGATATAAAGAGGTCTTGTTTAAAACAGCTGTAAATCTCAGGTAGGTATATAATATGAATTCAATATAACAAAATGTTACATCTTTTTTAAAACTGACGTTTAAAAATGATACGCTAATCTGGGCTCGTAAGGAAATTTATGGTCGTTAGTATTTTAGGAATTTTTTGCTAGTCTGGCAGAACCACAGAAACACCATCACTGCATATTACGATTGATTAAATAAAAAAAAACGTTCGCGCCTCGGGACGCCCAACAGAAGTGATTACTTAAACTAATCTAACTAGCACTGCGGGTTAGAGTGAGAGAGGAGGAGCCTGCCTACCGCTGCCGTATGCGCGAAAAAAGGGAAGCCAGACAGACTGGCGCCGTAACGCGTTAAGTCACGAAGCGGTTTACCCTCCCACAAGATGTAATCATTTCAAAAATTAAAGTTAAAGCGAATTACTTTTGTAAGCTATATAAAATATTTCAGTATTCTACTATCAAATTTTGTTTCCTATTTTTATACTGTTTGTTTATTATTTGACAGTTGCATAACAATCATTAATAGTCATGTGTTTATATGCTAAGTATTTAAGTATATTTAGTTGGATAATTAATAAGTAAATAAGTAATAAGCAATAAGTTTAAAGAAATTAATATTATGACAGTGCCTTGTCAGTATATATACGAAAATTTAATGTATGTGCACAAAAATGTTCATTTATTCAAAAAAAATTGCGATAATCATAGTATTAACACTAGAAATAAAGATAAACTCGCTGTTCCCACTGTTAGGCTCGCTAAAGTTAATAAGTCTTTTATAGGGCAATGTGTACGCTTCTATAACAAGGTCCCAAGCGACGTGTTAGATTTGTCGATTGGCAAATTTAAAAACGTAATTAAACATAAACTGTCTATTAAAGCATATTATAAAATATCTGATTATTTAGAAGACAAAAAAGCTTGGGATGAATCTGCTCCAACTCGACTCGGCATCCGTAACAAAATTGTCAAGGATCATACAAAAAAGTGTTAAGACCAGACAAGTTTCTTGCCGGATTCTTCTTGAACTGGGGTTAGGAGGAACCGGCACCTAGATTCACTAGCATGTAAGAAGACGATTCAAAGTGGTCCTTGTGATTGTAATGAATAAAGTTATTTTGAATTTTGAATTTTTGAATTTTGGTATATTGTTTGATGACTTCAGGTTTGCGCATGTCTTTAAGAAATAACTAATGAGTACTATTATATTTTGTATATTTTTTTTTATATTTGATCAATTTGTGTTTCCATTGCACATAAACTTATAATGATGTTTAATTTTTTTTTTAAGATTAGAAAAGTATTAAATTATTATGTCCTCTGATTTATTTATTTATTTTATCTGATCCGCACTTGAATCGTTTAACCACATTCGACATAACTAGTAACAATAAAAAGAAGATTGCCAAATATTATCATCCCAAAATCTATAGCCAAATATCGCAAATATTACCTATAGTTCAATAACCATCACACCATTGATTGAAGTGTACGCAATCAATCTAATGCTCTGTCCACACGCCCACGTGAGTGACTAAACAGATCTACTCCGGTCAAGGCGAGCAAGGCGTGCGAACTTTCGACCGACGTTGGTCAATCGATTCGATACTATGCCAAAATAACTAGTTACTAAGTATATCGATATAAAACTAATCGAGTGATCTAGTAAACATTTTTTAACCGGCTATAAAAACGAGGTTCTTATTCCTGTTGTAATTTTTTTGTTTGTTATCTCAGAACTCGAATTTATGAATCGATTTAGTTTTTTTTTAAATACCCCTGGACTTGTGGCCTTTTTGTGGGTTCATAAACAAATTTTTAATACCTCTATTATTTTTTTACATACATGCAATTTCGTATAGTTTACTACATTATATATATACTTAGGTGGAAGATTTTAAATCGGTTAAATAGTTTTAGTTTTTGTGACAAAAGCTAAAACGAAGACACTCGCTCGCGCTTTGCGCTCGGTCAAAAAAAAATCTATCAATAAAAAAAAAATCTAAAAATATATCAATAGTATATATACTATTGATATATTATTTGTAGAGGATTCGTGTGTTCGGTTTAGCTTAGGCAAAAATGCGTTGGTGTGTCCGGCCGGCGTCTGTCCGGATGTTGTCCTCTACAGGTCGCATTTCTTAACCGATTCTCGTGAAATTTTGTAAGCAGGTTCTATAACTATATAGATGTTATTGTTAATTCAGTTTTTAGATTTTTTCAAAATGGCGGGGATATGGGGGTTGAAATCGTAAAAAAAGTTATATTTCAGTCATTTCGAAAAATATTCGCGAAGTCTACAGCTCACAGAGCCACTAGTTATATATATTTACATTAATGAAAATATACAAATTTGTACAGTTATTTTTTCAACCTGGCAGCTATATTATATAATAAGAATGTGTTAACAAAAAAAAAACTCGTATCAGTCATGTGGTACCCAAAACTCAAACAATGTTTACTTTGGGGCCAGATGATCCTAAGTGAAATATCTGGCATTATTATTACTATACTTATAATTCGACTAGGAGTCCGTTTGTTGAATAATATCGTGCGGACGTAATTTATAGTATAAAAACAATTTTCCTTTCCCGGGACAGCTATAATTAAATCTTCAGGACTTCAAGGGAAACCTGAGTCGTGTTTACTTTGAGATACGTTTTGATTGCTTTGGGGAAATGTTCCTTTTATTGTTTAATGATTGACTTACAATGAAACTTGATTTATACAAGTGTAAGTTCAGTCTTGTCGGCAAGGTCGAGAGGTTAGTGTGGGTACCTGGGAAGGCCTGTGCCATCAAACAGAATCCCAGGCCTCAGTGGAGAGGAAACTTCACCCACCTCAGCTTGCTGGAGTGGATCCATGAACGAAAGTTTTCAATTACAATTAACTGCTCTGTAACTTGACTCACGCCACCTAAATCATCTTCAATAGATGAACGAAGGACAATGACGATGATGAAGTTTCAGTTTTTTTTTTTTATTATACAGAGCTATCTCGAAGGTCTAAGCGTTATTAAAAACTAAAAAGAAAACCGACTTCAATAATTTATTCAATTTTTAGATTTTTGTTGACTTTTAAAAACCTGGAAAGTATACCCTTTGAAACAAAAAATATAATTTTCAAATCTGTCAAGGCGTCATTAAGTAATCGGTGAACATAAAAAAAAAAGATTCCGACGAATTGAGAACTTCCTCCTTTTGTGAAGTCAGTTAAACATTGTGTACATTGAGTAGTTGGTTTAAAAGTATAAATTTATTTATACTTATTTATACTTTTATATTGCAGATAACTAGATACAACGATGACGAATGTGCAAAAGTTGTGAAAATGTGTAGCAGCCTCAATGCCCACCTCCTTAACCTATGGAATAAAGTTTCGAATAAAACATGTTATGTATTAACTAGGAAAAATATAATATCAAAATATAAATATAAAATAAACAAGAATGAGCTTTATTTTGGTGAGCTGAGGGAGTTACTAATACTATGAAAAATGAGATTGTGTAAGTGTGCATGAAGGGGTGAGTAATATGAAGTGAGGGGTGTGAAAATATGTAAAGTGCGTGTTGTGTTGAGTGATGTATTGATGTGAGCTCTCCCAGAACTCTCCCTGAGCTCTCTCTAAATCACCTAAACGGTGAAAAAATAAGTTATTATTTATAGATATAAATAGATACATTAGAGAGAAAAAAAACGCATGAGTGTCGTGGAACACTCAGTTGGAACGAAGTTCTTATCGTAGTATATTATAATTGATAAATGCATTATGGATAACCGTCGACACTAAAGAAAGGGTTGTGTCGGAAAAATCTTACAATTTATCCGCCTACCCCTCATCTGCCAAGTCCGTACCGTGCGATAAGGAACTTCTTTCCAATAAATAAAATGGCATGGTAAAATGCAGTGGATGCAATTTTTTATTGGTTCAAATTATATCTTTATTATCAATAAAGTCGGTTTTTATTTCAGTTTTGGTTAAATCCTGTGTTTTTGAAACGCACGTAAGATCTGTTGAAAAAGTATCGTTCGATTTCGGTTTGATTCCAATCGAATGTATAATTACGTACATAGTAGAATTGACCTGTTATGCGATAAAGTTGGATGTTGTTATGCAATGTGTAACTAAAAAAACTATGATTGGAGTTAGTGTCGCAAAACCCTTTCTTTAGTCATTGATAATAATATTAATAATAATTCCGGACATTTCACACAACATCATCTGGCCCCAAAGTAAGCAGAGCTTGTGTTATGGGTGCCACATGACTGATATACTACTTATATACTTTTTTTTTTAAATACATACATATTATACATAGAAACACCCAGACCGAGACAAATACTTGCAGATCATACAAACATTTGTCCCGCGGTGGGAATCGAACCCGCAACCTTCTGCGTCACAGCCTGACCTTAGTCTGATATAAGATTCATAATTCCAAAATCAATCAGATTTCATAAATGAGAATAACTCTAAGATTTTCGTAATTTTATTAAAAAAAAATCTTAGACTTCTTAGAACAAGTGTAAAAAAATGAATTTTATATGTTTTTATGATTTGTATGACGAGGCTTTCTAGAAAATTCTAGACGGCAATACCGCGATGAATAGATGAATAAACAAATGACGATCGATTACGGCTTTGTGACGATACTATAACAAAACAAAACCACTTGACATTGTAAAAATTGTCAGTAAGACATTATTAGAGGAAGAAAAAGAAGTATAAAACTTCGAAAAACCCTAGAAAAATCAGTTTAATAAAAAGAACAGAAAGTATATTTTAACAGATTTTAAAACTGTTATTCAAAATTTTTACTCCAATTTGAACTTTGTTCTAAGCAAATAAGATCGTTCGTATTTTACGAAATTTCAAGTCCGGCGAGACAACGGACTCAACGCGATTACCAACTTTTTACTAAGTAAATGAAAGAGGTAAATTAATAGAGCAAACTCTTTTCTTTATAAAACTTTATTACTTGAGTTGATACTGGCTCCAAAAATAACATAAGTTAGTGACTTGCTCAAACACTCGAATCTAATTAAAAAGAAATAACAAGCTGCCAACTAAGCAAGAAGTAGTTATAAGTTTTTCGCTAAAGCTGCTTTTTCTAATAAAACACACTCCACATCCATGACGACATGACATGTATGACAGAGTATTTATAAGTACAAGTATGTGCATGTACCAGGATCATGATTTGGCTGTATGTGTGTGCGCGGGTGTGTGAATTTACAGAGGAGCACGGTTTTAAGGCTTCACTTCGGTTTAGTGAAGCGGTATGTGTCTATATTTGTTTGGTCTGAGATTTTTATCAATATGACAGCATGTCTGCCAATCAATATCAACAATTCGCAATACCAATTCCTCAATTGTATCTAAAAACTATTTACTAGAGAAACATTCTGAAACTTTAAATTTAGTTCTGGCAAAAACCTTCACCCAAAGACCTCAAGCAAAACTAAAAAAAAATATCGTATATAATTATAAACTTGGAACTTAACTTAAATTTTAAAAAAACTTTGTTTAATCGAGGAAATGATCGAGGCTTTTATTTATCTAAAAACAATTAGTATCGGAATTCCATAATCGCTCGGCTGGTCACCATAATATTACAAGCTATACTTAGTTTGGTGCTAGATTGGGGCCTATCATATTCGCCATCTCGAAGGATACTAGCTGTAAATCGAAATTCCTGTCATTGTTTTTTTGGCATTTTTTTAGTATTGTTCTCGTATCTATCTAAACCATAAACGCTTCATAATACAAATAAACGCTTTTCTCTTTGTATATAATGGTCAAATACATGTAGGGAAGTGTCGTTTTATTTTGCGAGTTCCTGCCTTGATATTTTAGAGACTAGTCCTTAAGTTGTCTACTGCAGACTGCAAACTTTTAAAGAAAACTGAACTAGTTTAGTTTGTTCTTAAATAAGCGTTGTCATAATTTTTTGTCTATAAAGTTTTTTTAGCTATAGCTTGAACCAAGTTTTTTTTTTTGGTATAGTTAAAAGTTGATGCGATAAATTTTCCTCATACTTACGTTCTAGAATATTCTGTATACAGAGTGATCCTCACTTCCATACTAATATTATAAATTGATGTGTATCTGGCTCGTTATCACGGATAAACAGCTGAACATATTTTGATTAAATTTGGTAAGGAGATAGATTGTTAAATTTCATCAAGGTCAAGGATATTTTATAACAACATTTGAATATAATAATGAAGACCATAATCTTTTAAGATTACCGATATCATTAGATATCATAAGTATATTCAAATGGTATTTATACCACAACAGCAATATAAAATGGGTCACAATGTGGATGATGATGTTTATTCGCATACAATTAGGTGCCTACAAGCTAATTAATAAAAGGCCTTACTTAGAAACGTCTCTTAACTTCTGTCAAAAAAATCTATGTTTAAAATAGTGCTATCCCTTTTTTAACTGACTGCAAAAATGGAGGAGGTTCTCAACTCCGTCATTTATAGACCGATTTGAACAATTATTTGTCCTGGGTTGGTCCCATAGATATTTCATCAAAATCGGTTCAGAAGTTTGGTTTTTGAATAAAAATGGCTGTAATAAAATATGACATTCAAGTAAACGAAATCTCGTATTTTGCTTTCCTGAGACTTTCCAGTGGTGTTTACGAATTCAGAAAAAATATTAGGTACTAAAAAGATGAAAAAAAAATTAAAAATGGAGCAATTTTTTTGGGCTCTTTCATTCAATGAAGTTGGGTTTCTTTTTAGATTTTACACCGTAATTATGTAAGATAGTGTCAAATTGTGACAGGATGAATCTTAAGCAGTATTTAGACAGTGTTCAAGTTGAGAAGCGTTTATAAATAAGGGCGTAGATAGAAAGGGTCGAAATATAGAAATAAATGAGTCACGTTGACTTGTCATTTATAATTTAGCTAAGTTCGAATTGTGAGTTGAATTTCAATTGATTTCACAAACAATAGATCGTTTTAGCTTCCGTTAGAGACACGACCAAGTCATAGAAAAAAGCGATTTTAATTTAAAACTTAATTACATTACTAAAATGGGTTTAAACATTCTTATTATTACTTGAAATTGTAGTCTTGCAAAATTGAAGAAACAAGGCTAGTATCGTTTTCTTTATTTTAATAATACCTTGTGTTTTGCTCGTAATCCCTACTAATATTATAAATGCGAAAGTAACTCTGTCTGTCTGTCATGTTTTCACGCCTAAGCCGCTGAGCCGATTTTGATGAATTTTGGTATAGAGATACATGGGACCTTGGAAAAGAACATAGGCTACATTTTAGGTAGGTACCACGTGCGAAGCCGCGGGCAGCAGCTAGTAAATGTATATGTATTAAAATAAGTCTAACCATAGCAATACTTATGTTCACCCTTTCACCCTCTTATTAAACTCGTTTATTTTTACGAACTTATAAAATGGTTTTGTAAACCTATTCATATCAAAAATATTTTTATATACAAACCATAAGGTTCTATCTTATATAGTCACAAGAACCAAACCTAAACACCACATCAGGTAAATATAGTGAAGAAACCGGTATGTTGTTGAACCTAAACTCTTCGAAGACATGTGCCAAATGCACGAAAAGAGCCTCAGATGTGAACTTTAATCTTATTACTACACTAGTTCTAAATAACACCAGGTAATTATGTGTTTGAGTATATATGGTAAATTTTTAAACACAGCAAAGTCATGATGTATGTATAATTAAGGATTTATCAATTTTGAAAAACAGGGGTATAGACACTGTTTCGATTCATCTAGAGAATTTTCATCTGAGTTCTTCACGGTTCGCTTGCGCCGTTCTTTTGCATTTGCAGTGCCTTCATCGACAAAATAATACGTGAGTATAAAAAGGTGTTACTATTGATGGCCTATGCTGTGTGCATAGGCCATCAATAGTAACACCTTCACCATCTAGCCCCAAACTAAACATAGTTTGTATTATGGTGACTAGATGACTGATAGAATACTTATATATGTTTAAATACATACTTATGATACTTTATAACACCCAGGCACAGAACAAACACCTATATTCATCACACAAATGTTTATCCTGTGAGGGAATCGAACCCTCAACCTACAGCACAGAAGGCAGAGGTACTACCAACTGAGCTGACAGGCCAGTCAAATATGTAATAACCACCCGCTTTAAGCTGATGACTTAGGTTTTCTAAGCCAGTGACCACGAATTGTGGTCGCACCACGGCTATTCTAATGGACCAACTTTAATTACTTCCTGGCCGATGACAGTTGCATACCAATTCCACAATATTGCCTGATTGAGATTTCAATATATGAAAGCGCTCAAGCTGCGTGACCATTATAGACCACACACTTTTTTTAAGTCTAATGTTATTCGGTTGTACTCCCAAACCCTTTGTTAGTTAGGTACCATGTTCGTACCATACTAACTATTCCTGAAGAATTGTAAGCATTACCACTTATAAAAACAACTTTTCAGCAAAAACTACTCGACTTTACCCATTCGTTAATTTCGTACATTTTGTAGATATTGCACATTTCGTACACTTCGTACATTTTGTACATTTCGTACATTTCATACTTAGAGACTCGCGGTTAGATCGTGCTCAACTTCGAGTACGATGAGGAGGAATAATTAATCACAGAAATTCCAAAAATATTTCATAGAAAAAATATATATTTTTTTATGATTTTTAAGATCTACTCCGATGCGTGCGTCGTGCATAATTTGTATTTAAACTTTGTTTGTTTCCGTTTCCATACAGATAGTTTCCATAGTACTGTTTAAATTTATAAGTTTCATCACTCGCAAAAAACCTCGACGCCATTTAAGTATTCCTAAAACCGACGCCGTTGTACTTACCTTTGAATTTGGAAGCCATATTTGCTATGCGGATATGTGAAAGAGAACCTAATCATTATCTATAAACATTATCTGACCTGATACTTCAATACAGAAATTTAAAAATTATATCAGAAAATTAGAAGTGACCGTTCGTTCTCAATACAAAAACAAACCGTTGTATACTACTAACGAATACATATTAAAGGAACCCACCATAAGCGGAAAACGATTCAATAAACCCCTCGTAAATACCAAGAAAATTGCAGCCAAGTCTTATCACAAAGGGATAAAACTAGTCGGCATAGGACAAACGTTTTCTCAATCCATTGTCATAGCTTATAGTCGGTTATTAATGATGACATCGAGAATTTTAATGGCATTTCTCAGCTCCGCGGTTTGCGCGACAAATTCTTTAATAGCTGCCGGTTTTATGGGTCAACCAGATGGCAGGAAATACGAGTAGATTTCTATCAAGCAGTCGCACTTTATTAAGGACTTGTGGCAAGATCCTGTTCATCTTCATCTTTTATAAATATATTTCTTTTTTAAAAAAACATACTGCCAACTTTGATTTCTATGCATATAGAATTTTGATGAGCTTTCGTAATTTGTAGTGTTTTTGGAATTAAGTTCTTTATCGCTAGGTATGGACTTAGCGGATGTGGGCTAGACGAAAAAGTATAAGATTTATTCCGTCACGAATTTGCGTCACGAACCTTTCTTTAGTATAAAAATGAATTACTTAGATGAACGAATGAATCAGGTCGATGAATTGAATGATGTACAATATTTTATTGCTTATCATTGTATATTTTTTATTCAATTTCACAATTCAAATAAATATTAGTTACGAAATTTCCTTAAATTTCCTTGCTCTCAGACGCTAGTAATTCATTCATTTGTATTTGTTAATCAATAATATAATACGTTTATCAATAATAATATACTACGATAGGAACTTCGTTCCAGCTCATAAGGAATAGTTTTTTTTTAATAATGCCGGACATTTCACACATCATCATCTGGCCCCAAAGTAGGTAGAGCTTGTGTTATGGGTACCACATGACTACTTATATACTTTTGTTATTTGTAAATACATACATATTATACATAGAAACACCAAGACCCGAGACAAATAGTTGCAGATCATACAATCATTTATCCCGCGGCGGGAATCGAACCCTCAACCTACTGTGTCTCATATTGACGAAATAGTACTAAATATTGGTCCATCAGTTTAATATTATCTGTATTAAGTTTTTTATAAGAACACTGGTGATCTAGACAGCCACTACGCCATGTCTTCCAATCCTAAGGTCCTGGGTTCAAATACAGTCGTGCTCTAATGGATTTTATTGATTGAAATTTATGTGTAAACCAGTATACATTTGAGTCAGTTCTAAGACATGAACCAAGTGCACGAAAGGAGCCTCTGAGTCGCACTTAAATCCTTTCACCACACAGGCTTAAAATAACTAGGACACGTTAGGAAATGTTATTTTTTAAATGTTGGTGGTAACTCTGCCTCCTGCACTGTAGGTTTGGGGATCAATTCCCTACCAGGACAACATTTGTGATGAACATAGGTGTTTGTTATGTGTAATAAAGGATCATAAGTATGTGTTTTAAAATATATAAGAATTCTATCAGACATCTAGTCACCATAATACAAGCTATGCTTAGTTTGGGGCTAGATGTTGTGTGCATTGTCCACCAATATATATATATATATATTATTTATTATATATATATTTATTTATTATTTACTAATAAGCACAGTAGGTAGTAGCACAAGCAGTTGATGCCATGTGAAGCTATTTCCTATTCAGAATAATATTACTGTTTGACGTTAATTTGTTTCAAAACAAACCACTTACCTGCCCCAATTTTTACAATAAATTGAAACCAACCAAAGCAAAATTTAAAGTGACATTGAAAAATACCAACAAGTATGAATTTAATTTAAAATTATATTTACGCTTTAATAACTCAAAAGAAAACAGACATTGATAAAAAAATTGAGCCGATATCAATTTCGAGCCCATTATAAAATGTATCCTCTATTATTTCACCCTAAGGGTAAATTTTTATTTTACGCCTTTAGGTACTTTATCATATTTTGAAATTTGTAAAACACCACTAGAAAGTTACAGGAAATTAATATACGAAATTTCGTTCAAGTACTTGTATGACATAATTATTCCAGCTTTTTTGATTTAAAAAAAAAAAACAACTGAACCGATTGTAATGAAATTTCTTTATTATTAAGCTTATTTTAAAGTTTTTAGACGGAGTTATGAGATAACAAAAACAAACAAAATATATACAAATCTGAATTGAGAACCTCGTCCTTTTTTGAAGTTAGTTACAAAATGATAAAACGGTGCTTAATTCTTTGTGAGAATAAGTCAATTATCACGAACAAAACTGACATCAACCTTTGAACCTATAGGGAAGCCTACCAACAATTATCGATATCGATAAATACGCTATAGACATAAAAGCTTTCTAACGGCAGGATATCACGTTAAGGCGGTCCATGTCGGCATTAAGCCTCATGGGGCGAGGAAATACTGTGTTTATTAAGCATAAACTATCGTATGTTGACGCCCTGAGGCCTAAGGTTGGATATGTCCGGCTTTTATCCTTTAATATGTCGTACCTGGATGACCGGTATTTTTTTTTGTTGCCAGAAAACACGGATAAAACGACGTTATCCAAAAATTTAACCCGAAACCCCCTGCATACTAAATTTCATGGAAATCGTTGGAGCCGTTTCCGAAATCCAGATTATAAAATATATATACTCAGGTTTCCTTTCAACACGTACAATAATTGCTCGTTTAAAGGTATTAGTTAATTACAAAAAAAATGTATATAAGTAGTACATCAGGCCCGTGGTATCTACAAGCTCTGCTTACTGGGGCCAGATGATGATGATGTGTGAAATATCCGGCGCAAAAAAAAAAATGGCTCAATAATGATTTAAAGTTTTCAATTTCGAAAATATGTGCAATGGAAAGTAATTAATATCATATTTAAAGTATGTTAATAAAAAAATAAAAAATGCCCTGTTGTTTATCAATGATGAAACTTTCAATTCACTTAACATTATAGGTCTATTCTATCCCATAATAAAATTTAGCCAGTAGTAATTTACAAAAGTTATCCTAATTTTGACTTTGGAGTAGGCAAAATAAAGATCATTCCTATTAAACGAAATTTTAGCTAGTCTGACGAAAAAAGACAATCACTAGCATATCTTATAGAATCTAACAGAGCAGAATTGTCCGACTATTCATAAATTAAAATCCAAATCTGATGGTGTCTGCAACTCTATCTAATCGGATCATGTTGCATCGTGTTATGATGCGGGTATCGTTATATTAAATGTTTCTTTGAGCTGAGTGACCGGCAGTAAACGAGGGTACTGTACGCATCCCGAGAATTTCATTATTCATTTTAAAAGATTTATAGAGGAATAAGATCTGAAATTAAGCGTCGAGCTTTTATTAATTGAATCTTGCAATTTCGTTTTTCGAGTGAAAAGGGACGAAAGTGTGTAACAGGAAGCCGGGGAAACGCGCGCTATTTTATTTGACCGAATAAGCGCGTGCGGTTTTTGATTTGACCAATGAGCGCGCAAGGTGGTAGAGTTGGCCGTCAGATGGTACCAACCTATTTACTGTAAGGCTCGTTTTTTATAATAAATAAAACACTTTGATTATCATGATACAACCTTGTATGTTGTTTTTTGCTTATAAATGGTTCACGAAGGAAAATATTGAAAATATAATCTAGCGAATGAAGTCGCATTATTATGATCCTTGAATTATAGTTAATTCAGAACATAATTTACATTATTCAAAAGGCTCATTACGATGAACAAGAAGATTGTGATTATAATTTGAATACGTATTGTTTTAACATTTGAAACATGATGAAGGATTGTTGAGGCGTGTCCTCATACGAGTACATTGTACTTGTGTCAAAGTTTTTGTACAACGGAACGTAATTAACTGAAGAAACGCGTGGGTAGTGGGACAAAGGAAACACTAGTGCTGCTAATGCATCGATAATTTCATTTCAGGATAAAGGTACTATAGAATCATCGAAATTATTATTAAATCGATATCGATAACCTACTGAATATTACTGGTATTTTTTTGTTTTTTGATGACTATAAATATTCCTCTCGCTTTACTGCAATCTGTGAGAGTGATTTCGTGTAAGGGGACGGAAGAGTGTAGCAGAAAGCCGAGAAAGCGCGCGCTATTTGAATTAACCATTAAGCGCTCGGTGGTAGAGCTGGCCGTCATGGTACCAACCCATTTGCCTGAAATGTCAGATGTTACACATCATATGCGACTACTGCAAATATCGCTCGTTTTATTTGAGTCCCTCTCCTTTTGTAGCTTCACCCGAAGCTACAAAAGGAGAGGAACTCCTAGGAAGGAAGAGGAAGAGGAAAAAAATCCATAATTTTTTGTTTTTTTTCAGAAAATAGGTGTGACGTCATTTCAAGGTTAATTTATAAAAAAAATAGTGTTTAATTTTCTACATGTTCATCTTGAGCTTAATAAAACAAACAGAAGTATGTTGAAATTGAATTGCAAAATTACAGACCGACAACCAGATAAAGATAAATGTGTAAGTGCTTGTAATGCTGAACCTTTTGGACATTCCGAATACCGTGGCAGGAACTGGTGGAAACCTGATACCTCAGGAATGTATTCCGAAACGTACACCGATAAATTCCATCTGCTCGATAACATACAAAATGGTGTGCAAAATTAACTTATCCGGGAATTCAATGTCGCCATCTCGAGTAAATTTAACAGTATTGGTTTTTGAGAATAAACCGTACCTGTAATTTATTTCGTTATGAAATTATATGCCATCAAAAATGACTTAAGTCGATATACTGTAGCTATACCTTTAAACAAGCAATTCTTATATATTATATATTTATATATGATCGGAATCTCGGAAACGGCAACATCGATTTTCATGAAATTTAGTTAGCAGGAGTTTTTGGGGGCGATCTAGCTTGGTTTCATTTTTAGAAAAGGTAGTTTTATCCGTGTTTTATATTTGATCTGCAATTATTTGTCTCGGGTCTGGGTGTATGAATTATATGTATGTATTTGCAAAAAAAAAAGTATATCAGTCATGTGGTACCCATAACACAAGCTCTGCTTACTCTAAGGCCAGATGATGCCGTGTGAAATGTCCGGCAATATTTTAATTATTACGAGTACATAGTATGGTTAATCTTTATCGTTCCATTGTCACTGTTTAAAGATGTGTTTATAGAATAGACCCGTATAATCAAACTTTAATAAAACTGTATATTTTAGCGATTTTTTTTAGGAGTATCTAAAAAGATTAGCGGAACATATATAATTTATATTTTCTGTCGGTTTGTCTGTAGACTGTTGGCGTCAAAATTACTTGAGTGATTTGGATGATTTCATTGAATGCTAGCTTTTTGTCCAAGTTATGCACCGAGCTATGTCTAATCACGACCCCATCTTTAAAAAGTGGCATTAAAGGAAGTCAAGTTTGTATTGTATTGTATTAAAATAAAAACGCACGGATGAAGTCGCGATCGGGTCAGCTACTCTAGCACCCAATAAAGCTTTTGATGGGTTTCTAGGCGTAAGGTCAATTAAAAAATGGTTCAAAAGTCAAATAAAAAATAAAAAATCCCGAACATTTCACACAGCATCATCTAGCTCCAAAGTAAGTAGAGCTTGTGTTATGGTTACCACTTGACTGATATACTACTTATACTATATGTACGTTTTTATAATTAATACATATTATACATAGAGACACCCAGACCCGAGACATATACTTGTATGTCATACAAACATTTGTCCCGCGGCGGGAATCGAACCCGCAACAGTCTGCGTCTCAGCTAGACCTTAGCCCACTGCGTCACAGAGCCTGTCAAACAATAAAAATGGAAAATAAATGTGAAAAATATTAAAATGTTATGATTATAATGATTTTATAATATTGGTTACTTTGAGTACAAGTCTAAAAACCCTGAAACATAGAGCAGATGTACCGACAGCTGTTTATCAAAAAGGATACAGCATGATGCTATTACATCCAAAATGCCGAAGTTATTGCGAATTTTATTGATGAAAAACTGGCATCTGCAATACGCCCACATTGTAAACCGTCAGATTCTAATCTATGAATGGGCATTCCCAGTTGAAGAACATTAGGGATGGGAAATATCGATGATAATGTTAAGTATAGTTAGTCTATGTTACTACGTTTAAGTAACTATTAAAGTTACTCTCGATACCTATATCAGGTATCGAGAGTAACTTAAATACAGATTGATTTTCGAATTAAAAAATTTAAATTTTTATATTATGTGAACGCTTTTTTATTTTCTTTCCTAAATATAAAAACATTAAAATGATTACTTCAAAATATTTTTTTAATAAATGTTGTAAAAATACCTACTGCATAATATTATATTGCTATTATTACGAATTAAACGTTAATACCAAGCTTTTGCATTTATTTTGTTTTTGGGCATACATAAAACAAAAATCAATGATAAAAACAAAACTTATTATTATAATCGATATCGATAAACAACCATCACTGCCTTTATCCACTATTCAATTTGCTTATTCGACACCGATACCCAACTTAAAAAAAAGAAAGTAAACCGCTCTATATTACAAAGAACCCTAATTGGGAAGGCAGATGGTTGGCACACGTGCCTGGCGCTTTCATTCCAAGCATCCTTACCGTCCTTTTAACCAAAACCGACCTTATTTTCAATGTATTATAAAACCAAATCGCTTAGCAGATTTAATTATCTGCCTCTTATATAGCCTATATTCAAACAACCTTATTTCCTTCTGAGTAGAGTTAAAAGTTTTGCGGTTGGTAATAGGGAGGATAAAAAAAGTTCAGATCAGATTGTGGTTTAGTTTTTGTTTGACCCAAGGACGAATTTTTATTTTACCTTTATGTTGGTATAATGTTATGTGGGTCAGCTGTTTTGATGCCAAAAAGGTTGGAGCTTACCTGAAAAAAATAAAGTAGGGTTAGATTTGAAAAAATAATCTTTGTAAAAAGTTTCGATATCATAAGTATATTACTGAAGGAGGGTTTAATGTTTTAGATTTGAAAAAAGAATCTATGCAAAATAAAATTATATCAAAAGTGAATTACTGAAGGTTTTAATGTGTATGATTTGAAAAAAGATTCTGTGCAAAAAGTTTCGATATCATAATTAAAATGCTGATGGAGGTTTTAATATGTTAAATTATGTAACATAAGATTTTGTTTTATAATGTTGTAAACCTTTTATATATATTATCGTAGTCATATTACAGCATGGCGAAGAGTATGAATATTTAAATTGATATTTAAAAGGTAATTCAGCTAACCCTATTAGTATTCAATATCGTTGATGATATGTAACTTAATGTAAATCTATTGGTCGCGGTGTGTTAACTAATAAAATATCTATTAATCATTAGAAAGCTAGTTATTAAAATACCCACCTGTTTTATTATTTATTAATAGATATTAATTTTATACATAATTTCTTACAATAACAAAAATACACAAACTCATCTTAACAAAAGAGGCTGTTTTTTTTGTAATATTAATTTTAAAACTATCTTATAATGACATATTAGCGTCATGTTAAAGTATGAACAATACAAATTGACAGTACCGATTTTATCATGGTCATATCAGCCCTTAGAAGTCCACTGCTGAACATAGACCTAACCAATTAATTTCCAGGAAGAACGTTTGAGCCCTCTCCATTTCCCGCGATCTTTACAATATCATCAGTCCATCGGGTGGGGGGTCGTCCTACGCTTCGTTGTCCTGTCCTAGGTCGCCATATACGAACTTTATCATTCATTTGCCTGCCCATTGCCACTTCAACTTGCAAAATGTGAGTGCTATCTCGGTAACCTTGGTTCTTCTACGGATTTCCTAGTTATGGATTTTATCTCATAGTGAAACACCCAACATAGCTCTCTCCATAGCTCGTTGCGCGACTCTAGGCTTGTGTATGATGCCAATAGTTAGCGACCAAGTCTCAGTTCCATATGTCATCACTGGCAACACGCACTGATTATAGACTTTCGTCTTGAGGCTCTGCGGTATCTGTGACGAAAAGATTTGCCGTAATTTCCCAAAACGCTGTACGTCCGAGTTGGATTTAAAGAATATAAAATAAAATCGCATTATTTTTGGCCGATTTGCGGAGTAAACATATTGCTCTTATATTATTTATTGTGTATTAGTTATTTTGGCTTTTATTACTAATTTTGATGAATTTATTTAACTCGGGTGTGAATATTTGGAATGAAAGTTTTGTGTTTCTTTGTGATTCGAGCAAAAATAATCCTTTTAATTTTTTTATAAAGACACCAATTCTTATAAAATAACAAACGACGAACGACAACATACGACTTTGTGACGTCTTACTTTAAACAATCTAAACACTTGACGTTGACAAAACTGACATCATATGACACATGCCATTAACGAAGAAGAAGTAATAAAATCTTTTTTTTTTCATATTATACAAAATACAACTGCACGTTAGCTAATAGCTGATTATAAGATAGACCCATATTCGTTTAACGAACATTAAGTAAAACACTTTAAAAATATATGTCTTAGATAATGCCGGACATTTCACATAGCATCATCTAGTCTCAAAGAGAGTAGAGCTTGTTCTAATGTAACCACATGACTGATATACCTACTACTTATATAAGTATTTTTTTCAGTAAGTTATTTATTTATTATTACTATTGTACAAACATTTGTCCCGCGGACTCGCAACCTTCTGCGTCTCAGGCATCCCACTGCACCACAGAGGTCGTCAAATGACGGTCACGACCGCTAAACAGCGGCAATAGCTTCACATAAAATAAGCTAAGATGTAATATATAGCTACCAATCATGTCAGTAACTTCCCTGTAACTTTAATTGCTGGCTAATAAGAAATATTATGATTATTATGTAACGGCGTTTCAGATTATGGTGTAAATTTAATTTAAGAGGATCGCGTTAACCAGTCCTCATTTAAACATTTACACCTAAGGCCTCTTTTACACCAGGTGGGTCTATAATATTAGGCACATAGCATAATCATGTCAGCTATCATCAAAGTCAGAAACAGTCAACACTTTTTAACTCAATACCATCACAAAAAAGTCCGAGAAAAAATTATATGTATATATATTTTTAATAGCTAATTCGTTTGCATTTTCAGTAAGGTATAAAACTAACAAATTCTTTATTAATTACAGGAAAGCAAAATACGAATTTTCGTTTACGATGACATATTTTTTCAAGCAATTTTTATTTAAAAACCAAACTACCGAACCGCTTTTGAAAAAACAGAATTGTTCAAATCGGTTCATAAATGTTATGAGGTAACAAACATAAATGTTATGAGGTAACAAACATAAATGTTATGAGGTAACAAACATAAATGTTATGAGGTAACAAACATAAAAAACAATACAACCGAATTGAGAACCTCCTTCTTATTCCTTCTTAAAAAATTTAAAAAAAAATTTGCTAAATATTGAAAATACATACAATATATTTCTATTATAACCTTCAATTAACAAGCAGATATCCATAAAAAATAGCAATAAAAAAGTCCATTTTTTTCATACAAAAGACTGAGTTTTCATACAGACTCTTTCATACAGAGGACATCGTTTTAAGGAGTAGTTACAAACACAATGTAAGAAGAAGTACTCTTAATATCTTTACTTTAGAACCGACCGACAAACACATGCGCTGCGCGTGTGGTCGGTAGAATTAGACTAAAAAGCCACAGAATACTTGAACTCTACTTCACAGAAGATTTACTCAACACAGCATACACAGTCTCTCAAATAAAAATATCAGGTTGCTGATTCGATTCCCTCCCTGGACATTTGTGTGATGAAGACAGATGAATGTTTAATCTAGGTGTCTAGTGTATTTAGTATAAAAAATATATAAGTATCAGCTCTTGGCCGAGCGCTGGATTGAAACAATCCAGTTTCAGTTTCAATCCAGCGCTCGGCGAAGCAACTAGTCTACAGAGCAGTCTTGGTGTTACAGTACAGAGCGAGTCAATTGTTCTTGAGGATGCATCGTGGAGGTTTCGCCTCCGTGTCGAATTTTTATTTGAGGAATAGAATGGCGGAATTGTACTAAATATTTGTTTAATCTATAAATATATGTATATAAAATTTCCGTGCGTGTGGAGAATGGCTTAGACTTCCAATTCGATTTTTTTTTCTTTTTAAAACGCGCGAACGAAGTCGCTAACGGGACAGATAGTATTTTAAAAAAGCCTAGTGCTTTGACACACTGATCAGGAACACAATATGTCATGCACACGTAATAATACAAAAAATATAATTTGTACAATAAAATTTGCACCAATGTGCAATGCACCTGAAATTGAAATTTCATCTTTATTCTAATCATAACAAAACTTAAATTCTGATCGAAAACTGAAACAGTTTTTTAACCGACTTTATATTTTTTTTTATATTTTTTATTTAGGTATGTTCACCGATTACTCAAAAACGGCTGAACCGATTTGGAAAATTATTTTTTTGTTTGAAAGGGTATACTTCACAGGTAGTCCCATATAAATTTTATCAAAATCGGTCGAGCTGAAATATAAACGAAAATCTAAAAATTGTATACATCGATGATGTTTTCATGTACTTTGATACCTCGCTGTGTCTCATTGAAGCGGTGCGTTTATTTGGCTTAACCATATTATATATATACAAAATACATCTACTTTCCACTAAAGATGTATTATCGGCTCAAATTTTATTCAATGAAGTTTCTTTTTAGTTTTTAAAACGTAATTATTTACCAGTTCTGAATGCGGCCATTTGGATAGTTTCATTCTTTCAGACACCTTGCTTGATTGATAGTGAGTTTAAAGCCAAGATTGCTAGAGTCCAATTTTGGTTGAAAGCATATTCGTTTGAGACAGGATTGGTTTCTCACGGAATAAACATAGTTTGTACCGTAAAGCCGACCAAATGTGGATGTATTTACAATGTACTTAAGAAGGGATTGATGTCATTTTATGTTTATTTATTTTAAGAAATCGGTGCTTGAGAGACCTCCCTTGATTTTGAAGCCGATACATTTACAATAAAGAAGTATGTCGAGGATTCTTATGATACTAGTAACCAGTAGGGTTATTACATAAAATTTGTAGTAACGTCAGTAACCGCAACATGACACCGATCTCAGCGAAATCAATGGAAGTCGTAAAGAACTCTAGTAAGTTGATGTAAGTAAGGAATGTTTAACCGACTTTATCAAAAAGGAGGAGTTTCTCAATTCGTCGGATTTTTTTTTATTTTTTTTATGTATGTTCACCGATTACTCGAAAAAGGCTGAAGCGATTTGAAAAATTATTTTTTAGTTTGAAAGGGTATACTTCACAGGTGGTCCCATATAATTTTTATCAAAATCGGTCGAGCTGAAAAATCAACGAAAATCTAAAATTTGTATACATCGCCTACCCATATTATATACATATATACAAAATACATCTACTTTCCATTGAAAATGTATTATAGGCTCAAATTTCATTCAATGAAGTCGGTTTCTTTTTAGTTTTTAAAACGTAATTATACATAATAAGTACATGATTTTTCGTGATTTAGTAAGGAACTACATAGTAAGAAAGCCGCTACCTATTAATCGCCTGTCGCCAACCCACAAGCAAAAATACGTGCTTAGCAGATATTAGCGAACACATAGCAAGTATGATTAACTGGCCTGTCAGCTCAGTTGGCTATGCCTTCTGCGCTGTAGGTCGAGGGTTCGATTCCCTCCCAGGATAAACATTTGTGTGAAGAACATAGGTGTTTGTTCTGTATCTGGGAGTTATTAAGTATCATAAGTATGTATTTAAAAATATATAAGTATTCTATCAGTCATCTGGTCACCATAGTACAAGCTATGCTTAGTTTGGGACTAGCTGGTGTTGTGAGCATTGTCCAGTAATATTTATTTACTTATAATAAATAAATAAATAATGCTGGACTTTATTATGACATAGGAAACAAACATAAAAAATAAACTGTAACTAATCTATTATATTTATAAATAACTATTATATAAAAAAATCCTCCTTATTTTGAATTCGGTTAAAAATGGAGATGCAAATTGGTTTAAGTACGGCATAACTACTTTATTATAGGAAAGTAAATAATTATACGTGAATCCTTGAATATAAATCAATAAATACCTGTATATAAATAAACTAGACAAGATGAAATCTAAAATAAATGTTAAGATAAAACACAAAGTATCATCTAGTACAAAAGTAAGCAGAGCTTGTGTTATAGGAACCACATGACTGATATTAGTATATATCAAAGTATATTATATATAATAGTTTAAAATATTATTATATTATACATAAAAAACCGAAGACACAAGTCATCATAAAAATAATTGGAAATCAAACAAACATATATCCCGCAGGGGAATCCAACCCGCAGCTTTGTATAACTAATATTCGCCCACTACGCCACAGAGGTCGTTTGTCGTGTGAAGCTACTTTGTCATATTTTTCACGACAAAGTACCAGGAGCGCAGCAGTTGCTTGGAGGTATTCTTATCTAACATTATTTTTGATACTTACGATTTTTGCTAAATGCAAACTGAAAATATTATATGTCTATCTTATAATCATGACATGGCCAGCGAGCAAATTATGTTCATGTACTAGTATGTACCGTATAATAATAAATTATTTTCCAGACATTTTAATTTAAATTTAATTACTTAATAACAATAAAGAACATCAAAACTTGAATAGAAATTTTCCTCAAATTAATATCAGACATTATAAATACATTGTCGTGTGTAGTACTAAGACATAATTATTATGAGCTCACACAAGTACCTAGGTAAAGTTAAGTACCTACTTCATGCGTACACAGTTAAAATTGACTCCACCAATGGTGGCAATTCGGTTGGTTCATTTCTAAAATTAGGAATTGACCAAAATATATTTTAGTTAGGTAGGTAGTCATAGCATTTATAAAACCTATTTGGTTGGTACCATCTAACTAAATTAGGAACGCTCAATTAAATTAGACAAAATTAAATTTGGATAAGTTGGTAACAGCAGAATATCAAAGCTTCATTTGACAGTTCTAAACCGAATTTTAGCTAAAATTTGTTAAGTTGGTGCCAACAGAATTGAGGCAATGCCAATTTTAACTAATTTTAGAACAATCATTAAAAATCGTTACGTTAATTTGGACGTTGGTGATAGCAAAATAGAGCTTATTTTTGGAATATTTAGTCAGTCCGTCGAATCTACAGAATCAGTAGCCGTCATCGCTGTAATACGGTCGTTAAAACGCCACCGTTGTTTCAGAAACTCTAAGATCATGACTTACTCTATGCCCAGCAATATAAAGGCAGTCAAACTATTTATAAGAATTGTATTACACCCATTTAGTTAAGTCTGACCTTGTTTGAACTAGGCTTTATTGTGTCGTTTACGAATAAGGCCTCTAACCACGTACCTTTTTGGGTCTTTTGTATCATATTTGTTGTCTTTTGTGTTCTATTTCTCGCCATTTTAATTATCATAATTAAATAAATTCTATATACTGTCTAGAAAGTATAAACAAAGCACTTATCAGATATGGGGGTTTTTCTATGTAGTTTCTATCTATACCTATAAAAGAGCTTAACCTGAACCACTAAAGCGGGATTTTTTGAAATTCAACCCCTAAGAGAGTGAAAAGGGGTGAAAACTAAAGTATGAAACTTTTTAACGCGTGGTGCGATTTGCTTGAAACTTGATATGAATAAATAAAATACAAAATAAACGGACACGTGCTTCAGGATTTTCCAAAATAACTCTCATAGAGGAGTAAAATGGGGTGTGAATGTTTGTATGGTAACGTTTTAATGGGTGGTTTGAAACTTATCAATAAAATTTGGCAAGGAGATAGAAAAAGGAAGACAAAATATCGAAATATACATATATGTAAATATATTTTTTATTATTAATATTAAACTCTAAGGTCGTATCTTAGCATTCAGCGATACCAACCTTTTTGAAGACGTTCCAATTTTAAAAAGTGCAGCACGCATGTAAAATATACAGCAAATTGAAGACTTAACAGATTCGCTTGCAATTCCAATTTTGTAGGTGTTTCAACAACTTTAAATACATAGTTATCATAAATATATATAGTTATTACAAAGAAACAAAGAACTCTAGAATGTAACAAATAAATATACAATTTAAAAAAAAAAATTTAAATGCAGAACTATCTTTTTTTTAATTGAGCCCTTAAAACCTAACATGACTTTTCAATAACTCTTCATAGTTTCAGACTTTACAAAATGGTCTGAAAAAAACTCACCCTGTATATGCATGGGTATTAATAAGAAGTAGGATACAAGTAAATCCCTACTTCCTTTCTATAATATTTTAATATTATAAATGCAAAAGTAACTCTGTCTGTCTGTCTGTCACGTTTTCACGCCTAAACCGCTGAGCCGATTTTGATGAATTTTGGTATACATGGGAACTTGAACAAGGACATAGGCTATTTTTAGGTAGGTACCACGCGTGCAAAGCCGCGTCAGCAGCTAGTGATATTTTAATATTGTATTCACAATGTTTAAAACATGATGTTAAAATCTAAGCCGACGTTAGTTCAATAAACTGTTAAAACATCGCACAATCTATGCAACTCATCTATAAACACCTCTAAGATCGGTTTCGTAAAAAGCAAGTAACATTATATAACAGACGTAATGTTGTGTGGAAGAGAATAGCGTAAGAAAACATGTTAAAAATAAAAAAAAAACGATATATTATTTTGGAATACCGTATATGGTTATTAGTTTTAATTCCATTTTAGTAATATAAATAAAAAAATGTCTATAAGAACGTCCGTCATATGCCGGTGGTCGCTTCACAACAAACCGTAGCTATCTTCTATACACCGGTATCTGTTGAACGAATAACGGTGCGCTTGCGCAACAGTTTTTGCTATTGGTACTTTTTACAGAACTCCTTTGTTGTGCTGTCGGCGTGTTTAGTTATGGAGATTGACCTTACTGGTATTTATGGTGTTCATTCAAATTCATTATAAACAACCCAGTTGGTAGGTAGTAGCTCTGCCTTCTGCGCTGTAGTTTGTATGATCGATTTCCTTTCAGAAGAAACAATTGTGTGATGTTCTATGTTTGTTCTGTGTCTTGGTGTTATAAATATATTTATAGAAGTATGTATTTACAATATATAAGTATCTATTGGTCATCTGTGGGATGATTATGGAACTATGATACTATCAAAACATTGATACTAACAGCTTTTAGTTACTATTGATGAATTGGTATTACGGATCGCTGCGATTTCTATCGGATTCTATCGCTAGTTACAATGTGAAGTTTAAACTATAACTCGACCAATTTGCAAAGTACGATTGTGGTAGGAACCGTGTTTAGCGTACTAAGCATTTAAATACATCGTATATGATTGATTGAAATAATGCCTATTGCTAATCGAAAATGATAGACATTGATCGTATCAAGAGTTCCATAATCGCCATACTGGTCACCATAGTACAAGCTATGCTTAGTTTGGGGCTAGATGGTGTTGTGCGCATTGTCCATCTCTACGTAGTATAAAATGAAATCGTTTCCGCTGTCTGTTCGCTTAGATCTTTTAAACTACTCAACGGATTTTAATGCAAATTTCAGCAATAGAAAGAGTAATTCAAGAGGAAGGTTTAAGGTATAATATATGCATATTATAGTACAGAAAAGCCGAAAAATTCATGTGGGGGATGGAAGATGGGAGGTTGGAGGTGGGAAGAAAAAAGACGATATTAACTTTTCTACTGTAACCTTATGGCGTTTGACATAACTGTCAGTCGTTTGACAGTTTGAGAGGACGTCTGTCGGGACATCTAGTATTTATAAAATTAATATATTTTTTTCAAATAACGTTGAAGGAAAACACCAGGATACCAGGATGTTCGTGTTCGCGTAAAAGTAACCAGTGGTTCCTACACAGCAACGACGTATGTGATCAAAACCAAGATGGGTGACCGTAGCTTTTCTAAAGCTTTTAAGTCATGATGAAGAGCTTTGGGTAACCTATTAACTCCTTTACCGACTCATACTAAAGAAGGATATAAAACTAACTACTGCCTGTGGCTTCGCACGCATGTTAGCATCATAAAAAATAACACATAGGTTACTTTTTAGATGCTACCACCACTCCACCAGAATTCTGAGTCCCTCAGAGCTATTACGTAAATGTAAAAACGATAGCAATAGCAACTTGATACCAATATTTGAACAAAGACCTTTATTACGGAAGCCAGCCGCTGCCTATTACTTGCCCACCTACTGATAAAAATACTCCTATAATAAATATTCCAAGCGCATGTGAGCACGCACAGTAAAGGGTTCCAAAGTCAGTAACATTAAGCATTAGCGAAACTATAAGGTTTCCTTGTGGACTTCGGAACCCTAAAAAAGTGTGTTTGACAGCAGCTATCGCACAATACATGTCTGTTGCTAGTAGTCGCGAATTACGTAATAAGGAGACCGATTTCAATAGGATTATCGTATGATAAATACTAGTAACCTACAAATAACTTCAATTTCCCATGAAACCATTCAATAGTATTGTAAAGCTGTTCATACAAAGAGCAAACAAATCGCTGCGACCTGCAACTCTGAATCATACTAGTGCAGGAGCCCAAGATGTGTATTTTACATCATACTCGAAATTTTACCTTACCATCTTTTTATGTGTTTTTAACATCTTTCATCTCGTTTTCCTGCAATCTGTGATTTGTGAAAAGGGACGGAAGTGTGTAACAGGAAACCGGGGAAGCGCGTGCTATTTGAATGAGCGCGCGCGGTGTTAGATTAGGCTGTCATATTATACCACCCATTTTCCGAATGGTTGGTACTGTCAGCCAACAATGTGTGCGTGTGTGTAACAATAAATAGAAGGGAAATAGAGAAGGAGAACGCATCAGCTGTACACTTAACCTACAGTGTTGTGTATAAAGTGTGCTGATAAAAAAATTAATACCGGATTATAATGATGGAATGTTGTTGTAAATTTCATCAAGATTCGTTCAGTCTTTTTGTCGTTAAAGGTAACAAACAAACAAACAAACAGATAAACGGAGAGACTTTTGAACAAATTAAAATCAATTTTATTTAATACAATTACAAGGATCACTTATAATTGTCGCTACTGTTTGTATTACTGTCGTTGCGGTGGATTTAAGTGTCATTCCTCGTAACCCATGTTTGAGAAGAATTGGTAATAAATTAGTTATGGTTCTAGCGTTTTTTGTATGATCTTTAGGTTAACCATGATTATGCCTCTGACTCTATCGCTCTGTCCTCAGACAGCTAACCCACACATTTAAAATCTATAAACTCTCATGTATTAATATTTCGTAGTTAAGGTAGCTATAAGATGGATCATGTAATGTAAAAAGCGTAAGGACCAGGAATTGGCACCTAAATTCACCTAGTATTTAAGACGTTTCAAAGTGATTCTTGTGATTGTATTGGATAAAGTATCTTTTGACTTTTTTACTTTGACTTGACTATGAAAACTATTGAACAAATAACAGTATATAAACAAGACAGGGAGCAAGGTAGGTATATATATGGTAAAAAAATTACCGTTGACTCCAGAACTATTCTGACTAAGCCTATTGGGCAATAGGGCAAAGCGGTCACAATGCACTTCGACGTGGACAGTTACTTAAAAAATGGATGTCAACTCCGTGACCTTAAACCGATGAGCATCTTTTGTAGTCTATTTGCTAAGAAGAGTGTGGTGATATTTATGTCATTGATATAATGTTCAAAATTCACTGATTCGCGATTGTACTTATATTGAACAGGGCCTTATTGTTCATGTGGCCTTAGTGTTATCATTAATACAATGTTTTAGCCGATACCAAAAATAGGAGGAGGTTCTTCATTTGGTTGTATTTTTTTAATTGTTATTAACCTAATAACTCCGTAATTTATGAAACGAATTGAAAAAAATTATAATGTGAAAGGATATAGGTACTTTCCGATTGGTCCCATAAAAAATCATCAAAATCGGTTCTGTAGTTTTTTATAAAAAAAACACAAAATTTCGTTTCCTTCAATGAAGCCGTTTATCTTTTAAATTATTAAAACGTAATTAGACAGATTGTATCTTGGAAACAAAAGCTACATTTAGATATCAGCGTGTGAAGACGCGTGAAGTAGCTAATACCTTTATACTCAGGTATACTTTTTATCTTTCAGTAAACTGACATTTCAAATCTGATTCCAAAGATTCCGAGTCAAATATATAAAAACATTATTTGATATAGAATATTTTAATTTAAACAATTGATAAATTAAACTATTATATAGTAAACTATTAAAGACTACCTCTATTTTCTAGTTGTAATTATAATATAATAATAATAATAATGCCGGACATCTCACACAGCATCATCTGGCCCCAAAGCAAGCAGAGCTTGTACCGAATAACTTGTGAACCGATACAAATACTTGCAGATCATACAAACATTTGTCCCAAGGCGGGTATCGAACCCGCAACCTTCTGCGTCTTGGCGCACTGAGTCACAGAGGTCGTCTAATTGGACAAAATAAAAAAAAAACAATTATAATTAAAAAGTGCAACTTTTCTGTTATTACGAAAGGCATGGCAACATTCTTGGTAAGTATCTGTCAAAGCCTGTCTCTTACCTTGAATTTTACATTAGGTAGGTACAATCATCAATCTCTTGTAAATTTTAATGTATTTGCTCTTTACCTGGCAACCTTGAACGTGCTCTTTTAATCATAATTAGTCTGTGGCATGCAAAATGAGTATTTATCTTACTACAAAATCATTCGAGACCCTGAGCCCGTGGAGTACAGGAGCCCACCACGTTTTTTATATTATATAACGGCGTCTAGTGAACCAAGACCTGGCTCAGCGTATTAGCATTGCCATTTAACATGGCAATGCCACCAGTGTCTTGGGAACGCCGCCTTCTGGCAGTGATCTATACTAGTTGAGCTATCTATAGATCATTATAATTGGTCCTTAGATAGCTCGACTATTTCACATGTGTTTTATGTAATGAGTTATTAAACTTTAAGGTATACAAATAAATCCTAGTGGAGAACTTTACAGCAAGGGTCCGTCTTGGTAGGTATCAGCACAGTGCCAGGTATTCTAACACCAAGCAGTAGGTATGCAAGGATTATTGTATTAACGTTTTAATGGCACTAGTGCAAGTTATATTACTGGTCAAGCATACAATCTTATGTCTACGACCCCAAATATTGTTATGACATAATCTAAGCAAATGCAACTTCGTTTTGGAGACGAGACCCTGGGCCCGTGGGGAACAAACCCAATCGCGTTTTCAAAATGATTTCACGGCGTTTGGTAGAAACATTGAGAGACCTAAGTGGTTCATATCTGACCAAGCGTATTAGCATTGTCATTCAGCATAGCAATGCCGCAACTATCAAGAGCACTTTGCCCTCTCGTAGTGATCTGGATCGTTTTGAGTGGTCTTTAGACAGCTCAATTGTTTCACATATATTATACATTTTTTACTATACATTTTTGTAATATATCTGTTAATAAAAAACAAGTGAAATGAGGAAATAAATGAATTATTAATTACTGTCAGATACCTAACCTATTAACCTGTTAACGTTGTCCAGATAGGAGCCAGCTCTTTGGTCACGCGATATTTTACTAGAGTTACTAGATACTTAATTGCCAAACGAATTAGATAGGTATCGCCCATCTACATGCAACCGTTCCATAAATGTATACCTACAAGTAAATATTTGCTTAGATTATATCATGGTGTTATCTGTGTATAATCTAAGCACCATTGTAGCCGCGACCTTACAATCTTACAAAGAGAACAGCTGGGTCAATCCACATTAATTTTGAATTTATTTATTTGGCCTTTGCTTAGTAACCTAACCTATTCAAGACAAGACAATTACAAGAAATATTAAGTATATCAGTGGAGAGGAAACTTCACCCACCTCAGCTTGCTGGAGTGAATCCATGAACGAGGGTTTGCCTAAACAATTAACTGCTCTGTAACTTGACTGACGCCACCTAATTCATCTTCAACAGATGAACTAAGGCCAATGATGATGTTGAAGAATATTAAGTTTTGTGTTATTGCTAGAAACGAAGATGGTTCCTAGGCCAAACTTACATAACTTAAAAAAATTTTTAGTATTTTATTACTTACAAATAAATACAGATTATGTTCAAAAGAAAGCTTAATATCGTAGGCATACTCTACCAGCCAACCTAATTATTTGTATTGAAAACTTCTTGGTAATAAATTCCAAGATTTTAATAAACAATACACACACTAGATGAAGAGTTATTTAAATCTGTTGTCATCTCTATTCTTTGACATTAGAATGACAAGGACAGGACATGTTTTAACGTCATAAATAAAAAAGTTTCGTGGAAAATTAGAAAATATAAAAACTTAACGAAGTTATTAACTATCAAAATACCTTAGCGCTTTTGACAAATAAAAACTTTTTTAATGTAGCCTTATAGCGTTTGACATAGCTCTCAGTCGTTTGACAGTTATAGATAATACCAATTCGAATTCAATATTCATAGTTAAGACAGGACAACGTCTGACGGGTCAGCTAGTTTATCAAATAAAAGTCAGTAGTTAACAAGCTGCTATCATTTTAAGCTATGTCCGGGTTGACCAAGCGCATGACCTAACGACGGTACTATCTTCGTGTCTATCCTGATGGTCCTTTTATCGTGTTCACGTCACTTACCCAGCTGTTATCACTGTTAGCTGTGGTCGCAGCTAAAATATTGATACGGCGCGCAGTGCTTGGAATATAGCTGGGTATCTTATTATCAAATATTATTTTTTCCTGTATTCTTAACCTTTAGCTGCCCGCGGTTTTGCTCGTACTTACATACGTAGATAAAGTATTATGTTATAAAATTATAATCATCTGGCTACTACATTACAAAATTTGCTTAGTTTGGAGCTGGATGGTGTTGTGTGCATTGTGTATTAATATTTATTTATTATTCTTCTTCTTATCGTATAACTAGTTATTTCTAACCAGTGTGGTGAAAGGATTAAAGTACGCCTCAGAAGCGTTATTCATTACTGAGAGCCTATAATCATAATTCAGAAATTGGTTTTGCCATTGTTGAGTAATTGAGTAACAAGCATCTTATTATGCAAAACATTACCAAAATTATAAATTAAATTAAAATAATTCTAGAAGAGAAGAAACAATAGAAGCGCAAATTTTGCTTCGCAAAACGAAATAAATATTTTTGCTTCTTACCTGAATTGATACACCTTTATTAAATAAAAAGGGTGTGATTGACGTTAAATTCAATATAGGTGGTAGAATGAGAAGAATTTTTTTTTCTACCGTTTTGCGAAATTTCCAAATAATTGCGCATTATGAAATCATGATTATTATGTTCTCTTAGACACGGTTATTTGGAAACCAAAGTAAACACGACCTCGGTTTAAATCTCGAAACAAGATCAAAGTCAATAATATGGAAGTGACACTCTGGGATTTAGAAATTACGGATTTAAGGCTTTTTGAAGGGTTTACTTATGTTAAGTGATACTTGTTACTTTTTAAGCTTAATTTGTTCATTCATATGCATGCACAGAGTAAATACATTAACAGATATTATACATAAAGGGTAGTCTTTTGAAAAAAGCGTATTATAACATAAATTACTATAATATTGATAAAATTGCATGCTCATGTTGCTCTGCACAGAGACAGTTAACTGATATATTTGAAATAAAATCTACTGTTATCTTGTATTAGTTTTTCGTGGTTAAGCTAGTTATAAGATGGATCATAATAAAATAGACGATTTAGCTCTAATTTGGATTATACGTTGATCAAACATTGCGGGATCGCGGTATTTTTAACAATGCTATCAAAATGTTTTGATTTAGTAGATCCTTGTAGTCTATGCATAGAGTAATACTAAGTAGTTCTATATATAACTTATAATTGGTAAAATCAACGATTAAATCGTTCGGGAAGAATAGCGCGGTGCCATTTTGACATTCACATTAGCCAAATCCTAGCCATATCCAAACCATTGCCAAAACCAATCCGTTCAATAGCAATTACGTTGACAAATAGCGCGATCGCCTTATAGGACGAGATTCTTGCCAGTTCTTCTCGGGCTTGGGTTAGGAGGAATTGGAACCTAAATTCACCTAGTATGTAAGGCGTTTCAAAGTGATCCTTGTGATTGTATTGAATAAAAGTATTTGTGTTTCAGTTTGATATAGATATTAACCATTTTAAAGTGAAATAATTAAGTGTTCCTATTCTTTTCTTTTTTCTTCTTATCGTTATTTCGAACCAGTGTGGTGAAAGGATCAAAGTGCGCCTCAGAGGCTCCTTTCGTGCACTTGGCATGTCTTGGTTTCCTTACGATGTTTCCTACTCATCGTTTGCGAGTAGGTACTAGTATAGCGCATATGTAATACTTTTTTGACGTAATAACGATTTATAAATCGATGAACGCCGGCTGCACGTACTAAAAATTGTCACGTTCCGCCTGAGCCGAGCGTGCTAGCGAGAGCGCGGAACAAGCGATAGAGAGGACGGTCGGCCTAAGCGTAAGGCTTGTGACGCATCTTAATAGGTAAAAAGTATGTAATTTTTCATCAATGTTTTCTTAAGACGTTATCACGTAAAATTATCGTAGAACACCCGTGTTACCAGTATCTAAATATGAGCGAAGTCGGTATCTAGACATAACTTCATTTCATTTCATTTATTCATAGCTATATAGCTTGTTATGTTATAGCATTAGAGTAAATAAAGTAAATTAATTTGTAATGCTAATACCGGAGATATTTTATAATTTCATGTTATTTATTTTAAATATGTTAACTTTATGACTTTTTACTGTATTAAATCCCTATAAATAGCTTTTTAATAATGTATCTGGTAAGTATGACAAAATTGTTTTTTAACGTTCATTTAAAAAATATTACGAAATACTACGAATTTGACGACTTCAGTGGCGTAGTTAGCGACAGCCTGTGACGCTAAAGGTCGCGGGTTTAATTCCCACCGCTAGACAAGGTGTTTATTTGGTCTGCAAATATTTAAATCAAGTCTGGGTGTTTTTATATATAGTTTTTTTTTTTGTTTTTTGGTAAGCGACGATGGGGCATGCAGATCTAGAAGACACCTATTACTCTTTAGTTGAAGAGACTTATTATAGTTTTCAATAGACTGTGCGCAATATTAATGTTATTACATATGTAATTTACTGCAAATATTTGTCTCTGGTTCAATATTCGTTCTATATAAAATATGTTACAAAAAAGCAGTGCATTAGAAGTTATCAGTCTTGTGTTGTATAACACAAGCTCTGCTTTCTTTGGGGCTAGATGATGCTATATGAAATGTCCGGCAATTCATTTATTTTTTTATTATTAGATAAGTTTAAATATTATAAAATAACAGCAGCATATTATCATTAAATAATTAAAAGAAAAAAATTTAAAACTAAAAAGAAACGGACTTCATTGAATGAAATTTGAGCCTATAATACATTTTTAGTGGAAAGAAGATGTATTTTGTATATATAATATGGGTAGTCCAAATAAAAGCACTGCTCCAATGAGACAGCGAGGTATCGAAGTACACGAAAATATCATCGATGTATACAATTTTTAGATTTTCGTTGTTTTTTCAGCTCGACCGATTTTGATAAAATTTAAATGGGACCACCTGTGGTGGCTTTCAAACAAAAAAAGAATTTTTAAAATCGGCCCAGGCGTTTTCGAATAATCGGTGAAAATAAATACAAAAAATAAATAAAAAAAAAAAAAAAAACCGGCGGAATTGAGAACCTCCTCCATAACCCTCTAATTAATAATTAACTATGAGATAAATCCTCTTAGGTAATAATAAAAATATCCTGCAAATAGATTACTTTTCCAAAGAAAAAATCGGTCAAGTGTGAAAGCACTTACATAAGAGGGTACCGTACTACGTAACTCCTTTTTTCAAAATCATGGTTCTTTTAACATCGGCTACAATGACTAGTCCAACTTTACACTATACCATCATGAGATATCAAAGTCAAAGTCAAAAGTCTAAGGATATTTTATTCAATACAATCACAAGGATCAACTTAAAACGTCTTACATAGGTGAATTTGTTTGGCAATTCCTCCTAACCCAAGTCAGAGAAGAACTGGCAAGAAACTCGTCCTGGTCCTAGCGCTTTTTTGCATTATCCATCTTATAACTAGGTACCTAAGCTACGAAAAACGAATACAAGAATGTTTATACATTTAAAAATTTTCCGTTTAACTGTTTGAGGACAGAGCAACATGAGGCCATGCATTCTTATCAGTAATATAGTAATTTATATTATTATACGCTTTCTCCAAAAGACTTCTCTAATATGAAAGCATCGAACCTTGTTCCAACTATATTAAAAAAAAAATATAAATTTTTCGTTATTTTAATTTTTAGTTGAAAATATGTTCCCATACATCGAAATACGTCACGACCATGTAAGTTTATAATCGCATAAAAATCATTTTTGATAAGAATATCTACAAATTTGCTGACTTCGGATTTTTCTCATTATTTGTGCTGTGAGATCTTGCTTCTCGACAAATTTCATGGTTGTAGGTCAACGGGAAGTAGCCTATAAATTTTGTTTTACTGGCTAGTGTCGACATAAGCGACATTAATAGCTGTATTTTTTGATTGCGTTGCCTTAGAAGCTTGATATTTTTACAGCTTTAAGTCAGTAAAGACCTTATTATCTATACTCTGTCTGTCTGTCTGTCTGTTCGGTACGTTTTCACGCCAAAACCGCTGAACCGATTTTGATGAATTTTGGTATAGAGATAGATGGGAACTTAGAAAAGAACATAGGTTACTTTTTATGTAGGTACCACGCGTGCGAAGCCGCGGGCAGCAGCTAGTTTAATATAAACTTCAATTTACCTCCAGGTGTCCCTGAGAAAAGGTGTCATGATGATCAACACATAGATGGACAGCAAATTGATTATTAATGGTTCTTTTTTTCCTTTTTGAAGTACGGAACCTTAAAAATAAACAAACTCTATACACGTAAAGTTTTATTACCACAATTACCTAGAACTTTCGTCTAAAGAGTCATTTAAGTCTTCCCTTTAAACCATCACTTGACATTCAGATGGCGCGCGCATTCCTCATCCTTTGTCGGGTGATCTACCCGACTGTGGACGTAAAGTTAAATGCATAAACCATAAGGCTTAACATGCCACACATCACTACACGAAATTTGAATACCTTTAAAAAGAGCTACTTTGTCACAGAAGCGGCTTAAAGATATAATCAAAAGAGACTCCACATGGGACTTTGAACCTTGCACAAAATAACATAAGCATCCGTATTAAACCCCTACGACAGAGAGTGTGAGTTTGTAGCATCTATGTGTATATGTGTGTCTGTGTCTGTCTATCTGTGGCGTCATAGTCCTGAACGAATGCACCAATTTTGAGTTTTTTCGGTCTTAATCGAGTGTTCTTAACTGAGTTTCAAGAAAATCTAATTCTATTCTATTTCCAGGATTCAATCTATAACCTATACTAAGTTTCATCCAAGTATTTTCTTACTTTCTTCTTTCAAATTGGTTTAGTCAAAATCACGTGTTTAAATAACAAACAAAAATCTAAAATCGACTAGAAAATTGGTGTCCTATCACAATATTGCAAGAACATGGTAATCTTGACCTGATGCTGCAGCAACACTTGGAATACAGAGGTATCGTGTTTGGGCTCATTGGAATCTTCCTAATGCATAGGTAATCTAGATGTACTTCTCATGTGTCAGTGGTTTTTACGTGAAGTTGCAAAAAAAAACCGTAAAAATAAAATGTTATTTTATCCGATCAAGGTCGTGGGTTTGAATCCAGTCGTGCGCCAATGGATTTTTCTGTTAAAAAAATTATGTACGGTAATCAGTACTCTCAAACGATGTAAGAAAACATCGTGAAGAAACCGGAATAACATGTGCCAAGTGAACGAAAGGAACGGAGGCGCACTTTAATCCTTTCACCACACTAGTGAGAAATAGCCAGTGGTACAATAAGAAGAAAATCCGCAACAACTAGCATTATAAAAATACTCTAAGAGCTGCCTTATAAGTCAATAGTCGTATAGTAGCGGTATGAAAAGACTAATAAGCGCTATATTATAACGCCAACAGTTGTATAGTAGCAATATAAAACAGTCTTAAAGAACCTACTATAGCAGAAGCACTTTAAAATTGCGGTTAATACGGTAAGCTCTGTTTTGTGTACAAAGATTACCGCGTAGTAAGCACCACAAAAATGCCTATGACGTCACAGCGGCCATATTGCGTGCGTCACGACACGTCACAGTATGCATTACATACAGCGGTTTAACTTGACCATAGAATAGCGCACAGAGAGGTCAGTCTGATGACCTACATAACAAACATTCGTGGGATGCAACTGGACGATATTAAAACGGGGTTTATGCTCTCCCTACCCACATTTTTATTATACCCATTTTTAATATCGGGGGTAAATGGGGAAGGTCGGACATCTGAGAACCCTGTGTTTGTTTCGAACTGAGTAGGTAAAAAAAATATGAACATGAAGATAGGTATATGATAATTTTTTCAAAAAGATTCGTCCTGTCACTATCTTACAATAAGGTAATGGCACTATTTTAAAAGTGATCAACTTTTGACAGAAGTTAAGAGTCGTTTATATGTAAGCCCGTAAATTTATATACATATATAAAAGGCTATGTGTGTATGTATGTTCCCTATAGTCTTCAAAACGGCTTGACCGATTCCGATAAAATTTTTAGGAAATCTTCAGATTGGCCTAGCGGACGATCCTGTGAAGTCTGGTAGCGATCGGATCAACAGACCTTTTTTTTGCATTAATTGAATTTGGTATAGATTGTATCTTAGGAACGGACAAAGGCTACTTTTTATGTATTTACTATGCGTGCGAAGCCACAGGCAGAAGCTAGTTTAAATTAATTCTGATTTTAAGGTCTCCCAAAGATGTTGACAAAACTCGAAAACTCAAACCAGTTACTACAAGTAATGTTGAATAAACTTTAAAGCTAAAAGAATAAAGCCTATTTTCCATTGTACCCTTAAAAGGTAACCAAGTTATAATAATCTCTATAACGAATAGTAGAAAGCCTATTCTCCATTGTATCCTTACGAAGTCAATAGCCACAGTGGGAATAAACAGTAGAATTTAATACTTGACCTGTCTTGCTATTCAAATACGGAGGCCTGGGAGTTATTGCTCAGAAAATGAGTTTAATATCTCACGTACGATAACGTAATTATCTCACCCGAACTCACCTGTTTCAGGTGAGATAATGACGTCATCTGAGTGAGATAATCATCTCAATTTTTGAGCATAATCTCCCAGAAACTGCAATCGTTTTGACTTACCAATGCTTTTCATTTCCCGTAGACCCGTACGGTCATAGTTATAAGGTTCAAAATGCAATGATTGACGCGTCGCTTAATGTTTCTGTACCGCAAACGGAAATGTGACCATCAAAATGTCCTTGTATCATTCAAATGGAGAATGACTTTCAATTTCTTGCTTTACTTTTGTTTTAAAAAATTATGGAAGAGTTATCAGAGGCAGTTCGTATTATTCAGACGGTCACCTATCCAAATTACTATCGCGCAGAACGTTGATTAACGTATTCAGTTATTATAAATGTTAAAGAGTGAAGACTCTAACTTTGAAACGGGAGCTGATGCTCAAAATGTTAGATAAATATCTCACGCTGGTGACGTCATATTATTCGAAAACAGTACATTTCGTGTGAGATAATTATATTTATCTTACTTTCGGAGCACAAGCACACTTTCTGCCGCCCAATGTGCCACAGTGGGCCAAGCCCCTAGCAGGGACGCTGAAGGATGTGTGTTCGATTCACACCGCGGGACAAATGTTTGTATGGTCTGCAAGTATTTGTTTCGGGTCTGGGTTTTTCTATGTATAATATTTATGTATGTACAAAAATACCCATAACAGAAGCCCTGCTGGCATTGGGGCCAGATGATTCTGAGTGAAATTTCCGGTATTATTTATTTATTTATTTTAAGCTCACTGACAAAATAACCGTGTTTTTTTGTGCTAAAATTACTCGCATGTTAATATAAAATCAGACACGAATCAAATTTAATTCAAACTCCGAGCAATAAAACTCATTTTACAAGAGTTACAGGAGTTCGCGTAATGGGCTTCACAAATTATAATACAGAATATTATTATACAGGGTGTTAAACTAAAGCTTACGAAAACTGAAGTAAATAGGTAAATTTACGTCTACTCTACCTAAATTCATTTATAATTTAGGGTGTTTGACTATTAAAGTGTATGTTTGTTCTAATAGTGTTCTTTTGGAAGAAGTTCCATATTTATAACTAAACTCCTGGTAAATAATTTTGATAGTTACAGTGGACAATAATTAAATAGGTAAACACGATTTTAATTACAGAAATAATGTTTTTTTGTGATATGCCAACTGATTAACATATGATTAATTGTAATTCCTTTTTAGTGTTTCAAAACAAGATTTTTTTAACCTTTTTTTAGTCTTTTTATTTTTTTTATGTTTTGTAATTTTTTGTGGAGTTTATAATAGCAGTCAACACTCCATGTGTTGGCAGTAATCGTCATGCATACCAGAAGTGTAATTTTGACAGTTGTAATGTTGTAAGAACTTGATTATAATATTTATGATATATGTGCGTTAAAAAATAAATAAATCTGAGAGACAACGCACACAACACTATCTAACCACAAACAAAGCATATTATAGTGACCAGATGACTGTAGAATACTATAATTAAAATGCATACTAATAAAATGAATAAAACAGACGCAAAACAAACACCTATATGTATGTCGGGGGAGGAAATCGAACCCACAACCTAAAGAGCAGAAGACAGTGTTGCTGCTGAGCTGATGGGCAAGATAGACTTACGCTTGCATTTTTTTATTGTTTTTATTAGGAAGCATCGTTTAGCGTCTTAAATCAGTTTTCGAGAGTACTACTGTGTCACCTTGTATAGGTACCTACAGATATGGTTCAGTGCGGGCTAGCTGAAGCATGAAGCCCTACCAGCCCTACTCAGCTTATTAGTTAAATAAAACGAATTTCCTTTTTGTTCATATATTTGGTTTACATTTTGGTTGATTAAATTCTGTCCCTTTTCGTACGTTTACCACTTAAAGATAATTACAAAAATAAATTGTTGCAGTTAAAATTGTTTATAAAATATAATTTATAACAGATATAATTTTCAATGTATTTGTATTTTTGAGGAGGTCCTCAATTTGGATTCAATTCTTCTTGAACTGGGGTTAGGAGGAACTGGCACCTAGATTCACTAGCATGTAAGAAGACGATTCAAAGTGGTCCTTGTGATTTTATTGAATAAATAAATATTGATGTTTTTTATATGTTTATTACCTCGTAACTCCATCATTTATGCACTGATTTGAAAAAATATTTTTTGATGTAAAAAAGTATAATTTCTGGTCAGTCCCATAGAAATTTCATGAGACAGTTGAGTAGTTTCCTTTTAAATCAAATTAGCTGGAAAAAAATATGTCATCCAAGTAAACAAAATTTCGTAATTTGCTTGCCTGTGACTTTGATCTGCGACGAAAAGAATAAAAAAAAATTTAACTGACTTAAAAAAAATGGTTGTCAATTCGGTTGTATTTTTTTATATTCAATGAAGTCGGTTTTCAGTTTAGTTTTTAAACGTTATGTTGTTTAGTAGCTAATGTGTATTTATCTCGTAGTTTTTGTACTTAGACTATTACACATACGCTCGATCGCACATCTTTTTGCAGCTAGGACACACTATAAATACCTATATGTACCTCATGCAGTATTTGATGACCTCTATGGCTCAGAGGGCAAAGTAAAAGTCAAAGTAAAATATTTTTATTCAATACAAGGATCACTTTGAAACGTCTTACATACTTGGTGAATTTAGCTTGCCCCCTAAATTCACCTTGTATATAAAACGTTTCTTGTGATGAATAACTGTAATGTTAATGTAATGTAAATAACATTTAATAAACGGCTGAGACACACATGGTTGCGAGTCTATTTCCGCCGCGGGACAAATGTTTTATGATCTGAAAGTATTTGTCTGGGTCTGGGTGTTTCTATGTATAATATTTATGTATTTACAAAAAATGTATTGGTATTAGTAACGCAAGCTCTGCTTGTTTTGATGTCAGATGATGCTGTGTGAAATGTCCGGTATTATTTATTTCACATCAAATTAAATAACATACGTGTTTATTACTTTCTAGCTGTCTGTACCTGGCATGCGTTGCGATGCCAGAAATGTTCTCACCGTTTAAACCTTCCCTGGACTACGACAAACATTTTAAGACCAAAATTAGCCAAATCAGCCCAGTCGTTCTCGAGTTTTAGCGAGACTAACGAACAGCAATTGATTTTTATTATATAGATTAGATGTTAATATACATAGTATACGAACAGATTACTTACTCCCAAGCGCAACTTATCACAAACAACCCAGAAATAAAAAGAGCAAAGCAAAAAAGAAACAAAGTTGACACATAAAGTAATCCCCAAAACATTTGCATGGATATGACGGAGCTTGGTCGAAAGCCACGGCACAAAACCAGAGCTTTACAAAAACGGGGGACGTTATAACGACGGCCGTAACTTATCTTCAACACCCACTGCTAGGTATAAAATAATAATAATTATTATATCTGGGTGTTTCTATGTATAATAAAAAAAAGCATGTATTTTAAAAAAAATTTTTGGACAAGACAAGACATTTTTAGATGGGTACTAGAGTTATTAGGTTATGAATTGCATTTTATTTATGAATAGTATTTTATTAGTTATTAGAAACTTTAAAATACAATTAATATTCTTTCATGTTTTTGTTCAGAATGTAGATAATATATCAAAAAACCTAACTCAGTAAACTTTTCCATACAATAGTAGACTGTAAACATGTGAATTAAGGTTTATAATGAAATGGGACAAGCGCGGCAGCCCTGCCTCTCGGGAAGAGTATTTAAGTAGTACATCAGTCATATGTGGTACCGATAACACAATCTCTGCTTACGTTAAGGCCAGATAATGGTGTGTGAAATGTCCGGCATTATTTATTTATTTCGAACGTAATACGGTCACCGTTTCCACAAAACCCAGGGTTAACAAATCCCTGGCACTCAATCAAGCGGTGCCGTACAATAACATTCCAGAACGGACGCCATTTTTCACAAAAAACCATTTAAAAAGCTGTTATAGCGCTGTCGAACATGCGATGGCACTTCAAATATTCAAAACAGTGGTTATTTTGTATCACCTGTGCCAAAATAACTTCTGCATTTATTTTGAAGCTACATTTAGATCTGATTATTAGATTTATTAACAGAAATAATTACAGATACGAACAGAATAATATACAATAATATAAAATACATGTGTAACAGTTAAGCTATCTGAGGACCGTTTAAAACGATCTATAGATACCTAGCTCAACTGATCCAGAGGGCAGCGTTCCCAAGACACTAGCGGCATTGCCACGTTGAATGGCAATGCTAATACGCTTAGCCAGATAGGAGCCAGCTCTTGGGTCACGCAATGTATCTACCAGATGCCGTGGGTTGATGATGTTGAACTATTTGGTTGTGTAAAAATGGGTTGAACTATTTGGTTATGTAAAAATTAAAAATTATAAAATTAAATTTAAAAAATTACTTAAGTATTCAGTATTTTCTTAAATAGCTCTGTTATTAATTTGTAAATAAGACATGGCAGCGTGCAAACATATTTATTTTCCGAGTGACCTTAACGGTAGTTATAATAAAATCAGTGATAAATTGCAGTGAACTCAGGTCCCAAGTAGTCCCGACCGATCATAAAACGTAATTGAATAATACCACGGCTTGGTGGGAAAGGTTACAGTAAAAAGTTTAAAAAAGTCCTGACACCTATTCGGGGAACGACTCCACAACGCTAAGTTCACGAGAAATTTCATTTTCAACTTTTTAGTACATGAAAATGATAATTTTCTCATAATGCTTATTGACTCCGTCCCAAAGGCACTGAAGTTGTGCAACTGCAGCCCAATCCAATAAATATGTGCAGTATATAAACATACTAGTTGTTGTAACGCTTGTTACAACTAGCCCCAATCACGGGGTCAGTTGTAACACTCGTCACTTTTTTTTTAAGTTTGACTTAAATTTTATTTGAAATCGATGGTTAAATAGTTTGAACTCTTTCGAACAGTACTGCTGCATTTCCTAAATACCTAATAAGTAAGCTTCCATAGCCAAGAAACGAAAAATTGTTACAACTAGCCCCCCGCTCCCCTACTGCAGAGCAAGCGACACGAAATAACTGTGACATAATGTGTCTTCGGCCTCTTCATTTAAAACATTTGTCGTCATCATAATCACATTTTTGACATAGACGGCTTGCAAATATAAACTTGACATTTCTTAAACACGAATCTTCGCGTTACCTGTCCGCGCTAGCATGGCGATTATCAAACTACTTCCTATCACGACCAGATATTTAATACCAATGTGATGAAAGAATAAAAGTGCGCCTCTGAGATGCTCCTTACGTGCACATTATAATGTAGTGTACATACTACCTTAATATTGTACATAATACGTAATTATTGTCATTTTTATCTACTTTCATGTTGGAGAAATCGTTGTCTATAGCATCATGCTACACCCAAATATCATTTTTGACTTATTTCAAGGGTTAGAAATCGTTCAAGCTAAGCAGGTGTGTAATGTGTAATTGCAACATCTCTGCCTTCAAATCATTAGGTTAAAAAGCAATCCAACACAATATTAAAGCTAGTTAAGCAGAGTCGTTCATCGAACAGGCTCCAGGTATGCGGTCGGTCGGCAAGTTGTTTTTATTAAGTCGATTTTGCATCGGCTCAGAACGGCCTTGCAGACTCTAAGTGGGCTCGATCCTAAGCCAACAGTAGACCATAAACAAATTTGTATGTGCTCGTCGTAAAAATGGTACTTCAGAGAATTTATTGCTTAGTATTGCTTATTAAGTTTGTTTTATACTTTGACTCGTATGTTGTTTATATGAAGTTAAGAATTTTTTGGCTTAAAAAGAATTCCTGATAATTCTCGGGATCCAGACATGAAACTAAGCGTGGACTTGTGCTTCATTTTTTAAAACTATATCTGGTCTTACCGCGCACTTAACGAGTAAGTACTAATATAATTTTAGTATAAATGTTGCCTGGAAGAGAGAGAGATAAGGCCGCCCGTTGTACAATTTTATTTTGATAATTTCTTCGGAGTTCTTTTTGTGTACAATAAAGTGTTAATCTATCTATCTATCTATATAGTCTTGCCAGAAGAAGCTTTAAAGGGTGGGCTTTTAAAGAAAGTGTATTATAATAAAAATTACTATTACTATATAGAATAGAATGCATGGTCTCTTGTTGCTCTGCCTTCAGACAGTTAACTGACACATTTGAAATGTATAAACTCTCTTGTATTCGTTTTTCGTAGTTAAGGTTATAAGAAGGATCATATAAAAAAAAGCGCTAAGACCAAGACGAGTTTCTTGTCAGTTCTTCTCGGGCTTGGGTTAGGATTGGGCACCTAAATTCACCTAGTATGTAACCGGTTATAGAATATTTATTTTTCTCAAAAAGAAATTACAAACTTCACTTACATGAGAAATAATTTTAAACATAAGTATGTAGGTAAATTTTAAAACATGCTTCGGCAACAATAAAACAGTGGTAAATCTACCAGAAAATATGAAAAATGTAAGACGTTTCAAAGTGATCCTTGTGATTGTATTGACTTAAAATATCTTTGAAGATCGACTTTGAAGATCATTAAAATCAAATAAAGGCCACTTAGGCTCTTAGTAGACATTCTATCATAATATAACTCGATGCTTGATTTCTTATGACAATAAAACTGTCATCATAATCATACCGTTTCCCTTTTATATAGTTATGAAGTCACACGACTCCTCAGCAGAGCGAAGCGTGCGCGTTTCGAGTGTCAACTTTCGCAAGCAAACTGCCAAATTACCCGCGCCACAGAACTAGTCATAGTATCTGTACAGTCAGCATCACAATTGCTTGTGGTTTAGATTTATTTTAGACTGAAGATACGAATTCGAAGCTGTGATTTTTAATCGAATGATTTAGACCAATATAATAAAATCTTAAGCATGCGCTACACGGTTTGAAACCACAGTTTCTACCAATGTGACCTTCGTAGAACGTTTTCTGTCTACACGGTTTAAAACAAACCGCAAACTTTAGTGTGTTTAAAACGCTCGTGCTGAATAGACGTGTGCAGAATGCTTGTAATGCACTATTACAAAGACAAAGACGCCATGGCTCCTTATTTATCAAAATATCTAAAGTTTGGAGTTTGTATGGCCTTTTTTGTGTGCATTTGAAGAAAAAAAAACATTTTTTGGTGGGTGGAGTCTTTGTACTCCTTAGACGTTAAGTTCCAGAGAGAGGGTAGGTCTCTAAATAACTCGATGAATTCAGTGATAACCCCAAGTTCTTTGTCCATAAAACCGTGCGTGCGCGCATTACGTCCGCGCTCGATGCGTGCAGCAGCGCGACTGTGGTACGCGTGGTTTAAGCAAGCAGCTAGACGGTTTGAAACAAGTTTTAAACCACCGCTTCTTCCAGTGGTTTACTGGGCAAGCCTGTCTACCAAGGTCATGCGAAACCACTATCTACACGGTTTTAAACATACGTTTTTACCAAGGTCACCTTAGTAGAAGCTGTGGTTTCAAACCGTGTAGCGCTGCTTTACCAGATTAGGGTATGAACTTGACTGGCCTGTCAGTTCAGTTGGTTGTAGCTCTGCCTTCTGCGCTGTAGGTTGATGGTTCGATTCCCTCCCAGGATAAACATTTGTGTGATGATTTGTGTGTTTATTCTGTCTGGGTGTTATAAAGTCTCATAAAATATATAAGTATTCTATCAGTCATCTGGTCACCATAATACACGCTATGCTTAGTTTGGGGCTTGATGGTGCTGTGTGCATTGTCAACCAATATTTATATATTTATTTAATATTATAGTCATTTACTCCATTATCTTATGAAGCCCTTATCAAGTAAACAGCTGAACACAACTCGTAAGTTATCCTGTGCCATAAGTAATGTTTAGTAATGTAAAATCTTTTCTAAAGCTCTTTCCATCAATTTCTGAATAAGACCAAAATACCGAAACATTCTAAAATTATTAACATAATTTAAATGAACCAAATGGTTTTTAGGATGTAGAGCTTTGTGTTGGCATATACCAAATATTTTGACGTACCTCTGACTACTTATTTTAGACATCCTCAAAGATCGAAGTAACCAAGTAGTCCATTGAAAAGTTACATTTGGGTATGCATTTGTCAGAGGACGCAATTTTATTTTTTTAATGTGTAGGGGGGGTCAGTAGAAGCTTAAGTTCAAGTTTGTGGGGTCGGCACCCTTGTCCCCCGGCCGCCATCTTGGAAAAGGGGGTGCAAAGGGTTTTCGCGCTGTATCTCGTAAACTAGTTACCTTACAGAAAATTTAATCAAACATAAAATGTAGCAAATTAAATTTCCTACAATTTTATTTCTATTACTTTTTATCGTCAAGTGACCAACAAAAAAGTTATAAACAAAAATAAATGAAAATTTTGTTTGTTTGTTCTAGGTTTTACAGCGCTCCAAACTTAAACGGATTCTCGAATGCTCATAGGGATGCAATAAAAACTAAAAATTAGGCTTACTTTTCTATCTATATTTTTTTTATTCATACAATTTATTATGATCTTAACATTCCTATGCTATTATTGAACTATGTTTGACCCTTTTACCCACCACCTATGAGGTATAACATGGGCAAAGTCAAATTTATAAAAATTTTGCAGAAGCATCCAGAGTTAGCAAGTGGAACTAAATTATTTATGAGTGAGAAAGTCGAGTCATCGTTACTCAGTGTTGTTGGCGAACGTTTTTTCGTCTTTTTATATGGCGGAAATAAAGACGATACTCTAGACACTCTGCGATACAAACGATTTGCTAAGACAGTGACAAAAAATGCATTAAAAAATGCATTAAATTTTTATAAATTTGACTTTGCCCATGTTATACCTCATAGGTGGTGGGTAAAAGGGTCAAACATAGTTCAATAATAGCATAGGAATGTTAAGATCATAATAAATTGTATGAATAAAAAAAATATAGATAGAAAAGTAAGCCTAATTTTTAGTTTTTATTGCATCCCTATGAGCATTCGAGAATCCGTTTAAGTTTGGAGCGCTGTAAAACCTAGAACAAACAAACAAAATTTTCATTTATTTTTGTTTATAACTTTTTTGTTGGTCACTTGACGATAAAAAGTAATAGAAATAAAATTGTAGGAAATTTAATTTGCTACATTTTATGTTTGATTAAATTTTCTGTAAGGTAACTAGTTTACGAGATACAGCGCGAAAACCCTTTGCACCCCCTTTTCCAAGATGGCGGCCGGGGGACAAGGGTGCCGACCCCACAAACTTGAACTTAAGCTTCTACTGACCCCCCCTACACATTAAAAAAATAAAATTGCGTCCTCTGACAAATGCACACTAAGGCCTAAAAAATGTAACATTTTAATGGACTAAAGAGTCAAACGAGCCCAGTGATTACTGTCGTGGATATTTTTTTTAAAAACCAGTAGCATTTTTGTCGCTGACTGTACAAATGCCGGCCAATTTTACACGTACACAAGTGAATAATATGACTCCATAAACGAGAGAAAACAACCACCGAACCCATAATTTACATGGCGGTGGGTTTTTGTGGTCAATGGTCGGTGTCTTAAGAAATGTATGTTAAAACCTGGGTTTTGTGGAGAGCGGACATCATTTGACGGACAAGTGCGCAACATGTGGTATAACTTCTAACTTGTGGTATACTTTAGACCTTCTAACGTCTCAACTCTGGGAAGCGTCCCAGGGTGTGTCCTGAGCTGGAATGTTTGGATCATAAGTATGTGTCAACTCCTCGATAAAGTGTATGACAATGGACTTGATTCTGTTGTTTAGACTAACTGAAATATTATCTTTATCTATAATAGGCGATGTGTGTATGTATGAATGTTTCTTACAGACTCCGAAACGTCTGGACCTATTTCGATTAAATTTTTAGGAAATCTTCTGATTGGCCTAGAGAGCGATCGTGTGAAGTTTGGTAGCGATCGGGTTAACTCATTTTTTTTGCATTAATTCAATTTGCTATGGATATAGATTGTATCTTAGGAACGGACATAGGCTACTTTTTATGTATGTACTATGCGTGCGAAGCCGCCGGCTGAAGCTAGTGATCAATATTTGCCTAGTCTGAATTAAAGTAACATTTTTAAATGACACTTTTAAAATTACGAAATTGACGTGGGTTTGGCGTGTTTTATTAGTGTCATTTAAATTAACTGCGAAAATTTATAAAAAAATCAATCCAATAAAGGAGTAATAGATCAATTTGACGACCTCTGTGGCGGAGTGGGCTAAGGTCCGGCTGAGACGCAGAAGGTTGCGGGTTCAATTCCCGCCGCGGGACAAATGTTTGTATTATCTGCAAGTATTTGTCTCGGGTCTGGGTGTTTTTATGTATGATATGTATGAATTTACAAAAAAAAAACAGTATATAAGTAGTATATTAGTCATGTGGTACCCATAACACAAGCTCTGCTTACTTTGGGGCCAGATGATGCTGTGTGAAATGTCCGGGGTCATTCATTCCGGGGTCAATTTTAACTTATTTTTCAACTGTCATTTAAAACTATTACTATAATTTGGACTTTATTGTAAGCTAAGGAGATCGTATTTTACGAAAGTTTAGCTAGTTCTGCTAAAAAAGAGAATCACCACCAATGTCTTTAGAATCTTTCCATAAATAATCTCCTTCAAAAAGATATGGCCAGATGTCCTCGACACCTTTGACAGAGCTTGAGTCCAAGTGACTGAAAACAAGGAGAACTAAATATATTCCATCATTACTATATATATATATATATATATATATATATATATATATATATATATATATGTCGATGATGATCATGGTTATAATTCACGTCACGTCACGACACGTCATTTATAGCCAGGAATCATACCCTAACCTAATGAACCTGTGAACCTAATTAACTATATTATATAATTTTAGATATCATATATTATCATACTTAGGTATCTACACTTTTATCTGACTGCATAAAACGGCCGCTATTTTAAGAACCCCTAGCTTAACCGACGAGATTTACGGCTGAGTGTGGGGACAAAAAACCAATACAATTAATTAAAGCGAATAAGGTATTGGAAAATTGTTAAAAATTACTCTGTCGTCGCTAAGAAGATACACAAAGCAAGATGTCCACCGGTAACGAAACCTACCGAATTTAAGGACAGAATTACACTGAACTCAATTTATGTAAGTACCCTTAATTTTAATCTTATTATTAGACTTTTATTTAACTTTACAACACCCAATCATAAATATAATATTAATATTGTTTGAACAATTCACACAACACCATCTAGCCCCAAACTAAGCATAGCTTGTATCATAGAAACCATAATGACTGATAGAATACTTTTAAATAAAAAAAATGATTATTTGCGTGAAATGTGGTAACTTAAATTCTAAACACAGTTTATACACAGATAACTTATATACCTACTAAATGAGATCCACACATTTAGATAGGAAACCCAGTGCGCAAAAATTATACTTATAAAAGACTACACATTTTTTAATTAATTAAATAAACATTACAATAACTATTAAATTTAGGTATAAATTAATGATTTTACCAAAGCAAATGAAACCGAACCGACACCGCATGTACTGACTCGTCTTTCCTGCGGGTCTTGTCGGCAAGGTTGAGAGGTTAGTGTGGATACCTGGGAAGGCCTGCGCTATCAAACATAATCCCAGGCAGTGTGGCGGCAGTAGAGAGGAAACTTCACCCACCTCAGCTTGCTGGAGTGGATCCATGAACGAAAATTTTCAATAACAAATAACTGCTCTGTAACTTGGATGACGCCACCTATATCACCTCTCGAGCTTGGGTTAGGATGAATTGGCACCTAAATTCACCTAGTATGTAAGACGTTTTAAAGTGATCCTTGTGATTGTATTGAATAAATCATCTTTTGACTTTGACTTTGACTTCAACAGATGAACTTAGGCCAATGGTGATCACAGCATCCTGTCAGTGAATAAATAAATTGGCCAAGTGCATGTGACAACGCACAGTAAAAGCTTCGGAAGTCAGGAAGAATGACTAGTGATTAGGTCAAAACAAATTTAAACGTACAAAGCAAATAAAAAAAATAGTAAAAAATAGCTTGTTAATTTTTTTTAAGGTTTACAAATCAGACTGTTATCAAAATCTAATAGCTAATTTTCTGAACCTAAATATTTATTAAACGAATATATGTATCGCAAAACTGTTCGAGAAACCTCCTAGTGTCTTTAAAAGAGCTGTCCAACGATTTGCCACACTATGGGGTAGTCAAATAATTAAAAAAATAACCCCACTATGAAAAGTGGTAGGGGGGGTTTTTTTTTTTTTACCGTCTGAACGGCACTAACTTAAATATATACTGTCGCTATAATATTGCGACAACCTTCCATACTTTTATTCATACCTTAACTACTCCAAACGACTTACAAGATAAATTCAATTTACTTTGCAGGGGGGGTATTGATAAAAACTATATTTAGATTTTTTTATTTTATAACTTTGCCTACTAGTATGTACTCGTATTACGTGAAAAAATCACGATAAAACGAATAGTCTGATTAAGGGCGGACAGACAGACAGACAGCGAAACTATAATTAAATAATTATAGATCCTTGTAGACTTCGGAACCCTTAAATGTTCCACTTGAAGTTGGATGATGCTTATAAAATTTAGTACGAACCAATGCTCTAATATCGGAATACTCGAAAAACTTTTACTAAATCTGAATTTCAACAACATTTCGCTAATGTTAGAGTATTCTCTTTGATGCCGGTACTTTTTCTATGAATCAAAAATAAGTTCAAAGTCTTGTAAATTTGACAGCAGTGGCTTAAAATGAGGTTGAAATATTCTTCTTCGTTAGTGGCATGTGTCATAATAATGTAAATTTTGTGTCAAGTATTTATATTGTTTATAGTATGATGTCACAAAGTCGTATGTTGTAATTCGTAATTTGTTGTTTTCTACAAAATGGTGTCTTTCATATAAATAATTATACAGATTATTTTTGCTCGAATCACAAAGAAACACAAATCAAATCAAATCAAAACATTCTTTATTCAATAAAATCACAAGGACCACTTTGAATCGTCTTCTTACATGCTAGTGAATCTAGGTGCCGGTTCCTCCTAACCCCAGTTCAAGAAGAATCTGGCAAGAAACTCGTCTGGTCTTAAGTCATAACACGTTTTTGTATGATCCTTGCCAATATTGTTACGGATGCCGAGTCCAGTTGGAGCAGACTCATCCCAAACTTTTTTGTCATCTAAATACAAAACTTTTACTCCAATTATTCACACCGAGTCAATAACTCTAGATTTATTTAAATAAAAACACCAATATTACTAATAATATCAGATATAACTCGAGACAAATAAATAATATAAGAGTGCAATGTTTGCTTCGCAAGACGCTGAAAAATCCTAGTTGAAATCTTAGGAAGCGTTTTTTGAAGTGACAGGCTCAGGAATTTATGAAAGAAAGAAAGAAAGAAAAGTTTATTTCGTGTCTTGTTATATCATATAAGTACTTATGAACTAACAAGTAAGTAAATTTACAGCAAAATTGGTCAGCATGTGTTATGAATAGCGTTTAGAGCGCTCTTATAACGCTGGTCTCCGTGACGCCTTTATAAAGTCTTTAGGTGCTAAGGAGTGCCAATTTCCAACATGCTGATCAAGTGACCATTACGTTAATACCTCCAATCATATTGCTCGTAATGTGACCAAATTATCAGTTTAAGACTTCAGTAAAATTTAACTTTTCTTCAAAATGAGTCGTTAACCGCCCATACGGCTCACTGTTACTGCAGTTTTGTACATCGTAAAAGAAATCACTTAGCTTACTTGCTTGAAACATAGTACGTAGTGCGTTTACAGATCAACGGAGATGCAGATGCAACAATCAGTCAACATCATAGCGATTATAGAACTCTTGATACAATCAATGTCTATCAGTTTCGATTGGTAATAGGCATTATTTTAACGAATCGCTCGAGTATTACGTACGTTAGTTGTCCATTCCCATATGACAGCATGTTACAATCAACATCAATCTTCCGTAATACCAATTCATAAGTAGTAACTAAAAGCAGTTAGTATCAATGTTTTGATAGTATCAGAGTTATATAATCGCCTGGGAGATAGGTAACGGCAGTGCCATCTGACAGCTTCCGTGCTTCAGAGGGCATTTTAAACTGTCGGTCTTTTAAAATTTGGCAGGCCATGACGATGGCCTAATAATGCCGTCACAAGAGTTGAACTCATAGAAAGTAGTGTTTAGTGCTTAACCTAAAATGTTCGGAGACATGTGCCAAGTGCACGAAAGGAGCCTCAGAGGCGCACTTTAATCCATTCACGACACTGGTTAACTAGTGACACGATTAGAAAAATAGTCTTTTTGGAACTTTTTAGTTTTTGTTTGGTTGTCTGGAAGATTGCTTTCAGCGATAATGCTGACCACCATAGAGAGAATAAAGGATTTTTTGACTTGCTAACGACATTTGACGAATGAGGGCTACATTGAAAATAGTGTATAATTTCGCCTGACAGTAAATTCCAAATTAAAAAATAAAATGACGACTACAAGCTGTTGACTTTCACACACTAGTTACTGATCATGCTAGCTGAGCGGTTGACAACGTCGTCAGTCATAACTAAGCCCCGAGTTCGTACTCTATATTCTACTTGCAAAATAATTAATTTCATTTAACATTTTCAGTTACCTGAATAAACCGAGTAATTACCACCCGAGTAACTTATTTTCATTTGTAATAGCCCTCATTTTTTTTCATAAATCGACCTACGGTTGACCATCTCGTTTGGTGAAACGACGATGCGGCGACGATGGGGCACGAAAGTCGTAGTCACATATTTACTTGAATGTAGTTTCAGGAAAGACAGACGATGGCAATGCATTCCATTCCTTGGCTGTGCGCATTATAAATGTGGAAGCCAAGCTCATTGTTCGTAAGTGTGGTAGCCTGAAAAGATATGGATGGTATTGAGCGGTACGACTTATTTGAATATTTTCTGACTAGTGTTGCTAAATTATGACTAAAAGTAAGTTTCATGTTGAAAATAATAAATAAATAATGCCTGACATTACACAAAGCGTCATTTAGCCCTAAAGTAAGCAAAGCTTTTGTTATGGGTACCACATGACCGATATAATTATCGACTATATACTTTTTTGTAAATACATACATATTATACATCGAAAAACACCCAGACCCGAGACACATACTTGCATATCATACAAACATATGTCCCGTAGCGGGAATCGTAACCTTTTGCGTCTCAGACGGGTATTCGCCTTTCGCGCCACAGAAGTCGTCAATTGCTCGTTTAAAGGTATTATATTAATATCGACAATATAATGTGAATGAACAAAGATGGCATCAGATGGAATCACAGTGTGAGGTTAATGGTGTCAGTTGGGTTTTGAAATGTTACACTTCTGCTCTACTTTACGGCCGTTATTGACGACGGCAGAGATTCCAGAGACTTCTTCGCCGGCTGTGATGTCGCCGGCCTAAATACCGATGCACTGTATACGACTCGGCAACAGTAGGCCGATTGTGAATCAACGAGGAAGCGTGTTTTTCGATACGGGTCAGCTTTTGATGTAGAGATGGGATCGATCGATGATGCAATATCGATATCGATTAGGAATATGTAGTTGTTAATTCCAAAATTTAAGAGAAATCGAAATATATAATTAATAAATAAAAAATGCGTGAGTGTCGTGGAACACTCGGTTGGAACAAAGTTCCTATCGTAGTTTATTATTATTGATAAACAAATACAAATAAATGAATTACTAGCGTCTGAGAGCAATTAAATGAAATGCAGAAATAACGAGTGAATTGAAGGATAAGATTGAATTGGTAGGAAAATTCGTAATCAATATATTTTTTAGAGTCGTGAAAATATTTTTTTTTGTACCTACATCATTCAATTCATCTAATTCATTGGTTCATATAATTAATTCATTCGTCACCCTATGGATAGCCGTCTACAGTAAAGAAAGGGCTGTGACGGAAATTCATGACGGTAAAATCTTACACTTTTTTTCGTCGTCACCCATCCGCCAAGTCCGTACCGTGTGATGAACTTCGTTCCAAAAATGGCCAAGCGGAGTATCCACGCACAGTGAGGGCAATAAAAAAGGATAAAAATGACTAGTGATCTTGTCCTAAATCTATTAACAACATTGTATTTTAATAAAATAAAAAAATTATATGGGGAATTTAGAATTTTCATTTTGAAAAATTTTGAAAATTTTTCATTAAAAAAAAAATAATAATTTTAACTTCTTTAAGTTACTTTGAAGTAACGTTTTACTTAAAAGTTGAATATATGATTAAATTACAAGGAAAATTATCTCGGATAGCAAGGCTTTACCAGATCGTTACGGGTTTCTCCAACCGTAGTTTAGCTAGTAGGTTCAAAAAACCTCCTAGTATCCTTAAAAGACCTCTCCAACGATATGCCACATGACGTGGTAGTAAAATAATAATACAATCTACCTCAACTTACATCCGCTACATGTAAATTGGGGTAGATTTTTTTATCCCTAAAAAACATTTTCTTAAAAGATTAATTAATTAATTCATAGCTTTGTAGGGGCCACTAATATGTATTACTATGCAAAATTGTAAAACGATAAAATTGATCATACATTTAGCGAAACTATAAAGGTTTCTTGCAGACTTGGAAACACTGAAAGCAGTTATACATACATTGTTTAATAATGAGAGCTGTGGACTTTGTGTAATGCATAAAAAAAACTTACACAACAGACTCCAGAATTTATTCTCCACGCAATAATTGAGAAAAACTAAGGTATCATATTATAGTATCATACACAGGCTCATATTTCTTTTTTACTTACGAATAACCAAATTACGTTGCTGTGCAATAAAGAATCCCATTACCTGTGAACAAAGAAATACAACATCAGACATGCTCGAAATAATTCAGCTCTAACGAGACGATATTATTCATTTACATTCTTCAAATACCGCATACCGTAAAGTAAGAATCCCAAAGAACACTTGGTTTGTCTTTATTTGATCTGTTTGCTAATACCAAACATATACTAAATATAATAAATATTGCTAGACAATGCACACAACACCATCTAGTCTAAAACTAAGCATAGCTTGTATTATGGTGACTAGATGACTGATAGAATACTTATATATTTTTAAATACATACTTATGATATTTTATAACACCCAGACACAACAAACACCTATGTTCTTCACACAAATGTTTATCCTGGAAGAGAATCGAACCCTCAATTTACAGCGCAGAAGGCAGAGCTACTAACAACTGAGCGGACAGGTTATCAAATGAATAGGCAAACGTCGATAAAACCAAATTTTACATTTTATGGTGAGGCGTCGGCGGCAAATTATCTTATGTATGGAAAAAAATGTCTTTATTTACCAGTTGGTGGCTCTATTTGCTCGTTAATTAAAGGAAAAGAAAGAAAATATAGTATTACTATAATATACTAGCTGCTGCCCGCGACTTCACACGCGTGGTACCTACAAAAAAAGTAGCCTATGTCCTTCTCCAAGGTCCCATATATTTCTATACCAAAAGTCATCAAAATCGGTTCAGCGGTTTAGGCGTGAAAACGTTACAGACAGACAGACAGACAGAGTTACTTTCGCATTTATAATATTAGTAGAGATTGTAATATATTTTCAATATTTTTTCTCCTACTTCCTCGTTTCAAATTGTTTTTAAGGTTATTTGAAGCTTAATATTCAAAAATCATCATCTTCTCCTAAAGTTGACGTCGTTTTCACTTGCAGCTTACAATAATAAGCAAAGCAAGCTAGTTGAAATATTTCACGTTAAACTTTTTTCAGAATTTCCTATTTCAATTTTTTTCTGATAAAAAAAACGTGTGCTTCTCGGGACGCCCGACAGAAGTGATAACTTAAACCAATCTAACTAGCGCTTTTGGTTAGAGTGAGAGAGGAGCCCGGCGCTTAAGTAACGCGTTACGTAACCAAGCGGTTTACTCTCCCATAAGAAGTTATCACTACAAAAATCGCGTTTTAATCGCCGTGAATACGCGTCAAAATCATTTACTCAGAAAGTCGTCTTAATATTAATTTTTGTCTTGTTCTGTAAATATGTTCTATCGACAACGAACAACACTATCATTTACATCACTGTCCATTGCTGAGATTTGGACAGCGTTGCGTTCGTTACCCAATTTTTGTTTGCAGTTACCCAGTTTGAGTAATGCATTGTTTCAAACAATAGTTGTTTTTGACTGTTTTCGGAGCCAGAAAATTAATTCGTATCTTGTGCTCGTTTGTTTTATAGACATGAGTTATTGCGTGGTAGGTTACTAAATGTAAGGAGTACAGCTGAACGTGCTATGTCTTGTTCAAGTTTTGTTGCATACTGTCTCATACCGTGTCTTTTGTTACCTACTGTATGCCTTATACATAATTACGTTTAAAAACTAAAAATAAACCGACTTCATTGAATGAAATTTGAGCCTATAATACATTTTTAGTGGAAAGTAGATGTATTTTGTATATATATAATATGGGTAGGCCAAATAAACGCACTGCTCCAATGAGACAGCGAGGTATCGAAGTACACGAAAATATCATCGATGTATACAATATTAAAATTTTCGTTGAATTTTCAGCTCGACCGATTTAGATAAAATTTGAATGGTAGGACCACCAGTGAAACACCACCACCCTTTCAAACAAAAAAAAAATCAAATGGGCTCAGGCGTTTTCGAGTAATCGGTGAACATACATAAAAAAAAAAGATTCCGACGAATTGAGAACCTCCTCCTTTTTGATGAAGTAGGTTAAAAAGTACATACTCATGAGTAGTATTAGAGTAGACTCAGATTTGATGAGTAGTACCTATGAAAAATATTGCTTCCCTAACAAGATATTTTGTTTTTTGTCAAAATAGTCAAAGTCAAAGTCAAAAGATACTTATTCAATACAATCACAAGGATCACTTTAAAACGTCTTACATACATACTAGGTGAATTTAGGTGCCAATTCATCCTAACCCAAGCCCGAGAAGAACTGGCAAGAAACTCGTCTTGGTCCTAGCGCTTTTTTACATGATCCATCTTATAATTACCTTAACTACGAACTACCTTATAGAATTATGATAGTCTTAAAAATCTAATAGCACATTCTTGCGTAACTCGTCAAACACTTCAGAGTTCCTCCAAAATAAAAGATCATCCATTAAAGTGTTCCGTCTTCTCATCCGGCCCAAAATTGGACCAACACGTGTTGGTTCGTTTCATAAAGATGGGTCGTCAGTAACAGTGTTTGAAGCGAGCATTTTGGAGCGAACAAACAATTTGTGCTTCCGGATTGTGTATGTTACTCGACTCTCCACGATGCTTTGTATCTTTTTTAATAAAATGTGTAAGGATAACGTTGATGTGCCAAAACATTTTTACGACATTCGCAGTCAATTTTGGCAAAATATATGATACAATGTCATCAATATTGTTATAAAATCGGCGAATGCAAACTGATTCATACATATTGTTTTTTACTATATAGTATAAACATTTTAAAGTCTAACAAAAATTTGGTACTATTAAAATTTAATTTAATTGATCAATGAATTATTATAAAAAAAAGAGAAGAATATCATTGCTAAAACATAAAGATTTAAATTCTTTGTCTTTCGAAATAAAAAGTTAAAAGAAAACTTCAAGTCCTATTCAGCAAAATTAATTTACGATAATCCAAATTCTAAACGAAATACCCAAACTTAATTCCGAGTAAGTGAAGATAAATGGTGTCTTATGATAAAAGAAATACGTTGGGCCTCTTCAAATTAATTTGAAGACAGACATGGCCAATGTTTTGTATTATTTAGCAAATTCTTAATTAAAGTGGTATTTTTTTGTAACATCTTTTTGATCATTGAGTCGTTTAGCTTTGCAGGTAGAAACTTTATGTATCTACCTGACAATCATGAGATGAAAAAACAATTTAACTTACTCTTAAGTTCATGCTTTCAAACGATGCAGGAAAACATCGTGAGGGTTTCCTTAGACACACTAAGGAACATCCTAGAACTAAAAGTTCAATGGTGTATGTTATCGGTTAGAGTTCCTAAAAATTATGACTGGCTTGCAACCTACCACGTATGGAATGCTATTTTACAAAGGCATAGGCATGTATAACCCTCATTCGGATCCTCAAAGATCTCAATGACTACAGATCAGAAATGTCTTAGGGACTAGTCATGAGCGTATTTCTTAATTTATTTTCCTTTTTCTTATGTATGTCTAAAGTAACAATGACAACTGAATTAAAATTCGCCAAACACCCTCTAATCATCTAGTTCTTGACCTACTAGTTCTGCGACTATGACTCATGACTACATCATCTTTAGTCATCCATCCTTTTCACACGCAGTATTCAAAATATATCCTTCTCTTTTTATCACTGTTTCAACTAATGTCTTGAACATGTGTTTCATGATTATTCAAAGACCTTCAAATAACCCATTGTGAGGTAACGAACAACTGAGCTAACACCATTTGACTCCATAATGTTTCATTGTTACATAAATTCTCGTCATTGGAGTTTAAAGTTTTGTCCTTTGGTTAAACTTCTGAATTTTTCGAGGAATTTGTATAATACTTACCTACCTTACACAAATGGGGTGTTCGTATTTTCAACCAGAATTATTACATACAAACATTTATCAGTATCTATAATCTCTGTGTATAATTTCCGTCACGACACAACCCTTTCTTTAGTATAGATAGTTATCCATAGGGTGACATGAATTAATGAATTAGATGAATAAATGTACGAATTAATTAGTTGAATGAATGATGATGCATGTACAATAAAATGATTATTTTCACAACTCGAAAAAATATATTAATAACGAAATAGTGTCTTCAATTTATTAATTATTTCTGCGTCTCTTGCTCTCAGACGCTCGTAATAAATGCATTTGTATTTGTTAATCAATAATATAATACGTTTATCAATTATAATATACTACGATAGGAACTTCGTTCCAACTGAGTGTTCCTCGACACTCACGCATTTGTTATTTATTTATTTATTTTTATTATATATTCGGTAAAGCCAGTACACACAATAATAATAATAATAATAATCCTGGACATTTCACACAGCATTATCTGGTCCCAAAGTAAGCAGAGCTTGTGTTATGTGTACCACATGACTGATATACTACTTATATACCTTTTTTTTTTTGTAAATACATACATATTATACATAGAAACACCCAGACCTGAGACAAATACTTGCAGATCATACAAACATTTGTCCCGTGGCGGGAATCGAACCCGCAACCTTTTGCGTCTCAGCCGGATTTAAGCCCACTGCGCCACAGAGGTCGTCAAATAATAAATCTAAGGTACTTCATTTTGATAAAGCACCTAGCTTGGACGAGTTGATATAGTGTGCAACCAATGTATTTAGCACTGTTATATATTCTGTCGGGTAACGGTGCGTTAGATAATACCAGTTTGTACGTCGTGTGAGGTGCAAATGATTAAGTGTATCATATGGTTGATCACCTGGGGCCTATTCGAAGATTTGTTACATACGAATGCAGTCAGAAAGGATTGAGAGATGATTTTTATATAATTGGGATTACAAATTTGAACGAATTAAAAAGGTCAATTCTTATTTGAAAATACTTATGAGTATCATTTATTTAAAATAAATAGGCCAAGCGTGTGTCAGGCAATGTACAGTGAAGGATTCCAATGTCAGTAAGGGTAAGGGTAATGACTAATCAAATTAGTGTATCTAGACTAGAATCTAGGTACATTATACTATTGTTAGCAAAATACAAAAAAGTAGTATGGATCTTACATTTCCTTTTTTAAGGATTACAAATCATGCTGTTTCTCACTAATAATTTTCATTATAATTTCAGCAAGATTCTCCATAATTTTGAAAACTTTAAGGGCCATTAATATCTATTATCGTAGAAATGTTCATTATGATAACTCTAATAGTCTGCTCTGGCGAACTGTAAGACATAAAGACACAGACAGATAGACAGACGCGTATGATGAAACTACTCGTATAATGGTGGTTGGACTTCGGATTCTTAAAAGCACAATTTAAAATAAATAAATAAATAATAATAATACATATTGGTGGACAATGCACACAACACCATCTAATCCTAAACTAAGCAAAGCTTTTATTATTGTGACCAGATGACTGATAGAATACTTATATATTTTATGCCACTTTTTAACACCCAGACACAGAACAAACACCTAAGTTCTTCACAAAAATGTTTATCCTGGGAGGGAATCGAACCCTCAACCTACAGCGCAGAAAGCAGAGCTACTACCAACTGAGCTGACAGGCCAGTCAATAACAGGTAAAGCTATTTGCAATATTTTTGCATATAGCTTAAACAATGAAATAAACATATCACACATAATCTATGAACTTAATTTTCACTCAAAACGGGATATTTACCATGAAAAAAGAAAATAAAAACTCTATATCATATAAATAACCCGTTTTGAGTTGCACATAAGTGTTTTACAGGACATTTGCGTACTTCTAATTCATACGAAGGCTATCATAATATATCTCGCGTTTATGTAATTAGACAGTCATTATGAGTAGTGGCTGTGTCGGCATTGTTGAATATATTTTATGGACTCGAGTGTCAATTGAGTATTTGGGTCGTACGATGATTATTTTGTTTTATGGTGTGGGAGCAGCATCATTGTTAGCAATATGAATAGCTGATCAACTTATCTCAGATATATTTTATTTTATTATATTCGTTTTATGAAAACATACAGCTGTGTATCATATCAGCATAATTTTAATAATCAAATAAGTAATATGCAAGGCATATATTTTACAGAGTGCCAATTAATAGTTTCCACATGTAGTTAAAAAAGAAAATAAGTAAGTAGAAATACAATAGCAGCAACTGATTTTAGAAAAACAATATATGAGATTTTGAAGAACAATAAATAAAACCAAACAATTAAATATAATGAGAAAACTACGATTGACTAACAAAGAAGAATTTATCATTGAGTAAACGCTTTAACTTACTTATTGTGTTGAAAATGTCAATATCAATATTTGCCTTTGCCAAAGAGTTGAAGGAGGAGCATGCTTTGATTATGAAAGCATTTTGCCTATAATTCGTTTTGGCTGCTGAACGTGTAGTTATAGGATTTCTTAACCCAATCACAGCTCGCAGTTCCAATAGTTCTAGCAACTCCACATAGGAATATACAAAAAGGTTTTTTTCATCTTTTAAAATATAAGGCTGCTTAAAATATTGTAAATATCTGTATGAGTACGAAACATACCAGTACTATTGGATATATAAAATAATAAATAATGTATGTATAAATCACCTGCTGCCTGCTTTGCCCGCGTTACCTACGTAAAAAGTAACTAATTTCAGGTCCACATTATACTATGCTTCACCCTTATCCATAATTTTTGATTGAGTAACAAATAAATATTCAAACATGCATACAAACTTTCACATTTATAATATTAAAAGATTCTATTTTCATAAATATTATAGAAGGTTCTCTTAAAGGGCCGTCAATTAACTTGATGCTTGTTTTGTTACTGGTCATTCGAACCTTTAAAGTTACAAAACAAACTACATTTAAATTGTTATAAAACTGTGTCTTTTATCACCGCTTTAAGGTTCATTTCGGAATGTTTTATGTTGCAAAGTTTTAAAGCTACAAGTATCTTTGCCAATAATGTTTGTAGTAAAAACACAATTTTACTTGCAAATGCGCAAAGGCACTCAAAGGATACATTTAATAGTTCGTGTATCGAATAAAAACCTAAACGGTACATCTTTATGTTCACTCTATAATGTGAGGAGTATTCTGAAATAAGGGACATTGTTACAAGACATATAAGGTTATGCTCGGAAATGTATGAAAATATCATTGAGCGAGATGACATCCAATCCGCGTTTAATCTCGTTGAAAACTTTTGTTAACCAACGTTAAGTTTTGGATTTGACGTCATTTCTTCCAATGATATTTTTCCGAGCATAGCCAGCCTAAACAAATAATTCAGTTAAGTTATGTTGTGAAAAAATATTCTAGGTGTCGACTAAATCGCTCCAAACGACATTTTTGTAATTTTTCCGAGCATATCCAGCCTGAACGTCAAATTGTCGCTCAATTATGTATTGAAAAAATATTTTAGGTGTCAACTAAATTTACATTTCGTATTGAGAATAATATATATTTTTACTAAAAAACTGAGAAACAGCTTCCTAACCCTGAATATCAAAACCTCTGAACTCAAATAGCCAAAAAAAACCCTACTCTAATTATGATACATTGATACTTTTCAATGTATCACAATTAGATCTGATCAACATAAAAATGCAGCTCAATTGAGAATCTACGTCTTTTTTTTTAATACTTTACGAGACAAACAGAAATCTGTTTTTTTTATCAGAAAAATCTGATCCTCTGGACTAAAGATAGATTTTGACAGTTTTTCCGTAAATTTTATCAGACTATGAGTTTTGTAATACGGCTCTATTTATTAAAGAACTATCGATTGAATACGGCTGTGTTCCGAATAAGTCCCAGGTCAGCTAAAAGGCAATGTGGGCGTTATTACCTCTCTACCTCCGCAGCACTAACTATTCACTAAGCTGTGACCGCCCACGGCTTTCATTAACGCGTTATATTTTAAGTCGAATGTTGTGTTGAAGATAACAATGTAATAGTCCTTATTGATGAAATACAACATTTGGCAAGTCCCGTGTAAAAGGGAAGGGAAGCCTCGTTTAGATGGTTCGTTTTATTCGAGCATGCATAATAAAAATCCCAAATTTTTATAGTTATAAACTGAAATAATTGGCGTTAATAAAAATTGAAATGATGAAGGGCGATGGCTTCGCAACCTGTTCGCCATAATGTGAGGGTATGCCCCCAAATATAATGTTAGGCCGTGGCTTTTATTAGCCCCTTTTGACATTCTTAAAGAACTAAGTATCAAGACGTATGAGGCGAAGTCTGTTGAACACTGGAATTCAATAAATAAATAATGCCAAACATTTCACACAACATTAACTGGCCCTAAAGTAAGCACAGCTTGTGTTATGGGTACATGACTGATATACTTTTTTATGTAAATACATTCATATTAAACATAGAAACACCCAGACTCAGATTATTGTCAGCATTTCTATTTGTTTTGATAGTCGTAATATTTTTTGATGTGATAACGTCTTATAAATCGATGAACGCCGGCTGCACGCACGAAAAAGAATGACTCATTGTCACGTTCCGCCTGAGCCGAGTTTGCAAGCGAGAGCGCGTTCATCAATATTTTCTTATGACGTTATCACGTGAAATTATCATCCGTAAACCGACTATACAGACAACCATTTTCTTTACTAACGATCAGATACCATTAGATCCTAACTTAACCGACTGTTTTAGATTGTCTACATGTGTAGTCACGTGACGGTTGGCGCTTTTAGAACACCAAGACTTAACAAAATTGCGCGAAGTCTTCCACCCACATTAAGTTAATTTCCAAAGCACTTCAGCTACAGGATATGGCCCACACAGCTTCTGAAATGAGCTAAAAGCAACCTTATGCCTATAAAACAAGACAGCTGATTGATTGTGAAGACGTAGGTAAATCAATGGTAGATATTGTTCAATATCGAGACGAGACTGTTTCAAGGATTGTTTCTATCGTGGGAACATGGTTTTCCTTGAGGTTACAAATGTATGTGTATCGAGTTGATAGCGAGTATAACGCAAAATATTCTTTCAAAAACTAAAGAAGAGAAGAAGAGAAAACTGACTTAATTTAAGGCAATTTTAATGCAAATTTAATGCAATGCCCATAAAAATACAACTGAATTGAGAACCTCTTTCTTTATTTGAAGTCGGTTAAAAAAGTTTTTTAAGCTTTTTAATTATTTTACCACTTTTCAAAATTCGTAAACACTAATTAAAAGTTACAGGAAAGCAAAATACGAAATTTTGAATTTTTTTCCTCTTTACTTTTTAACGCTATCTGATTAAAAAACTAAAGTACTGAACTGGTTGTGATGAAATTTCTAAGGGACCAACCGGAAAGTATATCCTTTCACTTAAAAAAAACTCATTATTGACGGAGTTATGAGGTAACAAACATAAAAAAAACAACCGGATTAAAAACCTCTTTTTTTTTAAGTCGTGCTATTGTGTGGTCTAATCTTGAACTTTGTAGAGTCAGTTCATCACGAATAGAGTCGTGAGTCATTGCATTTTTTATATTATATCATCGACATAAATGTCACAACAGAACTCTTCTCTTAGCGTATACACACTCAAAGACTTTTTATGTGACTTTAACTAAGAAAATAAACTCGTAATAAAATAGCAGTAGCCTAGGCTACATCATTGGTATGCTCTCATGTCTTGATGACTCAGCACCAATTGAAGGCATCCATCAATGACTAAGTAATTAACATTACAAATACCAAAGTGAAATACAATACAAATAAAAATGACTCATTTTTAACATTAGCAGGCTTAGGCTGAGAAGCCGTTGGTTTTATATAAATAAATAAATTTGTTATTCGTGACCAATATACCATCCAGTCCTATGAAGCTTATACTATGCGAGCCTCTGGTTGTGTTGGGTCTTTAAAGTATCTTATCTTGTAATGTACTTGTCTTCTATATCTGTAAAAAGCGATGTGTGTATGTACGTATGTATGTTTCCTATAGACGAAACGGCTATACCGATTTCGACCGATTTCTAATTTTTTTTAAGGAAATCTTCAGATTGGGCTAGCGGGTCATCTTGTAAAGTTTGGTAGCGATCGGATCAACAGAACTTTTTTTATTTGCATCAATCTAATTTGGTATGGATTTAGATTGTATCTTAGGAACATTGGCTACTTTTTATGTATGTACTATGCGTGCGAAGCCGCGGGCATAAGTATTACTATACTTTGTATTCATCAAACCGAGGCTGGTTTGCACATAAGCAAGATCGATTGAGTCCATCATGAGGACTCAATGTGGATTGATAAATGGCAATGTCTTTTAGAACTTAGACATCCTTAACCTATAAAATCCTACTAGCTGGTGCCCACGACTTCGTCTGCGCGTAATTCTAACGGTTTTTGCAGCGCACGCAGAATAGCTCGCAGATGGCAGTTTTTTTCTACTTAGATGACACTTATCGTTATATTTTGGACAATTCACACAATATCTTTATAAATTATAGCCTATGTGTTATTCTGATGTATAAGCTATATTATTGTAATGTTTCATTAAAATCCATTCAGTAGTTTTTGCGTGAAAGAGTAACAAACATACATACAAACTTTCGCATTTATAATATTAGTAAGGATATATCCTATAAATCCCATATATCATTGGTATATATTATAATTTATAATACATCTTTCTGGGTGGGTATCTATACCTCTATTGTTTAGTTTTTATTATGTTTCACACATATATATAATACTAGCTGTTACCCGCGACTTCGTATGCGTTTTTGGAAGGAATGCATTATGTGCATCTCAAGAACATCTCATAAGTATAATCCCCTATTTTTCCCCCCCTTCGGCAATTATTTTGCAAAAACGTTAAAACACATATTTCTTTATTTCTTACCAAAAGCCTAAATATTAATTTTCGGACCCCTAACTTAAGGAAATATGAGTTGCCCAAACAAACTTTCATCCCCTATTTTACCCCTTCAAGGTGGTTTTTTAAGACAAAAAGTAGCCTATGTTCTTCCCCCAAATGCAATACATCTTCTTACCAAATTTCATCAAGATGCGTTCAGCCGTTTAGCCGTGAAAACGTAACAAACCGACAGACAGAGACACATTCGCATTTATAATATTAGTATAGATATATTTATTTATATTTATATATATAATAGAATAGACGTTCATTTGTTACATTGAATCAATGGCTTTACTATCGTAAGACCCTGTTTAAGTCACCTCTTATTTGGTATCTCCAAAAATTCTTACATTATGCACAATGTTCCTGTAACTACCCTTCATAAGGTTGAATATGCCTCTAACAGTTAAAACTACTCACATATAAACAAGTTAATTAAATTTGATGACTCTTTGTGTCCTTCTAATAGCGAACTGAATCTATTTTCGTTCATTAGCTAATTAGCAATAACTAGAAAACATGTTAAGAATTTTATGACGTGAGGAAACTTGTTGGCAATTGAAAAACATGTCACTGAGGCGCAGCGCAAACGAAGGCAATTTTTGTTACCGACACGGCACTCCATCACAGGGAATCGTAGTTGCTGTGGCCTGTCGCGGTGAATCTGACAGGTGAATCTAAAACATTCACCTGTTGCTACTACTGGTCATTGGTACAACTCGTTGCTTATTTTCCGTCAGTACAATTAATAAGGAAATTTGTTAATGTTGCTTGTGTCTTCAACAGACGACTTTTAGTTTCCACTTGCCGAACACTTTTTGACCGAACACTTTTTGATCGTCAATGAGTAAGTGTTAAGTGGAAGCAATTGGACACAAAAATATTTACGTGTACGCAGGGAATAGATGATTTAATACTGGTTCGATTGAATATTCATCGGTTGCTTGTATCCGACACAAGACACCAAAATGTCCACGTTTGCGCCCTGCATTATGGTCCTTATTATACTTATATTATTATTATACTAGCGACCCGCCCCGGCTTCGCACGGGTGCAATGCTGATACTAAATATACTACAGAATGTCTGTATATACAACGTTATCTAAGAGAATAACATAGCCAAAGAGATAGATATATACATATTTGTGTAGACCTTTTTAAATTGTATAGTACTGTAGTACATTATTTTGATCTATCTCGTAGGGTTCAGCCAGGCGTTTGCAAAAAAATTGTTTATTTACGACATCACATTAGAAACCTCTAAAATTATCAGTGTTTCTTTACCATATATTATGCATGTATTATACATATAAACCTACCTCTTGAATTACTCTATCTATAAAAAAATGCATCAAAATCCGTTGCGTAGTTTTAAAGATCTAAGCATACATAGGGACAAACAGACAGCGGGAAGCGACTTTGTTTTATATTAATCAGTGATATTATATATATATATATAGTATTATATAATACAACATAACTGAAAAACAGAACTAGAACTATGATTAGGTTATTTGACAGTTTTTACATCAAAACTATTAAAATACCTAAGTATGCAGTTCTTGATCTGAGTTTGAGTTTTGTTCTGAAATAAGAGGCCTCAGAAATCGAAGTTATCTGAAGGGTCTACCTACCACTCTGGGTCAAACTTTAGCATCTGCATCGGTTTCGAGAAGTTTTGGCACGATAACTATCCGGTAGCGGCTTGTCACGGTCGGTTAGTATATTTTTTTAAGGAGTTACGAGTACATTCATAGCATTCCTTATGCTGGTATAATTACGTTTTAAAAACTAAAAAGAAACCGACTTCATTGAATGAAATTTGAGCCTATAATAAATTTTTAGAGGAAAGTAGATGTATTTTGTATATATATAATATGGGTAGGTCAAATAAACGCACTGCTCCAATGAGACAGCGAGGTATCGAAGTACACGAAAATATCATCGATGTACACAATTTTTAGATTTTCGTAGATTTTTCAGCTCGACCAATTTTGATAAAATTTAAATGGCACACTATAACCTGTGAAGTATACCCTTTCAAACAATATAATAATTTTTCAATTCGGCTCAGGTGTTTTCAAGTAATCGGTGAACAAACATTGCGAAACGAATTGAGAACCTCCTCCTTTTTGATGAAATCGGTTAAAAAGTGAGATCTGAAAGAACTCTGTGGCGCAGAGACGCAGAGAGACAAATGTTTGTGTGAACTGCAAGTATTTGTCTCGGGTCTGGGTATTTTCCTATGGATAAAAGGTATGCATTTACAAAAATATACTATTTATATACATAAGTAGTAAGAGTATATCAGTCATGTGGTAACCATAACACAAGCTCTGCTTTCTTTGGGGCTAGAAGACGTGGTATTAAATGTCTGGCATTATTTATTTATTTACGTCATTTGGAGAGATGACGTCATTTTTATTTTTTCCGAGTCTTCTTTCCGTTAAAATAACAATCTTCCTTACTTAAAGTTTCCTTACTTGATGGTAATAATAATGACACTTGAGGCCTATTCTGTCAGGGTTTATAAAGTTATCCTTATTTCAAATTTGAAACAATATTAATCGCTTTCAAATTGGAATGGACTTGATCGCACATGCGATTATGCATTCTCTCCATGTTTGTCATTTTCTAATGGATTCAAAATTACACATAATTGGAAACGTAAAAAAACCACGGAAACTAAAATCCAGAGTTAACAATCTTGTGAACGCAGTCACTCACTTTACGAGCGTGTGCCACTGTACAGAAATAGCAGTAGGTTACGTGCATTTCATTAGAGGCATTATGGGTCAGGAACATAAAATGAGAGTGAAAATGGAATGCTCTCTGTTAAAAGGGTTATTTACCTCCTTTTTACAATTAGCGTTTGCTTTTAATAATTTCACTCCGAAACTGACGATTGTGCATGCATAAGTTTCATAGCTATGATTGGTATAATATATGTATGTCTGTCTGACTTGGTAAGTCTGTCTTTTTAACCGACTTCAAAAAAGAAGGAGGTTCTCAATTCATCGGAATCTATTTTTTTTTTGTTTTTTACGTATGTTCACCGATTACTCAAAAACGCCTGAACCTATTTGGAAAATTATTTTTATGTTCCAAATAGTTCCCAGGTGGTCCCATATAAATTTTATCGAAAGCGGTCGAGCGGGCTATTTTCGTTGACATACCTCGCTGTCTCAATGGAGCAATGCGTTTAGTTGGCCTACCCATATTATAATATAAACAAAATACATCTTCTACTAAAAAAAACATATATCAATGAAATCGGTTTTCTTTTTTTTAAACGTAGTTATACTGTGTCTTTAATTATTATGGCGGTTCAAATTTCACATTACATCTTTTTTCGGTATTTTCATCATCATCACCATAAAAATATAAAAATCGTTTATCGTTCGTAGATAGGTACAAAATTGGTAAATATTTTAAACTAGCTGACCCGGCAAACTTCGTACCGCCTCAATAAATCAATATTTTTTTTTTCATATTTACTCACCTTTTAAATCTTCCCTGGACTTCCACAAATAATTCAAAACCAAAATCAGCCAAATCAGACCAGCCGTTCTCGAGTTTTAGCGAGACTAACGAACAGCAATTGATTTTTATTAAATAGATATCTTAAAACGCTAGGCTTACTAAAATCAATGGGTGCAAATTCAGCATCTGCTGTTAATAGGTAGGTAGTAGATTGGATTATACTATACTTAAGCATAAGTATTCTGATTCAAGATCATATATTTTTTATCTACATACGTAGCTCCTAGTTGTTCTATATTCAAAGTCAACTCAAGAGATACCTTATTCAATACAATCACAAGGATCACTTTGAAACGTCTTACATACTAGGGGAATTTAGGTACCAGCTCCTAACCCAAGCTCGAGAAGAACCGGCAAGAAACTCGTCCAGGTCCTAGCGCTTTTTTGTATGAAATCTTCTTCTATATCATCTTATAGCTACCTTAACTACGAAAAACTAATACAAAAGAGTTTATATATTTTAAATGAGTCTGTTAACTGTCTGAGGGTAGAGCGACATGAGGCCATGCATTCTTATCTAATAATAATATCCTTATCAATAATTCTATAAGGGTTTTATCAGTCATCTGGTTTTCCCATAAAACAAACTACAGCATCATCTACCCCTGCTTAGTTTTAGGGCTAGATGATGCTGTATCAACTTTTTCAACAAAATTTGTTATGGATTATTTATTTGTCCGCATAACGGTCTTTCGATGACTTTGACTCCATTCGTCTGTATAAAATAACTCTGGCCTCTAATTAAACGCAGATATATTCGTATTACAAGTTTACTAGACACCATGATATGGCACCATGATCATACACGATGGGTAGAGAGACTTTTCATTTGGACACATGATATTTTCCATCAATCCAAGATAACTTTACTCATTGAAGATAAGCACCAGCTCATCACACCACCTTTTCATAACATCCTTAATTATCTTTTTCTTCGTCTCCCACTTTTTCTCATAAAATTATATCTGACTTTGCGAACACCAATTGACATAACAGCCAATGACAGTTGACACTACTCACATATGAGCCTCTTAATAATTTAGCTATGGTTACATTACACATTTATTAAAATAACTTTAATTTAAAAATATGTAATTACTGAAATGTATACAATAATATACAATATTATAAAATACATACGTCATGTGAAACGGTTGAGTTATCTAAGTACCGTTTAAAACGATCTTTAGATAGCTCCACTTATAGAGATCACTCCCAGAAGGCAGCGTCTCCAAGACACTGACGGCATTGGCACGTTGAATGGCAATGCTAATACGCAGATAGGAACCAGCTCTTGGGTCACTCAATATTTCTAACGACGATGAAATAATTTTGAATTATAATAACTTGATTTTCTGCTTTATTTAAACTATGTCATACAAATGAGAATAACATCGTAATTACTGCTTGGGCAACTCCGTGGAATCGTGTCATTCGCGAGTACCCTTTGGTATTTATGTATAGGTATTTTCAGGTCAATGACATTGAGTAAACATCAGGTATTCCACGTAGTTCATATATATCTGCAAAATATTGTGTAAATTGATTGTAAAATGTTTATTTCCACTAAAGTAACTCACTGCTACCACAATTTATGTGTTACCAGCTTTGGTTACGGAGTCAATACGCCACACTTAAGAGTAAACTAGCCAATTATCTTTCCATACAAACGTCAAAGGATGATCACACCACCATCTGATGATGAACAACCAAACTAAGAATGACATCAATTTGTCTCGTCATAATCTGTGTTTGTATCAAAACAGAATTGAAAAAACAATATAGGTTTGAAAGATGCAAGCCTCAAAAAACTCGTTCCTCACATTTGATTTTAGCGCAAATTTTGGCTTAAATAAATAACATACGAAGTACGCAAACACCAAAATGATTCCAATACACGCATAGTTTGTTTATTTAATATTTAAATAACTTTATTTTGAATAAATACATTCATTAGTTTTTTCATGAGAAACCTTGAGCCAAAAGTCTGTTCATGATTTTTAAAACAGACGTTTTATGTTGAAATCAGTCTAATCTAATGATGAGAAATCATAATCATACTATCTCCTTACTGCTCATCTCTATCCTTCGTGTTCGTCTATACTTTTCTCACACTTTAGTAGTTGAAATAGCATGCATTTTAGCTGCGCCAACTTACAAGTTTGTGCCGCTGACTAGTGTATCCTTAATATAGTATTAAACTGATATTATTAATCTTTCAATTAAGCTTCTATTTTTAACGATTGTCACCAGATTTTGTTTGTTTATTAACTATTTGATATTTTTTCTTTTATAATTTTTACCTGTTTATAAGTTTATATGTTAGTTAAATTAGGTTTAGAGTTAGTTACTCAGTTCAACATAATTTATACTCAAAACGGAATATTTACCATGATATATGAGTTTTTCTGCTCTCCGATATATCATGGTAAATATCCAGCTTTGAGTTAAAATTGTGTTCCAAACTATGATAGTTGTAAAAGTTATGTTAGTAACATGTTAAACTGATATAACTTTTTTTATATTCCATCTTTATTATATGGTTTTGAGTCCGTCCAAAATGCACAAACAGTTTTAACGCTGTTTTACCTCGTAGGCAGAGAAACAATTACCCATTACCGTCTTTCTTACTACTCCTGCCTTACTTGATTTAAATAAGCCGTATTAACTACCATTTGTTTTGTTTATAAAGAAACATGACTCAAGGCAAGATTGACCATGTGTTTATTAAAATTTCTTGGAATAAACTGAGGAAAACCTCATACAAATTCTAATTCTATATCAACGTCCTATATTTACAAGATCGATTTTAAATCTGCCTACATCAGAAGCGGTTTGGTTTTTCCTGTCTGTATGTGGCTGAAAATTTCCATTTTAGTCATTCACAAAGAGCATTTGCTTGCTATCTATAGAGGTAGTCAACTTTAATATTCCTAAGACATACCTGCATAATTTAGTTTCAAATACTTTGATTTTTATATATTTTAAACTAGATGGCGCCACTAGAAAATATAAAACACTCTCTGTATTTTATAAGTTTTGTAAAAAAAAATGTTTTTTATTTTTAACCGACTTCAATAGAGGAGGAGATTCTCAACTCGATCGAATCTTTTTTTATGTATGTTCACCGATTACTCAAAGACGCCAGATCTGGAATTTGGAAAATTCATTTTTTGTTTCAAAGGGTACATTTTCCTATTAAAATTTTATCGAAAACGGACGAGCGGTTTTTAAAAAATCTAAAAATTGTATATGATATTGTTGATATTGATATTGTCGATGATATTTTTTATATATTCAATGATGTCGGTTTTCTTTTATGTTTCTAAAACGTAATTATCTATAAATATACGTAATCTGTTTTATAATATTTTTAATAAAATAATATAAAGCGATTTATAATATCAGACGGATTTCTTATACTGGCGCTAAGGCCAAAAGAAATGGGGTTAATTTGAGCGACATGATTTAGTATTGACATTAATTTAAAATTCTCTCAGTGAGAATCTATTACAAATAAAAAAACAAAGCCAAAAATGATAAATGATGATACATGAAACAATCAAATTAAATGAACTCTATCCCAGAACAGTAAGCTTAAATTTAATAGTACCGTAAGCAACTATATTTTTTGCCACATTATTACCAGCTCGTTAGCCAAAAAAAGAGACAAAAGACTTTTTGCCATGCCAAAAGGATTGCACGGTTTCATCAAAGACTTCCGTATCTTTCCATTCATATTTAACCTGTATTTTAAACTTTATTACTATGAAAAAAGAGTTCAAATTAACGAGCAAAAAACTTAATCGAGATATCCGCAAACAATCGTAATGTCGTGATTGGCTCGTATTATTCCAATGTTACCGTAATTTACAGTTCTGTTACATTATCAATCTTATATTCTGTATGATAAGGATCAATTTCTTGTTCAGAAACGGTAAAATTTAAGGTGGTGTTTCAATCTTTGACAGATTTAATGGTTAATAATATTCGGTTTGACACTAATTCATTTGTGCAGTGCTTCTGATTTGCATAATCTGTGGTCGCCATTGTCAAAGATGAGTTAATATCTTTCTTCGTATTCAGTGGAAACGGAATGACGATCGAGGTTTACTGTTGAATCATTCCTGGGACCATTCAATCAAGTATTAATCTTCGAAAAAACTGTGCCTCAAGCAGAAATAACTACATAAAAAACACTGACGGATGTTGCTGTCTGCCTACAAACATTATAATTTAAAAAAAAGAGTGACTTTAAAAAGAGGTTTTATATACCCATTGGTACTTATGTCAAATTGAATAAAGAATTCTGAACAGCATCATCTGGTGTTATGGGAACCCCATGACTGATATACTACATATATATGTTTTAGTACATTCATACATATATTAAATACAAAAACACCTTGTCTTGCGGTGGTTATCGAACCTGCAACCTTCTGCACCTCAGGCGGGTTTTCGCCCACTGCGCCAAATTATCGGTTGATGAAGCAAAGTTCACTTTCAAATACCGTGAGAATAATCAAATTATACCCAGTCCAAGCACTTTCAACAAACAAAGTGTTTGAACACCAGAAAGCAGAGAAATTATTTAAACATGTGAAAAGTTTGTCTTTTCTTTGTTTAGCACCTACCATGAGAGAATGATTACATAAGTTTAAAGTTTGTATTAGATATATGCATAAAGTTACGCATTTTTTGAAGTGATATCTTTTTATGGGAGGGTTAACTCTTCGTTACGTAACGCGTTACGGCGCCAGTCTGTGTGGATTTCCTTTCTCTCAAGCATACGGCAGCGGTAGGCAGGCTCTTCCTCTCTCACTGTAACCCTCAGCGCTAGTTAGATTAGTTTATGTTTTCACTTCTGTCGGGCGTCCTGAGATGCACACGATTTTTTTAGTCTAAGCACGCGATAATTATACCAAGTGGAAGAACTCTACAGTAAGAGTTGGTCTTTTTGGGAACAGTGCCAGATATTCTGCATATAAGCGAGCATTTCTGTGTCTAATGGAATTAGAAGTTTGCGCACTAGCGGAAAAAACCGCGTTGAAAATAAATGTTCTAGCTTAAAATAGCGCAGTTTAAACAGCGCGGATTAATTCTAGTGTGTGTTAGGCCTAAAGGTTTGAAAGGCTAAATCTAGTGAAACCACAGGGCGAATAGACAAAAGAACTTGTGAGGCCTGACAACGTGCGTGTGATACCTCCCGGTATCGCATGCGTTATAGTTTTCGGTAACCACTTAACTACTAGCCATTACGGGGACTGCCGAATGCTTGTTTGCTGGCTCAGCTGAGAATAATATAAAATACATGTGAAACAGTTGAGCTATCTAAGGACCGTTTAAAACGATCTATAGATAACTCAACTGATCCAAATCACTGCCTGAGGGCAGCGTCCCAAGACACTGGCAATGCTAATACGCTGAGCCAGAGAGAATCCAGCTCAAGGGTCTCGCAAAGTATCTATCTGTCTATATTTAAATAAATAGTTATAATACAGCAAAATTCACATTTATTTAAGCCAAATAGTACTTCATATGAACTGTTTTTGCCAGTAGATAGCAATTCATAATAATTACACCAAGCAGCAATAATTATTCGCAGATTATAAATTCAAAACGAGTAACGAAACCTGTTTCAGAGAATGTTGTTTACCGACCTTTGACAAAGTCAGCAAAATACCTAAAGGCGTACCTGTTTAAATATTGTCACAGTTGTTGTAACTTTATGGAACAGAATGGGGTTGTAGAACAATGTGTTTTAAAACAATAGGGTTGATTTTAGATTCAACAACGATTTTAGTGTTTTGGGTCCAACCACTGAAACATTTTAAAATTATTAAAGAAATGTACAGAATTTTATACATAAAAAATAAGGTTGATATATAAATTACAAAATAACAATATCCTGAGTATATGAAAATAGCGACTTTATCTAAATAAATAATTATTAAAACACAAGGCAAACGCAAGGAAACAGCACCAAAAAGTAGAAATTCATAATAAAATAATCTGGGATTACAAACTCACATTACTTATATCCCTAGTATATAATATTATAAATGTCAATCTGTCTGTCTGTCTGTCTGTCTGGCTGTCTGTATTATAACTAAACAAATAAATAATACCGGACATTTCACACAACATCATCTAGCCCCAAAGTAAGCTGAGCTTGTGTTATGGGTACCACATGACTGATTTCATTTTTTTTCCGTGATAACGTCTTACAAATCGATGAACACCGGCTGCATGCACGAAAAATTGTCACGTTCCGCCTGAGCCGAACGTGCTAGCGAGAGCGCGGAACATACGATAGAGAGGCACGATCGGCCTAAGCGTTCGGCTTGTGACGCATCTTAATAGGTTAAAAGTATGCAATTTTTCATCAATGTTTTCTTATGACGTTATCACGTAAAATCATAGTCCGTAAATCGACTTTACAGACAACCTTTTTTTGTAAATATTGGAGGTTCTTCGATTAAAACTCTAAAACCACTCAACTTAGAACCAGTTGGCTATTATAACTTCTATAGATATGTATATAAGCCTACAAAAAGTGTTTGAACGGACACCGATGAGATAAGACTTCATTTACTATTCAAGGATAATCCAAATGTTGTGTCTGCAGATTCAAATTTTATCTATCGAGAATCGGAGCTTGAATCGTTCATAAGGGTGTTTGGGTATCAATCAAGACGGATTACGGTTAAGCCTATTTAGACGAAAATTGGAACTGGATGAATCTATATCTATAAAAGGAGATGTGTGTATGTATGTATGTTCCCTATATACTCCAAAACGGATAAATTTCGATTACATTTTTAAAATATTCATATTGGCCTAGCCTAGCCTAGGTGATCCTGTGAAGTTTGGTAGCGATCGGATCAACAGAACTTTTTTTTGCATTAAAGACATTTCTGCTGTCAATCTGCTTTTGTTTTCATATCCGCATTTTTTTGACAAGTACGTCGTGTACTTTAATTCAATTATTATATATTTCAATGTGTCTCTGTGTAAGTTTTGTTTGTTTATTTGTTACCTTTTCACGGCTAAACGGCTGAACGGATCTTGATGAAATTTGGTATCGATATAAATTGTATCGTAGGAATGGACATAGGCTACTTTTTATGTATGTACTATGCGTGCGAAGCCGCGGACAGAAGCTAGTATTCTATATTATAGTAACGACAATGAATTTTATCGTAATTTTGAGACACAATTTTGTAATTTTGAGTACATGAGTTGTTCGTTCTCCGATTTGCAAACGGGAGTAGCAATAAAACTAGTTTAGAATAAAAGTGATATAATAATATTTCAATGTATTGTACAATTTGACATGCCAATGTTATGTTAATGTAACGAAATGGTTAAATTTGTTTATTGACAGCAAAAACTTAACATAAAACAAAGGAAAGTAAAACAGCTTAAAACTATTAAAATTATGACTAGAAGAATTCTAAATATGGAATTTAAATGTATCTAAAAGAAAAACTCAATGGGTACTTCTATATATATATTCTATAATACTATATTATAAATAAATAAATACATACAATTTTATTTGTTAAATGTCTGTGTTGCTGATAAAATCTATTACGAATTACCTTTGACACCCACACTAGATATAATAAATAAATAAATAAACTAGACTAAACTAAAACACTTAGTTTCCTGTTTCAATAATTGCACATTCTTTACAGACTATATTGTATTATTAGAATCACAGAAGACAACATAATTATCTTAATACTAAGCTCTCGTACTTGAGGGAAGTGACGACCATGAGTTTTATCTAATCTATCTATCCTTTATTGTTGACTGCCCGCCCCGGCTTCGCATGGGTGCAATTTAAAGTTGTAATTTTCTTGTAATCAACCTTGATTATGAAATATATTGGAAGGTTTGCAGTTGGATGCCGGCTGGAAGGTAAAATGCACAATGTGTCATTCAGGACACATTTGATACGTACTAGTGTATTTTGCATGGCACCAATATTATATACAATATGATTCCGCCATCCATTCGATCATTTCCAAAAAATGCTTATAAAAGTATGTTACATTAAATACTTTTGATACTTTTGATATTATGTGAATTAACATTTTGAACATTTTTTGTGTTTAACTTTGTGTCCATATTTGTATAGTTTGGACAATGTTATGTTTTTTTTATAATGATTTTGTTAATGTTAGCCTACCTACCTACTAAATGTTTGTAACTGTATGTAGGATATTCCTAATTTTAAGAAACACCTGTTTTGTAACACCTGGATTCACAAACAATAAATGATTATGATTATTATAATTATGAATATTTAGTTAAATAGGGTTTAATATCATTCATGATACGAATGTCAATGACAGTTTATCTTTCTATAGGTGAAAATTTTATTAAGATTGGTAATGGGGTTTTTGAGTTTATCAAAAATATATTATTATATATTATATAAACAAATATACAAACATACTAAATATTTTCGTTTCATAATATTAATTTAGATAAAATACGCATATAGACAAAATAAATAGAGAAAATATTAACAAAGGCGAGCAAAACCTGATAAGAGTGATTTTACGTAGTTAAGGTAGTTATAAGATGGATCATCCAAAAAAAATCCAAGACCAGGATAAGTTGCCAGTTCTTCTCGGACTTGGCTAGGAGGAATTGACACCTGAACTGACCTTGTATGTAAGAAGTTTCAAAGTGATACTTGTATTAAAGAAAAATATTTGAGTTACAGTTTTGAGTTTCCATTTAGGAATGAGAGAAGTGAATAAAGTAATATGTGCGTGCACAAGGTAAACAGAGAGTAACAGGATTCAAATAAAGATTTGCTTTATATAATGTCAAAAATAAACAAACATTAAATAACCTTACCATTTATATCCTTAAATCTCTATAAAGACATAGAAATTGACAATATTGGTGACTCTGACTCAACTAAGTCTATCTAGGGAGCTTCGGTAAACACTCGTTAACCAAACTTAGGCTCTTGCCTTAAATGTAGTACAGTTATGGCAGCCTCATTGGCCGCATCTTAAAAGGAATGGAGAAATAGTTGCCAGACTGAAAAGCACGAATTTACCCTAAGCTTTTTTATCAATACGAGTACAATATAGTAATCTCTACATCTTTTCAATGCCTTCAATGTCTTGTGGACGCTAGATCTGGATCTAGATCTGCTGAGTTATCTATTATATTGGCTTAATCGTTTATAGGATAGCTTACCTGTTTTACGTATATTATTGGAATCATTTTTAACATTTTTGTAAACAGAGATTCCTTGTGATTGTATATCAAAAATCTTGAACCTTAACCTTAAAATATTTGATATGTAGAAACATCGTGTCTCCAAAGAGATTTCTCCGAAGAGTTTCTATCTGGCCCAGTTTATTTATTAGTATTGTCTAAAACGTGGCAACGCTGTCAGTGTCCTGGGGCCGCTGCTTTCTGGCAGTGATCTGGATCATTTGAGTTATCTATAGATCGTTTAAAACGGTCCATAGACAGTTCGACTGTTTCACGTGTATTTTATACTATTGTATATTATTCTATACATTTCTGTATCAATTTTGTTTTTGTTTTTTAAATATTTGATATAAGTTGATCAAGATTTAATAGAAAACAATCAAAGCTTCTCAAAGATGATGTAAAAATGTAATTGTATGTATCAATATAAACACGATTGGTTTAGATTGATAGATCAATTTTCCAAATTGGAATCACCCAAATTGGAGTTTGCTCGCCTGATATTTCAAGAGGTCGCGCTGAAACATAAATCCCTGTCGAAGACACCACTCAAAATGATCCTTATGATTTTTTAAATAAATACTATGCTTTGAGCTCAAAAAACAATTAGGACTGGCTACACAGTAACTCTGTCTTCTGCGATGTATGTTTTGGGTTAAATTTTCATGAAGGACAAGTTCTGTCTGTGTTGTATGTAAATCTAAGTATTTCCAATTTTCTTTCCATAGGTACAAGCTATACTTAATTTGGAACTAGATGGTATTGTGTAAATTATCCAGCAATATTTATTCATCTAAGACAATAAACAAAAGTAGATAAATAGATAAATCAGAAAAAAACGATGGCCAGTCACGTCAAGGCTGTGTTATGTTGTGTGCAATTTTGCCTTGAACGTAGACAGTGAACCTTTTGTATTCAAATCATAAAGATAATAAATCTTAAAATACACAATTGATTGATCTTAATGTGATACTCGTAAAAACCGATAAAAACCATTACGTTGATGACCTGTTATTTATATCTTGCGATGTTATTTTATCTTCTGCAGATGTGTCTTGATCGACTATGTTTTTGAATTACCTATCAACAACTAGCTCCTTGATTAATAAATGCCATATAGCTACTATGAAAACCAATGAATGCCTAGATGCTAACATTGTATCAAAAGTAACATTTACTTCTATTGAGTTGTATGTTTCAACTGTGCGTTTCGTTTCTTCAATTTTATCACCAGTAAAGAGTTTTATTTGTTCAGTTCAATGTCCGTTGTAATTAGATATGAATAGCACTCGTTTAATTGTAAACGATAACGACTTTTATAGTAAAATTTATAAGATTCGCTAAAATCGTCTGAATCCCATCGGAATAAGGTTTTATTTTCTGTTTCTCATGGCTATGAAAAAAGTTTTGATCGCGCTCTTTGCTGTTTAATTAATTTTGTTTAAAGGATTTACAAAGGATGTACGTTCTTAGTCGGGAATTTTAAAAGTCCCCACTTTACATTGCAAAGAACTAAGTGGACTAAAGGAAGATGACAATTAAATGCCGGTACTAAGGCAGTTCTTTCACTTAAAGCGAGTAAGCGAGAATAGTTCATAAATTTTTCGCCATATTTCTGTCTTGTTGACTTTCATTTCTCTATTCATTTGTTTGTGTCCTTCAGTAATACAAGTTTTTATGTCTAATTTTGATATTTCTATCCTTTTGTAATATTTCTGTTTTCTTTACTACTCCTTTATTCTACGTTTTGTGTGCTTGAGTAATGTAATAAACGAGTTTCTATATCCTTTTTTAGTATCGTTTAAAAAATGAATATACGTATAAATGAATTTCGCACCATCGCCAACAAGACATTACCTATTTCTGTCATCTGTGGTTTTAACACTTTTAAGTCCAATGTTAATTTAACTTGATTTTTACTATCTATATGGTGTAACTAATTGAAATGAAATTAATTTATTTGCTCGAAGTATGTTTGGTACCTATAAGTTCTTACATATTAATGGTCTCACACACTTCTTCGTTGACCGACGAAGAAGTATTTTGTAATAGTTATTGATAGATTATTAATCAAAAGTATACTTAAAATAAAAATGTTAATTACAAATTTATCTTAGTAAGCAGGTATATCTAAAATATCAATTAACTATTGTTTCACTGAGAGCGGGATTGAAACTAGTTTCAATCCAGCGCACGGCGAAGCAACAATAATGCAACAATATGTGTTGGATGTTAATATTCAGTTTAACTTAGCATATGCATTCGTATGCTCAGTGACAACATTTCCGAACTGTCAGAGCATCTAATAGGCCAGTCAAAATAGTATTTAACTTTGCACTAAATTTCCGATCCAAATTTTTTTTTATAATGTTTAAGATCACTTACTGAGCATAAAATCACAAAATGCTGACAGATCCAGGTGACGCTTCAAGCGCCATCTTTGATTGTTTTTTTTTTTATTGAAGTTTGATTCAATTTGGATTGAAAGTTGACAAAAAAAACGTCTTTTTTGACTGGCCTATAAATCTATTGTCGGTTCAAAAATATAAATTCTGTCTTTTTAGACATAATCCATGCTGAAACAGAAACCTTGATCTAAGTTTCTTAAATATGAACCTTAAGCTCTCCTCGAAAGATTGCTAGAAAATGACTCTCTTGGCGTGTTTGTATTCTGGAATACGGTCCTCAGTAACCAAGTGGTGACATGAACTTTAAATAGAGCAAGCAGATGCATCTCTTATCAGCGCATTCCAGCTCGGAGCTTGATTGATAACGTCTATGTTCTCTACGTCTACATAATAACTTACGAACTTAGCTGAGGGAATTGACACCTTATGTTGATGGTACAAGGTTTATATATACTTAACACTATTATAACACTTCGATTACTACAATGTTTGTTATATACAGGATTGAATTTTTACTTCATTCATTGTTTACAATCTTGAATGGTTGTGGAGTGCATTCAAAGTTTCAAGTTACTTTGAATTGATAACTTTATTATTCATCAGTGCATAATGCAGTTTCGATTTTCGCTTATATTTATTTATATAAGAAGACGCATACGTATGCGGGTTCGGTTTCCGCCGCGGGACAAATGTTTGTATGATCTGCAAGTATTTGTCTCGTTTTTGGGTGTTTCTGTAATATGTATGTTTTTTCAATAAAAAAATGTGTATAAGTAGTATATGGTGATGGTGTATGGGTAATTGAAATGTACGGTATTATTTATTTTTTTATTAATATATTGTAATTTCTCATGTATATCTTCAATTTCAAATATTTTTTCTGAGATTTCGAAACTCTCTAGTGGACTCTGACGTCATACTAACTCAAAGAGCTACAGGTAAAGACGAACTGCGTACGTTATCCAAATAGTAGTAACCAGATTTTACAAAAGCCCTAAAATAGGTCCCAATTTAGGAAAATCTATTTATTCAATTGAAATTGACCAATTTATTAATACCATTTCCTCCAGATATATTAACACTCATTGCAGAGCAACGACTGCTAAAAAACTCCCGTGTATGAGTACCTTTATGGTACTTACTAGCATTCATTGTGGTATGTGGTGGTATGACCGTTTTTTCTATTCTATTCTATTTTATGTATAGCGCATGGTGGTTATGTCCATCAATGGAGCCAGTTTTGCAAATATTCGTATATTTTGCACTTTGCCCTCTGCATTACCGCACCAAAATTAAATAATTCAAAATGATATTTCAAAATGAAACCATCATTTATCACAATATCATTGACATCATTGCAAAACTATAGAAGAAATTACAGACAAATCAAAATCATTAATTATAGGTAACGTTCGCGTTACATCAACATGATTCAGTACTTTAACTGTTGAGTCAGACCTACCTAGCAATTTAGTAACGATTGCGCAAATAACTTCTACTAACTACCATACTCAGAGTCGTTAATAATTTAGGCGCTCCGTAGTAAAGATTTGTCAAAGAAACCCTACACTAACTTAAGTAACCAATAAATAAATAATCCCAGACATTTCACACAGCATCATCTGGCTTCAAAGTAAGCAGAGCTTGTGTTATGGGTACCACATGACTGATATACTACTTATATAGTTTTTTTTTGTAAATGAATACATATTATACATAAAAACCAATAATAAGCTGGTAAATAAATAATTAGTGCACGATCCGTACAACACCATCTGGCCCCCAAACTAAGCATAACTTGTATTGAACATAACTTGGCATATCATTACTTAATATTACTTCTCAATTCGAATTAGTTTTTTTTTAGTTTGTTACCTCATAATTCCGTCATTTATTAACGAATTTGAAAAAATCTGATTTCATGTGTAAGAATATTACTTCCCGATTGGTCCCATATAAATTTTATAAAAATTGGTTCAGTAGTTCAAAATAACTGAAAAAAATATGCCATTCACTTAAATGAAACGAAATTTTGATACTTTGCTTTTTTTATACATGAAGTCGGTTGTCTTTTTAGTTTTTTATACTTAATTATTTAAAAATACCTATAACACCCTGATACAGAACCAACACCCATGTTCATCACACAAATGTTTGTCCTGAAATTAGAGTAAGTTTTAAATGACAGTCCAAAATATGTTAAAAAATATCTAGGATTTTCCGCAGTTAAACCAAATTACAAAGTAATTAAGCGAGTATTAAAATAAGTTAAAATACGTCAATTACAAACTAACTTAGTAAATTTAAGAAAAGTTATTTAAAATATTATCTTACTTATTATTTAGACATAAGTGCAAACCATTTAAGATCGTTCGATTTAAAAATATTTTAGTCCCAAGAAAAAACTGATTTAAAGCCACTGTCAGAAATTTTTGATTAGTTTTCGATCCGAGTTTGAGTTTTGGTCTAAAATGCGAGCCAGCCTTTTTGGTAATTGACCAAGCGAGCGCGAAGCACGAGCGAGTGTCTCCGTTACAGCTTAAGCAAAAATGCTTTCGTATGTCTGTCCGACCGTCGTCCGTCCGGATGTTCTCCTTTACAGGTCGCATTTCTCAACCGATTCTCGTGAAATTTTGTGAGCAGGTACTATAACTATATAGATTTTTTTTACGATTCAGTTTTTGGAAGTTTTACAAAATGGCCGAGATATGGGGTTATTAGGGGTTGAAACGTAAAAAAAGTATTTTTTTGTCATTTTGATTTCGATTTTTCAAATGTTCGCGAGGTCTACAGCTCACAGAGCCAATATATTTTCATTGTGTATCAGTACCTACAAGTATTTCGTAAAGTCACTAAAAAGCTGAAAATTTCCAATTGTTTTGCATATTTTCAACGTTTTCAAACACCCTACAGTGACTATCGAAAAATCATCCATTTATTTAACCCCTGCCAATGCCGCATCCCCTTGAGACTTGCAGGGGTTGTAATGCGGATTGATCTTCGGAATACACCAAAGTACCAAAGAAAGGTAAGGCTGTGCGTCTATTATCAGTCATGAAATTACTTCTTCTTCTTATCGTGTCACTAGTTATTTTGAACCAGTGTGGTGAAAGGATTAAAGTGCGGCTCAGTGGCTCTTTTCGTGCACTTGGCACAAGTCTTAGGTTCTACGACATGCCGGTTTCCGCATGTTTTCCGTCACCGTTTGAGAACTGGTATTTAGTCATGTAACGATTAATGATTACTCAATGCATTAAAAATGGGAAAGAATGTTTGTCTGTCTGTGGTCCATTTGACCCCTGACCCTATCACTTACTATCTGATCGGAGATGGAGTAGGTCACAGTTGTGCGTGCATTGGTTTTGGCTTGTTCCCATTGGTCCCAAATCAATTGTTCTAGTGGATTAAAAATCTTCACACATGAGTTCCAAACTAAACCCCAACAATAATGAATATTTACCAAAGTATCTCAAGAACGCGTTTTTACAGTCAACGTTGTGTTGGATACATTTTCTACTACATCATCATCATCATTGCACCCACTGCTGGGTATAGGCCTCCACATTATTATGCCACTATTTCAGGTTCCTAGCATCCATTGGTTTCCGACAACGCTGACTACATAAATAAATAAAATAGATATTGCTTGACAAATTCACACAATACCATTTAATCCCAAACTAAGCAATGCTAGTGCTATAAAAACAAGATAACTAATACTGTATTGATTGTGCAAACCGCGAACGCGAGCGGCAACGAGCGGACCGCGGATCAAACACCCTGATGAGGATTCTCTAGATAAATCGAAACAGTGTCGATGGTGTCTCCATCGACAAAATAATACGTGAGTAAAACGTGTTTGTCAAAATGTAGAGTACTTAATAAAATTTAATACTCATGATACTTTATAACACTCAGACACAAAACAAACACCTATGTTTGTCCTGAATGGGGATCGAACCCACAACCTACTGCGCAGAAGAGTAACTACCAGTTGTGAGGGTAATCCTAAATACCTACTCGTACCTACTTCCGCCAGGTTGTAAAGACAGGTGGTATATAGAAAGGAATAGTTGTAAAAATAAACCTAGATGTAATAATTATATAACATATATCTAGATGGATAAATAAATAAATAACGCTGAACATTTCACTGACCCCAAAGTAAGCAGAGCTTGAGTTATGGATAACACACATGTACTGATGGAACTGACGGCTGATGTACTTTGTCTATCCTTTTTTTTTAATACATACATATTATATTTACATAGAAACACCCATACCCGAGACAAATACTTGCAGATCATACAAACATTTGTCAGCCGGGCCTTGGCCCACTGCAACACAGAGGTCGTCGATATATATTATAAAGATAGATAGATAACTGTACAAAATTGTTGTACAGTTATCTATCGATCTAAATGACCCCAGTCCATTGAGAAAGATTCTTTATTGTTTGTGGTCGGTTGAGAACTCGTGTATGATGATTTTTTATCTCCTAGAACAATAGATTTGGGTTTTTTGGGAACAGGCCTTTGATGTTCAACATTATTATCACATGAAAGAACGGTAGGCATAACACAAGCATTGCTAACTTTGGGGCAAGTATGTGTGAAATGTCCAACATTATTATTGATGAGCTAGTGAGTGTTTAATATTCTACTAATAGAAATTACTACCACCACGAATTTTCTCTCATTTTCAACCGACTTCAAATAAGGATAAGGTGTCCAAGTCGATTGTATGATTGTTACCGCATAACTCCGTGGTATATGAACCGAATTGGATGTGATAGGATATACTTCCCGATTCGCATTTAAATTTCATCAAAATCTGTTCCGTAGTTTGGTTTTTAAATCAAAATAGCTAGGAAAAAAAATCCAAGTAAACAAAATTTCGTATAGGTATTGCTTTTCTGTAACTTGCAAGTAATTATTACCGATTCTGAAAAATTATTAAGTTCTTACTAAAGTTCTTACCCTCAAGGGGGAAAAAATAGAGGATGTCATTTTTAATAGGCTGGAATTTTATATCGGCTCAAATTTATAATGAAGTCAGTTTTCTTTTTTGTTTTTAAAACGTATTTAGTATAAGTTTGTTCCTTGAAGCAAAACGTGTTTTCAGCTAGCCATTTCGCTTCGTTTAGTAAATTGACTATGAATCAATTATAACCGGCTATATTCATTAATCGGTACCATTGATTAGCCTCGCCAATTCGCGAATATACGGAAACACGGAAGTGATGTCATCACGACACAGACATTCCAGTTTCCTTAGCAATTCTTGACGTCATCAACTAAAATATCAAACAGTCAGATATGTTTGACATATATGTATGTACACACAATCAATGTAAATGTACATACATAACTTAACTTAACTTACTTTATATATTATCTAAAGTACTACTTATCAATGTAACTAACATTAATTTAATTTAACCTACATTTTGTTTTATCTTATTTATTTGCTTAACTTAATTTAATGTATATAACTGTACTACGGAAGAGCGAGACCCTCTAACACAGGTATATAATATACTTAAAAGAGGATCCCACACCCATGAAATGTATCATATATTAAGTTTTAAGAAATAAATATATTGTATTTTGTATTTGTATTGATGCTCATCACATTTTACGAAGAAACTTAGCTCATATAAATTAATTAGTTTTTCACGTGTTATTTAATATGTTATTTGGTAATATTACAGAAATGTACATATCACTCTTGTGCGTAATATTAAAACATTCATTCATTCATTCATTCATTGCCTAGGAGTTGCCTGTGCATTACTCGAACCAATTTTTTCGTTAAATAAAATGGTAAAATGGAAAAGTTGCCTATAGCCGCTCGGTGTTTTATGGAACGAAGGTCTTAATCGCACGGTGCGGACTTGGCGGGGGCTAGGCTAAAAACGTGTAAGATTTTTCCGTCACGAATTTCCGTCCCGACCCTTTCTTTAGTTACCCGTTACCCGTTCTTTAGACGGTTATCCATAGAGTGACACGAATGATTTAATTAGATGAACGAATGAACGAATCAATTAGATGACTTAAATGATGTACAATAAAATGTTTATTTTCACAACTCATTGCTAGTCATTCATTAATTTGTATTTGTTAATCAATAATATAATAAATTTATTAATTATATAATATTATAATATACTACGATAGGAACTTCGTTCCAACCGAGTCTTCCGCGCCTCTCACGCAAATTTATTTAATAAAATTTATACAGCTTCAAGAACACCGCCTACTACACACAAGTGTAATCATTACGCTTCTGTAATTATTTTTCAGTAAAGAATCTATGAGAATTCTGAACGTCAGTCTGCGAAAACGTTTAGAATAGACAAAATGACGATTGCGATTTTGTGACGATATTAAAACGAAACAATCACTTGACATTGGCAAAATTAAAATTAAGACCAGAAGCCATTATAGAAAGAAAAGGTTTATCATTTAATTAAGTAACATAGCACTTCTAAATAAATATTTTTTACTCGTGTCATTGCATGTTTTAGTAAGTAATCTTAGCCGAATTTTAATGAATAAATTGTGACTACATAGGACATGCATAGGCAATTGGATTATAAGTGTATTATGGTGCAATGTGATTTGAACGACAAGGAACCCCAAGAAAGTTCTAGACGGCCATTCCGCGATGACGTTTTGAACTATGACTTTATTACAAACAATCACTTGACACTGGTAAAATTGTCGACAAGACAGATGCCATTATAAGAAGAAAGAAAAGAAAGAGATTGATTTGTTTATCATTATATTATATAAATCTCAACGGAATTTGAATAATTAAATTGTGACTTTGTAGCACAAGATAAACTAATTCTAAGTGTTTCATTGTGATTGTACGACGAGGAATTCACGATAGTATTTACATTGTATTTGTTGATTGTAGAAACAATGACATTTAGAGTGTTTTTGACAAAACAATTACTTGGCATTGCTAAAATGTGTCTTCTTCTTCTTCGTAAATAGTATATGTGTCATAATAACGACAATTTAGCCAGTGTCAACTTTTATATTGTATATAGTAGGTATGTCACAAAGTCGTATCTTGTCGTCATTTGTGATTTTATTTAAAATGGTGCCCTTCGTATAAAATAACAACGGATTATTTTTGCTCGAATCACAAAGGAACACAAAGCTTTTATTCCGATTATTTACACCCGAGTCAATAACTCTAGCTCTATTTAAATAAAACACCAATATATTTTTTATTCTTTATTTTACACAAAAATAAATAATCTAAACTTAATCAATGATGGCATGTACACAGGCGAGCTTAACCCTAAAAAGAGTTTTCTTCCAGCAAACCTTGGGAATTGGAGATATTAAAAACGAGAGGGTGGGTATAAAGTATACAAGAGGAGGAAAAGAAAAAGATTAAATTCATAAAACTAACACAAATATGAACTAATCAAGAAATACAGATAAATAATATATAAAATAACTAATAAAACCGGAACGAACTCGAGAATAATAAATAAAATAAGAGCAATGTTTGCTTCACAAGACGACCAAAAATAATTTGCTAAAATGTGTTGAAGACTCAATGCTATTTCAAAAAGAGAAAAAGAAGGTTTGGTAGGTCTATGTTGAGACCAGGATACGGAACAGAGTAAACCAGTTTTATTTTTATTAGTCATCATCAGGAGCATTCCCGTGCAATTGAAGTGCATTTTCTCCTATTTGCCTACAGGTACCTATGCTTAATTACCAGCCCAGTTCTGGGTTATTAAGACCCTCCATAAAGTAAACCATAGTACAATGCTTTCAGTAATATAACATATACATATTAAGCAACATATTCGATAATCTGTCATTACACTGGCTTGTATTGGTAGTAGCTCTGCCTTCTGCGCTGGTTGAGAGTTCGAATCCCTCCCAGGATAAACATTTGTGTGATGGACATAACATGCACCTTGTTCTGTGTCGGGGTGCTATGAAATATTATAAGTATTATTTAAAAATATATATGTATTTTATCAGTCGTCTACTACCATAATACAAGCTATGCTTAGTTTGGGGCTAGATGGTGTGTGCAATGTCATCTAATATACATTTACTTATTAAAAAATTAAAAATGAAAATAAAGAAGACTGTAACTCAGGCTTGGTAGTTTTTTTTTTCAGATCACTAGTTATTTCGATTTGTTTAAGGATGTTTAAAAATATTTATTGAATATAAATTATAATCAAAAACGTTTTAAACCGTCCTTAGCTCTTAGCACAACTGTTTCAAAATATTTTTTTATTATTTTATTTACTGTATTGAATTTATTTTGTTTTTGTAATTAATTTCAAAAGGTAAACAACCGCACAACACTTATTGTGTTTTTTTTAATACCTTTAAAATTTATCGTTTTTTTAGTTTTCAAAACAGAATACTTCTGGTACCTACATTTTGCACAAAATGTATATCGTATTCTAATAACTAAAAAATTACAGCTTTTTATAAAGTTGTGATATCGTGACATTCTTTGTAACGTAAAAATTATATGTTTAAGTGAAAATTTAATGTTCTTACCCAAATACTTTGATCATAACCTCTTTCAAACAACCTTTGGGTGAGACAGATAGGACAAGACAGCTATGGTACCAAATGAGTAATAGGTACCAATGCGAGTTGCGGTGCTGTATTCGTTTACTATGGTAGGTATCTACAGTGGTAATGCTCTCTTCAAAGTTATTTATGACTAGTGCCTGGATGGGTACTTAAATAAATACTAGAACTGTTTTTGAAATTGCAAATGTTTATAGACTCTAGGGATAGCTAGTCTTAAGAGTTCCGAAGTCCCAGAATAAACATTTGTGTGATCTCTTAACTTGGTTAGAAAATATTGTGCACCATTTTCCAAGAAGCATAGCAATCTTAGCAAATAAATAATATTTTTTTGCCACATTACTGATATACAACACATATACTTTTTTTTAAATACATACATATTATACATAAAAACACCCAGACCCAGAGACCCAGAGTTATAGACTTTCCTGTATATAACATAACAAACAAACTTTAAGAACTTTAGGGACTACAATTTTGTCCTAGTTCTTGTGCTTCTATGATACACCTTATTAGCCATAACAAATAGTTGATTGACCTTATCCTTACTAATTTCAGAAACATGTTTTGCGTAGTCCAACACGCGCTTGGCCATAATAACTACTGAACCCGAAACAAGCTTAGAAGTAAAAAAATGTTTTATGTAGAAAATGAAAATCTATTGAAACCCATGAAAATTGATGAAACAGAAACCAATTACAGTATGATCAATAAGAATAGAGTCGTCAATCATTCCGTTTTGTATCTAATAACATTGATATAGATGTCACCGCAGCACTCTTCTAGCTAAAGAATAAATGAAAAAATATCAACGACCGCAAAATGGACCGTATTTTAAAAAATACCTCAAGCGTGAAATGAACCTAGATTTAAGACAAATCTTTAACAAAAGTAGAGAAAAATAAAAGTAGAGTCTTTGTTCGTGCATTTCTTGAAAACATTTAAGTAGGTAAGTATAAATTGAAATGCTGTTAAGTACCTAGAAGTATATAAGAGCTAAATCTATGTACATAGGTATGTGTTCATATGTCTATCTTATATATAATACAAAGTCGTGTTAGTAACACCGCTTATAACTCGAGAACGGCTTGACCGATTTTCATGGTTTTTAATTTGTTGGATTTGTCTTCGCCCCGATTAGCCGATCACTTATTAAAACAATAATAAAAATCAAAAATTAGGTTTAAAAAATCAAGATTTAAAGTGGCGAGTTCAGGTTGATACAACCTTTGACGACGTTCGGTTTGTTAGGATATGACAGTTGTCATTGTACGTGCATTAATAACTCATATATAAGCAAAATCAAGTCTTTTAATATATTTATTAAAAGCGAGGACTACGTCGCAAACGTGACAACTAGTTTAAAATAAATAAATATTGGTGGACAATGCACACAACACCATCTAGCCCTAAACGTATTTCTACTTATTTTTAAATACATACATATGATACTTTATAATACCCAGACACAGAACAAACACCTATGTTCATCACACAAATGTTTATCCTGGGAGGAAATCGAACCCTCAACCTACAGTGCAGAAGGTAGAGCTACTACCAACTGAGATGATGGGCTACTTTTAATGTAGGTAGCATGCGAAGCCGCGGGCAGCAGCTAGTACACTACAATCCACACAACACCCCAAACACATAGAGCCCCAAACTTAGCATAGCTAACACTCTCGCGCGGATCAAACTCACACTTGTGAAGATTCTCTAGATGAATCGAAATAGTGTCAGTGAATCTATCTACAAAATAATACGTAAGTAAAGACCGTGTTTATCAAAATGTACATAAACATATTATAAAACAATACCGCCCACCTCGTCTGTCTGTCTGTCTAAACGCGATAAACTCAAAAACTACCGAACGGATTTTTATACGGGTTTCACCAATGGACGAGAAATTCATGAGAAAAGTTTAGTTATATACTTAAATCACCCGTTAGAAACCGGGGCGGGTAGCTAGTAAAAAACACATACTAATATAAAAAATCTAAAGCATCTATTACCTTTTCACGGCTATATGACTAAACGGATATTGATGAAATTTGGTAAGCAGATAGATCGTATCTTGGACATTAAATACAGAAATAAATTAATAATCATAAATAAATATTGGTGGCCTATGCACACAACACCATCTAGTCCCAAACTAATCATAGTTTGTATTATGGTGACTAGATGACTGATAGAATACTTATATATTTTTAAATACATACTTATGATACTTTATACAGACACAGAACAAACACCTATGTTCTACACACAAATGTTTATCCTGGGAGGAAATCGAACCCTCAACCTACAGTGCAGAAGGTAGAGCTACTACCAACTGAGATGATGGGCTACTTTTAATGTAGGTAGCATGCGAAGCCGCGGGCAGCAGCTAGTACACTACAATCCACACAACACCATAGAGCCCCAAACTTAGCATAGCTATGGAAATTAAATTACTCGTAGTTTTTTTAATTTTAATACATTATCATACTCTATAACATCCAGACACAAAACAAATTAAAAAAAATGATTTTTTCTCATATAAATCTCGATTCAAACGCCGTCAAAACACGTCAAGGTAATTTGTTCAGGGATGTGTCCTAATGAAAATTAAGGCTCTAAAACGAAGGTTATTGGGCACATATTTTTTAATATCACTACATAGTATAAAACAAAGTCGCTTTCCTCTGTCTGTCTGTGCCCTATGTATGCTTAGATCTTTAAAACTACGAAACTGATTTTAATGCGGTCTTTTTAAATAGATAGAGTGATTAATGAGTAAGGTTTATATGTATAATACATGCATAATATAGAAGATAAACACTAATAATTTTAGAGGTTTCCAATGTGTCGTAAATAAACTCATATTTTTGCGCTTACATTGCAAACGCTGTTTGAACCCTATGAGATAGATCAAAATAATGTACTACAGTATTGTACACCCTCTAAAGCTCTACAAAAAAGTCCGCGAAAATATATGTCTATCTCTTAGGGATAACCATTCTGTAGTATAATTTGTATCAGCATTGCAAAGACAATTCGGGCTAAAAATATTATAAAAGTATTACTTAGTAGTTTGTTTTTAGATTATACCTTGGTCATGGCCGTTGGTCAGTCTAGCTCCAAAGCTGAAGTCTGTTGTTAAAGCACAGATAACTAAATAACTAACTTCAATAGGTAACCTTCAGCCCGCGTACAAAAAGTGGTCACCAACTCCGAATACGGCACCGCGTGTTCCTGTGTACACGTAATGTTATGTGTGCGTTACTATTTAATTTATAATGATGTCATCATCATCTTCAATGGCATTGGACTTGTAAAAAACTATGATTAGAACTAGCTTTTTACTGACTAGCCTCGGGCTGTTAGGTCTACCTTTTGAGCTGTAAATTAGGTTTGATCCAGGACATCCATATCCAGGACATTTTATTTAGATGACTAGTCACAGTGAGCCGGCAATGACGCGGAACAAATGTATATATGATATGCAACTTTATTATATATATATATATATATATATATATATATATATATATAATATATATATATATATATATATTATACAAGTTTATATGTATAATATGTATGTATTTACAAAAAAAATGTATATAAGTAGTATATCAGTCATGTACCCATAACACAAGATCTACTTACTTTGGTGCTAGATGATGCTGTGGAAATGTCCGGCATTATTTATTTATTTTTATTATGGACTTATAAATATGTTATTCTCTGTGTGGGTGTTATAATTCAATTACCATTTCAAATAGCCTTTATTAACAACCTTAAACTAGTTATATTAAATTTCTTTTCAGCATAGGCCTCACCCAGGCTCTTCCATAGTTCCTGATCACGGGATTTCCTCGTCCATAATGCTCCTACCGTAACTTTTATGGTCTCTTTGTGTATATCTTTCTCTTGGGTACCATTCTTTGATGTTATAATAATATATCATAATTACAAGTATTATATATATATATATATATATATATTAAGCAAAACTTGTGTTATGGGTGTGGTACCCATAACACAAGATGACTGATTGACTATTTATTAAATCTTTATATATATATATATATATATATATATATATATATATATATATATATATATACATATATATATATTTATATATATTTATATATTATATCAGTCATGTGGTTTCCTCGTTAACATCTGTGGCGCAGTGGACAAAGGCCCGGCTAAGACGCAGATGGTTGCGGGTTCAGTATGAATGGCAAATACAATTTGTCTTGGGTTTGGGTGTTTCTATGTATAATATGTAAAAGAGATGTAAATACATAAAGATTTAATAAATAGTCAATCAGTCATCTTGTGTTATGGGTACCACACCCATAACACAAGTTTTGCTTACTTTGGGGCCTGATGAGGATGGATGGGTTGAGAATGACTGGAAGAAAATAGAGAGACTGTCTTACCTGTGAGAACGTTTTTGTATAAATATACCTATACACATAATATTATTTAGTGTAGGTATTAGTTCCTTTTATTATTCGATTATTTTTATTTTTTTCAATTAAGATTTAACTACTTTTATTTTTCTCTGTATGTACTTTACCTAACTTTTATTTTTTCTCCTGCTGTTCTGGTTTTCCTATTTTTACGCATTAGATAGTGTCTGTAATGTTAGAAAAAGGTGTAAATAATTTGAATTCGAATCATCAGATAAAATAGATCTTAGAAACCAGGAAAATGGATGCCCGTCATTATCATTAGAACAGGTACGTTCCTAAGTTGTTGCTGATGTTCATACGGGTTTATACTTGTGGGTACTTAGTGTAAGTGTTACATCCGCTTGTACAATATTATTTTAAATGCCTCTAATTATAGTGTAATACAGATTTTATCTTTGCCTTGATGAAAGAATTAGCAAGCCGACAGAGAATACGATACATCTTGCAATTTTTTATGACATAGCATTATAGGTACCTAATTTAATCAAGGATTTATTAACATACCGTTATAAATAACGTTAGTAATAGGTACTTATATAACTGGACTGTCAGCTCAGTTGGTAGTAGCTCCTTCTAAGCTGTCAAAACTCAAAATTCAAAATAACTTTATTCATTACAATCACAAGGACCACTTTGAATCGTCTTCTTACATGATAGTGAATCTAGATTATAAGGAATTTGAATGTTTTTAATGGAAATTCTAGTTCAAGAAGAATCCGGCAAGAAACTTGTCTGGTCTTAACACTTTTTTGTATGATCCTTGACAATTTTGTTACGGATGCCGAGTCGAGTTGGAGTGTATTGTACTGTACTGTACGTACTGTAGGTTGAGCGTTCAATTCCTTGCCAGGATAACATTTGTGTAATGAACATAGGTGTTTGTTCTGTGTCTGGGTGTTATAAAGTATCATATGTATGTATTTAAAAATATATAAGTATTCTATTAATAATCAAAATGCTTAGTTTAGGGCTAGATGGTGTTATGCGCTATCAATATTTTATTATTATATCAAAATAATAATTATTTTTAATATAACCTTACATCGCGTATGTTGTAATGTATTAAATTCTTTTAAATTTTTAAAGAAAGAACGAAATTTAATTTTATTAGATGTCACATTCAGAAAGCATAAAATAATTTGCAAATAAGTAAGCAAGCAAATTGCGAAATAGTATTAAATTAGGTACTAGTGATGTCCTTCTTTTTTCGACAAATGTCGATAGTGATTTAATAAATGAAACTCGTGCCTACTAAGATAATTTGACTTTAAGACGCATTACAGTCGTCTTAATAACCACAGAATAAATAATACTACTATGCTAACAGGCTAGCTCACCTTGGACGGCTTTATTTCCTACTTATACAATGCATGCTACTATAATTTTCTTATTTGAAAACAATGACGTACGCTGTCATTTTGACAAGTAAACCACGTCATGTTTTACACTTGTGTATTATTAACAATGTTCAATGCTTGTATGATCTACAAATATTTAGCTCGGGTCTGGGTGTTTTTTCAGTGAGCTCAGTTGGTAGTTGCTCTACCTTCTGCGCTGTAGGTTGAGTGTTCGATTCCCATCCAGGACACACATTTGTGTGATGAACATAGATGTTTGTTCTGTGTCTGGGTGTTATAAAGTGTCTTATGTATGTATATTTAAAATAAATAAGTATTCTACCAGCCATCGAGTCGCCATATTACTTAGTTATGCTTAGTTTGGGGCTAGATGGTGTTGTGCTATAATTTATCATTTATTTATTTATTTATAACACAAGCTGTTTACTTCGGGTAAAATGATACTGTGTGAAATGTACAGCAATATTTATTTATATATAATTACGTTCATACAATATGAGTTATATATTTCACGGCGTCTGGTAGATACATTGCGTGACCCAAGAGCTGGCTCCTATCTGGCTCCGCGTATTAGCATTGCCATTCAACGTGGAAAAACCGCCAGTATCTTGGGAACGGTACCCTCTGGCAGTGATCAGTTGAGCTATCTATAGATCGTTTTAAACGGTCCTTAGATAACTCAACTATTTCACGTGTATTTCATATAATTGTATATTATTCTGTACATTTCTGTAATTATTTCTGTAAATAAATATATGACTTAGTTATTATAATAACAAATAGTTTTTGACATATAAAAAGACAGGAGTGTGTGTGTGAATAGTGTGAATTTTACTTTTATTTTCAACGATTCAACTGACTTATTAAAAACAATCCCATGACTGACTAAATGACTTTACTATAACAAAACCAGTTAGACGAGTTGAACACTATTTTTGCAAAATATCGTAAATACCTTGCACTTTAAAAAATAATTAAAAACCGTTGTTCAAATATTTTTTTACTATTATCTTTGGACCTTGATAAAACGGGTTTTACGGAATTTAATATATTTCGTATAATATTTCAAGTGTGTTTTGTTTAAGACCGGCAGGTCTTATGTGTCATTCAAGACACTATGTCACTTTTTTAGATATTATTGTGCAATAAATTGACCTAACCATATCAAACAGCATAACACCTTCGAACAACTTTTAATTTATATAGTTTTAATCATATATCAGTTTGTCTCGTAATCATGGCGCATAAATCTGCCGAAATATCGGGAAGCAGAACAACTCACATATGGTAAATATGCCGTTTTGAGTGAAAATTGTGTTCAAAACCATGATAATTTTAAAAGTTATATTAGTCTATACCAGTTTTGAAGAATTTAGAGCTATTTAATGCTTTAGGTAGGGATATAGTGAAGGAAAAATCTTATTAGCGTCACGCGACGATTATTGAATGTGGAAACTTTAATTTGTCTTTTCAGAGGTACGTATTAGGTAGGTGGGTACTTAAGTATTTATAAATAACTGTAATAATGCTAAGTGGATGGAACCCTTGTAAAGTTAAATTACTTTTTATCGAGAGAACCATAATATTATAAAATGGCTTTTACTAAATTATATCGTTCATATTCTATGTAAATATACCTCTTAAAAAGATCTAGGTACAAAGAAAAAAGGTCTGAGACCAGTTTTTTTTATAAATAATATATAATAATACATATTGGTCGACAATGCACACAACACTATCTTTGATGAATTATATCTAAATGTTCTATTGTTTTATTTTTTATTAATGTGTTAAAAATATGTTTTATTAATTCTGTTGTTTTTTTCTTTGAACATTTTAATATTCCACTAGAAAGATAAAATTGTTTCAATTCAAAATAATGGAAAGGGTTTCTATATTAATAAAACAAACCGATATTTTCAGTCACATCCTAGTAGAGCTTTCATGTAAGTAAACATTAGCTCTAGAGCTTGGTAAGTCAACATTGGAGCTGAGTGAGTGTATCCACTCATCATAATGGCACAGACGGAGAGGTCACAGGTATGGCCGGTGGTAACACTTACCGTTTTGCAATGACAGCGTAAACAAATCGTCGTCGTACACCCATCGCAGGTCATTCAGAAAAGACATATCAGCATCGAACGACATCAATACGACATGCTAACATCACAAAACAAACCGTCACACAAACGAAATAGATCGATATCCAGGCAATCACATCACTAGCACACTCGCGTCAAAACACACTATGCGACTTGAATTATTCATTCAAAAAAAGCATTCCGGCTTCATGGTACGGTAAAACACAAGCAAAAACACTTTTGATACAGCACTTCTCACAACGGGATCTTTTGCGATGACAATCAGCACACACGTGTGAATTAGTTTGTGGATTGTTACGAAAGCACAAAATTTTAGATGACAGCTGATTTTCGATCGTAATGTTTTAGAACGCACGTGCGCGCGGGCACGAAACGGGCATGCGCTGCGCGTGAGCGAGGCAAACTGAGTGTAGGATGGAACTTGGAGTGTTCGTCGGTCGCGTAAACAGACCAGCCGGCCGTAACCAGCGGGGGGCCAAGACACGTCCTAAAAACGGAACGTTATCGATAACCTTCCGCGCGATAATCGACAAATCACATCACTAAAAATCGCTACCTCGCGTGAAATCCGAAGGTCGTTAACGCAAGGTAAATTAAATGTTTAATTTGATGTTTCGCGTTTAATTTAAACTGTTTCGTGCGTTCATTGATTCAAAAATTGAACTTTACTTTGATTGCCACTTTATCGATTGTGACTAATTTAAAAATAAAAATCAAATAATTGAGTCTGAAGCCACTGCTGCAATTGAAGGTGAAGTGCTATTTTGTCATCTATATTTGTAATAGTCTATTTATAACTATATACCTATAATATATACATACAAATATTTTATTTATTGTAATGTTTGTTTGGCATAAATAAATTCAAAACTTACTTGTATTATATTACCAAATAAAAACCCTACGAAAATTGCAATAATTTAACGGAATGTATCAAAATTTGCCTGTAAAAGTCATTATTTGGCGTGCGCTGCGGAAACGATTTATGATATATAAAATAATGTACCATATATGTTTATAGTACTCATCATTACCCATAAAAAAGTCCGCGAGGCTATATATTTTATGTAAAATGGTGCCTTTTATATAAAAGAACTACGGATTATTTTTGCTCGAATCACAAGGAAACACAAAGCTTTTATTCCAATTATTCACACCGAAGTTAATAACTCTGGCTCTATTTAAAAAAAAACACCAAAACCAGAAATAATTCTAGAAAAATAAATCATTATAAGAGCACAATGTTTGCTTCGCCACCAAAAAAAATTTTATTTTTATTTCATATTGACATAACATGACATAAATTTGAAAGTGACATAACCATCTATGATTTTGGACACTATTGTCATATTTACATTTAAACAGATACTTATTTCACTTTTATATGTTATTGTAAATTATTGAATTTTGTTAACGTATTTCGTAACTTATACCTAACTCAAAATGTAGTACCTAGATTTAGATTTAAAGTAAATTCACTCATAAAAGAACACTTACGATGACCTTAAACACTAGGTTTATAGGTAACAGTTATTTAAGTAGGTTTCAATCCAGAGATCTGGCGGATGCGTTAAGTATCTTATACATATTTTTAAGTTTCGTTTTATGTATCAGTAGTGATATACCAGTTGTACACCTTCTCAACTTATCTCGTTGTACTTAACTATATTCTCCAACGCCCTTATAGGGTACAATGTAACTATACCTGCTGCAATTTCAGTAAGACCTAAGCCGTAAATTAGTACATTAGTACTCGTACATATACATTGAAGCATAAGTTAAGTTAAGTTAATTTTTGCTCGCAATTCGGAGCGGATGGTTTATTGACTTCTGCATCAGTAACAGTAGCACCAAGAACTGGGTTTACTGTGTGAAAACTGAACTTGTCAGTTAATGTAACAGTATTTTAAAACCCGTAGCATTATCAACTTAATGACCCGTAGGTAGTTCCGGCTCCAATTTAACTGTCAGATAACTTATCATTTCAAGAAATACTTCTTTCTGTGTATACAAATTAATTTCTGTACGTCTGGTTCGATATAAAGCGAATTTATTTTATGATACAGAAGTAACGCTATCAATTGTCATAACGAGTTCCGTTAACCTACACCACACTGTCCGTGATTGCTAGCTAGAATTTCCTATAGTGCTACCTTATTTTTTTAAATATTGGTGGACAATGCTTACAACACCATCTAGCCCCAAACTAAGCATATATTGTATTATGGTGACCAGATGACTGATACATACTTATATCTATTTAAATACATACTTATGATACCTTATAAAACCTAGACACAGATCAAACACCTATGTTCATCACACAAATGTTTGTCCTGGGAGGGTATCGAACCCTCAACCTATAGCGCAGAAGGCAGAGCTACTACATGTGAGCTGAGTTGGCCAGTCAATTGTTAGTTAAAATTAACATTACAATTTTATTGGTTTGATTTTCCTAGGAAAATGCGCTTATACGATAATCTTACATAATACATTTAAATTACATTTATTCAGGCTTTTGTGGAAATAGAATAAGATCGTCCGTATTTAACAATTTTTTTGTTATTGAGGTGAATCTACAGAATTAGGGCAAATGCCTGTTTTATCACAATACTCATACAAGTACATTAAGCTTAGAACAACATGTTAATTTATTTACCTATTATAAAAATAGAATCGCATGTAAACTTAGTAAACTACCGCCAGAAGCCATAACTTCATTTGCCATAACAATTATGGCTTGGAATAAAATAATTGACGAGTATTTTTTTGTTGTTCGCGTTCAGAGTTCTATGTGCGAGAGAAACCCTTCGCAAAAGCTAGTACCTTTTTAAATAAAGCGTTAATTTGTTTAAGTAAACTTATTTAAATAATGTTATCTACCAGATAGTGTTAGTATACACGATAATGCTACTAAATTAAGAAGATGATAGTGAAAGATTACGTCATAGACAGAGTTTCTAATGGTGTAATAAAATATATAATAGGTATCACTAGAATATTTAAGTAAATAATAAAATTTATAATAATAATGCCGGTCATTTCACACAGCAGCATCTAGCCTCAAAGTAAGCAGATATTGTGTTATATATGACTGATATATTACTAGTACTTATATAATTTTTTTTTGTAAACTCATTTTCCATATCGGTACCAATATAACAAATTCGAAAGTTACGTTCTCACGGCAAAACGGCTGAACAGATCTTGATAGGTAACAATCTATCAAAGATTGTATTTTGGGAAAATACATAATTTACTTTTAACGTAGGTAACACGCGTGCGAAGCCGTTGGCATTATACATATATTTTTAAAATAATGTTCAAAAATGAAGACTTTTTTTTTTAATTAAGGACATGAGGCGAATGAGAGATAGGTCAAAAAATTTCAAATTTACAAACGAAACTTTGACGACTAATTTTACTAATTTCGCAAACATGTATCGATCACTGTAGCTGAGCGGTTGACTACGCCGACTGTCAATACTAAGCTCCGAGTTCAAACCGTACGTTGTCTTTTGTGCTAAATAATTAATTTTGTATGCCCGAGATTTGACATCAAGCATTTTATGGTTTTCAACTTTGTTCTTACTGGGTGTTTTACGTATACGTACGTATTCGTAAACGTACCCCAAGGGTATGGGGTACGTAATAACGTACCCCACGTATTTTTATCTTATTCAATTCATATTTATTAGTATGGCTTCAAGACTACGTTACATTTTCGGCACTTTACCTGCGGGCAGTGATGTGATCTTTATTTTCTATAGGTATACCAGGCCACTTAAAAAGTAATTGGAAAAAAGTTTTAGAGTTATGAAGCCCTAGCTGATTATATTATATAAAAAAAAATTAGATTGTTTACAAGTAAAAATACCATAAAAATACGGATTTTGAATTTTCCTCCACATTTTTTTGAGATCTAAATTGAATTGTCGTGTTTCATTGAAAAATGGAACTGCGTCGGGAACATTTTCGTGTGATAATTTTTAACGACTTCAAATAATAATAATACCGGACATTTCACACAGCATCATCTGGCCCCAAAGTAAGCAGAGCTTGTGTTATGGGTACCACACGACTGATATACTACTTATATACCTACTTCAAATGTGGCCTAAAACCGGATGAGTTGTTTGATCGTTTTCAAATGGCATTTATGGATAAAGGCTCTTCTAAAGCAACCATCTACAGTTGGTATAACGAATTCAAGCGCTGTCGTCTAATTCTGGGGGATGAAGAAAGAAGTGGCCGTCTTTCGATGGCTGTTACCGAGGAAAAGTGCTAGCAGAAAAAAAACCCCATACAGGCGAATTACGTACGTAGAGATTCAACATATATTGCAGATTTGATCACAAGAATTTACAAACGCACCTTCGCATACACCCTAACCGAAACTCAGAAGCAGCCCCTTGTGGTATGGTGCCGTGAAATCAAATTAATAAATTTGAAACAGGCTCGTCTCGGTGCATTTACGATACTGTGACAGACAACAAATTCTGCATTTATCAATACGATTCAAAGCGTCAGAAACAAAGCGTCAGAGAACAGTTTTAACTGTTTCAAAACAAACCAACGCAACGCCTACCAATGTGAAGTGATCGAGAAGCGAGAGAAAATTTTGATCGCTAGTTTCTGCATTTTAACGGGGTACCTATCTAGTGTCGATTCCATTACAAAACCAAAGCAGAATCAACGCTGAATGGTATACTACGAAATGCCTGCTAGAAGTTTCCACTGAAATGAGCAACAAGCGACCGAACACCGGGCTCCGCGGCCTACTGCTCCACCACGAAAATGATAATAATTACATTAATTTGGTAATTCACACCTGGCGACACTTTTAATTTATCTGAGAATTAAAATATTTCGTGGCGATAGATCTATTAATTAGATAATGCAAGTTGATGACAAATATCAATTTTGCTGACTAAAAATATAATTCCCATATATTTCATAAATTTAAGGTTTTTCTTTGATCTGAAATCTCTTCTATCACGATAATAACAGACATTGAAATTTAATTCTATTTATACGGGAGGCAGTAATAATTGCCGTAGTATACATGTAATAGTCTTGTAACAACCAATTATTTTGCACGGAAGTGTGTAGTTACCAGGTGAATACACTCAGTTTCAACTTAATAGTGCTAGTTTTGATAGCTTTGTACATTTTTATAACGGGTTTGTTATTGTACGAATCTTTTGACATTATAACATCAAAAAAGTACAGAATAACATACAATAATAAAAAAAACACGTGTTAAACAAATTGAGCTATCTAAGGACACGTTAAAACGATATATAGATAGATCAACTGATCCAGATCACTGCCAGAGGGAAGCGTTCCCAAGACACTGGCGACATTGCCACGTTAAATGGCAATGCTGATACGCAAGCCAGCTCTTGGGTCATTTTTATAACGTTTATAGCTATCATAGTTTTAAACATAATTTTAATTTAAAACGGGATATTTACCATGATATGCGAGTTTCTTTGCTACGCGATAAATATTGATATTATTATTAAATATATTTTGTCTTTTACGTATGTAGGTATGTAGGTACTAACTTTTCGAACGTCAACACGATATCCAGATTGCGTGATTTCAGTTAGGGGCTGAAAGTTATTTTATAGTAGCTACTGCCCATGGCTTCGCTCGCGTGGTACCTACATAAAAAGTACACTATGTCATTTTCCAAGATACCATCTATATCCTTGCTAAATGAGAAGATTACAAACAAACAGACATACACTTGACAATACATAATTTTAGTATGAATGGGTTTTTTTATAAATTTATATGTGAAACATTTAGGTGTTCTTTATACACCTAATTTCGAGTAAACTTAATTCCTTAATTTGCTCTATGATTCAGATTTTAGGGCTTTGAGTTAAATCTTGATAGCCCAAAATCAATTACAACCCAATTAAACTTTGATAGCTTAGAAGTACGGTTTGAACTGACGATCTAGGTCACCCAGGTCGTGAGTTCAAACCTTATGTTTTCACAATCGTATCCTGTCCATAAAAACAATAATAATATACATTCGGGTTAAAAAAACGTGTGCGTCTCGGGACGCCCGACCGAAGTGATAACTTAAACTAATCTAACTAGCGCTGTGGGTGAGAATGAGGGAGGAGGAGCCTGCCTACCGCTGCTATATGCGTGATAAAAACAGAAGCCAGACAGACTGGCGCCGTAACGCGTTATGTAACGAAACGGTTTACCCTCCCATAAGAAGTTAACAATCACTTCAAGAAACTTACCTGTACGTATATTTGGGACACAAACAGCGTTCTACCAATTCTACACAATAAAACTCAGCCGAATCGTTTTCCTAAGGTACTCGTATTACAGACAGGGTGTTGACGATAAAAAGATTTAAGAAGTGATACGGGATTCATTAGTTTTCTTAAAAACGGTGATTACATAACGGCCGTAGTTTATAGAGAATTTTGTTATCCTGCTTGAGATTTGATAGAACGTTGTTTAACCATACACCATACAACCATAGGTTCGCAAATATTTTCGAAGTAATAACTTCTAATGGGAGGGTAAACCACTTCGTTATGTAACGCGTTACGTAAGCGCGTCTGCCTACCGCGCAGCTGTAGGCAGGCTCCTCCTCTCTCACTCTGACCCACAGCGCTAGTTACATTAGTTTAAGTTATCACTTCTCTCGGGCGTCCCGAGACGCACACGTTTTTTTTTTGTGTCTGGGTGTTCATAGTATCATAAGTATGTATTTAAAAATATTTAAGTATTCTATCAGTCATTTAGTCACCACAATACAAACTATGCTAATAATATAAATGACTATATCATTGATAAGAATGCATGACCTCATGTTGCTCTGGCCTCAGACAACTGACAGATTTGGATTGTATAAACTCTCTTCTTGTTTTTCGTAGTTAAGTTAGTTATAAGATGGATCATACATAAAAGCGCTAGGACTAGGACGAGTTTCTTTCTAGTTCTACTCGGACTTGGGTTAGGAGGAATTGGCACCTAAATTCTTTGTCACCAGAGTTGGAGTTTGAACTTCTTTAAACGTCAAAATGACGGTCCCTGCTACTCAAAGGCAAGAGAGAAAAAAGAGAACACTGGGGTTCTCTTTTTGCAGGCTGATTGCGCCCTTAACGAACTTGATATTAACTGTGACGTTCAGTAACAAACCACTATAATAGACGGTGCGTGGGCGCAGCTCAACACTTCTTTCTTTGGATGTAAATGTTGATACGCGTGTTATGTTGAGAGGAATTTTGTTCATATGTCTCGCTATTTCTATCTATCTTTATTTTTATTACACTTATGTACGGAAAAATTATCTAGTTTTAAATCAGTTATATAAAAACTCTAATATGCTTACGACTGAAGTCTGCAGGCTTAGAAGGTAGTACTTAAAAAAATCTCCAATTTCTTAAATACTTTTGAGGTTGTCTAAGGGTTGTGGATAGTCAAAGATCATGTGGATCTAAGTTTTGTAACCTAGTTTCGATGTTAAAAAAAAACTTCGTTCGGAACTAGTTACAAAAGGTAACGACGCGCTCTAACGTGTTAGGGAACAGTGATCAACTGAATCAAAGTTTTATAATTAATTTTGAAACCTAGTTTCGAATTAAGAAAAATATTCTTCATTTGTAAAATACATAATTAAATTTTAAAAACTAAAAAGAAACCCGACTTCATTGAATATAAAAAAAAATAGAGGAAAATAGATGTATTTTGTTTATATATGATATGGATAGGCCAACTACACGCACTGCTCCAGTTAGACAGCAAGGTTTCGGAATAAACAAAAATATCATCGATGTATAAAATTTTTAGATTTTGTTTATTTTTAACCTGGGAAGTAACAAAACAAAAATGGAATTTTCCAAATCGGTTCGAGCGTCTTTGAGTAATCGGTGAACATACATAAAAAAAAGATTCCGACGAATTGAAAGCATCCCCCTTTTTTGAAATCGGTTAAAAACGTGGCCACGCACTCAAAGGTATTTCAATCCCGTAAATATCATAAATTAAAACAAACAATCCCATCAATGTTTTGGAAATGATCTTTCTTTTCTTCACCTCTAAAATAGATCACTCGCCATCCAATTATTGCTCGGAACATTCTCGATAATCACCATAAGATCAGTCTGCATCCCGTCTCTAAATAACCAAATCCGGGATACATCTATCCTCGATTACAACTTTACAACAATTTGATTTTTGTTATTCGATCTATTTTTGGCGCCTTGTTAAAAGCGTCTAAACATGGTTTCATAAACGAAACGCTGCGTCAATAAACCTGCAAAGAAAGTTATCAGTTCTGAGACGTAGAAGGTTGTGGGTTCAATTCGATTTGCCAGTACATGTCGACGACCTATATCGACCTATATCGACCTCTGTGGCGCAGTGGGCTAATGTCCGGCTGAGACACAGAAGATTGCGGGTTCGATTTCCGCCGCGGGACAAATGTTTGTATGATCTGCAAGAATTTGTCTCGGGTCAGGGTGTTGTTGTTAATATGTATGTATTTACAAAAAAAAAGTATAGAAGTAGTATATCAGTCATGTCGTACCTATAACACATGCTTATTTTTGGGCCAGATGAAATGTTAAGAATCGCGGAACATACATGGGGGTGATTCAGGTGATTCTGATTCAGGTTACCCAAGGGGTGTTCTATCTTTGGACTTTCGCTTGACACTATTTTCTGGGACACCCTGTATAATGTCTCTATGATACAATGTATATCAATATCAAATTTGATTGATGCAAAAAAAAAACTTCTGTTCATCTGATCGTTATTAAACCTCACAGTATGACCCGCTAGGCCAATCTAAGGATTTCCTAAATATTTGATCGAAATCTGTCCAGCCGTTTCAGAGTCTATAGGGAACATACATACACACATCGCCTTTTATATGCTGTACGCGCGCAGCTTCGCCTGCGTTGAATATTTTTCCAGGGACAAACCAATTTTCCCAGAATAAAAAGTAGCCTATGTCACCCGGGGATAGTGTAGCTTTCCAACGGTAAAAGAATTTTTCAAATCGATCCAGTAGTTTTTAAGTTTATTCGATACAAATCATCCCTCTTTATAATATTAGTCTCTTTTCTTTCAAAACCTCGTAGGTTGCGAAACTATGTTGCAAAAACGCACTAAAGTCTATTTTTAGCTAAATAAATTCATAGTTGACAAACATACAAGTTTTTGTGTAGAGATGTGGGTTTGTTTTCAAAGTGGAACGCAGATAAGCAAGCCCGCATTGCGCGTCATCAATGCAGCGTTGAAACTTTTGAAACTATACTTTCGAAAGAATTTCCAACGAGCATTCACTCTGTAACATTTAAAAAAATACATTAAATAAGTACTAAAGGTTATCTTATAAACGCACACTAACTAATGAGTTGTTTAAATCTTCTTCTTCGGTAGTTTGTCATAATAATGTGAATTTTGCCAGTGTCTAGTGTTTATAATGATAGTTTATTAGTATATTGTCACAAAGTCGTATCTTTACATTTCTTATCCTAATCACTACATAGTATAAAACAAAGTCGCTTCCCGCTGTCTGTCTGTTCCTATGTATGCTTAGATCTTTAAAACTACGCAACGGATTTTGATGCGGTTTTTTTTAATAGATTGAGTGATTCAAGTGGAAGGTTTATATGTATAATACATGCATGATATAGTAGAGAAACAATGATAATTTTATAGGTTTCTAATGTGATGTCGAAAATAAACTCATTTTTTTGAGCTTACATTGCAAACGCTGGCTGAACCCTAAAAGATAGATCAAAATAATGTACTTCAGTATTGTACACCTTAAAAAGGTCTACAAGAAAGTCCGCGATGGTATGTGTCTATCTCTTAGGTTATGTTATTCTCTTAGATAACGTTGTATATAAAAACATTATGTAGTGTAGGCAGGTATTAAGTATTAAAATTGCACCCGTGCGAAGCCGGGGCGGGTCGCTAGTAATAATATTATAAATATGAATGTAAGTTTGTTTATTACGCTTTCACGCAAAAACTACTAAACCGATCATCATGAAACTTTGTACACATATTCTTGGAGGTATTAGAAGTAGCATAAGATAAAAAAATATATATATATTACAAAAGATATTTATATGGCAAAACAACGTTTGCCGGGTCAGCCGTTCGCGACTTCACCTGGGCGTTTTAAAAAGAAAAAAAAATCCAATCTAATCTAAACCATTCTCGAATCCATTTGAACACACACAAAAAAATCATCAAAATCGGTCCAGCCGTTTAGGTGGAGTTTAATTACAAACACACGCTCAGATGATTTTTATATATAAAGATAGTGTTTCATGTAAAGTTATTTTTGCTCTAATCACAAGAAACGAGTCAATAACTACAGCTCTATTTAAAGAAATTATTCAAAATCACTAATTAAACCGGAAATAACTTGAGAAAAATAAATAAAATAAGAGCGAAATTTTTGGTTTGCAAGACGACAAAAAATTGTCTTGTTTATCTGGTACTATCTCTATTTATTTACATTCAAATGACAAAGACAAAACATATATAAATGCTACGCTGATTAGTTATGAAATAATAGGATTGAGAGTGTATCTCCATGTTCGTATATAATAATAATAATAATAATAATACCGGACATTTCACACAGCATCATCTGGCCCCAAAGTAAGCCGTGCTTGTGTTATGGGTACCACATGACTGATATACTACTTATATACTTTTTTTATATAAACACATACATATTATACATACAAACACACAGACCCGAGACAAATACTTGCAGATCTTACAAACATACATATGTATAACGTATATATCTGTAAAGTATTATCTGTATTGGCTGGATGTGGGCACATTTCAGAGTGTTTTGGCTGCCTCGTTATCTGAAGAGGCTAAGACACTCTTTTTAATATAGTCAAGTAGTAGAATTTAAAGTGTAAGCCCTCTGTCAAAAAAAAATAGCGTTTATACCCTCACAATCACATTAGATAAATGTAAAACATTTAATTACAAAAATAATTACAGAAATATAATCTAAGAACCGTTTAAAACGATCTATAGATAGCTCAAGTGATCCAGATCACTGCCAGAAGGCATCGTTCCCAAGATGTGTTGTTTTTGTGTTAATCTCTTGCAATCTTTACACATAGACATTATAATGACAAGAGCATACTTTAACGTCACGTTAGTTAATTATGAGATGGCATAACTTTACTTAGAGGTAGATAATTTGTAAAGGATACAGTGCACGTCATTTGCAATTGCGATATATCGCACGCAATTAATGACGCGTACAGTAAAACAGCTGCAACAAACAAGTCCAGACAATGCAAACATTAAAATCAAACCTGCACCTCGTGTCCCTGTATTGTCTACTGGTTCGTCATACAAGCTGTACTGTCTGCGATCGATGCACGAGCGCATCGTATTACAACAGGAAGCGGATATGAGGCCTGGGGTAGACGCGTGCCAAGTTACTCAATGGATACAGCGGGCCAATTACGTATTTCTGTTACAATGAATTTAATTCGGATTTTATTTGAAACCGATAAGATATAAAAATAATAGTGCTCGTTAAGTTCGATAATCCTATAGCCTAATTATTATTTCCCTATATTTTTGCGATTTTAAATATCGTCTTCACATTCATTTCTTCTTTTCTTGGCCACTAATAGCGTGATGGTAACGATTTCTTTAAAGAAGGTTGGGGGTTCGATTCCCGCTGCGAGGCAAATATTTGTATGAGCAGCAAGTATTTGGGTCTAGGTGTTTTTCTGTCTAACATGTAAGTATTTACAAAAAAAATGTACATAAGTAGTATATCAGTCAAGTGGTACCCATAACACAAGCTCTGCTTACTTTGGGGGCATATGATGCTGTGTCAAATATCCGGCTATATTATATTATTATTAAAGCTCATGTTGTAGAAAAGGTAGGCCCGTATTTCAGTACAAACTAAAATTCAGATCCAGTACTAAGCATATTTGACAGTTCCAAATAACAAAAATGATTCACCTTCTGGGCTTGGCAGCTGTGACGAGAGAAATGTCAGAATTGACATATGTCAGTTTCTCAACAAGGCAGTCGAAACCTTTGTTAAGGCCTTTGTTAGCTTGGCAAAACTTGAGATCTGATATACGATGTTCAATAGACATAGAGAAAAAGAGAGACCAAAGTAGAGTCAGATCGAAGACGTTATGGGACTAGACCCAGGCGTACTCCGTGCTTTAGGTATGAAGTTACTAGTACATTGGCGTACCCAACCTGCTGGGTAAATTCGTAGTCAAACGCCGCGCAAGACGAGATAGAGTTACGCGATATAAATAGAAATAGAAGTAATTTTTTTGCAAAAAATATGGTAGGTAACAGATATTGAGTCATACAGTAAGTTCACATTTCACCAAAGAACATTGGCATGCAAATTTTAATGTTTTCAAAAACATTAAATTAAACTAAACAGTATTCTATTTTAGCAATTATCAATTATATTCATTAGTTTCCAAGAAATTCGTTAGCAGTGTAAAAAGTTCTGTCAAAAAACCACAATTTTCTTTCTTCGAAAAGCTTTACTGGCATGTTCCTAATTTCGGCTGGAATTTTATGAAATATTTGTCCACGCAAAAGAACTTCTTTATTATAAGGCAGTTCTAGGCACTCTTGATAGAACAATTCTTTCAGGGTTTCTTACACATATATGATATAATATCACGATAGAAAGAGAAGAACTTTGTAGGTTATTTTTTTTTATTTTTTTTTATTAATATTAGTAATACCGAACATTTCACACAACATCATCTGGTCTCAAAGTAAGCAGAGCTTGTGTTATGGGTACCATATGACTGATATACTACTTATATACCTTTTTTTTTGTAAATACATACATATTATACATACATATATATATATGTACATAAAAACACCCAGACCCGAGAAAAATACTTGCAAATCATACAAACATTTGTCCCGCAGCATTAATTATAATGTTAGGCGCTTGTGCGAGCTGAAACGCGTCCTAGCAAGAGTCGCTATTTATATAAATGTTGTTGTAGAATCTTCTGTACTTGTACAAATAAGTATTCTGTAGTGTTAATTTGTCCAGCAATATTGATTTGTTTTTACATTTATTTTTACCTACATAAATTAAATATTGGTGGACAATGCACACAACACCATCTAGCCCGAAACAAAGCATAGCTTGTATTATAGTAACCAGATGGCTGATAGGATACTTATAAATAATATATATATAATAACTGCCAACTGAGCTGACAGGCTTGTCAGGTTTCCTAAAGGTTCTTTGAAGAGCTATCTTCAGGAAATCTGGCCTATTGGTGTTTGTAGCCACGCTCATGGAGTGAATAATGGCAAATATTGCAAAACTTGCAAACGCAAAAATTTTAGGCTCAAATTTTTTATGTATTCGTATTTACGTCAGCAAAGAGAGGGTGAATGATCGGTGTCAGCTGTTTCACATACGACTTCGCATAACGCCGACTTTTTGCGCAGATATCTGATAACTGTTGGGGTGGGAAGTGGGAAGGGAAAGGGAGATATGGAGTCTTTTATTATGTTGGTTGTAAAACTTTATAACTTACAGACAGACAGACGTTTGTTTACAGACAGACGTCTAAATTTCAATAAAATTGTTTTGTGAATTTTTAAAAAGTTTTTAAAAAATAACCGAAAAATATTAATGGTAGGTAACTGAATATTTAAATCATGAATTTAAAAAATATTCCGAGAAACTTTTTCAATATTTCTTATGATAAAAACCTAATATGGACCAAGACGAAAATGTAAAAACTATAAATAGCCAAATCGTTCCAGCCGTTCTCAAGTAATACGCTTGCAAACAAACAGCATTAACCTAAAATTACATTTAGATTAATTACTTTTTATTTATTAACTAATTTGCCATTTTCACTATTATTATTATTATCATTCAATTTCATATCACACAATGGGTGCCTGATGGGCAACGCAGCCGGGGCAGGCCGAAGTAACGTTCGTGATGTGACGATCTTGATGCCTTCGAGAGGCTGGTGGAAGAAGTGAGAAAGTATATAATATGTTATAAAAAAATGCGTGAGTGTCGTGGAACACTCGATTGGAACGAAGGTCCTATCGTAGTATATTATAATTGATAAACGTATTATATTATTGATTTACAAATACAAATGAATGAATTACTAGCGTCTGAGAGCAATTAAATGAAACGCAGAAATAACTTATGAATTAGATAATTGATTCAGGCGTGACTTTGCGGAAATCCATTACAAAACATTAAACAGATGGACAAATATTTAGTACAATTCCGCCAATCTCAAACGTCAGACTGAGACTCAAAACTTCGTTGGTCGAAGCAACAAGTCTGCAGAGCAGAGTGTTTTATCGTCGGGGTGCGGAGTGAGTCAAGTGTTCCTGAGGATGCCTCGTGGAGGGGCGAAACACGTGTCGAATTTCTTTTGGAGGTAACTCTTTAGGAATAGATTGGCGGAATAGTACAAAATATTTGTCCATCTGTTTAAATTATGAATTAAAAAAAAGTCGCGTTGCACTCCGGGAGTGCCGACAGAAGTGAAAACTAATTTTAGCGCGTTAGAGTTTAGTAATAAATCACTTCAAAATCAGTATGGCATTATGGCGACTGCCAATCAAATACTGAACGAACACAGATGATGCAATATTTTTTGTTCAGAATGTAGATAATATATCAAAGAACCTAACTCAATAAACTTCTCCATATAAAAGTAGACTGTAATCATGTGAATTAAGGTTTATAATCAAATAGGGCAAGCGCGGCAGCCGGCTGCGTCTCGCCCCAGACGGTAACGGTCTCGCGAATCCAGAGGTTTTACCTCATCTAAAAATATGCGTACCGCGCTAAAAGAAGTTTTCACTTCAAAAATGGTAGGAAATATAATTAAAATAATTTTCGAGTCATTTAATTCATCTAATTCATTCGTTCATTTAATTAATTAATTCGTGTCACCCTATGGATAACCGTCTATACTAAAGAAAGGGTCATGACGGAAATTCGTGATGGAAAAATCTTACCCTATTTTGGCCTAGCCCGCATCTACCAAGTCCGTACCGTGCGATAAGGACCTTCGTTCCAAAAAGAAAAAAACATAACAATTTTATACAGTAATTTTACTTGTTTACAAACTTACAAATAGGATATCTCATTATTTTACACAGTTCATACATTTATAATATTCGTAGAATACAGTTAGGTCAACTCATAATAGAAGCAAGGTCACTTCAAAGTGTTAGGGCAGAAATTTATACGTACACCAACGATGTTTATAAACTCTTTACATTTTTAAGTCTAGGTATAGTATACAGCTACTTTTCAAGGCCATCAGACAACACTGGTGGTCCGAAGGTCAGTTTTCCAGTTTTAAAGCAGAAAAAACAAAACCAGTCCACGTTTTTCCCTGTTCAGCATACAAGGGCTCTTTGTATCTAATTACCAGAGTAAATAAATTAAAAACAAAATAAAAGTGACTGACCTTCGTGGCGATGAGTCATCTTGAAAATAAAAGTGCTTTTATTTATGGTGTGCAAAGATTAAGGACCTGGCTTTAACTACATTTATACACGTCGAGACGCACTTTGTAGTGATAATGAAATAGTCTGGGGATAAAACAGATAGCGGTCTCTGTATTGGTCTAGTGGCGCCGCCTTCTGAACCTAAAGTCCTGGGTTCAAATCCGGTCTAGCAACAATGGATTTTTCTATTTGAAAAAATAAGTGCGTTAAAATACATGTATTGATAAACAATAAAGGCAAACATCGTAAGAAAACAGAAATGTCGTAGAAGTTATATAATAAATTGGAGAAACGCGTATCGGACAAGATTGACTAGAAAAAAAAATAGTATAGATCTTTTGTCTCTATCTAAAACGCCCTGTAGGTCGATCGCGCTATTTGTCAACGTAATTGCCACTGAACAGATTAGTTTGACAAAGGTTTGGATATGGCTAATCTGAATGTCAAAATGGTACCGCGCTATTCTTCCTGAATGATTTAATCGTTCATTTTACCAATCGAATTCAGTTCTATATATTAGTTCTATATATAAATCAAATTTATATATAGAACTACCTATTATTACTCTATACAATAGAATGTATAAAATCAAAAACGTTCGATTGAAAGCACTGTCAAAAATAACGCGATCCCGCAACGTTTGATCAACGTATAATCTAAATTAGAGCTAAATCGTTTCCGTTATAATGATAAGTGCGGTACGAAATATGTCAAAAATAACGTTTTGACTTTGGTTTAGATTTAGTTTAGCTTTGGTTCAAACGTTCAAAATTACAGCGGTAGGCCCCCTGATATCTTTAAAATACCTAATTAACGACATTTCATACGATGGGGTAGAAAACTAAAATATAAAAAAAACCTATAACTCATATATAAAAAAAACATTTTATGTATGGCTTACCGATATGTAATTTCGTGCAATTTTTTATCACGATAATACTAATAATATGCGAGCAAGAGCTCTGATATAAGGCGAACAGACAGACAGGATGAAACTTTAAGGTTACAGGTTTTCTGAGGAAACCTAAAAAGGATCGTAATGATGTAATGACGAAAGGAGCCTTGAGGCCCAGTTTTTTCACAGTTAACGAGCTGTTTTGAATTTGCTGTAATCCGAGTGAAAAAAGAATGATAATGCTGAGATTTTAGTTGTGCAAAAATGCGAGGTACCTTTGGTTATACCTTTACCTCGTCTGACCTGAGGGGTATTAATAAAGTGGCAAAGGAAGAATCAGGGCCTGTAGTTTTTCCTTTCACTATACTGGTTTAAAACCTTTTACAATAAATTACAATAATTTAAAACCTTTTACAATAAATTACAATAAAGAAAATTACCCTTTAATGGTGTTCCAAATTATATCCTACAAATATTGAATGTTTATGTTTACGTGATGTTTGTGCCTGGCATGCGAAGCCGCGGAAAATGGGCTTCAAATGTCATATATATGCTAAAATTTGCTTGTACGAGTAGTTTCCCCGGATTTACTAAAATGTCCTTGAACAAAAACAATCCTATTTGGTTCGTATGAAAGTCTGAATTAGAGTAACATTTTTAAATAAAACATCTTAAATTGACTAAGTTGATATATTTAACCTCTTAAAGTCATTCAAAGTCAGAACAAAAATATTTTTAAACGTCTTACATACTAGGTGAATTCAGGTGTCAATTTCTCCAAACCCAAGTCCGATAAGAACTGGCAAAAAACTCGTCCTGGTCCTAGCGCTTTTTTGTATGATCCATCGTATAACTAATAACTACGAAAAACTAACACAAGATTACAGTAGTTAATACATTGCAAATCTGTCAGTTAACTGTCTGAGGGAAGAGGTAACATGTGACCAAGCATTCTTATCAATAATATAACCATTAAAACTGTTGATTTGACCTTCGTAAAATCCTTAGAATATCAATTTAATGAAGGAATTATAAGTAAATTTTAACATATTTTATTCAATTTTAACTGTAGTTTAAAATTGTTACTCTAATTCTGACTTTTATTTAAGCAAAATAAGGTCGTTCGTATTTTAGCAAATTTTCTGTTTTGTTGCTAGATGTGAAATGTTCGATATTATCATTATCACTTTTTTAGCTAGTCTGACAAAATTAAAGGCCCTTTCTGCCTTTGCCACTTTCATAATACACTTCTCAGGTCACACGAGGTAAATCAAAGGCACCTCGCTTTTTTGCACAACTAAATTAAACTTGCAAAATAAAAATAATTCTCCGCATTATCATTTTCGTTTCACTCGGATTACAGCAAATTCAAAACAGCTCTCTTCAAATATGTAACGATATGCAGATATATCAGTTTCTGCTAATTTTCCAAAAAAAAATTTGTTTTAGAATATTATTTAATTAGAAAAACAAACAGAACTATTAAATAAAAAATATAACTAAAATATTACATAATTCAAATTCAAATTCAAATATTCGCGTTCACCAGAGTAACGAGCAGTTTTCTGGGATCACCCTGCATACCAATTTTGCCCACATCGGCGACGAGTACCTATCCGGTATAGTTTTCAGGATGCTGTTGTGACTGTCTCGAACTCTACGGATCAGGGATGCAGATTTCTTGCGAATAAGTGCTTCAAAGCCATCAGTTTGGTATTCAGCAAACATCCCTGAAGCACAGCAGAAGCGAGGCAGCCCCAACATCATCCTGAAAATATTATTGTACTGGATGCGTATGGTGGCCAGCGACTTTTTTGTATACTTGAACCACAGGCTTCCCGTGTACATATTCTGACAATAGGCTTTAAACAGAGTAATTTTTACTTGTTCAGTATAATGAAGTAAAGTTTCCACTAATAAGTAAAGCTTAAAAATGCGAAGATAAAGTAAACATTTTGAAAAGGAAATAGATATATTTTTATTCATATGACTTTTTCGGAATACTTCAAAACATTCAAAATTCTACCCTTAGTAGGTTACGTTTTAAGTATTTTTGTTTTGTTGTTGATTAATGTGCAGGTTATTAACTGATACTGAAACATCAACAATTAAGTAAAGTTATTATAGGATATAAAATTACACAAAACTCAAAGTTAAAATGACTTGTCGTTAGGTCATAATTTCCATGTCTTTATCCCACTTAATGTGGAATCGGCACAATATGAACTTCTCTTCCACTGTCTTCTATCAACTGTAATATCTCTTTCCTACTTTTATCACTTTTTTCTTATTTTTAGTTTTCTTTTAGATTTTGTTATTTTTTATATTTTCTTTTGAATTGTCCTCTTTCTGTCTTGCCTTGTTTACGTGATATCTGATTTTGTTTTGTTTTTATGTAGTATGTTGAAATCGTTTATATTCGGCAAAAGGCCACTGGCCTACCAAAAACACTGTATATATTTTTTTATAAATGAATTTGTGTTACTCATGTCATCTTACAACCAACAATCTTTTTTTTTATTGGTCTTCCTCTATATCTCTCCGTATTCATATTTAACAGTCTTCTGAGAACCCTGGTGGTCTATTAGTAATGACCCCTTCTGATTGTAATATTTATATTATAACACAGTCCTCTCAAACGGTAAAGGACAACATCATATGAAAACCGGCATGTCATAATACATAAAAAGTTCAAAGACTTGTGCCAAGTGCATGTAAAAGTGCGCCCAAAGAGGCTCCCTCATTCGCGCACTTTTATCCTTTCATAACACTGGTTCGAAATAATAAATGAAACGATAAGAAGAAGAAGTCTTCTCGTCACATGACATGTCATGCCCATACGACGATAGCTACTGCTTCTCGTGAAAGTGAAGTGCAACAATATCAACTGAACCAGCTGTTTTTCTCCACGCTGTACTCACTGTCCTATTCATTAAAGAAATTAATGTTCTGACCCTGATCTCTAGTTGTATAACATATCATTCGATTACACGCCTTAATAGATTCATTTAATTATAAATAATTTGGCAGAGACAAATCGAATAGTTAATCGAGAAGATTGTAGATTTATACAGGAAATTAATTTCTTTCTTATTTGCATAATTAAAGTTTAGCGGTTTGTTTGAAATATTCATTTTACCGTGTAATTTTGATTTATTGTATCATCATCATCATCTACAGTCAGATTATACTTCAAACAGCATCATCTAGCCCCAAAGAAAACAGAGCTTGTGTTATGGGAACCACATGACTGATATACTACTTATATATCATCATTTTAATGCAAATATTATATATAGAAAAACACCCAGACCTGAGATAAATCCTCGCACATCATACAAACATTTGTCTCGCGGCGGGAATCGAACCCGCAACCTTCTGAGACTAAGTCATTGTACTTGAAATTGTGCAATGTACATATAATTTTAGTTCGGTTTATGTCTATTCTAAAACCTGAATAGTAGACCAATTTATTGTTGCAAGGCTTGTAAAAGATTTGCGCAAGCCTAGATTGTGATAATTTGGTTATAAAAGCCGGGGCCGACCGCGATAATTTAATTTTGAACGTCAATGCCAAAGCTAAACTACTACTAAAAACGTTATGTTAAGCACAATTCGTATCGCACTAATCGTTTAAACTGCGTAGTTTTTGGCAGCTCTACCAAATGAACATTTTTGTCTTTTGTATATGTCCGAACTGAAGACAAATCGTTTCCGTTTTAATGGTAAATATGTAGATAAATAGCGCGATTGCCCTGCTGGTCATTCTTTCCACATAGTTGTAGGTATGCAGTACTACTATACTACCTTTGTATAAGTGACTAATCCTGGTATCGGAGTTAATAGGCCAAAGGCGCCATGACCTATCAACTTTGAAAGAACGATATCGATGCGACGGCTTAACATCCCTAAGAACAGAAGCACTAGAACAAAAGTGTTTCTGCAGTCAGGAATTGAAATCGCAGAAAGATGTTTATTACCACTACTTAATTATATTCTAATCTTTTTACGGTTCCAAAGTCCAAAAGAAACCCTCAGTTTCGCTGTTTGTCTGTCTGTCTGTTTCTTGAAGAGTTTTTCGGTACAGATATTCGTAAAATAAATATTATGCTTAAAAGCTGTCATTTTTAAAGGTCTAAAGGTTTTTAAAGGTTTTAAAGTTTGTAAAGGTCTGTAAATAGGTAGTGTAAATTATGTCAGTCCGTACCCTATTTATGTATAATATGTATGTATTTACAAAAAAAAGTATTTAAGTATAAGTATATCAGTTATGTGGTACCCATAACACAAGCACTGCTTACTTTGGGGCCTGATGATGCTGTTTGAAATATCAGGGATTATTTATTAATTTATTATTTGTAAACCTTATAAAAACAAAAGCCACAAACATATTTTTTTTTTTATCTAGATGTTATTACGGATTGGGCATGACCACTCGTCATTCTCCATACTGATTGGAAGTCTTCAAATGCTCTTGCCTAATTTATTTTAATTAAGTAACCACGGTATATTCTACATATATTATATAGTCTATTCTGAAATATGTCATTTTTTGATTCCTTTCTACAAAACAGCGCGAAAATATTCTCTGCGCATCAATTCGCTAGTGTATCCTAGGTCTAAAATAGAAACGGTACGTTCCCGTTCGTTCGTTCGTTTTTATAGACAATCAGATGAAGAATGCTACTTACAGAGGATATTATTTCATACACGTCCGGCATAAGATAAATAGCTTTATTATACACAAAGAGAACCCAAAAATGTAGGCTAGAGGCAACATTTGAATAGACAGGATAGAAAAAAAGACAGTGGTATACAAAAAGTTACATAACATAGTATATGTTATTACGTAAAATCAAGATTCTCAAGAATATTTTTTTGCACAAGCCTAAACTTAATCAAGGTATGTGCAAGGAAATCTTAAGGTGTGTAGCAGCCTTAAGCATAAGTTTAAATTAATTTAAGCAGGTTTTATTAATTAAATGTCACTGTGGTTGGCTCTTTATATAGAAAGCTGTTGCTAAATTATTGACCGTAGAATTAAATAGTAATTTATGTGTTTTGCCATTTTCTAATTGTAATTAATATTGTTTTAAGGGGCGTGATGGCAGAGATGTACTCAGGGTCCTGAGAAAAGAGATAGAAATACTCCTTCGTAGGTTAAGTTTGCATCAAACGTAGGTGTTTCTTAGAGACTACATTTGACAATGGTGGCAATTCGGTTGGCTCATTTCTAAAATTAGGAATTGTCTTAAATATATTTAGTTAGTCATAGCATTTGTAAAACCTATTCGGTTGGTACCATCTAACTAAATCAGGAACGCTTAATTAAATTAGATAAAATTAAATTAGGATATGTTGGTAGCAGCAGAATACTAAAGGTTAGTTTAACAGTTCAAAACCTAATTTTAGCTAAAATTAGTTAGGTTGGTGCCAACAGAATTGAGGCCAATATAAATACAATATAAATACCAAGATACCTTTTAAATAATACTAAAGGCCAAGTTCTTTTATTTTGTTTATTTATTAGCTGACTAGATGACATTATAAATCTATCGAAACGATTTGGAATTTATTATACTTTTTTGGCGACTCTTTACCTGCTTCACAAATTTAGTAGAGTGCCAGGTTGTGCCTTAAATACGTCTCTTACTTTTAATAAAATTGTTACTGTTGGAGTTAGATAACATTTGAAAGTATCTATTTATTTTATAAGCATTATAAATTAATAAAATCGGCGTGTTGTGAGTGACTAATGCCAGTATCTTGAGATGCTGGGTGTTTTTATGTAAAATATGTATGTGTTTATATAAAAAAGTATATAAGTAGGATATCATCATTGGCCTTAGTTCATCTGTTGAAGATGATTAAGGTGGCGTCAGTAAAGTTACAGAGCAGTTATTTGTAATTGAAAACATTCGTTCATGGATCCACTCCAGCAAGCTGAGGTGGGTGAAGATTCCTCTCCACTGTCGCCACTCTGCCTAGAATTCTGTTTGATAGCGCAGGCCTTCCCAGGTACCCACACTAACCTCTCGACCTTGCTGACAGGGCCCCCAGGAAAAACGAGTCATTACATGCGGTGTCGGTTCGGTGTAGTATATCAGTCATGTGGTACCTATAACACAAGCTCTACTTACTTTGGGCCAGATGAAGCTGTGTGAAATGTCCAGCATTATTTATTTATTGACGACCTCTGTGACACAGTGGGCTAAGGTCCGGCTGAGACGCAGAAGGTTGCGGGTTCGATTCCCGCCGCGGGACTAATGTTTAAATGATATGCATGTATTTGTCTCAGGTCTGGGTGTTTCTATGTATACGAATATGTATATGAATGTATTTACAAAAAAAACCTATTTAAGTAGTATTGTTATTCATCTTTCTTATTCTTATTTATTTCTCTTATCTAGGCTACTTATCTAGGTTAAATCCTATTAATAAATAAATAAATACTTAATACCGGACATTTCACACAGCATCATCTGGCCCAACAAAGTAAGCAGAGCTTTTTGATAATTCCACATGCATGATTTATTAATTAAATACATTATTTTTGTAAATACATACATATTATATAGGTACATAGAAACACCCAGACCAGATACAAATAAGCAGAGAACCGATGAACCAGATACAAACTAGCAGACCATATAATTTGTTGTTTTCCCGGCGGGAATCGAACCAGCAACCTTCTGTGTCTTATATTATAAATGAGAAAATTGTGATTTTAGAGAAGATTTGGATTAAAACTTGGTACAGATGATACATCTACCGGTAAGGCGATCGCGCTATTTGTCAACTTAATTGCCATAGAACGGATTGGTTTTGGTAAAGGTTTGGATATGGCAAATCTGAATAGTACCGCGCTATTCTTCCTGAACTTAATCGTTGATGTTACCAATCGAATAAGTTTATATATAGAGCTACTATAGTATTACTCTATGCACAGACTACTAGGATGTACTAAAACGTTCGATTGAAAGCACTGTCAAAAATAATGCGATTCCGCAATGTTTTATCAACATATAATCCATATTAGAGCTAAATCGTTTCCGTTAAAGTGATTAGCGCAGTATGAAATATGACAAAAATAACGTTTTGACATTGGTTTAGCTTTGGTTCAAACGTTCAAAATTACAGCGGTCGGTCGGAATAACATGTAGATATTTTATATTGGTACCCCCTTGCAGGCAGAAGCTAGAAGCTTGAAAGTATAAATTAAGCGGGCGGCTTCTAGAAGCTAGAGGCTCATAGGTGCTAAAAAAGGTACCTACTTAGGAAATGAAAGCTAATTTTAAGTTAAAGTTCTTCAAAACTTATGTGTTATTCAGAAGATCAGCTGCATCGCATCACGCGTTGCTTCCTCGCAGTCACAGAAGCCCACTGTTCATCATAACTAAAACGAACGGTTGCTATAACCATGCGTATAATGAAGACTATGATAGATAATTGATTCAGGCGTGACTTTGTGGAAATTATTAAACAAAAAAAAAAATGAAAAACATTAAACAGAAGGACAAAAATCTTGTACCATTCCGCCAATCTAGATTGGATCTAGATAGATCTAGATTGGATTAGATAGATCTAGATTGGATAAGATTGGCGGGATGGTACTAGATGTTTCCCATCTGTTCAATATTTTGTAATTTAGACTAAATATTAGAGAGTATTTTTTTTATTAATACATATTCATATACAAATATACATGTGAAAACGCGACTGTTTCTTGTTCCCCCACGGGCCCAGGATCTCGACTCCAAAAGGCTCAGATATGTAGGCTATACCTGTATTGTTGTGTCAAAACGCACTTATGTCCGTTCCACGTGGTAAAAACTATGTATACTTGCTTCGTCAAAGTCAAAAGATAATATATTTAATACAATCACAAGGATCACTTTGAAACGTCTTACATACTAGGTGAATTTAGGTGCCAATTCCTCCTAACCCAAGCCCGAGAAGAACTGGCAAGAAACACGTCCTGGTCCTGGCGCTTTGCATAATCCATCTTATAACTACCTTTACTACGAAAAACGAATACAAGAGAGTACATTTCAAATGTGTCGGTTAACTAAATAATGTGAATGAAATAAAATTTTTAGGTTTAAAGTTAGACGAAAACTGTAACTGGAAGTCACATATTGACTTCACATGCAAAAAAATTAATCGTTTTGTTTTTGTAATAAAGACATTGCGCCAAACATCAGGTCAAAAAACGGCTTTGTCTGCGTACCATGGTTATGTTGCTTCGGTATTGAGGTATGGTTTGCTACTTTGGGGTAATTCGACTCACATCAATAGGGCCTTCATTGTCCAAAAAAAATGCATTAGAGCTGTGTGTGGTGCTGGTCCACTCGACTCATGCAAACCATTATTAAAAAAATTAAAGTTGCTTACGTTGCCCAGCCTATATATATTTCAGGTATGCTGTTTTGTTGTGGAGCACAACAAATTCTTTGACAAATATGAGGACCAAATAAATTCAAAAATAAAATTGAGGGACCCCACTAGACTATTAGTTCCAGTTCGAAAAACAACTTTAAGTCATAAAAATTGCTACATAATGTGTATAAAAATATTTCATAGAATACCTAGATCTATAAGAGAATTACCATACAATAAATTTAAAACAAAAATGCTTACCTGGCTTGTTGACAAATGTTTTTATAGTGTCAAAGAATTACTTAATTAACGTTCCGTCTGCTATGGTAAAAACTATTATATTTTATTTATATTCATACCTAAATTTAATTATTCGAGATTGTAATAATTATTGTAATGTTTATTTAATTTGTTTAAAAATGTAGTCTTTCATTAAATTATTATATGTACCTTCTTAATTTTTGCATGCTGGGTTTCCTAGCGAAATGTGTGAATCTAATTATATATTTAAGTTCTCTGTGTACCACATTTCACGCAAATAAATCATTTCATTTCATTTCATTTCATTTCATTTCATTTCATTTCATTTCATTTCAACTGTCTGAGGACAGAGCAACATGAGGCCATGCATTTTTATCAATAACATAGTAATTTATATTATACGTTAAATTGTTATGGTGAACTTGGGATAAATAAAACGCGTACCAGAGACAATTGGTTAACCCTAACGCAGCGATTAACATACAATGAACGCGTGCGCATGTGCAATGGTCGGGATTGACGGGTGACCATGGGTTTGGTAAACCCAAAACTATTAATTTGATAGTAAAAATTATAATATTTTAGTAACAGAAGATAAAACTGGTTTAATAATCTGTTCTCTATGATGAGTTTAATAGTAAGTTTTTTAACATCGATAAACATACGTTTGATCAAAATCTCGCCCCATGTAAAGCGACGATGGGGCACGCAGGTCTAGAAGACACCTAGGTATTTACTCGAGACTTGAATAGACCTAGATTGTAGTAAGTGTAATAAGATAGTAAGTTTTCAAAGGATGGTTTTTGAACGGTATGGAAAACTATTGTACGCCTCCATTTTAAGCGCTGCCGCTTTTTACCCCCTATTCTAAATGAGCTAAGAGACGTTCAGCGCGATCACCTTAGTTTTGACAGCTTAATTAATAATAAGAATAATAATGCCGAACATTTCACACAGGGTCATCTAGCCCTAAAATAAGCTGAGCTTGTGTTTTGGGTACATGACTGTTACAACTTATATACATTTTTTTTCTTTTGTAAATACTTATTTTACATAGAAACACCCAGTCAAACTTAGAATCATACAAACTTTTAACAACATTTAGGTAAAGCCCGTCTGTTAATAATAATAATAATGCTGGAAATTTAACACAGTGACATTTAGCCCCAAAGTAAGCATAGCTGATGTTATAGGTACCACATGACTATTTTTCATAAGTTTTGGAACGAAGTTCCTTATTGCACGGTACGAAAAAATGTGAAACATTTTTCCGAATTTCTGTCACGACCCTTTCTTTAGTATACTTAGACGGTTATCCATAGGGTAACACGAATTAATTTACTGGATGAACGAATTAATTAGATGAATTGAATGATGTACATTAAAATGTTTATTTTCACTCGAAATTCACACTTTTTATATTCAACTCGAAAAAATATATTAATTACGAAATTTCCTACCGTTCCTTCAATTCATTAGTTATTTCTGCATTTCATTTAATTGCTGTTAGACACTAGTAATTCATTCATTTGTATTTGCCAATCAAAATATAATACGTTTATCAATAATAATATACTACGATAGGCACTTCGTTCCAACCGAGCGTTCCACGACACTCAAAATTTTTTTTTAATAAATACATAGAAACACCTAGACCTGAGACAAATACTAGCAGATCATACAAACATTGCTAAAACCCGTTTTGTACGAAGTTGGTCAGCTTTTTTGATGCTTCACATACCACTGTATGGGACGGCCTAGAAGGATGGTGACTGTAGTGTAGGTCGCTCACCCCTCCCTATGTTTATCCATCTGTCTGTTCCCTCGCTTCCCTCAGCTATGCTACCAGCAATCAAAGAAACTATGTCTATTGTTTTAGCAGGGTTAAGGTTCATTTGGCAGACCATACTGCTTCTACGCACGTAGGGATATACATTCGTACTTCTAGGTATATAATCCATGAACATCAAAATACACAAGAACAAGGGATCTCTGAGAAAATGTATAATCGACTAGCTGCTGGCTGCGGCTTTGCACGTTTCGTACCTATATAAAAAGTAACCGATATCATATGAACCGCTTTAAGCATAATACAAAAAGTATTTAAGGGCAGGCAACGCTTCAGCAATGCTCCAGGTCTTGCAGATGTCTATAGACGACGGTAACTGCTTAGCATCATGTGGGCCGTAAGCCTGTTTGCCTCCTTATATTATTAATAAATAAATAATGCCGGACATTTCACACATCATCATCTGGCCCCTAAGTAAGCAGAGCTTGTGTTGTACCACAAGACAGATTTACTTTTTTTTAAATACATACCATGTTATACATAGAAACAGTCCCGAGACATATAGGTACTCGCATATCAAACACACATTTGTCTCGTGGCGGGAATCGAGCCCGCAACCTTCTGCGTCTCAGCCTGACCTTGGCCCACTGCGCCACAGAGGTCGTCAAATAATAACCGTCCTAAAGATTAATCTATCTCATTACCAATTTCAACAAGACCTTTCTGTCACTTAAATGTGAAAAGGTAATAAATAAACAAAGTGATAGAAACACTTCCCAATTCATGACGACCTCTGTGGCGCAGTGGGCTATGGCCGACTAGAGACGCAGAAGGTTGCGGGTTTGATTCCCGCCGCAGGACAAATGTTTGTATGATCTCCAAATATTTGTCTCGGGTCTGGGTGTTTCTATGTATAATATGGTATATCATTTGGTACACATAACACAAGCTCTGCTTAATAGATGCGCTGTGTGAAATGTCCGGCATTATTTTTTATTACGATATTAATATGGACGTGCTACTTAAAAAGGTTTGAACGATAGCTAAAGCTTCATTCACACGTTCAATGCATAAAAATGACTCGAATCCCAAATAGTAGCGACATAGATCACTGACTAAACCGAAAGTAGTAACACAAAGACAAAGCTTCCAAGTTATCTTCAGATCTCACATCCGTCAGACCACCAATACAGCTCACAAATACCTATTTGTGTCTTCTATACCTACCTTACAGTTTACATAGGTACCTAGAACAGCAGGCCCATCTGCTTCGCAGATTGCATGCTAAGTTTGTTCAACTTCAGTAGCATACCGGCTACAAGTAAATTTACAAGTGCGTTGCGTAAGGAAATAAAAAAAAATGACAAAAAACTTCGGAATTATATTTAACGACTACGGGATTTACAAGGTTTTTTTTGTTTTTATAGTGTACAATTTATAGAATATATTTACAGAAATGTCCAGAATAATACAGTAATAAAATACAGGTGAAACAGTTGAGGGATCTATAGATAGCTCATCTGATCTCTGCCAGAGCGCAGCAAAGACACTGGTGGGCACTACCACATTGAATGGCAATGCTAATACGCTGAGCCAGATAGGAGCCAGCTCTTGGGTCACGCAATGTATCTACCAGACGCCGTGAAATAATTTTGATAACGCGGTGGGCTTCTGTTCCCCACGGACCCAGGGTCTCGTCTCACTTCACTCGCTAAATACGCCAAAAAAAACTACTAAACTACGATTATGTAATGAGTGGTGACCCTACAAGTGGATGCATTAGGGAAAATATATGCCAAACATTTCTAAAGAGTTCGACTTGAGGTAATTTCTAAAATTAAATTATTTTAAATTACTCATAGATATATTAGAATAGAATAGAATATTTAAGTAGTACATTAGTCATGTTTTCCCATAACACAAGCTATTCTTACTTTGGGGCTAGATGATGCTGTGTGTAATGTCTGGCATTATTTATTTTTCTATTATTATTTATATTATTTATATATATTCCAGATTTTCATAGCTACTGAACCAAGGTAGCAAAAGATTATTTTTTATTTCAATCAAATTTATAAATTTTGATATTCGGTTCGGCGACTCTACATGTGGATGCAATGTGATAAAAATATAACAAAAAAATGTCTGTTTCGATAAATGAATCGATTTGGGTTTATTATTGAACTACACAGATTTTTTAAAATAAATTCTTATAGTTTACAGTTTTTGTACCTAGATAATATAGTTTAACCTAAAAAATCTTTTTTTTTAATTCCAGATCTGTTTATTTATCTTCTATCCCAATCAGACGAGAGATCAATGGGTCTTACCACTCTGAACTCAAAAGCAAAGCAAATAGCAACTTCCAGTAAAAGCTTTACTGAAATCTAGATCGCCTGATGAATTCATCAGAGCACGGCTCTGATCTTTAATCTAGTTTCTGGCAGGCGCTTGCAGACTCGAGGCAATCAAGTCACTTCAGGTTTCAATAAACGTATTCTGGAAGGAGAGAACCTAAATAAAATAATAAATAAATGGTGACAACATACAGTAAAGCCTTCCGAAAGAATAAGATTAACTAAAAATGTGGTGTGGAGCTCACATGTTTCCAAATGAAATTCATTTGCCCTCATTTGGCCTCAATTATTATAATCTAGTACATAAAAACACGGATAAAACGACGTTTTCTAAATATGAAACCTAGCTAGATCGATTTATCGCCCCTAAAACTCCCTGCATACTAAATTTTATAAAATTGTTGGAGCCGTTTCAGATTCTATATATATATATATATATATACAAGAATTGCTCGTATAAAGGTATTAGATAGATAGATTCGATTAGATATACTAGCCTTACTAGCCGTGATAATGTTTCATATAATTCCAGTTTTCAATTTTGAAAACTATTTGGAACCCCCATTTACGGTTTAACTGGTAGGGGGGGTGGAGCACTAACTATTATCAAACAAACATATGTATGTATTGAAATACTGCTCTAAAAACCTCGAAATATCTTTCAAAGACCTATCCAATATGCAACACGATGGGGTAGGTAATAATATAGAAAAATCTACTCCTTTTACAAAAATATTTTTTTCGACGTTTTTATTACATTGTAGCGGCCACTAATTAGAAGTACGATACGATAAAACTTTAACCTGCGAGCTATAGCACTAATTAGATGTAAACAGACAGATTGGCATACAGACAGACAGACAAACAGTAAGGGTTCGATGTGGACTTCAAGACCCAAAAATGATAACACCAGCTTAGTGATACCTACCTAATTACATACATGGACGACCAGCGTTATAAAAGCGTTCTAAACGCTATTTATAACACATGCTGAGTGACGACCAATTTTTCTGTCAAGTTACTTATTTGTTAGTTCATAAGTACTTATATGATATCATAATACACAAAATAAACTTTTCTAATTAATAGTAACTCCCCTAAAGGTGATGAACCTTAGGAAGTAAAATTTTAGGGTGTGACATCGAAAGATACAAAACCTTTAAATTTCAAGTTCCTACCACCAATGGTTATGGCTGTATGTTGCCCTTAAAATCCCTATGTACTTATTTTAGAAGATAAAGCATAATAAGCAAGAAGGAATTAATTTAATTAAACACAAAATCTTCGTCGAATGATTTCAAATCCAGCGGAACTTGCTTCCTTCAACTGTCGTAAAATATAACGGTACGGCGTTTCTGTACTTACTTTACACGGAAATTAACTACTGATAATTTTGTTACATTGATACTTAGGAACTCGCTAGTACCTACATCATTAAATCTCTAGACGTCTTGACTGACTTTGTCCTCTTCAGAGCACTAGTGTTTTAGTGATGGATGATGATTGAAGATGGATCATATAAAAAAGCGCTAGGACCAAGACGAGTTTCTTGCCAATTCTTCTCGAGCTTGGGTTAGGATGAATTGGCACCTAAATTCACCTAGTATGTAAGACGTTTCAAAGTGATCCTTGTGATTGTATTGAATAAATCATCTTTTGACTTTGACTTTGAGTGGTATAGGTCCCGCCTTCTGATCCTGAGGTCGTGGGTTCGAATCTGGTCATTTAATTTATGAACGAAACCAATTAATTTTTATGTTTGAAAAATATATATGTGCTATACCAGTACCCTCAAACGATGAAGAAAAACATCGTGAGGAAACTGGCATGTCGTAGAACCTATAATGATCAAATACATGTGTCAAGTGCTCGAATGGAACTTCTGAGCCGCACTTTAATCCTCTCACCACACTGGTTCGAAATAACTAGTGGCACGATAAGAAGAAGAAGAAGACATCTTGACTAAAAATAAAGGCTTATATTCAGCCACTAATTTTAAAAATATTGGAAAATATTACAATTAAAAAGGTTGCCGTGAATACGAAAATCGGTTCAATGGTTTCCACGCTAAAATCAGCAGACTAGAAACTCATGCACGAATAAACATTCAGTCTATGTAGAAATATTTTTCAGTAATTTACATCAAGTAACATTAGTTTTAACAAGTAACGTATTTTTCTGAGGGAGTGATTTCGTGAAAAGGGACGGAAGTGTGTAACAGGATAGGGAAGCGCGTTTTATAGGATTTAAACAATGAGCGCGCGCGGTGCTAGAGTTGGCCGTCAGATGGTACCAATTCATTTACCGAAGGGTTGGTACTGTCAGCCAACAGTGTGTGCTTGTGTACGACGAGAAAGAGAAGGAGAACGCATTGCTTAGACTACAGTGTAGTGTATAAAATATGCTGTTATTATAAACGAATTCATAATATAATTTTAATGTTGCCAAGGTGAGATGTCAGATTTTACACATCTAATGTGTCTTTTTAATGTACGTTACTTCACGTTTCCATGACAACCAATGTTAGCCGTTGTGACGCGCTATGCGAATATAATCAATGTCTAAAAGGCGATATGTTCCCTATAGACTCCGATACGGCTGAACCGATTTCGATATTTTTTTTTGAAAATTTACAGATTGGCCTAGCGGGTGATCCTGTGAAGTTTGGTAGTGATCGGATCAACAGAATATTTTTTTTTCAGTAATCAAATTTGGTATGGATATAGATAGTATCTTAGGAACGGATATAGGCTACTTTTTATGTATGTACTATGCGTGCGAAGCCGCGGGCAGAAGCTAGTAATTAATATAATGTCCAAATAGATAATTGAATAATTAAGTTTTTAAAACTAAAAAGACAGACTTTTTTGTATAAAATTTGCACCGTAAATTAAAAAAAAAATTTTAGGATAGCATGTAACACATTAGGGTTTTGGGATGCTATTTTTTTGAAATTTATTTTCAATTTTGCATTAATATTAATACATTATGCAATAAAAATTCCAATGACAATATTTCTTCCGTGCCAAAAAATATTTTCCCTTAGACGATTCTAAGGGTATTTTTTCTTCATATTTAAATGGGACTAAACGGGAAGTATAACTATGGACATGGACTCCCAAAGAACCATTTTAGAGAATAGCACACACATTTTTCAGAAAATTCATTACTGCACGACTAAAGATTCGAATGGAAACCTTATAATCCACCAAGTTATATATTTACGCTTAGAGAGTACTGGTATTGCGCACATACATTTTTCAATCAGAAAAATCTTTAGTGCAAGACTAGATTCGAACTCACGACCATAGGATCGGAAGGCAGGGCCAATACCACTAAACCACCAGTACTCTCTAAGCTACATATAAGAGATACTTACTAACTCCTTTACCCTTTCAACTGTACAAACATTCACACAGATTTGGCAAATTCCCAATATTTCCACTCGATATCCCGACTGACTACAAATTAAATACCTACCCGTGTATGTAAGTACCTAGTCGTTTCATTATGAGTAGTCGGAATCTTTGCATTTTGTGCCTTATGACTTTGAGATAAATGCTACCACTTATCTTAACGAACCACTCTCATTTGGTGTTACTCGATGTTATGAGATAACCTTCACCTCCTTACCGTTATTAGACCGTTATAACGTCTATTTTTCAATATAAAATATCAATACGGTTTCTGGTAATTTTGAGGTTTGGAACGATTTTAATATACCTACATTTCTGAAACATAGATAGATAGATAAATGCTAAATAATAAAAATAATTACAAAAATATTAATTACTAAAATAATTACAAAATAATAAACAATAATATAAAATACATGTGAAACAGTTGAGATATCTAGGGACCGTTTGAAACGATCTATAGATAATGTTTTTTAAACCTACGCGATCAGAACACATAATTATTAATATTTACGGGTATTTATCGCGTTTATTTACCTATTTTTGAGTCGTCCCGTGACCACGACAGAGTGTAAACCTGTCAACCTGTGTAAATAGGTAAATAAACGCAATAAATACCCGTAAATATTTATAATAATGTGATCTATAGATAGCTCAACAGATCTAGATCACTTCCAGAGGGCAGCGTTCCCAAGACACTGGCCGCGTTGCTACGTTGAATAGCAATGCTAATACGCTAAGCCAGATAGGAGCCAACTCTTGGGTCACGCAATGTATCTACCGGACGCTGTGAGATAAATTTGAAAATGCGGTGGGCTCCTGTTCCCCACGGGCCCAGGGTCTCAACTCCAAAAGGATCAGATATGTAGGCCTTATCAAGACTGGCATATTTGCGCCTTTTGAAGTCTTCGGCACATTCAGGCGCCGCATCAGCTCTGACGGAAGTCCCCAACAGAACAGGCGGCCAGGGTTGTTAGTTGTTTAGGATGCGACAGACTACGCATGTCGCATCCCAAACTAATGGCCTACCCATCTCCTTTAACAAATACAAAAAACTTAAATATATAATGTTCACTCAAAACAGGATATTTACCATGATAAATGTGTTTTTCTGCATCCCGATATTTCGGCACAGTTGCATGCGCCATGATCACGAGATAAACCGTTTTAAGTGAAAATTATGTGCAAAACTATGAAACTTCAAAATATGATAAATAAATTAACTTAAAAATCAAGAAAAGTCACGAGTTACAACTAACATAATAAAGTAGCAAAGAAATTAGGTCTGCGCTCTGGGTGGGTTTTACTCACCTAGTATTTTATCAATACGACACAGTTTCGATTAAACTATTGACTGGCCTGTGCTTAGTTTGAGACTAGATGGTGTTGTGTGCATTGTCCACCAATATTTATTATTATTATATTTATCTAGAAAATGTTCATCATGGTATCAATTATTTAGTAAACTAGCTGGTGCCTGCGACTTCGTCTGCGCAGGACTTTGTGTTTACTTTGTGTAAATCTAGCGGTTTTTGCAGTGCACGCCAGAATAGCTTGCAGATGGCAGTTTTTTTTGACATTTATCGTTTTATTTTGGATAATTCACACAATATCTTTATAAATTATGGCCTATGTGTTATTCTGATGTATAAGCTATATTATTAGTGAAGTTTCATTAAAATCCATTCAGTAGTTTTTGCGTGAAAGAGTAACAAACATACATACAAACTTTCGCGTTTATAATATTAGGAAGGATACAGAAAGCAGATTTCTCTAATACATAAATAACATTTGAGTGCATTTCAGCTCGCATAGCGCCTAAGTGCATCTCTTTCTACCGCGTAGCTCTCTCTATTCTGGCGCGGTACCTTTCTACAATTTGGCCAACCAAGGTGGGTCCGCCGATGTACTTGTAGCTTCGTACCTAAAGTGTCAAATTGGGGTGAGTTTGATACGCGGTTTGTTCGTTCACGCTCGCGGTCGCGACTCAAACTCGATTCTCTAGATAAATTGCGTCGGTGCAAAATAAGAAGTGAATAAAACTCGTGTTTATCAAAATGTAAAATACAAATCATGAAACTTTTGATAACGGAATACATACAATAATAAAACTAATATTGGTTAACAAATTCACACAGCAGCATGAATTTAAAGTTATTATTATAAATATGGCTCTAATTTGTACATAGACTTATGAAGACTGAAATAAACAAATGAAATTAAATTGAATTGTATTAGTATTAAACTAAGCAAATTTAGTAAAACCTGTTTAATAAAGAAACGAATCACAGATGGCGGGTTTAGTCATGCACAGAATATTGCTATTAATATGATTCAAATTTTATTGAAACAGGTGAACCAAGGTGAACTATGGAAGCCAAGATATCGGTTAGAATACAATAGGTACTACTTGTACTTATGTATGCATATAGTAACACTAGCTGCTGCCCGTGGGTTTTTACGCGTGATACTTAAAAATGTCCGTCCCTAAGGTACAATCTACCAATCTATTATCTATCAAGTAACGGTAAATAAAAAAAAAGTTTTTTAACCGACTTCAAAAAAAGGAGGAGGTTCTCAATTCGGTTGTATTTTTTTTATATTTAATGATAACGGATATCTTTTTAGTATTTTAAACGTAATTATGTTATGGGTTTTCACAATGTCACGCCTAAATCAAATATATATCTGTTAGTGACCCTTGGGTAAATAACTAGGTAATAAAGAGGTAACCAACTGTCCACTACACTGGTGGTACCTATATAACCGGAAGGTTGTATTGTAGCTTAAGTATTTTCTGCAAAACCTTTTTGATAAAAACATTTACCTTAACGTATATAAACCCCTAATTGCCTGCTAAAAGGAAAGAGATAGTGGATCCATCAAAAATAACTAAGAACATAACAAATTGTCAATTTTATAATCCACTCATCTTAGAAGAACGTTTTATGCCCTCTTTATCGCTGATAGGGATGGGATGATGTCGATTTTATTTTCGGAGTCCTTTTCGGAAATCATTATAATAATATGTAAAAAAAACGACAGAAGTGATAACTTAAACTAATCTAACTAGCGTTGTGGTTAAGAGTAAGAGAGAGGCGCCTGCCTACCGCTGCCGTATGCGTAAGAGAAAAGGAAGCCAGACAGACTGGCGCCGTAACGCGTTACGTAGCGAAGCGGCTTACCCTCCCATAAGAAGTTATCACTTCAATAATTGTCAACAGTGTTTTACTATACCACAGCTAGTTTCGTATAAGTCAGTCACTATCTTTGTCAACCTACAGAGAGAAATGATACCACCAATATCAACTAGGCTGTCGGGGCCAGTATATAAAGTTTATACGCAAATATTTAGTCATCATCAATATCAGCCTTTAAGCAGTCCACTGCTGAACATAGACCTCCCCAATAGATTTACAGGAAGAACGATTTTGAGCCTACTCCATCCACCGACTTCCTGCGATCTTTACAATGTCGTCAGTCCATCGGGTGGGGGGTCGTCCTACGCTTCGTTTTCCTGTCCTTGGTTACCATTCGAGAACTTTTATTCCCCAACGGTTATCAGTTCTGTGAGCTCATATAGCTCACAGGCAGGGCTTGCCTGCCCATTGCATTCAACTTGAAAATTTTGAATGCTATGTCGGTGACTTTGGTTCTTCAACGGATTTCCTCGTTATTTAGTACTAATATAATATTTAGTACTAATCCCCAAATCGTACTAAAACGCGTGCACCTCCCTCCCGCACGTTATTTAAAAAGCCATGTAAAGCGTCAATACAAAGATACATGAGGATACCATACTATCCACACATGCAACCTTCAAAATAAATTTGACACGTGTTTCATCTCTCTCTCAACTCTGGTGAGTTATCTAACGTTCAATAAACTTACTTTCTCTTCTTCTTCTTCTTCTTTTCACTAATTATTATAAATCAGTGTGGTGAAAGGATTAAAGTGCACCTCAGAGACTTCTCGAGCACTTGGCACACGTGTTTGAACTTTTAAGGTAGTTTAATGTTAGTGCTTAGCTATCCGATCCTAAGGTTGTGGGTTCGAATCCAGTCTTGCACTAAAATATTATTGATTATAAATATTATTATTGAAAAATGCATGTGTGTTATGCCAGTACTCTCAAACGGTGAGGGAAAACATTGTAAGCCGGCATTTTGTAGATCCTAAAGTTTTAAAGACATGACGGGCCAAGTGCACGAAAGGAGCCTCTGAGGCGCACTTTAATCCTTTCACCACACTAGTTCGAAATAACTAGTGACACGAGAAGAAGAAGATGTTATTCACTCAATTTTAAATTAAAATTGAAGCACCAAAACATAAGCTAAATTTTCGGAGAAGCCATAACTTTATTACTGACTATAGTTACACACATCCCTATAACTTTACGATCGCGTTTATAGAGGCTCTTTCGGATCTAATCTATTCAGTACAAGCAAAACACATAAAATGGCAATGAGGAACCTCCTATAAGGCTCTTGACCGAGGACTTTCATCCAAGCCTGTGGATAGAAGTTGAACTTCAAACTTCACTTTCTAGGTTACTCTCTGACCTACAGACCGTTCATGGTCTTACGATAAACCGTTTTTGGTACTTCCGAATCTGAAGAAAATGGTAGAAATTCTACTATTGCATAATTTTCCTCAAAACGGGATATTTACCATGATATATGGCAGACAAAACGGTCTACCATCTTCCTCAGTTGCTAGTGACAGTGAAACCGGTAGTACGGGTAATGTTCGCAGTAAAATACTGAGACCATTTTGTCTGCCAATAACATCCACCCGCAAAGTCTTCAGTTTATCTCGTGATCATGGCGCATGTAACTGTGCCGAAATATCAGGAAGCAGAAAAACTCATATATCATATCTAGTATCATATCATACCATAGTATCATATCATAGTAAATACGCCATTTTGAGTGAAAATTATGTTCAAACCCTTGATAGTTTTAGAAGTTATATCTAATATAGCAAAAGAAATAAATAACACAAGCATGAAAGAAAATTTGTATATATATATATATCTTTACCATACTCATTGCGACCATTAGATTTAGTAAGCCAAATCACGAAATTGCATTAAATTGGTGAGGAATTGAATATCCTGCATATTCCAGATGATACCAGCACCAGGTCACCCAGCTTACCCAGCTTTTCCAATATCATTGATGTAGTGATGTATCAGAGCGAGTGTATCCGTTTCAGCTTTAGCGAAAATGCTTTCGTATGTCTCTCCGGCCGACGTCTGTCCGGATGTTCTCCTCTACAGGTCGCATTTCTCAAACGATTCTCGTGAAATTTTATGAGCAGGTTCTATAACTATATAGATTTATTTTTGTTCATTCAGTTGTTGAAAATTTTTCAAAATGGCGGAGATATGGGGGTTGAAAATATAAAAAAAGTTATATTATTTCAGTCCTACATTATTTAAGTCCTATATTTCAGTCATTTCGAAAAATGTTTGCGAGATATACATCTCAGAGTTACTAGTGATGTTCTGAATAAAAATCTATGAAATCTGAAAAGGGGTAGGTAGAGGTATTAACGCAATGACGCGTAGTAAAACCCTGAAGTTATGGAAATTTTGGCTGTGAATCTATAATTCCCGTGCATTCTATTCTGGCGCAAAGGACAGGAAAGCTATTAAACGATTCCGGGAATAATGCGGGATATTGTTTGGAAGAGAACTTTTAAGTGCTTTTCGGCTAATCAAGCTGTCTCAGTTGAACCACAAAACAACGGTGGTATACCTCTTCTTCTTCGATAATGGCATGTGTCATGATAATAAGCATTTTGCCAGTGTCAAGTGTTTATATTGTTTATAGTATGATGTCACGAAGTCGTATCTTGTCGTTCGTCATTTGTTATCATTACATAGTATAAAACAAAGTCGCTTCCCGCTTCTGTCTGTCCCTATGTATGCTTAGATCTTCAAAACTACGCAACGGATAATTCAAGAGGAAGGATTATATGTATAATACATATATAATAAAGTAGAGAAACACTGATTATTTTATAGGTTAGCGTATATGGGTTCAACGTATTAGAACTACTGAGCTACAGCAACGCGTGGCCAGGTCAGCTAGTTTTATATAAAATGATGTCTTTCATATAAAATAACTATAATGTTTTTTTTTTAAGTGATAGTTTCTTATAAGAGGGTAAAGCACTTTGTTACCTAACGCGTTACGGTGCCAGTCGTCTGGCTTCCCTTTCTATCACGCATACGGCAGCGGTAGGCAGGCTCCTCCTCTCCCACTCTAACCTACAGCGCTAGATTAGTTTGACTTATCACTTCTGTCGAGCGTCCCGATACGCACACGTTTTTTTTATTATAATTTTTGCTCGATCCAGAAAGAAACACAAAGCTTTTATTCCTGGAATCACATTCGAGTCAATAATTTTAGCTCTATTTAAATGAAATCAAACAAAAATAATCTTTCTTCTTCCTATAATGGTATCTGTATTGATGTCAATTTTGTCAATTTTAAGTCGTGATTGGTTGATATTGGTCGATTGTTATTTGTCTATTTTAAACATCATCGCGGAATAGCCGTCTAGAATTTTGTTGAACCCTCGGCTTACAAATCATATTGCAACATAACACACCTATAATTGAATTGTCTACGTTTGTGCTACGAAGTCAATTTATTGCTTAGAATTTCGCCAAGTTCTCAATCTATATATATATATATAAAATAAAGACGTGTTAGTTACACCACTTATAACTCGAGAACCGCTGGACCGATTTGGATGAAACTCAAAATGAATATAGTTAGTAACTTGGATTGGGATATGGGCTATTTTGTATCCTGGAAAAACAGCAGGAACGGGAACGGGAACGGGGTGAATGAAGCCGCGGGTGGCTACTAGCACCATCTGTCAATATTTATCCGTAACTTTGTTAATCTCTCTTATTTTTACAATAATTTGAATAGCTATCTTTTTTTAATAGTGTTATTAGAACCTACTTTAATATTTTTTGTGAAATTGTAACCGCCCAAGAAGTGGGCACGGGTCAGCTAGTAAAATATAAAATACCTCGAGAAAAATAAATCTTCATAAATGACAATGATTCCAAAAACAAAGTCATAGTTTTAACAATCGAGTATTTGATGATGTGACGAGTTGTAGCAATAGAATACTAATTTCGTCAAGCAAACCACAAGCCCGGCTAGCTCAGTCGGTAGAGCATGAGACTCTTAATCTCAGGGTCGTGGGTTCGAGCCCCACGTTGGGCGATTACTTTTTGCACTCACCTGCAATTTTGCGTTCCCTCATTTTTCTCCAGAGCTGTTCTGCTTTCTTCATAGGCCAGTTTTCCACCTTGGCGCTGAAGGATCGGAAGAATTTGTATTCCTTGAAGTGTGACATTCTTCGCTCCATCTTGCTAGGTCCGTGGCCGTGATCATGAGCTCGTTCAGGAGGTGGCGATGGTTCCTTAGCTTCAGTCGATGACGCCTCCATTTTTTGGATTTTAGGTTAACTTCTTATTTTTTTATAATTTCTTGCTCTGTATTTGAATGCGCAGTATTTTTTTTATGTAACGTTTAAATTCAAAGTTGTAATTAATATTTTATTTGTTTTATTTTAATCAGTTTTAAATTCGGTTTCGTATTATTTGGTCAACAACTTGTCTCTTAAATTTCCATTTTATTGTAGAGCGATTTTCAACGGATGTTTTCATTATTACATTTTAACTTAAAAATTTTAAAATATTTTAATATTCTTTAAGATTTTTTATATAAATATGCTGACTGAACTATTCAAGTACCTAATATAGGGCCTACTGTGTTTAGGTAAGGGGTTGGATATTATTTCTCTATTTTTAAAGGTTATTTATCTATATCTATATTTATTATTATAGTAAGGTCCGTAAATACATTATTAATAACTACGCACTTCCTTAATTATCTGAAACAAAATAATATATCAATGAGCTTAAAAACATCACAGTCAAAAAAAATACTGCAAAATTCATATATTAATTAATTCATTATAATATAATAAGAACAATATATAAACATTCAATATAAGAACCAATGTGGTGAAAGGATTAAAATGCGACTCAGAAGCTCCTTTCGTGTACTTGGCACAAGTGTAGGTTCTGTTCAGATTTCCTTACAATGTTTTTTTTACCGTTTGAGAGTACTGGTATAGCGCATAAATATATTTTTCGATTAAAATAATCCATTAGTGCATGACTGGATTCAAACCAACGACTTTAGGATCGGCGGGGTCCCTACCACTGGACCACCGGTACTTTTATATCTAACACCTTTAAACGAGCAATTCTTGTATACATGTATCATAATCTGAATCTCGGAAACGGCTCCAACGTTTTTCATGAAATTTAGTATGGTTTCGGGGGCGATAAATCGACCTAGCTAGGTTTAATTTTCAGAAAACGTTTTATCCGTGTTTATACCGAGCAAAGCTCGGTCATCCAAGTACTAAGTACTTATGGAAACATAGATACAATTTTTTTGTGTAGTGTGTATAGCCAAACAGGTAAGAGACAATTTATCATACACAAAACTCACAGTACGACTGGCTTATAAGTTTTTAAACAATGCTACAGTGTTAGAATTAGTAGCTGTGCTACGACAAACGCCTACGCGATATTCACAATACAGTTTCAGAGCGTTCAATGTTGATTATTTTTATCCATTTTTATTTTGTAGTAGAGATCGTTAATAATAATAATATAAATTTTATTGAGGGCAACAAAATCATGTGTATAATATACAATAACAATGGCCGATAGAAAATAAATACCTTATAGACTACCATACATACACATAACCTTATGAATTACACAAAAAGAAAAACGTTAAGTTTAATTTCCTTTGGTTTTTATTGTTTATCTGCTCTGTAATGTTAACTTTTTTACTTGACCGATCTCCCGTGATACCTACAGGCCTGACCTAGTGCGGGATAACCAGTAATTTGTAACATGTGTGTGAAATTTATTTTTAACTGACTTCAAAAAATGAGAAAGTTCTCAGTTCGTTGGAATCTGTTTTATATATATGTTTACATTATTACTCAAAAATGCCTGAACCGATTTGGAAAATTATTTTTTTGTTTCAAAGGGTGGTGGTCCCATTTAAATTTTAACGAAGTCGGTTGAGAGGTTTTTAAAAAATCTACATAATTCTGAAAATTATATACATCGATGATATTTTTATATACATGAAGTTGTTTGTTTTTTTTTTAGTTTTTAAAACGTAATTTTAGTAAAGAAACATTATCAATCTATCTATCGTCAAGTCTAAAAATGTACGTAATTGTTTCAATCTTTCAGAAGAAATACTTATTGTTACATTTTACATGTGTGCTATTTTACTGTAAACTTGGACTCATCCGTGCACTGTTAGGTCGAATAATCGTGCTTGAGGTCAAGGTTTACATTGTATGACGAGGAGCGCGCGCGACACGTCCGCTCCATCGTGCGTTTGAATTATTATGCGCTGGTTGACTTGACCAACAAATACGACTATACGGGCATGCAGAATTTGACCAATAACGACGACATTGCATATCTGAGTAAACACAAAACACTTAAGGAGGGGCGTAAATTTTTAAGATTGACGGGCTCTACCTAGGCATTACATATGCATTATATTTGTGTACGGCTTTGTTTACATACTAGGTATCTTGTATATTACCTGTAGGTAGAGATATAATATCATTACATTACCACGTCTTATAATATAAATGACTAAGTATATTACTGATTACTATAAGAATGCATGGCCTCATGTTGCTCGGCCCTCAGACAGTTAACCGACATATTTGAAATGTATAAACTCTCTTGTATTAGTTTTTCGTAGTTAAGGTAAAATGGATCATGCAAAAAAACGCTAGGACCAGGACGAGTTTCTTGCCAGTTCTTCTCGGGCTTGGGTTAGGAGGAATTGGCACCTAAATTCACCTAGTATGTAAGACGTTTTAAAGTGATCCTTGTGATTGTATTGAATAAAATATCTTTTACCTTAGACTTTGAAGTTTAGTACTAGTAATATAAATTCTAGTGTCTCTGTTTGTTTGATTGGTTGTTTCTGAAATTTGGTAAAGAGATAAATAGTATCTCGGGGAAGGATATAGACTACTTATTATATATGTATAACGCGTGCGAATCCGCGAGCAATAGCTAGTACGTTTATATGGTTACAAGTGCGAAGATCCATTTTATTTTAACAAGGCTTAGTAATAAAATAAAACTTATTTAAATAAAATACACCAGTCTAAAAATACTCGGCCAATTATTATTTTTGTTGAGAATACGCATCGTCAATCACCGTTTCGGCAATTTATTCATGCACGAATCACGGGAGTTTATTCATGTACAAAATATAACTCTGTTCTACGAAAGCTGTGTATAAATCTTTGGTTAATTGACATATTTGTTATATGTCAGATTTGGTTTTTAAGTGGTTTGTTAGGACGCGGACAAGGACGATGTTAGTCTAAAACGAAAATCATTTGAAAATTCGTGTCTTTTATAACAAACTAGCTTCTGCCCGCGGCTTCGCAAGCATAGTACATACATAAAAAGTAGCCAGTGTGCGTTCCTAAAATACAATCTATAACCACAGTGAACTGTGCTCGTAATTTCGTCATAACTTCGTCAATTTTTGAATTAGTTGAACAAAAAATGCTCTGTATGTTATGAATCTTTTAGCTCTATAAATCTGCATTCTCGATTAAAAACGTTACGGATCGTCATTGTATAACTTTTATCATCCCTTTTGGAACCCTAAACAACCCCTCGTTTAATTAAGTTTAACAAATTGCCAGGTAATTTCTCAATTCCAAACTATCGTCCTACCAAATTTCATGCAGATCAAATCAAAACGGTTCAAAAGTTATTGTCAAACAAACAAAACTACAATGCCAAACTGTCACTAAGATCTTAGCTCGCTTCGCTCGCTCGATCAATGAACAGATATTTTCTAAAGTAGGTAATACCTGCTTACATTACATACATACTGTAGGTAGAATAACTTAATCTAAAATCTAATGACCGAAATGGATCTTTCCGAGAATTTCAAGACACATTTCGATAGAAAGGGATCACACTCACTTCTTATCACTCGATATCTTATTAACCTTTACTTCGAAAGGTTATTAAGATATCGAAAGGTCAGGGTTCATTCCTGAACCGGGACTTCAAAGAATACTGGCACCATCTAAGGTACCTTAGAATTACCTTAGACGACCTCTGTAGCACAGTGGGCTAAGGTGCGGCTGAGACGCAGAAGGTTGCGGGTTCGATTTCCGCCGAACGACAAATCTTTGTAAGATCCGCAAGTATTTGTCTCGGGAATGGGGGTTTCTAATGTAGTTATTTACAAAAAAAGTTTATAAGTAGTATAACAGTCTTGTGGTATCCATAACACAAGCTCTGCTTACTTTGGGGCTAGATGATTCCGTGTGAAATGTCCGGCATTATTTATTATTTATTTCGATATTAGTAAAAACAAAAGTAATAAGCATTGTAATATCTCCTTCGAAAAATCTGTAAGTATTTTCTTTCTAAGGTAATTTTTAATTTTAGTTACAAAAAAGTATTGTAATAATCTTTTCTAGTTGTGTATGAGGCAAGATATGTACAAAAAGAAGTATATAAGTAGTATATCAGTCATGTGGTACCCATAATACAAGCTCTACTTACTTTGGGGCCAGATGATACTGTGTGAAATGTTCGTGATTTTTTTTAATTTTTTATACCTAGATATCCTGAGGTAAGTATTTAACCTAGGTATCTAAGTTATTTATCATATAAACCCACTTTATGCGGGGTCGATACAAGTTAACTTTTCCACTATCCCATATAAATATATATAGTACACTAGCTGACCCGGCAACTGGTCGCTGTGGCTCGGTAGTTCTAATACATTGAACCAATATACGCTAACCCAACCTAGATAGCAAAAGATTTTGAAGTTAACATACACTGCAATCTGTTAAAAACGTATGGTTCTTATAATAGAACTTATAATTATAATATAATAATACGTGACAGGTTGCAAGACCATTACTGCTTATACGAATAATGATTACTCACATCGGTACTTTATAGGCGGTTACATTAATTTAATTCCTACATAAAATAATTTAAAACAAGTTCCACGTAATATTAATCATAATCCATAAATTGTTTCATCATCATATAGTATAAAACAAAGTCGCTTTCCGCTGTCTGTCTGTCCCGTTGTATGCTTAGATCTTTAAAACTATGCAACGGATTTTGATGCGGTTTTTTTTAATAGATAGAGTGATTCAAGAGGGAGGTTTATATGTATATTACATGCATAATATAGTAGAGAAACACTGATAATTTTGGAGGTTAGCGTATATGGGTTCAACGTATTCGAACTACTGAGCTACAGCAACGCGTGGCCGGGTCAGCTAGTATTATATAAATTCCAAAGAGTCTTAGTCTCCAAGGAGGCTTATCTCAGGTAATATCCAAGATATCTGTTGCCATGCCTAGGTAACAACCTACCTACCTAGTACATACCTAATAGATCACTTTTGTACAATGATAACCTGACCTTTATCATGAAGTACTTAACTATGTTTAATGACCAAACCATCAGCAATCACACAAATCTCAGTGGATTTTTACCGACTTCAAAAAAAGGAGGTTACTTAATTCGATTCGTATATATTTTTTTGTGTGTTCGTGGTACCATGTACCATGATAAGAAAACCAGGATCTGATGATGGCATCCCAGAGAAATCGAGGGGAACTTTCGAAAATCGTAGTGGCGACTAGTGTGTTTGTTTATTTTTTATTAAAGTATTTTAAAGCACTACTATTTAATGAAGGTCTGGAGTTGATGATGGAGCCGAAAGAACGTCAAGGAAACTCCTCAACGATTTACAGCAATTACCTGGTGTTTGGGCTTTATTTATTTGTATTAATGAGAACTGTACACTTAGATGGGTTGTGACTGTCATTAGGGGTCTGATGATGAAGACGAAGGACAGTCAAGGGAACTCCTCAACGTTTTACAGTAGCTACCTTGTGTATACACATGAAGTCGGTTGTCTTTTTAGTTTTTAAAACGTAATTATTGTTACTAAGCATGGAAAGCTCTCCGCGGTTCACTCTGTTAACAGCAGCTACATACATAGGTACGGCAACGAAGTGTCTAGTCTGGCTAATCTTTCTAATACGATGCTTCACTCATCCAACGGATCTTCGCAGACATATCAGCTAATTTCAGACCCACCACTCTTAAAACCAGCTCGAAAGTTATTAATACTTAAGGTTTTTATCCACCAGAAAAAAAGTTACCAATAGTATAAAAATTCTTAATAAGCATTTAAAAAAAGCTGTTTGTCTGTTACCTAATCAAGGTTGAATGGCTTTACTGATTTTGATGGAATTGGGTAATGAGATATATTGAAACTTGGGGAAGGCTATAGGCTATTTTATATGAAGGCATCACGAGTGCGATGCCGCGAGAAGAACCTAGTTAATTATAACTTTTAACCCACTCTACCTCAATACTAAGAAGAGTTGAAACTTCTGCTGAAGCAGAATTAATTTAAAGCTTACAGAAAGGGTAGTCTTGTAAAGAAAGCGTATTTGATATGTGACGTTTAATAAATATTTTCTATTCTATTCTATTCTATTCTAATAATAGGTATAATATAATACGGCCTCTGTGGCGTAATGGGCCAAAGCCCGGCAGAGACACCAGAGGTTGTAGCTTCGATTCCCGCTGCGGGATAAATATTTGTATGATCTACAGATATTTGTCTCGGGTCTGAGTTTCTATGTGATATATGTATTTACAAAAAAAAGTATGTATATCAGTCATGTGGTACTCATAACACAAGCTCTGCTTACTTTGGGGCCAGCTGTCAAAGCGTTACTGTGTGAAATGTTCAGTATTATTAATGTATTAATTTATTAATGACAAGCTTCTGCCCGCGGTTTCGCACGCATAGTACATACATAAATAATAGATACAATGTATATCCATACCAAATTTGATTGATGCAAAAAAAAGAGTTCTATTGCTACCAAACTTCCTCTAGGCCAATTTGAAGATTTCTTAAAATATTCCCCGTAATCGGTCCTGCCGTTTCGGAGTCTATAGGGAACAGACACACACACACACACATCGGTTTTTATAGACATACAAGACACTGTTGATGCATGGCCGCATCTTGCTCTGCCCGCTGACATTTAACTAACAGATTTATAATGTATAGTCAGGTCAAGTCAAGTAAAAAGATACTTTATTCAAAACAATCACAAGGATCACTTTGAAACGTCTTACATACGGCGCATATATATAAACGGCGCTTTTTTACATGCTCCATGTTAAAACTACCTTAACTACGAAATACTAACACAAGAGAGTTTATAAATTTCAAGTGTGTCATGCATTCTTATCAATAATATAGTCATTTATATTAACATAAGCATTATTTAAAAGACTACCTTTTATGTATGCTTTAAATTTTTTAATAGATAGTTTAGTAGCATTTTCAGGAAGCTTATTATAGAAGCGCACCGTGTTCTCCATAAATGACTAATTTACTTTTAATAACCTACTGTTACCTTGTAATAGTTTTTTCCTTGATAAATAAGAAGGATCATTTCATACAAAAATAGATAATAATAATAATAATAATGCCGGACATTTCACACAACATCATCTGGCCCCAAAGTAAGCAGAGCTTGTGTTATGGGTACCACATGACTGATGACCTCATATATTCTTACTTATACTTATATACTTTTTTATACTTATATACTTTTTTGATACTTATATACTTTTTTTTGTAATTACATACATATTATACATAGAAACACCCAACCCACAGCTAGAAACAATATGAGTTGGTTTTAAATTCTTCTCGGACTTGGGTTACGAGGAATTGGCACCTAAATTCACTTAGCACATTTTCAAAGTCCGTGTGATTTTTTAATTGTGTTGAATAATATTTTTGAATCTTTGAGTCAATGTTTCCATGTTTTCTACATGAAACTATATTGTAGCATACGGAACCCGAACTTACAAGTAGGAAGGTCAGTCGATCCCTCGGGCGGCTACTACATAATTAAAGAACCTTGCCGCAAACACAACATAATAAGAAAATTCAGAATCCGAGTCATACAATATCATTATTTATCGTGCTACAAAAACTGTTTTTGTAATTAATATATAAATATACCTTAGAAAGAAACATTCTTACAGATCCAACGAAAGATTACAATACTTACTACTTTTGTTTTATGCTAATATTTAAATAAATAATGCCGGACATTTCACACAGCATCATCTGGTCCCAAAGTAAGCAGAGCTTGTGTTATGGATACTACAAGACTGTTTTACTACTTATAAACATTTTTTTTTATACATAGAAACACTCAGACCTCAGAAAAATACTTGCAGATCATACAAATATCTCTCCCGCGGCGGGAATTGAACCTGCAAGCTTCTGCGTCTCAGCCGGGCCTTGGCCCACTGTACCACAGAGGTCGTCGTTTCTATGTATAATATATTGTTATATTGTATTATTGGTGGACAATGCACACAACACCATCTAGCCCCAAACTAAGCATAGCTTGTAGATGGCCAGATCTACAATTCAATTCAATTCTTTTATTTGTCAGAATGTAGGTTTACAACATTGTTATAGTATAGTATTAATTATATAAAGTGCCAGTACAATCTTACCTTAACTAGGCATGCAAATTTATTATATTTTGTTACAAGTAACTGAGGTCATCGTTCAAAAACTCGGTGATTCTATAATAACTCTTTTCTACAAGAAGTGCCTTAAGCTGATTTTTAAAGCTCAACAATTGATTACCAGATGGCTGATAGAATACTTATATATTTTTAAATACATACATAAGATACTTTATAACACCCAGGCACAGAACAAACATCTATGTTCGTCACACAAATGTTTATCTTGGGAGGGAATCGAACCCTCAACCTACAGTGTAGAAGGTAGACCTACTACCAACTAAGCTGAAAGACCAGTCAGAAACAGCCAAAAGAAACCCCTTAATGATATTATAGGGTATAAATTAAGCTGAATTTAATTTCCCTATTTCCTAAGTACTAGAAATGTTATTTAACTTAAGGTAACATTATTTTTTTGTGACTTTTTCTACCTTTTCTTACACTTACTTACCTTTTCTTACCGTCTTACACGAGTTAATTAAAGAACTGGGTTAAGTTCATGCATACGTCTGAATACTGAAATACCACTTAAATTTGACTATATAGATTTTTTATTTTTATTTTATTTTTTTATTTTTTACCGGACATTTCACACAGCATCATCTGGCCCCAAAGTAAGCAGAGCTTGTGTTATGGGTACCACATGACTGATATACTACTTATATACTTTTTTTTTTAAATACATACATATTATACATAGAAACATCCAGACCCGAGACAAATACTTGCAGATCATACAAATATTTGTCCCGCGGCGGGAATCGAACCCGCAACCTTTTGCGTCTCAGCCGGACCTAAGCCCACTGCACCACAGAGGTCGTCGATGACGATTCCTTGACATTATAAGAATAACAGAGTATTTGAGCTGGTCTCAAATGCTTGTGTTGCAGGTATTTCTGACTGGCCTGTCAGCTTAGGTGGTAGTAGCTCTGCCTTCTGCGCTGTAGGTTGCACACAGGTGTTTGTTTTGTGTCTGAGTGTTATAAAGAATCATAAGTATGTATTTAAAAATATATAAATATTCTATCAGTCATCTAGTCACTATAATACAAACTCTGATTAGTTAAAGCTGATATTTATAATTTTATTCTTGGACATAAGGATTTCTCATATCACACATTGATGTGTTGTTCAAATCTGTAATCATCTCTATTTATTAACATTATAATGACAATGACAAGCGATATTTTAAAAGCTGTGAGTTTAGATACAGGGTATACAAAATATTAATAACCTGGGAATCCTAGATTAAGATGGTGACCTTAGTAAATGACATTTTGCATGGGAAAAAAATACTTTTATTACCGCTATTTAGTGGCTATCAGCTTATTAATTGAAGGAATAATAATTACTAGTGGTCGCCCACTGGTCGAAATTCGACCATAATGAATTAATAATTAATGTATTTGTATGCGTAATTAAAAAAAAATAGCATTCTGCACTCTTTCTCTATATAAACTATAAGTGTGCGAAATTTCATACTCCTCCGTCCGCGCAATTTTCGTAAAAAGGGGTACAATCATTTTGCTTCACGTATTAATATACAGTATGTATTTTCAATATTTTATCTCTTACTTCCTCGTTACAAATTCTTTTTAAAATGATTATTATAAAACTAATTTTATAATAGAATTACGAAATAATGTCTAAGATATTCAATAATTATTTCAATTTCAATAATCTTCTAAAGATGACGTCATTTTAACTTGCAGTTTACACATAAGCGGAATGTAAGCTAATTTAAATTACCCATAAAACTTCTTTCAGAATTCCTTATTTTAATATTTTATGATAATTTGAGAACTGTAAATACGCGTCAAGATCATTTGATCAGGGAGGCGCCTTAAACAAAATAAATAGAAGTCAAACATACCTCACTTTCACGTCTTTCAAACTTAATATACGATTATTTTATCTATTTTATAACGAGCACTGTAAAAGCTTTCCCACACCACTTCACTTCACAAAATACTGAAAACTTTGATTCGCGAGCTTTTCGCGACCACGTTTTGCGAACCCGTCTGGTCTACGCGCGCGAATCTACAGGTCTGACAGCATTGCCTAGCATTTTCCCGCTTCAGCGCTAGACTGAGACAGGTATATAAACCTTCAATAAACCAGAGTGAGATAGTTGAGTTTTCACGAGCACCTGCGGTCGGAAAAGCGCAAGCGGATGTATCTATATCTTATGCGGGTTTTAAGAATCCGCATAATTCAAGTTGTTTGTTTGATCTTTGGTTTTAATCCAATGGTTATTTAAATAATCTGTTATTAGATTATGTTTATTTGATATTTTTTTTGAGTAGGCGGCTGTGGGCGATCCTTATGTACACCTTGTATTTATGATATAACTGGTATCATACGATGTACCATGACCTTTGGGTTATAATTATAGTAACCTAATTTTGAAAATTATGACCTACACCGCACGCGTGAACGCTTGTGATGATATACAATGGCTTCCTCCGTCTTTGATCATGGTCACGTGATGGAAAACATCGTGTGGATTGGTCAGCTCAAGGTTAAGGTTAAATATGATGTGAGGAGAGACAGGTTTTATATCCCATGTTCCAGAAACTGCAGCCTACAACTGTTTTGTATGGGCCCGTTCTTCGACCCTTCTTCGATTGGGGTCTGTGATTCACCACATAAAAGTAATATACACTGCCACACTCAAAGTCATTAACGGTTACTTAAGTCGCTCCTTTCAATTTTTTTTATCAAATCTGCAAAGAAGCGAGCTAGTTAAGTAACCATAGTAAAAACTATTAATAAATGAGTAAGTCAATAATTTGAATGAACCGTAGAGTACTTGAGTTTTATGTGGGCTTTTTCTGGAGAAGTGCTGGTGTCCATTTCTGGTAAAAGGAGTTATGGCTGGTTGTTTTCTGGTTTGAATGTATTAGTTGAATTATTTTGATGGTCCTTACCTTCTTGCAAACGTCTGCCTGTTTCTACATAATCTTTACATTACTTGCAAGAATAGATAGATAACTCTTTATTGATACCACACTAAAAAATACAAAAACAATTATTTTACAATTTATTGTATCTATTCGCCTATTGGATCGCCTTTTAAGGCGATCCAATAGGCGGCCATATCGTTAACAGTGATCTTTGCTAGGCAACCTTTGGATGGACTGAACTATAAATAAACAGAGAGATAAATAAACTACAGGTATGTTCGTGTGATGTTTATGTATTATATACTTACATAATCTGTAAATAAACTAAATGAAATACTGATATAAATAAATACATACGTTTACAACAGGTATAACCATAAACAGATAAAATCATAGCATAAACATTGATTATATATCATATAATTTATGAACATTACATAAATAATTTGATATAACAGCACGTTTAATGTAATATAATGTTTCATGGCCATATTCTTCAAGATGACTTGACCTTTCAGATATCTACAGGCAACGCGTTCCACAACACTTCAGAATTGTGGAACGCGTTGTGTGAACTTACCTGAAAAAATAAAATAAAAAATGCCAGACATTTCACACAGCATCATGTGGCCCCAAAGTAAGCAGAGGTGGGTACCTCATAATGACTGATTATTATTTATTTATTATACTTTAATTAACACGGATAAATCAATTAAAATAATCAAATTTAGTCTAAACAATTATTTGAAATAAAAATAGATTATAAATACTTATTCACAATGTCAAAGAAATAGTCAATATAATTCGGTCAATAATAATACCTCGCAATCAATGTCGAGGCAAAACACAAATAGAAAATAAAAATAGTATGCAACAAGCAAATTTACATCACACTCACATAAACTCAAACAATCGAAACTTATACCCATCCGCAAATAAATCGCATTCAGGACTACGATTCAGGAGTGCGTATAGTGCGGCGAGGATGCGCGGAATAGGTGACGAAGATCTAGCCGAGCTACCGGCACGCACTGTGCGTGCCGCTGGCTCGGCAAATAACCTATGATTCCAACCCCGACATTAGTTGTTTGGGACAAACAATCGACACAGCTCGTTGCTCAAGTCCAGAGTGTCAATCTTGCCGCGGAAAATTTGCAGGCCGTAAGAATCTGATCGCAAGCCCGTCTAACCTGCAACGAGTTGTACCCTAGACAACCCGTACCAAAAAATTGTGTGATATAGGTAAGGGTAATATCCATAACGGCGTTTGTAGAGAGCCCGCAAGAAAGCCTTCTGGACTTTTTCGAGCAAGAGCATAACAGCTGCTGCATAACAGCAGGCACTGAATTCCGTCTTGCTACGTACAAGTGCACCAAAAAGCAAACAGACCACATGATTGCTTCGGAAGTCACAGGCATTTCTGAGGACAAACTCCACGCGCCTATAAGACTCTTGAACCCGTGCAGTTACATGATCGTGAAAAGTAAGCTTACGATCGTGAGAAGTGGCTTCCAAGTTTTTTACTGTGATAGAGCTAGTAATTGTATATTGTTAAGTTGATATATAAAGTTGATTGGGTGACACATTCGACCGAAAGTCATTACGTAGCACCTACTGGCATTAAATTCCATCTTATTTAGAGCGCTCCACTCGAAGACTGCATTAATGTCACCTTGTAGCGCCATACAATCCGCTTCCGACTTGATTTCTGAGTAGAGTTTTAAGTCATACGCATAGAGTAGACACCTAGTATGAGACACAACTCCCTGCAGATCGTTAATCATAATCAAGAAAAGCAAAGGCCCGAGGATAGACCCTTGACTAACACCAGAACGCGTATGATATGGTCGCGACTCGTTCATGCCGAGTCTGATAAACTGCTGACGATATATTACGTATGTACTTTTTTTGTTAACACTTACATATTATACGTAGAAAGACCCAGAAGTACATGCATATCATGTATGCGAAGGGAAGTAGCATGTTCCACGGAGAAATCCAAGCAAGAGAGTGACAGCCAGCATCTCTTATATGGCCACGAAATCCCTCGAGCTCGACTCAAAAGCCGCAAAAGCTTTCAGCGCAATATACAGGCTTTGAACGACCATCTAGCTGCTGCAAAACATAAGCTCTGGAAAGAAAGAAAACCACCACCTCCTGATTTTACCATCCCGCAGGAAAAATTATCACCAGGACACGACTGCCATGGCCTGTATGGAAGTCGATTAATCGACTTCGCACTCAGGTTGGCCGCTGTAGATTTAATATGTGCGAATGGGGATTTTATTTTTTTATTTCTATGGCGCATCTACTCGTGTGCCCTCTCTGCCCAAATACTTGCACAAGGGTAGACCTTATCGTGGCCACAGTTATCGCGATTGAGATCGCTACCTACTACTCTAAAACGATATGACTGAAGCATCGGCACGAAAAGAAGAAGATACAAACGTTAGTTCCTCAGGAAACGAACCCGTTACCTTCTGCGTCTCAGCCTGGGCTTGGCTCACTGCGCCACAGTAGTCGTCCGATAAATAGTCCGGTCGAGCTGAAACTTGTTATACTGTAGGAACCTCAATTTTCCCTATATTAGCAAAATAATTATAAAGATCGTTCGTTAGGTTCGATAGATGTTTTTTTTTAAATTAAGTAGTTGCATGTTTGGTATTGTAGTGGGTTTATACTGCGTTATATTATTTATACTATTTCAAAGAGCTTTGCTGTTTTTGGATGAGCTTTCTAACGTTATTACAAAAATTACGGTATCTTCAATTCACCCAAGTTACCACTGAGATCTTTGCTCGCTTCGCTCGCTCGATCAAAATTGACATATTTAGGAAGCCAACCACTGCTAATTATTCACCTGTCGCTCACCTTACGAAAATACGCTTATTATAGCGAATAAGTGTGTTCACGCCTATTACTAGTTGTCGCAGGCTACGTCATACGGGGCCATGATTTCTTGTTTGACCTCCATAACACGGAAGCGCTCAGTAAATGCCACTAGCAGTTTAATCGATGTCCGCAGAACATCAATGAAGCAAGCTCCGCCACAAGCACTGTGTTGTAAGATTAGATTAAAATGGTATTTAGATTAGATCTAATAATAAACATTTTCATCGCGCATGTCATAAACTTCTAACATGGGAATAGAATAAACAAACTTCGTAAGTATTTCAGATGAAGGCTGGTTTTATTTTTAAACTCTTTGAACACTCGTAAATCTTTTCAATAGCTTTAGTTACACAAGTGCACTTCATCCCAAGACAAGTGGTTAGCAGCATCAGAGCGAAACGAAAACGCATCAACGCACAGTAATAAGTCCCCGGAGCATAAGTTAGACGGCGTACGATGGTTTTGTACGATGGCCACTTCAGGTTTGGCCTACTCTTTCCCAGCAGAGCTGAGTTTAGATTGCGCCTTACTCAGAGCGCACGGCGGTCTAGGCTTTCCTCAGATAAGAGCTGGGAGCTACCTGAACAGAAGAGTCTTTATTAACCGTGACAGTACCTGAAAACACAAAGAACTTGGTTTTTTGCTATAATTTTCAATGTTGTGCAGGATACTAAAAGCTCCACATCACATCAAGCTGCACATTAACCTGCTTTACTGCTATTTTTGTAATATACCGTATTACCAGCTTAAAGTACCATTTCATCAGATTTAAGTAGTTCAGCATAGGCACGAGCCCGAAGCCTCTTGGCTGTTATGCGGAGCACGCCACGGAAAGAGATATTTTTAGTGTTATGTAGAAACTTATTGAAAAAAAATGATCATGGTGCATGCAACTGTGCCGAAAAATCGAGAAGCAGAAAAACTCATATGTCACGGTAAATATCTCGTTTTAAGTGAAAATTATGTTCTAAACCATGTTAGTTTTAGAAGTTATATCAAGAATCTACACTTTTAAAAGTAGGTACTTATATATATAGTTTTGAAGACGAACCTACTCATTTGTTTTCCAGAGACTTATTGGACTCTAGGATTAGAAAGTTTCCAAAAATAAACCTGTAAAAATAAATTTAAATTGTGTAAGAAATATGGATCAAGGTTGTCATTGCAATATACTTTATTTGTACCGAAATGCATACGTATTTTTAGCGTGTATATTTCGTTTTACGTTTATGATTGTGTTATGTCTAGACAGATAGAAGTGCAATAAAGTTAATAGTAAAAGTAGATCAATTGCTGAGGAATTTTAAGCTGATAAGAATATTTGGTGGAATGAGAGAGTAGTACAGGTATCGGTACATACACGGTTAATTAACAAATGCGCGAGTACGTCGAATAGATATATCCATATTAATATTATAAATGTGAAATTAACTTTCTGTTTGTTACGTTTTCACGCCTAAACCGCTAAACCGATTTTGATGAATTTTGGTATAGAGATAGATGGGACCTTGGAGAAGGCTTTTTATGTAGATACCACGCGTACGAAGCCGCGGGCAGCTGCTAATATTAATATATACATTCGAAAGGTTCTCTATCTGTCTGTATGTTACCTTTTCACAGCTAAACGGCTGAACGGATCATGATAAAATTTGGTGAGTAGATAAATTGTATCTTAGGGACGGATGTAAGCTACTTTTTGTATAGGTACAACACGTTCGAAGCCGCGGGCAGCAGCTAGTACATTATAACACCCTAAAACAAGACAAACATCTATCTTCATCAACTTACGAGTGCGGACTGCAAACTTACTGCGAACTGAGCTTAGAGGGCAATCAAATAGCATTAGTGGAGTATTGGTAAGATCCCTACTGTCCTATCTTAAAACTATGCCAGCGGCTCTACAGCGTTCTATGACTGATTAAAAAGTTCCACTTGACGTTGTATAAATCATCCTTTTAGATGCAATGTATCTTAAATACATCATACATAAATCCTAAAGACGTAGGTTTGAAAACAGTCGTGCTCCAATGGATAATTTAAACAATAACAATAATAATGCCGGACATTTCACACAACATCATCTAGGACCAATGTAAGCAGAGCTTGTATTATGGTTACCACATGACTGTACTACTTATATACTTTTTTTTTGAAATCATACATATAGGTAAACATAAAAACACCCAGACCCGAGACAATTACTTGAGATCATACAAACATTTGTCCCGCAGCGGCAATCGAACCCGCAACCTTCTGCGTCTCGGCCGGACCTTGCGCAACAGAGTTAATTATTAATAATAATCCGGCATTATTAATAATAATAATAATGCGGGACATTTCACACAGCATCATCTGGCCCCAAAGTAAGCAGAGCTTGTGTTATGGGTACCACATGACTGATATACTACTTAAATACGTTTTTTTGTAAATACATACATATTATACATATATGTAGAAACACCCAGACCCGAGTCAAATACATGAAGATTATACAAGCACTTGTCCCGCGGTGGGAATCGAACAGCTCAGCTCTTAAAACAATTCAACAACATCTAATAAGCATAGCAAAAAATTTGCCTTTAAGGGAAATAAGGCTTTCTAGCCGTGATAATTGTTCTTGTATTTCATTAATTTTCAATATCTATATCGAAAAAAAATGCGTGAGTATCGTGAAACACTCGGTTGGAACGAAGCTCCTATCGTAGTATATTATTATTGATAAACGCATTATATTTTTGATATACTAATACAAGTGAATGAATTACTAGCGTCTAAAAGCAATTAAATGAAACGCAGAAATAACTTATGAATTCAAGGAATGGTAGGAAATTTCGTAATTAATATATTTTTTTGAGTTGTGAAAATAAACATTTAATTGTACATCACTCAATTCGTCGAATTCATTCGTTCATCTAATTCATTCATTCGTATCACCCTATGGGTAACCGTCCACACTAAAGAAAGGGTCGTGACGGAAAAATCTTTCACTTCTTTTCGCCAAATCAAAACCATTAGAAATCTGTGTAAAAAAATAAAGTATATTTTTTAAATATTATTTCATAAGTCTGTACAGGTCACTAATACATACCACCGTCCAAAATGTTATCACGATAAAACTAACAGTCTGCAACCAATAGCAATATTAGGAGCGGACAGACAGATAGACAGACTAGGAAAACTTTAAGGGTTACTTGTAAACTTTGAAACCCTTAAATTGTAATAATAGCAGGTACTTTCAAACAGTAACATAACATCGCGTTGAAACCGGCATATCATAAAACTTAAAATGCTTGAAGACATGTGCCAAGAGCACGAAAGGAGCCTTTGAGGCGCACTTTAATCCTTTCACCACTCTGGTTCGAAATAACTATCACTTCTTTTGTGCACATGGCATATATATTCAAGCAATTTAAGTTTTATTACATGCCGGTTTCCATGATAAAGAAAGGAAGATACAAAATGTTTGTATGATCTACAAGTAAGTTGTTCTAGGTACTATAAGTAATTAATAATTCATGTATTTTTTATGCATAATTTAAAAAAATATTAGCATTCTGCACTCCTTTGTATAAACTATAAGTGTGCGAAATTTCATACTCCTCCGTCCGCGCAATTTTCGTAAAAAGGGTACAAAGTTTTTGCTTCAAGTATTAATATATTTTTTTTTTAAACTTACGCGATCAGAACACATTATTATAAATACTTAAGGGTATTTATCGCGTTTATTTACCTATTTTTCCCGACGTTTCGACAGGTTTACACTCTGTCGTGGTCACGGGATGACATCCCGTAAATATATTAATACTTGAATAATATTAGGTATTTTTTTTTTAAGGTAATTTTTAATATTAGGTATGTATTGACAAAAAAAGTTTCTAAGTAGTATATATCAGTCATGTGGTACCCATAACAGAAACTTTTCTTACTCTGGGGCTAGATGACGATGTGTGAAATATGCCCGGCTTTATTATTATTTTTATACCTACATCAATAGTTAGTCAACCTAATAGTGGTAACGTAAGGGCTGTTTGAGGCTATGTTCAGATTTCGGGGTCAGAGGCACACAAAGTTTGTAAAACTCAACACGAACAAAGTCGAGTGAAATTGTACTATTTTCCTACAATGGAAGAGCATTGTAAAAAAATAGTACAATTTCGCTCGTCTTTTTTCGCGTTGATTTTTCTCCTCTCTTTTTCACCTCACCTTCACCAACGGTGACGGTTGGAAAGCGAGAGGTGATATTTCGATTTCAGCACCAGGATGCTTCACTGTAAGTAATATCTGCGAGTCAGCCACAAAGTTAATTAACTGTCATCACCGTTTCCACCATGTGGTGCGAAGGCGGGGCGGTGTTGTGTATGAATAAATTAGCCTTTACTTAAACATAATTAGAGAATATTATTTGGTAACTGACATAGCCGCACTCAATGTCCTTATTTGTAAGTTAAGTCGCTCCTTAGATAGATTTGAGTGTGGCTAATAATTAAGGTTTTTTTTTCTTTTATTTTTAAAATATTCACAGAAATGTGAGAAGAGATGCGAATCAATATACATATAAATACATGTAAAACAGTTTAAAACGATCTATAGATAGCTCATCTGATCACGATCACTGCGTCCCCAAGACATTGCCGGCCTTAAATGGCAATGCTTATACACTGGGCCAGATAGGAGCCAGCTCATAGATCACGCCATGTTTCTACCAGACGCCGTGGATTAATTTTTTCGCGATGGGATCCTGTTCCCCACAGGCCCAGGGTCTAGACTCCAAAAGGCTCAAATTTGTCGAACCTATCAAGAATATGCAGTTATTAAGTTTAAGTTAAATTAATTTAGCATTATGGTTTTGGTTTTATGTAGATAAGTTATTCTATAAGTCAGTACAATCTTTGAGTTTATTATAATAACGTGTTTCGCCTGAGGCTTTGCAGAACAAAATAACAATTTCAGTAAAAAACCCTGGCTTTTATACTATTTGTAATGTACGGCCAACTGGAGCAAATAATAACACCAATCTTATTACTGCAAAACACGTAGGAGTGTGTGGGGAGGTTGGGCTTAATCAAACTCGGTATCATTTGAAGGTTAAAAATATGTGTACGTAATATATTACGATATATTCAAACTTGGCTAACGATTTCGTGATTTCGTAAAAGGGATCTTCCATACCAATTATAAATATAGGTAACTAGCTGCTGCCCGCAGCTTCGCACGCGTGGTACCTACATAAAACGTAGCCTATGTCCTCCCCCAAGATCCCATCTATCACTATACCAAAATTCATCAAAATCGGTTTAGCGGTTAAGGCGTGAAAACGTAACAAACACACAGACAGACAGAGTCACTTTCGCATTTATAATTTTAGTAGGGATAAATACATAATGTTGGACATTTCACACAGCATCATCTGGCTCCAAGGTAAGCAGAAATTGTGTTATAAGAACGTACCACATGACTGATATACTGCGTACATACTTTTTTTTTAATACATACATATTTTACATAGAAACACCTAAACCCGAGACAAATACACGCAAATCATACAAACATTTGTCCCGCGATGGGAATCGAACCTGCAACCTTCTGCGTCTTAGCCAGACCTTAGTCCTCTGCGCCACAGAGGTCATCAATTATGTTACAGAAAACCGAGGAAACGTGTGCTATTTGATTTGAAAGGTTATTACCGTCAGCCAAACAGTGTGTTGTGAGTGAGTATGACAAAAAAGAAATAGGGAATAAAAACGCATCAGCTGCGCGCTTAACCTTCAGTATTTTGTTTTATGTGTGTTATATAAACTAAAATAGGATATAATGTTGCTTATTACCTAGGTGAGATGTCAGATGTAACACATTATATGCGACTACTGTAAGGCTCGATCGTTTTTTTATGTTTATTTTTTTAACACACATGCTTATTTGTTACTCAAACACACTGGTACAAATCATAGGTGCATTTTTATTATTATGCGCTCTCGCTTCGATCGTAACGTTACAATGAACGAAACGGGACAATGAGCGTAAGGGGACAATGAGTCATCCTTTTTCGTGCGTGCAGCCAGCCTTCATCGATTTATTAGACGTATTCACGTCAAAAAAAACTATATATTCATATTCTATTACTATCTTTGTATAATCTACAAAATCAACCCTTTCATCCTTGATCTTGTCCTTGGTCGTAATCTTTGCAAATGATATAGTTTATCTTGCTGCGTACAGGTCTTCACGATACAGGCTTGCCTAGTGTAACCTAGTGATCGCAAGATAGTTCACAGCATTTAGCAGCAAGCAAATGTTAATTATCTTAAAAAGCTTAACCTGTATATAACATTCGCTATTATTATGATCGCTATTAGCGATAAGGCCGCCCATTGTATTGCCTTAAATAAGTTTAGTTAACGTAATTGTAATATTCTGTGTGGTAGTCAATAAAGAGTAGGTATTAATAAAAAAATGGTTGTCTGTAAAGTCGATTTACGGACGATAATTTTACGTGATAACGTCATAAGAAAACATTGATAAAAAATTGCATACTTTTAACCTATTAAGATGCTTCACAAGCTGAACGCTTAAGTCGATTGTGCCTCTCTATCGCTTGTTCCGCGCTCTCGTTTGCACGCTCGGCTCATACGGAACGTGACAATTTTTCGTGCGTGCAGCCGGCGTTCATCGATTTATAAGTCGTTATCACGTCAAAAAAGATAGAATCTATCTATAGATAGAATCTGTCTATCTATAACATTTTTTTATTTAACTCTATTTTTTTTTTATTTTTCATTCGTGTGCCACAGAATCTTAAATTATTATTAAGTATCTATCTACTTAACTTTGGTTAGATAAACGTATATTTCTACAGACTGTTTACTTTCGTTAATCATCACTTATTCTTTGTTATTCTAATCGTGCATTTTAATAAACACAGGTGTTACTCACGCATTATTTTGTCGATGGAGACACCGACACTGTGTCGATTCATCTAAAGAACCTTCATTAGGGTGAGTTTGATCCGCGGTACGCTCGTTGCCGCTCGAGTTCACGGTTGGCAGTGTCGATGCCTCCATCGACAAAATAATACGTAAGTATTTATGAAAACTTATGGTCATGGTTTATGTTACCCCACTCTCCTCTGCCCAGCTGCTCAGCTGTAATCACGGCAGCAAACAACACAAACATCTTGTGGCTTCTCAGACCGATGTCTTGTTAAGATGCCGCTAGTTTTCCTTTGGAAAATAATTTTATATTTATTTTTGTAAAATGGTAGTCTATATAACAACACTAATATTATAATATAAATCGAGTGAGGATTTCTACGTGGAACTGATCCCAGATGAGTGCTGCTTGAAGACTGATGATGGAGACAACTGCGATAGTCTTCTAATTATTGGGGGTTAGTCCCCCTGCTGACTAATAGCTGACTGACGATACTGCATGTACTAACTCGTCTTTCCTGTGGGTCCTGTCGGCAAGGTCGAAAGGTTAGTGTGGGTACTGGGTACTGGGAAGGCCTGCACTATCACACAGAATCCCAGGCAGAGTGATGTCAGTGGAGAGGAAACTTTACCCACCTCAGCTTGCTGGAGTGGATCAGATATATCAGATAATATATCAATGAACCTAACTCAGTAAACTTCTCCATACAAAAGTAGACTGTAAACATGTGAATTAAGGTTTATAATGAAATGGGGCGAGCGCGGCAGCCCTGCCTCTCGGGAAGAGTATTTAAGTAGTACATCAGTCATATGTGGTACCGATAACTCAATCTCTGCTTACGTTAAGGCCAGATAATGGTGTGTGAAATGTCCGGCATTATTTATTTATTTTGAACGTAAAACGGTCACCGTTTCCACAAAACCCAGGGTTAACAAATCCCTGGCTCTCAATCAAGCGGTGCCGTACAATAACATTCCAGACGGACGCCATTTTTCACAAAAAACCATTTGCGTCTCGTAACGGTGTCGCGAGTCCAGTTTTACATCTAAAAATATGCGTACCGCGCTAAAAGTATTCAGTTCAAAAACTGACAATGCAGACCATATTGTCACTAATTTTTACAGGCGCGTTTTGGGGGTTTAAACAAGGCCCAGCATTATATGCATCCATTTAAATTGGACTGGACAGTCTGTTCGTGAGATGACCATCTTCAAGATGCTGTTGCTACTGCCTAGCAATCACTCTAGTAAGAAAGAAAGAAAGAAGGAAACAAAGAAAGAAAGATGGCCTTTAATAATAATCGCGTGAAAGCTGACCGTGCGAGGCAAAAACAGCATTCTGTAGATATTAATTGTAGTTTAAATCTGTTATCATCTTTATTCATTGGCATAAGAATGATAAGGGCAGACTAAACTAAAGCCTGAACTAATTATATTTAACATTTTGATAAACACGGGCTTTACTCACGTATTATTTTGTCGATGGAGGCACCGACACTGTTTCGATTCATCTAGAGAATCTTCATCAGGGTACCACTCACGAAAGTTGAAATAATTATATTTTTATGAATAAAGAGATTAGAATTTAAGTTTAAACTTAACTAGCAACAAGTCTCAGCTTCGCATGTGATTTATACAGCTAAACCTTTCTCATGAAACACTTTGTCCATTGCTGAAAACCGTGTGGAAATCCGTTCGGTAGTTAGGTATTGAGTTTATTGCGTTTAGACAGACAGACGCGTCTGGAGGATTTTGTTATAAAATACTAGCTGACCCGGCCACGCGTTGCTGTAGCTCAGTAGTTCTAAAACGTTGAACCAATATACGCTAACCTCTAAAATTATCAGTGTTTCTCTACTATATTATGCATGTATTATACATATAAACCTTCCGCTTGAATCATTCTATCTATTAAAAAAGACCGCATCAAAATCAGTTGCGTTGTTTTAAGGATCTAAGCATACATAGGGACAGACAGACTGCGGAAGGCGACTTTGTTTTATACTATGTAGTGATGATAATATTACCAATACCTAGACTTACCTACATTTTCCAATCCAATCTATCCAATCTATCTAAATGCTGAAAAACTGACCACACTGAAGTGTCAATCAAACTGATGGATGTGTCATTAATGTCTGGGATCCGAAGATTTATCGTATGTCCTCATTCAAAACCTACCTACCTGGTCTTGTTACCTACCAAAATAAAATCGTCATAGGGGTTCCCTTCTTTTTAGGTTTATTCTTTAACTTAACACGCAAGTACTTAGTAATTACATTATCATTTTAGATAAATACTTGTGTTAGTGTTACATTCGTGTTGGTATAATTATTTATTTTCTATAACACTGATTTATTGTATTATGAGATCAGTTTATGATTATATAATCATTATATGATTATTTATTATTATATTGACTCTTCCTAGCCTCTACATCTTAGTAACTGTCATGGATATTGTACGGCATCGCTCTAAATATGAATCACCAGAGCAAAGAGCACTAAGGTTAGAAACAAGAAGAAAAGATTAAGAGAACCACGGACGGACGGTTAGAAGTTGTTAAGCATGGGTGTCAATTTCAAGCGGTTAGATTGTACAACTCTCTGCCTGTTCAATTAAAAACCATTAATAGCCCAAATATATTTAAAAATAAACATAAAAAGCTCTTGCTGGAAGGGTGCTTTTATACCGTGGACGAACTCCAACTTTAGTAGTAATTAAAATTGAATTATATAACATTAATATTTATCTTAGTTTTATGTTTGTTTATTGATATATATTGTTTAAATTATGTGTAATTTTAGGCTAATTTAATGTAATGTATTCAAATACAATGTATATTGTTAAATGAATAAATATAATGAAATGAAATGAAATATCTATTTCACTCTCAAGTAGATATTTTACTTTAGGACACCTCTCGGGTAAAGGTCTCCTCCTTCTCACTAGGGTCTAATGAAGGTTTCGCTTCGCTAGATATATTTTTCTATGTACGATTAGAAGGGCACAGCGAGTGAATAAATTTTGATCCACCATTTAGTTTCCTACCATCTTATATGTGATAAATTAACCAAAATAAGTTTACCTAGATCAGTGACTGACCAGGAGTTATTTTTTTATGGTTTAGTTAGCAATTGGATAAATAAACAAGTCAAATCTAATAAAAAGCTTTGTATAAACATACCTACTTACCTACCACAGCTTCCTCTGGACTCAAGTTATGTAGGTAGAACCTACCTACTTAGTTCGTGAAATAACTTTCTGTTTCCCGATCTTCTTCTTCTTATCGTGTTGCTAGTTTTTTCGAACCAGTGTGGTGAGATTAAAAGGCTTCTCAGTGGCTCCTTTCGTGCACTTGGCACAGATGTCTTTGTGATTTTATCACAATTTTATCTAACCCGTTTTATAAGTCGGGGCCACTACCACGAGACTACGAGTTCTCTCCGAGGTTTGGTGGAAACTGGCCTTTGTGCGTTGAACCACAAGTGATGGAGAAATGCTGTCCAAGGGTAAGGTGAAGTTCAATATCCCAAATCTACATATAAATAAACTACTAACATATTCATTGAATCTTTTTGACCATATTTCGTTCTTAGTTATCATCACATTTGAGGGTTGCCGCTTCTTCGTAGAGAAAAGAAAATAATATAATTGACCGAGCGAGCGCGAAGCGCGAGCGTATATCTCCGTTTCAGCTTAGGCAAAAGGCAGCGTCCGGCCGGCGTCGTTAGCATTGTTCTCCTCTAATTTTCACGAGAATCGATTCTCGTGAAAATTTGTGAGCAGGTTCTATAATTATATATAATTTTTTGTCTATTCAGTTTTCATAATTTTTCAAAATGGCGGAGATATGGGGGTTGAAAACGTAAAAAAAGTTATATTTCAGTCATTTCGAAAAATGTTCGCGAGGTCTACAGCTCACAGAGCCACAAGAAAATAAATGGTCTAACTATTAATAGTCGTGCTCTTTAGTCTTAGATGGTCTAAGTTTAGATTTTCTTTGTCAAATTATTTAAGTTGATTTTTAGTATTATGGAGCGCCTTAAAAAACCAATACATACCATTAAGACACAACCAGATTTTAAGCGAGCAATTAGATTGGTCGCCTTGAATGAAAAACTATAAAAAAAATATATCTTTATTATTCTTTAAAAACTGTAATTCTTCATTCTTCTTTTTCTTCGTTAATGGTATGTGTTATTCGATGACAATTTTACCAGTGTCAAGTGTTTAGATTGTTTACAGTAAGACGTCACAAAGTCGTATGTTGTCGTTCGTCGTTTGTTATTTTATAAAAATTGGTGTCTCTCTCTCTATAAAATAATTACACAGATTAATTTTGCTCGAATCACAAAGAAACACAAAACATTAATTCCAATTATTCACACCCGAGTGTGAACTCTAGCTTTATTTGAATAAAATCACCAATGTGTATGAAATTTCGCACACTGATTGTTTATATGGGGAGTGCAGAATGCTAATTTTTTTTTTATTATGCACACAAAAAACATTAACTATTAATTAATTATGGTCGAATTTCGACTAGTGGCCGACCACTAGTTTGAATAAAATCACCAAAATTACAAATAAAACTCGAAATAACTCGGGAAAAATAAATAATACGAGACAACGTTTGCTCGTTTACGTTTACAATGTTTACTCCACAAAGTGTTGATCTTGTCGTTCGTCATTTGTTATTTTATATAATATGGTGCCTTTATCCCTTTATTATTTAATAATCCGCAGTTGTTTTCGAATCACTAAAAAACACAAAGCATTTATACCAGTTATTCACACCCGAGTCAATAACTCTAGCTCGCTCTATGACTAGCTATTTAAATAAAAACACCAAAATTACTAATAAAACCGGAAATAATTAGAGAAAAATAAATAAAATAAGAGCGCTATGTTTGCTTCGCAAGATGACAAAAAGTAATCGCTATAGGTACTTCTAACAAAGACGTTATGATATGCACATTTCGTACCGCGCTAATAAATTAAACAGCGTAATTTTTTGGCAGCGCTTTAAACCGACGGTTTTGATTTGTCCGCACCAAAGTCAAAACGTTTCCGTTTCAATGGTAAATACACAGACAAATAACGCGAAATCCTTGCAGGTTACCGATTATCGTGATTTATTTAAAAGCATGCATGACTTATGTTCTCGTGCATGGGCTATTTGGCTACGACAGAAGCCTTCAGGCAGACTATGTGAATTCAAAAATTATAGAAGGAATGAAATACAAAACTAAAGAAATGCCTCTACAGATACGCATCCCCTTAAGTTGACAAGGCGCAGCTAGAGTCCAAAGCAATATAACTACCATTGTTTAATTTAATAACGGTCACAGCGGATATAAAGAAAACAAGAAATAATTTTACGTGACACCCCTAGGGAGCCGCCTCCTCAGCCTTTCCTTATAAAAGCTGCACCGGAAATGGAGTCTTCAGTGGTCTACCAACCCTGGACATTTGAAGATAGTGAAGTTATGGTGATAAGATAATTCTCGGTTTCATAAGGTGAGTTCTTAGACTAGTAATTATTGTAAGTTGGAAATTGAATTAATTTAATTTATTAAACCAGTTAAATAAATACCAATTGATACATATTGTTCCGGGACTTCCGATGTTATATAAATCCAAGTAATAAAAACATCTTGGTTCTAATAGCATAAGATTTGCTTAGTTTGGGGCTAGATTACCATTTAGCCTGAAATGTACACCGATGGTTATCACTGCATAGTGAAAAACAAAGTCACTTTCCGCTGTCTGTCTGTCCCTATGTATGCTTATATCTATTAAAACTACGCTTTTTTAATAGACTGATTAAAGAAGAAGGTAATATGTATAATACATGCATAGTATAGTAGAGAAACACTGATAATTTTGAGGTTGAGGTTCTAATGCAATGTCGTAAATAAACACATTTTTTTGCGCTTACTAACTACTATTAATTACTATTAAATGTGAGTTGTCAGCATTGCATTCTCAATATACTGATGTTTTAGAAGAACGAGATAGGCTACAAATAATAATAGAAGGGTTTGACCAGTGCGGCTCAGAGTATGAACTGGCCCTGAACAGAACATCCACTTTAGAGAGAGAACTATGTGATGCCCACCATCAAATCACATTACTGGAAGAGGCCGCTCAGAGCTCTGATGCACTTTAAACCCAAAGCTTATTTTGATGAGCTAGTATCAGCTAGTAGGGAAAATGGCCCTGATGCATGTTGTACGGCACCAACAGTAACTATAAACTTGACAAATGATGACTCCGAGGGAGTTACTGCATGCATCAGAAATACTGTAAGCAAAAATAAACAGAAAAAATATGTAAAAGTCAACAAACTCATAACAAAAACTAAAAGAAAATTTAAAAATCTAAAATGTATACCAAATATACTAGCCAGTAAGAGAAAACTAGGCCAGTGTGTGCTTCTATATCGTCATCCCAAGCGTGTTCGAACTCACACAAAAATGAAATTTTGGAAAAAACCATAATGTTCTGTGATAAAATTGGAAAAAATATGGGCTAATTATTATTAAACACTAGCATGGGACATACAGTAATAAATAATTGCTTACCAAACTGTGACCTGCATGACATAATGCAATTAATAATTAAGTATAATTTTAAGCAAAACTCTAATTTAGTAATATGGCTTGGAAATAGGGGTAATGTAAACAAAGATGAATTAATAAAATATTTTGAAACACTTTGTTCATTGCAAGTAAACGAAATTGTAATGTTTACATTCCCCTACAGCGACAGCTTGCCACAAGCAGAAAATGACCATAAATATAAATTAAATCAGGTTTTGCATACAATGTCATGCAATAATAGTAATGTAATCCATATGATTGACACTAACAACATTGTTAGTAAAAAATATTATTTGACAAAAGGTAGATACTACCTTCCTAATTATTACAAACTACAGGTATTTATAGGTATTTAGTATTACAGCCAAAAATTTGGCTACACACAATGCTTCTATTGAGCATAATCATGACATTCCAAATCAGACTCTGGAATTTTTTCCTAGTAATTTAAATTAGATAAAAAGACAATAGAGGATGTCTCTAGCACTGACAATTCAAATAATATATTTTATAAAAATAATCAATCAAACAAAAACACTAAAAACTTATAAAAATAAATAATGTAAATAAGTTTAAGTTTACTAACTTGGTGCATCAAAATATTCGAGGCATTTGTAACAAAGAATTAGAACTAGACTTGTACATGAACTCAAACAATATTGACATAATCTGCTTAGTAGAACATTGGCTGAAAAGTCATGAGCTCATGTTCAACTTCAAGAATCACCAAGTTGGTAATTCTTTATGCAGAGTACATTATATAAGAGGCGGGTCATTAATGTTAATAAATAAACAAATAAAATTCAAAGAACGTAAAGACATTGTCGCCCACTCTGTAGAAAGACACATTGAGATAGCCTGCATAGAGTTGGAGCGGTTCCTTGTTATAAGCACTTATAGCCCACCAACCGCCTCATTTGATATTTATGAGAAAATTATGGAGGACATTTTGCATAAGTCTATTACAAATCAAATAAAGAAATTGTTGTATGCGGTGATTCTAATATAAATTTGCTTGAGAAATATTCATTGAGTACCAGAATAACTAGTTTATTTAATTCATTTGGTCTTGAACCTATATTTATGGAGCCAACTAGAATAACTGCCACTTCGGCCAAATGCATAGATAATATCTTTACCAATGTAAACATGATAAGCAAAAATATAATTCGTAATATTCACTCTGACCATCTCGGTCAACTAGTTCAAATAGCAACTAAAATGAACAATAAAGATGTACAAAATAAAATTACTTATATACCAGTTACCACTGATCGATTAGAGAAAGTAAGATTGAACCTGGATACCAACTTGCCTTTTTTGTTGTATAATGATGATAATCCAAATGATTTATACAATACATCTTTCACTGAATTTAATAAAGTATTCAGTTCCATTTTCACATCCAAAACTATTGTGGTCTCTGGCAGTTCAACATTTTGTGAGTGGGTAACAGCAGGTATTCATAAGAGAGGCGTACCTTGTATGAATTGTACAGTGAAAAACGGTATAACTTTAGTGAAGAGTTTAAAGAAAAAGTAAAAAATTACTCAAGAATCTTTAATGTTTGTCGCTTTGCTAAATCTTAGTATTTAAGCTCAAAAATTAAAAACAGTCAAGATAAAATAAAAGCAGCTTTGAAAATAATTAATAGTGAGACCGGAAAATCCAAAACTCATAATAGTGTAATAAATTTAAATATTAACAATAATATAATTAAGCAAGATATAGATGTAGCAAAGGCATTTGAAACTTTTTTTAGTGATATTCCAGTCTCCACTACAAAGTCTTTAAACTCTTCTCATGTAATAGCAGTATCATTGTTAAAAAATAGTTTACCTGAATGTGTCACACAATTTTACTTTAAACATGTGGACAAAAACGATATTATCTAGGCATTCAAAATGATTAATGTAAAAAAGACCACTGATCTCTGGGGCATCTCTGTCAGTGTTATAAAACCACTAATTGACATTATTGCACCAGATCTACCTTTCATATTTAATCAATGTATTGACAGTGGAGTATTTCCTGATTTAATGAAACATAGCAAGATCATACCTTTATTCAAATCAGGTAGTCATTCCGATCCTAGTAACTTTAGACCTATATCAGTTCTTCCTACATTTAGTAAAATATTTGAAAAACTTACACTAAACCAATTACAACGGCATTTTAATACCAACAACTTATTAGACAGTAAACAATTCGCATATTAATATCACATATTTTTGATATCTGGGAGGAATCACGCGATGCCTTAGGTATTTTTTGTGATCTGTCGAAAGCTTTTGATTGCGTTCACCATGAAACTCTAATCAGCAAACTACATCACTATGGTGTTAAGGGAGTTTCACTCAAGCTTCTCACATCCTACTTAACTGACCGAACACAACGAGTAGTTGTAAATGGAAAGCGTTCTCCGGGGTCAATGGTAAAAATGGGTGTACAACAAGGATCAACACTCGGGCCATTCTTGATTTTGATTTATATAAATGATCTACCTAAACTTGTAAAGGATGATCACGAGATTGTACTGTTTGCTGATGACACGTCACTTTTTTTTAAGTTAAAGCGACGACTTACTAATCTTGACGATGTAAACAATGCAATCTCCAAAGTTGTAACATGGTTTAATGTCAACAACTTATTACTTAAAAATTAAAAACGAAAAGATAGATCTCGTCGACACCACAGTGTTCTTAGGCATTACTTTGGATAATAAGCTACAATATCTATATGCGGGATAGATAAATTGTCGAAGAGACTCAGCTCTGCGCCATACGCTGTTAAAAAGATCCGTCATTTTACCGACGTAGATACCGCTAGACTCGTTTACTTCAGCTACTTTCATAGCATTATGTCTTATGGCATTCTGTTGTGGGGGAGTGCTGCTGATATTAACACCATATTTGTGTTGCAGAAGAGGGCTGTTCGTGCAATTTATAACATGGGCCCCAGTGAATCACTTAGAAATAAGTTTAAAGAAATTAATATTATGACAGTGCCTTGTCAGTATATATACGAAAATTTAATGCATGTGCACAAAAATGTTCATTTATTAAAAAAAAATTGCGATAATCATAGTATTAACACTAGAAATAAAGAGAAACTCGCTGTTCCCACTGTTAGGCTCGCTAAAGTTAATAAGTCTTTTATAGGGCAATGTGTACGCTTCTATAACAAGGTCCCAAGCGACGTGTTAAATTTGTCGATTGGCAAATTTAAAAACGCAATTAAACAGAAACTGTCTATTAAAGCATATTATAAAATATCTGATTATTTAGAAGACAAAAAAGCTTGGGATGAATTTGCTCCAACTCGACTAGGCATCCGTAACAAAATTGTCAAGGATCATACAAAAAAGTATTAAGACCAGGCATGTTTCTTACCGGATTCTTCTTGAACTGGGGTTAGGAGGAACCGGCACCTAGATTTACTAGCATGTTAGAAGACGATTCAAAGTGGTCTTTGTGATTGTAATGAATAAAGTAATTTTGAATTTTGAATTTTGACTTTGCAAACGCTGGCTGAACCTACGAGATAGATCAAAATCAAAATCTGAATCTTTTGCAATCAGCATTGCACCCGTGCAAAGCCGGGGCGGGACCCTAGTTTATTATATTTATTTAAACACTAAAATATGCTTTATTTGTTGCAGTTCCTAGCACGATGCGTAAGAAACTATACACCATCATCCTGTTCTGCCTGATTTTATCGTCAGAATTCGTATTCGGAAAGGACTCAAACAAATCTAAAGCTCAGAAATCAACTAAAAACCACGAACAGTCCAAAGATAAAGCTAATATTGAACGTATAAAGAGGTCCTTGGACGATGAAGATGATAGACCTTTTTGGGCTACGCGTGGAAAGAAACAAATAGAAGACAATCCTAATTACATCCGTAGAAATGATTACAACCAAGAGATAACGAAAATATTGAAAGAAAGAGACGTAGACGATGAACCATTTTGGGGTACAAGAGGACGTCGTGATAGTTCTTCCGTTGAAAACTATGTTGATGAGGAATATCCTGAAAATGTACCCAACGAACACTCTAATTGCAAAAACTGTTATGGCACCGTCCACCGGTTCAGCAATAGAGATCTAAATTCGAAAAGTGTAAGCGAAGGTAACGAAGAACCTTTTTGGGGTGTTCGTGGTAGAAGAGATTCCAATGAAGTTGACGATCCCTCAGACCCTTTTTGGGGAAATAGAGGAAGAAGACTAGACAGTGAGCCTTTTTGGGGAGCTAGAGGACGCCGTAATGATGAACCATTTTGGGGCGTTCGTGGAAGGCGGCACGATGAACCTTTCTGGGGCAGTAGAGGCAGACGCGATGCCAGTGAACCGTTTTGGAGTAGTCGTGGACGCAGACAAGATCTAGAACCGTTTTGGGGTAGCAGAGGACGAAGAGCCGACGAACCTTTTTGGGGTAGCCGTGGAAGACGAAAAGAAGATGCATTTGGTGGGGCTCACGACAGAAGAAAGGAAGACCTAAAAGAGACTATTCTTAATGCGATCAACGATATGCAAAATGATATAGAACATCTTTCACGCTTAAAAAAGCAAGATGGATCATTTTGGCTTAATAGAGGTCGAGAGAGTAAGTTGAAATATCTGTTTAGCGGTTCCAGTAGCAGAGTTCCATCACCACAGGTAAACCAGCGCTTTGATTTAAACTTCAAAAGCAAGGACCCTGCTACAATAACTGATAGTAGAATATATGCTGATGAGCCGAATTATATCTTAGTCGAAAGAAGCAGTCGATCTTCTGGCGAGACCGATGACCCGTTTATCATAACAAGAGGCAAGAAATACTATCTGGATTATAAACTGTTCAAAGCTGCTAGGGCCAGACGTGGCGCTTTAGAGGAAATAGTTAAATCAGTACGTAACGATCCGTATTACATAGCAAGAGGTAAAAAAAATAATGTAGGTAACTCTACTTCTATGGATGGTGGACTATTAAAAGTCAAAGAACTTATTTGTTCCACTATTGGTTTGATAAATGAAACAAAAGAAAATGGCAAAGTAAAGAGAGAGATTGACTCAGATAGGGACAGAAGAACGATTTTGAAGAAACTTACAGCTCAACTACAAAATGATCCGTATTTCGTAAGCAGGGGCAAGAAAAGCGACAATGCTAATAACGATGATAATTTACGCGAGTTTATCACTGAAATAGCTAAGAAGTGTTGAATACCTACTAGATTTGTATTCTAGCAAAAGTTACGGTAACACATCGAATTTTAAAATGAAAATTGTCGTTGTCATTATTTGAAATATAGGAAATTAGTGCTATTAATTGTAAAATATCAGAGACCTGATTATTAAAATGTAATTTCTTGAAAAGCATTTTATTTGGCATATTTTTTATTACTCTATGTAAAATTTTATAACGAATAATCATTTAAAGAAAGTGGTCCTATTAATATTATTAGGTAGATACTTATTCAGGTACTTATACATACTTATTTGGGTTATTTTTTATAAATGCTGTAAATGAGATCACAAGTGTAAGTTAACTTTTATTTGAAATATAAAGTTAAAATTTCCAGTAGATTCGTACGATATAATGCTGCGTGAACATAGTGCACGCACTCATTAAAGGCATATTTGGGCGGGTTTAAAAGCAAGTGATGGATTTGAAAGTGGATGGAATAGAGGAAGGCTTACAAAAATGGATGGACTGTGTGAAAGATAACATAAGTAATAAAGGAGTGAAAACGGTGATGACGGATGATAGGGCAGAGAGAGAAGAAAATAACTAGTTCTGCCGACCCCACATAATGTGCGATAAGGACAGGGAGTAATGGTGATAAGTTTAATAGTTACAATGCATTATAAATGCATGTTTAAGAAATATCTAAGTTAACTACAGTGAAACTTGTATCAATTGAAATTCATTCAATAAAACTCGTAACGATCATCCAGAGAAACACGAATTCATTTGTTAGTCAAATGATTGCTTCACACAGTTGGGCTCGCTAAAGTTAGTAAGTATTTTATAGGGCAAAGTGTACGCTTCTATAATAAGGTCCCAAGCGACGTGTTGGATTTACGATTGGCTAATTTAAAACGTAATAAAACAGAAATTTAAATGACAAAAAAAGCTTGGGATGAATCTACTCCAACTCGACTCGGCATCCGTAACAAAATTGGCAAGGATCATACAAAAAAGTGTTAAGACCAGACGAGTTTCTTTCCGAATTCTTCTTGAACTGGGGTTAGGAGGAACCGGTGCCTAGATTCACTAGCATGTAAGAAGACGATTCAAAGTGGTCCTTGTGATTTTATTGAATAAATAATGTTTTGACTATGACATTGATTTAGAATTCAATGCATATACATATATATATTGGTCCTGATTCAGTAGTTTCGCTAAACTAGCTAAACTTTCTTAAAATAAGAAAGACATTTAATTCCTTTATTTCATTGTTTTTTTAGTATTTTCCGTCGTTTGATCATTTGATACAAATGGGATTCTTCGTTTGTCATTTCATGAAGTAACATAGCACTTCTAAATTGATTATATTTTCTCGTGCTATTGCATGTTTTATTCAGTAATCTTAGCAGTATTTTAATCAATAAATTGTGACTACATAGCTCAAGTATCTATGGACAGTTGAATTTTAAGTGTATTATGGTGCAAAGTGATTTGAACGACGAGGAATCCCGAGAATGTTCTAGATGGCCATTCCGCGATGACGTTAAGAATTGACAAATGACCATCAAACAAGACTTTATTATCAAACAATCACTTGACACTGGCAAAATTGTCGACAGATGCTATTATAGGAAGAAAAGATGAAGAAGAAGACAGTGTCCAAGTTGAGAGATAGGTAAGTAAGGCTGATCGTCGATTTAGTAAATTTAAAACATGCTACTCTAATTTAGACTTTGTTGAAAAAAAATATGATAGTTCGTGTTTTAGGAAATTTTAGTTATTCCGGCGATGTTACTGATTCAGCGGTATTTATTTTATGGTTCTAAAATGCGGGCTTACATCTTCATTTGTTTATCCTACAGAGATTTAGAAAAGTTTTGAGAAAATAACCTACACAGTTAGTAGGTATCTAATCAAATAAATAAATAAAATATACCTATTTTTTAATACGCAAAAATCAAACGATTTTATTAGTACGACTCCTTTATTACTCTTCAATATTTTAAATATAGGATACAATATCCAAACATCGTTTAATTTTTATGCCCATTTTATCGCAGGTAACAAATATTTTTGAGCAATCACAAAATATAAAATCAATTTTGTTGGATGGGATACATAATAATTCATTTACATTCGGTTAAATCGTATCATCATAATCATCAATAAGACATACGAATAGTTCAAGAATATCGGTTACGTTTGATTAAAAACTTGACGTTACTGTGCTTACTTACTCAACTATAGTAACAGTATCAGCTATTCTTATGAATACAACAGTGATTTAAAACGGTGATAGTAGAAATTTGAAAATCAATTATATAAAATTATTGATCATTACAATATTGCTAAAGATTTAAAATATCTAGATACAATATATATTGTTAAAGCGGCTGCTTACTACTGCGAGTAATCTAGAGAAATAATATTGGGAAAGTAAGCACTGACAACTTGCATTGAACCTAACTACATTTACTAAATAATTTCAACGACCTAATTCCTTAGGTTTAATTATTATTATCTCAACAATTACAACATTTATTTCTATTGATAAATGACACATTGATATGGGTATGAAACATGTTAGTTTCACAAACATTTCTGCTTACAAAACGACGATATAAACTTTCTCATCTGCACGATCAAAACATCTTCCAAAACGGTTCAATAATGATTACAATAATACTGATGATACTGCAACAATTTGTATGGCAACGACATTTTATGTCCTAAATTAATAATCTCGATCACTGAACGTGAAATAAATACAAATTTAGCATACATCAAGCTGGAATATACTAACATTTAAAGAGAAACAAGACGAGTCTAGTAAAGTTTGCAACACTGAACGTCAATTCCGCAGAATGCTTTCGCATTATCACTAGGTCCCTGTTAGGTAGGAGCTTCGGTTCATACTCGCCAGAGCAGCAGGTGATTCGTCGAGTCTTCTCGCCCCGCGTCTTCAGTCATGGATGAACTTCGGAAGTCCTCATAACCATCTCCCCCAGATATAACCAGAGTTTCCTTACTACTCTGTGCGGTGTCTGCCTGTTTCTGCAGTTTCTCTGCATTGGCCGACCGTCGGCTCAGAGCCTTGGTCTTTAGAGATGTTTGAGTGGTTTTGGTCGGTGGTTTAGGCGCCGCTGGGTTTTCTACGATTGTTAGGAAACGCACGTGCCCGGTGTGTCCGTAAGTTATTCCTGGAATAACATTTTTCTATAAAAACTTAGTAGACCTTCGTTTTTGAAGACGCGTAAGCAATAAGATTCTGTTTTTGATAACATATTGATAAACACAGGCTTTACTCACGTATTATTTAGTCGATGAAGGCATCGACAATGTTTAGATTCATCAGAGAATCTTCATCAGGGTGAGTTTGATCCGCGGTCCGTGTGTGCCGTTCGAGTTCACGATTCGCACTCAGTGTGCGAACCGTGAACTCGATCGGCAAGATGAAGATTCCCTAGATGAATCGAAACAGTGTCGGTGCCTCCATCGACAAACATCGACATTTTGATAAATACGGGCTTTACTCACGTATTTTTGTAAGTAAAGTCCGTATTTATCAAAATGTATAGTACAACTCATGAAAGTTTTGAAAGTGATAAAAGATTATGTATTCCATATCAATGACATAATATCATCGGACAAATCACCATGATATGCAAATATTTTACAAGGAAAATTGAGCTGATACATCAATCTGTCTTCTTCTGATCAAGTTGAACCATATTTTCGCTTAATTTTAAAACAAAGTGGTGAAAGGACCTAAGAATGCCCCAGAAGCTCCCTTTTACCAGTAGGTAGTGATATTATACCATCTCCTGCTCATGCACCCGTGGTTTAGTCAGGTACTGGGCAAGCATATATCCTTCAGTCTCAACAGCAATTGAGTCAGTTTCACTTGACGCTGTATCGATCATCCAGTTCAATGCAGTGTTTATTATACATGTGTCGCACGGTAAATTTAAAAGACCTTAAAGGTATAATAAAGCATACGTACCAGCTAGAATGGGAACAGTGAAAGCCCCAGTCCTTGGATTCGGAGAGTTGTGTAAGGGTGCAGTCAGCAATACACCGGCACTGGTGCCCACCCAGAGTGTATCGCGATGCGCCAACAGGGCTGTGACCCTGAGGCATGCCGCCTTATGTTGGCGTATTATGTCATCGCAACCTGAAATCATGAAAAATAAAAAAAACTACATTAACTTTTCTCCTTTTTCTCTGGTACGTGGATAATATAGCCTATGTTATTCCAGGTCTATACAGAGTTTTATATGAATCGATTCAACAATTTTTGAGTGTTTGGGTAGTAAACAAACATCCATATAAACTTTCAGATAATAATAATGAATAGGATAGTTGGTTTTATATACCAGTTAATGCCATTCTGTTATTTATTCTGTAGTCTGATCTAGATTATTTTAATTGTAACAATACCCGATAAAGTTTCTACAGTAAAATTTTACATAATAGCCAATGAACAGAATACATTCTGTTAAAACAAATATATGTTGTCTGATACGACTTAGACTTGTATCTTATAGACTTTAGAGACCTTGACTCCATTCGCCTGAGTCAAACAACCCTGGCTGATCCAATGAAACGCAGATTATATTATTTCATTATTCGAATTACAAGTTTACTAGATGATCTGGCAACATGATCATATCACAATGGGTAGAGACTGCATTTGCACACATGCCATTTTCCATTTCCATTTTAGCTTTGCTCCTTCTAAAAATAATACAACACGAAATTTATATGGGTGGCCCAGTTTAAATTTCAGTCGGGAAGTACATTTCACATGAAATAATTTTTTTTTTAAATCAGTTCTTAAATGACGGAGTTATGGGTAATAAACATTTAAAAAAACTGTCGAATTGAGAACCTCCTCCTTTTTTGAAGTCAGTTGAAAATGGCGTCTATCTGAATGTGCAAACAGCCAATGACCTGACAACTGACGTTGACATTGACATAATAATTTGTAAATTGATGACTACACTATTGTATTGGATGAATCCTGTAAAAATAGCTGAAAAAGATATAAAAAAATATATGCTGATCAAATCTTTGTCTCTAAATCCAAGGATATTCTATAACACACGGCATATATGTATGTAAATAAAAAAAAAAGAAAAGTGAATGATTATTTGTCGGCGATTTTAACATGACTTTTCTGCGAAATTTAGGCGATATAGAAAGAACAAAATCGAAGAAATGTAATAAGATATTGCTTGGAAAACTTACCATGTAACATTTTAGTAACTTGCGGTGTTATATTTATTTCCGCGAGTTGTTCGCGGGTAGTTGCGTTGTAGCAACGCAGTTGAGCTGCGTTGTGCAACGATAGCCATATTGCTCCGCCGGCCACCGCCATGTGGCTTATTGGCTTCGTCTCTGAACTTATTTGGAATGTTTCGTCCACCTGCAGAAATAAATAATAGTGAAAAAATTACAAACACGTTTTGAACTATGTTATAATGTAATTGAATGGGTAAGATTTTACTAAATACGGCTGAAAAGTTAGGGAAGTTATTTTAAACTTTTGGATGTGTCAAAGGCGTTTGATTGATTGAATTGATTGAAGTATTTTAAATACCAATACTTTTATTCGTCTAAGTATACATTTTACCTTACATAATAACTAGCTATTAGTAGATAATTGATTCAGGCGTGACTTTGCGGAAATCCATTACAAAACATTAAACAGATGGACAAATATTTAGTACAATTCCGCTAATCTATTCCTAAAGAGTACTAAATTATTGTACTAAATATTTGTCCATCTGTTTAATGTTCAGCTATTAGTACCTACTTTAAAATTTTGTAAATAAAGTTAATTCGTTATAATGAGGCTTCAAGAGTGTCACAAGGGTTTTGACTCGGTCCTTTGTTGTTTACCTGCAAAGTATGCGGGTTGATGATTTTGATGGAGGCATGAGTGGCGCACCACAGCTTGCCTCCAGAAAGTAGCATGCTCCCTACGGGCGAGCTACCTGTGCCAACTGGAATCGTAGACTTCTCTGTCCATGAACCATCTGAAAATAAAACGAATTAGAAAACAGCTCATGATCTTTGAAGGACAAATCCTAGTATGCATTAACAATAACCGACAATCTCAGTTTCAAAGTTCAATAATTTATTCGTCGCTATCTTTACCAGCGATGACCTTTTGACCTATACAAGCAAACACCCTTATCAGAAAAAAACTTTCTTACATAAGCAGATTCTGAATTTAACTTACCAATGTCTCGACAGTATACCACAAGGTCCCCATTTCCGAGAGCTACGAACACTTTGCCTTCCATATATCTAAAGAAAAAAAACTAATTTATTCAGATACCAAATCATTTCAGTAGATTCAAATCAACAGAACAGAAAAACTGCATCTTTAAGAATATTAACAATATTTTATTGTTATCATCCAGAATTTTGCCAGTCAACACCGTCAACAGACAAGGCCCCAGTGGAACATACGATGAACTATCATCTATTTAAATGAACATATTACGAACCTATGAGAAGAGTTGTTTCTAACCAACCGTGGTGACCCGTCTCCAAACATAGGCATTGACTAATACGAAAATAGAAAGACATTACTATCAAAAATTAACTTACACTATAGAATGAACTCCAGAATTATGCTGCAATTTGACCTTGTTCTTCTTAATCCTGATATTGTCAAGACAGTTATAGACATGGATGCATCCATCTTCAGTACCAAGCCACATTGTGGGCTGGTTAGCCGTGGTTCCACTGTCTTCTGAGGATTGACGACTGGCTGGTGATGATAAAGTGCCTGTTGTAACACATTTCGATGTTAATGATAGGGTTAGTAAGAAAGATGGTGTAAGCGAAGAAAAGAGACACGGTAGGAGTCGTTAAAGGCTTGTACCTGAAATAACAGCAAATAGTAACAGGAACAAGATAAACCTCGTGCTCATAATCGTACAGTCTTGGTAAGCACGTCCTCAGACCTCTAGTTATGAGGGTATGTGAGAATGTAGTTAAAGGTACGTGTAACTAATTGTTTTGCAACTAAGAAATCGTTGCTCATTCGAACTAAATGCAATATAGCATAGAAAAACAACTAGATAAACTATTATGTGTATACATTTTGATTGAAGATATTTCTATAGTTGCTGTGGAATTCATGTTATGTTATGATACAGAAGCAGTAAATACGCATGCATTCTAAATAAAAAATGTATTACCCAACATAGTACGTCCAGTAACTAATGTAGCGTTGAAAGAAAATGATATGTTTAGACACATAATAGATAAGTACATAGAAGAAGATGATACAGAAAGTTGAGAAAATGTAGAAGAAATTTATAAAAGTAGGTAAAAATAGGAAAATACACACTAAGCTACCATACCATCAAATGAATTACATTTTCTAGCTAGACAAAGAATCAATATTTCTGTTACATGATTGGATATTGTTTAAGTAAAACGTAACGTAACAGCTGAATCATTTTTTATAAAACAAACATGGGATTTAATATTTCTTCATCACGGCGAGTGTAAACATCATTATGTAACGAGTATAGTCAATATGACTTATAACCTTAATATGCAGACCACACATATCTATTATATTCTTGAAAATTTCTTGCATCTGTTTAGAATGTACGAGATAGATTATGCTTTAAAGAGACGATGAGGGAAAATTAAATTAGTGATCTTTTGACGTGACAACGTCTTATAAATCAATAAATGCCGGCTGCACGCACGAAAAAGGATGACGCATTGTCCCGTTACGCTCATTGTAACGTTACGATCGGAGCGAGAGCGCATAACAAAACAGATAGATGCGGCGCAAGCCACATCTATCTGTTTTGTTATGAAGTTGTCACGTTAAACTATCGTCCGTGAACCGACATTACAGAAAACAATTTTTTTTTGTAAAAAATCGTTAGAGGATTAGAACATTCATTTTTAGAATTTCTGTTTGTAAAAGATTGGAGTAAACCCTACTGGTACAATTTGGTATGTTATCACGCACCCATCCCCAAAACGGGACAAAAATAAGTGTTACTGTTTTTTTGGGAGAGGTGATAAACGCGCGGGCATAGCAGGCAGGTCCGTTCATGAATAAGAGGGTGGCTATTTCATCCGAGATAAAACGAGATATAAAGGGTTGCTGACAAATAGACTTACCAGAATTGATGCCCATAGCCTGTTTATCCACTGCAGGATTAGAACTGCTCTTCATCACAGGATTCACCTGGATATTCTGGCCTGTATGAGGCGAGCTCAAACTTTTGTTATGACTAGGAGTCAGTGTACTCCTATTAGTCAGTGAAGCAGTGAGACTGCCATGGAGCCGGACGGTCGCGGATTCGTGGCTGCGTTCTGAATGAGCGTCCTGGTTTTCACTTGTTGAGGACCCGTCATCATCTTCGTCGCTTGATGATGAACTGAAAAACCATGACAGAGGTTGAATGTGTCTGTCTATGAATGTAAGTGAGAACTGAGCTGACTTGGTGGGAATACCTATTTAAAAAAACAAAGTTTATTGAATTTAAATGATTGTAGTTTTACCTATCAAGTCGTATATTCTTGCAGCTGTCGTCAGGATCTGAAACGCTGATGTCAGGTTTTACTGAATGACTCAAACAGCTTGTACTCCTGAAAGCAAAAAAATAATCATCATTTCGCTCTCTTACTTACTTAATAGATATAAAAAGACTGCGCCGAACGAACTTAGATATTTCTAATGAAAGTAATTTGTATCGGTGAGGGTAAATCGTCCGGCAAGGATATGTGCGCGAGGTTTCATAGCAAGTAGTAAATATTCGTGTACATTCTTTCTATTGAACAGATTCGTATCAGGAACAGAATTGTCTGTTAACTCCATTCAAAACCGTCCAACCGTTGCAGTGATCAACAATGGATCATCTACATATACGGAACTAGCGACCCACCCCGGCTTCGCACGGGTGCAATGCTTATACTAAATATATTACAGAATGTCTAATGTTATTAGAAACCTCTAAAATTATCAGTGTTTCTCTACTATATTATGCATGTATTATACATATAAACCATCCTCTTGAATCACTCTATCTATAAAAAAACGCATCAAAATCCGTTAAGTAGTTTTAAAGATCTAAGCATAAGGACAGACAGACAGCGGGAAGCGACTTTGTTTTATACTATGTAGTGATACTCACGGTATATCCACAGTGTATTGTCTGGTCAAAGCAGGCGCAGGAGGCACGCAGGCCACGCAGAGTATCCTAGCGTTGCAAACTCCATTGCAAGAAGTAACTTGCGGCTTTGGAGTGAGCGTAAGAACACACACTTGGCCTACGTAGCCATCGCTGTTGCATACCTGAAAATAAATAAATAAACATTCAACATACATAATTTCAACATAGGATGCTGTTCAGGCTGCCGCCTTTTAGCCAGGACCGATGGTTTTCAAGCTACACTTCGCAAAAAGACCAAATCTTTGATAAGCAGAATACGAGGCAATTCCAACAGTAAGGATACTGTGGATACATTTTGAGCGGAGGGAGACCGTTAATGTAGATATCTAGTTGATCATTCCTGACGTATCGCATAGAATTTTAAATTATGTGAACGGAACAATCGAAAATTTTGGTGAACAGGACATTTTGCGCACGGGATTCCACAGGACGTTTTTTCACTGGCGAGTTTTGTAATTAGCCACTTCCAGTCGAGATATAAACATATTGACGCTGATGTCTCCATCGACTTCAATTTTGAATACTAAGCCAGCGCGATAAGGCCAAAGTTTAAGAATGTTTTCAATTTTCATGTTTAGTTCAATTACTCACCTACACCTACTCACCTACTATTATTAGTTTTATTACTAGCTAATTATAAGTTCGAACAAAGTAAGTTCTCAGACATCGTGAGGAAACCCGCATGTCGAAGAACCTAGAAAGTTCTAAACAAAGAGTATGCTTCTAAAGCATGTGAAAAATGCACGAAAGAAGTCACACTGACTTGAAATAATTAACAACATCCAAGAGTATTATCCTAAGTAGTAAAATAACGGGCCTCTCAGTTGGTAGTAGCTCTGCCTTCTGCGTTGCAGGTTGTGGGTTCGATTCCCTTCCAGGAAAAAAATTGGTGATAAATTTAGATAATTGTTGTGTCTAGATGTTGTAAAACATTTTATAGGGATTTAATCATTACGTTTTAAAAACTAAAAAGAAACCCGACTTCATTAATTAAATAAAAGTCCATAAATATCCAAATACAACCGAATCGAGAAACTCCTCCTTTTGTGAGTTTTTAGTTTTCATTTTACGCTTTTTAGTAGGTACTTTATCACTTTTTGAAATTCGTAAACTCTACTGGAAAGTCACAGGACAGTAAAATATCGAAATTTCGTTTACTTGGGTGACATACGTTTATTCGGCTTTTTGATTTAAAAACCAAAGTACTGAACCGATTTTGATGAAATTTATATGGGACCAATCGGGAAGTCTATCCTATCAAATGAATTTTTTTTTTAAATTAGTGCAAAAAAACCCGAATGAGAACCTTTTTTTTTTTAAGTCACTTTGATCCCATAATACAAACTATGCTTAGATTGGAGCTAGATAGTTGTTGTATAGTTCATCAATATTTATATATTTATTTGAATTAACTATGCTTACCCAAACATCAGGTGATTGTCCTTTAGGCGGAAGAGTGGGCGCGGCGCAAGTAAACTGAAGACCAGCTCGCGTTTTTCTGATCGGCACTGGAGATAGGAACTCTGGAGCTGGCCTTTCTTGGCCGTATACACCTGAAATTTAACGTAAATGGTGTTTATATATAAATGGTGTTTAATATACCCACACTTAAATACGAAACAGCAGAGAAGAGAACAAAAAGACTCATGACACGAAGAAAAGACCTAGAGCTCGAGGTATATGCGAGGCTGAATGTGGCAAAGCATGGCAGTAGCAGGTATCAAGCAGTAAAAATGTTTAATGTTCTTTCTACTGAAATGAAAGCAATTGACAATCCAAATATTTTTAAGAATATTTTAAGAAAACTTTTGCTGAAGAGGTGTTTTTACACAATTGACGAGTTTATCACAAGAAAGTAATTATGATGTAAGTAACAAAGATGAATTTGATTAAGTACCTATATGTAATTGCATGCTATTAATTTAATTTTATTATATTATGTACGATATATTCACACACGATGTAAAAATTGTTTTTGAATAAATAAACTAAACTAAACAAATATTTCAAGTCATCTGGTTGAAACAACGTGTGACCTGGCTGGCTAGAGCCATTTGCCATTCAACGTGGTAAAGCCGTTAGTGCCATCAGTTACCCTTGATCTTGATCAGATGAGCTATCTATAGATCGTATTAACAGCCCTTTGATAGCTTAACTATCTCACAAGTGTATTATATAATTGTATATGTAATTATCCTGTACACTTGTGTAACTAGCAATTAGATGCATAGACATAGGTATACACATTTGTTTATTTACTGAATAAGCACACATACACGTCAATTATAAAAAAGAAAACTAGGCAATATTACGTAAAAAGGAAGTAACGAAAAAACATTTGAAAAGCTTAAAACTATTCTACGTACATACCTACCTAACAGTGTTGTGTGCTACAGCAGCAAAAAGATCTCGACTCAGCTTATGCTGTTATGCTTCCCTATCAGATGCAGCTTTAAATATCCAGAGAAAAACTTACATAATTTTTGTTTAGTTTCGTTGATCAACTCCTCCCAACTATTTCTCTTTTCTGTCTTCGGAAATATTATGGTGAGGTTTTCTGGTCCACTTCTGAAATACGTGAGGGTATTCGAATATAAGACGATAAAATGCACGTGATTGTTTGGTTATAAATTCGAAGTCAATCGTCATTTGTCCATTCTAAACGTCACCGCGGAATGGCAGTCGAGAACTTTCTCGAGATTCCTCGTTTAAATCACATTGCAACATAATACACTTATAATTCAATTGTCCATACTTGTGCTATGCAGTCACAATTTATTGATTAAAATACCGCTAAAGTAACTGAAAAAATTCAATAGCACGAGAAAAATAATGAATTTAGAAGTGCTATGTTACTTCCTGAAATGACCCACGCTGAATCCTTACTAAACCTGGTAACATCGGTATCTGTTATGCCTTGTGTACTATTTGTGACAAAATATCAAAAGACTGTCATTATAAATTAGAAACAAAGTTTCAATTAAACTTACGAAGTATTCAAAGCGATTTCCATGTAACATAGCTGAGTATCACTGTTCTGTCTCTCCGATAGCTGCTTATTCAACGAGTGCAACATATCCCTGACCATCTCCTCGAGCTGTGAATGTTGTGTGTGCAACGCCGCCACGTGTTCTGAGATCTGAGTGAGGGTGTTGACGTCTTCCGTGAGGGTTTCCACTTCATGCATTATCCGTCTGAGGTTTTCATCTTTGGCTGTGAAAGTTATGGTGGAAACTATTGACTTAATTGTTTAAACAAATACTTTTTACAACATGTATCAATCAAAACACAAACAACACGCTTTATATTGATGACCTATTAATATATTAAGTCATATCAGTAAAATACCACGTAAATAAACCATGTATAAAATTGTAAACACATTTCTCCCTAAGTGGGTACGTCGTAAAATCACATAACGTCTCGTGCAGGATGACCTAGTTTGAGATGAAGTTGCACAGATACCTAGATAGTGTGGCACGGTCTTGACGGCTTGTTTATTTACTTTGCCCAGGAATTTCATAGAGTTTCTTGGAAATGATAAAATGAAAAGTAGAATGATATACAAGACTAGAGGAAGTTCTTGAAAAGTTTTAAGCTTTCTTGTTTTTAGAACATTCAATTCAGGAATTCCTTTCGAGGAATCTGTAAATTCTAGCTACTTGATAATCATTATTTTGAAGTTGAACTAACAACGGACGTTCACTATCAAAGGAAATTCTATAGAGATGTATAGGGTTGATTTTTACAAAGATAAGTTTAAAATTTAAGAAAAAGAACCATGAAAATTATGTCGCATAGAAGAAAACTTTAAAACAGTTCTTACGTTCTAAATCCACGAATGTGAGCAAGAATAAGATAAAAATATTTTTAAGTTCAAATGGGAGTAATTATAAATTAGTAGGCAGGTAACTATTAACTATGAAGGCTAAGTAGTAGCTGATAAACATATGAAATTCTTTTACAAACAAAATCATCATTTGCCAACGAGATTTACCTACATACCTTTAATAATATCGAGATCTGCCAGCGACATCCTCATTAGGAGTTTATACTTATTTCCTTCCATCTGACTCGCTATACTCGTTTGGTACGTACTGAAAAAGAAACATTGACTAATCAATGAAAAGCAGCAGTAAAATTGAACAGCATTGATAGACAAAACATATAAATAATTCATGAATTAGAGTTTCCAAACATAAAGGTTTGCTTATATTTAGAATTCTAGCTCCACTATTTCAATTTACGAAAATCAATCGTTTTGAAATGCTGAGCTTAGTTTTTCTAGAGTACTCAAATGTTCCACCCAAGCCATGGAAAATCGCAAAATCCCAGTATTTTGTTATGCGTTTTACTAAAACCAAATGACATTCTCCTGAAAAAGTGATCGTTAAAAAGGTTACAATTTTAAAACTTTTCGATCTTCTCATAATGGCCTTAAAAATATACTTACGGAGTTGGTTTCTTGATAGTACCCGTCCGTCGCTTTACGCTGGTAATTAGCAGTGTATCATTGAACAGGAACAAAGATCTATCTTTAGTGGCCCCTTGAGCTGATGACATTGACACCGTCTCATGTCGCAGGAACATTCTGTCTGTAGTGGCCAAGTTAGATAGACCTTCTATCATCTGTTCCAACTCTCTTAAAGTCTGCTGCTGCTGTTCAAGTTCTAGACTTTCACGCTCAGTACAGTTAATCAGTTCTAGGAGTTCATGGATTTCCTTCTGTGCTTCTAGTAATAGTTTATGATCAGGATGTGACTGATCTGAAAGAGTTTCACATACTTGTTGATTTCTAATTATAAAATCCTAAGAGTTTGTAATATTCTCTTAAAAATAAAAGTTATAAAATCTACAAGTTAGAACGAATTTCCTATTTCGCAATAAATTGCAATCTTGCAACCCACCTTGCTAAGAAACTCGACGGAAATTGAAAACTTATTGGGTTTCCTACGGCAGAGAAAATTAGTACCTGATTCGATTTTACACCGTCTCCAGCAATCTCGAGCTAGTTTATTGAATAACTAAAAGCACTACGAGATAGGATACAATTTATTCTAGAAAATTAACACTATTTTGAAAATTTGTAGCGTGAATCGTTAAAATATAAAATAACTGTTTACTCAATATATGCAACATCTTGAATATGATATGTATATTTTAAAGAATATGGTAGGACCTAAAATGGACCAACAACATTCTTAAAGAGCAAATTGTATGAAATTAGACAAGATAAGACATCAAATTAAAAACAATAGTGAAGGACACAAAACTAAAAAGACGTATAACTTTCAAAAAGACTGTCTCAATGCTTCTAGTTGCCCGGTACTTTATTTATCATAGTACGTCTTACAATTACGCCTAGCTGACTCGGCAACTAAGTCGTAATTTGTACGTAACCATTAAATCTTCTCTTACCTGTATGTTTTATAAGCCTCTGTATTAAGAGCTTATAGCTCGGGAACTTCTGTACCGGCTTTATCAGCAAGTTATCTAATGACAACTTCCCCTTGTGGTCCCTTGCCATAGCGTCTAGGAATTTGGCAAAGGCGGGTCGTGATGATGCAGCAGTCTTTATTAACTCCTTCGTTTTTTTTAGGTTGTTTATGAAGGACATGTAGGTATCCATCACGGTGGGTTTTGTAAACTGAAATATGATATTGACATGAGTTTTTTTAATGAACTTTTAAAAGACCAAGTTCGGTCTTTTAAAAGTTTATTAAAAAACTTCTATTGAACTCCCAGAAAGCATTGCACATAGGTAGTCGTTCTTGACCTTTAGATTTTGTTTTGGTTAAGTAAATGGTTTAATTTTGTGAAAATATCTAATTAATATCAGATAAAGTAATAATCTGTACTTATTGATTGATTTTTGTCAAGTGTTTATTTATTTTGAAGATTCAAACTTTGATGTTTTTAATTTTATATTTTACTTCATAATTTTTAGGCTCTTTTTCTTTTTGTATTAAATATAGTTAACTAGGTGCATGATGAAATAGAAATGGTAAACGTTGTGTATCACAGTTGCTGCCTTCAAGCACTCGGGTGTCACGGAAGATCAGCGTCGCAGTGGCAGTGACTGTAAAAGTATGCTGAGTTGTGTCTTTTATTTGCTGTCATTTAATAATTACTATTTAGTAATATTATGTAGTATTTAAGTTTTACTTTATGTAGCGCAAAATAAACAATTTATTATTATTATTATTATTACATGTTAAACAGTTTGATTTGATGTCGAGCCGTGTTAAAATGTCAGGTCAACAGGTCAATTCCTGTATTCTATGCAGAGTAAGTCAGGAAACGTAATATCCACGGGCAGTTAGTATCGTTTGCGTTATTTTACGTCCAGATATCGAATGCCAGTGGGACTGGCAGCATTGTATATTTTCTTAGTTACAACAATGTATCGAACAATGAACTTCATAGTACTTACCACATCTAAAAACACATCGCCAACTTTCTGCTGTAGGTCCCATTGTTCAAGCCTCCGGCGCAGCTGCTCCAAGAACACTTGATGCACGTTCAGTATGCTCGGTACTTGGTAGAATATCTCGTCGACTACGAACGCGTCGAGGAGACCAGCATTCTCGGGACTCTTTAGCGGCTGGAGGTACTTCTGCAAGAAGGGTCTTGGTTTAGTGGAGTTCACTAATATTCGTTGTTTGTAGAACAGACGGTTATGTTATAGTGATACAATAGAAGGAAAGAAAATATATTTATTTGACGACATATTACAGCGCGGATGTCAGTAAAAAAAGGAATATCGATACATTATAATATGAAAAATATAACATTAATACACAATCTAAGTCGTGTAGCTATTTAGGAACCTATCATACCAGACCAAGTACCTACCAATCAAGTAGTTAGGCACTAGGTACCCTAATGGTAGGTCAAACATAAGCACCAACTAGTCCCACGCAGTGTGCACAGCCAAACAGGTCCTGAACTCAGCATCAAGCAAAATAAATATAATGATTCCTATATTGCTTTAGTCAAAGAAATTTCAAACAGTAAATTGTAAGAGATTTTGTATGTAGAATGTGTAGTTTAACCCTTTCGATAGCTGTTTTCCCACGTAACATATAAATACCACGTGCATACCCTCTACAAAGTAGAGGAATTTTCCAGAATTCCAGTAAAAATCCGTAAGTAACTCTCGTCAAATGGCAAAGTTGAAGTGCCTCGTGGCGGGGATGGGCAAGCCTGTGATCATATTATGTGAAAAAAGCGATTGATTCAATAACTTTTCAACGCGCTGACGAAATTGCTTCAGAATTCAATCTTTACAATAATCCATTCCTATTTTATATCATGGATATAAAGGTCATGAGACTACTCATCAAATTTATACCTAAGTACGCATACAAAGATAAATAAATAGATATTCTTGCAACGGTATTCAAAATTGAATCCAGAGTGTTTGCCTACTGACTTTAAATCTGTTAGTAGGAATTTTGATCAGCATTGATCAAGTGTTTTCACCACACTGCTTTTATAATAGGATCATTATTATAAATACTAAAATGTAGTAGGTATGTATTTACTTAGTAATTCCACAAAACTAAAGTCTAAACCTAATATTATAAATAGAAAAAATAAAGTTTTTGTATGTTAAATGGATATAATTACGTTTTAAAAACTAAAAAGAAAACCGACATCATTGAATGAAATTTGAGCCTATAATACATTTTTAGAAAAGGAAAGTAGCTATATTTTATACATATATAATATGGGTAGACCAAATAAACGCAACGCTCCAATGAGACAGCGAGGTATCGAAGTACACGAAAACATCATCGATGTATACAATTTTTAGATTTTCGTGATTTTTCAGCTCGACCGATTTTGATAAAATTTAAACGGGGCCACCTGTAAGGCCCTTAAGCCCTTATACCCTTTCAAACAATAAAAGAATTTTCCAAATCGGTTCAGGCGTTTTCGAGTAATCGGTGAACATAAATAAAAAAAAAAGATTCCGACGAATTGAAAACCTCCTCCTTTTTGATGAAGTCGATTAAAAAAACAGCCCGTACCAATTTCAGGTCTAATGTTTTTAGACGCAGATCTTACAATAATCACAACGATAATTTCTCCGACATTGTCATTTTTCCCATACAATCAATAGTTTCAAAGAATGTATTCTAAACGTTTTCTTTGATAATTAATAAGGTCGTTTTATTTTGTACTTATTGTATTTTTTTCTGTTAATTTAGCTCACATGAGCTAGATAAATACTTATTATTTTGTACGGAGTTAAATGCCCACTTTCTTTTTTTTTTAAATGAATGATGTAACTGTGTTAAGCAAATTACTGTCAGTTTGTTTTTCAAATAAAATAATATAATAATAATAATGCCGGACATTTCACACAGCATCATCTGGCTCCATAGTAAGCAGAGCTTGTGTTATCAGTAATGTGGTACCCACCACAAGACTGATATACTACTTACTTAGTTATTTTTTTGTAAATACATACATATTACACGTAGAAACATCCAGACCCATGACAAATACCTGCAGATCATACAAACATTTGTCCCGCGGCGGGAATCGAACCTCAACTTTCTGCGTCTCAGTCGGGCCTTGGCCCAGTACGCAACAAAGGTCGCCAGAATAAAGGTAAGAAAGACCGTCTGTCTATAACGAGTAAAATTAAAACTATAAATGCACCCGTGCGAGACTCGTGTACAAAAAGGACACATTTACATTTACATTTACCGTGTACATTTACTAAGTACAAAAAGGAAAATCGATTACAACTATTAAATTTCAGCTCGAATGAGATCCCTTGGTGCGAAACTTTGCACATAAACTTGTATCAAACCTTGATGAACGGAACTCGAGAAAAGTTTTGATACTTCTTCGATGTGAATATGGTCATAACTTGTGGAAAGCGCCTCGCCCGTCCATAAGACCGTACCCTCAGCGAAATATCTCGAACTTTGACAGTCAGGGAACCCTCCTCAAAGAGTAAAGGAGCCGGTGAATTAAAACGAGTATGATAAGGTTAGTGGTTTTTGAAGCAAAGTAATCTTCTGATAGAGTTTTATTGTAAACTAACTTCGTTTGGTATTTTCGCTCGTATCGTAGGTACCGCTCGTAGGTATTCCAAATATCAAAATCTGTTCAACTTCGGTCGTGATTGAACCATAAGCAATTTTCGAAGTGATAACTTCTTATGGGTAAACCGCTTGGTTACGTAACGCGTTACGGCGCCAGTCTGTCTGGCTTCCCTTTCTCTCACACATATGGCAGCGGTAGGCAGGTTCCTCCTCTCTCAATCTACCCCACAGCGCTAGTTAGATCAGTTTAAGTTATCACTTCTGTCGGGCGTCCCGAGACGTACACTAGTTTTTTACTGAGATATGGTTTTTGCTTTTTTGTTGGGCTTATTATAAGTTTAACAAAAATATACTATTATAATACTAAACTCGACGATGTATGGTGTACACTAAACATTCGTTTGCCCTTATTTCAAAACGGCTTCGTACGAAACATAAAAACAGGTTATTCATTACACCAATTATTCGTTTCATAACTCAACGAAAGTGTGGGAGGATCAGATGGTCCATACAGGAGAATGAACCGTTTGATTTACATCAAAATGTATTAATTACTTTCCTATTCGATGTCGTGTAAGGAACTCATTTAATTCTGATTCGGTTAATTGGCCACATTTTTAATAACAACATTTCTATCCGATTTCAAAAGAGGAAGAGGTTTGCAATTAGGTTGTATTTTTTTATATTCGATGATGTTCGTTTGATTTTAGTTTTTAAACGTCATTATTTTTTTTATATATTACTTCATTTTCATTTAGTTGCATTATTTTATAATGATGAACGTAATCGCGAGAAAGATCGCGTAATCCCAGAAAAAGCTAGCATAAATAGAAGTAATTTTCTTGCGAAAATGTTCGCTGTGGAATCATCCGTAAAGAGTAAAACGTCATCAAAAATTCGGTAGGCCTTACATAACAAGAAAATATAATTAAATAATCAAAAACCTGAATGCAAAAACAAAATCTATATACATAAGTTATATGTAAATTTTTTTAATCGCCTTTTAATTTCCTTTATTTTGATACCCTTTTTTTTTATTAACGTATTACTATTTCGCGTCAAAAATCGGCTTTTTGTTTTTTTTTTCAAACACCCGTCTAAGGACACTTGAGTTTAAACAACGATACCATAACTGTCAAAATCCATTTAGCCGTTTGGAAGATACGAGGTAATAAAGAAATTTACAAATATAACCTTTCCTTGGCAGTCGGGTAAATATATATAGATTACTTTCCACTACGATGTCGTCTAACGAACTCATTTAATTCTGATAGCAATTGTATCGGTTCACCTTCAAACATGACTATCACATGTTTTCCCACAACAGAAAAACAAATGCATTTTCCACATTTTCCTTTACTGCTTTTTCATTAGAGCGCGGCTATAATGATGAACAGTTTCATTCATTCACTAAGTTCATTAGTCACTGTTTCATTCAGTGAAAGATGCATTGTTATTGCTGATGATAAATCCAGAGTGAACCCTCACATCCCGCTTTAAGTTCCAAGAATAGTGCGACCTACATTGAGTAGGAAAATGCGCAGGAAAATCCAAAGATTAATGTTGCTAGTGATTGAAGGATTTCTCAAAAGCGTTGCAAGAAATTATTGCACACAGATAGGTGCTTTATGCACTTCAAAATACATTTTTTATATTTTAAGACCTGGTTTTGCGTACCCTTATTTTACTAATAAAAAGAATGAACATGTTGCGGGTCACCCATTTGGAATAAAATCCCTTTCAGATGCAGGGTTGGCATAATTAATCATTAACGTGCCAGTCTCTCATTCTCTCTACCCACCCCTTTCTTTTATTTTGATTACTAGCTGTTGCTCGCGTCTTTGTAGTCGCGGCGTAATTATTGCCTAAATCCTGCACCAGGATGCAATTAATCTCCTTGCCAAAATTTATTGATAAGTTTCAAACCGATCACCTTACCACCCATTAAAAAGTTTGAAACATTCACATCTCATTTTCCTCTTTTATGAGGGTTATTTTGATAAATCCTGAAACAGGTGTCCATTTATTTTGCATTTTATTTATTCACATCAAGTTTCAAGCAAATCGCACCACGCGTTAAAAAGTTTCATACACTCGTTTTAACCCCTTCTCCCCCCTTTCACCCTCTTAGGGTTTGAATTTCAAAAAATCCCGCCTTAGTGGATGGTTTTGCTGTAAAAGGAAGCAACCATCCAAATTTCAGTTTTCTAGCTTCAGCGGTTTCGGCGCGGCGATGATGAAGTCAGTCAGTCAGTCAGGTTAAGCTCTTTTATAGGTTATTATTATAATTATATTGATGCAATAAATAACTATAATGATAAACTTATTTGCAATATATATATTTATTTATTTGTTTTTAAAAGATTGTGTTAACCATACAAGAAATTTTGTATTACATATTTTGATTTCGTACAATATTACTCATAGTTACTTTGGTACAAACGGTTTTTAACATAACATGAAACGTAATGAATGAGTTAACATATTTTAGACGTATATCTGATTATTATTATTTGTCATCAGAACATTTAATCATTGAAATTATTAAATATATGTATGTGGGAGACTAGTTATCGGTCTCCTTCATTCTCTCTTTATCTGTCTCTTTTTCGTAACGCGTTTTCGTAAAGCGTTACATTTTGGGACCTAGGCTAGGTACCCTTCGCCAACCCGCGATAAGGAACTTCATTCCAATAAAAATTGCCAGTTTAAATGTTTAAATGTGTTTCAATCGCGTTACAACTGGACAGATTCAATGAAACTCGGTATAATTATAGTCAGTGACCTGAATAACACGAGCGAAGCTGCAGACAAAAGCTAACTTTATATTACTTGTGCAATATTGTAATGTTGTTGTTATTATAATATTGTTATTGGCCTCAAGCTCAGAGTCGCGCAAAGTGCTATGGAGAGAGCTATGTTGGGTGTTTTACTACGTGATAAAATCCGCAACGAGGAAATCCGTAGAAGAACCAAAGTCATCGACATAGCACTCAAAATTTGCAAGTTGAAGTGGCAATAGGTAGGCCATATAGCTCGCAGAACTGATAACCGTTGGGAATAATAATAATAATAATGCCGGACATTTCACACAACATCACCTGGCCCCAAAGTAAGCAGAGCTTGTGTTATGGGTACCACATGACTGATCTACTCCTTATATACTTTTTTTTTTTGTAAATACATACATATTATACATAGAAACACCCAATATAAAAGTTCTCGAATGGCGACTAAGGACAGGAAAACGAAGCGTAGGACTACCCCCCGATGGACTGACGACATTGTAAAGATCGCAGGAAGTCGGTGGATGGAGAGGGCTCAAAATCGTTCTTCCTGGAAATCAATTGGGGAGGCCTATGTCCAGCAGTGGACTTCATAAAGGCTGTTATGATGATTTATGATATTGTTATGTATGTACCTTCACTAATATCTCCAATGCTTCGACATATGACTTCTCAGTCTCGTACATTTCGACCACGACGTGTGTTCTTGTGTCCTGAGGGAAGAAAGAAATGATTATTATTAAATTTACATAATTTAAACCGGTATTTAGTCGGGCAAAGTAGATCTTTTTGATCTACTGGTAAACAATCATAGATTATAATAGAATAGAATAGAAAATACATTTTCTTTCAACTACGTAGTAATGTTATCATTAATCATTAATTGTTAGTTGTATGAAATCTCATTATTGCACTGTTTTTTACTTCTTATTTTAGACATAATTTTACCACAGAGGTTTAATATCTCCCATTAAGTTTAATATAAAATGTTTGTATTCGATCAAAAAGATACTGGCTGATAATAAGAATTAAATGAATAACATTTAACAACCGACTTGGTGAAAAAAAAACAAATGGCGCGCATTTTGTACCATTGTAAAACTTAGATTTTTCATATTTTTAGTTTGAGTAGGTATATTTTATCACAGTAGGTAGATTGGTAGTTGAAAGAAAAGTAAATTACGCACATGGCTAAAGAGAGTAATTAATGCACTCGTGTTAATTCAGTGCCCTCGCTTGCGCTCGGGCACCAACATAACACTCGTGCATTAATAACTCACTTTGCGCTCGGTGCAACAATCTACTATATTGCACACCACAAATACATTAGACTGTTATATCTTATTATATATTATATGTTATATTAGATCTCTACCAACCTTGGGAATGATAGAAATCAACATTGCTGAATATGGGGTGATGAAAATAATATGAATGATTTATGATAAAAATAATATGTACATACTTTACATATTTAAAAAGTGAAATACATCAATACCTAATATTAAAAAATAATAATAATAATAATAATTACAATAAGATAAACCAATACATACATATATATATACCAAAATAACGTAAGGAAACAAGCAATAATTAACAACATGACAAAAAGTTTTCCCTAACCATAGATTTAAAGATAGTATGTGATTTGGCGCGTTTAATAGCATCTGGCAGTGCGTTCTATAGTTGAGCAGCCTATACTGTGAAAGAATTGGCATAGTATGAGGAGGTGTGGACAGGTGTCGCGAGTATGAGCGTATCAGAGGAATGCAAGTTCATGGCGTTTATGGAACTCTTGAAACAATCAATATCTATCAGTTTCGATTAGTAATAGGCATTAAATAATCACTGTTCTGAGTATTACGTACTACTAATTTATCATTAGTAACTGAAAGCTTTTGATAGTATCAGAATTACATAATCGCCTGACAGAAGAGCATTTATACTATGTACAATGTTTATTGCGCTTGATTTGAATGGAACATTTTTTAAAGTGATAACTTCATATGGGAGGGTAAACCGCTTCGTTACGTAACGCGTTACGGCGCCTGTTTGTCTGGCTTCCCTTTCTCTCACGCATACGGCAGCGGTAGGCAGGCTCCTCCTCCCTCACTCTAAACCACAGCGCTAGCTAGATTAGTTTATGTTATCATTTCTGTCGGGCGTCCCGAGACGCACACGTAGTTTTTTTTACATATTTGAGGTACCGACACTCTTTCGATACTCTTTCGAGATTTGATGATTTCACATAGAGCAGGCCAGGCGTACTCCACACTTTAGGTACAATTACGTTGGCGCACCGAACCTTGGACAAATTCGTAGAGAAGTACCGCGCCAGATGAGATAGAGTTACGTTAGAAAGAGAGATGATAGAGAGATATGTAGGTAAATATAATGTTAGGCGTTAAGTGCATGTGCGAGCCGAAATGCACTTTGTTGTGTCGTATCTAGAGTCGCAATTTATATAAATGTTTCCGTGGAGTTCTCCTTCTGTACTTGTACTAGTACTCTGTCTGTGATTCTCTAGATGAATCGTAAATGCTAAAATACGTTAGTAAAAATCCACGTTTCTCAAAGTAAATGTAAATATATGTAAAACTCACGAAGTTGTGCAAGTGAAATAGATTTCTTTGGTTTCGCTACGTTCGCTACACCAACAATCGATCGAACGGTACCGTTGACAAAAAAGTAAATTGACGTCCAGACACAAAACTCTCCATATGTACTATTGTATAAAAAATTGGTTATTATGTTATGTGTTACACCTCTCCAAAGCTCAATGTTGCCACTCGACAGACGATTGTTTACATTATTTACGCACGCTATCGTGTAGTACATCATTATTACGCGTTATCGTCTGCGACCTCGGCCATATCGATCGTTACATTAATTATGTCCCACTGTCCGCCACTGTGCGTTTACAGTTTCAGGAAATACCGTCAGTTTTGATGCTATGTTTGACGACCTCTGAGACGCAGAAGGTTGCGGGTTCGATTCCCGCCATGGGACAAATGTTTGTATGATCTGCAAGTACTTGTCTCGGGTCTGGGTGTTTCTATGTATAATATGTATGTATTTACAAAAAAAAAAAATTAAGTAGTATATCAGTCATGTGGTACCCATAACACAAGCTCTGCTTACTTTGGGGCCAGATGATGCTGTGTAAAATGTCCGGCATTATTATTATTATTATGTTTTTCCTACAACTATCAGCAAAATGAGAGCCACAGCAGTTGCAACTTTAATGATCATAATTTTTTTAAGGCTTCTAGAAAGTTTCAAGGTAAATGTCGCCTCAAAGAGCCTTTGAGGTAATGTCCGTGACACATTTTGAGAGCGCTCCAATCGTGATTTTTATCAGATAAGGGTTTAAAAAATGGTTATCTGTAAAATCTGTATACAGGCGATAATTTTACGTGATAATGTCATAAGAAAACATTGATGAACCGATCGTGCCTCTCTACCGCTTGTTCCGCGCTCTAGCTTGCACGCTCGGCTCACTCGAACGTGACAATGAGTCATGCTTTGTCGTTCGTGCAGCCGGCGTTCATTGATTTATAAGACGTTATCACGTAAAGATGGGTTTTATTCGTTTATTCTCTAAAACGACGTCATCTTTGGGAAATGATTATTCGATATTTTAGACCTTTTATCTGAATCCAATTACATAATTAATAATTACTGTTATAACAGCTTGAAACTAGGAAGTCGGGGGCATTATATTCAAAATAGGTAACAAGTATTTTTTTAGTAAATAATATATCTTTAATTATATAATTAATTTCAATTATTAATTATTATAGATAGTCACTAAAAAGCGGCAACAAGAAACTATTTTAAACCGACTTCAAAAACGAGGAAAGTTCTCAATTAGACTGTATTTTTTTTATTATGTTTTAAGTACCTCGAAATTCCGTCATTTATAAACCAATTTGAAAAAATCAGATTTCTTTTGAAAGGATATATACTTTCCGATTGGTCCCATAATTTCATAAAAATCTGTTCAGTGGATGAAACAAAATTTTGATATTTTGATTTCCTGTAACTTTCCAGTGGTGTTTACGAATTTCCAAAAATACTAAGGTACTAAAAAGCGTACAACAAAAACTTTTTAACCGGCTTAAAAAAATGTAGGATGTTCTTAATTCGGTTATATTTTTATGTGCTCGAATTTCATTCAATGAAATTAATTTTCGTTTTAGTTTTGAAAACGTTATTAGTTATTTTCTATACAAACGGTAATTTGCGGAGCCTACCGCCTTAAATAAATTCTCAAACGGTTTTTGATTGAACAACTTAATTTGACGGATGATTGATGAACAGATTATTAGAATAATAATAAACATCATTATTTCACTTTGAAAACTTTCGTGAGTTGTACTATACATTTTGATAACCACGGGCTTTACTCACGTATTATTTTGTCGATGGAGGCACCGACACTGTTTCGATTCATCTAGAGAATCTTTTTTTTTTATCATCCATAAACCTACGTTTGACCACGGTCTCGCCTGATGTTAAGCGACGATGTGGCCGATGTCACGCAGGTCTAGAAGACACCTATTTACTCGAGACTTGAAGATACCTAGATTGTAGTTTTCAGGAAAGACAGACGACGGCAAAGCATTCCAATACTTGGCTGTACGCATTATAAATGTGGAAGCAAAGCGCTTTATTCGTAAGGGTGGTAGGTTGACAAGGTATGGATGGTATTGAGCGGTACGTCTGCTTGTCCTGGTGTGAAAAGAAAAGGGTGGAATCAGATTATGTAATTCCTGGGCACATTCTCTGAAATGTATCCTATAAAAGATCGAAAGGCAAGCAACTTTACGACGGTGCTCGAGACTCTGGAACTTAGTCTCAGCGTTAAGCTGTTCACCCATCATCCTCTATGCTCTACGCTCGATCGAGTCCAAGGCAGCCAGCTGGTGTTTGGCTGAACCATCCCATAGATGACAGCAATACTCCATACCCGACCGGACTTGAGCTTTGTATAAAGTGGCAAGCTGTCCAGGTGTGAAGTATTGCCTCACCTTGTTGAGGATGCCAAGCTTCATGGCAGCAGTTTTGGCATTGGACTCGATATAGGAGCCAAAATTTAGAGTCTGTGTAAGTAAAACTCCCAAGAGTTCGTGATGATTTTCATTAGTTACCGGTACATTTCGGAAAACGGGGACTTGGAGAAACTCACTTTTTTCACCTTGATGAAGATTCTCGAAATGAATCGAAACACTGTCGGTGTCTCCTTCGACAAAATAATACGTGAGTGAAGCCCGTGTTTATCAAAATGTATAATCAACATTATTATTAATATCGAATGATGCCAGACATTTCACACATCATCATCTAGCCCCAAAGAGTTTGTGTACAAAATAACTGATATGCTACTTATATACGTTTTTTTTATTAATTGTATCTCATTATCCTGTGCCATTTTACTCGAAAATTATGGTTTGTCCTTGTCTTCTTAATGTCAATGAATAAGGATGGCGGGATGATACAATTTTTGGTTGTTATGCGAAGCAAACATTGCGATCTTAATAATACTACATACCTTTTAATAATAATTTTTATAATATAATAATACTTTTAAACGAGCAGTTCTTGTATATATGTAACTTCGGAAACGGCTCCAACGATTTTCATGAAAATTAGTATACGGAGGGTTTTGGGGGCGATAAATCGATCTTTGACAACCTTTGTGGCGCAGTGGGCTATGACCCGGCTGAGACGCAGAAGGTTGCGGGTTCGATTCCCGCCGCGGGACAAATGTTTGTACGATCTACAAGTATTTGTCTCGGGAATGGGTGTTTCTATGTATAATATGAATGTATTTACAAACAAAAAAAAAAGTATATATATAGTATATCAGTCATGTCCAGGATTATTTATTATTTTAGCTACCTCTAAAATCATATAAAGACTGAAGCATTGACACGAAAAGAAGAAGTGTACCTTTAAAGCTATATAAAACCTATAGCATCAAAAACCTGAAACCCTACCTTACCTGTCTATCAAATATCTAAACAATAGAGAAAACACCCCTCTGTCCTCATTAAGTCATTTTCACTGTGCTACTTTCATCCACAAAGCATAAAAGTGTTTTGTCTGCGTCTGAGATATTGTTGAGTGGTCTCTAGCGCTGAGGTAACAGGATATTTTATAAGATAATACGATAATGATTATCCTTTGTTGCTAGAAGGATATTCAAGGTTTAAAGGTCACGAATCAGTGCTTATTTCAGGCTCAAACCCCTCAAAAAGTTACTACTTCGCTGGTAAATCAGATGACGGAATTGATAGGCAGTTCAAAAGCTACCGTCATGGCTGAAAAATATTTGAAAAGTCGGGCCTGAACGCCATTGAGATTACCTATCCATAGACTGACCTTGAAAAAGGTTGTTTAACCTCGTTAATTTAGACAAATATTTAGTACAAATCCGCCATTCTATTCCCAATGAGTTAGACACGATGCAGACCCATGCACCTCCCTCCAGCACGCAATTGAAAAGCATGCATTTGTCTGTCTGTTGTGTTTGATGGATTTCTGCAAAGTCATTCCTGAATCAATAATCTCGTTGATTTGTTAGGAACGTCTACACTAGTGACAAAGAATCCGGGTCACTTAAAAACTTATAAATCTCGGAAACTAAGAAAGCTAGCTTGATGAATAAATAAATTGTGTTTAATAGACAATTAAATACTCCTTATATTAAAGTATTAAAACGTTTTAGTTATTGTAAAGTTATGTCATAAAATATCAAATTTGAAAATAGGAGACTTTCGACGAAACCCTCCCCCAATCCGCTTCGTGAGCTCAAAATTGCTCTCACAGAGGAATGGGAGAATATTTCCCAAGATCGTATATGGAATTTGGTGTACAGCATGCCAAACCGCGCAAACGCAATAATGGAAGAACGAGGAGGCAATACAAAGTATTACAATTTAAGAAAATCGTAATGTTGTTCAAAAATGACATGTTTATTATTTTTGTTTTAATGCGAGATCAGCAGTTTTTTTCTTTATGTAATTTTTATTAAATAAAATGTAGTGACTCATAAATTTTATTACTTTCATTTAAGGGGTTTCATTTGTCTATTAAAGACAATTTATTAAATTAAGCTAGCATTCTTAGTTTCCGAGATTTATAGGTTTTTTAAGTGACCCGGATTCATTGCTCTCGAGTGTAGTTAGTAAGCTGTGCTACAGCATTTCAAAAAAATGTGGGGCTGTCTTTGGGGCCTGCCGATTGAAGTGAAAACTAAGTAACTTGTGAATTGTATCGTCGAGCTATTATTTTAGAATTATTTTTGGTTTATAAAGAAGTGTTTATGATCAAGGATTAAAGTTTAAATTGGTCATTAACATTTCTTTACAAACTAAAAATAATTCAATCTTCATCAATAATCTAAAAAGTAAAGTAAAAGTTTACCAAAAAGTATACATATATACATGGAAAGCGTTCGGTGACGAGCCGCGAGTTCCATGATTTTTGTCCACCTAAAAAGTGCTCAACGCGCCTTAAGGAGTATTCACTTCAAAAATAAGATTACATAACCATTATCGGGAAAAACGTAGGTAGACACACGTAGCTTTCATTTCAAGAACCTATCTACACTACTGTACTATAATAAATGCATACGACAAGCGCTTGGCCGGTAATTAAAAGTCAGCTGCATCGCCGGCACCGTTCGCTCTACATACGATTGACTTTACATAGTGCCTACTCCGCTTTGCATAGAACGCCCTGCCTCAGCTTAATGCCTCACTAATGAGCCTCTGAAGCCTTGTTTACATTGGGACAGTAATGTGACAGCACAGTCAGTCCAGCGCTGACTTGCAACTAGACATGACCCGCGCTTGCAGGTTGTCCAGCTAATGAGGACTTACTGTATTTATTCAATAAATACTTCATTGAATATAAAAATATCCAAAGGCTTACCTAGCACGTTCTAGCGAATTATTCGGCGCGGTTTGAACCGCGCTATTCTAAAGTATGTAATTTTCAACGCGATTTTATTTCGCTAGTGCGTGCGCCCGAGTCTGATCCATGTTTCATAGTATAGCACGAAAAAATTCGCAGTAATCCGCAATGCAATTCAAGGTCTTAATGCTAAAAGTATTTTCTAGCAACCATCCTGAGGTCATTGGACAAAAATGATGTAAGTGTGATGGAAGTAGCAACGTTCGTGAGAGTCCACGGCTTCCTCTAGCAATGGAGTTAATAGACCTGAAGTCTTTCAATATGGTCTAACGTTTTTTTTAGTCATGTCAAAAATTGATAGCCGGTAGTTTAATAGAAGAGTCAGGTCGTGAAGTGATATATATTACTCGTATGTCAATGACATAAGATACAAAATGCCATAAATCGAGACTTTTATTAAACACACTCCTTGGCAAAAATTTTATTACTTTACACCATGACAAAATCTTTGAATGATCCATTGTACCATGGTCTAATAACTCTGTCACCAAATTTGATCAATGACTGATACGAAGAAGGAAGGAAGGATTACTTCAGTATCCTAAAGGCTTAGATAAGGAATTACTAAAGACACCGGGTTACTGGCTCCAGTCACTGTGCTCGTGTAAACAATGCTTGACTCGTTTTTCGCACAGGATATAGGAGTGTGGAAACGAGCGAAAGCAGAATATCTATTCTAATGTCATTCGAAAATTAAACTGTTGATGTTATTTCGAAATCTCAGTCTGATTTTGACAGTTTTTTTCTCTTTTTTATAGAAAGCAGTTTTTACAGCGCTTAGCCCCGACTTGGGTCTATAGACTAAAAGACACCAAACCGCACAACGCGACGAGTCGTGTATTTGCATACATTAATTAACTACCGGTACGCATTTAGTTGTATAGAGAATACAATAATTTAAATTCAAACAGACTTTCTCATATATAACAGCAGGGCTTTGAGCTTAAACCTTGCAATCCCGTAACATGAATAAACTCAAACAGTCACCGTCACTACACAATAACCCCAGTCAGCTCACACTTAATAATACACCATATCACCACGTCTTACGATTGAGTTCAGAATAGCTGAATCCAAACTATAATCCTCACTTTCAATTAATTTTAAGCCGTATGGAAAGGGCACAGAGTTGGAATTGGTATTTGGATTAGAGTATACGTGGTGCAATGAGGAAAACCCAAACAAAGCCACGGTAATCCCACGTGTGAAATAAAGCTTTCAACATTTCAGTTTAACGTTTTATGGTAACTATGAGTAATGTGTTATGTATGTGTTTGTGTGTGTTCACGCACACACACAATGTGAAGGTGAAGTTTGTTTAGGAGTCGTCGAGGCGAATTCCGAATGCTTTCACTACAATGTTTATACCACAAAAGCGAATACCTTACTGGCCGAATCTGTACGTAGAACTCAATTTCAAATTTAGTAAAATATTAAACTTAATCTGTTTACACCATAGTCCGAATACGTGTAACATTTATAAGTGACACTTCCTTAAGTTTACTAAATGGACGTTTGATAGACGTGTTCTAACTTATTTATTGAACCGACTTCAAAAAACGAGTAGGTCCTCAATTCGTCGGAATCTTTTTTTTTTTATTTAACAAAAATTAAATTGTACATAACACTATTTTTGGTTATTGCATAGGTTATTGCATTGCAAATCTTTCAGTCTGTGAGGGCAGAGAAACATGAGGCCATGCATTCTTATCAGTAATAGTCATTTATACTATCATACGCTTTCTTCAGTAATGACGACCTCTGTAGCACAGTGGGCTAAGGTCCGGCTGAGACGCAGAAGGTTGCGGGTTCGATTCCCTCCGCGGGACAAATGTTTGTATGATCTGCAAGTATTTGTCTCGGGTCTGGGTGTTTCTATGTATAATATGTATGTATTTAAAAAAAATGTATATAAGTAGTATATCAGTCATGTGGTACCCATAACACAAGCTCTGCTTACTTTGGGGCCAGATGATGCTGTGTGAAATCTCCGGGATTATTTATATATTTATTTAATGATACCTTGTATACAGGGTGAAACATAATTAAATTAAGTTAATTAATTAAATTAATTATGTCAAACAGGTTTACGTGGATTAATATCTATCCACGTAAACCTGTTTGACGTCACGGTTTGCCTAATTTAATTTTGTGTCTTACTCATTATGTAATTTTAAATGTTTTGAAAACACAATAACATCCAACTAACATAATTGGCAACAACAATAATACGACATTTTAAAACATAAAGTCCTAAGTTGTACTCGTATAGATAAGGATAATCCAAATAAAAAAATGAACGTGTCCCGGGACACGCGTTAGGAACGAAGTCCCTTTCGTATACACAGTTGGCATAATTATAAATTAAAGTGCCAGGCTCTCATTCTCTCTACCCTCTCTTTAATTTTGATTATTGATGCAATAAATAACTATATTCATAAATACATATATATATATATATATATATATATATATATATAGTTTATAGTCCTCCGAAACGGCTTGCCCGATTTTGATGAAATTTTATATGTATATTCAGTAGGTCTGAGAATAGGTTTATAACTAGTTTTTATACCCCTAAGTGTTAAGGGTGGCTCACCCCAAAAATATTTTGTTTATGTTATATAAGGCAAAACAACGTTTGCCGGGTTAGCTAGTATATATATATATATATATGTGTGTGTGTGTGTGTGTGTATAGTAACCTGGTTGACCGAGCTTTGCTAGGTACAAAACACGGATAAAACGACGTTTTCTAAAAATGAAACCTAGCTTAGATCGATTTATCGCCCTCGAAACCCAATGCATACTAAATTTCATGAAAATCGTTGAAGCCGTTTCCAAGATTCAGATTATCTAGTGACCTTCCGTTTATCGAACGAAACATCATCACGAAAAATCATGACTCATTGTCACGTCCGCCTGAACCTGACGCGATAGAGGCACGATCGGTTCATCAATATTTTCTTATGACGTTATCACGTAAAATTATCGTCCATAAACCGACTTTACACACAACCGATTTTAGTAAATTTTCTGAAACGATCTTAAATTTAGATCAAATTATATAAATACTAGCGACCCGCCGTAGAGTTCAGCCAGCTTTTGCAATGTAAGCCCAAAAAAATGTGTTTATTTACGACACCACATTAGAAACCTCTAAAATTATCAGTGTTTCTCTACTATCTTATGCATGTATTATACATATAAACCTTCCTCTTGAATTACTCTATCTATTAAAAAAAACCGCATCAAAATCCGTTGCTTAGTTTTAAAGATCTAAAGATCTAATTTTAAAGCATACATCAGGACAGACAGACAGCGGAAGGCGACTTTGTTTTATACTATGTAATGAAGGTTAATATAACTGAAGCAATCGCTGAACAGGAAGTCAATCAATAATGTAATTATCTATTCTCAGAATAGATCTAATGACACAGATTAATATTGAACGCAAGTACCTACGAGTATATAATTATATCGATGGATTGATAGACTTAAATCATTACTAGCAGCTTTTAGATATATTTTCTTGTATCTATAAGTACTATAAGTAGATGAATTCTTACTATGCCAGTTAAAATGGGGTATGATTTAAACTGTCGTCAATTTAATTGGTTTAAAATTTCTTAAATAATAGGGTTTATCCGCAAAATAGTAAATATGTCGCTAAAATGTAGTCGCTAAACAATATAAAAACAATCATTACATAGTATAAAACAAGGTCGCTTCCCGCTGTCAGTCTGTCCCTATGTATGCTTAGATCTTCAAAACTACGCAACGGATTTTGATGCGGTTTTTTTAATAGATAGAATGATTCAAGAGGAAGGTTTATATGTATAATACATACATAATATAGTAGAGAAACACTGATAATTATAGAGGTTAGCGTATATGGGTTCAACGTTTTAGAACTACTGAGCTACAGCAACGCGTGGCCGGGTCAGCTAGTTCCATAATAAATTACATATAATTATCGGGATATTAAGTATCAAATATTTTTTTATTTATTTATTATAACAGGTACTTACTGATAACTATGTATAAAATCAAATCAATGTAACGATTTTCAAAAATGAAATAAAGTAACCTAACCTAACCTAAACATCGTAATCTGGGGACGATAGTCGATTCATTTGGTGACAGATCTACCATTCTGAGTACGAAGCTATTAGTTAAGAAATAAACCTATTATTTTGAATTTTAGTATTTTATTCATGAATGAACAATCCACCCAATAATCCATCTCTTATTTTAAATACATAATGATTAATGACGTTATTTTGGTAATTCATACCTGGCGATACTTTTGAAAAGATATCTTCTTATGGGAGGTTAAACCGCATCGTTACATAACGCGTTACGGCGCCAGTCTGTCTGGTTTCCCTTTCTCTCACACATACGACAGTGGTTGGCAGGCTCCTCCTCTCTCTCTCTCTAACCCACAGCGGTAGTTAGATTAGTTTAAGTTATCACTTCTGTTGGCGTCCCGAGACAATGAAAATATTTCATGGCGATAGATCTATTCATCTTGATGACAAATATAAATTTTGCTGACAAAACATCCACACATTGTCAGTCTACCATCCTAACGAACAAAGCGCTTTGCTTCCACATTTAAAATGCATACAGCCATGGATTGACTCCAAGGTTTACACCTTGCCGTCGTCTATCTTTCCTGAAAACTACTAGGCCTCTGCAAGTCAAGAGTGAATAGGTTTACCTTGGTGTCCCATCGTTGGCCGCATCATCGCTTACCACCAGGAGAGATTGTGGTCAAACGAAGGTATATCAATGAAACTAATAAATTCTAAACCGGGCTAAGTAATTTCAAAAGTCAAAAGATATTTTATTCAATACAATCACAAGAATCACTTTAAAACATCGTACATACTAGGTGAATTAAGGTGCCACTTTAGGTTCACTGATATTAATGAAACTTTCAGCTATTTCTGATCAAAATACGGGATTCGGAAGCCAAAATCAATAAGTTACAAATATTCCATTCCTGAAATAGCGAACGACAGTGGCATAACGACTCGATAGAATGAACCGAGGTCACGCTCGATATAACAGTCACGCATATTATTGAGAAACTAAATGGAAACCTTATCAAGGCAGAAGCTTTCGAAGCTTATTCTGAACGTCGCCTTTTAGCTTAAAGGAATATTCGAGTACTTCTTACTTAATGGCTAATAAAGTTCATTTTCCCGTAACTATATGACACGTCCAGTTCGTGATATACGAGCAAAAAACAGTTCTGCAGAATCTAGCAGCAAATTAAGCGGAAAATATCTTGAATTCATATCATCTCTCATAACATTTACTGGGGAGATAAAATACTACAGAGCGCGCGCAAGTACGAACCGTGGAAGAAAACATAACTGCCTATGATTTTTTTAAATAAAAGCACTACACGTTTTAGCACGAGCAGAACATTTTATTTTACCATATATAAGTGATTACACATGTATATTTGTTTGTAATGGAATACCTCAAAAACTACTTAACTCAAAAATTATTCACCTATAAAAAGCTGCATTATCACCGAAAAACATAAACTTTTTTTTTATTTTTTTTTTATTAGAGAAAATTGCAAAAATGTAGCCCAAGGTATCAATAATTATAAAAATAATTAGCTTGCGCTGCCTGTTATTTCCATTATTTGCGCATGTGCGAAGCCGGGCCGAGTCACTAGTGTAATATAAGATCATCTGACACGTTCAAACAGTCGTTCAAAGAGATACACGCACTATACTACAGTACGACATGTCTAGTTTGTTTCGTTGTTCTTACTCCTAAAGTTAACTTATAAATGACCGCTAGTAGGTAATATTATTTCCATCGTCTCACTAGGGTCTACATTATATTTCCTCTCTTTGGCATCAACCTTATCGGGAGCAGCTCGTAAATCAATCCACCCTCATTTTAGGGAATCCCGTTCGGTCTTCCATAAATCATAGCACTTAATGTTTTTAATCCCGGATCATGGAGTAACTGTAGTCTTTAAGTTGAGATAGCAGGTTTGCTCGATGCAGGAAAGTCGATCAAAGGTAAGTCATATTCACTGTTTTCTTTGACTATTGCGGTGTTGTGCAATCGGAATTCTTTCCGGAAGGTCAAACGGTAAATAAAAAATATTATTTATGCGATATGCTGCGATATTAAGAGAGCAAATCGACGAGTAAGTCATCGAAAAAGGTCAGATTTGTGGAACGAAATTTCTTGGATTTTGCAACACGATAATGCGCCATCGCACAAGTCTATCACCGAGAACGAATATTTGACCAAAAACTCAACAAATACCACCGAGCAACCACCTTATTCACCAGATATGTCTCCAGCTGACTTCATTGTTTTCCTAAACTCAAATTAACACTTCGTGGCACCCGTTTTCATTCGGTAGAAGACATAGGAGAATTCGCGGTGAGAACTGAACTCAATTAAGGAAAAAGAGTTTAAATGTTTTGATGATTGGAAATTTCGTTGGCGTAAGAGTACCGTTTCTGAAAGAGCATACTTTGAAGGCGACAAAATAAATTTGGATGAATAAATAACATTTTGTATATTATTGATCGTTTTCCGGTACTTTATTGACATAATAGTATATAAAAATTAATCCCTATTTTTCTTGATCACGGCATCACGCGTGAACGGCTGGACCGATTTCGCTAATTCTTTTTGGGTTGTGTTAGTTATTTTTAGAAGGTCATGAAAGAAAAAATTGAGAATGATGCGTGGAACGTTAAAATTTAAGAAAACTTAACGACGATAATGTTTTTTCTGATGTAACCTTCAATGTCAATGAACAAAGATGACAAAAGATTTTAACAACTGTTAAGCTAAAGATAGATAGATAGTCTTTCGTCAATTGTTAACTTATATAAAACGGCGACCTTTTGTATTAAATTATAATACAGATTATTTTTGCTAATAAAACCAGAAATAATTAAAGAAAATTATATAAACCGAGAGCGTAATATTTGCTTTGCAAGACGGCTAAAAATAATCAGACCTAGCCTTGGTTTCTGTGAAAGCAATGGTGAGAAATTACAATGGTCATCATCTCAATTACTAATTACTCATTTGACATTATACTGTTCTTCTTCGTAAATTTAATGTGTCATAATGATGTCAATTTTGTCAGTGTCAAGTGTTTATATTGTTTATAGTATAATGGCCCAAAGTCGTATCTTGTCGTTTGTCATTTGTTATCACTACATCGTATAAAACAAAGTAGCTTCCCGCTGTCTGTCTGTCCCTATGTATGCTTAGATCTTTAAAACTACGCAACGGATTTTGATGCAGTTTTCTTTAATAGATAGAGTGATTCAAGAGTAAGGTTTATATGTATAATACATACATATAGTAGAGAAACACTGATAATTTTATAGGTTTCTAATGTGATGTCGTAAGTAAACACATTTTTTGCGCTTACATTGCAAACGCTGGCTGAACCCTACGAGATAGATCAAAATAATGTACTAATATACTACAGTATTGTACACCTTAAAATGCTTAGGTTATTTTATTCTCTTAGATAACGTATATATAGTACCAGCATTGCACCCGTGCGAAGCCGGGGTGGTTCGCTAGTTTTATATAAAATGGTATATATAATACATAAAATAATAAGAGTAATTGTACGGATCATTTTCTCGAATCACAAAGAAACACAAGGTATATTGTATAATTGGAATAAATCCAATTATTTACACCAAGTCAATAACTCTAGCTCTATTTTAAATAAAATCATCAAAATTACTTATAAAACCAAAATAATGTATATATCATAGCGCAATGTTTTCTTCGCAAAACGGCTAAATTTAATCCTACTATTCTTTTTATTTTTTCCTATAATGGCATGTCTTAGTGAGAATTTTACCAATGTCATTTTACATTTACATCATTTTCATTTGTATATTACATTCTAGTCAAATATATACTCATATATCCGTTACGCGAAATGGCCGCCTAGAATATTTGTTTTCGTTTGTATTAAACCAAAATGCAAAATGTTAAACAAAGAATCTATTTTTCTCTCTTCACTATGTCCAATATCGGAATGAGTAAAACGTGATTGAAACAGATGCCGAGGCATCGGGCCTCTGTGCATTGCAACCATTGGATATATCGGGCCTCTGGCTGTGCGTTGATAAAACGTGACTATTTTCCTTTATCCCCCTGAAGCTAAACGGGGATTTCAGAACGTATCGTCTAAAGCAACGAACATTCCCAGAACTGTCGCAATATCAACAGTCGAGGCACAACGTGATTGCATTAGTGCTATATCTACATGATATTGTCAACTGAAGCATTATGTTCAGAACTACGTCTACATTTGTCAACTGGAATATTGCTACGTTGCTGAATTTCCAGCTGGTCGTTGTTAGCAAATAGTGAGGTACTCTCTCAAATCCGAAATATAGGTAACTCGAAAGCCGTATTCTTTGATGGAACCGAATATTTATTAGTACTAGTACAAAAAGCGGACTACTCGAAAACATTTATAAATAGCTGGTGCCCGCGACTTCGTCTGCGCAGGATTAGTACTTCGTGTAATACTAACGTTTTATGTAGCACGAGCCAGAATAGCTCACAGATAGCAGATTTTTTTCCTACTTGACACTTATCGTTATATTTTGGACAATTCACACAATATCTTTATAAATTATAGCCTATGTGTATTGTGTTATTCTGATGTATAAGCTATATTATTGTCAAGTTTCATTAAAATACATTCAGTAGTTTTCGCGTGAAAGAGTAACAAACAAACATACAAACTTTCGCATTTCTAGCTGGCCCGGCAAACGTTTTTTTTTTTTTTTTTTATTAAAAGTATCCTTTGTTACTTCTAATACCTCCAAGAATATGTGTACAATGTTTCATGATGATTAGTTAAGTAGTTTTCGCGTGAAAGCGTAACAAACAAACATACATTCACATTTATAATATTAGTAGGATTAGTAGGATTATAGCGACTCTTGTTACGATGTAATAGAGTGCAATTCAGCTCGCACGAATACATTATATTTATCTACATAGTGCCTTTCTATGGCGTAACTTGTCTGGAGCGCATCATTCCGACGAATTTGCCCAACACGTTGGGTGCGTCAATGTACTTTTAACCTCGAACCTAAAGTACGCCTATAGTACGGCTGGTCTGGTGACGGTATAATCTGCTCCGTCACCAGCAACATAATTATGTATTCGAATATGTCTTTTTTTTAGTATATACTTTTTTTGCAAATTCGTATATACACCAGTTCTGATAATGTTTTAGTAATTGCCAGATATTTATCGCGTATTGCCATATATTTTATTCCCAACTTTTCGGTTATGTTGCTATATATATTTTTTTTCATAATTCATTTATTGTGAAATGCAGGTTTTATTAATTGCTATGTTCGCTATGCTACCATTTGGTAAATGGTGTACAATATTTTCAAAGTGAGACATTTATTTGAAAAAAAAAAGCAAGATAACACAATAATAATTCAATAACAATTCAATATAAACGTGACCTAGTAATATTAGTCAATTAAATTTATGTAATTTTATTAATTCAGATACGTTATAAAAACATTTAGCTTGTAACCAGGACTTGAGTTCCTTAATAAATTTATTTAATGGTATATTTATTTACATAGTCAGGTATCGACTTATATACTTTCCCGCATATTGCATATCTACTATTTATATACATACTCGTCTTTGGAACTTTAGGCAATACAATTCTTTTATTATCTTATACAATACTAAAAAAAAATGGATTCGAGCTGTTCTTGATGTCAAGGTTATTGTTATGTCAGATGATTACTAAGCACACTCTTCTTCTCTTCTTCTTCGTTAATGGCATATGTCATAATAATGTCAATTGCCAGTGTCAAGTGTTTCTATTGTTTGCAGTATGTCACAAAGTCGTATCTAGTCGTTCGTCATTTGTTATCATTACATAGTATCATCATTACATAGTATAAAACAAAGTCGCTTTCCGCTGTCTGTCCCGTTGTATGCTTAGATCTTTAAAACTACTCAACGGATTTTAATGCAGTTTTTTTTTAATAGATAGAGTGATTCAAGAGGAAGGTTTATGTATAATACATGCATAAGATAGTAGAGAAACACTGATAATTTTAGAGGTTTCTAATGTGATGTCGTAATTAAACACTTTTTTTGCGCTTACATTACAAACGCTGGCTGAACCCTACGAGATAGATCAAAATAATGTACTACAGTATTGTACAACATAAAAAGGTCTACAAAAAAGCGAAGGTGTCTATCTCTTAGGTTAAGTTATTATTTTAGATAACGTTGTAGGTATATAAAGACATTCTGTAGTATATTTAGTATTCGCATTGCACCCGTGCGAAGACGGGGCGGGTCGCTAGTTTTATATAAAATGGTGCCTTTCATATAAAATAACTATAGATTATTTTTGCTCGAATCACAAAAAAACACAAAGCTTTATTCAAATTATTCTATAAAAATAAAAATATAAAAATAAAACAATAAAAAAAGTTTTTTTTTTTTAATATTAAAATATAAAAAAATTGGAAGCTTGCTATTCTTGATGTCAAGGTTATTGTAAAGTCAGATGATTACTAAGCACACTTTGTGTACAGGAAGCCAACTCTCACTGACAGGTTGACAGGTTGACTTTTATGACCTAGAACCATGAAATCAGAAGCAAGGTCGATTCTTCGTTTGTCATTTCGTGAAGTAACATTCACTTCAAAATAATTTTTTTTTTCTAGTGCTATTGCATGTTTTTAGTAATCTTAGAGGAAATTTAATCATTACATTGTGACTGCATAGCAAGAATAGACAATTACATTTTAAATGTATTATGGTTCAATGTGATTTGAACGACGAGGAATCTAGAGAAAGTACTAGACGGCCATTCATTAAAGCAGCTCAGAGTAACAATATTAGGAAAATGTTTTATGTTGTGTCTCTCAATCCATGGGATGACGTCACAAAATTGTGTCCGACTCAGCATGATGTTGCGTTCAGTAGTGCTACTGAATACAATGCTGATCTTCCGCGGAAACCAGGTGCGTGCGTAACGGCTTTGAACAAAATACTCAAATAGGATTCAGTAAAGGTTAACAGTGTCGAAAATACACTCTTTTATACAGATACCTGTGCCATAGAAGACAGGACTGCTGCGGGAAGCCGGTCCATCGGCAACAGGCCATCTTCGCCACTTCTGGAGCTCCTGCTTCCTCTATCAGAGCTCTCATCATCAGAATCCGAAGCGTGGGAGAGGCTCCCCGGACTGGGGTCACTAAGCCTTAACCGTAGGCCGTCACGACGCATCTTACGCTCTTTGTACCCTCGGTTTATCTTTAGGAATGTTTTTCATCACTGTGTTGATTTGGTAGCATGATTTGGTTATTACTTTGGTTTTGATTGTTACTGTAGCATAATTACATTATTTGACAGGATCTACATTGTGTTTTATTCGGCATAGTGGTCGGAATTATACTGTTTTTCATTACTTATAATGAAACTCGGAAAGTAGGCCTGAAGTTGCCTGAGGAGCGGATTGAAAGTAGGACTTTTCAGCCCTAGGGAGAATCGTTTTCAACTGACAGCTGTCAACTTCCCACTACTGAAAGCACTTCAAAATACTATCCGGTGTAATCCAATAACATTGCTGTAATAGCTGAAGAAAATAGACAAATATTGATGTCCCCAACATGCGAGTACATCCATGAATCCCTGGATACCTACTGCAGAAACTCAAAATTCCCAGAAAATATCAAATACCGAGAAAAACTTATCACTAACTATAACTAATTGCTCTAATTTTATCATAAACTTCAAAGAAATATCTTACCAAAGTTATTGATTTATGTAAAATAAAATACACTCATTTTTCATTAGCTAATTCATGTTTTTTATTTTTACTTTGCTTATTCGTAATGAAAAGCACGGTGTTTACCTCAGATGAAAGACTTCTTTAGTCCCTTAAACTATTGGTACTAAATAAGGTCGTATCGTCCCCGTCCCGGTACTAAATAAGATCCTTTCAGCACCAGGGTAACAATGTACTATTATAACACCTAGACCCAGAACAAACACCTATGTTCATCACACAAATGTTTATCCTGGGAGGGAATCGGACCCTTAACCTACAGCGCAGAAGGCAGAGCTACTACTAACTGAGCTGACAGTCCAGTCAGCAATTACCTAAGTACACTTATTTTAGATTTTTCATACGTTTAAACAAATATTGGCAAAACCGACAAGTTGCAAGTCTTAAACACCCTGTAGTGGCAATAAACGGAAACAACAGGACAGTTAATTTGTTGGTGTAGCTTCCCACAAATCAATATAGTAAGCCGCCCTTCCACCTTCACAGCTTAAAGAAATAGCTGGTACAGTTTAATATTACTTACATTATTTCTACGTTACTCCAATTAAAAATAATAAATAATGCCGAACATTACACACAGCATCATCAGCTCAAAAGTAAGCAAAGCTTGTATTATGGAAATTGCATGACCGATATAATATTTTTGTATAATTATTATACATAGAAAAACACCCAGAACCGAGTTAAATATTTACTGATCATTTAAACATTTGTCCTGCGGCGGGAATCGAAATCGAATCGAACCCGCAACCTTCTGCATCACAGGCATGTCTTCGCCCATTGCCCCAGAAAAGTGGTAATTTATACACAAGATCCCTTTTGAACAATTAATGATTTTAACACAAGAGATATAGACCACACATTGCAATAGGCGATCAACCTATCTAAATATCTTGACATTCGTTTGGTGATTAGAAATGTATTAAGGTATACTTACTTTCTTTATGTATACATTCGAAAGTGTCACCTTTTCAAACCTAACTGGCTAAACGGATCTTAATGAAATTTGGTAAGCATATAGATTATGTTTTAAGTAGGTATCACGCGTGCGAAGCTGTGGGTACCAGCTAGACTTATATCCCTACTAATATTATAAATGTGAATGTAACTCTTAACCGATCTTGATGAATTTTCGTATAGAGATAGATGGGAGAAGGGAGAAGGACATAGGCTACTTTTTATGTAGGTACCATGCGTGCGAAGCCGCGAGCAGCAGCTAGTAATATATAAATTTGATAGTGTCTCTGCCAGTCTTTTTTTTGTGACCTTTTCGCAGCTAAACGGCTGAACGCATAATTATGAAATATGGTACAAAGATTGATTATATCTTATAGGGCTCATGTTATATCTTAGACATGGGCTATTTTATATGTAGGTACCACGCGTGCTAAGCCGCGGACAGCATGACCATGACCTTTTTAGGAAAAGTTTACCAGCCATTCTCTTTTGCATGTGGCAGTAGGCGCAGTAAAGCCGGTTACACATGCGACAATACCCGTGTGTAACCGAGCCCTTACGTGTGGAGGTATCGGGTTACGGCCTTCGTCCGCACCAAAAACGGCAATGTAATTTGTTTTCTGTATTTTTCAAGGTGGCTTTTTGTTAAAGGGTTACCACTTGACCTTTTTACCCAAAACCTTGCGGGACACAGAAATATGGTGAAGTTATCTACAGTTTGTTTCGTCAGGAGTAATATACCAGGAGTTTTATGAGGGCTTGTTCAATCATCGGACTTAGGTGATTGTAAACACCAATGAAGTTATGAAAGTAGGAAATTAGTTACTCCTTATCGTGTCATTAGTTATTTCTAACCAGTGTGGTGAAAGGATTAAAGTGGGCCTCAGACGCTCCTTTCGTGCACTTAGGTAAGCCTTAATGTAAGCTCTCGACCTTGCCAACAGGACCCGCAGGAAAGACGAATCAGTACATGCGGAGTCGTTTCGGTGGCAGGAGCATAACGGCTGGCACCGAGCCGGGCTTGTTTCAAGTTTTCCTTCTCTATTGCTAGCTCTTTTGTTAGTCAGCAGGGGGACTAATCCCCAATAATTTGAAGACTATCGCAGTCGTTCTCCATTAATTACTAAATTATAATAATAGCGCCCCTAGAGAAATATTGCTGTGCCCTGAGAGGGTTTATGTTTGACAGTAAAAAAATGAATATTATAACATCTTAACGAATGTTATCTTAATGAAATAAATATTTCTATTTATATTTCTTGAATTACGAAAAATATGTGCAATGCAAATGCTCCTAAACTCTCAAAGTGTAAAGGGAAACCTCGTGAGAAAACCGCCATTTTCATAAAAAGAACCAAGCACTACAAAAGGGCAATACGTGCCATTTATAAAATGAAACCACGAGAATCTTTCAGAGAAATATTCAAAGAAATTAATATTCTCACAATAGCTTCACAATATATATATGAAAATTTGAGCAAAATGGGATTCAGCAAAATAGTGACCTTCAAAAAAATCAACGATAGGAATAAACATAAATTATACATCCCTAGGTTTCGACTAGAAAAAGTTAATAAGTCATTTATGGGGAACACGGTGCGCTTCTATAATAAGCTTCCTGAAAATACTACTAAACTACCTATTAAGAAATTTAAAGCATACATTAAAGGTAGTCTTTTGAAGAAAGCTTATTATAATATAGATGACTATATTATTGATAAGAATGCATGGCCTCATGTCGCTCTGCCGTCAGACAGTTAACCGACACACTTGAAATGTATAAACCCTCTTGTATTAGTATTTCGTAGTTAAGGTAGTTGTAAGATGGATCATATAAAAAAGCGCTAGGAGCAAGACGAGTTTCTTGCCAATTCTTCTCGAGCTCGGGTTTGGATGAATTGGCACCTAAATTCACCTAGTATGTAAGACGTTTAAAGTGATCCTTGTGATTGTATTGAATAAATCATCTTTTGACTTTGACTTTGCCACTCTAACACGGAAGGTCCGCCTTTCCGCGATACAATGTTTCTTTTCAAATCAAAAAATATATGGAATGGACTATTTTGAATCGTTTTACATACTAGGTGAATATGCCTCCTACCTCCTACCAACTCCTCCTAACCTCAGTTTATGAAGAATCCTGCAAGAAACTCGTCACGGGACCTAACGTTACGTAAGTTTGTATTTCAGTTGTGGGAACATTGTATCCAGCCACGAGCTATTTCAAACCAGTGTGGTGATAGGACGCCCCAAAAGGCATTTTAATGCACTTGTCTTGAACCTTTTTAGGTTCTACGACATGCTGGTTTTCTCACGATGTTTTTATTCACCATTTAAGAGTACTAGTATAATGGACATAAAATTTTCGAACAGAACATTTTTTTGGTGCACGTCTGTATTAGGTTTCACTTACAAAACTTTTGTGAGTTGTACTATATATTTTTTTACAATCTCTTTGATTATTACACTACTCAATACACACAAGTTTCAACAATATGAAATCTTGTTACCTAATGTATTAATCAATCACTTACATTGTTTACATACACAATACATTTTTAAATGTTTCTAATGCTTTAATGAGAGTACTGGTGATTTAGTGGTGATGTCCTCGCTTTCCGATACTAAGGTTGTGAGTTCGTATACAGACATTTTGAAAAACACGCGCTTTACTCACGTATTATTTTGTCGATGGAGACACCGACACTGTTTCGATCTAGAGAATCTTCATCAGGGTGAGTTTGATCCGCGGTCGGCAACGAGCGCCGCTCGAGTTCACTCGGAAGAGCGTGACGATTCTTTAGATGAATCGAAAAAGTGTCGGTGCCTCCATCAACAAAATAATACGTGAGTAAAGCTCATGTTTTTCAAAATGTCTGTATACGAACTCTCAACCTTAGTATCGGAAAGCGAGGACATCACCACTAAATCACCAGTACTCTCATTAAAGCATTAGAAACATTTAAAAATGTATTGTGTATGTAATCAATGTAAGTGATTGATTAATACATTAGGTAACAAGATCTCATATTGTTGAAACATGTGTGTATTGTGTAGTGTAATCATAATCAAAGAGATTGATTGATACATTAGAGAACAGTTTTGAGAAACACACTGTTTTGATTCATCAAGATATTCTTCATCAGGGTGAGTTTGTCAGTAAACGCGCATTCGGCAAAATAATACGTGAGTTAAGACAGTTAAAACGTGTTTTCCAATGTTTTCAACTCACGATAGTTTTGAAAGTGAATTAGGAAACAAAATTTCATATTCTTCATCCGCATCCATGGAGACATTGTGATTGGACTTTTCAATTTTAAATGATCATGTAACTTGCAACTTGCATCATAATATCACCTCGCACCAAATTAAGCAGAGCTTGTGTTATGGGTGACTGATATACTACTTATACAATTTTTGTATAAACATCTAGAACCTAGACAATTCCTTGCAGATCATACGAACATTTGTCCCTCGGTGAAAACGAACCCGCAAACTTCTGCGTCTCAGTCGGGCCTTGGCCCACTGCGCCACAGAGGTCGTCAAATTATAATCGGCAGAATTCATATTGTTTTAGTAGTTAACTGGTATCTTCATATATATCGCGTATTACCTTTTCATTTATTCCCGTCGCAAAACGTCGGGAACGTTATGTTGCAATAACCATGGTCGCGGGCACACTGGATGCTTAGAGTTGGCGGCCGAGTAGCGCGGTCAGTTTTTCGAAACCCTCACTTAATCATTAGATTCCGAAGACCGTTCATTACGACATACCACCCTAACAGTAACAAGACATTTCCGAATCTGAAGACCAAGTAAGGTAGATTTCGGAAAACTGCTAATGCTCGTCTCAGGACACCCGACAGTAGTGATAACTTAGACTAATCTACGAGTAAATAGCGCTGTGGGTTAAGAGTGAGAGAGGAGCCTGCCTACCGCTGCCGTATGCGTGAGAGAACCCTTTCTCTCAGTCAGACAGACTGGCGCCGTAACGCGTTACGTAACGAAGCGGTTTTAGTCCAGGATCCCTGGTCCATTTTTGCTTTTGATTACTATCAAGCTAATTTTCCGTGAGTAGCTTCATTTTGATGAGACGCCCAACAATTTCCTGTACGAAACTCTCTATCGTGGTAGGTAACAGAGGAAGCAAGGATAATATATGTCGGTTTTATGATTTTCAAATATTTATTACTAACTAATTTTTTTTGGTTAAATCTCAAGATAATTATAGAAATTATTCGAAAAAATATTTGGACTATTTACCCTTCCATAAAAAGTTATCACTTCAAAACACGGTATCAATATTGCAGGACATGTGTCCCCAAATATGTCAAACACTGAAGCCATGTATTTTGTAATATTTCTGCTTTTGGCATGGACGTATGTATACAGCGGAACCAATTATTTGGCAAACAGTAACAGGAAATGAAAAGCTTCCGCCAGCAAATAACAGAGTCATACTGCTGGCTAGATCAATAGAATCGCAATTAGTGCTAGTAAACACCGGCCGATTGAAATGAAAACCAATCGCGCGGGAATTGGAAACTTTAATGGCATTTGTGCACGAAATAACGTAGTTAAAATTATCCTAACTAGTGGCCGCCTACTGGTCGAAATTCGAACATAATTAATTAATAATTAATATATTTTTTATGGATAATTTAAAAAAAATATTAGCATTCCGCACTCCTTCTCTATATAAACTATAAGTGTGCGAAATTTCATACTCCACCGTCCGCGCAATTTTCAAAAAAAGGGGTACAAAATTTTTGCTTGACGAATTAATATACAGGTGATGAATTGTCATCATCTGCCGCACTAGATAGGGACGAGAATCGTATCCTTAAATTGAGACATGATCTCCCAGCCCTTATCCCACTAGGGTCGATTGCTTTCTTCCGATCTCATTTCAATAGTCCCAGGGTCTATAAGACATTAGCTTATTACGGTTGTCTGGTAGAAAACATAACCACGATAAGACCGCCGATTGCAGGACACTATTAATTAATTTATGTATATGCACTAAGGCTTAAATTTCATATTTATTTTGTTGTGTTCTCAATAAACTTTTATTATTATTATTATTATTATTATTATGTATTACCTTATCTATATATGGACTTTAAAAGGACAACTATACTGTAACGCTACGCTAACTAACTAACTATTAGGATAGAAGGCTAAAGTCGTCCTAAAGTTGAGTATCCAAAGTTAACAGAAAATCAATATATAAATCCGTGACGCAAAAACTTTGTACCCCTTTTTACGAAAATTGCGCAGACGGTGGAGTATGAAATTTCGTACACTTGTACTATAATTCTATACTATATTATTATAAAGAGGAAAGATTTGATTGTTAGTTTGTTTGTATTGAATAGGCTCCGAAACTACTGGACCGATTAAAAAAAATATTTTACCGTTGGAAAGCTACACTATCCCCGGGTGACATAGGCTACTTTTTAACCCGGGAAAATTGGTTTGGCCCGGGAAAATCTTCAACGCAGGTGAAGCTGCGCGCGGACAGCTAGTAGTTTATATAGAGAAGGAGTGGAGGATGCTTATATTTTTTTATAAATTATGCATAAAAAATACATTAATTATTAATTAATTATGGTCGAAACCATAATTAATTAATAAACGAAAGGGAAACGAAATCACAGCCAACAGTGCAGAAGGTTCTGCGTACCTAGTACATTTACATAGTATCCAATAAAACAATTAAACAATTTAATTCTAGCATAGTTAGGATGCAGTAAGTATATTTATTTCAAGTTTATCTTTATGTAACCATTTTGTGTTTCTTCATTCCTAGTAGGTACATATTCTTATAAAAGCTAAGAAAAATCTATTACACGCGAATCAAGCATCTAATAAGGTAAACTTAATAAATCCATGCTTTAAATATGTATTTTTTTCTATAATATGTATGTATTTACAAATAACCCGTACCTATATAAGCAGTGGTATGTGGTACCCATAACACAAGCTTTGCTTACTTTGGGTCTAGATGACGCTGTGTATAATGTCCGGCATTATTTATTTAAATGACCTCTCGGCGGTTCTGCGCGCCTAGTACAAGTTGCTATATAAGCAAGAGCACTTAAGTTGGTAATGAGACTTTCTAGTCAGATTTGTTCAATCAATGGTTTTGGAAATGTGACTAGTGAGAATAATCGCTACCAACTTAACTGAGTTTTCACGTCACTGAAGTCACGTTTGGTTAGAGATTGGTGTCGATGGCGTCACAGGCTAACGTCACGTGTCGTATGCCAAGTTTGGTCAGCACGAGAATTTTGCATTTCCTACACTGACCTAGAGTACGTGAATTCGGTTATCATTATCTGTAGAAAAATATTGCATTCGCATGCAAAACTTGCATGGAATTAGTATAAAAATTGGAACTCACTGCAGATTTTGCAACGAATAAGGTGACAGTGAAAGGTCCAGTGTGGTGCAGAGTGAAAAACCCTCAATAAAAATAGACCTATAATACCAAGGGCCGACCGCGTATCGCGCTAATCATTTAACCGTATATTTTTTATATATATATATAAAAAATATATTTTTTATGTATGGTGTATTTTTTTGGCAGCGCTGTCACATGTAACGATTTTGATTGGTCCGAATCAAAGACAAAACGTTTCTGTATCAAAGGTAATCACGTTGACAAAATAGCGCTATGGCCCTGCAGATCAATATAGATTTAGTAGGTTAGATAAACGCTACGCAGCAAGCTAGGATTGCTACGAACGCGCTACGAATATGCTACGACGGACCATATTCAGAAGCTCTAAAGAAATCATCAATAAAATTCGTAGCACGATCGTAGAACACTTATTCAACGTTTACTAGGAACGTAATTGGGGTAGGTATTTAAATTTAGAACTTCACGTGCGTTAAAGATGAAGGTACATCCAATTGACTGCTCAGTATGTAGTAACACTTCTGCTGTTTAAGTTGGGGGTTCGATCCCAGGGTACACATTTATGTGATGAACATAGATGCTTCTACTGTGTCTGAATGTAATAAAGTACCATATATATTTTAAAATACAAAAGTATTCGATCAGTCATCTGGACATAAATATGTATTATGATTAGCTATGCTTAGCTTAGGGCTAGATGGTGTTTAGTGCATTGTCCACCAATATTTGTTAGAGTAATGTTATAATTAAATTCGAAAGTGTATCTGTCTGTCAGTCTGTTTGTTTGTCACCTATTCATGGATAAACGGCTGAACGGATCTTGATGAAACTTGGCAAGGGGATAGATTGTATCCTGGGAAAAGGACATAGGCTACTTTTATACGAGGGCAAAAACTAGTTATATTTAAAACTAGCAGAAACCATCAAGTTTATTATATTATAGTGTTATTCATATTAAGTTTCAAGCGAATCGCACCACGCGTTACAAAGTTTCATACACCAGTTTTCACCCCTTTTCACCCTCTTAGGTGTTGAATTTCAAAAAATCCCGCCTTAGTGGGTGGTTTTGCTATAAAAGGAAGCAACCATCCAAATTTCAGCTTTCTTGCTTTAGCGGTTTCGGCTCGGCTATGATGAATTTGTCAGTCAGTTAGGTTAAGCTCTTTCATAGGTATAGATTAGAATACATGATTTTATTGATGTACCAAAGTCTATAAATAACATGATAAATATGTATTTAATAATTTAACATAATAAGGACTTCCTTATTGTCGCTATGATTATCATAAAATGGGCTCCCTCAGGCGTTACAAAACGACTTTTACTTTTGAATAAATTTATTCCACTTGATTAAGTCACGTGTCTTGCACACGAACTCGCAAATTACTATTTAATTTTCGAACAAAACATAGAGAGGGGTTGTATCCAAAATCGATATCGATAAAAAATCTGGCGATTAAAACATTTTTTACTAGGTGCTGGCATCGCACGGGACATACCTACATAAATAGTAGCCTATATCCACCCCCAAGATACAATCTATCTCCGAACTAAATTTCATCAAATTTATATTATGCTCATGTTTTATGGATTGTTCTAAATGTATAAACGAATTACTTACTGCTGACAACGTTAATTTTTATCATAATATTTGATTTAAGATTTGAAAATTTGTTTCTAGTCCATTGAAAAGTTACATTTGGGTATGCATTTGTCAGAGGACGCAATTTTATTTTTTTAATGTGTAGGGGGGGTCAGTAGAAGCTTAAGTTCAAGTTTGTGGGGTCGGCACCCTTGTCCCCCGGCCGCCATCTTGGAAAAGGGGGTGCAAAGGGTTTTCGCGCTGTATCTCGTAAACTAGTTACCTTACAGAAAATTTAATCAAACATAAAATGTAGCAAATTAAATTTCCTACAATTTTATTTCTATTACTTTTTATCGTCAAGTGACCAACAAAAAAGTTATAAACAAAAATAAATGAAAATTTTGTTTGTTTGTTCTAGGTTTTACAGCGCTCCAAACTTAAACGGATTCTCGAATGCTCATAGGGATGCAATAAAAACTAAAAATTAGGCTTACTTTTCTATCTATATTTTTTTTATTCATACAATTTATTATGATCTTAACATTCCTATGCTATTATTGAACTATGTTTGACCCTTTTACCCACCACCTATGAGGTATAACATGGGCAAAGTCAAATTTATAAAAATTTTGCAGAAGCATCCAGAGTTAGCAAGTGGAACTAAATTATTTATGAGTGAGAAAGTCGAGTCATCGTTACTCAGTGTTGTTGGCGAACGTTTTTTCGTCTTTTTATATGGCGGAAATAAAGACGATACTCTAGACACTCTGCGATACAAACGATTTGCTAAGACAGTGACAAAAAATGCATTAAAAAATGCATTAAATTTTTATAAATTTGACTTTGCCCATGTTATACCTCATAGGTGGTGGGTAAAAGGGTCAAACATAGTTCAATAATAGCATAGGAATGTTAAGATCATAATAAATTGTATGAATAAAAAAAATATAGATAGAAAAGTAAGCCTAATTTTTAGTTTTTATTGCATCCCTATGAGCATTCGAGAATCCGTTTAAGTTTGGAGCGCTGTAAAACCTAGAACAAACAAACAAAATTTTCATTTATTTTTGTTTATAACTTTTTTGTTGGTCACTTGACGATAAAAAGTAATAGAAATAAAATTGTAGGAAATTTAATTTGCTACATTTTATGTTTGATTAAATTTTCTGTAAGGTAACTAGTTTACGAGATACAGCGCGAAAACCCTTTGCACCCCCTTTTCCAAGATGGCGGCCGGGGGACAAGGGTGCCGACCCCACAAACTTGAACTTAAGCTTCTACTGACCCCCCCTACACATTAAAAAAATAAAATTGCGTCCTCTGACAAATGCACACTAAGGCCTAAAAAATGTAACATTTTAATGGACTATTCTAGTTTCAGATCAATTGATGTCAGTATCGAATCGATTCATGTCATCATGAAGTTTATACTATTAAAATGGGTTACAATGTAACAAATATACAGCCTGGCAGAGACATACAAATTTATTTTATACTTATGTATGTATTATAGATTGTTCTAAATCTATAAACGAATTACTTACTGATGACTATGTAATTTTTATCATAATATTTGACTTAAGATTTGAAAATTTGTTTCTAGTTTCAGACCGATTGATGTCTCAGTATCGTATAGATATGAAATTCGCGCACGAAAGTTTATATCATCAAGAATGTATCAACAGCGCAATCGTAACATCTTAGTACTTGTACTTGCGACATTCGCAACATTGCATAAACAATCTTATTTACGACCTTCAGAAGCTCTCAAATTCCTACTCAATTACTTGTCACTATTCCTGACACATGTAACAATGCGTTTTATAGTTGAACAACACAATAAAACAGCCAAGGACAAGGCTTTCTAAATTTAATGTATTTCGTAATATCGTAAATTTTTGTCTTTAAACGCTTCTTCAGCTGGCACAGTCTGTGCTCCTTGAGAAAACGTTTATGAGGGATCAAACCTTATTTATTATACGTATACGTTTATAACCGACTTCAAAAAAGGTGGAGGTTCTCGATCCAGATTTTTTTTTATGTTTTTTATATTTGTTACCCCATAACTCCATCATTTATAATTTGATTTGAAAGGTTTTTATGTGAAAGGTTATATTTTCCGATTCATCCGATATAAATTTCATCAAAATCGGTTCAGTAGTTTGGGTTTTAAATCCAAATAGCTGGAAATATGTCATCCAAGTAAACGAAATTTTGTATTTTGCTATCTTGTGACTATCCAGCGGTATTTACAATTTCGAAAATATATAAGGTACTAAAAAGCGTACAATAAAAACGTTTTAACCGACATTAAGAAAAAGAGAAGGTACGCAATTCGGTTGTATTTTTTATGGGCTAATAAATTTAATTCAATGAAGTCGGTTTTCTTTTTAGCTTTTAAAACGTAATTATTACTGTAGGAACGTAGTCTTACAAACATAAAAAGTATCACTAAGTCATGCAGTAATGTTATTACGTAACAGTAAGTCGCTACTACTTTTTTTCTAAGCAAAGGAAACGCAATAGCAATATCTGCAAAAACAGTTTCAAGTCATTTAAATATTACGGAAGCTAGCCGCTATATAAGTCACCTGTCGCTCATCCACAGACCAATATACGCTTTTAGTATATTATAGTAATATTAGCGTAAAAAAGTGATCGCGCTATCTACGTCTATTGCTAGCAGTCGCAGGATACATAATCTGGGGTTCGGATTAAATGATGTGCATTTGCCGTCATGACATACAGTCATAACAGTAACTTACGTAACGATTTATTTGTAGGTATAACTGAGATAAGTCATATATCATTTTTTTCTGCATATTTCGTGCTAAAAACGTATGTGCTTGCGTTTTTAACCGACTTTATCAAAAAGGAGGAGGTTCTTAATTCGTCGGAATCTTTTTTTTTTTTATGTTTGTTCACCGATTACTCGAAAACGGCTGAACCGATTTGGAAAATTCTTTTTTGTTTGAAAGGGTATACTTCACAGGTAGTCCCATATAAATTTTATCAAAATCGGTCGAGCTGAAAAAAAAACGAAATTCTAAATATTGTATACATCGATGATGTTTTCATGTACTTTCATACCTCGCTGTCTCATTGGAGCGTGGCGTTTATTTGGCCTACCCATATTATAATATAGGTACAAAATACATCTACTTTCCACTAAAAATGTATTATAGGCTCAAATTTCATTCAATGAAGTCGGTTTCTTTTTAATTTTTAAAACGTAATTATTAAGGTTCCTAAATCTACAAGGAAATCTTATTATTAAAAATAAATAAAAAACTGGCTTATAAAGCAATTTTTTTAAAGGGTTGACGAGTTTTATGATAAACTAGCGACCCGCCCCGGCTTCGCACGGGTGCAATGCTGATACTAAATATCAGCATTGTCTACATTATGTATTGTACTACAGAATGCCTAATGTGATTAGAAACCTCTAAAATGATCAGTGCTCCTCAATTATATTATGCATGTATTATACATTTAAACCTTCCTCTTGAATCACTCTATCTATTAAAAAAAACCGCATCAAAATCCGTTGCGTAGTTTTAAACATTTAAAAACTTTAATTTATTCCTTAATTTAATATTTTTACAATATGAAAAATGTTTGATAATCAATGTATTTTAATATATAATTTAATGTTTAATGCTAGTATAATAGACTCATTTTTAATATTAATTAATAACATGATATTAGACATGTAACATTCAAGTTATCAATAAAAAAACTAAACGCTGCCATGCGCTATATTTCGGGCACAGTGAAATCTACACCACTTCACTGGCTTCCAGCATTAAGCCACATAGAACCACCTCATCTTCGACGAAAACACGCGTTAAGGAGAGAATCCGATTAAATAAAATCACAACCTAAACTTCCAGTTCGCGACGATTTCTTCTACCCGCTACGCCATAAGTTAAAATCTGGACATCTTCCTATGCTAAATACCTGAAAAGCTTTGAGATAGCAGACAGCTGGAAAACAGATTTGCTCAATACCTACTACAGATCGCTCACGCGCCCAAGTAATTGACCCCACTTCGAAACCCAAAGGCTTTAACTTGCCACGCAAGCTATGGTGCCGCCTAAATAGGATTAAAGCTGGACATGGTAAATACTTTCGACACAAGGGGGGTTGGACAGATTCTGCGCTCTGCGAATGCGGCGAAGACAACCAGACCATGGATCTTATCATAAAACGCTGCCCTATCCATTCATACTCAGGACCTTGAAGTGATCTACTGAAACTTCCCCCTGAAATGATCTCTTGGCTGGGGAACCTGAATATTGATTTGAAATATATTAGTACTAGTTTTACATTAAAATTAGTTTTATTTAGATTTTAATAATTACCTAAGTACTTGTTTTATTTTTAAGTTTATAAGATTTTTGTTTGTTATCGTTAGAAACGCCTATGTACAGTTATACGATTAAATTAAATAAAAAATCTGACTCTGAATCTATAGTTTCGTGTCCGTCGGTAAGTATGTCTGCCTGTCGGTCTGTCCACCCCTAATCTGAGAACGTGCTCGCTGACTATTAGTTTTATCGTGCTGAAATAGCACGGTCAATGTTCAACCTTACCCGCTAAACCGCTGATTGGGGAAACATGCAATGTCTTCAAAATAGTTGGATATATGATGAAATTACTAGAAAAACTATTACGGATAGTAAGACTTTAACAGACTAATAGAGTACAAAGTAATAGCGTGATTTGCAAACATAAAAAAATCAAAAAACCCCATATAATATTTTTGGTATGCTAGCTTAACAAAATTGTGGGGTCATTCTTTTTAGGCCGTCTTAAAACCAGCGCAGCTGGTGGGTTCGTGGGAACGAATGTGTGAAGCTGCAATTATGCTGAGACTAGTCCTGTTAGGCCCACACGACACAAAGGGGATTAATTAGCACAAAACTATACCAATTTATCAAATCGGGTTGGTATTTTTCGCTGAACTGAATAACACTTCGAGTGAAGATTACTACGTGGAACTGTACCCAGATGGGTGCTGCTTGGAGACTGATGATGAAGACGACTGCGATAGTCTTCAAATTATTGGGGGTTAGTCCCCCTACTAACTAACAGAATAGCTAGCAACAACCAAGAAAAATTTGAAACAAATCCGGCTCGGTGCCAGCCGTTAAGCACCTGCAACCGAACCGACACCGCATGTACTGACTCGTTTTTCCTGCGGGTCCTGTCGGCAAGGTCGAGAGGTTAGTGTGGGTACCTGGGAAGGCCTGCGCTATCAAACATAATCCCAGGCAGAGTGACGTCAGCTTGCTGGAGTGGATCCGAATTTCGGAAATGTAACCTATTACTGAAGACAGATTCAAAGAACATTTAAAGATGTGTTGCGGACCTTGCGGTGGATGCGGACCTTGCGGTGGCTACGGCGGCTGCGGACCTTGGTGCGGATCATGCTGTGGCCCGAGCTGTGGCTGTTGTTGCCCAAACATCACAATACACACTTGCTAAAGCACCATTGCTGGCAAACTACTATAATGGAACAAACGTTCTAATGCTGCATAAGCTACAACAGTTTTGTTTTAGTGCTGGTTAATAAATGATTTCAGGAAATGATCCATGAACGAAAGTTTTAAATTACAAACAACTGCTCTGTAACTTGACTGACGCAACTTAAATCATCTTCAACAGGAGACCTAAGGCCAATGATGATGATACCAATGCATTACCTACTGTTTTATTTTTTTTGTTCTGTTTCTGTTTGTTTTTATCTATAATCTTATTTGTATTGTCTTGTGTTTGTGTTCTCTATGTATTGTGTGTCATATAATTAAGATTCTATTCTATTCTATGTTGTTGAATTGGTCAGAGACTTGACCATGGGTCACTCCTGTCTTTACTGACATCGGAAGCATTCACTGTGAGTGGTCCGACACGCGCTTGTCCAATTTCTTATTTAAGTTGGTACATTAATTCTAACCCATAACGTGTTATTTGACGACCTCTGTGGCGCAGTGGGCCAAGGACCGGCTGAGACGCAGAAGTTACTGGTTCGATTCCCGTCGCGAAAATAATGTTTGTATGATATGCAAGAAATTGTCCCTGGTCTAATTGTTTCTATGTATAATATGCAAGCATTTACAAAAAAAAAAGTAACTAAGTAGTAGGTACATCAGTCATGTAATATCCACAATGTGCTCACTTTGGCGCCCGATGATACTGTGTGAAATGACCGGCATTATTTACTTATTATTTTAATAGTTCATTTGTTTATTTTTTTTCTGAATCTTTTCCTTTAGTATATATATCGTATGTTTGGTATCTACCGCGTGTTATTGTAGTTATTATTAGAATCGCATTGCGATACATAAATCTCGCCGTTGATGGGTAACAAATGGGTGTGTTTTTAACAAGGTTTCGCGGTTTGTTCTAGATCTTGACACTAGAATAACAAATAAGTATTTATAATAAAACGCATGATTGAATATTAAGGATACTTAATGTGAGCTTAGTGTGAGAAAAGGATAGACGTGCACCAAGGATAGATATGAGCAGTAAGGAGATAGCGTGATTATAATTTCGAGTCATTTATGATCAGATTAATCTATGATTTCTAAATTAAACGATTGCGTAAAAATATTGAATAGACCTTTGGCTCAAGGGTTCTCATGAAAAAACTACTGAATGTATTTATTAAAAAAAAATAGTTATTTGAGCTCTTGAATAAATAATCTATGCTTGTATCGGACTATTTTTTTAGTTTGCGTACTCCGTTTGTTATTTATTCACACCTAAAGTTGCGCTAAAATCAGTGATGAAATACGTTTTTTTTTTGAGTCTTGTATCTTTCAAACCCATATTATTTTTACAATATTGATACGAAAGCATAGATTATGACAAGACAAATTTATATGACTTTTAGTTTTGGTTGTTCATCATCAGACGGTGGTGTGATCACCCATCGACGTTTGTATGGAAAGATAATCGACTTGTTCACTCTTAAGGTAGAATATAATATTCAAAGCGATCTAGAAAATATAAGAAATAAAAAACACAAATGTAAAATTGAAATATACTTAACGCTGGCTGTACACATTGGGCCAAGCTGCTGGGCCAACGTGTTGGGCCAACGTGTATCTACTTCGCGTATGCTGGTAGTTGTTGGCCAACACTGGCCGGACAAAATAGTGTCGGTTTTACGTGTACAAATCAAAGGGTCTTAGCGCGCTCCGCGAACACTATTCGAGCGGCGTCTTACTTTCTTCTTTGAGCCATTTCGTTTTAGTCACTCAACTTTGCTGCACATTATGATAATAAATAATAAAATAAAAATTGTCACGGCTGGAAAAGTTTCCACGTACATATTTCACAAAGCGCCAATGCAGATTGATCAATAGGCCAATGTATAAACAGCGATTGGTATTTTAGCCCGACATGCTGGTCACACATGCTGGCCCGGTACCTTGTCCCAATATGTACAGCGAGCATAATTGACGTCTCAAATTGTCACTGTTCATATTGTGCTATCAAAAGAATGTATGTCTTCATTGTTGTTTACATGGACGAGTTTAGATGTTTCTTGAAGGCAAGTATGAGTCTCCTAGCATAAGCAAACCCCTATCAAGTAAGCCTGTCTGCTTGTCAGTATAATCTCCTAACAAGCGAGTTTATTTACTGGCTTTCCCAACAAATACATACAATAAATACACTACAATAAATACTTTTTCTTATTGTGTAACTAGTATTTCGAACAATTGTCGTGAAAGAATTGTGCGCCTCTTTTCGTGAACTTGGCACGTCATCGAAATTTTTAGGGTCTACGCCGATTTCCGATGTTTTCCGTCACCGATTGAGAGCAGTATAGCGTGAATACATTTTTCGAATAGAAAACATCGATTAGTGCACGACACGATTCGAGCCCACGACCTTAAGAACGGAAGGCGGCGTCTCTAACACTAGTACACCAGTGGTCTTACGAATACATAGTAATATGTATATAATAGAAAACAATAAAAAGAATTAGGTTAGGAATAACTAGATTCATAAATAGAATCACGGTTGCCATTAATATCTTGAAATAAATTCGTGATGCATCAAAATAAGCATAAAAAATAAGAAGATTATAAACAAGAGTTCCAACGTTTGTTTTGATTGGAGAAATCCCTGAATATGAAAAAATAAGATGCTTCTAATTTAAATGTGGAAAATATTTATTTTCTTGATATTCTGACTAAATTTATATGATTTTGTGAGTCATAAATATTTACATTTCGTCAATAATCATTAACTAAATATACTAGGTTAGTATCCACAATACTTTGACAACGGCTTGAGAGTTGCCAAGTAACTAATCATTGCTGTATTAAGTCGATTCAGAAAATCGATTTTAGCTTACAGTGTCAATGCCGAGCCAACCCTTTGTGTTAATAATATGATTTATAAATAAATATTTGATAGTAACAATCGTACAATAAACATTAGGTTATTATTAGCTCTCAAATAAATTAATTAATAAGCTATCGATCTATGATCGAATTGGTGTTTCTATTAATATCTGAACAGAATGATACAATAATATCATCAACATTTCATAATGTCTACCAGCGGTAAGCGGCGAATTCCTTAGAGTGTTTACAGTACAGCAATGCCACACATACTGTAACTGAATTTCACTCCTTCCAAAATCCAATTACGGAAATATTCTCTGAAAAACAACGCAGTCCTACGCCGTACGCGAAATTACAAACGAAACAGTAATAATTCAGTAGGACCACCACGCCGTAAAACACATATAAAACACTATTTTTGTATCGTTATCCGTAAACTGATCGATCACCGGATAAACGCACTATCGATATTACTATTTTCGGGTTACCTTTGACGTTAGGGCGTCTCTATTTTGTTTGTTCGATTTTTAAATCAATTTTTTTTTATTTTCGGCCAAAAAGCGCGGGTTTTACACAGCAACGCGACGCCCACCGTCTACAGTGGCGCCGCGTACGGCACTGGCTGAAAATCGGGTAGGCAACAGGAGCGCTCCCTATTACATATTTGAGCAATCTTAACCCATTGCAATACGGTGCAGAATGGCAATGATAATATTGGACACGCATCAGGCAGGATGTCCCTTTTGTTCGGACGTGCTTGTTCCGCGCATTTGAGTAGATTCAGTTTCATAAAGGTGTTTTTTTTTTACCGACACCAATAAAATATACATTGACATTGGCCCCAATTCAGTCAATGTTCAGAAATTACAGTTGTAAAATACATTTTATATTTACATTTCTTCCATTATTTAATTGATTTTTCGCAGTTTTAATCAACACCAAATGACATGGTGACATGGCGTCAATTAGTCCGTCAATTAAGTAAGTTTAAAAGTGCCATATAAAACTGTTTTTCTAATTTAGACTTTAGTACAAACATATTAAGATCGTTCGTATTTGGAGATTTTTAGTTAATTCGGCGAAACTACGCAGGGCCATTATCATCATGTGTCGATGAAGAAACAAAGCGCGAAAAATTTTTTACTACACTTTTTATTGATATTCTTGTTTGAAATTGTAGGTTATAAATTCGATACAAAAAGAATAACGTTATAGAATTCTTACGTGCTCCAACGCAATTATTTAGACCCGAACAAAGCAATCATTTATTTAAGCACTTACCTAATTCCTTGCAATAAGAGAGACAGGGAATAAATAGACGCAAATATACTCTCTTTTAACTAAGGGTCGGTTTTAAATACCTTAGTCAAAGCAAACAATGGTCAAATATATAATTTAGCCGTATAATAAACCCCAATTTTTGAACGAAGTTTATTATCGCTCGTTACAGACATTTGGCGGAAGTAGGCTGAAAAAAGTGTAAATTTCAACCGACACTAAATTTAAAAACAAAACTTTAACGACGACGACGATGACGACGACGATGACAATCTGACTAATTTCGTACACATGTTAATGATCACGGTAACTGAACGGTTGATAACGCCGACTGTCAATACTTAGCCCCAAGTTTAAACCCTACGTCTTACGTGCTTAATTGTATAGTACCGGAGTGTTGATGTCAATCATTTTTATGATTTTCAACTTCGTTACTACCGGGTACCTTCGACACCAACCCTCTTTATTCCTAAATCCATCTGGACGAGCCTTTATCAGTTCGTGTGTGAAATACGACGCGTCAAATTAATATACATTACGCGTATCTGCGTATCGCCATGACAGGTGAAAATAGGTCGAACTATTTATAACCTCTTTTGAGTAAGCACTCTAGACACGAAAGGAGTTTCTGAAACGCACTTGAGGCCTTTCAGCGAACTGGTTTAAAATAACTAGTGACATAAGAAGAATTAAGCACTGGGCACGAGTACCTAACTCGTATATATTGACTGTGGAGCCACTTTAGGCTCCTCTCCATCCAAAGGTTGGCTGAAAGAAATCGCTCAATTAGTGATATGACAGCCCATAATAAGTTTCATTTTTTCATTGTTATTACAATTATTATTACTTCGTTTTTAGTGTACATTACATTATTTTCATTCATTGTAGATACTCCTGGTAGCTATAAATAGTCTGTTCAAAAAGAAGAGTTCTAGGGTGACATTTATGTCAATGACGTAGGACACAAAATGTAATGACCCACGATTCTACTCATATTAAAGTCGAACTAGTTTATGCTTTGAAAGCATCTGATCCAGTCCTTGTATCAAAAACGGTTGAACCAATTTCTACCAACAATATGTACCAGGTACTAAATTCGTAATTATAATTTATATTATTATAGTAACTAGAAAACGGTAAGGTAGACGAGAGCTTACATTACGGCTTACCTTAGTGCACGAAAGGAGCCTCTGAGGCGCACTTTAATCCTTTCACCACACTGGTTAGACATAACTAATGACACGATAAGAACTAGAATACCCCAAAAAAGTTTATTTCGCATTGAAAAAGTCGTAATGAGTTAATCTACAAAGCCTAACCTTATTCGTATTATTGATAAGATCAAAATTTGAATAAAACTACAACTTATATTGATTCAACCCTCAAAATCTGTGAAATCGATTCATTGATTGAGCTAGAGTCTCGAAAATATGTTGTCGTAAATTAATGCATTTTGTATCTTATGACATTGACATAAAATCCACCCCAGCACAATAATCTTTGGGAAAATACTACGCTAAAACCAGAAAAATGCTTCAATTTATAAAAGAGGGGTGCTTTTTATGCTTGGGGTTAGAAAACTCCCGAAAACTTCAGCGAGTACTCAAGTCCATCAATCAAAAAAACTTTTACCATGGCGCGAAAAGCAAAAATCATCCCTTAAAGTTTTAAGATTCGTTTTTACTCGCTTTACACTGTGGTGTGGTTAATGATTACTCTACTGAGGATCCGAACACGTATACATTTAAGTGAAGACTTCGGTAGACAATAAAGTTCAGAATGATTAGTCATAAGGTAGATTCAACACCATTTAATTAGCAAAATAAATGAATTAAGTTTTTTTTTTAAGGTTTACAAATCAAGTTATTCCTCATGATCTAGTAATCGTTACTAAACATGATTTGTTTTTATATATCACTAGCTGACCCGGCAAACGTTGTTTTGCATTATTAAACATAAAAAAAAATTTTGGGTGAGCCACCCTTAACACTTAGGGGTATAAAAATTAGTTATAAACCTATTCTCAGACCTACTGAATATCCATATAAAAATTCATCAAATCAGTCAAGCTGTTTCGGAGGAGTAGAAACACGAAAACTGTGACACAAGATTTTTATATTATGGGGATGATGCCACCTTTTTCAAAACTTCCAGTAGGATCGTGCTATGTATTTGTCAACGTAATTGCAATTGAACGGATTGGTTTTGGCAAAGGTTTGGATATGGCTAATCCGAATGTCAAAATGGTACCGCAATATTCTTCCACGATGATTCAAAATCCGTTGATTAAACAATCGAACAAATGTATATATAGAGCTATCTAGTATTAATCTATGCACAGACTACTTGGATGTATTAATAATTACGTTTTAAAAACTAAAAAGACAACCGACTTCATGTATGTACACAAGGTAGGTACTGTAAAACGTTGAGGAGTTCCCTTGACTGTCCTTCGTCTTCATCATCAGACAACCTATCTAGGTGTACAGTTCTCATCAATACAAATGAATCAAGCCCAAACACCAGGTAATTGCTGTTAATCGTTGAGGAGTTCCCTCGCCTGTCTTTCGGCTCCATCATCATATCGACTCCAGACCTTCATTAAATAGTAGTGCTTTAAAATACTTTAATAAAAAATAAACAAACTACGGCCACTACGATTTTCGAAAGTTTCCCTCGATTTCTCTGGGATGCCATCATCAGATCCTGGTTTCTTTATCATGGTACCACCCTTGGGATAACTCCTTTCCAACAAAAAAATAATCATCAAAATCGGTTCATAAACGACGAAGTTATCCGCGAACACACATAAAAAAAAATATACGAATCGAATTGAGTAACCTCCTTTTTTGAAGTCGGTTAAAATGAGTAACCGCCTTTTTTAAAGTCGGTTAAAAAAACGTTCGTTTAAAAGCACTGTCAAAACTAACGCGGGATCTCGTTATTTTGACAATGCAACGTTTGATCAACGTATAATCCAAATTAGAACGTCATAAATAACGTTTAGATTTTATTCGGTTTAGCTTTGGTTCAGATGTTCTCAATTACCGCAGTCGGGCCCCAGGTGTTCCCAAATAGCAGTTTAGCCGGAAGGAGAGGACGAGGAGGGGGCAACAAACTCTATCAAGTGACCACCGACATTAAACGAATAACAGTATAAGAAACCTACTAATATCTTTAAAAAACTTATTCAAGAACAAACGACACGATAGGACAGTAAAATTTAAAAAATGTATTCCCAAGCCTCAGGTCTGGCCCCAAGCTGATTCAATTACCATAACACATTTTGACATTTAGTCAAAAAAACAAATAAAACGTGTGCGTCTCGGGACGCCCGCCCGTCAGAAGTGATGCTTAAACTAATATAACTAGCGCTGTGGGTTATAATGAGAGAGGAGGAGCCTGCCTACCGCTGCCGTATGCGTGAAAGAAAGGGAAGCCAGACAGACTGGAACCGTAACGAAGTGTTTACCATCCCATTAGAAGTTATTACTTCAAAAAACAATAAAAATGTATTGAACTTTTTGTTTCATTTAAGGTTTACAAATCGGACTGTTACTCGATAATATCGAAGCCATCGTTCCGTTTACCGTATTACCGTTAAAATATCAACACGATTTAATTTATACCTACTATACTATTATAACATATATATATAATCTGCATGTATTTGTCTCAAGTCTGGGAATTTCTATGTATAATATGTATTGTATTTAAAACAATCAATATACAAGTAGTATATCAGTCATGTGGTATCCATAATACAAGCTCTGTTTACTTTGATATATAATGTGATTCTGTGATTCTGATTCTGTGATATATGTATAAATCATTATTATTGTTATTATTATCTTATATGTATTTACAAGTATATATAAGTATTCTATCAGTTATCTGGTTCCCATAGTATATACAACTTATGATTCGTTTCAGGCTAGATGGCGCTGTTTGTATCTACCAATTTTTCTATAAGTGGTTAGGTGATGACCGAACCTTTATTGTGACGTATTAACTACGTCACCTAATTTAGTCACTGACTCATACGAAGTAGACGATACGAGAAGTTCCGGTGTTAAGATAGTTTAGAGACAAAAGGTGCCAACAATGACGCTTTAACTGCGTCAAACAATGCAGAATTTCAACTATTTGCCAACTAGATAGTACTATTCAATATCGTCGTAAATCATTGAAGACACATTGTCTTATGTCACTGACATAAATGTTACTCTAGCACTCTTATTTAAAAGCAGACTCAACGACTCAACGATTCAACGAATGAGAGGAAACGGATAACGTCTGATTAAGCATTTTGTATCTTATTATAACGTAATAAAGGTCGATAGAAGCTTCCCTCGATGGAAAAAAGGTTCTTCGAAGAAAATGAATGCTATTTAAGCAATCCCTATAACAACACTTCCATTATTAATCCTAGTCTTACTAATAAATAAATATTGATGGACAATGCACACAACACCATCTAGCCCCAATCTAAGCATAGTTTATATTATGGTGACCAGTAGGGCGATTATGGAACTCTTGATACAATCAATGTCTATCAGTTTCGATTAGCAATCGGCATCAATGTCAATCAATCCATATACGATGTATTTAAATGCTTAGTAAAACACGGTTCCTACCACAATCGTACTTTGTAAATTGGTCGTGTTATAGTTTGACACCAACTTCACATTGTAACTGAAAGCTATTAGTATCAATGTTTTGATTGTATCAAAGTTCCATAAGGGGGGGGGGGGGGGATCGAATTCTCTCCTTACAGCTCAGACGGCAGAGCTACTACCAACTGAGTTGACAGGCCAGTCACTAATAATTGTAAATGTAAGTTATTTTTCGGTGTTTGTTGGTTACGAAGAATATTTATATAATAATGATAATGCCGGATATTTCACACAGCGTCATCTAGCCCCAAAGTAAGCAGAGCTTGTGTTATGGGTACGACAAGACTGATAATAAATAAATAATAAATAATCTCGGACATTTCACACAGCATCATCTGGCCCCAAAGTAAGCAGAGCTTGTGTTATCGGTACCACATGACTGATATACTACTTATATACTTTTTATTTTGTAAATACATACATATTATACATAGAAACAGCCAGACCAGAGACAAATACTTGCAGATCATACGAACATTTGTCCTACGAAGATAATCGAACCCGCAAAATTCTACGTCTCAGCGGGGTCTTGCCCCACTGCGCCACAGAGGTCGTCCATTTGCACAGTAATTAAGAGCATCCATCATTAATTCACTATAATAACATTTACGAAAAGACCACGACGACTTTTGACAATTACAAATCATGAGTTATTAATAAACTTGGATGCTCTTCATAATTTTACGATGTGATGATTCAGAATCAGAAATGGTGGCTTTAAACGGCTTTGAATTTCGCCTGTAATGCTCCTAAGTTACTGTATTAGACGATTCGTGGCGCAGTGGACCAAGGCTCTGCTGAGACGCAAAGGTTGCGGGTTCGATCCACGCCGTGGGACAAATGTTTGTACGATCTGCAAGTAATTGACCCGGATCATATAATATGTATGCATTGACGAAAAAAAGGTATATAAGTAGTATATCAGCCATTTGGTTTGCATAATACAAGCTCTGCTTTCTTTGGGTGTAGATGATCCTGTGTGAAACATTTAATTGCGTAATGAGGAATTTTGTACATTTGAAAAAAAGCATCCCAAAGGGTAGTAACACAGGTGAACAAATTATATTCAACTAAGTCGGTTTTTGTTTTTAGTTTTGAAAAGTTATGTAATTATATCTAACTAATATTATAAATCCAAAAGTAACTCAATTTGTCTGTCTGTTTGTTACGTTTTCACGCCTAAACCGCTGAACCGATATTGATGAAATTTGGTATAGATATAGATGGGAGAAGTACATAGGCTACTTTTATGTAGGTACCACGTTTGCGTAGCCGCGGGAATAAGCTAGTAATACATATTTTTATATACGTGACATTCGCGATTTTCATACAAACTTTAAATGGAGCATATTCCTTTTCAAAACATTCTTGAGTTGTACTATACATTTTGATAAACACGAGCTTTCTTCACGTAATATTTATTCGATGGAGGCACCGACGACAAACCGTGAACTCGAGCGGCAACTCACGGACCGCGGATCAAACTCACCCTGATGAAGATTCTCTAGATGAATCGAAACAGTGTCGGTGCCTCCATCGACAAAATAACACATGAGTAAAGCCCGTATTTATCAAAATGTATGTGCCACATTCACTTGCATAACGGTCAACTTTTGAGTAACTTCATAGAAGTATTAAATGGAAAGTTTCACGAGCGAAGCAGTGGGAGCAACTTGTTCATTATATAACCCAGTTTTCGATCCAGATGCGACGGCAAGGGCGTCATACCGTTTCGAGTCGAATCAAAACTGTTTTAGAGCAATTTCCTCCTTTATGACAAGTCCCATGTGCCGGGGAAAGTACATTCGCTATTTTTCTATTCCAGGCGATAGTACTATCGGGTTTGGGAAATGGTTATCGGAGAATCTTTATTAGAATCTTGATAGAAAAACGATTTATACAATTACAACCATTTTTCAACCGACTTCAAAAAAGAGGAGGTTCTCAATTCGACTGTTTTTTTTAAATGGTTTTTACCTCATAACTCCGTAATTTATGAACCGATTTAAAAAATCAGATATCATGTGAATGGATACTCTTCCTGATTGGTCCTATTTAAATTTCATGAAATCGTTAAGTTTTTCAATCAATAAAACTGAAAAAATATGTCATCCACTTGGAACGAAATTTTGATATTTTAGTTTTTTATACATGAAGTCAGTTGTCTTTTTAGTTTTTAATGCGTAATTATATAGTCCTCATTTAGTTACAGAAATTGAATACAGAAATGTAAATAGATTTTTTATAATATAAAATACTGACTTCGCACGAGTGCAATTTATAATGATATAACTTTTAAACTATTTTTATATTTATGGTTTTGAATATTCACACAAAACGGGATATTTACCATAATATGCGAGTCCTACAGCTTATTTTGACACAGTTGCATGCGCCATGATCACGAGATAAACTCAGTTAAGTTTATCTCGTGATGGCGCATGCTGAAATATTGGGAAGCAGAAAACCTTATATATGGAAAATATCCCGTTTTGAGTGAATATTCAAAACCGTAAATATAAAAATAGTTTAAAAGTTATATCATTATAAATTGCAAAATTATGTAGGTAATGATGAGTACTATACACATGTTGTCATTATATTATAATAGGGACCCGCCCCGGCTTCGCACGGGTGCAATGCTGATACTAAATATACTACAGCATGTCTTTATATACAACGTTATCTGAGAGATAGACATATACCATCGCGGACTTTTTTGTAGAACTTTTAAAGGTGTACAATACTGTAGTACACTATTTTGATCTATCTCGTAGGGTTCAGCCAGCGTTTGCAATGTAGGCGCAAAAAAATGTGTTTATTTACGACATCACATTAGAAACCTCTAAAATGATCAGTGTTTCTCTACTATATCCACTTCCGCCCGCGCTTCGGCTGTGCATAGACGTGTTTGTTGTCTAAGAATCAATTCACGTGCCTATATTAAACTCGTCTAGTTTCTTAAATGTGCAAGAAAATAGTTATGCCAGTGTTATAATAGGACTATAATAGCGTAACAATACCTACATCGAACATTCGCTAAAGTGTATATATGTTGTGCTCGTCTGGCTCGTGTCTCAAGACTCCTGGGAGGAAACTACCGTAGCAAGTAGGTAGCATGCATCGTACTCCTCCGACTACGCCAACTCCAACTATACAGGTAGAAGACAATATTATGCAGTCGGACTCCGACTCGACGACGTTTAGTGAAGCGGGTAGGGCTGATCGACCAAACACAATGACCCGGTACAAAAGAAGAAGGGACTTAATGGATGATACAATAAGCGGCTCTTTGAGTACACACAGAAACGAACTAATCAAACTGATTAACGAAAAGTTTAATGTGTTACACGCAGACATGATTGAACTGAAAAATCATAACATAGAAATATGCAAAAGTTTCGAGTTCATGTCCCAAAAATATGAAAAGATAAAGTCAAGGTATGGTATACTTGATAGAGAGACAATAGCAAGCAAAGAGTATATACAAGAGCTGGAAGAGAAAATAGAAAATTATGAAATAATCGGAGCACGTCCATTGAAATAAAAAATATTCCCAAAAAACAGGGTGAATCAAAAACAGACTTACCGGAGTTAACAATATGCCTGGCAAAGGCTCTTGATCTCGTTTTGCATAAGTCAGAGATCCAGGACGCCTATAGAGTAAACGTAAAGTCAAACGAAAATCCACCGATATTTGTAAAATTTACCACTGTCTTTCGCAAGAGTTTATAAAGAAGTCAAAAAAAGTTATGAAGAAGAACCACACCAAACTTGGGAATGAAATACGCAGCCTAGGCTACCCTATAACTCAGGTATATGTGGCAGAACACCTGACAGCTAAAACTCGCAGACTTTTTATGCTAGCAAGAGACTTTGCGAAGGGCAATGGCTTTCAATTCTGCTGGTGCTCGTACGGAAGAATGTTTCTGCGCAAGAGAGAAGGAGTCCCACATGTCTGGATCAAGGAAGAGAAACAGATGGAAGGCCTCAGGGCCCCGCAACAGGGCTCCAACTCTAACGTGTAAGGTTTTTGGGAGTGAATCCAAAATGCTGAGCACTAGATTCCTTTTCCATTTTTTTATGATTATGCCTGCTATATATTTAATAATATTTATTAAGTCAGCTATAATCTTAGATCTACATTTCAAAGTTCTATCACCACTTATTTTTATTACTATGCCCGTTTTATATTTACTAATATTTCTTAAGTTAACAGTATTCCTAGGAGTAGAACTCAAAGAACCACTACCACATGATATATTAAATTCAGAACAATTACGAGTATACGTTGGTCCCCTCAGAGAATTTGGGTTTAGTTTTGTTTATTTGCCTGTTTATCTTGCTGTCACACTTGTCAGTCTCCTATCAGGCATAGATGCCTAGGCCACAAAAATGTTTGAATTTTGTTCTTCTTTTGTATACCATTATGGTTATTAACATAGCGAATGAAATAGACAAGTATACTGTATCACAATCTTTTCAGTGTGATGCTGATAACGCTTGCCGCTTCTTAGATTTCTCTAATATGAAGCTTACGATCATATGTCAAAACATACGAAGTATTGGCCGTAACTTGCCGCAAATAGAAATGCTTTTATCTAGCTTGCAAATTGATGTCGACATTATAATTCTGACAGAGTGTTGGCTTTCTAGAGTGGATTTAATTCCAAAACTAAGTAAGTTCAAGGAAGTTGGCTCGAAACTGAACAGGACCCAAAATGAAGGAGTCGCTGTGTACGTCAGAAATGATATAGTATCTTTAGTGACAGAACCACTTACATACGAGTGTAACTGCCTTGTAGTTACCGTAGGGAAAGATACCGCTATAATTGCTATTTATAGACCACCGTCCTACCACTCTATGGATTCATTCTTTAACACCATGAATGATGTATTGAACTCCCTAAAATCTTATAAGAACATCATTTTCACAGGGGATATTAACATTAACATATCTAATACAGACCCAAGGGTTGATTGTGAAGACTACTTAAACCTGATGGCACATCATGGGCTTCTATCGGCTCACTCATTGCCAACTAGAGAGCATAGTGTACTTGACCATGTTTTCCTAAAAACTAAACTTTCCGCTACAACCCTTGTTTTTACAACTACTATAACAGATCATTACACCATTCTAATAAATCTCGGTAACCATTTAACGCCCAGAAATAGGTTTAACTTTCATCGTTTTATAAATTATGATAAAATTGCCTCTGATCTAGAGGAAAACGCCTTTGATGAAATACTGGCTACTGAAGATGTCAATGTAATGTCAAGGTAATGTTACTTGCATTACCTGGTACCACCACCCATTCTATGTATAGATACGTAGGTACATTAGGTACCTACGTATCTATACATAGAATGTTATTATTCCAAGTAGGACCTCGAAACAATTAATTTCCTATATTTTATGTAAATTAGATTATCTTACTTTCTTACTTTTGCTTTGTTTTTATTTTAGTTTTGTATCATGGTAGTAATTTCAAAATTTAACTAGTACCTACTGATTAATAGGGAGTCTAGGTTAGTAGGAAGTACTTACCTACATACCTATTAAGTAGTATTGTACATTTACCTATATGATTATATTGTTTAGCATGCAGGAACCATTTATTTTGCAGGATTTATTTATTTTATATTAGTTGTATTATTATATTGACATATAATGACTGTTACAAAGTTGAATGTAGTTAATTGAATGTAATTAGTTTTCAAATGAAAGTATATTTTAATATACCATCCTATTGTACAAAAACTGACCTGTAACCTGGTGTTATTAATAAATGATTGTATTGTATTGTATTTTATTGTATGCGGAATGTGATGAAAGTAAATTAAGCAAGACATGTATTTCAGGATCGTAGGAAATTATAAATAAATAAATAATCCCGGACATTTCACACAACATCATCTGGCCCCAAAGTAAGCAGAGCTTGTGTTATGGGTACCACATGACTGATATACTACTTATATACTTTTTTTTATAAATACATACATATTATTAGAAACACCCAGGCCCGAGACAAATACTTGCAGATCTTACAAACATTTGTCCCACGGCGGGAATCGAACCCGCAACCTTCTGCGTCTTAGCCGGGTATTAGCCAACTGCGCCACATAGGTCGTCATTATCTGTAGTCTCTGCGTATACCGTCGGGAAAAAGACATAATTTTATAAATGTAACAGTATGTATTGAAAATAAATATTGGAAGACATTACACGCAACACCGTCTAGCCCCAAACTAAGCCTAGCTTTTATTATGGTGACAAGATGACTGATAGAATACTTATAAATTTTTAACCGACTTCATCAAAAAGGAGGGAGATTCTCAATTCGTAGCAAAATATATATATTTTTTTTAAATTCACCGATTACTCGAAAACGCCCGAGCCGATTTGAAAATTTCTTTTTTTGTTTGAAAAGGTATCACAAGTGGTCCCATTTAAACTTTATCAAAATCGGTCAAGCTGAAATATCACCGAAAATCAAAAAATTGTGTAGATCGGTGATATTTTCGTGTACTTAGATACCTCGCTGTCTCATTGGAGCAGTGCGTTTATTTGGCCTACCCATATCATATACATACAAAATACACCTACATTCCACTAAAAATGTATTATATACTCAAATTTCATTCAATGAAGTCGGTAAAATACATACTTATGATACTTTATAACACCCAGACACAGAACAAACACCTATATTCGTAAGAGTCCGTAACGAGTCTCGTGACCGCACTATACAGGCATTTTACTCCCTGTGTGGGGAACGGTCACTTAGTACATATATACATATATATATTATATATATATATATATATATATATATCTAATATATATATATCATAGGAAAATTATGATGTAGTATTTATAGATAGTATTAATAAATAATTGAATTATAAGTGTAGTGGACTGACCTGTCAGCTCAGTTGGTTGTAACTTCGCTTTCTGCGCTGTAGGTTGAGGGTTCTATTCTTATGTAATAATTCATATTATGTAATAAATCCAATGAACGCAACACCATCTAGCCCCAAACTAAGCATAGCTTGTATTATGCTATGACAGATATAATACTGATATTTTAAAATACCACCTATAAGACCTAGCCACAGTACCGACCACTATGTTCATCACACAAATGTATGTCCTGGTAGGGAATCAGACCCACAACCTACTTCGCAGAAAGCAGGAATACAACCAACTGAGTTCTGAGGCCAGATTTTATGCGTTGTCCAATACGCGTTTGATATATTTCTTATCAAATAATGTATCCATCCAGTCAGCCGAGTCCATCGTTCTTGAATCGGAAGGAACTGCCAACAAGTCTCGTGCTCTCTGTTTTACGATTAACAACCTCCCACGTTTTTGATAATTATAGCATTTGTTAACTGACCATACCACATCACGACGTGGAAATGGACCAAGACAATGCACACAAACCCATCTAGTCCCAAACGAAGTATAGCTTGTATTATGGTGTCCTGATGACTGATAGAATCTATATAATATAAAACAAAGTCGTGTAAGTTACACTATTTATAACTCGAGAACGACGGGACCGATTTTTATGATTTTTTATTTATTGAATTTGTTTTTGCCTCAAATAGCAGAGTAGTTAATAAAGAGATAAAAAAGAGAAGGTGGTATATGTAGGTATTAAATAGGTACGAGGATTCAAAATAGTTCTTGTGATTTTATTAAACAAAAATCAGGCTATCAAGCATTAACAATCAGTTAGTATGCAGGGTGATCCCAGAAAACTGCTCGTTACTCTGGTGATCGCTCTGTGAACCAGCGTAAGCTTCTTTTTTTACTTTGTATCTTTTATATCATTATATTACTAACTCTCTTTTGTCATATTAATATGTGCTACTAACTATAGATCTAAGTTGTCCGAAAAATATTGAATTTGAATTAACACAATGTATATTAAGTAAATCCAAGCTCTCTTGGACCTCTTGGTGGTTCTGCGAACCTAGTACATGTTGCTATACAAGCAGAGTTTGTAATGGGACAAATAAGACTTTAAGATTCATTTGTCTTAGTTATAGCTATACTCTCAAATGGTGTAAGAAAACATCGTGTGGAATGTTTATAGAATCAATAAATTTGTAGAAATGACATTTCTAATGCACGAAATAAGCTTCTGAAGCGCACTTTAACCATTTCACCACACTGGTTCGAAATAACTAGTGACACGATAAGAAGAAGAAGAAGAAGAAGTAATCAATAAAGTCTCATTTGTCCTATCAATAGTACTAGAAATGAGACAAGTGAGAATGATCGCTGCTTAACTACAAGTCCACATCTGCTTTAGATCATCTAAACTGAATAAAAAGCCGACAAACACCAGTGTATCACACAATGTATACACTTTTACATGTTTGAGTGACTGCCAAAGATTTTAAGTCATGACCTCGCGGTTAAGCATGACTGAAAATTTAACGATACAATGTCTGGATTATGTGGATACGAGACGGCTTGTTTTGGTGTTGGAAAACATTGTTTACATCTTCGTGTAGTTCCTTACAGATCAACTAAGTTAAACGACGATGATAGCTTGTACTATGAGAAGCAGCACACTGATAGAATACTTATATATTTTTAAATATATACATAATATATAACACACAGACACAAAACTAACACCTATGTTCATCACACAAATGTTTATTCTGGGAGGGAATCGAACCGTCAACCTACAGCGCAGAAGGCAGAGCTACTACTGACTGAGCTGACAGAGGGCAGTCATTGGACTGATTGCTGTATTTACTGCATAATGACTTCAAAGTGTGCCGTAAATCTGACTATAAAAGCCGCTAGTCATTGACAGAGACTTTCCGGCCGAGTTCTAAGGCCATTTAAGAACGGTTTGATACGTGATGATGGTACGGAGCCTGATGATATGACTCTTGTCCCTTGGGAGATGGGTAGGCCATAGTATTGGATGCGTCGACACTCTCTGTCCTCATCCCATCTGTCAGGGACTTTAAACTCAAAGCCTTTTGGAGTCGAGACCCTGGGTCCTGGAGTCGAGACATGGGAAACAGGAGCCCACGCTTTCAAAATTAGTTCACGGCATCTGGTAGAAACATTGACCTAAGAACTGGCTCTTATCCGGCAATGCCGCCAGTGTTTTGGGGACGCTGCCCTCTGGCAGTGATTTGGATCCGTTAAGCTATCTATAGATCGTTTTGAGTGGTCCTTGAATAGCTCAACTGTTTTACATGTATTTGATATTAATATGCACATTTTAAAAAAAACGTATTTTATCAGATATCACAGTCTTGTCTGTCATTAAGAGAGTGAAGCGCTCGTGGCAGCGCTAGATTAGTCTTCCTTAACATAGCAATGAAGTTATGCAACGTTCTGTGAGGTCTGTATCTGGATGAGTGACTGCAGTATTACTTTAATGTGAACGTCTATGCTTAGAGCTGTCGGTCCCAGTATTTCTAGCTGTAGGACCATGAGGGAGGGCTATCGGCGGCCTATTCATTTGGTTATTAGAGGCCACCGGCTTATACAAAATTAGTATTGAGAGAGTAATAGCGTAGGTCGTAATAAATTATTTCAGGGCGGTCATTAGATTCCGACCGTGAGATCATCGCGATAGTCTGTTCAATAAGAGTAGAGTCGTGATACATTGAATTTTGTATCGTATACCATTGACATAGATGTCATCCCACGACTCAGTTCTTCTCAACGGCTATAATAAATCATTGCCTCATTGGGTCTCCTTTCCTGGTGTTCTGCGTGACTGCGCGAACTTGATACGAAAGCTATTTTGAAATTGGCAATGCAGTTCTGTATGTGATTTCATTATTTGATGCTTTATTTGATGAGTTTACATATAAATAAACTAGCGACCCGCCCCGGCTTCGCACGGGTGCAATGCTGATACTAATTATACTACAGAATGGTTATCCCTAAGAGATAGACATATACCATCGCGGTATTTTTTGTAGACCTTTTGAGGATGTACAATACTGTAGCACATTATTTTGATCTATATCGTAGGGTTCAAACAGCGTTTGCAATGTTAGCGCAAATATATGAGTTTATTTACGACACCACATTGGAAACCTCTAAAATTATCAGTGTTTTACTATATTATGTATGTATTATACATATAAACCTTAATCTTGAATCACTCTATCAATTAAAAAAACTGCATTAAAATCAGATGCATAGTTTTAAAGATCTAAGCATACATAGGGACAGACAGACAGCGGGAAGCGACTTTGTTTTATACTATGTAATGATAATACTGGATATTTTATACAGGATCATCCAACCTTAAAGAAAGCAGAGTTTGTGTTATGGTGCCACATGACTGATACACTATAAATACACTTTTTTTGTAAACCAAGACCTAAGGAAATTATTTGCATATTAAACCCACAACTTTCTGCACCTAAGACGAACTCGACAAAGGTCGTCAAAACATGAATGGTGATGGACTTGCAACTTGGTGGTAGATCTGAAGAGTTTATCCGTCTTGGTGGGGTGGATACCCCCACAATAAGAATGATTTGCCCTCAGACAGTTAACTGACACATTTGAAATGTATAAACTCTCTTGTATTCGTCTTTCATAGTTAACGTAGTTATAAGATGGATAATGCAAAAAAGCACTAGGACCAGGACTAGTTTCTTGCCAGTTCTTCCCGGGCTTGGGTTAGGAGGAATTGGCACCTAGTAAGACGTTTCAAAGTGATCCTTGTGATTGTAATGAATAAATTATCTTTTGACTTGAGTTTGACAATGCCAGATATTATGTATGCATGTATTTAGGTTCCAAGGGCACTGGAGCAAGTGAAATATCTATAATAACTAATTAGACATATATGTTTAAGGGTGGGTAGGTCCGTTTGTTACTTCTGGTATTGCAGACGCTCATAGGGTAAGATAACCACTTACCATCAGGTGGGCCGTAGGCTTATTTGCTGGTGCGGTTGTATAAAATACAAACTACTGCAGAAATGTGAGCATGTATCATATATAAAGTACTTATCGAAAGGCCTATGGCTAGCTCCTTAGATAACCTCGAAGATCCAAGTATTTCTCTTCTAAATCTACAAAGACTGGACATTACAGTCATAAGCTTTATGCTTTGGGTATTGTGGTACCGTGGTAGCTACCTCGTACTATGGGACTCTAGTGTGGGTTCGGGTATTATTATGTTCGACGAAACGTGATCTTACGATAAGCGAATTTGAATTCAAAGTCTCAAGCATTTTGATTCAAATTCGTTTAGTAGTTAACTACTTACATAGTAATTATCGCGTATTACCCTTAATTTTTTTTATTTATTCCAGGCGTCTCTCGTACATGCGAATATACGCATTTGAGTAATATAAACGTTTTTGAATAAAACTTACTTTATAGACGGACGCCTTAATTTTAGTTAATATAATGTAACAATTTATTATTTATTATTATCAGCCCACACTGTCCCACTGCTGGGCAAAGACCTCTGCCTATTCATCCCTCTCCTGCGCTAAGACTGTCCAGTCGGCGCGTCCTGTTGGCGAGCTCGTCCCTCCATCTGGTTCGCGGTCTACCGCGACGTCGTCGTACCGTATCAGGGCACCACTCCGTGGTCAGATTGGCCCACTGGTCTCTCGACATGCGGCAGACATGACTAGCCCAGTCCCATTTGAGCTTGGCGGCTTTTGTCGCTATATCGGCGATCTGTGTTCTTGAGCGCAGCTCGATGTTGCGAATCCATCGCTATTCGCTTTACTCCGAGGATGCTGCGCTCCATCGCATGTTGGCAAACCTTGAGCTTATACTTTTGGATGTTGGTCAAAGACCAGGTCTGCGCACCATATGTGAGAACGGGGAGGATGCATACGTCCATCAATTTGCGCTTGAGAGTTAGAGGAAGGTTTCATTTCATCAAGTAGCCCATGGACCAATATTGTTTACAAATTGTCTATCAAACCTACTATTACCATATTACCATAGACAAAAAAAGGTTTGAATATGTTGTAGTTTTGCTACAATAAGCTAATTAAATATTGGCAATATAAATTCAATTTCAATGTGATTGTTTTGAGTTTGAATTTGAATTCCAGTCTACAGGTCGTATCAGTCTCATAAATCTTAATTTATTAGTACCTACGCTTATTAAATTTGAATGACATTAACAGCTTCAATCAGCGAGGTAATAACCTGAACCGTTTAAACCAGAGATAATATTTCACGGAGAAATTCAGATTTACCCGGAATGCCATTTTACCAAAATACGCGACTCGTGTCTCATAAAACTAGATATAAATAGAAACCAGATACATAATATTGAACTTAAAGTTTCTATTTCAAGAGCATTTGACGTTAGCTGCCAGCTGATTTTGACAGTTCGCTGACACGCGCAAATATGGCGGACGTCAATGAATGGAATGCGGAATGACGACATTTTACATAGCTACAACTATTTGATATATTATTCCATCGATCTGTTGACGCGGTTATTTTCGTGCAATGTATTCAATCGTCTAAATATTTGTCTAGACAAATTCGTTGGCAAATAAATTGCGGCGGAAATTTCCGAGTTGTGAATGAGATTTTAGGGTTTTAATGATTATAAAACAAAGAATGACATTAATTTTATAATGTGACAAATCCTTTGAAACTTATAGCGATAAAACCGAAATTGTCTTACTGACGGCTGAATATATCGTTAAAGTTTTATGATCAATTCATTTCTGAAGCGTGGAGTACTTGAAAAAATCAAAGACATCTCAATTGTTTAAAGCAGTGACACTAAAAATATAATAACACGGTCAGTGGTTTTTGTTTTTATCGGTCTTGTTTTTATTTTAACGTAAAAATATATATTTTACCAAAATACTTTTGCAACGTTATTTAACCTCGGACACGAAAACTTACACTTGCCTAAGTTTAATAGTTAAAAAGTTCCCATACAAATATCGACACCCCATTTTACCCCTTTGTAAGACTTATTTTGAGAAATCCTGAAACACGTGTCCGTTTATTTTGCATTTTAATTATCCAAATCAAGTTTCAAGCAAATCGCAAACGAAGCAAACTACGCGTTAAAAAGTTTTATACGTTTGATTTCACCCCTTAGGGATTGTATTTAAAAAAAACCCCGCCTTAGTAGGTGGTTATCCTATAAAATGAAGCTACCTTCCAAATTTCAGCTTTCTAGCTTCAGCGGTTTCGGCTTAAGCTCTTTTATAAGTATATTTGATAATATAGGTGCATAAAGAAAGCTGTAGCGATGACGATAAGACAGTTCCTGTAGCTTTATGTGGCATGTCGTCACATCCAGTTCAATTTCTAAGAATCTCTTTAGCAAAACAAGACGTAATCGAAGAAGAATGACACATTTTTCTGTACGTATCTGTTTAAATTTATTGCTATCTTTATTTAATAATATAATAATGAGAAGGGTAGAAGATAGAACATTATTTATTGGGTTCCGAAAGGAAAAAAAGGATCCATTTTTAAAATGAAACCGAGCGAGTCTTTGAGAAAACATTCAAAGAAATTAATACTCTCACAATAGCTTAACAATATGAAATTATGTTATATGAAAATTTGTTATATACTCATAAAAATAGAGATGGGTTTCAGCAAATTAGTGATCTTCAAAGAATCAATACTAGGAACAAAAACAAATTATACATACCTAGGTTTCAACTAGAAAAGTAAATGTCCTTTATGGGGAACACGGTGCGCTTCTATAATAAACTTCCTGAAAATGCAAATAAACTACCTATTAAGAAATTTAAAGCTTACATAAAGGATAGTCTTTTGAATAAAGCTTATTATAATAGGTATAAACGCCTATATTATTGATAAGAATGTATGGCCTCATGTTGCTCTGCCCTCAGACAGTTAACTGACAGATTTCAAATGCATTAACTCTCTTGTATTAGTTTTTCGTAGTTAAGCTAGTTATAAGATTGATATAATACAAAAAAGCGCTAGGACCAGGAGTTTCTTGCCAGTTCTCGGGCTTGGGTTAGGAGGATTTGGCACCTAGGTAATAACCTGAACCGTTTAAACCAGAGATAATATTTCACGGAGAAATTCAGATTTACCCGGAATGCCATTTTACCAAAATACGCGACTCGTGTCTCATAAAACTAGATATAAATAGAAACCAGATACATAATATTGAACTTAAAGTTTCTATTTCAAGAGCATTTGACGTTAGCTGCCAGCTGATTTTGACAGTTCGCTGACACGCGCAAATATGGCGGACGTCAATGAATGGAATGCGGAATGACGACATTTTACATAGCTACAACTATTTGATATATTATTCCATCGATCTGTTGACGCGGTTATTTTCGTGCAATGTATTCAATCGTCTAAATATTTGTCTAGACAAATTCGTTGGCAAATAAATTGCGGCGGAAATTTCCGAGTTGTGAATGAGATTTTAGGGTTTTAATGATTATAAAACAAAGAATGACATTAATTTTATAATGTGACAAATCCTTTGAAACTTATAGCGATAAAACCGAAATTGTCTTACTGACGGCTGAATATATCGTTAAAGTTTTATGATCAATTCATTTCTGAAGCGTGGAGTACTTGAAAAAATCAAAGACATCTCAATTGTTTAAAGCAGTGACACTAAAAATATAATAACACGGTCAGTGGTTTTTGTTTTTATCGGTCTTGTTTTTATTTTAACGTAAAAATATATATTTTACCAAAATACTTTTGCAACGTTATTTAACCTCGGACACGAAAACTTACACTTGCCTAAGTTTAATAGTTAAAAAGTTCCCATACAAATATCGACACCCCATTTTACCCCTTTGTAAGACTTATTTTGAGAAATCCTGAAACACGTGTCCGTTTATTTTGCATTTTAATTATCCAAATCAAGTTTCAAGCAAATCGCAAACGAAGCAAACTACGCGTTAAAAAGTTTTATACGTTTGATTTCACCCCTTAGGGATTGTATTTAAAAAAAACCCCGCCTTAGTAGGTGGTTATCCTATAAAATGAAGCTACCTTCCAAATTTCAGCTTTCTAGCTTCAGCGGTTTCGGCTTAAGCTCTTTTATAAGTATATTTGATAATATAGGTGCATAAAGAAAGCTGTAGCGATGACGATAAGACAGTTCCTGTAGCTTTATGTGGCATGTCGTCACATCCAGTTCAATTTCTAAGAATCTCTTTAGCAAAACAAGACGTAATCGAAGAAGAATGACACATTTTTCTGTACGTATCTGTTTAAATTTATTGCTATCTTTATTTAATAATATAATAATGAGAAGGGTAGAAGATAGAACATTATTTATTGGGTTCCGAAAGGAAAAAAAGGATCCATTTTTAAAATGAAACCGAGCGAGTCTTTGAGAAAACATTCAAAGAAATTAATACTCTCACAATAGCTTAACAATATGAAATTATGTTATATGAAAATTTGTTATATACTCATAAAAATAGAGATGGGTTTCAGCAAATTAGTGATCTTCAAAGAATCAATACTAGGAACAAAAACAAATTATACATACCTAGGTTTCAACTAGAAAAGTAAATGTCCTTTATGGGGAACACGGTGCGCTTCTATAATAAACTTCCTGAAAATGCAAATAAACTACCTATTAAGAAATTTAAAGCTTACATAAAGGATAGTCTTTTGAATAAAGCTTATTATAATAGGTATAAACGCCTATATTATTGATAAGAATGTATGGCCTCATGTTGCTCTGCCCTCAGACAGTTAACTGACAGATTTCAAATGCATTAACTCTCTTGTATTAGTTTTTCGTAGTTAAGCTAGTTATAAGATTGATATAATACAAAAAAGCGCTAGGACCAGGAGTTTCTTGCCAGTTCTCGGGCTTGGGTTAGGAGGATTTGGCACCTAAATTCGACTAGTATATAAGACGTTTCAAAGTGATCCTTGTGTTGAAATAATATATTTTTTACTTTGACTTTGCAAGTGCACGAAAGGGACTGAGAAAAGGGGTTCCGAAGTCCACAAGGAACCCTTATAGTTTCACTATGTTCGTCTGTCTGTCTGTCTGTTTGCTATGCGAATTAGATGGTGTTTATAATTGGTTTAGGACCAGACCACTAGTCATTCGTGACCTTATTTCTTGCCGGATTCTCCTTGAACTGGGGTTAGGAGGAACCGGCACCTAGATTCACTAACATTTAAGCAGACCCTTCAAAGTGGTCCTTGTGATTTTATTGAATAGATAGATAGAGAGATAAAAACATTATTCACAACATTACACAGACACAAAATAAGGTACAAAATTAAATACTAAACTTAAGAGTGAACAAGTCGATTATCTTTCCATACAAACGTCGAAGGGTGATCACACCACCGTCTGATGATAAACAACCAAAACTAAAAGTGATATAAATTTGTCTTGTCATAATCTATGCTTAATCTATCAATACAGAATTGTAAAAATAATATGGGTTTGAAAGATACAAGACTCAAAAAAAATCGTTTTTCATCACTGATTTTAGCGAAACTTTAGGTGTGAATAAATAACAAACGGAGTACGCAAACTAAAAAAATATTCCGATACAAGCATAGATTATTTATTCAAGAGCTCAAATAACTTTTTTTTTTATAAATACATTCAGTAGTTTTTTCATTATAACCCTTGAGCCAAAGGTCTATTCATTATTTTTAGGCAATCTTTTTATTTAGAAATCATAATCAGATTAATCTGATCATATGACTCGAAATTATAATCACGCTATCTCCTTACTCCTCATCTCTATCCTTGGTGCACGTCTATCCTTTTCTCACACTAAGCTAGGTGAAATAGCATGCATTTTAGCTGCGAGTTTGTGCCGCTGACTTGTGTATCCTTAAATACTGTAATAAAACACCGGTGGCTGTGTACAGACTGATATTTTTATTCAGTAACCTGCCTACCCACATTATAATATAATTATTCTCGGAACACATTTATACAATAGCACGATACACAACATCTTTCCCTATAAAGAAAATGAGTTGGGATCTATATTATGGAATATAATAACTAAGTTTTCCTCTAAACCGCTTTACCGTATAAAATAATTTAGGATACAAAACATGCATTAAATAAAATTTTGTACTTATTCTTGTTTCATAAGGAATTTGAGAAACACATTAATTCAAATAATATAAAGTAAATATCTAACTAGAAAGGCTTATACAATAATAATCATTAGGTAGGTAGATAAGTGACATATTAAATATGGCATTCATACTAAAATATAACATTACCGTTTAGCTACCAAACCTTTCAACATATGTACACCTATTTATATTATATATACATTTACACAGAACGATAATGATAAATGGGAATCCAGGCTAGTGCAGATTATGGATTCTTTTCTTTGCCTCACGTGCAGCTACCCTCTCAGTACGGTCTGTTGACCCAGTAGGCGCTAAGTCAATTGGATTGGCAATTGTTTTAGTTGGGACCGCATAATCATTTGAACCATCTTCAGGATCATCGTATACATTATTATCACTATCATCACTATCATTCTTCTCAACCACACTATAATTGACCTTATCATCAGCCGGAGATGCCCCATTTATGTTTATTAAGTGTCTACGATTACGTCGATAGACCCTACCTGAATGATCTTTTACAAAATAAGACCGCGGTTCAGGCGCCGGACCCGTAACACGTACCTCTCGCCTTCTGTTTCCGTCAACCACAACCACTTCATCACCTGCGTTGAGAGCCGGCAGTACCCGTGAACTAGCATCGTAACGGCACTTTACACTAGCTTGCTTACTTATTATATTCTGATAGTCCGTGGTATTGTCCCTAGCTGGACTAAGTTTTTTCACATGAATCGGCAAACGCGTGTTAAGATTCCTACTCATTAGAAGTTCTGCCGGACTCGCGATACCGTCCCTCGGAGCAGTTCTGTAGTTTAAAGGACTTAAATAAAAATCGGTACCATCGTCCAATGATTTCTTTAATAGAGTTTTTATCGTTCGCACATCGAATGGGCGTTCAGAGCACGCCCATTCGATTGAGCATAGTTAGGGGACGATTTTGTATGATCAAAAGCCTATGAGTTAACAAAGTTCTGAAATTCTTTCGAGGCATATGCCGGACCATTATCCGTAATCAACTCGTGTGGTATACCATGACGCGCGAATTGGTCTTTCATAGCCTTAATTACACTTTTAGAAGTTATACTAGTTAGGGGACACACTTCAACGTAGTTTGAGAAATAATCTACTAGTATTAAGATATATATTTTTATATATTAAAATAATACGGCGCTGCGGCTGCGTGCGCCCAGCGACTACTTGAGCGCGCGCCGCCGCCCCGCCATGCTGAAGGTGCCCAATTGTAGGACCAACCTACTTAAGTTTGCCCCCATGTCACTTGCTATATATTTACTTAATATCCTGTCTGAAAACAGCGTTGATATGTTTTACTAAAACCTACCGAAAATCATGGAAATGGCACAGCTTGTGATAGAAATGAATTGTTTTTAGATGAATAATTTATAACTTGTTTTTACATTATAAAACGTAAGTACCTATATGTGTAGATCTAGCACCGCGTTAGGGTTAAAAAAAAACCTGTTATGATGTTATGATTAATTGATAAATAAATAAATAAATATTCGAATATATCGGAGCCAATTTTTATCCACGGCAGGCTAGGTATTTCATGAACGATCAATGGCTACCGCTGCGGCATCGCGGCGTGCCGAACGCACACTCGACACCGACGCACCGCGTGCTCGATGTCGTGCGACATGCCCGGCCAGTACATTACTTCCCGCGCGCGCCTTTTACACCTATCTATACCTAGATGGCCTTCATGCACTCTTAAAAACATAGCAGCCCGCAAATCTTCCGGAATGAACACCAAGTCATTTTTGAACAAAACGCCATCATAGTACTCAAGGACATGTGAGATCATTGTGGGAACAGTAATTTTCTCATCACTTAATGACACATTTTTAATTAAAAAACAGGACTGACTCTGTACTTCGTCCGACACTTTTTCATGCATTAATTCTGGGAGTGGAGCACGTGAAAGTGCGTCCGCTATAAACATATATTTTCCTGGCTTGTACATGACGGAAAAGTCGTATCTTGGACGCGGAGCATCATACGCTGCAACCTGGCCGGTACGGCATTTAAATATTTTTTAAATAGCGCTTCGAGTGGTTTATGGTCTGTTTCTACCAGTACATCGCTTTTCCCATATACATATTGGTGAAATCTTTCGAGCGCGAACACTATAGCCAACATCTCTTTCTCTATTTGGGCGTATCGCTGTTGAGTTTCTGTTAGAGTAAGGGAGGCAAATTCCACCGGACGACCATTTTGTGACAGTACCGTCCCGAGCGCGTGCGAGCTAGCGTCCACCGATACCACGGCTGGATCGTCCGGCGCAAATAACGTCAGCACAGGCGCGTTACACAAATCTGACTTTAATTTGTTTACTACTTCATCCTCACATGCTCCCCAATGCCAATCATTATCTTTCTTTAACAAATTCCTAAGCGGAGTAGCCTTTTCGGAAAAGTTAGGAATAAACATACATAAGAAATTTACCATTCCCAAAAACCTTTGCAATTCCTGTCTGTTTTGTGGAATTGGCATTTCTTTAATGGCTTTCGATTTACATTCGTCAATTTCATCCCTACCGCGCTGAACTTATGTCCCAAATACGTAACCTCAGAGACTTTGAACTCACATTTATCCCGATTAAACTTTATACCTACTTGTCTAGTTCTCTCCATTAATCGTTTCAAGCGCTCATCATGCTCAGTTTCATTCAAACCCCATACAATAATATCATCGACAAATGAGTCCACCCCTTCTAGCCCTTCAAGCAGTTGTTTTACCCTTGAGTGGAAAACCTCTGAAGCTGAATTAATCCCATAAGGAAGCCGTAAGTACTGGAATCGTCCGAATTGCGTCCCGAATGTACACAAGTCTGCACTATCATCATCCAAAGATATCATCCAAAAACCAGATCTAGCATCCAACTTACTAAAACAATTTGCTCCTTTCAACTGCGTAGCTATTTCCATTAGAGTGGGCAATGGAAAATGTTGGCGACATATGACTTTATTGAGGGGTCGCGGATCTAAACAAACTCTAATGTTACCATCTTTTTTAGCCGCTACCACAATAGCATTCACCCAAGGAGTGGGATGAGTCACTTTTCTTATCACACCCAACTCCTGCATGCGTTCAAGTTCCGTCTGTAACTTACCCCTCAGACAAATAGGTATTTTCCTAACAGGGCAGATGCACGGAGATGAGTCTTTCTCTATAGGTATTGTATAATACCCAGGCAGACACCCGAGACCTTCAAACAGATCACGATAATTATTAATATTTAAACTAAATACCCGCAGCACTAGTTTTATTTCCTCCACAGCATATTTACCTAAAATGCTTTCGCCATAATGATCAGAAACTACAAAATTCAAGCAATACTCTTTGTTTTTATACATCCATTTCAAAACACACGACCCGACAATAGGCAATAAGCTTCCACAATATGACATAGCTCTCGGTTTAACCGGGTTCAAATCGTTCAATCTAAATCCTAACTTTAGGTAATTATACTTAGAGATAACATTTAAATCAGCGCCGGTATCTAACTTGAACACATGTTTTGTCATATTATCTAATAGGGTTAAAGTCTCATACCATTTGTCCTGGGATCGTGAATCATTTGGAGCTCCCACTGAAAAGATAAAATACAAATCGTCTTCTTGCTCCTCCTGTACCTGATACACCTTATTCGATCTGTTCACTGTACACATTTTCCTATAGTGACCTTTATTACCGCACAAAAAGCACCTCACATTTCTCGCCGGGCATCGAAACCCGCCGTCACAATAGGAACTCGAACACGCCGCGCACACATGATCACGCGCCGACTGCTGTGTCCTCGCTGTGTCCCCGCTGCCGCTGCCGCTGGCACCAGCGTGCCAGGCCCGCGCGCCGCCGCCGACGCCGCCGACGATGCCGCGCAAACCACCAATGCCCCCGCGCCAGCGTTGCCACGCCCAGCCGCCGCCACCTCCCGCTCCTCGCGAATTCCACACGACATCCACCGACGCGCCTTTTGACTCTGACTTTATGCCTTCTATTTTACGGCCCTCCTCGTTAGAAATTTCGTTAGATTGACATATGACAATAGCCTTTTCGAGTGTGAGCTGATCACTACGTAATAACCTGTCGCGCACGGTGCTTTCTCGTACGCCACACATCGCGATCACGATCGCGAATCAAGTTTTCGAACTCGCATTGCTGGCTCAGGAGTTTCAAGGCTGTCACATACTCATCGATACTTTCTCCTTCTTGTTTTCTTTTAAAAAATTTGAACCTCACCATCGTGGTATTGGGTTTTGTTCCAAAATGGCCGTTGTATTTTTCAATGAGTTTATCTATGTCATCCCGATCACTCTCCGTACTAAATTTGAAAGTGAGGAATACGTCGTACCCTTCGGGACCGATTAAGTTGATTAACAAACTAGCTTGCATATCCTTCGATTGTTTATAAACTCCCGACGCCTTCAGAAATACTTGAAATTGTTTGAGCCATTTTCGCCACGCCTCAGCGCGATTTGCCGGACCTCCATCTAACTTTAATTCAGCCGGCGGACGCGCATGTTCCATGGTTAATTCGATTCACGTAATCTGAATAACTTTGTGTTTTAAAACCCAACTTTTGCACTTTAGACTGGTTTTATATCGAATTTTAACTTTAACCGCTGTCACCATGTAATAAAACACCGGTGGCTGTGTACAGACTGATATTTTTATTCAGAAACCTGCCTACCCACATTATATTCTCGGAACACATTTATACAATAGCACGATACACAACAACTACTTAAACTAAAAGACAAAAAAATAGGTACACGAATTTTAAATAACACAAAAAGTTGCTAAGAAGCAAGGTAGGTGCAAGGAGGTCTGTGTGGTAGGTATAATAAAGAATGTGTTGTATTTGTATTTGTATTAACTTAGGAAGCCATTCGCTTGGGCAATTTATTTAAAGCAATATACAATTTTGTACATACAGGTATTAGTATTCTTTTACGCCACGTGATTATTTATGTGATTGTTAAAGTTCGGTAGAATTTATAATTAAAAAAAAATACTCATCAATTGACAACATCTGTGGCGTAGTGGGTCAATGTCCGACTAAGGCGCAGAAGGTTGCGGGTTCGATTCTCAGAAACACCCAGACCCGAGACGAATACTTGCAGATCATACAAACATTTGTCCCGCGGCGGGAATCGATACGCAACCTTTTGCGTCTCAGCAGGACCTAAGTCCGGTGCGCCACAGAGGTTGTCAAATATACAATACATAAATATGTATGTAGTAGTATTATTATAGTATTATAATGTCATGTGGTACCCATGATTCGACGGATTGAATAACGGGCCCACTACCATTTCACCAACAGTGTTCTTTCAGAATACTTAACATAGGTGTTTCTATGTGCAATACGTATATGTTTACAAAAAAAAAATTAAGTACCTATAAGTAGTATATCAGTCATGTGGTACCCATAACACAAGCTCTGCTTACTTTGGGGGCAGATGGTGCTTTGTGAAATGTCCAGGATTAAGTATTTATTTATTGTTAAATGACGAAATCACGGAGGACATTCGAACTCAACTTCAAGTCTGTTTTAGATAGATTATATTTTGTAGTTTGAAATTAAAACAAAGAAAAATAAACACTTGTAAGGGTAAAAAAATAAGGGTGATTAATTCATCACCCGCTGACTTTTCTTCTGTAATCCGATTCTCTTGAAACTTTGCACACATATATGTTGTTCTGATGACACTACTACACGAAGGAGACCTGAAGCTGATCTGATGGAGACGGAAGATAAATATTTGTCTGTTTTTTTATAACATATTATGTAGGTACAATTACATTCTGAAACGCAGAAGGATGCGCCCGCCGCGGGACAAATGTTTTTATGAACTGCAGGTATTTGTCTCGGGTCTGACTGTTTTTATGTATAGATATGTTTATAAAAAAAGCGGCCAAGTGCGAGTCGGACTCGCCCACGAAAGGTTCCGAAGCAGCAAGTAACATAATATAAAAGTTCATGTAGTTCGTTGTAACTTTGATTGATGTTTTAATAATAGTGTATTTTTTTAAATTAAGTTATTGATAAATAAATATAATAATTAGGTACGTAAATGATGGGATTTAGATCTAACTATATGCTAGCCCATATAGGCTTGTGATAGCTAAACAAGCTAATATATATTCCAGTTCGACAAGAAGTATTTCCAAAAATATTATCAATTTGTGTGCCTCCTCGCGTAGTTGGACAAGGTGGTAATAACGTCCTGTATCCAGCGTTCTGCATGAATGACAGTATACAATTGTCTTTTAAAAAATCTTCGTTGAAGTCTCCAAAAATAATATTGGCTTATTGTTGTTGCAAAAAACATTTTTGTTTATGAACTCCATGAAAGTTTTGTTTATACATCTGGGCGATACGGATCAAGCCACGCCCAGCGCGAATTATAATTATTATTTACAATGTGTTGCACCTATTACAGATTTATTATTAGAAAATGTTTATGAAATTATTATTTTTTTATTGTATTAATATATTATATTTGAGTTGATTGAATGAAAGGTATATTGCGGTTTACGATTTATGACGTATTAAAAAAAACTACTTACTAGATCTCGTTCAAACCAATTTTCTCTGAAAGTTTGCATGGTATATATATTACTTAGTTTTATCATTCTCTTATTTTAGAAGTTACAGGGGGGGGGCACATTTTACCATTTTTGAAGTGTCTCTCCCGCAAACTATTCAGTTTAGAAAAAAAATGATATTAGAAACCTCAATATCATTTTTAAGACCTATCCATAGATACCTCACACGTATGGGTTTGATGAAAAAAATTTGTTGAGTTTCAGTTCTATGTATGGGGAACCCCCAAAATTTATTGTTTTTTTTTTCTATTTTTGTGTGAAAATCTTAATGCGGTTCACAGAATACATCTACTTATCAAGTTTTAACAGTATAGTTCTTATAGTTTCGGAAAAAAATGGCTGTGACATACAGACATACGGACGGACAGACATACATGACGAATCATTAACATTCCGTTCCGTTTTTGCCATTTACTACGGAACCCTAAAAATATACAAGTTGTATAAAAGTCACGTGGTACCCATAACACAAACTTACTTTTGGGGCCTATGATGTTGTGTGAAATGTCTGACATTATTATGATCTTAGAAACGCCATTTTAGTGACCATAATGAGATGAATAACCAATGAGAAGCGGTTATGTTTAATCAACGGTAAATAGATACAAATTATAATTCAAGTTTAAATAGTTGTGTACTAATGATGTTAGGGTCTTTTGTTCGGCCAATCACATCAACCGTTAATGATCTTTTGTTGTATTGTTTAGTGTTTTCATTTGTTCGTTACTATTTATGTTGGGCTTAGATTGCATTGTGTCTACATGTACCATTGTAGGTGTTCAATGTAGTGTGATTAGTGAATAAGTCCTTTATGGGGAACACGGTGCGCTATATTGAGTTTTTTAGTTATAGCCAATTGACGACCTCTGTAGCGTAGTGGGCTTAAGTCCGGCTGGGACGCAGAAGGTTGCGGGTTCGATTCCCGCCGCGGGACAAATGTTTGTATGATCTGCAAGTATTTGTCTCGGGTCTGGGTGTTTCTATGTATAATATGTATGTATTTATAAAAATAAAAAAAATATATAAGTAGTAAGTATATCAGTCTTGTGGTACCCATAACACAAGCTCTGCTTACTTTGGGGCCAGATGATGTTGTGTGAAATGTCCGGATTATTTATTTATTATTTATTTATTTATAATTATAGTTAGCACATTATATGTGGTACACTCATGGCGTGTGGCAGAAGCTGCTGCGCTACTCACGATGGCACCACTGAATACCAGCGATACAGCAGCCTTCACACTTCTGTATCATATGCTGAGTGGTAGCCTTTTTTCGTCACGGTATATACTCGTAGACTACTTTAATTAATTAATTTATATAACATTTTGTGGAGTTGTAATTACGTTTATTTAATGTTTTATAATTTATTATTAAAAAAAAAAGGTTACTAAAATTTATTTTGGTATACATTTTATTTAATAACATTTATGGAGTAAAGAGAAATTTATAGCTAATTCTGAACATTTTTAGTAGTTTCCTTGTTTTGAATGGGTTTTTTTGTATATATTACATATTCCTAAATTCCTAGGCCGTTTTTCACTAACATCTATTTCAGAGATATTATTATTTGCAACTAAGCAAATGAAAAATATATGGATGAGAGAGAGTGGACTCAAAGGCTGATATGATAGTACAGTAGTTCGATCCATGAGTTTGAAAAAGAGTCGTCACGAATTTTATTAAAATAGATGTGTATTTAATTCATAAATTACAGTCGAAATGTAATAGTCCCCTTAGGACATTTTAAGCTTACATAAAGGTTAGTCTTGTGAAGAAAGCGTATTACTTTATTATTGACTAGCTGACCCGGCAAACGTAGTTTTGCCATATATATGTTTCGTAAAAAAAATATTTTTTTTTCATAAAAATTATCCTATGTTACTTCTAATACCTCCAAGAATATGTGTACAAAATTTCATGATGAACGATTAAGTAGTTTTCGCGTGAAAGTGTAACGAACAAACTTACATTCACATTTATAACATTAGTAGGATAAGAATGCATGGCCTCGTGTTGCTCTGCCCTCAGACAGTTACCTGACAGATTTGCAAGCATATAAACAACTGTAAATAAGCTTCATATTTATCAAACGAGTATCAAAAAACTGTTCAGTAACCTCCTAATGAAAGAAAGAGTTTGAAAAGTTTGAAAGAGTTATCCAACGATGGAATAGCAAGATAAAAAAAAAAAACTTTGATTAAAATATTTAATACTAGCTGTGCCCCGCGGTGTTACCTGCGGTAACAAACAAAAAAAAGATATTTTCCCGCAGTAAAACGTAGCCTATGTGTTAATCCAGGGTGCCAGCTAACTCCATACCAAATTTTATTAAAATCGCTCCAGCCGTTTAGACGTGAAGAAGTAACAAACATACACACTCACAAACTTTCGCCTTTATAATATTAGTGTGATGTTATAGTGTGACTAGCTGACCCGACATATTAGGTTGGGGAAAAAGTCTTTTCGCATTATAGTATGTATGAACTTGTAATAAAATCTCTTTGGCTATACTATTTGTATCTGGCTGGTTTTGGTATCATTAAAAGTTTAAATTTTAAAGAACATAATTCCAAATTCAAATTAGGAAAATGTGTGCTTTTTATTTGTTTTTCGTACTGTCAAGATGAGTGAATCTAATAAAAAAATTCGATACATTTTAAAATTTTACTACAAAAAAAGTAAAAATGCAAAGTAAGCCTCAAAAAAAATTTGCTATATTTATGGACCTAGTGCAGTGAGAGTAGCACAAATTTGGTTTAAACGTTTTCAATCCGGAAATTTTGATGTCAAAGATGCACGTCGCTCTGGTCGCCCTATTACGGATAAAATGGATGCCATTTTTTTAAAAGTGGAGCAAGATCGGCATATCAGTAGTTACGACGTAGCTGAAGAACTGGGAATTGACCACAAAACAGTTTTGGCGCATTTGAAAAAACTGGGTACACATAAAAGCTCGATATTTGGGTACCTCACGAGCTCACTAAAAGAAACCTAATGAACCGTGTACTCATTTGTGATTCTTTATTACGACGTAATGAAACCGAACCATTTTTGAAGAAGCAGATAACTGGTGATGAAAAGTGGATCACGTACGACAAGAACGTGCGAAAAAGGTCGTGGTCAAAGGCCGGTCAGGCTTCACAGACTGTGGCGAAACCCGGGTTAACATGCAACAAGGTGATGATGTGTGTGTGGTGGGATTGGAAGGGCATTATTCATTATGAGCTGTTACCTCCAGGCAGGACCATCGATTCTGGACTCTACTGCGAACAACTGATGAGATTAAAGCAAGAAGTTGAGAGAAAGCGGCCGGAATTAATCAACAGAAGGGGTGTGGTTTTTCATTATGACAACGCTAGACCTCACACATCTTTAGCCACTCAGCAAAAATTAAGAGAGTATGGCTGGGAGGTGTTAATGCATCCGCCGTATAGTGCTGACCTTGCACCTTCAGATTTCCACCTGTTTCGGTCTCTTCAGAATTCTTTAGGCAGTGTCAGGTTAACATCACGAGAAGACTGCCAAAACCACTTGTCGCGGTATTTTGATCAGAAGTCCCAAAATTTCTATAGCAATGTGATCATGTCCTTACCTACAAGATGGCAAAAAGATATCGAACAAAATGGTACCTACATACTTTAGTTAAATGTAAATAAACTATATTAAAAAATCTTTTGAATTTTCTTAAAAAATGCGAAGAAACTTTTTCCCCGACCTATTACATTGTCCTGTCTTAACTATGAATATTGAATTCGAATTGGTATAATCTAAAACTGTCAAATGACTGACAGTTATGTCAAACGCCATAAGGGTATATTAGAAAAAATAATCTACGATAAGTTTTCTTAAATTTTCCACGCAACTTTCTTAACTTTTTCTTTCATAAGAACTTTCTGACAATAACAAACAACTAAAAAAGAATTAGCGAATTTGGTCTAGCCGTTCACGCGTGATACCAAGGAAACCAAGGGAAATAGGAATTCATTTTTATATCTTTATATATATTTATAAATCTTCTGTGCTTGTGTTTTTGTAATCCTAAACGGCTGGACCGATTTTGATGAATTTTTTGAGTATGTTTAGTGGTTTAGATTTACAATAAGATATTTTTTTACATTTTATTTTTTAAATCTCGCGTACGAAGTCGCAAACGGTACAGCTAGTAGATAATAACTTAGTAGGTGCCACTAACACGTATTATCGTGAAACTTTTCATGCCAATACAACTAACATTATACGAGAAAAGGCTCTGATTAGGGGATTAACAGACAGACGGAACATGGCGAAACAATAAGGGTTTCTTTAGACTTCAGACCTTTAATTTAGCTTTAGATTAAGCTACAAACAATTGCAAGAAAAATGACGGTTCGTTTTAATCGACAAAGCTTATACGACACGTTATAAACTAAATAGCGGATGATACGGTCTGGCGTGTAGCCAGAGATGCTTCCGTCCGAGGTATAACCGCGAAGACGCGTGAATGATTGCAATTTGAATCTTGTGTCAATGACATAAAGGTCAACGAGTTCTGACAGCTATATGCGATATGACGTATGCATAATGATCTAGCAAAGCGAATGCATCTGATGATCTTCATGAAATCAATGTGCTGGGAAAAGACGGAGGTATTCATCACCTTGTTCATTGAGTTTCAGGACTTCGTAATTTTGCAGATTAAACAGAGCCATTTTTCCAACAGATCCAGCAGTCAAGATCTACCTGATGATAAGTACCGAAACCTATGATGCTTGCAATACAAGGAGGTATCACACTGACGTTGCTGGCTTTGACATAAGTTCCAATGTCTGTTTGCCCAGTAATGTGCATATGCTTTAGTTCATGCTAAACCTTGTAGCTACGTATTTTAGGTACAAAGCTACAGGTATACATATTTTGAGAAGTGCCGTGCCAGGTGAGATATAGTTACATGATAGAAAGAGAGGCACCATGTAGGTTTACACTAACCGCTTGTGCGAGCTAAATTGCACTTTGTATCGTCGTATTAAGAGTAGCTATGCTCAGAACGTGCACCTGACTGTAAAATCAGGTTGGTAATTTTCGTTGAGTTATATAAAAATTCGAGTGAGGATTTCTACGTGGAACTGATCCCAGATGAGTACTGCTTGAAAACTGATGATGGAGACGACTGCGATAGTCTTCAAACTATTGGGGATTAGTCCCCCTGCTGACTAACAGAAGAGCTAGCAATAGAGAAGGAAAACATGAAACAAGCCCAGCTCGGTGCCAGCCGTTATGCACCTGCAACCGAACCGACACCGCATGTACTGATTCTTCTTTCCTGCGGGTCCTGTCGGCAAGGTCGACTGCTTACATTAAGGCTTACCTAAGCGCACGAAAGGAGCCTCTGAGGCGCACTTTAATCCTTTCACCACACTGATTAGAAATAACTAGTGACACGATAAGAAGAAGTGGCAGTCATGGCTTAAAGCTGTTTATAGCCATGACTGACAGCCTAAAATAAAAGGTTGTCTGTAAAGTCGGTTTACGAACGATAATTTTACGTGATAACGTCATAAGAAAACATTGATGAAAATTTACATACTTTTAACCTATTAAGATGCGTCACAAGCCGAACGCTTAGGCCGATCGTGCCTTTCTATCGCTTGTTCCGCGCTCTCGCTTGCACGCTCGGCTCAGGCGGAACTTGTCAATTTTTCGTGCTTGCAGCCGGCGTTCATCGATTTAAAATTCTTCTTCGATTCGAGAAAAAGTCAATTTTAAGTCACTGAAATCTAATTGATCAGGCGCTTAGAGTCGGTAAAGAGAAGAGTGCTGAGGTGACTGTTAAATCAATGAAATAAGATACCAATTTCAATAATTCACGAATAGACTGGCCTCACAGATATGTTAGCAATAACTCTGACTCCTGTAGGTTGTTGGTTCGATATCCACCCAGGACAGATGTGATTAACCTCGATGTTTGCTTTGTGTCTGGGTGTTATTAAGTATCGGTTTAAATCAGCTGCTTTCAAAACATCATCGCATAGGTATTTCGGTATTTTTATTTTTGTTTCATTTACTTGTACGCTGATGATTGTAATTATTATAATATCTGGTTAGCGAGCATGTGCATCTTCTCATGAAGGTGCGTTAAAATAGTGTTCTCACTTTTGACTACAATGTTTCCATCAGTCTTCAGTGGTGAAAGGATTAAAGTGCGCCTCAGAGGCTCCTTTCGTGCGTTTAGGTAAGCCTTAATGTAAGCAGTCGACCTTGCCGACAGGACCCGCAGGAGAGACCAATCAGTACATGCGGTGTCGGTTCGGTTGCAGGTGCATAACGGCTGGCACCGAGCCGGGCTTGTTTCAAGTTTTCCATCAGTGAAATCCTGTAATTGGTTCTCTGTTTCTTTTTGAGTATTATGTTATTTTTTTTAGCCGTTGGTTTTCTAAATATAAATATATATCAAAAGGTTCAAGAAATCTATAATAGATATACAAGTAATTTCGTTCCCATAAAAGATTTACTTATTTTGGGGGTAGATAGAGTTGTGGGTATTTAAAAACGTGCTCAAAGTTTTTGACGCTTTTTGTTAAATGTTCATACAAAATAACTTGTATTCACTTTAACAAAACTTTACTGATATTAAATTACGGAGACCGCTTCACGCCTCCACCGTATATGGCCTGAGTGCGACACCTTAGCACACGAGTAAATATCAAACAGTATTCAAGCTTTTTGTTCTAACACAAAAAAAACTAGGTTCTACATTATATCTTATCTTTATTACATCTGTTACCATTATCACTGACATAATAATTACGTTTTAAATATTAAAAAGAAAACCGACTCCATTTATATAAAAATACGAATTTTTGTTTATTTGAATGACCATATTATTACAGCTATTTTGATTTAAAAACAAAACCAATGAAGCGATTTTATGAAATTTCTATGGAATGTGTATCCTTTCACAAGTTCTTTTTTATATCGTTTCTTAAATGACTGAGCTATGAGTTAACAAAAAAATAACTAATTATGAACCTCTTTTTTTTAAGTCGTTTACAATGACATGGACAAACCATACTTTAACATCACGCTAGCTAGTTATGTGTTATAAGATTGTGTCATTATTGAAATCTGTGCTGGATCTAGTGCTGGGACAAACAACGCGAATGTTTTGTTTTTTTATTATATGTTTTTGTAAGAAAAAAAACTCTTAGACATTCCTTAGTCCGTTTTGACCTATTGTTAGTTTGAAGCTTTATGCAGTGGAATAAACGTGAAGCAGTTTATTTTATAAGTTTACTAGCAGCTTCGCTCGCGTTATACCTACATTAAAATAAGCCTGTGTCTCCATGAACCAATTTAACTTCTTACCAAATTTTATCAAGCTCCGTTGTACAGTTTAGCCGAGAAAAGGTAGCAGATTAACTGTCAAATAGTAGCTTTCGAGTTTATAAAACATATTAGTATGGGGTGATCACCCCATATATGTTAGCTATGTATACTGTTAGTATCTTACTCGTGTGCCTGCGATGCTCTACAATTTATGGTGCAATTTGTCTTGGTATTGGCAACTTTCGTGCAATTAAGTGGAAACTTCATGTGTTCATTAATGTATGGCGGAGGCTGGCTCATTTAGCGACGTGGAAGCAAGACGTGCTCTGTTTATGTATGAACACACGTGGCGTAGCGGTTGTGGGTTTAAATCTAGTTGTGAATTTAATTGTAAGCTCGAAGATGAAAATCTTTGGTACTTATCAGGGAAATGTAGGGAATATATAACTATACAGAGAAAAGGTAATTTAGCAGTTTTTACATAAATAAATAATACTTTGCAGCAAAGCAAACCAAAAAATACTGCGGGAAATGTCAAAATTTACAATTTCAAATTGTTTTTGGGTTGGGTCCTTTAACATAAAAGAACACAACCTCAAGAGAATCTAATAAATAATAGCCGCAATTTTTTTTCTAAAAAATAAATTAAAAACAGTGTTTGTTAAAACCAATCTCAAAATAAGTACCTAAACATAAGAAAGAAAATCTAACGAAGAATCTGGTGTGTGCGATCATCATCAGTAAATAATTATGTACAATGATCGCTTAGCAAACTCAAATAATATGTTTCAAGTAAATATATTTTTAAACAATTTAGTCTAAATTAAATGGTTCCGGATGCACGTCCTAACCTTGTCTAGACTATTAAAAACAAAAATAGATCAAAAAGCATAATCTGAACCAAAATAAATGGGGTTATTCAACAATGACGCATGCACTTGTTGAATAATAAATTCGTAAATAAAGTCGCCTGAATAAAATGAAAAACAAAGATCAAAATAATATGTTTCACGAGTTTAGATGTTTTAGAGATGTCCTACATACAGGAAATTATAACGATCCACCTACTGACTACTTAGTTTTCTGTGACAGTACTGACGTACAAACTGTTTAAAGCGCTGTGACAAACAGAAAGTAGCACACATTTTACGGGTAGTTAAAAAAAGAGACGCTCGATTAAGTTCACAGTACAAACGAAAGAGATGACAAGCTATTTATAAAGGATGCGGGAGAAGTTAATTATGATTAACTGGACGGCCGAGTTAGGGCGACAACTCACCAAAGCGTTGTGGAGAGTGTGGAAAAACAATCAAAATTCATATTGATTGATTCAAATAAAAAAAGGTTTTTGTAAGATGATTACTAAACGACGACGTAATATGTACAACGCATGAAGCACGGTTTAGGTGTATGTGTGGGCGTGTGCGCGGGCATTTACATCGAGAAGCACGGATTTAAGACTATATTTTGATTGTTCGCTCAAAGATCGATTGAAGGAACGGAAAAAGCCATTTGAGTAACTGTAGTTTAACAATAGTGAAGTGATAAGTAACTACATTAAAACACAAGAAAAAAGTGTCATTCCCTTGTTGGACTGTAAGAAAAGTGCTATTGGACGCTTAGGTATAATTTATTTTATAAAACTATGTCAAAACAAAATTACTCATTAGGTTATTTGGCTAGATTGTAATATTATTTAGCGTATGATCAATATTGAACACTAAAATAACAAAAAAAACTTTGATTGATCGCGGCACTCCATCTTTTAGATTCAATTGTTCTAAGCCAATTAGCTAATATTTTTTACTTATACTAAGGACTACTATAGTGTTCTTGATAAAAGTTCGACAGTTCTGGAAATTGGTGGAAATTAGTAAAATATTTTATAGATTTTCAAGATAACCTAGTCTCAGATGAGCAGTAGTATTGATGACCATGTTCGATACCCTGACGAGGTTAATATCTCATTAGATCGGCCGGCTTATTACATAAAAGCAGCAGTAGCGACAGCAATATCTGTGAAATCAATCAGCAGAAGCTACTCGACTGTCGCTGTCGCCCACCCACAGCGAAAATACGCTTATAGTAGAAATATAAGCTTACGAAAAGTGTGTATGAAAATCACGCAATTTACGCTTATTCACGGTATAAAACGTTACTACTTTAGATTTTTTAGCAGTACAGTAAAAACAAATACCACTAAGAAATTATAGAGATGAACTCCCTTATTTAGACGACCTCTGTGGCGCAGTGGGCTTAGATCCGGCTGAGACGCAGAAGGTTGCGGGTTCGATACCCGCCGCGGGACAAATGTTTATATGATCTGTTAGTATTTGTCTCGGGTCTGGGTGTTTCTATATATCATATCATATGTATGTATTTACAAAAAAAATTGTATATAAGTAGTGTATCAGTCATGTGGTAGGTACCCATAACACAAGCTCTGCTTACTTTGGGGCCAGATGATGCTGTAAGAAATGTCCTGGATTATTTATTTATTTATTTAATTACAAACGATATTGCAGCGCCCATGCATCGGCATACTCACTGCATTATCCAACATTATCCAACATAAACATTATCAAATTTAATTTATATTTTTAATGTGTGTCTCTTCCCTCACTTTCCTGTAATCTGTGAGCGCGCGAGATGGTACCAACCCATTTGAAGTGTGTATGATGATGAGAAAGGGAAATAGAGAAGGAGAACGCATCAGCTGAGCGCTTACCCTACAGTGTTGTGTATAAAGTGCCCTGTTACATAAACTAATTCAGGATATAATGTTAATGTTGCTAACCAAAGTTAAATGTCAGATGTTACACATCATTATGAGACGACTGTAAGGCTCGCTCGTACTTTTATTTTAAGTTGTAATTAAGCTACGCATGAATGACGTCATATTATTTTAACTTTATGTAACAAGTATTTATCCATAAGTGACTTTGTAGTCACTTAGTGGAAGTGAATTCTAAAATTCTGTTATCTCTCTGGTCAATTGAAAACATTTGATTGGGTCAATATCTGTTGATACGCAGAATTCTTGCTCGGGACAAATGTTTGTATGATCTGCAAGTATTTGTCTCGGGTCTGGGTGTTTCTTTGTATAATATGTATGTATTTCAAAAAGAAGTATAAATGTAATATATCATGTTGTCATGTGGTACACATAACACAAGCTCTGCTTACTTTGGGGTCAGACGATGTTGTGTGAAAATGTCCGGCATTGTTGATTTATTTGATCGATGTAGGCGACATCGTAAATGTAGCGTTAAAGCCTTTGTTCATTAACAGATACGATACCACGTCAAAGCTATCGTTCAGCTGCGGTTTGGTTCCAATCGAGTGAGTGGAATATACCTAAAGGGTAATGCTACTAAATTGAAAGTACCAAAATAAACACAAATTTTACGTATTATTAAGCCGATGATGCTTCGTATCGTAAACGAGGTTACTAATACTGCCTAATGTATATATAATACTAATGTTTATATACATATATTATATGCCATGGTAGGCAGTATTAGTAACCTCGTGGTTAGTAACCTAATGGTATATTCTACCATACCATATGTATATGTATGTATATATATATACCATGGCTGCCTTAACATATTATGACGTTATATTCTGGAAAACTGTACCTTAAAAAACCGCATTTTTATGTGTCTAAGAAAATGTATAAGAGCTATTAGAAAACTCCAAAAAATTTACAGCTGGAAGACTTGTTTTTTCTGAAGTGAAAATACTACTTCTTCGTCTTCTTATTTTGCCAGTGTCAAGTGTTTATATTGTTTATAGTATGTCACGAAGTCGTATCTTGTCGTTCGTCATTTGTTATTTTATATAAACTGGTGCCTTTCGTATAAAATAACTAAGGATTATTTTAGTCCGAATCACAAAGAAACACAATGCTTTTATCACAATAATTCACACCCGAGTCAATTAATCTAGCTCAATTTAAATAAAAACGACCAAAATTACTAATAAAACCGGAAATAACTCTAGAAAAATAAATAAAATAATACAAAGAGCGCAATGTTCGGAAGACGACCAAATATAATCCAAATGAGCAAAAGCATGTTCTGGAAATACTAACTTTGACATGTCAATATAATCTATGAAGTTGTTATTTATGTGAAAAGTAATATGAATCTCTTAGCAACCCTAAAAATAAGGTAACCAGAGTAAAATCTATTTCCCCAGAAACAAAACAGTACTCTTTAATAAGAGCATAAAGTGGCTGCACGTTAATATAATCACTTTCCTAAGACTCTAATGGATGCTCCATCCTTCCTGCTTTTAAGAGCAAATTGAAAACTGCATATAGGTATTAGTAAGGCTTATTACTACACAAGAATAGGTACCTAGATGATAAATAATAGTTACTTAACTAAATTATGTGAATTGAATAAATAAATATATATTGATGGATAATGCACACAACACCATCTAGCCCCAAACTAAGCATAGCTTATACTAGACCAGATGACTGATAGAATACTTATAATATTTATAAATACATACTTATGATACTTTATAGACATAATACAAACTTCAATGTTCATCACACAAATGTTTGTCCTGGGAGGGAATCGAATCCTCAACCTACAGCGCAGAAAGGAGAGCAACTAAGCTGACAGAATAGAATATATCTTTATTATACACCTTATTAAATAAAACACAAAATAACTATTTAAATAAAGTAAAAATACTCCTGATTAGATAATCTTGACACGTAGTCACGGCGGCGCTCAAATCGCGATTTGTTTTATCAGAAAACATTCAAATAAAGAATTCAGAAAAAAATAACGGGTAATGTTTTAATTAGCTCACTTTCCGCCTATTATCTAGTTATTAAGCTGTAAGTTAAAATGACATCTTAAGGAGATCGATGATAATTATTTAATATATTAAATATTATTATTAAACTGACAATTACTTTAAAACAATTTGAAACGAGGGAGTAGGACGCAAAATATTAAAAATACACACATTATAGCTTTTATAAAAAAAGCTCACGTGTACGTAAGTTTCCCCTTAACTTTAGTTAATTTAATTTAAGTACATTAATTTCATCTAGTTTTATTAAGTTATTGTTTATTAATAATAAGTATAATTTTACTTCTACATGCAGTGTTTACCTGTATTTGGTTGTGCAATTAGCATTAAGTTTTAAAATGTTTTCTAAGCTTTTAGCGTCTTAGCGACCGTTGGTAATCCGAATAAATAAATAAATAAAGAGTAAAAAAAAAAAAAAAAAACCTATTATTCCTTCAATTAAGGACTATTCATTTCTATACAAAGTTAATTTACTAAGGGCATCGTCTTACGTCATTCATAAGGCGGAAATCGCTTGAGAGCGATCTCTTCCTGACAACCTTTGGATATAAAGGATTGTATGAACTAGAGTTTGACGGTACGGCGTGTATTAAACAAATATTGTGATTACATAAGTAAATATAAACCTACATAATTCTAAGATACATAAACATAAATACAATTTAATACTGACAAACTTACACAAATACTTACAAACTTATTTACAGAAATGTACAGAATACCATAAAATACATTTGAAACAGTTGAACTATCTAAGGACCGTTTAAAACGATAGATAGATCGCTCAACTGATCTAGATCACAGCTAGAAGGCAGCGTTCCCAAGATGTGGTAATCCCGCTATTGTCTTGGGAACGCTGCCCTCTAGCAGTGAACTTATAAACTAAATATATATATTCGTAGGAGAGTTTTGAAATAATTATGGTACATTAAGTTTTAAAAGTTTAGGATTTAGCATACAGTATAAAATTTTATAATAAATTATTACTACCTATTTTCGCGCATTTCGCGTTTGAGCGAATTATTTGAGCCTTTTGGAGTCTAAACCCTGGGCCCTTGGGGAACAGGAGCCCACCGCGTTTTCAAAATTAGTTCACGGCGTCTGGTAGATACATTGCGTGACCCAAGAGCTGGCTCTTATCTGGCTCAGCGTATTAGTATCTTGGAGACGCTGCCCTCTAGCAGTGATCTGGATCAGTTGAGCAATCTATAGATCGTTTTAAACGGTCCTTAGATAGCTCAACTGTGTCACATGTGTTTTATATATATTATTATATATTTATATATTTATATATATTATTATATATTTATTGTAAGTATATTATTCTGTACATTTCTGTTATTATTTCTGTAAATAAAACTGAAAAACCTTTTACGCATTAAATTAATTAAATTGATGTAATTTGATTTAAAGGTACCGACACTAATCAATGTCAGTAAACACTTATGTATGTATTTACAACAAAAAAGTATATAAGTAGTATATCAGTCATGTGGTTACCATAACCCAAGCTCTGATTACTTTGGGGCTAGATGATGCTGTGTGCAGTGTCGAGGATTATTTATTTATTTAAATAGAGAATTTTAATGAGTGATTTTGATCAGCGGCCCGCTTGTTTTATCTCACGTTTGCAGGTTTTGAAACTTTGCAAGATTTACTGGTTGTTATTAAATAAAAGCAACGAAACGTCACGGGTTAAACTATTCAAAAATCGATAAATCACTGAAATTCTTGAACGGTTTATGGAGCAAAATCTGGGTTGAAATGGCAAAAGTCAGACGTTTACGCGAATAAATCCACACTAAGCTTGATTGATAGCAGAGATAAAGCTGCGTTTAGACGAGGCGAGAATTGCGTTCAAGCGCTCGTTGTCGGAAAGAGTTTTTGAGTCATAGAGTTTGAACCAATATAGAAATTACAACGGTTCAATTCGTAAAACTTGAGACTGGCTGACGTGGCTGATGACTGATGATGGTTTATCATGCAAAAAAGCTAGGACCTGGACGAATTTCTTGCCGGTTCTTCTAGAGCTTGGGTTAGGAGGAATTGGCACCTAAATTCACCTAGTAAGACGGTTCAAAGTGATCCTTGTGATTGTATTGAATACAGTATCTTTTGACTTTGACTTTGACTTATATGTGTATTGATAATTGGTGAATGGCGCAAAAATGCGATTTTATTATTAGTTATTTTAGTGACAATAGTTATTTCTAACCAGTGTGATAAAGGATAAAAGTACGCCTCAGGGACGCCTTGTACACTTGGCAAATATCTTTTTAGGTTGTACGACTGCCAGTTTCCTCGTGATGTTTTCCATCACCGTGTTTATACTAAATTTGACACTATTATTCGTTATTTTGACAGATATCCTCTGTATCTCAGTGGATACTAGATACCGCTTGATAAACACCGTCATGATGGCTGCTGTTTTTAACCAACTTCAAAGGAGGAGGTTCTTAATTTGCCTGTATTTTTTTTAATTGTTTTATGTTTGCTACCTCATAACTCCGTGATTTGTGAACCGATGAAAATAAATCTGATATGATGTGTAAGGACTTTCCGATCGGTCCCATATTAATTTCATAAAAATCGGTTTAGTAGTTAGGATTTTAAATATAAAAAAACTGAAAAAAATATGTCGTCCACTTGGAAACGAAATTTTGATATTTTGCTTGTCCTGTGACCTTCCATTGGTGTTTACGAATTTCGAAAAATGATAAAGTACTAAAAAGCATATAATAAAAACTTTTTAACCGACCTCAAAAAAAGGAGGTTCACAATTCGGTTGTATTTTAAGGATGTATTTTATTCATTCAATGAGGTCGGTTTTCTTTTTAGTTTTTAAAACGTAATTATGACAGATATCCTCTGCACCTTCTTCGTATCATCTAACCCTGATATTACTAATATTTATTTTGCTCATCTTTGGTTGCACCAGAGCGATGGTCACGAGACCCAGTTTATACTAGATCACCGTTTGATTAACACCGATTAACTTGACGGCTGCCGAAACAATGTAATAGGATGGTTTAAATAAGGCCCAAGCTTATATTAAGAATAAGAATACTATGTTAAAACAACAAAATTTAAAGATAAAATGCTAACTAACATTTTTATTGAAATACGAACTTTAAATTTTTAAAAACTTCAAAAAAAGGAGGAGGTTTTCAATTAGGTTGTATTTTTTAAAGTTGTTGTTTGATATCTCATAATTCCGTCATTTATAAACCGAATTGAACATTTCTTTTTTATGTGAAAGGATATTATGTACTTATCGATTGGTCCCATTAGAATTTCATCAAAATCGGATCAGTTTTAAAATGAAAATAAACAAACAATAAAAGTTAATATTTCGTATTTTTAAAAGACTTCAAAAGTAGGAGGTTTTATTCGACCGTATTTATTGTTTTATGTGTGTTCGCGGATAACTTCGTCATTTATGAACCGATTTTAATGATTCTTTTTTGTACACAAAAATGTAATCTCCTGACAAAACGTGAATCGAAGCTGATGAAGATTCATACAGCTAGGTCACTAGCTAAATTATCTTTACATCTTGCGTTTTTATCTATGTATGTGTCTAATGTAATTTCCAGGTAAATATAAACTATACCTACCTAAATAATATCATCTAGGTATCTTACCTTATTTGAATTAAAAGTTACAACAGAAATAAATGTACAGAATAATATACAATAACACATAATTACGTTTTAATTAAGAACCTCCTCCTTTTTCAACCGACTTCAAAAAAGGAGGAAAATAAGGCTTATTAGAATCTATTTTTTGTATTTAAATATGTATTCAGGCAGTGATCTGGATCTGTTAAGCTATCTATAGATCGTTTTAAACGGTCCTTAGATAGCGCAACTGTTTCACGTGTATTCTATATTATTGTATTTTATTCTTGTAGGCATCGCAGCGCAGCTTAGCACAGCAAAATATAAGCAATGCAATACTTCCCGCGCGCTGGATACCTCAGTCAACTCCTCGAATAGCAGAAGAATAATACATCTACATGAGTACGGAATAGACGCTGAGTGATTAACAACTAAATAGACTTTTACATTACATTACTTCCTCTATACAAAAGTGACATATGTTTATATATACCCGTACAATTCTGAACATTTCTATAATTATTTCTGTAAATAATTGTATTATCTAAGAACTAACTTACTTATATAACTTGACAACCTCTGTGGCGCAGTGGGCGAAGGTCCGGCTGAGACGCAATTGGTTGCGAGTTCGATTCCCGCTGCGGGACAATTTTTTGTATGATCTGTAAGTATTTGTCTCGGATCTGGGAGTTTCTATGTATAATATGTATGTATTTACAGAAGAAAAGTATTGTATCAGTCATGTGGTACCCAAGCCCAAGCTCATATGGACACAAGCTCTGCTTACTTTTGGGCCAGATGATGATGTGTGAAATGTCCAGGAATATTTATTTATTTATTTACAACTAAATACTGTTTAGTAGAGTGTTCTAGCTGTTCTGTTTGTAAATAGGTACAACGGTACTGACCCATATTACGTGATTCATCGGGATCCGTAAAATTGGTGATTTCGCTGTTTCACGAAAGCTGAAGCAATAAGGTTCAAAATATACGTTTATATCTTGTTTACCTTTGAGCAGGTAGTCTGAGGTTATTTTTGCATAGTAGTTTCATAATTTTTAGCCCAATATAGAAGTTACATACATCGACATCAACTCGCGTATTCGATCCCTGTTTCAGTCTGATTTGAAATAGAGCTTAGTCAATTTGTTTTTTTTTTTTTTTCAATCTTATAGATTTAGGTATGTACATAGTAAATTTTTTTAATTGAAAATTGAAATGAATTTGATTTTTTTAAGTGAAAACTTCTTTTAGCTCGGTACGCATAATTTTAGATGAGGTAAAACCTCTGGACTCGCGACACTGTTACGAGACGCAGGGCTGCCGCGCTCGCCCCATTTGATTATAAACCTTAATTCACATGTTTACAGTCTACTTTTGTATGGAGAAGTTTACTGAGTTAGGTTCTTTTATATATTATCTACATTCTGAACCAAAAACATAAAAGAATATTAAATGTGTTTTAAAGTTTCTAATAACTAATAAAATACAATTCACAAATAAAATACAATTCATAACAAAATAACCCTAGTACATCTAAAAAATGTCTAACGCGCCAAAATAAGTTTTCACTTCTGTCGGCACTCCCGGAGTGCAACCCATCATTTTTTTATCTCATAACTCAGGATTTGCAGGTATCATAGATCTTTAGTTACGTTCTCTTTCTCTCTAAAAGGGGTAGTCAGGGCAAAACATTATTTTGGCTCATGCTAAAGTTATACACAGAAGTTACACGTATTCTGCACGTAACAGGTTGCAAGCCTATCGCCTCTTATTAGAATACTAACCAATGGCACACCTTCGAACTTTTTGCCTAAACAAACTAAGATAAATATAAATGATTTTATTCTGATACTAGCGAAACACCCCGGCTTCGCACGGGTGCAATGCTGATACTAAATATACTACAGAATGGTGGCAATTCGGTTGGTTATTTCTAAAATTAGGAATTGTCTAAAATATATTTTAGTTAGTCATAGCATTTGTAAAACCTATTCGGTTGGTACCATCTAACTAAATAAGGAACGCTTAATTAAATAGATAAAATTAAATTAGGATAAGTTGGTAACAGCAGAATACCAAAGTTTCATTTGACAGTCAAAACCTAATTTTAGCTAAAATTAGTTAGGTTGGTGCCAACAGAATTGAGGCCAATGTCTAATGTGATTAGAAACCTCTAAAATTATCAGTGTGTCTCTACTATATTATACATGTATTATACTTACATATAAACCTTCCTCTTGAATCACTCATTCTATTAAAAAAAACGCATCAAAATCCGTTGCGTAGTTTTAAAGATCTAAGCATACATAGGGACAGACAGACACCGGGAAGCGACTTTGTTTTATACTATGTAGTGATACAAAAGGTATATTTCTGTTCGACAATAAATATTACAAAGGTACTTGATAAAATCGATCTGGAAAACCCGTAGGTCATTTTCGATTCTATTTCCAGTGCATAAGGTTCAGAAGTAATTGCGAATTTCATTTATCCTGCGGGTGTGTATTCAGACGGTATACTTTTAACTTTTGTGATCAACAATTATAAATAAATGTTGGTGGACAATGCACACAACACCATCTAGCCACAAACTAAGCATAGCTTGTATTATGCTGACCAGTTGTCTGATAGAATACATACATATAAATACATACTTATGATACTTAAGATCACCCAGACACAGAACAAACACCTGTGTTTATCACACAAATGTTTATCCATCTCGATCAATCCTTATTAACCTCGATGTAGGAGCTGTGTAAAAATCATAACCCACCTTCATACTCTTAGAAAACAGACTGTTCGATTTTTGCTGTTGAATTGAGGCTAGTTTGATAAATCATCACTGAATTCACTTTGAGGAAACGCCGCTCATGGCGCGCCTATACGCCTTGAGCTGGTCGGACGTTCGGTTCCACTCAATGTTTAACTGTGATTGTGCAATTTCCGAGACTCTATGAACCTAGGTCAGCCGTGCTATACGTTGAAATACACATGAATTGGACGCTTACAACTGTTTTTCTGCCCTTCTAGAGCTGATATCCTCCCCCTTAGATAAATATATGTTCAATTGCTTTCCTGAAGACGACAAGGAACAAACGTTTCCACCTACAATTATTACAAGACATACATTACCCAAAATCACAAAAGCCACCAGCATTTTTACCCCCCACACAGGTGTAGCCCTTAATCCGCCTCTGATGTATCGCTACCTACTTAGTTATAAGGCAATCCAATCTGTCCATGTTATTTTTATTACAAGTACCTTACACTTCGTTCTGGGAAATCCCGTGTCTGTGCAGCCGATAATATTGAACGGGCAATCGGTCATTGATTTTAGATGCATGATTTATGAGTTCCAGGGTTTTCTGTAATGTTTAACACAAAGGTGACCGATTAGGCCTAACACGCGAAATCCGCTATTCTGAAGAATGTAATTTTCAATGAGGATGATGAGATGACAGAGGTCGTCTAAAGTAAACATTTAATTTGCAATAAATAAATATTGAGGTAAATAATCAAGATAAAAACTAAAATAGTTCCGGAGTTTCTTCCGAACTATTTATATATATAAAGATTTTAGTAGATTGTATGTAAGTAGCTACTAAACAAGTAGGTGTGGTAGTAGAGTCATTATAAATCTCAAGTAGGTAGAGCTACAACTTTTTGTATTAAAAATCACAAAGGCCTATCATTAAAGTTCCTCTAAACAGATAGGCGTGACAGCCAGTGCTTATAGACTGAGAGCCAGCAGCACAAATTTAACGTCATACCAAAAAATTTAACGTTCCTTGTTATTGTCATGGCGGTACCCATAACACAAGCTCTGCATACTTTGGGGCCAGATGATGCTGTGTGAAATGTCCAGCATTATTTTTATTATTATTAATTAATTAAATAACGAGTTAGAATATAGTTTACCTTTTTTACTGTAAGCTGAGAGTATGCAAGCAATGCCTTTGCTTTTATTCTTATTATTAAAAAAAAATTACAGATCATACAGATATTTGATGATCTGTCGTATTTGATGACCATTGTGGCTCAGTGGGCCAAGGTCCGGCTGAGACGCAAAAAGTTGCGGGTTCGATTCCCGCCGAAGGACAAATGCTTGTATGATCTGCAAGTATTTGTATCGGGTCTGGGTGTTTCCTTGTATAATATGTTTGTATTTACAAAAAAAAGGTATTTATGTAATATATCAGTCGTGTAACGGTCGGGTAACACATAACACAGCTTACTTTGGGGCCAGATGATGCTATGTAAAATGTCCGGCATTATTATATTATTTATATTTATTACATGGCTTCTGCGCCACAGAGGTGGTCTTAATAATTATTTCAAACCTTGTATATATGATATGGAATTTATAGCGCCAGCTCTTACACTATTTAAGCAGAAACATCTCAGTACAAACAGTTAGATTCTAAATACAGAGAGTATGTTCACCTGGTGACTCACTGATCAGTATCTCACCGGCCGATGGATACCTAGTGTTCTCCACAAGGCAAGTTTTTAGTCAATACCTGGTGTGCTGTGGTGTCTCTCTTTTTAACCGACTTCAAAAAAGGAGGAGGTTCTCAATTATCGGTTTTTGTTTTTATAAGTCCGTCATTTATCGGGTTTGAAAAAATATATTTCATGTGGAAGGATATACTTTCCGATTGGTTCCATATTAATTTAATCAAAATCAAAAACTAAATTTCACATTTTGCTTTCTGGGACTTTCCAGAGGAATCTACGAAATTAAGGATGAAAAAATTGAGACTGAAATTTTTTATTGTTATTGAGATTTTTTATGATTTTCTTTTTAGTTTTAAAAAAATTATTAGATCATCACTGACGAAAATTGGCAGTGTTTTAACTTGTAATGTGTATCTGTGTATCTGTTTATCTGAGTTTCTTTTTCTGGCATCATAGCTACTAAACGGATGGACCGATTTAGATTTTTATAACGTGACTTGATCGAAAGAGTTCTTAGGGTATGGTTTTAACTTTTTACTGATTACCGAAATGGCGGATGATAAGAAGTGGGGGAATAACCTGCACTTAGTGGGAAAAGGGCAGGAAGAAGGAGAAATGGTGACTAGGATAAGTTTACACTAGATAGTTCTTCCAGCAATCTGGAGCTTATATTACTAGGTGTAGTAAATCTAACAGAATATAAAATAAATAGTGCGCGACATTTCACACAGAATCATCTGAACCCAAAGTAAGCAGAGCTTGTGTTATGGGTACCACATGACTGATACTTATAATACATAGAGGTATATATTATACATAGAAATACCCAAACACGAGACAAATGCTTGCATATCATACAAACATTTGTCCCGCAGTGGGAATCAAATCCGCAATCTTTAGTCTTAACCGGGCCTTGGACCATTGTGCCACTGTATGTTTACACTAAACGCTTGTATACCTAAGTCTAGTTTTGGTTTCGATCATTTCGGTTGTTCCTATTCCAGTACAAATGAGACTAAACAAGCCTCATTAGTCTCATCGGCCGCCATTACAGGAACTACTGAGACTAAAAAAGTCTAATTCGTCCATTTGACGACATCCATTGTTACTCTACTGTTTCGATTCCAGCCGCGGGAATCGATCATGTTTGCATGATCTGCAAATATTTGTGTCTGGTGTTTTTCTATGTATAATATGTATGTATTTACAAAAATGAAAATGTATATAGGTATCATGTGGTTCCCATAACATAAGGGCTTACTTTGGGGCTAGATGAGCTTTGTGAAATGTCTAGCATTATTATTATTTATTATTATTATTACAAAGCTTAAGTGGAGCTGGGCAGTAGGGCGATTATGGAACTCTAATTGCAATCAATGTCTATCGTAATTTCAATCATTCGTTTGAAAACTGATAGACATTGATTGTAATTAGAGTTCCATAATCGCCCTACTGGTCATGTATGTCGCATTCCAGATGAGCTATGGGCCAAAATCACCACACAGTGGAACCAAAAAGAGATGGCGAGATGATCTCGACACCTTTGGCTTGGGTGACTTGGGTCCAATTAGTTCCAAACCGAGATGACTGGAAAGATCAATGGAAGGCCTTTGCCCAGCTGTGGGACACAATGGGCTAATCGATTCGTAACCGTAATTTGTAATCGTATTCCAAACAAGTACTCTTGTTTGTATAGCAACATGTACTAGGATCGCAGAACGGCCAAGAGGTTACCTAAAGATGCGATTTAACTAATTAACTTTTTTTATGTTTGACTGAATTTATTTTACTTTTTAACCGACTTCATCAAAAAGGAAGAGGTTCTCAATTCGTCAGAATCCTTTTTTTTATGTATGTTCACCGATTACTCAATGACGCCTGAACCGATTTGATTTTTTTTTGTTTTAAAGGGTATAACTTCCCAGGTTTCAAATCAAATTCGTGAAATTCAAATTTTATCGAAATCGGTCGAGTGGTTTTTAAACTATCATCAAAAATTTAAAAATTGTATACACGGATGATATTTTTGTTACGTGCAGTGCAGAGCAGTGCGTTTAATTGGTCTACCCATATTATATATAAACAAAATACTACTTTTTAACCGACTTTTTTTGTTTGAAAGGGTACTTCACAGGTGGACCCATATAAATTTTATCAAAATCGGACGAACTGACAAATATACCAAACACTAAAAATTGTATACATCGATGATGTTTTCATGAACTTTCATACCTCGCTGTCTCATTGGAGCGTTGCGTTTATTTGGCCTACCCAAATTATATATATACAAAATACATCTAATTTCCACTAAAAATGTATTATAGGCTCAAATTTCATTCAATGAAGTCGGTTTCTTTTTAGTTTTTAAAACGTAATTATACTATTTTATTATAAGCATAGTTTTGGTGCACCCGTTAAACTTATTAAATAAATTTATTAACTTAGCTATTAAAACACAAGAGATGAGATTGATTGAGATTGAATAAGGTTTTGAGATCATTTCATGAATTTTGAGATGTGAAAGTGACACCAACTTCCGTTTCTAAAGTCGTGGGTTCGAATTCGGTCGAGCATTAGCTTTTTTTGTTTGAAAAATATATGTACGCTATACCAGTACTCTCAAATGGTGAAGGAAATCATCGTGTGGAAACTGGCATGTCGTAGAACCTAATAAGTTCTAAGACATGTGCCAAGTGCACGAAAGGAGCCTCTCAGACGCACTTTACTCCTTTCACAACACTAGTTCGAAAGAACTAGACAGAATAATTTTAAAAAACTAAACAGAACAATTTTTAATTAATTTTCACTCAAAACGGGATAAACACGAGATGTTTATCTCGTGATCATGGCGCATGCAACTGTGCCGAAATATCGAGAAGCAGAAAAACTCATATATCATGGTAAATATCCCGTTTTGAGTGAAAATTATGTGCAAAACCATGATAGTTTTAAAAAATTTTAATTACGTTTTAAAAACTAAAAAAAAAACCGACTTCATTTAATGAAATTTGAGCCTATAATACATTTTTAGTGGAAAGTAATGTGTTTGTATATACATATATATTATGGGTAGGCCAAATAAACGCACTGCTCTAATGAGACAGCGAGGTATCGAAGTAAACAAAAATATCATCTATGTATAAAATTTTCAGATTTTCGTTAATTTTTCAGCTCGACCGATTTTGATAAAATTTAAATGGGACCATCTGTGAAGTATACTCTTTCAAACTAAAAAATAATTTTCCAAATCGGTTCAGACGTTTTCGAGTAATCTGTGAAATTACAAAAAAAAACGATTCGAATTCGACGATTTGAGAACCTCCTGCCTTTTGATCAAGATCAAGCATTCATCATTCAGAACTGCTTTTTGATATATGTTTCAGTTTTATTTTGAAACGTGGTTCAGTGTTTATTTAATAAAGCCTTAATATTTAGTTATAGTGCATTTTAATTGTAGTTGGCAAAGGTAACCGCGTTCCACCAAGCCCAGAGTTACTCAATCTTATAGGTTACTAGCTACTGCCCGTGGCTTCACAAGCGTGGTATCTACGAGTATATAAAAAACAGCCTGTGTCCGTCCCTAAGATACAATCTATCTCCCTACCAAATTTCATCAAGATCCTTTTACGACCTCTGTAGGTGGGCAAAGGCCCGGCTGAAATAAAGGCAGAAGGTTGCGGGTTCAATTCCCGCCGTGGGACTAAAGTTTTTATGATCTGCAAGTATTTCTATATATATTATTTTATATACATATATGTACATATATATTATTTTATATTGCTCAACTGTCACCTAAGTTCGAGCTAAGGGGTAGACTGAAAACCAGTCCTGAGTAAACATTTTTTGCGCAGATATAGTGCTGAGTCTACTCCAATCACTAAATTACTCCCAGAACTGTATAAATGTAGTACGTGATCCGGTAAAATATTTTTTTGCAATAAACCTTTTTGTATTTTGTATTTGTCTCAGGTCTGGGTGTTTCTATGTTATTTATTCACAAAAATAAGTATATAACTAGTATATAAATTATAAGCCGGCATTATTTATTTAATATTTAGCCATTTAGCCGTGGAAAGTTAACTAGCAAGCAGACAGAACAGCAAAAAAAACAGACTTTACGAAATTATAATATTAATATTTAAAACTATTATATGGGTGGACGAATTCGTAAAATCACCGCCTTAAAGACCTAGCCCGTATTGCGGAACAATCCATGGCGGATTTTTACGTGATATTTTGTGAATCCTGGAATCAGATGTAGGCGTGCGCACTAATGGAAAAAAGAGTGTTGAAAATTACACAACAGAATATACTTAACCGTATGGATTAATTCGCTAGTGCGTGCTAGGTCTTAAACAACATTTCTTATGACTGATCGAGAACAGAAAGCCGATGATAAAACTGTCACTGATATGAATACGATATATTGAAATGTGCGTTACAAGTTTGAGAAACTCTGCACCATTTATGAAGCCGTTATCGAACTATTTATACTTGTACAATACAATCACGTACTATGTAGGTAGTTCCCTCAATTTACTTAGTAAGGTTTCCTGCGATTGCATAGCGTCGTATTTTAGAACAAATCAATACTTAAACATAGATTATTGTAATCACTCCCATCTGTCCCAATTCCAGTACAAATTAATGGGTCAAAAGAGACTACAAAAATACATGTACTAGGTATGCAGGACCACAAAGAGATCGCCTAATGCTTGGATTTACATCATTTATCTTGTTTGATTGAGGCTTGATTCGCTTGAATTCATTTTTGGCTTAGCTTTTATAGGATTAAGTACTAGGAACGCAGAACTGACAAGATGTCGCCTAGAGCTTGGATTTACTTAATGGATTAAATGCAGATATGTAGAAAAGACAAGATTGTTAAGTGAAGTACCAGGTGAGCAGGAGCTAGCAAGAGATCGGTATCCATATTGACAATTCTGATTGAAAAACTTCCATATAACTTATGATTGTGTCTTGATTTGAAGTTGAATATGGTTCTGTAATACTTGCTAATTTCCTGCCCTGAAAAGCTTGATGAAAGTAGCTAGTTTCATTCAAACTGACTTCAAATTTATTGATGCTACAACGAATGAAAAATATTCTCATCCATCATCGTCGTCTCCTAGCTCTTATCCCACGCTAAGTGGGCTCGGCCCAGTGATGATGACCTCATCAGCACCTCAAAACGAACCTTATAGAATCACTACGTTGTTGTCTGGCTGCCTGTCTAGGCCCGTTTTCTCTGGAAAGCGGTATCTAGTTGAAATTGATATCAATTACAAAAATACAAAAATCCAGTTTACAGGTCCACGTAATTAAAAACTGCGGCCTTAATAGTGACATTTATGCCGCATATATCGACAAGACTTGAAAATCAAATCTATAGAGCACTTTCGGTTGACGTAGACTAGTATCATGGAATTTCTAAAGAAGCAAGGTGCTATTTGTGCTGAACAAATAATGAAAAAATCCGATCCTTAATTTGTAGTAAACAATGATGTTCATTCTGTTGTAAAATGACTTATTTGTCCATTAGATCACTATTCGGTGCTTTCATAGTTTCTATGGGACTGACCCTGTATTGAACTAGTAATGTAACCATAAAAGAACCTTGATGGTGAAAAAAGTAGGTACGTAGCTAAGGCACCCACCCTTTCAGGCGCTTCTTTCGCGCTTGGACGTTTTATTTTATTATAGTTTTAACTAGACAGCTGCTGTTTTACCAAAAATGTGTTAACTAGTCTCTTTTCTGGTCAGATATAACTTATTGCAGAAACTTCGCAGTACTTGGTTTATGTAGGTATGTAGCGTGTTGGTACCTCTTCGATTATAAAGCCTTGGTAAAAATGTACTTATCATAAATTACACAAAAATGTACTTACTCGTAAAGTAAAAATTATGTTTGCCTTGACATTTCCAAAACTGAATGGTTATTTAAATTCTGAGTTGATCTTATCAACCAAAAGTTCCACAAGTTATTATTTAAGTAAGTAATTATTTTATCAAAATTTTAACTGTGGCGCAATGAAGAAATGAATCTGTAAATTTTACCCATCAACCCTCACCAATTTAACAAAAAACTAAAACGAAATAAAATTGTCGTCGACTCGCCCTGTTTTACGTTTTAAAGCTAGGTTAAAATCGTGGTTCATCGAAAAGGCGTTCTACAAATGTAGAAGATTTTACATAATAAAATAAACTTGAATTAAGTACTGACGATGAATACAAGATTTAGTATTTTGTATGATATTTTATTTATATTTGTTTGTTGAAACTGACTTGTAAACATACATTTTGGATAATTACTATCATAATGGATAATTACTGATTATTATTGATTTTAATATTTTCAAAGCCAATGAAATCTGAGAAAATATGTACGAACCGTTTACTTTCTCACACAAAACTTAACTGACGGATCCTATTAACGGATGTTTGCATATTATAGAAGCCATAAGATTGCACAAATAGCTGTTCGTGACTCATTTAAACTGACTTGTAAACATACATTTTACCAATAAATAGATGATTACTGATTATTATTGACTTTAATATTTTCAAAGCCAATGAAATCTATGAAAATATGTACGAACCGTTTTCTTTCTCACACAAAACTTAACTGACGGATGCTATTAACGGATGTTTGCATATTATAGAAGCCATAAGATTGCACAAACAGCTGTTCGTGACTCATTCGACATTGGCCCAAGAAATCTCGGGAAACTCAAATCGCATGTATTTTAACATTCGACCCTGAGTATGATCGAGGAATTACTAACCGAAATCTTCCATTTTACTACCAATCGAGAATACCGCCGACAAAAATTTCGTAGTGTATAAAACTTAAATAAACTTTGGCAATAACACAAGAGCGTTTGTTCTTCTATTTTCTGCTAACATAAACATCATAACTGAATTTTAGCGTTTCATTACTTTGTTGCTCTTTTTGCGGATATTATCGGGGTCAATCCAAAATACAAACGAAATCAAAAATAGTCAAATTACTTGAAGTACTTACGTTGTGTTGATGCAGGGTGAGGACCACGTTGTCGAAGGTCGAGGAGTTCGAGAGAGCCTCGGAGCTGCCTCGGAGCAACTCAGCCAGTAAATCCGCGCCTGGCTTGACCCCGGCGAGCTTCGAAGGTGACGACGTCGCCCGTACATGAGTCGGCCCGCGACCTCTCCCGCTTCCAGTCATCGCCCCAACACTTGTTTTGCGACTCGGCACTGTTGCGTCCGAGAAACTCCTTCTACCGACTTCTACTGACCTAGACGTCGGAGCTTCCAAATTCTTTCCAAAAGGTCCTTTCGAGAACTGTTGCCGTCTCCCTTCTACATCGGACGTATCCGACGGACTGAGGGGAGACGGCGAGGCGGTTCTGTCTCTAGAGCATGTGTCACTCTCGGCTTCCGAAGGTGAGTCTCTATATTTTTGTCTTGTTCGAAAGGAGTCGTCGTCTCTTTCATCAGAGCTTTGTTGATAGAACCTGGCTCTTCTGGCTCTCAACTCCTCAGATTTTGGCCAAGTTGGTGCTTGTGTCTCTTGTGGACTCGGCGGGCCGTTCGTACAAGAGTCGTCTGACTTGTCGCCTAGGAATGAGGAAGTCCGTGTTTCTGCGGATAGGCGCATATCAAGCGAAGCTTCACTGCTTTCTCGCTTGCAACCGTTTATCGATGGAGGATCCTCTTCTCCTCCATCGTCGCTAGGCGTCGTGATGTAAATGCCCTTCCTTCGTTTCGTTTTGTCGAGGGGTCTCCGTCGTTCTCTAGCACCGATCGGAGCCGGCGTGCAGGGGTTCTGCACGGCAGCCAACAAGCTCGCCACTTGCTCACTCGTTATGGTCTCGTCCTCTTTATCCCGGTCTAATGAGCCGTCGGACGCCGCGTCCGACTTGCTCGGCTCCTCCTGGGGTAACTCCTGCGACCACTGTTTCACAGTACACTCATACACAGGCACGGGGACAGAACTGTCGATACCGTCACAGATATCGGGGTCATCGAGGGTCACAGGAAAATGGGAGCAATCACAGTCAACATTGGCACACACTGGCACAGGAGGATCCGGGAGGGGAGGGAACGCGAAAGGTTGCGTCAGTTCGAGCGGGGAAGTTCCTTCACTGTGGGCTTGGGCACTGTCGGCTTGCGAGCCGTCACTTTCCTCACGCAGTTCGTGTAACACTCGCGGGGCCATCAAGACCGGTAAACTCCCGCCGGCTTCGGCCGGGCCCTCCTCCCGCACAGGAGGGATGCGTCGCGGCAGCGGGTGTGTCAGCGAGCGCGCACCGAGCTGCTTGTGTGGAGTGTCCGGCGGCGGCGAACGCGGCGCCGGAGAAGCGTGGGTCAGTAAACCCTCGTCGGAACCCACAGCGGAGTCCACCGAAGCGACCGAACCGCCCTCGGTCACGTTCTCATCGGTCGTGGAAGATGCGTCCGCGTCCTGCCGCGACACCCCAGCCCGATCCGCCTGCGCCTTGATCGCCTTCTTTCCGAAGTCGAATATCGACTGCTGTCGCTTCGGATCGCGGTAGTGCTTGTTTTGCGCAAAGTCACCCTGGGAGAAAGACGCGCTGCGGTACGGGATGGTCTTCTGCGCGTAGGAGCCAACAATCGAGCGGGGCTCGACACGGACCAGGGTGATGTTGTCGGCGTCGAAGTCGTCGAAGCGATCGACGGAGACACCGCGCGGCGGGCTGTGCCGATGTCGATGGCGCGGCGGAGGCACCGGCGGCAGCACGGGCGCAGAGTGCGGCGGAGGCAGGGGCGGCGGAGGCGGAGGCGAGGGCGAGGGCGGAGTGGCTCGCTGCAGCAGGCGCTCGGTGAGCGACACGAGGCGCTGGTGCCGGCTGGAGGGCGAGGGCCGCTCGTCCCGTGCGCCGCGGCCCAGGCGCCGCTGGATACGGTCCAGGGTGCGTCGGTCGGGCCGCGCGCGGCCGAGGCACGCCGCGAGCGCCTCCTCGGAGCAGCAGCGGCACGGGCAGGCGCGCGGCGGCGGAGCGCGACGCACGCAGTACCGCACCGCGCCCAGCGTCACGTACGGAGACCTGCGCGGGAGACGCACAAGTTATTAACGACGCGCGCGCTCGCCGAAAAGCTCGGTGGCGAGTGGGACCGATTTAGAGCGGACGAGCTTCGCTGACTTCGGATTCCGGGAGGATTCCCCGCGACCCACTACGCCACGGGTCGGGAGTTATATCGGCGCGGGTGACTCGCGCGCAGCTCGGCTGAGCGGGTCGGTGCGAGCGTGCGCGTCTGCGTGGACGGCAGGTGTGGGACAGACGGACGGAAGACGCGTCCGCTAAAAATAGTTGTACGTTGGCGATTTGGCGACATTGCGACCTCGTAGCGGTGTTTACAATTTTCATACTTAGTTACAGGCGGAGAGAAGAGATAAATTCTAATTAATTAGAGGAGACGCACGAGAAGGCGTGCCTCGCGCGACTGTTGCAAGCTCTAACAGGTGCGAATGTTTTGTTTACATACCGTTTTGTATTTATAACGGAATGCTTGTTTGAAAATAAAGGACGTGATTGAAATCAATCGTTATGCACGTTGAATCAAGAGGTCACAGTGTACAAATTGATTATGAGGTACCTCTGGTTCACACTAGCTGTTGAACAAACAGGGTGTTGCCTATATAATTCTTCCAATAGCTCCCACCCAATGTATTGTGTTGGATTATATAGTCTGTGGTGTGAATGTATAGTTTATACCGCGGTTTGTGGATACTAAAACCATAATAAACTTACAGAATTGTTGGTTCAAATAGCAGGCTAATAACCGCGCCAAAATGAATGGCATCTAAAATTACTTCCAACCTTCAAATACAAAAATGCCTATTCCAGTCTTGTCTACTGAGAAAATCTATTGGTGGATTTGTTTTACGTTTTGTTCCTTTCTAATCTATTGCCCGAATGGATTAGATTCCACTTTCTATAGAAATTAACACTCTACCGTACCTAGGTGTTCCTACAGTGCGATTTCCATGGAATGAAGAGTGATCTCTTATTATCTATCTAATTAGTAGTTAGATGTACGTGCTCGTACAGTGAGCACAGTTGTAGGTAAATATAGTGTACCCTATTCAAATTACTAGTAAGTTCCAAGTACAGTGAGTGCATTAAGTTGAGAGTTCAGTAAGGTGTAGGTACAGTGAGTGAAGTACAATATGTTTAAAGTTATTTAAATGGTAAATAGGTACAACAAATACAATAAATTGTAAGTTCAGTAAGTAGTAAGTGCACTGATTACAGTAAGTTTTAGGTACAGTTTGTGAATACAGTGTACCCTAATCAAACTAATGAGTTCAGTAATTTGTAAGTACAGTAAAATGTAGGTACAATGAGTACAGTAAGTTTTGAGTTCAGTAAGTTGTAGGTACAGTAAATTGAAAATCAAAAGTTCCGTTATCAAATTAATAGTAATTTGTAAGTACAGGGAACCTGGAGTACTCGCGCCTCCTTCGCGCGCCATCTTGCGGCGACCTGGAGCGCGCTTCCGACGCCATCGGGTCACGTGACGCCGCGCATGATTCGTGTGGTAATCTGTAAAAGAAAATAGCTCAGCTTTGGGACTAGCACCTTCCTAACATCTTCTTTAATATAAAAATGAATCGTGTGTGTTGTGTTGTGTTGCTAAGCGCAAATCTCGAGAGCAGCTGAACCGATTTCGCTAATTCTTTTTTTAGAATATTCCTTGAAGTACTAGTCCAGGATCCCTGGTCCATTTTCGCTTTTGATTACTATCAAGCTAATTTTCCGTGAGTAGCTTCATTTTGATGAGACGCCCAACAATTTCCTGTACGAAACTCTCTATCGTGGTAGCTAACAGAGGAAGCAAGGATAATATATGTCGATTTTATGATTTTCAAATATTTATTACTAACTGATTTTTTTTGGTTAAATCTCAAGATTAAAATTATCTAAATTATTCGAAAAAATATTTGTCTTACAAAATCTATGGTTTGATCAAAGAGTCCCCTCCTTCCAACATGTGTCGATAACAAGGTCATCATAAATGATTACTAACCAGCTGATTATTTTATTTTTACTTAGTTAATTTTTATATAATTTAACAGTCATATTGTCCTACAAATTGCGCTCAAAAATACGCTCAAAAGTATTCTTGATATCCAATTTCAAAGCGTAGGACCGGGATAACGTACCACGCAATTTGTAGGACAATATGACTGTTAAATTCTCGGGTCTGGGTATTTCTATACATAGAAATACCCAGACCCGAGATAAATACTTGCAGATCATACAAACATTTGTTCCGAGGCGGGAATCGAACCCGTAACCTTCTGTGTCTCAGCCAGGCCTTGGCCCACTGTGCTACAGAGGTCGACTTTGACTTTAACAACAACGTATAAGTAGGAGAAACCGATCATGCCGAATATATTCAGTCTAAAATATTATATCACAGATATCATTCACTATCACTAAATTACCAATAAAACATGATCAATAAAATTCTTCAGCGCGGTTGGCTTGGTCAAGTGCGCTCTCAGCTTTAGAGAGTAACATACATCTTCAACACCAATCAAAGTTCACAGCTTGTGTGCTTTCCTAATCACATAATTAGTTAATGTGGTGTTAAAATCTGTTTACTATTTTTATTCAAGGATATTTGATTGACAAGGACGAACCATAATTTATTGCCACATTTAGCTAATTGTGTAATTAAGAGACAGAAAGATATACATGTTCTATGACACCTCGTGTTGTGCGTGAAACACGGTGAACACGGTGCGCGGTTAGGATGAATTGGCACTTAAATTCACCTAGTATGTAAGACGTTTCAAAGTGATCCTTGTGATTGTATTGCATAAAGTATCTTTTAACTTGACTTAAAGCTGTAAAACGACATCTATGTTTTTTTTCAGTACTAACGAAAGTGCAGTAATGTATATAGGGAGTGGCGTCTGTTCGCGCCGCTCTTTTGGGCGGGCGGGAATCTATGACCGATGTTAGTACAGACTTTTTTTAATAGATGCCGCTTTTATGTAACTTTTCTCTACATTTGTTCACACACTACTTTAAGTACCTACATAATAATAATAATAATAATAATAATAATAATGCCAAAAATTTCACACAACATTATCAGGCCCCAAAGTGAGCAGAGCTAATTTTATGGGTACCACAAGACTGATATATTACTTACATACTTTTTTTTTGTAAATACATACATACATAATATACATAGAAACACCCATACCCGAGACAAATACTTGCAGATCTTACAAACATTTGTCCCGCGGCGGGAATCGAACCCGCAACCGCAATAATAAAATGCTATGGTGATTCTTATGTTGAATTTGTCTAAATAACACTAACGAAAATTGTAGCAGTCCTATTCTTATTACTCTGAAATGCAAGGGAAAGTGATAGTAAAAATTAGTTCGTTTTTGAAAATACAACAATAGAATTACTATCTTTACTAGGTAATACTAAAACAGTGACAATTCGTCTATAACTTTCTATTTTATTACCTAAACGCTTCCATGAATATCATATTGTTCCAATTCCCTTTCCTTTTATAACTCACTGGCGACCCGTCCCGGCTTCGCACGGGTGCAAATGTGCAATGCTGATACGAAATATACTACAGAATGGTTCAGCCAGCGTTTGCAATAAAAGCGCGAAAAAATGTGTTTATTTACGACATCACATTAGAAACCTCTTATATTATCAGTATTTTTCTACTATATTATGCATGTATTAACCTTCATATAAACCTTCCTCTTGAATTACTCCATCTATTAAACAAAACCGCATCAAAATCCGTTGCGTAGTTTTAAAGATCTAAGCATACATAGGGACAGACAGACAACGCGGGAGGCGATTTTGTTTTATACTATGTAGTGATTGGATATTTTCTTACTAGGTATATACTTTTCAAATAACACTCACTCATTCATCACGAAATCTCAGAAACCGCCGAACGACATTAGGTATGCAACTTCCTCTAGGGCCGTACGTAGGTGCTCGCTAAGAAAGGCTTTCAAAACATTCATTCGGGATCAAGGTCAAACCGCGAAAACAGCGATTATCCTTTGTAATTTTTCCGAAACATTAATTCGTTCAATTATTATCTTGCTACTTTTCATCTACCACGCGGGCAACAGCTAGTATTATCTAAAACGTACCTCGGTCCACAAATTTGTTGTTCATAAACAGTCTTCTTCTTCTTCTTCGTTAATGGCATCTGTCATAATGATGACAATTTAGCCAGTGTCAAGTGTTAATGGTTTATATTCAGTTTGTTTGTTATGAGTCTTAGTCGATGGTCAGTTGTCAATTCTAGACGACACGCGGAATGGCGTCTAGAATTTTCTTGGGACTCCTCGTCGTTCAAATCACACTGCACCACAATACACATGTAATCCAATTATCCATACCCGTCCCGCAGCCTCAATTTATTCATTAAAATTCCGCCAAGATTACTGAATAAAACATGCAATAAAAAGGGTAAAAAATATTAAATTAGCAGAGCCATGTTGCTCCATGAAATGACCGACGAAGAATCCTAAACAGTCTTCTTATAAACGTCTCTCAATTTCTTTTTCGTTAATGGCATGTGTCATAATAATGTAAAATTTTCAGTGTCAAGTGTCAATGTCAAGTGTTTATGATGTCATAAATCTGTATCTAGTCGTTCGACATTTGTTATCTAACTAATATCATAAATGCGAAAGTAAGTCTGTCTGTCTTTTTGTTGCATTTTCACGCCTAAACAGCTAAACCGATTTTGATGAATTTTGGTATAGAGATATGTAAGACTTTGGAGAAGGACATAGCCTACTTTTTATGTAGGTATCACGCGTGCAAAGCGGCGGGCAGCAGCTAGTTTTATATAAAATGGTGTCTTTCAAATAAAATAATTATACAGAGTTTTTTTGCTTGAATCACAAAGAAATAGCCAAAAGCTTTTATTCCAATTATTCACAGTCAATAACTCTAGCTATATTTAAATAAAAACACCAAAATCTATACCTATATATATCCTAATAATATTATATATGTGAATGTAAGTTTGTTTGTTACGCTACGCTGAAAACTACTTAACCGATCATCATGAAACGTACACATATTCGTAGAAGGTAGAAGGAGGTATTAAAAGTAACATAGGACACTTTGAAAAATAAAAAAATCGGGTTGCACTCCGGGAGTGCCGACAGAAGTGAAAACTTATTTTGGCGCGTTAGACATTTTTTAGATGGGTACTAGGGTTATTGGGTTATTGGGTTATGAATTATATTTTATTTATGAATTGTATTTTATTAGGTATTAGAAACTTTAAAATACATTTAATATTCTTTTATATTTTTGTTCAGAATGTAGATAATATATCAAATAACCTAACTCAGTAAACTTCTCCATACAAAAGTAGACTGTAAACATGTGAATTAAGGTTTATAATCAAATGGGGCGAGCGCGGCAGCCCTGCGACTCGTAACGGTGTCGCGAGTCCAGAGGTTTTACCTCATCTAAAAATATGCGTACCGCGCTAAAAGAAGTTTTCACTTCAAAAAAACATGTACGAAAGATATAGCAAAACAACGTTTGCCGGGTCAGCTAGTTATATTATAAATGCGAAAGTATCTTTGTCTGTGTGTTACGTTTTCACGGCTAAATGGTGAACGGATCTTTATGAATACTGGTATAGAGATAGATGGGACCTTGGAGAAGAACATAGGCTATTTTTTATGTAGGTACAACGAGTGCGAAGCCGCGGGCAGCAGCTAGTGACTAATTAAACCGGAAATAACTCGAGAAATATAAATAACATAAGAGCGCAATGTGTGCTTCGCAACACTTGAACACTGCTTAGACACTACTTAAGTTTTGACCTGTCACTATTTGTCACTTTTTTTGTAAGATATATTTTTGTCGTGTAGGATGGCCTATTTTAAACAGTGATTAAAAGCTTATGCAAGCCTAAAAGCCAATGATCTTGCACCTTCTGCAAGATCCTTATCAAATTTAATCAAAATCCGTTTGCAGTTTAACCTTGACACATAAATAGACAGATAATGGTTGCAATTCGGTTGGTTCATTTCTAAAATCATTTCTAATTGTCGAAAATATATTTAGTTAGTCATAGCATTTGTAAAACCCATTCGGTTGGTACCATCTAACTAAATTAGGAACGCCTAATTAAAATAGATAAAATTCAATTAGAATAAGTTGGTAACAGTAGAATACCAAAGTTTCATTGGACAGTCTAAACCTAATTTTAGCTAAATATAGTTAGGTTGGTGCCAGCAGAACTGAGGCCAAGTGAGAGTTTCGAATTTATAATATTAGCATGGATAGGTAAATGTTATTCTTAGGCCTAGCACGCACTAGCTAAATTATTCGCTCGTATTATACCGGACTAGTCCTAGTATGTAGTTTTCAAAGTAGTTTCTCCCTTAGTGCGTGTGACGTCTGAGTCAAAGTTCTATAAAAATCGCGACAAAAATCGCGACGGTAATCTGCAAAGCGCGCTAGATATGTTCGTTAACGGAAACCCACTCATTTGTACGACAAATTGATATTTTGACGAGGCCTCAGCTAATAATTATTCAATCATATTTGCAGTTTCATGACTTTTTGGCAATATTAAAGTGTTATTTTGTTGAATATGATAATTTTGAATTAAGCACTTACTATTGGAAACGTGCTCATGCTTCCTGTAAATTCCCCAATATTATAACAAATACATAATGTATTATTTTCGTGATTAATTTTATTTAGATTATATTTTAACTCTTCTTACGTGAAAACAGGATTACCTAGCACATGTGAAGCATCTGTCTGTCTGTATGTACCTTCGTCTAATTAAGAGCTTACCTTATGTAAGTTTAAAGAAATTTATTCTTAAAAGGATTAGTATTGTCGCTTAAATGAGAAAAAAGTTAAACATAAAGTAGGTATAACTTAGTAAATAAATAGGTCGTTTGAGCACCTGGGTTACTAGGTAAGTAGGATTAGTATTTACCCATCCAATGCATCACGAAATCTTGGAAATAAGTAAATAACAATATGCTGTGAATGTTTAGTTTTAAACGCGTTGAATGAGCTCACATTTTTTGGTTATAATTGGTTGGAAATAACTGACCGCAGGTGAAGTGCCCAAATAAATAATAAATAAATAAATAATGCAGGACATTTCACACAGCATCAACTGGCCCCAAAGTAAGCAGAGCTTGTGTTATGGGTACCATAACATGACTGATATACTACCTATATACTTTATTTTTCGTAAATACAGACAAATACTCGCAGATCAAACAAATATTTGTCCCGCGGCAGGAATCCAACCCGCAACCCGTGCTTCTCAGCCGGACCATTACTTTACTTGATATTAGCCATATTAAAACTAAATATAATTTAAATATCAAATTAAATCTTCCTATCCAACCTTATATAAATTAAATTGCGGAAAACAAACAGATAAGTAATTGTATATTATTCCATATTATTGTGTATATTTCTGTCAATAAAATAAATGTTCTCAATATCTAAGACAAAACCTTTAAGCCAATTAAAAGTCTTTGATAGCACTAAATGATCGCTTCCCCGTTGGACCCAGAATTTTTGTACCCAGTGTTTTTCTACATTACATTTTGACTTAACGTGGGTATTTATTTAAAATAAAGTTATTTAAGTTATTAAATAATAATAATAATAATACCTGACATTTCACACAACATCATCTGGCCCAAAAGTAAGCAGAGCTTGTGTTATGGGTACCACATGCCTGATATACTACTTTTTTTTTGTTTTTGTAAATACATACATATTATACATAGAAACACCCAGACCCGAGACAAATACTTGCAGATCATACAAACATTTGTCCCGCGGCGGGAATCGAACCCGCAACCTTTTGCGTCTCAGCCGGACCTAAGCCCACTGCACCACAGAGGTCGTCAAATAAATAAATAAATAAACTATGCTTGTATCGGAATCATTTTGAAGTTTGGGCACTCCGCGTATTACATATTTACGCTCAAAGTTGCGTTAATTTTTTTTCGGAAATACGATTTTTTGAGGCTTGTATCTTTCAAACCTATGTTTTTAATATACGTGCCCAAAACTAAACTTAATTCGATCAAATATTTAAAGAGTTATCGTCGAAAATCTGTCTAATGTTAAACAATTTTTCGTATCAATGACCCTCATTCGAAATAAAATAGTGCAGTGAAGTAGAACAGTGAATAGACGCCGTGTGAGTCATAGACCCTGTCTATACGCTTGCATCTAGTTCCGGACGATACTGCGGTATTATTTCAATCAATGCATCATATGTCTTCTTGGACGAGTCGTGCTTTGCCGCGACTGCGAATCTAAGGCGTACGAAGTGAGGTGCTTTAAGTCTATGCAATCGTTATAACTTTTTTGCATTTTTTATTTTTTTATTTGGTGCTCGTGCTCACTGCATCGCTTATTGCTTTAATTAATTCGCCCGTGCAATACAAGAAAAATGGTTAAATGTACGGCATGTGGTAAATACGCCTCTGCGTCGGGTGTCGCCGCTTGTAGCTCGTGTCCATCGCTATATCACAAAGCATGTGTTGGCCTTGCGGATACTGCCTCAGCAAGTAAGGATTGGGCCTGCCCTGAATGTAAAAATTGGATGAGACTAATAAAAGGCGGCGACAACAGCAGCACTCCAGTAAGAGGCGTATGTGGTACCGTGGAGCAAGATAACACTCGTCATCGTGAGGTGACTACTGGTATGCCACCAGCACTGCAAGCCTCCATTGTGCCTGACATCGAAATTCAGGATCTACGCCGTGAAACGGCTGAATGCCTTAACGAAATGCGCGAGTTTCGAGTTCAGGATCTGCGCCATGAGATGTCTGAATGCCTTAACGAATTGCGCAAAGAGACTCGATGTGGTTGAACAGCGGAACATCTTGCCGCCGGTTGAGAGCTACACTGAACTGGAACGCACAGTAGCCAGACTGAAGCTAGACGTTAATGAACGGGATCAAGAGCTCCTGCAGTCAGATCTGGAAATAGGACATCTTCCCGAGGAGAAAGGGGAGAGCATTCTGCACACTGTGACTGTACTCGCCGCTAAGCTAGGTGTAACGGTTGAGGAGCGTGACGTCGTTTTTGCGGAGCGCGTGGGAGTGGCGCAAGGCGCTGGAGTGGCGGGCACCGCGCGAACGTCGAGTGGTAGTGCGGTTTGCGCGAAGACATATGCGTGACCAGATGATTCAAGCAGCCCGCGTGCGTCGCACGCTGACTGCCGCTAACGCTGGCAGAGCTGCGAACTCTGGCTCTCGCGGCCGTATTTTCATCAATGAAAGGCTGACGCATGCTAATCGTCTACTCTTTTATCGTGTCCGTGAGGAGTGTAAGAAACTCCAGTGGCGCTTCTCTTGGACAAAGCGAGGCCGCATATACGTGCGTCAGTCCGACGGAAAGGCGGCTCATCACGTACGACATGAAACAGACTTTACGCGGGTTCTTGGGTCCAGTCATGTTTGAGAGGGTTACCAAACCATGTTCTTGTTTCCTGTTCTTTTTTCACTGTATATTTTATTTTTAACTGTAATTTTTATTTATACACTCTACAATATTTTAGGTACTGCGCATTTCTATATAGCACTTGTTTATACTGTGACTGGCTTTTAGTTTCATGTAATACTTTTGATTTTTGGTAAGCTACTGAAGATCGGTTTGTACAATCCAGGTTCCCTCGGCACCAATCATGACAATTTTATAGCTTCTGTTATACGGCATGATTTGGATATTTTGGCTATAAATTAAACATGGCTTAGTTTGGATCAGGACGGTCGAGCATCAGCTCTATCTGGCTATCGTTTGCGTCACACTCCTCGACCTCGAGGTAAAAGAAGCGTGGAGGAGGAGTAGGTTTCTATATAAAGCGAGGTGTAGGCGCGCGAACTTGGCAACATCCAGTTGATCCATTACATGCACAGGTAGAACAATTTTGGCTCATTGTCTCAATCAATGGAAAGATGCTGGCGATAGGCACATCTTATAGACCACGATGGATTGATGTTGATTTGTTTTTTGACGCTGTAACTGACTCAATCAACTCATTACTCGCTCATGACAGCTTGATAGTTTTGGGGGATTTTAATGAAATCTAGGTTAAATCTAAATTTTACATGTTTCTTAATTGTTTTGGGCTTTCACAAGTAGTAACTACATCTACTCACTTTACTAAAACTTCTGTCACTTATTGACGCAGTGTTCGCTGACTTACAAGCGAAAAGTGTAGTTTTGGATCATGTAGGTAGGCTTCATGGACATTGTATGATCGTATGCGAGTTTAATATCAGGAGGGAGAAACTCGTACCAGTTACTTTGAATTTTCGGCCACTTAAGAATATTGATTTGGATCAATTTAATAACGACGTAAAAGCTATCAACTGGGATTCGATATCGGCTGTTACAAACGAAATGGTTCACATGTTCAATTATAATCTTCTTTCATTATTCGACTTACATGCTCCTGTTAAAACTGTTTTAGTGAAATCCCGCACCTACCCTTGGATTACTGATACAATTAGATTAATGATGAAGCTGCGTGACGAAACTGCAGCGGAGTACCATAAAACTAAATCTCCTGGCAAGAGAGAATACTACAAAAGTCTTAAGTCCACTGTTAATCAGGCACTCTACCATGAAAAGCTTATTTCAATTTTAATTTAAATAACAATCTTCATAACTCGAAGGCTTTTTGGAAGAATCTTAAAAGCACTCTCCCACCAAAAAACCTCATAGAATTACCCCCCTCTTTTCAGGAACCCAACATGATTAATAATCATTTTCTTCATATTCCTTGCTCAACTCATATATGTAACCAACATCTTTAGGTCTCTTTAGGTCTAACAAGTTTAGTGTATATTTCATATAGATCCTATAAGTGTTGACCTAATCTTTAATATCATCAAGAGATTAAAATCAAATGCTGAGGGGTCAGTAGGGCGATTATGGAACTCTTGATACAATCAATGTCCATCAGCTTCGATTAGCAATCGGCATCAATGTCTATCAATTTCGATTAGCAATGTGCATTATTTCAATCAATCATATACGATGTATTTAAATGCTCAGTACGCTAAACACGGTTCCTACCACAATCGTACTTTGTAAATTGGTCGAGTTATAGTTTGACACCAACTTCACATTGTAACTAGCGATAGAAGCCGATAGAAATCGCAGCGATCCGTAATACCAATTCATTAATAGTAACTAAAAGCTATTAGTATCAATGTTTTGATAGTATCAAAGTTCCATAATCGCCCTACTGATCTTATTACCCTAAATATGCTTATTATGACCTTGCCTATCACTCTTGAAGCAGTTGCGGTCTTGATAAACACTTCAATTATTACATCTACATTCCCTGATGTCTGGAAAACGGCAAGCATGCGTCCTCTACCTAAAAATTCAAATCCCATTCCACTGAAGGACTTCAGGCCAATAAGTATTTTACCGTGTTTATCAAAAATTCTGGAAAAAGCTGTGTGTGCACAGTTAACCGACCTTGAGGACAACTCTATACTTCCTAAAGTGCAGTCAGGCTTTAGAAAGGGGCGAAGTACAGTAACCGCTCTTCTCGATGTAACTGACAACATTCTCTGTGCGCAATATGAGAGTATGTGCACATTACTAGTACTCCTAGATTTCTCGAGGGCTTTTGACTCTTTGAATATTGAACTTCTTATCGCTAAACTTGAATACTATGGATTTGATAGCAGTGCTTTAAAATGGTTTAAAAGCTATCTCACAAAAAGTTGCCAGTACGTAAGCCTAGTATCTGGTTCTTCTACAAAGCAATCCGATACGGTGCTCCTTGACCGAGGTGTACCGCAGGGATCGATTTTAGGTCCAATACTCTTTATTTTGTATGCAGCGGATTTAGTGAAATGTATAAAACATTGTCAATTTCATATATATGCTGACGATACACAGATTTATATTTCCTGCGAGCCTTCTGAAATCGACAATGCGATCACTAAACTCAATGCTGATCTAGAGAATATTGCCCTCTGGTCAGGGAGCAACGGACTCTTATTGAATCCCACAAAGACGAAGTACTTAATTTTTGGTAGTCAATATCACTTGGCCAATGTTAGACCATCAGTCGCCGTTACGGTTATGGGTGAGGCTATTGAATGGGTCTTTAAAGCTCGTAACCTTGGACTTCAACTGGATTGCGCCCTTCGTTTTGACGAGCACATTGCTGAGTCTGTCAGAAACTGTTTTTATAGGCTAAAGGTACTATTGAGAAACAAATTGAGGCCATATATATCGGAAGTACTTCGAGTTAGGCTGGTGGAGTCTTTGGTGTTGTCTAAGCTAAACTATACTGATGTTGTTTTTGGCCCGCGGCTTTTGGCTAGGACGCAAAGACTCCTTCAACGGGTACAGAATGCTTGTGCTCGTTTTTGTTTCGACATTCCACTCACGTAAGTTCACGGTCACGTAAGTCCATTTTTAAACGCTTACACAATATTAAAAATGAACCATCGTCAAAAGCTTCACTTGGCGTGCCTTCTATTTGGGGTTATGAGACAGGACGCGCCCAGGTATCTTTACGATAAGATAGATAAACGATCCAGCTTAAGGTCCTGTGAACCTCGCCAACGCTCGGCGCAGCTCTCAACACAGCACCACAAAACATCTGATTTTAAAGGCAGTTTCCGCTACGCTGCGTCGAAGTGTTGGAATAATATCCCGCCGCCGATAAGGAACCTGCAGAGTATTCATAGCTTTAGAAAAAAACTTAAAATTTATTTATTTGACTGGTAAAAAGCGCAGGAAAGCCTTCTGTTGGATACAAGTGCTATATAGAATAAGTATAAATATTGTATAAATGCTGAGTACGTTATGTCAGCCTTCTGGTTCCCTAAGTTCTCCTTTATGACAGCTTTGCTTAGTTTGGGGTTAGATGGCTATGTGTCCATAGATATTTATTAATGTATTTTTCTTTTTGTTTTTATTTTCTGTTTTTTAACATATGTTTGTTTATTTCTTAATTTATAATGTAGAATAATGTTTATGTCCGCTTAACAGAATTGGTCCTAACGGAAGACCAGCGCGAATTGTAGACACTGCAATCCGCATATGCTGAGTTAGGGTCCATTTTGTGACAACCGATAATTATGTTAGTATGTATAGGTTTATTGTATTTTTGTCAAATAAAAACATATTCTATTCTATTCTTTTTCATTCGATTCTATTGCGATTAAATCATAGATCATTATCTATTATTTAATTGATGAAACAAGTTTAATTGATATCATTCATAGTTTCGGTTGTTCATCATCAGACGGTAGTATGATATTATTTTGAAATTTGTATGGAAAGATAATTGGGTAGTTTACTCTTAAGAGAAGGCTCAGCGCTGGTGTATCTATCATTCAAGTTTTGTTTTTTTACGTGATAACGTGTCACCTTCCGCCTTAGCCGAGCGTGCAAGCGAGAGCGCGGAATAAGCGATAGAGAGGCACGATCGGCCTAAGCGTTTGGCTTGTGTCTCATCAATCTCTCTTCCACTCCATCGGCCGATGCGTCCGACTAGAAGAGACAGCAGCGGCACACAACCTACACGTAAACTGTTTTTTTTCTAATGACGTTATCACGTAAAATTATCGACCGTAAACCGACTTTACAGACAACCGTTTTTTTTTCTAGAACGTTCTTATTAGATCACTGTGTTAGTTAGGTAAGGTACTCTTAAACCGCGTTTTTGTGGCGTAATCTCATTCGACGTGCAAGGACAAACGACGTCTCAGCTTACACTAGATATTACGTTGTAAGAATAAATCTATACGGTTTCATATTATTATAATAGACTTTAAGACGACAATGACACTTTAAGGCGCAATGGGCGACCTGAGACACAGGTTGCAGGACCGATTTGCGATGTGGGAAATGTTTGTTTGTGGGAAATCCATACTAATATTATAAATGCGAAAGTATCTCTGTCTGTCTGTTACGTTTTCACGGCTAAACGGCTGTTGATGAAATTTAGTAAAAAGATGTATTATATGTATGTATTTATAAAATAAAAGTACAAAAGTTTGTCAGTCATAACACAAGCTCTGATTACTTAGGGGCCAGATGATGCCGTGTGAAATGTCCAGCATTACTCACTCTTATTCAAACTAGAGCTAAACTTTTGTCGGCGATCTTCTTATTATTTAACTAGTTTTTTAGTTTTGCTACACCACCAGTGTGAAGAAAGGATTAAAGAGCGCCTCAGAGGCTCCTTTAGTGCACTTGGTACCGTATCTTCGAACGCTTAGGGTTCAAAGACATGCCGGTTTCCTCACGATGTTTCTCTTCACCGTTTGAGGGTACTGGTATAGCGCATATACATTTATCGAACAGAAAAATCCATTGGTGCAATACCGGATTTGAACCCACGAGCTTAGGATCGGAAGGCCACTACCACTAATAGACCGCCTGTGCTCTCAGTGCGTCTCGTGTCGGTGGTGATGCAGTTCTATCCCTCCGTTCCGCTCCAGCTACCTTGATCTCTTTATACAACACTAGCGACCCGTCTTCGCGTGGGTGCAAATTAGAATTGTATTTTACATTTACATACTTAATCAAAAACGATTTTGATTGTTAAGGATTAATACCATGATATGAATAACATATTTTGATTCTACCCGTGTTTCGAATCACTAATTAAAAAAAAATTTTGTCTGTAAAGTTGGTTTACAGACGATAGTTTTACGTGATAACGTCATAAGAAAACATTGATGAAAAATTGCATACTTTTAATCTATTAAGATGCATCACAAGCCGAACGCTTAGGCCCATCGTGCCTCTCTATCGTTTGTTCCGCGCTTTCGCTTGCACGCTCGGCTCAGACGGAACGTGTCAAATTTCGTGCGTGCAGCCGGCGTTCTTCGATTTAAAAGACGTTATCACGTCAAAAAAATATTGTGACTTAACTATAATAGTTAGATATATAGCCTCGCAGACTTTTTATAATATCTATAAAGATTTCTCTTTCAGTGCGAACCGTGAACTCGAGCGGCAACTCACGGACCGCGGATCAAACTCACCCTGATGAAGATACTCTAGATGAATTGAAACAGTGTCGGTGCCTCCATCGACAAAATAATACGTGAGTAAAGCCCGTGTTTATCAAAATGTATCGATAAAGATGTAGTATATTAATTTATGTATTACCAATAGTTTGCGCAAGGCATCAATTTATGACTTTTATAAGCAATTTTTTAACCGACTTCAAAAAAAGGAGGTTACTCAATTCGATTCGTATTTAATATTTTTTTATGTGTGTTCGCGGATAACTTCGTAGTTTATGAACCGATTTTGATGATTCTTTTAATAAATTCTCTTTTATATCTTTTATTTCTCTTATAAAAAAATGTCTTTTTTTATAAAATAATTATACGGATTAGTTTTGCTCGAATCAAAAAGAAACATTAATTGATTATTTTATTTATTTATATTCTTTTGCGCTTTTCTGTGGAACATGAGATCAGATACACGCACGCGGTAAAAACGCGTTGCAAATTACCTTTTTCAGAATCGTGCTGTTTAAACCAAGATAAATTCGCTAGTGAATGTTAGGTTTAAGCAACTTAAACTTCATCTTAAGTTTAAACAAAATCGATCCATAATAGTCAGGTCACATGACAAGATTATTTCACGAATGTATAAAATCCCAAACAAGGAACCATCAACCCATCTACCACAAACCTATTTTTAGAGTTACTACTTAGTGGCCACTAAGAACCGTTTCAACACAAACACGCTACAAAAACAACAAACATTTTGTAAATTTTTCTTTAATGTTTGAAAAGACGAGTGATTTATAAGCAAGAGGTTCGTTTAAATTCCACAGACTCACTAATCTCTGTGATAAAAACTAACGACAGATAAAATACTCACATATAACTATTAAAAGCAAATTTTATGAAAATTATGTTTTTTGCAGCTTTGAAGGTAGACATAATTAATTGTTAGATTTGTAGGTGATGGTAACAAAGTTGGAAATTGTATTTTTTTGTCCAAGAGAGTTTGTGTGGAACTATTATAATATTATATATTTAAAGTTTAGATGATATAGATGTATTATATGACCTGGGATAGCATATGGGCTACTTTATATGTATATATATACCACGCGTGCTATATCGGGAAGCATGTTATAAAAACTACTAACTGGCCTGTCAGCTTAGTTGGTAGTAGCTCTGCCTTCTGCGCTGTAGGTTGATGGTTCGATTTCCTCCCAGGGTAAACAATGAGGAATATAGGTGTTGGTTCTGTGTCTGGGTGTTATAAGGTATCATAAGTATGTATTTAAAAATATGATAAGTATTCTATCGGTCATCTAGTCACCATACATAATACAAGCTATGCTTAGTTTGGGATTAGATGATGTTGTGTGCATTGTCCAGCAATATTTATTTATTATTATTATAATATGTAGAAATATAAATAGAAAAAGATATAGAAAAAGTTTTTATTTGCAACAACACAGACAAAAATACAATAAAAAATAAAATTACAAAATGAATGGTTGCTGCCAAATGGACCCTAACTTAGCGTATGCGGATTGCAGTGTCAACAATCCGCGCTGGTCTTCCATTAGGACCAATTCTGTTGTTTGTTCAATGTGGTTCAACCTCGCTGTAACGGCTGTTGTTGTTTCCATACAAATATATGTATATTTGTTCCATGTTTATATATGTTTGTTTACCTCTTAGTAAAACAAAGGTACTAGGTAAATAACCTACAGATTTCAAACATCAATTTGCCAATTAACAATAGAGTTTAACTGTTTGATTGGAAAGTTTCCGCTTCCGAGAACCGCTATCATTCCATGTTTCATGGTAACACGCATTAACACGTCCATTTAAAATTAAGTACGGACATAGAACTTGCCCACACGAAACGCATAGTCGTTGCGATAAAGTCCAAGACCCACTATAGTGTCTTAGTAGACACTATGAAGGCTCTTGGATTTTTCGTACTTAATTTTAAATGGACGTATTAATGCGTGTTACCATGAAACATGAAGACTTCTGCTAAGAAGACCCACTTAATGTTGTCTAACAATTTTACTTAATAAGAAAATGAGGCAAAATCAGTCTTGGGTCGAAAACTCGCGAGTGAACAAGGAGTCACACAATTTAATATATCCCAAACGTATTTTGTTAAAGATATGTATATAATAATATACCGTTATATAATAAAATCAGCCTACCACCCTTACGAACAAAGCGCATTACTTCCACATTTATAATGAGTACAGCCAAGGATTGGAATGCTTTGCCGTCGTCTGTCTTTCCCGAAAACTATAATCTGGGTCTCTTCAAGTCTTAAGTTAATAGGTGTCTTCTAGACCTGCGTGCCCTATCGTCGGCCACATCGTCACTTAACATCAGGCGAGACCGGGGTCAAACGTAGGTATATCTTTGATAAATAAAAATATAATAAAAATTCAAATATAAATTAAAACAAAATTAAAATACATATAAAACAATTGAACTATCAAAGAACCGCTCAAAACGATCTATAGATAGCTTAACTGATCCAGATCATTGCCAGAGGACAGCAACTCTAAAATAATGGCTGCAGTCACGTTGAATGGCAATGGTAATACGCTGGACCAGATAGGAGCCAGCTCGGGTTACGAGATATTTCTACCAGGATTATTTTGAATACATGTATCAAAAAATCTCTATGTATCTTTTCAAGACATAAGTATATAACCATATGCCATACGATGAGTAGTATAATAAATAAATCCAAACCCACTTTGCATGAAGGTACATAAAAACATCTTTTCAATGTTTATATTTCATAACTTTGTAGGACTCATTTATTACGTGCCACCGTGTATTTTTTTACGAGAAAACTAGACAGCGAGGAAGATTAGGGGCGGACAGAACCAATTGTTCTTGGACTACGGAAAAATAAATAATTACGTTTTAAAAACATAAAAAGAAACCGACTTCATTGAATGAAATTTGAGCCTATAATACATTTTTAGTGGAAAAGTGGAGGTGGATGTGTTTTGTATATATATACTATAGGTAGGCCAAATAAACGCAACGCTCCAATGAGACAAAGAGGTATCGAAGTAAATGAAAACATCATCGATGTATACAATTTTAGATTTTCGATTTTTCAGATCGACCGATTTTGATAAAATTTATAGGCCACTTGTGAATTATACCCTTACAAACAAAAAAATAATTTTCCAAATCGGTTCAGCCGTTTTCGAGAAATCAGTGAACATACATAAAAAAAAGATTACGACGAATTGAGAACCTCCTCCTTTTTGATAAATTCGGTTAAAAATAAAGGTTGTTGGAGTTTATTCAGTACCAGTATTTCACTGGAGCCTTACATACCCAAATACATAAAACATAAGTATTAAATAATAAACATTTTATATTACCGATACCACTTTAAATCGAATTAAAAACATTAACGAATCATTAATCTCCATTTTGCATAATTTAGGTTTGAATTATTAGGTTGTTATTGTAAAATAAAATAAAAGTGTACCATTGATTGATGAGATCCCGAACGTTTCTTAAAAGCAATAATTTATCAAAAGCCTTCTAAAATCCCATAATTTATTCTGAGGTTTTCAAACACGCATTTAACATGTGGTCCGAATATATGGCTTAGTGGATTTGGCTCCCCCGGTGTCTCCGTGGCCCGGTTTTTTTTGGGGTTCCGAAGTCCAAAAATATCCAAAAATATCATGGTAAATGGTAGCAATTCGGTTGGTTCATTTCTAAAGTTAGGATGTGTCTAAAATATATTTTAGTTAGCCATAGCATTTGTAAAACCTATTCGGTTGGTACCATCTAACTAAATTAGAAACGCTAAATGATAAGTAATTAAATTAGGATAAGTTAGTAATAACAGAAAACCAAGTTTCATTTGACACTTCTAAACCTAATTTTAGCTAAAATTACTTAGGTTGTTGCTAACAGAATTCAGGCCAATATCCCGTTTTGAGTGAAAATTAGGCCATTATTAGTTTAAATTTAGATAAAAATATTGTTCTTATATAATTAAAATTTGAAGAATCAAGTAAGTGTATATTATAGTCTTAGACTTACTCGCCTTAACCGTAAGTCCACGTCATACTGCCACGAGCACAAAACATTAAATTTATAACTTTTACCACTTTGTTTTATTTTTAAACGTTAACTCCATTTTAATATTGGATACCAGATTCACACCACTCCGAATATACTTTTAATGCAAAGTGTGACTTAACGCGCTGGCTTCAGATTCATTATAGCTCGATACGTATCGAAAGAAACTATCAGAATTTTACAACTAAATCAGAAGTGCAAAGTCGCGGGCCGGAGCTAGTGTTGCTAGTGTTTATCGCGGATAAAGTGGCTTTATCACGATACACACTAGTAGTAATAAAAATAAATAATAAATAATCCCGGACATGTCACACAGAATCATCTGGCCTCAAAGTTAGCAGAGCTTGTTTTATGCTTGCATTATGGGTGCAATTGCATGACTGATATACTACTTATATATATATATATATATATATTTGTAAATACATACTTATTATACACAGAAAAACACCCAGACCGAGACAAATACTTGCAGATCATATAAACATTTGTGGTTTTGGCAAACATCATGTAATTTTTTCCCGCAAGAAACAGTATAAAACTAGGTTAAATTAAATAACAAATGTTTCTCCACTGAAATATGACTAAATCATACATCATAATATTTATCGTGGTTTAATTATGCACTGATATAATTATTTATTAACTATTTATAAATTCATTTATTTGGAAGCAATTAATTAATTAATATGAATAACTGCTACATATATTTATTAATTACTAGCGACCCGCCCCGGCTTCGCACGGGTGCAATGCTGATACTAAATATACTACAGAATGTCTTTATATTCAACGTTATCTAAGAGATAGACATATACCATCGCGGACTTTTTTGTAGAACTTTTAACGGTGTTCAATACTGTAGTACGTTATTTTGATCTATCTCGTAGGGTTCAGCCAGCGTTTGCAATGTAAGCGCAAATAAATGTGTTTATTTACGACATCACATTAGAAACCTCTAAAATTATCAGTGTTGCTCTACTATATTATGCATGTATTATACATATAAACCTTTTTCTTGAATCACTCGATCTATTAAAAAAACCGCATCAAAATTCGTTGCGTAGTTTTAAAGATCTAAGCATACAACGGGACAGACAGACAGCGTAAAGCGACTTTGTTTTATACTATGTAATTATGAGCGGCTGCCGCGGCTTAGCACGCGTGGTACCTACATCATAAAAGCCTTTATAAAGTCCACTGCTGAACATAGGCCTCCGCAACAGATTTCCAGGACGAACGATTTTGAGCCCTCTCCATCCACCGACTTCCTGCGATCTTTACAATGTCGTCAGTCCATCGGGTGGGGGGTCGTCCTACGCTTCGTTTTCCTGTCCCTGGTCGCCATTCGAGAACTTTTATTCCCCAACGGTTATCAGTTCTGCGAGCTATATGGCCTGCCCATTGCCGCTTCAACTTGCAAATTTTGAGTGCTATGTCGGTGAATTTGGTTTTTCTACGGATTTCCTCGTTGCGGATTTTATCACGTAGTGAAACACCCAACATAGCTCGCTCCATAGCACGTTGCGCGACTCTGAGCTTGTGTATGAGGCCAATAGTTAGCGATCAAGTCTCAGTTCCATATGTCATCACTGGCAACACGCACTGATTATAGACTGTCGTCTTGATGCTCTGCGGTATCTGTGACGAGAAGATGTGCCGTAATTTCCCGAACGCTGCCCATCCGCGTTGGATTCGTCGGCTGACCTCTTTGTCGAAGTTGGACATGCCTAGTTGAATCGTTTGACCCAAATAGACATAATGGTCTACAACTTCGATTATATCGCTCCCATTATGTACCGGTACGGGTGCAACATGAGCATTTGACATGATTTTTGTCTTGCTCATGTTCATTTTAAGACCCACCTGTTGGGACACGATATTAAGGTCGCTGAGCATTGTGCCAAGGTCTTCCAGAGATTCTGCCATGAGGACTATATCGTCGGCAAATCGAAGGTGAGTGATGTGTTCGCCATTGATGTTGATACCATGTCTATGCCAGTACAAGAGCTTAAAAATATCCACCAATGCAAAGGTGAACAGTTTCGGAGAAATAACATCTCCCTGTCTCACCCCTTTATGCAATGGGATTGGATTCGTGCTCTGGTCCTGGAGTCGGATAGACATGGTGGCGTTACTGTACAGACATTTCAACACTTCGATATACCGATAGTCGATTTGGCACCGCTGGAGTGACCGCAACACTGCCCAGGTTTCGACAGAATCAAAGGCTTTCTCATAGTCCACAAACGCTAAACAAAGTGGCTGGTTATATTTTTCGGTCTTCTGTATAACCTGCCGGAGCGTATGGATGTGGTCTATGGTGTTAAAGCCTTTTCGGATCCCGGCTTGTTCGGGAGGCTGGAAGTCGTCAAACCTACGAGCGAGACGATTAGTAACTACTCTCGAAAACAGCTTATAGACATGGCTCAACAGCGAGATGGGCCTGTAATTCTTTAAGAGGATTCTTTAATTCTTTAATATTCTCTTTCTTAAAAAACAGTACCACCACGCTCTTGTTCCACGCCTCTGGCGTAGTTCCCTCGAGGATGAAGGAGTTGAACAGCTTCTGGAGGACCTTAAGTACCGGTGTTCCACCCACTCTCAGAAGCTCTGTCGTTATTCCGTCTTCCCCCGGTGCCTTGTTGTTCTTAAGCTGCTTGAGAGCCGTTCGAATCTCATATAGGCTGTCCGGAATGTCTTCAGTGTATTGTCGGGTTAGGCGGGCTCTTGCATCGCTAGTCGTGCTTGTAGTAGGACTTTGCGATGAGGTGTATAGTTGTCCATAGAACTTCTCGAGCTCTCGTAAAATTTCTGGCTTCGAGGAAACGACACTGCCACTATCGGTCTTCAGCTTCGTCAACAGACTTTGCCCAATAGACAGATCTCTCGCGAAGACTTTGGAACCTTGGTTGCGCTCTATTGCGTTCTTAATACTACAAGTATTAAAGAGACGCAAATCGCGTCGCATAGACTTAGAGATCTGTTTATTGAGCGAGCTGTATTTCGACATGTCCACTGAAGATTGCAGTTTCATTTCGCTACGTTCTGCCATGAGTTTAAGAGTGTGCTCAGAGAGTTTTTGGGTGCTACCTTTGCGCTGGGTTTTACAGAACTTTGACCCAACGGCATGGACCATTTCCACCAGACCGTCATTTATTTCGTCCACTGATCCGCATTCGGCGAGGCATTGTAAGCGATTTTGGAGTTCCAACTGAAAGCTCTCGGGGTTTTGGATTTGGGCAGGACTTGGGCGAGGAGTAGATTTCATCAGACGGGACCTTTCTAGCTTTTAAGATTTAATGAGCCTCTAACCATTCGGTGATCACTGCCGGTTTTGACCCTGTTGATCACTGAAACATCATTAAATATTTGCTTTTTTGTAATCATGATGAAATCTATCTCGCGTTTGTGTCCATCGGGGTGAAGCCACGTCTTTTTCCTGGACGACCGCTGAAGTCGGCCAATCGCTGACCCCGTTGGTTCCGCTGTCCAAATCCAAATTGCCCCACTCTCAGTTCATCGCCATTCCTCACACCTAGCCGCGCGTTGAAGTCCCCCATCACAACCGTAAAGTGTGTTTTCGAGGCTTGCATGGCATTTGAAATGTCATCATACATAGCCTCCACTTCATAGCCTGGACGTTTCGAGTGAGGTGCGTACACCTGTATGACCTTAAGCGAATACCGTTTGGTTATTCTGAGTATAAGGTATACCACCCTGCTCGACACGTTTTCGATCTTTACTATGTTGTTAACGAGGGATTTGTGGACGAGAAATCCGACACCGTGCTGAGAAAGTTGATCGCCTTCCCGGTAGTAGAATAAGTTGCCGGAATTTAGGATTATCGTGTCCTCTCCCTCTCTTCGGACTTCTGATAACCCCATAATATCCCAGTGCAACTTATTTACTACTTCTTCCAGCTCTATCAACTTCTCGTCGGTCCTCAGTGTGCGTGCGTTGTATGTTGCCAGTGCCAGGGGTCGTTGGGATTGGTAGCTGGACCTCTGCCGGAGATTCTTCGCACCCACTGTTCCGCCGTTACCGTGGCCGCCACCTATGCCAGGAATAGCGGAACTGCCGGGAACTGGGGGTCGTCTTCTAGTTGGGTTCATCATATGGGGGGTTTTGCCATAGTCACCACGCTTGGCAGACGGATTGGTGACCGCAGATTCAGTATTTTGTGCTCGGGGGGTGCTGCTGCCCAATCCCCCGGTGTGTGTTCCCTTAGTCGCCTTTTACGACATCCACGGGAGGAGATGGAGGGGTCCTATTCTATGCCGGAACGACCACGGTCAACATAAAGTACCTACATTCTCCAAGGTCCCATCTATCTCTATACCAAAATTCATCAAAATCATTTAAGCGGTTTAGGCGTGAAAACGTAACAGACAGACAGAGTTACTTTCGAACTTATAATATTAGTAGGGATTCTAATTTAGTTTAAATTTTAATAAATGTAATGATTACATTAGATTAACTTATTTAAATTAAAAATATGCGTTATAAAAATATCACGTGAGGTTAGGGGAGGGTCGAGCAAAATCTTACGACATCTAACCAAGGGGTGAGGGGGTCGAAACATTGCCAAAATTGGCCATGACGAGGCTACAAACAAACAAACGTATATACTCGGATTATTAATATGGTTAAGGATACAAAGGGCAGTCTTATCGCTTAGTAACTTTAAAGAATTCCGTTCAAAAATTTGTTATTGATAGTAACTGTTATATAATCTGTGGCGACGACGATGCACTATTATTTTTATACACGCGTAAAAAAAGAAACTTCTCTCGCACTCGCCATTTTCGACCTTAGTTTTAACGTAGCAAGGGTATAAATGGCGTTGATAATCGTCATCGACAAAATTAATATCGGTAGGTATCTACACTCGTTACTTTTAACTGAAATTACGTGTTCTGTTTAAAAAGCTTCTAAATATAGTTTTTGTGGCTATTTTTAAAATATCAGACAGTTTTAAATGTTATTAGTTGAAAGTTTTAAGGTTAAAAGGTTGCCTGGAAGAGATCGCTTTTAGCGATAATGTCGCCCATTGTACAATTTTATTTCTATTATTTCTTCTGTGTTCTTTTTGTGTACAATAAAGTGATCTATCTTTGTGATTTTTCTGTTATTTCCTACTTTTATTACTACAGAACTTTTTAACCAACTTCAAGGAGATTCTCAAATTTGTTTTTGTTTGGTACCTCATAATTCTGTCATTTATGAACTGATTAAAAAAAATATGTGGATGATATATTTTAAGATTGGTCCCATAGAAATTTTATCAAAATCTGTAGTTTGATTTTTAAAACAAAATAGCAGGATAATATGCCAAATATGCCAAAATATGCCATCCAAGTAACGAAATTTCGTATTTTTATATAAATTAAGTCTTCTTTATAGTTTTTAAAACGTGACCATTTCATTATAGATAGGTAGGTACGTAGGTACGGTAAGTACGTTTTATGTTGGTACCTATCTCAATGTATCTAACAATACAGGGTGAATTTAAATAAGGTAAAACTCACTGAGTTTAGTCAGATAGTAGGTATAATTTGTCTCGGGTCTGGGTGTTTCTATGTTATAATAGGTATGTATTTACTAAAAAAAATATATATGTTATCAGTCATGTGGTATCCATAACACAAGATCTGCTTACTTTGGGTCTAAATGATGCTGTGTTAAAATGTCCGGCATTATTATTATTATTGACCGAGCGAAGATTGTTTCCATTTCAGCTTAGGCGAAAATGCTTTCGTATGTTCTCCTCTACAGGGCGCATTTCTCAACCGATTCTCGTGAAATTTTGTGAGCAGGTTCTATAACTATAAAGTTTATTTTGTCGATTCAGTTTTTGGACATTTTTCGAAATGTCGTAGATATGGGGGTTGAAAACGTAAAAATGTTATATTGCAGTCATATCGAAAAATGTTCGCGAGGTCTACAGCTCACTGAGTCACTAGTAATTAGTTTCATAAAACAACCTCGGATTGATCTACGAGGTTCGATTACCTCACAATATAAACATTTGTTTGATTAGTGTTTTGTATCGGGGTGTTATAAAGTATTATAAGTATGTACTTAAATGTAACTTACCTACATGTAACGGACAGACGAGCAGACGTACAGACGGACAGACGTGCATAGCGAAACTATAAGGGTTCCTTGTAGCCAAATCGGTCCAGCCGTTCTCAAGACCAAACAAACATCATTTCTCTTTTATTATTTGGATGAAATTAACCACATCCCAGTAAAAACCGCTCTACGACTACGAAACGGCATTAACCATAAAAACCTCGTTTTACATTTACACAGCACCATTTAAATTAGTTCTCGGACACTCTATAAACCTATAAAATGGCGGCCATGATTTGTTGTTTTACGATTTTTAAGAATTCTAATTTGAATCAATTTTATTATTTTTCTTCAGTAATGACATGTGTCATAATGTCAATATTGCTAATGTCAAGTGTTAAGATTGTTTATTAGTGGGACGTAGACGATTGTTTTTGGTCGTCTTGCGAAACAAACATTGCGCTCGGATTTTACTTATTTTTCTTGAGTTATTTCTGGTTTTATTAATAATTTTGGTATTATTATATAAATAGAGCTAGAGTTTTTGACTCGGGTGTGAATAATTGGTATAAAAACTTTGTGTTTCTTTGTAATTCGAGGAAAAATAATCTGTAGTTATCTTTATAAAAATCTTCTGTGCGTGTGTTTGTAATTAAACTCCTCCTAAACGGCTGTGTGTGGATTCGAGAATGGTTTAAATCCACAATCAGGTTTTTTTTTTAAAAGCTCTGACGATGTCGCGAATGGAACTGTTAGTTTCATATAAATTAAGAAATTATAAACAACAAGATACGATTTTGTGACATACTATAAACAATATAAACACTTGATACTGGACAAATTGACATTATGACACATGCCATTTACGAAGAATTAGTTGTAAGAAAATTGGTGTATTTTCTATAAAATAATTACTATACTTACGGATTATTTTTGCTAGACTTACAAACTAACTAACTGTTATAACAATTATTCACCCCCGATTCAATAATTCTAGCATTATTTGAATAAAATCACCAAAATTACAAATATGTAAGATACAATAACTCGGGAAAAATAAATAGTTTACGTCGCAAAACCGCCAAAACTAAAAAAAAAAATCTGCCTCATTTTTATTCAATACAAGGACCTCGTTGAACCATCATACAAGGCTATTAAACCGCCTTAGGGGTTGAAAAGGGGTGAAAACGATTGTGTGAAACATTTTAACGCGTGGTGCGATTTGCTTGAAACTTGATATAAATAAATAAAATGCAAAATAAATGGACACGTGTTTCAGGATTGATCAAAATAACTCTCATAAAGGAGTAAAATGGGGTGTGAATGTTTGTATGGGAACTTTTTAATGGTGGGTGTGATTGGTTTGAAACTTATCAATAAAATTTAGCAAGGAGATAAAAAGCATCCTGAGGAAGGATTAGGGAAGGAAGCTACAATTCCTTTCGAAAAAAATGCGGACGAAGTCGCGAGCAACAGCTAGCATATTAATAGCATAATAACGTACCGTACTTAAGATTATGTCAGTGAGGTCCGTCTGTGAGTTCCTTAACTTAATTTGTAAGTGGTAGGTATGAGTAGGTATGAGTAGGTACGAGTAGGTACGAGAAGGTAGTTACCATTCTATGGCCTGTAATGGTAGTTCAATACTTACTTAGTATGTTATACCAATCATACTAAATAATTAGAAAAATTGGGCCAAAAATAATTGAAGTCATAAATTATCGAACTATAACTATTATAACGGAGGTACTTCACTACATCGTATAAAACAAAGTCGCTTCCCGCTATCTGTCTGTCCCTGTGTATGCTTAGATCTTTAAAACTACCCAACGGATTTTGATGCGGTTTTTTTTAATAGATAGAGTGATTCAAAAGGAAGGTTTATATGTTTAATACATGCATAATATAGTAGAAAAACACTGATAATTTTAGAGGTTTCTAAATACATTAGACATTCTGTAGTAAATTTAGTATCAGCTAAGCACCCGTGCGAAGCCGGGGCGCAACGCTAGTATCATTACAATTATTAACCACTCCTTGCAATTATTTACTAACGATGTAATGTTATTGCTTCTTATTTGTTTTATGATTAACTTCCTATAATACATTACTCACGTATTATTTTGTTAATGGACGCACCGACACTGTTTTGATTCTAGAGAATCTTCATCAGGGTGAGTTTGATCCGCGGTCCGTGAGTTGCCGCTCGAGTTCACGGTTCACACTCAATTAACAAACTCAATAATTACGTTTAAAAACTAAAAAGAAACCGACTTCATTGAATGAAATTTGAGCCTATAATACATTTTTAGTGAAAAGTAGATGTCTTTTGTATATATATAATATGGGTAGGCCAAATAAACGCAACGCAACATCATGTATACAATTTTTAGATTTTCGTTTATTTTTCAGCTCGACCCATTTTGATAAAATTTATATGGGACCACCTGTGAAGTATACCCTTTCAAACAAAAAGAATTTTCCAAATCGGTTCAGCTGTTTTCGAGTAATCGGTGAACATACATAAAAAAAAAAAGATTCCGACGAATTGAGAACCTCTCCTTTTTGATAAAGTCGGTTAAAAAAGCAAATCCTTTTAACTAAACGTCGCAATCTAACATCTACAGACAAATTCAGTTCGAGTTGTTCTGTAAACAGGTAGTGTCAATTCGACATATAAAACGTCAATGAGAAGCCGAAAAAGTTAAAATGCTTTACCAAAGACTTGTGTCTCAACTACGCCTAAACTATGCAGAGCTCATCACTGCACGGTCTCGGCTACTTCAGCGATCGAAAACTCAACAATGCAGATAAGATTTATTGGATAATCATTTTCTCAGTGAGCAGTTTTTTAATCCCGGACATTTTACACACCGTCATCTGGCCCCAAACCCCAAAGTAAGCAGATCTTGTGTTATGTGTGCAAGCAACATGACTGATATATATAATATTATATACTACTTACATACTTTTTATTTTTTGTAAATACATATTATATACAGAAACACCCAGACCCGAGACAAATACTTGCAGATCATACAAACTTTTGTCCCGCGGCGGGAATCGAAACCGCAACCTTCTGCGTCCCAGCCGGCCCTTAGCCCACTGCGGCACAGAGGTCGTTAAAGCATTGTATTTTGTTTTAAACAAACTTTAAAAAAGGAGGAGGTAGTCAATTGGGGTGTGTAATTTTTTAAATGTTTGTAACCTGTAGGGCGATTATGGAACTCTAATTACAATCAATGTCTATATGTAATGATTGAAATTACGCCGAAAACTGATCATCTCTTCCTCAGTCATTCATTAGACTTTCTCATTAGTGTTTTAATTTTTTCTTTTATTTTTCTTTTATTTAGTTCTTATATACAGAACCTACTCATCAGTCCTGGAGGTGGGCGTTGAGACTGCTTCGCAGTTTATAACTTTTGTAGTTTCATCGTTTTACTTGTAATTTATGTTCCCTTGTGTACTTTGTTCTGAATTAACAAATTTTTAATTTTACTTTTAATTTTAATAATCGCCCTACTGATCTCCGTCATTTATGAACCAATTTAAAAAAAAATATAAGTGAAAGGATATTTCCCGATTGGTCACAGAAATTTTATGAAAATCGGTTGAGTAGTTTGGTTTTTAAATAAAAATGGCTGGAAAAAATCTGTCATCCAAGTAAACGAAATTTCGATATTTCGCTTTCCTGTGACATTCCATTCTGTGGTGTTTGTGAATTTCGAAGAATGGTAAGGGTAAGGGTACTTACTAGAAAGCGTAAAATAAAAACTTTTTTAACCGACTTCAAAAATAGGAAGAGGTTCTCAATTCGGTTGTATTTTTATAATCTTAAATTTCATTTAATGAAGTCGGTTTTTTTAGCTTTTAAAACTTAATTGTGCTCATCAGAAGCATGTACGGAAAAGGGACATTGATAAAGTTATCGTCACGTCACTATCAACGAAAGACTAGTTTCTGAAGACACTGGCCTCAATTATGTTGCACCAACCTAACTAATTTTAGTTAATATTAGGTACTGAACTTTCAAATTAACCATTGGTATTCTGCTGCTACCAACTTATCCTAATTTAATTTTATCTAACCTAATTTAGTTAGATGGTACCAACCGAATAGGTTTTACAAATGCTATGACTCACTTAATATATTTTAGACAATTCCTAATTTTAGGAATGAATTGCCACCAGTGTCTCGTTTCCTTCAGTTACAATTTGTCCACAAGACAGGTTTTTTTTATCAACCATAAACCTACGTTTGACCACGATCTCTCTCTCCCTCTTCGATGGGGCACGCAGGTCTAGAAGACACCTATTTACTCGAGACTTGAAGAGACCTAGATTGTAGGGTTCAGAAAAGACAGACGACGGCAAAGCATTCAAATCCTTGGCTGCACGCATTATAAACGTGGAAGCAAAGCGCTTTGTTTGAAAGAGTGGTAGGTTGATAAGGTATGGATGGTATTGAGCGGTACGTCTGCTTGTCCTGTTGTGAAAAGGTGATGGTGGAATGTAATCATGTAATGGAATCATGTAATTCCTGGGCACATTCTCCGATTTGATTCAGTTACAGATTGGCTACATACAATATTAAACAAATAATTTGGACGACCGTTTATTTGTTTAATATTGTAATATAGTGGCCGTTGGAATAATATTATTGATGTCGGCATTGCAGTTATAATTTGACGGGAATATTAACCAGAAATTTCATAAACGCAAAATTGGTAAAGGTATCAATTTACTTCGACTTGTAATTTTCTGTAAATGAGAGCATTGAATCAAAGTCATATATTTTCACTCAATACAATCACAAGGATCACTTTGAAACGTCTACATACTGGGTGAATTTACGTGCCAATTTCATTTAACCCAAGCGCGAGAAGAACTGGCAAAAAACTCGTCCTGTTCCTAGCGCTTTTTTGTATGATTCATCTTATAACTACCTTAACTACGAAAATGTATACAAGACTAGAGTAGTTTTTACATTTCAAATTTATCAGTTAACTGACTGAGGGCAGAGCAACATAAGGTCATGCATTCTTATAGTCATTTACATTATAATAGACTTTCTTTAAAAATAAGTTTTCTTTCTTCTACCCTTTATGTAAGCTTTAAATTCCTTAATAGTTGGTTTAGTTACATTTTCAGGATGCTTATTATATGTAGAAACGCACCGTGTTTCCCACAAGGTCTTATTCTAGTCTATGGACTAGTAACAGAAACAAATTATACATCCCTAGGTATCCCTAGGGATGGTAACTTGCTTTCGTTTCTAGTTGCACCCATTTCGTTTGTAGTAACTTCTTTTCGTTTGTAGTAGCGGTTTTTTCGTTTGTAGTAGCGTCCATTTCTTTTGCAGTAGCTTAGTTCTGTTTATAGTAGCGTATATTTCGGTTTTAGTAATTTACTTTCGTTTGTAGTTCATTCCTTTTCGTTTGTAGTAATATATTTTCGTTTATAGTAGCGATCAATGTCGTCTGTAGTAGCGTTTATTACGTTTGTAGTAATATTTTTGTATATAGGAGCGGTGTTTTCCGTTTTATTTTTTAGTTTTTTTTTATACTACAATCGACATTTTTTCCACTACACTCACCTACAAACAATTATATTCAGGAATCAATAGTTAATTTTAAGTTTCTAAAAAACCGGGAAATGAGATTTTTTCAGTCCTAAAAAATTTTTTTAGCTAGATAATACAAACAAAAAAAAATTACTACAATCAACTACTTACCTAAATCTATAAAAATCAATAAAAAAAGTTTGATTTTTCAAAGTCGGGTGCCAAGTTCACAAAGCATGTTTGTTCTGTGTTTGCGATGTTACAATGTATGTAATAAGTATGTATTTATAAATGTGTAAGTACTCTTTAAGTCATCAGATCACTATAATATGCTTAGTTTGGAGATAAATGGTGTTGTGTGCATTGTTCACCAATATTTTTTTATTATTATTAGCTAGCTCTAAAGTAAGAAGAGCTTGTGTCATGGGCACATGACAGGTATACTATTTATATATTTTATTTGCAAATAGGTACATACATAGAAAGAAACACCCAGACCCGAGACAAATACTTGCAGATCATACAAACGTTTGTCCACGGGAATCGACCACAACCACAAATCGACCGTAACCTTCTGCATCTCAAACAGATTTTCGTCCACTGTGCCACGTCGTCAATGTAGATAGTAAGTATGTTAAAATATTCCGCATACCTGTTAATTTATACTTAATATTATAAATGTGAAAGTAACTCTGTCTGTCTGTCTGTTTGTTACGTTTTCACGCCTAAACCGCTGAACCGATTTTGATGAATTTTGGTATAGAGATAAATTAGCGACCCGCCCCAGCTTCGCACGGGTGCAATGCTGATACTAATTATACTACAGAATGGTTATCCCAAAGAGATAGACATATACCATCGCGGACTTTTTTGTAAACCTTTTTAAGATGTACGTACAATACTGTAGTACATTAATTTGATCTATCTCGTAGAGGTCAGCCAGCGTTTGCAATGTAAGAGCAAACATGATTTTATTTACGACACCACATTAGAAACCTCTAAAATTATCAGTGATTCTCTACTATACTATGCATGTATTATACATATATACCTTCCTCTTGAATTACGCTATCTATTGAAAAAACCGCATCAAAATCCGTTGCGTAGTTTTAAAGATCTAAGCATACATAGGGACAGACAGACAGCGGGAAGCGACTTGGTTTTATACTGTGTAGTGATGGGACCTTGGAGAAGGACATAGGCTAGTACACACGTGCGAAGCCGCGGGCAGCAGCTAGTAATTAATAAAAGGAATAAGTGTTACGGATAAATAAATTAAACTATCGCAATCACAGTTATCTAAAATTATTGTCTAGTTTTGAACTAATATAAAATAGATCCAGTTCTATAAAAACTTATTTCATTCATTGACAGTAAACCGGTTTGCAATTTATGTATCCGATTGATTCATACCTACGTGTGAAAATTATAAGTATCGATTATACAAAACGATTCATTAATCGATTCTAATGGTCGGATTACGAGCGATTTATCATAAACTCCAGTGATTATGTTAAAACATCTTCATTACATATGCAAATCTCGTTTAAATGTGGGAGGTCTTTAACATTAAAATTTCCTGTATTTATTTGCTTTTCGAGATTTATTTACGGATTATTATAATAATTGAGCATTTTTAGGTAATTATTAGATGGAAACATTAATCGCGGGAGGTGATCTACCAACACATGATAAATAATAATTAATTATAGTTATATTGATGGCAATAATTTTAGTATTTTTAGTGCTAATTTTTCAAGATTTCTTTACTAGTTATTTCAAACCAGTGTGTTATTTACCAAAGTAATTACTAATTTGTGAATTTGCCAGTGTCTTGGAAACGATGCCCTCTAGCAGTGATCTTAATGAGTTTAGCTATCTATAGATCGTTTTAAACGGTCCTAAACATCGAATAATTTTTATAAGAATAAACAAGATTCTTATAAAAATTGCAGCTGATCTCAACAAGAACACAAAAATTTACTTTCTTCTCAGAGGCATCACAATGTAGGCAACTTTTATGTTTGTGTTGCGTGAACTCAAACGATACTTCATTTTGGGGTCACGCTCAGAGTTCAACAAACAGCAGATTTTAGGGACGTTACCATTTGTAGTAAGTGCAGTTTTGAAGCAAACTTTGCTGCTCATTTCTTCAATGAAAAACATTGAACTTATAAAAGAGGTAAAACATATGTTGTTCTCGAAAGTATCGAGAATCGGCCCACCTCGGCATAACATACTAGTTCCGGGGGACCCTGTATAACTAGCTGACCCGGCCGCGTTGCTGTAGCTCAGTAGTTCTAATACGTTGAACCAATATACGCTAACCTCTAAAATTACGTGTTTATCTACTATATTTTTCATGTATTATACATATAAACCTACCTCTTGAATCACTCTATCTATTAAAAAAAACCGCATCAAAATCCGATGCGTAGTTTTAAAGATCTAAGCATACATTGGGACAGACAGACAGCGGGAAGCGACTTTGTTTTATACTATGTAGTGAAGCAATATTATGCTTCAACACTCCTCAATAAACAAATAACAAGATATATACCTACCTATGTACTACGATATTTCTTAAATCAAAAGGTCGTTTAACTTTAAAGGCCGAACGATTTCTGAATATGAAATCCGAACGCTGCGATGCAAAATTACACAGCAAATCTCCAAGCGAGATTCGATCTTAACACTTTGAGATAGAACTGCCGATAAAACTCGGAACCGAGTCAGAAATTCTTTAGCGCTCCTGCCATATACATAACAGTAAAGGCGTTAATCAATTAAATTATCTCGAAGTATGTTATTTAGTAAAACAGTAAGTGCCACTTGCACAACAATTTAAAAATATATATGGTGCTATATTATTATTATTTTTGACGTGATAACGATCTATAGATAGCTCAACTGACCACCACCTTAGGGTAGCATATTCTTGACATTGACAACATTGCCACGTTGAATGGCAATGCACACAACATCACCTGGCCCCAAAATAAGCAGAGTTTATGTCCTGGATACCACAGGACCGATAAACTATTTATATTGTTTTTCTTAAATACATACATTAATTTAATATTGGCAAATTACATTCCTCACAATATTCTGTTTTATTCGCTATCGCTGTACGTATCTGTTTAAATAAAGGAGAAAACAAATCAGAAATATTTTTATTTTCTATACCTTGCAGATTGGTAGAAAATGCTACTAGCATTAAGCTCACCTGTTGCAATTCGTATATTTTTGAAATAAAGGCTCAAATAATTGTATATAATTAAACCTAATCGTAATTAAGAGATGTGCAAGCCGCCTCAGTTGGTTAAGTGAACAGTGATAATATATTACTGTATTATTTGATGAATGCTGTTAATGTTATTACTGACAGTGGAGCTACCGGTGAGCTCATCTTATAGGTTAGAAGTCACCACACTGGTTGTTTATCAATCTCATTATCTTAGATAACAACGTTTATACAAAAATGGTGCTCTGTGAAGTCGGTTTACGGACAATAATATAATTGATAACGTCATAAGAAAACATTGATGAACCGATCGTGCCTCTATCGCTTGTTCCGCGCTCTCGCTTGCACGCTCGGCTCAGGCGGAACGTGACAATTTTTCGTGCGTGCATCCGGCGTTCATCGATTTATGACTTTATGACGACAAAAAAGCTCAACGAGTTTCTGGAATTGTTTAATTTTACGAAACATTTTATAATCACACATAAATTTACTAAATAATAAATACTTAAATAAATAATCAATCGGTTCATAAATGAAGGAGTAACAAAAATGAAGGAGTAACAAAAATAAAAAACACAACCTAATTGAGAACCTCTTCCTTTTTTAAAGTCGGTTAATAAAATCAGAATACTTTTAAACGTATTTTATGAAATTTTGGATAGTCCGGCGATACAATAGAATTTTCACCATTAACGTGTAATTTCAGAAACAAATATATCAAATTCTTTATTTTTTATTTCTAAAATCATTGTTATAGTAAGAAGGTAAAATGATATAAAACCTTCCCAAGGTACACGATAGTAACAGATAAATGGTCCAATAAAAAACTTAGCGCAATCAAACCCAAACAAATTGATTAAATAGTACTTTTATGGTCAGATTAAATCGATTGAGATTAGTAGGTACCTATAATGATAGAACCTACCTTCTTTAATGACATTATTATACCTTCTAATGGATTAATAAAAAAACGCTCAAAAAAACGAATCGGAGATGTCTTTAGTGAAAATTAAAAAAGTCAAGTGCGAGTACGGTTTATCAAAAAGATTCCGCACGTACAGATAACAGGCCAGGCGCACTCCGCACTTTAGGTACGAAGCTACAAGTACTTCGGCAAATCCAACTTGTTGGGTATATTCAGTGGGTTGCCGCGTTACTTATACGAGTTTTCGCCTAGGCCAATTATTTACCGACTTCAAAAAATTAAAGTTCTCAATTACTATTTTTTTGTTTAAGTGTGTTACCGCATAATTCTAGTACCACAAATTTCCAAAAAAATATATTTACTTTTTTGAAACTTACGTTTTCTCTTTATTACAGATTTTTGATACCCTTAATTTGACTTTTGTGCGTCTTCGGATAGGTGAAGAATTTAGGCTAGATTGTGTGGTACCGATCGTAAAACGGCGGCGGCAGCATAATGGTCTGGGGCTGCGTGACGAACTCCGGAGTTGGTGAATTGTTCGTATGGGCCGAATGAATTCTACAAAGTATATAAATGTACTAGAATCTGCGTTGATGACGTCATTTACGACACTTTTTGGCGATTTAAACATGGATGACATTAAATTCCAGCAGCACAACGCGCCATGTCTCAAATCAGCCCTCACAATGACATGGTTTTCAGAAAACAACCTTGAGTTATTGAAGTGGCCAGCCCAGTCTCAGGACCTGAACCCCATTGAGCTTTTAAGAGGTCTATTAAACCACAGAGTCAGGCACCACACGATTAGCAACAAAGAAGACCTTAAACGTTGCCTGCGTCTGGAATGGAGCTCAATTTCTACCGAAGACTGTGAAAAACTTGTACGCTCAATTCCAAGAAGAATTTCTGCTGTTGTAAAGGCAAAAGATTGGACCCACAAAATATAAATATTTTATCAGTAAATAGTTATGTAAATCTATATAAGTATATCGTTTTATTTTACTTCTGTTTGATATTTCTTGAAAAAATTTAAAATGAGGTGTGCTCAAAACTTTGATCAAGGCTGTATCTTTTAACCTATTATTCCTTCAATTAACGAGCAGATAGACACTAAACAACTGTGGAAAAGACTATCTTTTCCATCATTTGCTGAGGGTACCGCCTTATAATGTACTAGCTGCTGTCCAATTTGCACGATTGGTACCTACACAAAAAGTAGCCCATGTCTGTCCCCAAGACACAATCTATCTCGCTTACCAAGTTTCATCATTATCCGTTATGCCGTTTAACCATAAAAAGGTAACATTTAGACATTGTCTATATTTCTATATTCGTATGGATTTAGAAGAAAATTTATTGCTAATTTTTATTCAAAAGTCAAATTATATTTTATTCAATACAATCACAAGGAACACTTCGAAACGTCTTACATTTTAGGTGAATTTAGGTGCCAATTTCTCTGAACACAAGCCCGAGAAGAACTGGCACGAAACTCGTCCTGCTCCTAGCGCTTTCTTGTAAATATTTAAGGGTTATAAGTGTTATATTTAGTTTCTAATCAACATAACCACAAAATGTCTTTTTATTTTGATCTGTGTTTCTTATGATGTTATCTATCTTGGGTTTGCACTTTGTTGAACCCTAAAAATCGGTAATGTAGAGTCACGACGCGAGAACCGGTTTGAATCGATTCTGTCGAACACTTATTTATATCGAGTAAATTCGAATACAACAATAAATCGATTGTGCTCGTGCGATCAATTCCTTAGCTGAAGGAACGAGCAAACTGGCGTATATATAACGTAGGTATAAATTAGTAGCTTATTTACAGAAATGTACATAATAATATAAAATACACTTGAAACAATTGAGCTATCTAAGGACCGTTTAAAACGATCTATAGATAGCTCATCTGATCCAGATCAATCCCAGAGAGCAACGTTCCCAAGACACTGGCTGCATTGCTACGTTGAAATGCAATGACAAATATTTAGTACTATTCCGCCGAAAAACTCTTTGGGAATAGATTGGCGGAATAGTACTAAATATTTGTCCATCTATTTAATGTTTCATTTAATTGCAATTTTTAAAGCTATGGTCAGGGAACACTTTTTGTCTTGTCGGTGCCGGTTGCCTGCTTCTTCATGTAAGTTTAGGTTTACATAATGTTTATGTATCTAAAGGCTTATTGAGATTATCTTTTAAAGTTTTATTTCCTACTTTATAATGTATGTATTGTATTAGTATCGACGTTTGTATTTTTCTCTTATCCTGTAAATTCGTATGTACGTATTTTCATGTATTTCATCACTAGCTGCTGCCCGCGGCTTCGGGCAGCAGCTAGTGATGAAATACATGAAACGCATACGCATGCTACCTACATAAAAAGTAGCCTATGTCGTTCTACAAGGTCCCATCTATCTCTATACCAAAATTCATCAAAATCGGTTCAGCGGTTTAGACGTCAAAACGTAGCAGACAGACAGAGTTACTTTCACATTTATAATATTAGTAGGAATCAACAGCCTAAAATTTAACGCTTCTAGTTCTGAAAATGACAATACTTTCATACAACCTGTCATCCCCTTTTTCAACCATTTACAAAAAAAAAACAACTGAAAAGTAGTCTATGTCCTTTCTCAGGCTTTAGACTATCTGTGTACCAAATTTCATTTAAATCGGCTCAGTAGTTTTGGCGTGAAAGCGAGACAGACAGACAGAGTTACTTTCGCATTTATAATATTATATATTAGTAAGGATTTATCATCCTTTTTTCAGCTATGTTCAGTTCTTTCTATCCCAAGGTTGTATGGCAGAGATAACTATATAGCGAAAAGACCACCCTGTACTATCGACTAGCTAAAAATGTTTCTTTACTCTACCAGTCCAATAGTATGGAAGTATTTTACCTATGTATTAAATATATTATTATTGTTTAATACTTATTATGTATCTGTTAAAGATGATTTGGTTACAAAAACGTTATAATAGTTACGATAAAAAAGTTAATTATTATTATTTAAATACAATGGATAAGTACTTAGCTATAACATTATATTGTACTTAAATTAGTATAAAGCTCTATTTGACGCTGTACTTAAATTAGTATAAAGCTCTATTTGACGCTGTACTTAAATTTGTATAAAGCTCTATTTGACGCTGTATAAATCAACCATACTAATAAGTATTATAAATTCTAGTTCAAAAGTTTATGTGTGGAATTTGAAAATAGGAATTCAAAAAAAATCCCCCCCATATCTGTTTATTTACATGGTCAGAATCACCTCAATCAGGCTTAAAATACTAGTTCCGGGACACCCTGTATTTGTTTGTTACATAAATGGATCTTTATGAAATTTTCATTTATATGGCGGAGAGTGAACGCAATAATATGGAAAATAACCAATTAGTTCTAAATACTACTTGATTAATCTGATTTTGTTAATAAACGTAAACTTTATTATATGACGACCTCTGTGGCGCTGTGGGCTAAGGTCCGGCTAAGACGGCAGAAATTTGCGGGTTCGATTCCGCGGGACAAATGTTTGTATGATCTGCAAGTATTTGTCTCGGGTCTGGGTGTTTCTATGTATAATAAGTATGTATTTACAAAAAAAAAGTATATAAGTAGTATATCAGTCATGTGGTACCCATAACACAAACTCTGCTTACTTTTGGGCCAGATGATGCTGTGCAGAAGATGATTTATTTTGTTTTGGTGATTTCTGAAATGTATTATTTAAATTGGTGTTTTCCGGTTTATGTTTTTGTGAAATAAGTCATTCATTTTATTAAAAGTTGGACTTTTCAATGCACGTTCCTTGAATACTGGTCATGAAGAATTTATTGCAGCAGTAGAAAGCTTGAAACCCGACATATTAGCTATAAATTAATCGTGGTTGAGAACAGGGCAGGAGGGCAATGCTCCAAAGATGTCGGACTATCGCCTTTATTTGGCTCCAAGGCCTGAGCATATCAAGAAGGGTAGAGGTGGGGGTGTGGCATTCTACGTGCGAAGGTGTATGAGAGCACATATAATCCTACATCCTATTTGTCCCTCAGTTGATCAGCTGTGGCTGCGGTTAAATGTCAATGGCAGGGCAGTCATTATTGGTACCGCTTATAGGCTTCAGTGGTTGAATGTTGATGATTTTTTTGATGCTGTTACCGATTCAATATCCTCATTTGTGGATCATGACGATCTTTTTCTATTGGGTGATTTTAATATTAATATTTTGGAACCTAATGATAGTAAAACCAAGCTGCTTAGGCAATTCTTGGAGTACACCAATCTAACTCAATTAATAAAAGAGCCTACACATTTTACCTCGCATAGTCAGACATTAATTGACGTTGTCTGTACGGATGCTATAGCAGGTAAAGTGTATGTCAAATACAACCCTGACTTAGGAGCCCGTGCCATGTTACTGGCCGAGTTTAAAATAAAAAAAGATAAGCCTGGTCCAAGATTTATTACCTATAGACCACTTAATAATATTATTATTGATCTATTTACTGGTGACTTGGATGCATGTGATTGGAATGCTTTAGACTTAGAGGAAATGTCTGATGTGAATGTGATGTCGACAGCATTTTCTAAAACTATTTTGAATTTATTCAACTTACATGCACCTCTCAAGACAGTGAAGTTTAAAGGTCCGCCACATCCTTGGATCACTGACACAGTAAAAGATATGATCAAAATTAGAAACGAGTATCATGATCAGTACAAAATGCAAAAGACCGATAGTACTAGAGACGCATATAAAACTATGAAACATTTCGTTATTCAGGCAATTCGAAGTGAGAAGACTGCTTACTTTACTCATAATATTAACTGTAATTTCAAAAACTCAAAAAGCTTTGGACTAATCTTAAACATACCATTGTTCCCGACAAAAAACAAAGCAATGAAACTGCCATCTCAATTTGTGGACCCTGATATTATAAACATACACTTTTTAAATTTACCCAGTGCAGATTCCTTTGATATTTCATTGCTCACATTTTTTGAAAACCATAGATACAACTCGGAAACTTTTGCTTTAAAACCTGTGAATGAGTTCACCATTATGAAGATTGTGCAAGGCCTCAAATCTAATGCACAGGGTATAGATGGCATGAGTCTTGACATGATTACTATGACTATTCCACAATCATTGTCTACCATCACATCTATCATTAATAAATCCATTACTAGTGGCACTTTCCCAGATTGCTGGAAAACTGCAATAATCAAACCCATCCCCAAGAAAAGCAATCCAGAGTCTGTTAGTGATTTAAGACCAATCAGTCTGCTTCCCTGCCTATCAAAGAAACTGGAGAAAATAGTGTGCTGCAACTTATCAAGTATCTTGAGGAGCATAATATTCTACCACAGTTGCAATCTGGATTTAGAAAGGGCCATGGTACTTCAACTGCACTTCTGGATGTGGTGGATAACTTGCTTGTGGCCCAGGATCAGGGCATGTGCAGTATACTTGTCTTACTTGATCATTCTCGAGCATCAGTCCTTTTATCAAAGCTTGCTTATTATGGTTTCACACCTGATTCAATCAAATGGTTCAACAGTTACCTAAGTCACAGATTGCAGTGTGTTGAATTGAAAATGTTTAATGGTTCTAGTGTCCGTTCAGCTTTTCTGCCTGTTCCACGTGGGGTTCCACAAGTTTCAATTCTCGGACCAATACTTTTCATCCTATATACTGCGGACATAACCATGAATATCTCCCACTGCCGATTTCATCTGTACGCAGATGACCTGCAGCTGTATCACTCATTTTATCCGAGTGACGTTCTTCAAGCTGTAAATAAAATTAATCAAGACCTAATTCAAATTGATCGGTATTTAGTTCGTATTCTACCAAATAAGTATCTCTTTAATTTAATGTTTGTAACTTTAACTTTTTTTGTTTTAACTGTTTGTATTTTTTTGTTTATTTATGTATAAATGTCCCGCCTGTGATGTCACCCTGAAAGGCCCAGTCTGAAAACTCCGAAAAATGTACTCTTTTATAGTTTGTAATTTGGCCTACCTACTCTAATCATTTTCCTGTTTTTTTCTCTATGTTTGTAACCTTTTTCGTGTTGTGTGTCAAATAAACTATTATTCTATTCTATTGTTTTCGAATGTTGGTATTATTGTAAGTTCAATTCCGTTTCCATTCAAATAAAGTAGTTAGGATTTGACATGGTAAGTATTTTAAAATATCATGAAATCAGAAACGCAGACGTTGCCAATGATTTCCGGGGCGTCTGGACAAAGCATTTGTGATAAATATTACTTTTTAAATTCAGTCAGTTATTTTTGAGAGTTGGTTGGATAACAAGACCTGAACAAAATACTTGTCTTTTACCGCGTAATTCTGTTATTAAGGTTTTTAAGATTTAAGGTTAAGTAAACGTCCACCATGCCATGCCTGACGCAACATATATTAGTCTGTACATTTCTGTCATAAATATTTGTTAATTTGGAAAGGAGATAGATTGATATCTTTGAGATATACGTAAAGCTACTCGAAAAAACGCCAAAATTGATGACCTCGTTGCCGAGCCCAACAATGTAGGAGAATATAAATCTAACCGACTCCGTTGGCTCGGCCATATTCAACGAATGGGTGAAGATCGTAGCGTCAAGAGAGCATACTTGGGCCGAGCACTCGGTCGTCGCCCGGTTGGTCATCCCAAATATCGTTGGAGCGATAGACTCGAAGCTGACCTGCGTGAGCTTGAAGCTGATAACTGGCAGGAGATTGCCAAGGACCGGAGAAGGTGGAGAGTTCTCGTTTTGCAGGCCGACTCATTTTGGGTCCCTGCGCCAATGGAATACTTTTTATATGGGTACCAAGCGTGCCAGGCCGCGAGCAGCAGCTAGTCTAGAATAAGGTATGTTAATGTGGGTCGTTAAGGTACTTGAAATACCTAGTATTATTTTTAGATGCAATTATTATCAAAAGCTTTTTCTCATATATCATTTGATACAATTTTAAAAATGGCATTACATTAAGCTTTTATGTAAAACATTATTGAAACAGGTAAGGCCACTTCACGGTTCCGACATTTTGATAAATCCCTCGTTTATTGATTCAAATTTAGAACATCTGAGTGCTGATTTATATTTAACGCGCGTATTAAAATACGACGTATTTATTATTTTATTAATAAATTAATGTCAATATATAAAGTGTCATTTACACATGTTGCTTCTATAGGCTAAATAATTATGTTTTCTTTCAACTACGTAGTAATGTTATCATTAATCACTACAAAACCGATCACAAAGGACGTCTTTTTTGCTTAGAATCAAAACAGTGCAGTAATGTTGTATGAAATCTCATTATTGCACTGTTTTTTACTTTTTATTTCGATATAAATTTACCATAGAGGTTTAATATCTCCCATTAAGTTTAATAAAAATGTTTGAATTCGATCAAAAAGATACTGGCTGATAATAAAAAACGGCTGAATAAAACCGACTTGGTGGAAAAAAAAACAAATGGCGCGTATTTTGTACCATTGTAGAACATTGATTCTTCATATTTTTAGTTTGAGTAAGTATATTTTATCACAGTAGGTAGATTGGTAGTTGAAAGAAAAGTAAATTACGCACCTTGCTAAAGAGAGTAATTAATGCACTCGTGTTAATTCAGTGCCCTCGCGTGCGCTCGGGCACCAACATAACACTCGTGCATTAACTCACTTTGCGCTCGGTGCAACAATCTACTATTGTGGGTTTGACTAACCCCTCTACTCAGACTTTCCCAATAACATCAGTAACTAGGGATCTGAGGAGTCAACCAAGCCTGAGAATTGCAGTAAGAAAAACAGCTGAATTTATTAATCCGGATCACCTGATTGCTACTACCCCGGAAGAACCCATATACTTTCTTAATCCTTGAAGGAGAAGATGAGTAAAATGAAGTTCAGCTTATGCTTTCAATAAATTTCAATGATTAACAGAACTGACCGTTATCCCGTTATGCACGAGTAGTATCCGTCAGTTGCTTTCGTTATGAAATTTCATACAAATATTAACTGAAGCTACTAAGGATGTTTACTTTATTATGGAACTGTCTCATTGCTAACATTGATAATTATTATGTCATTTAGGTATTATGGTATGTTCCACTTTGGACAGCGACAGACAAGTTGGTGATACTGCTCTTACTCAGACAGGCTAGCTACAAAACTACGCTTAATAAGACGAGTTCGTGTTCCTGAATCGTATGATTACGTAATAAACGTTCAGTCAGCCGTCCCGCGGGACGTGACGGCACGTCAGTCAACACTGTCAACACTCGTCAGTCAACAGCGAGCGAGCCGTCAACGCTGCAGAGTGGTCTAATTAAACTCCTAGTACTGTACCTACGGTTAGTTAAGAAAAAACAAAGATTAAAAAACACTGATACATAATGACGACCTCTGTGGCGCAGTGGGCTTAGGTCCGGCTGAGACGCAAGAGGTTGCGGGTTCGATTCCCGCCGCGTGACAAATGTTTGTATGAAATGCAAGTATTTGTCTCGGGTCTGGGTGTTTCTATGTATAATAAGTAAGTATTTAAAAAAAAAATAAGTATATAAGTAGTATATCAGTCATGTGGTACCCATAACACAAGCTCTACTTACTTTGGGGCCAGATGATACTGTGTCAAATGACCGGTATTATTATTATTATTATTATAATGTAATTTATTGATTTTTTTCATTTTTTGAAAACAGAATCTAATTAACTCAACTTTTAGAGATTTTATGGACAAGTTGAATGGAATACCTACCGTGCATTTGGACCACGGTAACCTAAATATATAAAATTAATGAGACAAATTAAGTTTAATAAAGTTTTATGGTAAGTGATGACCATAAATAAATAAAAACCATAAATAATCATAAAATTCATTCCCATTCCGAAAATTTGAGTTTTACTACAGAAATTAATTTATAATTATATTTGTTTTGCATATTTTATAATCGACGACTGTAGGTAGGTAATAAACGCTACTGTTTTTTTTGGGAGCATCTTCAGTGAGTATTTATAAGTTCTAATGAAAAGACGACAGGTGTCTTGGGACGCCCGGTAGGTACGAAGTTGAAAATCATAAAAATGCTTGACATCAACGCTCGGGTTAAAATACGGATCTAAAACGGGGCTCAGTTTTTACAGTCGCCGTTGTCAACCCCTCAGCTGCCGTGATCGTTAACAAATGTACGAAATTGTTCAATAGCTTGTAATCGTCGTTTAAAAACTTACACTGCTTTTGACGACCTACTTTGTTAAATGTCGAGTTCCTTTTAATACGCAAACATCCGTCAGTTAACTTCTCTAGAAAATATTTGAAAAACCAACTGACGGATGCTGCTGAATGATGAGGTATAATTTAGATATCGGGTAGTAGCTTAATTATAATTAATGATCATTAAAGACAGTCTGTGTGACTTGGAATATATATATTTCAAGCCAAAGACTAGTGGCTCTGTGAGCTGTCGACCCCGCATTTTTTTCCGAAATGACTGAAAATAACTTTTCTTACGTTTTCAACCCCCATATCTCTAATCTATACAAGTAGTTATAGAACCTGCTCACAAAATTTCACGAGAATCGGTTGAGAAATACGACCTGTAGGTGAGAACATCCGAACAGACGCCGGCCGGACATACGAAAGCATTTTCGCCTAAGCTGAAACGGAGACACTCGCTCGCGCTTCGCGCTCGTGCGGCCAATTATAGTATATTAACATGTAGGTATACTCCAAACACCAAAATCAATTCAGCCGATTCTCAACCCAAACACTCAATTAACTAATAATCGTTTTATTGATAAAGCCAATCACCAACCTTAATGTTATTAATAAGACGGTCTTTTATATTCAATTGCAGGCATTTATTTACATAGAAGACTGGTCTGACAGTTCATTTGGCAGTCAAAGTCAAAGTCAAAAAATATTTGTTCACTACAATCACACGGATCACTTTGAAACGTCTTACACACTAGATGAATTTTGGTGCCAATTCCTCCTAACCCAAGCCCGAGAAGACAAATGTCCAGGTCCCAGCGCTTTTTTGTGTAATCATTCAAATAACTAGCGTAGTTGCGAAAAACGAATACAAGATAACGGTACGTTAAACATTGCAAATCTGTCAGTTAACTGTTCGAGAGCAGAGCAACATGATGCCATGCATTCTTATCAACAATATAGTCATTTATTTTATATGACGTTTTCTTCACAAGACGACTCTTTATTTTATGCTTTTTAGTCTAGTTTGTATATATAACTTTATTATATAACTTTCTTTATTTATTACAATTAAAATCAAAAGGTGTAGTTTTTTGTAATTTTTTGTTAGTTTGTTACTAACAAAAATCTACACCTACGTTGTTTAACAAAGTAAGTAGGTTCTGATTTAGTATTAAGTAAGTAGCTAGGTAGTTATTGTCAGCTTGAAAATATAAGGGGCTTGTGGACACTAGCTCTCACACTAGGATTCCCTGTGTCGTGAGTAGCTAGCCTCTTCTGTAAAATTGTACAATATAATGTATTACAACAGTAAGGAAACGAAACAATAAGTAGGGTAAAAAATATGTGAAAAATTTAAAATTGTTTTGTGTCTGGATGTTATGCTAATATTCCAGCAGCCATTTGGTTTCCATACAGGCTATGCTCAGTTTTGAGCTAGATGGTGTTGTGTGAAAACGTCCACTAAGTAATTTATTACAGATGTATTTAAATATAGATAAGTATACCTACTTTATGCCTAATTTCGTCTTCTGGAATGCGGTTGCCGCAGTTGCCAAGTGGATGTAATGTCGTGTAAATAACGCTACGTTATGGTAATGACAAATTATATAATTCAATTATGCTATTTTTGCTGGAGGGTTCTGCCAAGTCATTTGTCAATCGTTTAAAGTGTAATTTTATTTGTCTTAGTCTTATGTATAGCTAATTTTATGCGGTTTCACTTAGCGGTTTTGTATCATAATATGTTGTCGCCCAGTGATCGAAATTCGACCATAATTAATTAATACCTACTTAAGGTATTTTTATGCATAATTTAAAAAAATATTAGCATTCTGCACTCCTCTATATAAATTATAAGTGTGCGAAATTTCGTACTCCGTCAGCGCAATTTTCGTAAAAAGTGGTACAAAATGTATGCTTCACGTATTAATATATAGATAATAAACAATGCCGGACATTTCACACAGCATCATCTGGCCCCAAAGTAAGCAGAGCTTGTGTTATGGGTACCACATGACTGATATACTACTTATATTTTATACATTTTTTTGTAAATACATACATATTATACATCATCATCATCATTGGCCTTAGTTCATCTGTTGAAGATGATTTAGGTGGCGTCAGTCAAGTTACAGAGCAGTTATTTGTAATTGAAAACTTTCGTTCATGGATCCACTCCAGCAAGCTGAGGTGGGTGATGTTTCCTCTCCACTGACACCACTCTGCCTGGGATTATGTTTGATAGCGCAGGCCTTCCCAGGTACCCACACTAATCTCTCAACCTTGCCGACAGGACCCGCAGGAAAGACGAGTCAGTACATGCGGTGTCGGTTCGGTTGCAGGTGCATAACGGCTGGCACCGCATATTATACATAGAAACACCCAAACCCGAGACAAATACTTGCAGATCATACTATAATTTGTCCCGCGGCGGGAATCGAACCCGCAACCTTCTGCGTCTCAGCAGGACCTTAGCCCATTGCGTCAGAGAGGTCGTAGTGTAGTAGTGATGCTTCTGTAGCTAAATTTAAGCTATCTAGCTACGCTCTAGGTACACGTAGTTACCTATATGTATGTACATTTGACTTTATAATGATTATCAATAATAACAGTATGACTATTGTAAAGTAACATTTGTCATTTTTTTATCACTGACTGTACTGTTGACTACGATGGTAAGCGATGATGTGGCTGACGATGGGGCACGCAGGTCTAGAAGATACCTATTTACTCTTGACTTGAAGTGACCCAGATAGTAGTTTTCAGGAAAGACAGACAGCAAAGTATTCCAATCCTTGGCTATACGCATTATAAATGTGGAATCAAAGCGCATTCTGCTTGTCCTGTTGTGAAAACATTAAACAATCATAGGTACATCTTAGACATAAATAAATAAATATTGGTGGACAATGCACACAACACCATCTAGCCCCAATCTATGCACAGCTTGTAATTATGATGAATAGGGGGCCTGTAATTTGTAATTTGTATTTTGGAACGTTTGAACCAAAGCTAAACAAAATCTAAACCAAAGTCAAAAGGTTATTTTTGACATATTTCGTATATAATCACTATAACGGAAACTAAATAGCTTTATTTCGATTATACGTTAATCAAACGTTGCGGGATCGCGTTATTTTGGACAGTGGTTTCAAATGAACGTTTTGATTTAATACATCATATTGCAAATAGTAATACTTGCAAATATTAAATACTAGTTCTATATATAAATTTGCTCAATTGGTAAAATCAACGATTAAATCGTCCAGGAAGAATATCGCGGTAACATTTTGAAATTCAGATTAGCCATATCCAAACCTTTGCCAAAACCAATCCGTTTAATGGCAATTACGTTGACAAATAGCGCAAACGCCCTACTGATGACTGATAGAATAAAACACCCAGAAACCGAAGCACCCATGTTCATCGCACAAATGTTTGCACAAATCATTATCATTATATTAGCCTTTAAGATGTCCACTGCTAAACATAGGACTCCCCAATAGATTTCCAGGAAGAACGATTTTGAGCCCTCTCCATCCACCAACTTCCTGTGATCTACAATGTCGTCAGTCGATCGGGTGGGGGGTCGTCCTACGCATTGTTTTCCTGTCCTTGGTCGCCATTCGAGAACTTTTATTCCCCAACGGTCATCAGTTTTGCGAGCTATATGGCCTGCCCATTGCCTCTTTAAGTTGCAAATTTTAAGAAATTTTGGTGACTTTGCTTCTACGGATTTCCTCGTTGCGGATTTTATGACGTAGTGAAACACACATAGCTCTCTCCATAGCACGTTGCGCGACTCTAAGCTTGTGTATGAGGCCAATAGTTAGCGACCAAGTCTCAGTTCCTTATGTCATCACTGGCAACACGCACTGATTTTAGACTTTCGTCTTGAGGCTCTGCGGTATCTGTGACGAGAAGATTTGCCGTAGAAGGCATAGCTACTAGCAACTGAGCTGACAAGCCAGATATAGTGATAAACCATGATTTTCGAGTCTAATAACAAATTATAGGCTCAGTTTCATTGCCAAGGTTCCATAAGAAGTGAACCTTGATCACACATGCCACTATCAGCGCTTGCCCCCGTTATCAGTCGACAAACAGACCCGAGATTCCGATGCGAATACTTCGCGTGTTATATCACTGCGATCTAGTTAACAGATAGTAATGTCAGTGTTATTATTATTGCAATGTACTCCTTTGTTTGATAGCATTCTTGATATTTACAGTTTGATAGAGATTTTGAAGTAGTATTACCGACAAAAGGCCAGGTGTACTCTTAAATTACAAGTACATTGGTGCATTTAACCTGTTTGGAAAATTCGTAGAAGTGCCGCGCTAGACGAGATAGAGTTACGCGATGGAAAGAGAGAGAGAAAGAGAGAAACAATGCTGGCAATTCTGTTGTTTCGCCGGACTAGCTAAAATTTTCTAAAATATGGACGACCTTATTTTGCTATTAATAAAGTTGAAATTAGAGTACCTACCACTTTAAAATCACAGTTCTAAAATAAGTTAACATTACTTTTTGTTTTATTGCTATAATTTTTATTCCAATTAATTCCTTTATTGAAAATAATGAATAGAGGTGTTGATAAAAACTGCAAAAAACAACCGCAGTTTTAATCAACACCTTACATGATGACTAAATTGAGCGAAAACACGTCAGTTATACGTTAATTTAGGAAGTGTCACAAAAAAATGTTATTTTATTTCAGACTTTAATGAAAACAAAATAAGATCGTTTTTGCTTTAAGAAATTTTAGTTACTCTAGCGAAACTGAATTGAAGCCAATGTAGGTATATAATAATGTTGTGAACTGCATTTTGCTGCGTCGTAACAAAAGTTATTTTTTATTTAAATATTTTTGTGTAGTCCACCTTCTGTACAAGTATTAATAAGTATTGTGTCGATATAATCAATATTAGTTTGTTTATAAATTACTTGTAAACGGAATAGCCAGTTTGGTAAAACTATAAACTATGTCGGACATTTCACACAACATAATCTGACCCCAAAGTAAGTAGAGCTTGTGTAATTGGTACCTCATGACTGATATACTACTTATATACTTTTTTTTGTAAATAAATACCTACATGTTATACATAGAATAGAAACACCCAGACCCGAGACAAATACTTGCAGATCAAAATTGCACATCCCGCCGCGGGAATGGAACCTGCGTCCAGAGTTCGTCAAGTTTAATGAATCGTATTTTTTTTAAATTTAATTAATTAAGTAGTTGTACCATCTATTGCAGTCATGCTCGTTGGACCTCTAAAACATGAAAGAGTGAAAATTCCACTACGGTCACCCATCCAAGGCTTCGAAGATTGCATTGTTTGTCTGTTATGAACGACATTGTTATTCCACGAGCTACTCAAGTATACTGTTATATATGTCGATGCAAGACCGTCAAACCTCAGTTTATTTAACTGGAATAGTTATTCTTAAATAGATTATTAATTTATTGATTCTTATCTAGAACCAGGGTAACGTTTCTAACGTAAATAGTGCGTAATGCTTTACTGATTGTTTTTAACTGACTTCAAAAAAGAGGAGGTTCTCAATTCTGTTGTATTTTTTTTATATTTGTTACCTCATAACTTCGTCATTAATGATTCGATTTGAAAAAATATTTTTGAAGTGAAAACTTCTAGCATTGTTGTGATTTGAAAGTCGATGAAACGAAAAAGCGACAGTAAAAAGAGACAGACACAAATTCATAAGATTTAACGTGGGAGAAAATGAGATAGAAAGCATTGTACAGTGTTTCTTATATTCGTGGTACTACAATTTTTGAAGGTTTCACTTCTACCACGTGTATATTGCACACATGTTTTTTTTTATTAGAACGGATATACTTCCCAAATTGGTCCTATAGAAATTTCATCAAATTGGTTCAGTTCAGTAAGTAGTTTTTAAATCTCGAATTAATATGTCATCAAAGTAAACGAAATTTCGTATTTTTATATTAATAAAGACGGTATCTTTTTAGTTTTTTAAGCGTATTTGTAGCAGCAAACAAATTCATCACGATGCACTAAATATTGACTTTGATGGATGTAAATCGATTAATTCATATTCAGATTTATTTAAAGATACAATAGGTTTCTAGATAATTGCTTCTACTAAAGCTAATTAAAGACACCACTTTGATCTTGTTCCGCAGTCGAAACATTTGAAAGTTCTGAGCAGTTTAAATGTTTTAACTGAAACAGAATAATTAAATGTTAAAATTAACTTCTAAAATTCACATAATGAATTTAGGAGTAGTTAGTTCCTGTAAACAATTTGGGTTAAATTATTGTAATTGTCAACGAATTTTCTTCGCAACGCCATATTGCTTCGAGAAGGAGCGGCGTGGTGGAGCGTCATTACTGTTTCGAGCCTCGGCAGAGGAAGGTCGTGATAGTGAACCAGTGATGTACGAATATCCCGTAACTTTAAACTATGTTAAATAATGACCCGTACTTTGCAACGCACGTGTATATGTAACAAACAAATGGACAGAGATTCCTTCGAATTTATAATTTACTAGCGGCCCGCCCTGGCTTTGCGGATGTGAATCTTTCGATTCAGGTCGTGTTTAGATCGACTAATAAAAAGCTGTTATTGTGAGTGAACTATAATAGTTAGACATATACTCTCGTGGACTTTTATGTGGGTAACAATAAGTACTATAAACATGTAATAATTTTTTTTATGTATTATCAATAGTTTTCCCAGCGCACGCCTAAGAATGACATTTATAGGCATTTTTTTTATACGCTGGGCTACATTTTGCAGCCTATGTTCATCATTCAATGAATGATGAACATAGGCTGATGTTAAGCGATGTGGCCGACGATGGGACACGCAGGTCTAGAAGACACCTATTTACTCGAGAATTGAAGAGACCTAGATTGTAGTTTTCAGGAAAGACAGACGACGGCAAAGCATTCCAATCCTTGGCTGTACGCATTATAAATGTGGAAGCAAAGCGCTTTGTTCGTAAGGGTGGTAGGTTGACAAGGTATGGATGGTATTGAGCGGTACGTCTGCTTGTCCTGTTGTGAAAAGGAGATGGTAGAATCAGATCATGTAATTCCTGGGCACATTCTCCGAAATGTATCCTATAAAAGATCGAAAGGCAAGCAACTTTACGACGGTGCTCGAGACTCTGGAACTTAGACTTAGCGTTAAGCTGTTCACCCATCATCCTCAATGCTCTACGCTCGATCGAGTCCAAGGCAGCCAGCTGGTGTTTGGCTGAACAATCCCATAGATGACAGCAATACTCCATACCCGACCGGACATGAGCTTTGTATAAAGTGGAAAGCTGTCCAGGTGTGAAATATCGCTTCACCTTGTTGAGGATGCCAAGCTTCATGGCAGCAGTTTTGGCCTTGGACTCGATATAGGAGCCAAAATTGAGAGTCCGTGTAAGTGAAACTCCCAAGAGTTCGAGATGATCTTCTATAGTATAGATAAAGTCACTTTTTTTCGCCGAAAAGAGGCAAGCTTGCGTTTTGGATGCGTTGAATTTAACCAGATTGGAATCGCCCCAATCGGACACGATCTGGAGAGTCGAATTCAGACACATAAGCATCTCGTCTCTGAGTTTCTGAATTTCAGTTTTACTGGCTCGTGCGTTTGCAAAGTATCTTTCCACAACTGTACTGTCGTCTGCATACCCAAAGATTCCGGGCATAAGCAGATCGTTGATGTGCAGTAAAAACAGTGTGGCAGAGAGCACTGACCCTTGAGGTACCCCGGCATTAATTGCCAATCGATCAGACGAGCATCCGTCAACAACCACTCGAATGGATCTTTCCCTCAAGAAGTCAGCCAGCCATGAGCAGAACAATCCGTATGCTGGAAGCTTACCAATAAGGCTAGCGTGCCAGACCCTGTCAAAGGCCTTTGAGATGTCAAGTGAAACACCTAATGCTTCACCATTTTTCTCTATGGCCTCACTCCAAATGTGCGTGACATACGCAAGAAGATCCCCAGTAGATCGCTTTCGGCGAAAACCATATTGTCGATCACTGAGGAGATCGTTGTTTTCAAGGTATGTAAGGAGTTTCGTATTCAGGACACGTTCCATACATTTGCAAAGTAGGGAGGTGACCGAAATTGGGCGATAATTTGATGGGTCAGCGCGAGTACCTTTTTTGGGCACTAGTTGCACATTAGCAAGCTTCCAGGATTTTGGGACTATTCCAGTTTTCAGAGATAGGCGAAAAAGTCTTGTGAGTATGGGAGACAACTCAGGAGCACAAGTTTTCAACACTACAGCCGAAATGCCGTTCGGACCACTAGTTTTGTTCCCGTCAAGACTTCGTAACGTTTTGAGTACTTCTTTTTGATGGATGCGAATTTCATGCATTGTAGCTTCGCATCGAAGAAGGCTAGGTGGGGTTCGTTAGAGGTGTCTAAACGTGAAGCTTCTGCAAATTGAGCAGCAAAGAGATTTGCTTTCTCGATTGCAATGTGGGCTAGAGATCCATCTGGTTTTTGTAGTGGAGGGAGAGAAGGGCGGCTGAAGTTCGGTTCTACCGACTTGACCAAGGACCAGAATGCTTTGCTGCCAGCTGGATGTGTCGCAAGCTTGGCACCCATTCGGCCAATTCGATTAAAGCGAGCCTTCCGTAGCACCTTCTTGCAGGACTTGGCGACTTGATTAAAGGATTTCTTCTTAGTTTGTGTATCCGGGGTTTTGCTGTTGCGAGCGTCAGCCCAGGCAAGGTAAGCTGCAGCGGCACATGCAGGACCAAACCAAGGGCGAGCTTTGCCGGAGGTTGAGACATCCGAGAATGGAATAAAATTTTCCATTGCTCTATAGACCACCTCTGTAATGGCATCAGCGCATGTTGACGGGTCACAAGAAGAAAAGCAGGTCTGCCGCCAAGGATAAGATGCAAAAAAGTGACGCATCTCATCCCAGTCTGCTGACTTGTAACACCACAGTCACCTACATCCTCGAGGCGAGGGATCGGGTGGCGAGTATGACGATACAGGCTTAACCACACAGTGATCAGAAGTGCCCAAAGGAGGCAACACCGATACTGAATGGCGATCCGGTTCGTTAGTCAGCAACAGTTCTAAGCAATTAGCTGTGTGGCCCTCAACGTCTGTTACCTTGGTAGCCTCGATTACCAACTGAGTGAGATTATGTGAGAGAGCAAGTTTATAAGCTTCTTTACCAGCATGGTCAGTAGACTGAAATGGAAACAGCCACTGCTGGTGGTGAGCATTAAAATCACCCAGTTGGGCATCAGGGTAACGTTGCTGGGCCACATCCGCCGCTTCACAGGTGTAGTTAAACAACCTGGTTGTCTCAAGGTCTCCAGTGTGAGATCTATTCAATCCGGCGTAGATTACTTTATCTAGGCCGGTATCCACCAAAGTCCATAGAACAGAGAAATCGGGCTCTTCAAGGTCACGCAGACGCAGACAACAAATGTCATCCCGAGCAAACAGACAAATACCAGCTTTCGGCTTAAAATTGTGCTCCAGTGTATAACCTGGGTATGTAAAGTACGCTGTGTCGGAAGGGCATTGGATCTGCGTCTCCGTGAGAAATAATAAGTGTGGCTTAGTGGTCTCCAGATGGTGGTGGATCGAATCGAGATTAGAGTGCAGTCCTCGAATATTAGAGAGGTGCACTTCAAGCGAGAGGACGTGCTACCGCTGTAAACACGACTTATTATTTTTCAACTTTTTCATATTTTGAGCGAGTGTTATGTGAGTGGGGAAGACGGTAGTTAAGCGAGGCACTGGATAGCCGGCCCAGAGATACACAACAGGCTCATGCGCATTTGACTAGACCGGATACTGCGGGGACGCCCGGCCCCCCCCAGGAATGGCCACCGGGTCCTCACATCCGGTCGCCAACCGGCACTATGGAGCATTCTGGGATTTTTCGCAAGGCGGTAGGGCAGTCTTTCATGAATGGCTAATTCACTACTTGGGCCCCCTACAACCTGCGGTCAGCCAGCGGAGAACCGTGCTTCGCATCCCGCTACCCTCCATGTCTAGCCTCTCCGCACACTGGCGCTGTTGTGAGAAACACCCAACATAGCTCTCTACATTGCACCTTGAGCGACTCTGAGCTTGTGTATAAGGCCAATAGTCAGCGACTAAGTCAGACCATGACTCAGTTCCATATGTCAACTCAATGGCAATGGCAACACGCACTGATTGTAGACTTTCGTCTTGAGGCTCTGCGGTATCTGTGACGAGAAGATGTGCCTTAATTTCCCGAACGCTGCCCATCCGAGTTGGATTCGTCGGCTGACCTCTTTGTCGAAGTTAAACTTGGCTAGTTGAATTGTCTGACCCAAATAGACATTATGGTCTACAACTTCGATTATATCGCTCCCGACATGTACCGGTACGGGTGCAACATGAGCATTTGACATGATTTTTGTCTTGCTCTTGTTCATTTTAAGACCCACCTGTTGGAAGACGATATTGAGGTCGCTGAGCATTGTGCCTAGGTCTTCCAGCGATTTTGCCATGAGGACTATATCGTCGGCAAACCGAAGGTGAGTGAGGCGTTCGCCATTGATGTTGATACCATGTCTATGCCAGTACAAGAGCTTGAAAACATCCTCCAATGCAGAGGTGAACAGTTTCGGAGAAATAACATCTCACTGTCTCACCCCTTTATGCAATAGGATTGGATTCGTGCTCTGGTATTGGAGTCGGATAGATATGGTGGCGTTACTGTATAGACATTTCAACACTTCGATATACCGATAGTCGATTTGGCACCGCTGGAGTGACCGCAACAATTGCCCAGGTTTCGACAGAATCAAAAAGCGTATGTTACTCGCTGATAAAATGGCTTTTTGTAGGTGAAATAATTTTTGAAATCGGTTAAGTAGTTTTTAAGTATTAACTCAAAAACTATATAACAGAGATTCTCTGTATTAACAGAGATTCTCTGTATTAACAGAGATACAAACAGACAAAAACATATATTTTTCACTTTATAATATTCGTTTAAAATTACGAGTGTATGGAGTATGGATCGATGAATCTTCTTATCGTGTCACGTGTTCTTTCCATCAGTGTGGTGAAAGGATAAAATTACGCCTCAGAGGCTCCTTTCATGTACTGATGGATGATTTGTATTTACCTGTAGATCATTGGACAAATATTTCCCAGCTTTTATGGACATGCAAAATAGCATGTCTATGAAAATATTGTGTCCTTCGATAGCAAACAAAGTCGAGACAAAGCGGCAAATGTTTGCTCAAGAAAAATAACTAAGACAAGCAACAATTTTGAACCGTAAAATTACCTATAATATAACTTAGAATTGAAACTATAAATTTGTTAACTTAGTTTATTGGTTGTGGGTGTATTTACCACTCTATATTTGCGAGTAATGGCGTCAAATAAAACGAAACGATATTGTACTTAATAGCTTCTGCCCGCGGCTTCACACGCATGGTACCTACATATATTCTAGCCTATATGCTAATCCAGGTCACTGACTAATATATATGCTAAGTTTCATCCAAATCTGACCAGCCATTGCAATGTGATAGATACTTTTGTACATCGAAATAAATATACAAAAAGAGCAAAACCTCTTTCACGCGTCAAAACAACTCTTTAGTTAGTTTACCTGTGAAAAGTGCTCCCACTTGCTCTATTATGTGTTTGCATTTGAGAACTACATTCCTTTACTACACATTTGGTTATTTTATTGAAAATATTCTTTGGTCGACGTCAAGATTGTGACTGATTGAATGATAGAAGCATGTAGGTTATTTGACTCCGTTAAAGGTACTTCACGAACCGCAACCTATTGCGGTTCTATATATATATCGTTGCTTTTGTATCAGTTGTTAAAACCAAAGCAAAAGTAGGGAACTGTGCCCTCCGGATCATGGAAGCGCTCAAATGAAAATGCCACAGCGGTCACCCATCCAGGAACAGCACGCAGAGCGAGGAACAACTAAGTAAGCTAAGTGGGATAGCTAAGTTAGCTATCCCACTATCGCTTCGTAGCGTTATTGGACAGACATCCGAACCTTAGCATTTATTATATATTATTAGTTAAGTTAGATTAGATCTTTAGTCTAAGGCCCAGCGCGCACTGTTGATTATTTTACGGCGAACATTTTCATGCAAGTTTTTCTGTTCATTTTATTTCCGGTGTCTTTAGAGCGCGCCTTGAGGTTTATTTCACCGCGTGTGCGATGCGGTTTCTTCCGACACTGACGGATGTTTGTCATGCGCCGAGTTTTTCCGTCAACCGCCAGCCATATATCCAACGACGGTTATTTTTTTGTTTTGTGAAATTTGTCAGCGGGAAACTGCGGATATTTTCTATTTCTGATTTCATGTTCCACAGAAAAGCGCGAACACATTTGACACGGATAAATCCGCAGTGCGTGCTACATCTTACTCCTACACACGTTGACGTGATAATTTATCGCCGATAAAGTACATAAAATATTTTTATTAATATCAATCACTATTGGTCACAATGCCCTCTTCAGGGTCACTCAACGTAAACCAGGTTATCGACCTGTGAATAAGAAATAATCAGTGATAAAAGAAACAAACTAAATCTATGTTTTGGAGATTGTGTACATAGCTACTACCTAGTACCTATATATATATATATATATATATATAAGCCACATCGAAGGCCAATTTATCAATAGCCAGATAACACAGTAATAACTTTAGGTACCTGTCGGAAAAATATTTGAAAACTTCCTTCCTAGGTAAAATCTACTAAAATGAACTTAATGATATTATTCATATAATAACAGAAAGGTACAGAATACTATACGTTATAAAGTACACGTAAAACAGTTAAGCTATCTAAGGCCCGTTTAAAACGATCTATAGATAGCTCGACTGATCCAGATCACTGCCAAAGGGCAGCGTCTCCAAGACACTAGCGGCACGACATTTCACACAGCATCATCTGGCCCCAATGTAAGCAAAGCTTGTGTTATGGGTAATGGGTACCACATGACTGATATACTACTTAAATACTTTTCAAATAAATAAATACATATTATACATAGAAACAACCAGACCTTAGACAAATACTTGCAGCTCATTCAAACATCCAGCGGCGTGAATCGAGCCTTCCTTCTGCATCTCAGCCGGACCTTGGCCCACTGCGTCACAGAGCTCGTCGATTGAATGTTAATGCTAACGCTGGACCAGATAGGAGCTAGCTCTTGTTATTTATTTATTTATTAGTACGAACATGTCAATAACACTAATTAAAAAAAGAACAATAATAGAAACCTTAAAAAATAATAACTGGTAGTAAAGTCACTCTACACACTCAAACAGACTTCTCACAGAACCTCAGACATTTAGATAGTTATATACGAGTATATTAATCTTAAATGATTGTACATAATAACTCGTAATAATATTTTATGTAGGTATAGGTACAGTTAGCAAAAAAATGCTCGCGTTGTTCTACATACCTAGTTGTCTTCGAGTACGTAAATGTTGTAGGTAAAGTACTTAATGAATGTTTTTGTTCAACTCTACATAACTTATAAACTCCACATTGATCGAAGAGTTTTGTAGAGTTATAAATTGAATAGACACAGACAAAATAATATTAGCAAAAGGTAAGTTTACAATAATAGGTATGAGTAAGTTAGGTAGTAAATATAATTTGGGATTCTTTGTTTCAGTTTATGAAGTATAATATAGCTCTATTAAATTAATTTGTTAATCTCGTGTTATATCATGTTGTTTTGGGTAATCTTAACGGAATTTTAATAAATCAATTGTTATCATGAAATTTTTTTTGAAGTCTTATAAATCGATGAACGCCGGTTGCACGCACGAAAAAGCTTGACTCATTGTCACGTTTCGCCTGAGCCGAGCGTGCAAGCGAGAGCGCGGAACAAACGATAGAGAGGCACGATCAGTTCATCAATGTTTTCATAGGACGTTAACACGTAAAATTATCGTCCGTAAACCGGCTTTACAGACAATCATTTTTTAGTCTGTCGTCTACATCAAAATTTTTAAATTTATAATCTCCTATCTATCTATCTATCAGTGGAAACGTATCTACTTACTAATTATATCAGTTTAAGATTCCTAGCTCTAAGTTTTTCAAACATTCGAAAATAAAATAAAATGATACCATAAACAATACTTGACATTGGCAAAATTGTCGTCAAGACATAGGTTTGTCATTATAAGAAGAGAAAAAGAAAATATTTCGGATCATAAAAAATCTAGAAAGAGCGCAATAGATAATTTGTTAATTTGCGCAATATCCTCAGAGTTCAAAGTATTAAAATGTCACGTTTTTAACAACATACGACTATCAATAGTATCCGCAGTTTTGTAACGCCTAAGCATTCTAAACCTTTCGGTTTTAGAAAGGTGCCTTCGGTTATATTTTATATATACTCGTATATTATAGACAGCTTATAAACTCTATAAGCAATAGGTTAGCAAGCTGTGTAACGAATACAAAATATTGTTGACGTGATAACGTCTTATAAATCGATGAACGCCGGCTGCACGCACGAAAGAGCATGACTCATGGTCATGTTCCGCCTGAGCCGAGCGTGCAAGCTAGAGCACGGAACAAGCGATAGAGAGGCACGATCGGCGTTGAAAATGAAATGAATAAATGAATGAAATAAGTTCATTTATTGACACACACACAGATAAAAATAACATAAAATAGCAGGTACACAATGAAAAAGACAATAACATGCATATAAAATAAAAATAAAAAATAGTAGTATGTGTACCTACCCTGCACCAACCCAGTCTGTGTTTACCAAAACGGCCCAGTCTCAGCTCTATGCTACTTCACATATTGCGTTCGACTTGTGACGCTGGTTTTCTTAAGACGTTATCACGTAAAATTATCGTTCGTAAACCAACATTACAGACAACCATTTTTTTTGCGTACAGCACGTCATAAATGTCGTACCAAAGCAAAGTCTATTCTAAACATTCAAGAGTCTTAGCTCTATGTCTCTAGAGCTATGCGTCTGTGTTATTTAAATTCAGCCGTCAATATCGGATTATTGGTAGTAATTATTTTGACAGTGCTGGGCACACCCAGGAGGTCTATGACATGGCTTGCTGCTAATTTCGTTATGTTGCGTCGAGATAAGGATATTTTAAGCAAACAAGATTGCAGATAAAGAAAGTGTTGCAAAAAAATGCTGGCAATATTTTATTTGCGTCGAAAGATTTTTGAATTATTTCAGATCTATGTTACACTCAGTACTTTTAAGTAAATAAATAAATAATGCCGGACATTTTCTACACAGCATCATCAAGCCCCAAAGTAAGCAGAGCTTGTATTATGGGTATCACATGACTGATATACCTAGTACCTAACCTACTACTTACCTACATACTTTTTTTTTGTAAATACATACATATTATAAATAGATACACCCAGACCAGAGATAAACACTTGCAGAGCATACAAACAATAGTCCCGCGGCGGGAAGCAAACCCGCAGCCTTCTGCGTCTCAGCCGGGCCCACTTAGCCCACTGTGCCATAGAGGTCGTAAACGTAGTACCTATAAGACTTACTTGAAAATATTAACAGAAATTTGCATCAATGCAATTTATATGAGTTCTGCAGAATGGAAAACACCAATAATGGCTAAAAAGACAAACACCGATAATGGTAAACTCTAGAGTTCTTCTACTTAGAACTGTAATCGGAACCGTTGTACGATTTTACAAATTTTCACTACATGAAGCGCGAATTCCAAATTTGCGAGGTTCTTTAGAATTTTAGATTTTACAGAAAAATGTTAACAGGATTTTCGGTAGAACTCCAAGAGTTCTACGAGAAACGGAGTGAAAAAATCACAGAATTTAAATTTTGCAAAACTTGTTGTTAAGGATACACAAGTCAGTGGCACAAGCTCGTTAGTGGGCGCAGCTAAAATGCATGCTATTTCACCTAGCTTAGTGTGAGAAAAGGATAGACGTGCACCAAGGATAGAGATGAGCAGTAAGGAGATAGCGTGATTATAATTTCGAGTCATATGTTCAGATTAATCTATTCTAAATAAAACTATTGCGTAAAAATAATGAATAGACCTTTGGCTCAAGGGTTCTCATGAAAAACTACTGAATGTATTTATTAAAAAAAAAGTTATTTGAGCTCTTGAATAAATAGCCTATGCTTGTATAGGAATAATTTTTAGTTTGCGTACTCCGTTTGTTATTTATTCACACCTAAAGTTGCGCTAAAATCAGTAATGAAAAACGATTTTTTTTGAGTCTTGTATCTTTCAAACCCATATTATTTTTACAATTCTGTATTGATACAAGCATAGATTATGACAAGACAAATTTATATCACTTTATGTTTTGGTTGTTCATCATCAGACGGTGGTGTGATCACCCTTCGACGTTTGTATGGAAAGATAATCGACTTGTCCACTCTTAATTACTCTAGAACTAACTATGTTCGAGGTCGAGAAATTTGCCAAATATACACGATTTTTTTCCAAAGTGGTTGCTGAGGCCATTTTCAGTGTTTGCCATTTTTCGCGTAATTCTACAGAACTCTAGAAATTTAGCACAAAATACTATAAATTAAATCTTAAATCTTTTCTATATCTACAAGAACTCCGGTGAAACTCATCATTATCGCAAATTCAGTTGTCAAATTCACAAGACTTATCGTGTCCCTAGTTATTTCGAACCAGTGTGGTGAAAGGATTAAAGTTCGCCTCAGAGGCTCTTTTCGTGCATTTGGCACATGTCTTCGAACTTTTTAGGGTCTACGACAAGCTGGTTACTACGTGATTTATTCCTTCACCGTTTAAATTTACTGATAAAACATTAGTGCACGACTGGATTCGAGCTCACGACCTTAGGATCGGAATGCGAGGTCACTACCACTAGACCACCAGTGTTCATCATTCCCATCATTCACTTATTACTTACTTAAATAAAGTATTTACTTGAGTTTGACACCGAACGTCCAGCCATGTTGTACAGCCAGTTTATATCAGCGAGTACGGCAACACTGGCATTTAATTAAGATTAACAATTTCTTTGCGACTTTCACTGCTATTTGGTAATTTGTGACGACGTCAAATTGCTGGTTGGTCAATCATATATTTTAAACGGTTTTCCTCTTAAATACCAGCTTATATAACCACCCTATTAATTTGCCTCAATTTTAATCGTTTTATAAATTTAAAGCAGCTTTTTTTAAGTTAGCCCAAGTACCTAAAGCTCACTGGCCGCAAGCGTCCAGCTGTGAGGCCAATCGAGAGGCGCAGGTTCGATTTCTGATAAACGAAAACTGAATTGTGGTTAATTATTTATTCAGATGTTAGGGGTCATTTTTATAATGTCGGATAACGTTTTTCATAATATTTATTAGTAGGTAAGGTTAACATGAAATTATTTAGAAATTTGAAAGATGCCCGACATTTTCAGACACATTAATTAGAGATGTCAATAAAGAGGCACATTTTCAAATGTGTCTTATTTAACTAGGTAGGTAGGTAAGTAAAGTACATGATTATTTTTGGCCGTTTTGCGAAGTACCTACCTACCTAACTAAACATTTGGTTTTTAATTAAGTAGGTACCTATTTACCTATGTTTCGCGAGTTACCTACCTATTACGGGTTTTATTTGTAATTTTGGATATTGAATTCAAATAAAGCTAGAGTTATTGACTCGGGTGAGAATAATTGAAATAAAAGCTTTGTGTTTCTTTGCAATTCGTGCAAAAATTATCCGTAAATACCTAGGTACCTGTAATTGTTTTTTCATTTAAGACACCATTTTTTTAAACAACAAATGACGAACTACAACATTAGGTACGACTACCTAGGTATCTGACGTCCTACTAATAAACAATCTAAACATTTGACACTTGGCAAAATTGACAATTATGACACTTGCCATTAACGATGAAGAATAAACTAAGTACTTAGGGTCATAATTGTCAATTTTGCCAAGTAGGTAGGTATATCTACCTACCTTTGATTAAAAAAATATATTAGGCAATCGTCCCTCAAGTACCGAAGTCGTGATATTGTGCCAAGAACAATAGAAAAACAATGTTATTTTAGTAGTTTTCAAAAAGTTCGTATCGTAAGTAGGTAGGTATGATCAAAGTCAACACGGGTAAGGTAGGTAGGTAAGTCTATGTACGTAATGTACCTTACCTAAATAAGTACAATAATATTAATCTACTTATGATAGAGTTCATTTAAACTCTACTCTATAGGTAGAGCAGTCAAGATGAAGTGTACTAAATAAATGCATAGCAGAAAGTGGGTAGATGCATCGTCCAAAACCCAAGTAACGAGATCCCGAAACCAGTGATACACAAAAGAAATTGTATGACACGCGTATACCTACCTACCGTGTATACGTAGGTAGATTACGTACTGGATCACAAAACGAAACATTCAATGATTTCAATGCTGTGTTTCCTACTATTTGATAATTCAGATTATGTACATACTTAAAGCACCTATAAGTCCAAGAAAGTTCAACTTACCACACTGGTAAGATCCACAGCGAACTTGACTTATTAAGTTGCAAAAAGAACTGAACGAAATTTCACTTCAACAGTCCAAGCCTTATCGTTCACGTCAAACGCAATAAACGCACTTATTTGCTATCCATCCGTTTTAATTTATAAACACAAACAAATCCACTCCACTTTTAAATGTTTTGTTTTAAAAAAATCGGTCAATCAATGCCGGTGTCGATTTAATCGTAGGAAAACGCGGTGCGCAAGCGCTGCCTGTTTAAAACTGATCCAACCGGTGTGAAGTGCGCGGAATACCGTGACCGGGACCAGATCAAGCGTAAGGCGAACTTCAGGCCTGTGATGCCCAAGTCTACCTACGTACACCTACATTATAGGTAGGTACCTACCTATTGGGTAGGTATTTGTATTTATAGCCGGCGCATTGTTGTATGGAGTTGATTATGCATTCTTTTTGCTGTGTCAGTCAATCGAGATGAAGCAAAGTTCATTTTACGTGTTTAGATATACCACACTTAGGTATGTAGGTACCTACCGATATTAGTGATCAACTGTGTAGTGTAAGTACCTACGTGTGATTATGTTTTACTTGGGTTTTTGTAGCTTGTAAACACACTTACCAGTTAATTAATTTTTTAAATATATTGCTATCTCTATTCTTTGGCATTAGAATGACAAAAACAAAGCCACTTTAGCGTCACGTTAGTTAATTACTTATGTGATTATAGGAAAGAAGGTAAGTCTCTAGGTAGGTAGGTAGGTACGTTATGTAATTTATTCATTAGAATGACGATTAAGGTAGGTACCTATTTATGTGATTAACCTAAAATTTAAATGACGTTTTTTTTGTTTTTGAAGTGAAAACTTCTTTAGGCGCGTTGAGCACTTTTTGAGTGAACAAAAATCATTGAACTCTCGTCATCGTCACCGAACGCTTTCCATGAGCGATGTGTACTTTTTGGGTGAACAAAAAGCGTGAAACTCGCGTTGTCGTCACCGCACGCTTCCCATGAGCTATATGTAGATAGGAATACTGTGTAAATATGTATATTCCTCCGTGCGTTATTAGTATAATTCTTGATCATAAACTTCTTTACAAACCAAAAATAATAATCTAATAGGTCGACGATACAATTCACAAGTGTCGGTGCGCCAGTTCGCGGCTAGTTAGCTGAGTTGTCAGATTCAAGACCCATAAAGTACATGTTCTTGTAATTATTTAGATCAAAATTGTTTTTCACCTTACGCGCCGTCTCGCTGTCTCAGGGATCCACTGAATGGTAATTTTGGCCCACAGCACATCTGGCATGCGGCAGACCAGCCAAGCTCCACTTAAGCTTCGCAACGTTTTGAGCTACGTCAGCAATTTGGGTTCCGGAGCGCAAAGTTGTTTTGCGTATGAGGTCTGTACGTTTTACACCGAGAATGCTGCGCTCCATCGCCCGTTGACAAATCTCGAGTTCGGACTTTTGGATGTTTGTAAGAGACCAAGTTTGTGCTCCATAAGTTAATATGGGGAGGAGAGAATACACATATCCATTAGCTTCCGTTTTAAAGATAACGGAAGGGTACCCTTCATATATTTCATATATTCATTCATCTTTGATATTTATTATACAATATTATTTAATCTTAACATAATATTTAAGTATAAGGAACTAATTTTCACTCAAAACGGGTTATTATATACCAATTATGTCAGTTTTACTGCTTCTCGATATTTCGGCACAGTAGCATGCGCCATGATCACGAGCAAAGATTTCAGTTTATCTTGATAAATCAATAATTACTTAAATGGCTGAAAATCGATCTGATGTATCGGTTTCCGACCACAATATTATTAAGAATTTTAGAAAAAAAATGTACGGAAAAAAGAAAAACCTGATAAATAAAGTAAAATGTACATTACATATTATTTTATGGCATAAAAACATTATTTTAATGGTGTTTTTTACCATTTTTTGTATTACTTAAATCAGGGTCTTGGTAGTCATTTTACCCAATTCTGTTTCCGACCGCTAGCAATTATTTATAAAATACGACATCTGTATTTTTTTATTTAACCGTAATAGCCCAGACGAAAACTGGCTATTATACTTGGGAACATTATCCCCCCTAATGTTCAAATTCATTAAAAACATCACTTGTAAACATACATAAAAAAATACAAGATACCACCTTCTTGACATGATATAGCCATTCTCCGAGCATGTGGACGAAAAATGGATTTTCATTTAAAAGCTTGGTACAGTTCTTGTCCACGCAATTTTAATAATTTATATTTTATATTTGACTCAAAATACCTTATGAACGTATTCTTTGATCTATTATAAAGGTATACAAGTAATCAAAATACTAAATCCATAAAAATCTGTGAGTAACTTACCGCCAAAGGTGCATCACACCACTATTTTGTTTTGCTGATTTCAACGTATTTCTACCAGTTCACGACCGACTACATATTGATTAATTATTTATATTTGTTTTGATTGCGCTGGTGGATTGACATCTGTTCGTGTGGTTGCTTGGACATTCAAGATAGCGCCAAAATGCTCTCCCTCAGCGTATGTGTGTTATATAAGCTATTTTTCGAAATTGTTTAGTAGTAGTGCGACGAAAAGTCGAGAAAGGGACCCGGTCGGCTATCAGGCGAACTGACCCTACTTCGTTTTCACTTCTATCGGCAGTCCCCAAAGACTGCCCCGCATTTTTTTTACAAAGAGCTATTGCTGCGAGCTGATATACCTACCTAACTGACTAGTTACTTATTGAATACCTACCTAGGTAACCTTAGAATTAGAACTATCTTAATAAGTTTTTGTTTGAAATACCTACTAACCTATCCAAACAGTACCTAGCTTGATGCTAAACTTAAGTTCTAACTGTCTAATGTGAAAGGATTTTAGATTTTCCGATTGGCCCGATACGAATTTCATCAAAATCGGTTTTGTAGTTTGGTTTTTAAATCAAAACAGCTGGAAAAAATATGTCATCCAAGTAAAAGTAGTTTCGTATTTCGTATTATATACCTATTTGTATATTAATGCAGTCGGTTTTTTTTTAGTTTTTAAAACGTAATCATTTGTAAATACATACATAGAAACACTAAGTAAATACTTGCAGATAATACAAAAATTTGACCCGCAGCGGCAAAATTAGTTAGTTTCCTACTATTTAGAAGACTTTAAGAGAAAGAAGTATGTGATAGGATTAGCGCTAAATCACTTATTTTTAACGTTGACCTGAATTTTAGACTTTTACGATGGAGTGTGATGAGAATAGATGCAACTATGCTGCTGTCTCTAGCGACTCTACCAATATATGTTTGGTCCCACATTGCTTAGGCTATTTGCGAAGTTTGCAAATATCTGACCGACACGTCAAAGAGGATTTGCTCGGTGGGCAATCAGCATAGTACTTTTAAAACATCTTTCGTCCACACCCCAAAAGTTGTTAACAGAATAAACAAAGACTTCATTCCTCCTTGAGCGCCGGTATCAATATAGTCGGCGACGGCGGCGCGCCGACTTTAAGCGGGTATTACACTACCCAATTTTAAGGGACCCTTACCCTAACTTAGAGTGGTGTAATAAGAGTTAGAGCGTAAGGGTCCCTAACTGGGGCGACCGGATGGTCCCGGCAAGCCTTGTTCCCTAATCGCCCTAACAATCGCGTGAAGTAAAGTAAAGTCACAATTTATTCATTAAAATTCCGCCAAGATTACTGCATAAAACATGCAATAAAACGGGTAAAAAATATTAAATTAGCAGAGCTATGTTACTCCATGAAATGACAGACGAAGAATCATTAAAAAAATATATTTTATTTTTGGAAAGCTACACTAACCCCGGGTGACATAGGCTACTTTTTATCCCGGGAAAAATCTTCAACGCGGGCGAAGCTGCGCGCAGACAGCTAGTACTTTTATAAAAAAAAATAACTAATACAATTTTTTTTATTACGATTACAATAACGATTAGCCCATTGTATCCTACTGCTGGCCAAAGGCCTCCCCTTGATCTCTCCAGTCATCTCGGTTTTGAGCTGTTTGGACCCCAGCTCTATCAAAGGTGTCGAGTCGAGATCATCTCGCTATCTCTTTTTGGGTCTACCACGGCGCCCGCCGTCTCGCTGTCTCAGGGCCTCTCGCTGTCTCCACTGACTAGTGCTTTTGGCCCACAGCTCTTTTTTTTATTATTATTTATTGTGTTTTTTTTATTAAATCTGTTAATAAAGTTTTCATTTTACGATTTTTCAAAATTCGTAAACACTGTTTGTTTACTTTTACTAGGATGACATACTTTTTCCAGCTATTTTTAAAAACAAAAATACTGAACCGATTTTGATGAAATTTAAATGGGACCCATGTTTGTTCTTTCAAATCGGTTTATAATAATAATAATAATAATCCCGGACATTTCACACACCATCATCTGGCCCCAAAGTAAGCAGAGCTTGTGTTATGGGTACCAACATGACTGATATACTACAATACTTTTTTTTTTGTAAATACATACATATTATACATAGAAAAACCCAGAGCCGAGACAAATACTTGCAGATCATACGAACATTTGTCCCGGGGCAGGAATCGAACCCGCAACATTCTGCGTCTCAGCCTGACCTTAGCCCACTGCGCCACAGAGGTCGTCAAATAAATGAGGGAGTTATGAGGTAACAAACACATTAAAAAAATTCAGTCAATTTAATTCAAAATTAAGTCATTCAAGTAGGTACTTACTTATAACACAAGCTACTTTAAAGCTAGATGATGTGTCAAATGTCCGGTATTATTTTTATTAATTTTAATGTAGGTACTTACTACTCTCCACCAACGGTTTGGCTCGATCTGTACACACCTAATAAATGAATTTCATTATACGCTGCCGTAGGTTCCATATTGCACAAGACGGCACTAGGTAAATGTTCGAGTTTTATTAAATTAGTAAAACTTTACAAAAACAACAACAGGTAACAAAAACATCACGCACAATGAAAGAATAGCATATTCGAATTCGGCCATTGACGAGAATAAATAATAAATAAATAAATGCTGATAGCTTGTACATACTATGACTAATAAATACATTAACTATTACATGAAACACCTAGTCACAGAACAGACACGATTATTTGTCCTGCCTGGAAGGGATTTGAACCCTTAACCTTTGGGCAGAGGCAAAGCTCTGCAACTACATAATCTATCTTTGTAATGCCTACTACATACTTCAAACAAAATTATGCTCCCTATAAGTGTATAAGTATAAGTCCCTATATTATATCCCTAAAAGTGTGCTAGCGTGCAAGTTGCACTCTAAAATTAGGGTCAGTTGCTACGTACGTAGTTGTACGTAGGTACTACGTAAGTCAATGTCAATAAAACAAGGTTGTCATTGTCAGTTTTAATTTACAGTCACATCAAAATGACAATCAATTTATGTATTTGTCATTGTCACATTCAGTGACACACTGTGTTCCATCCAGCTTAAATTGTAGCATGCGTTTCAACTGTAGTTTCTCTTTATCTCTAGAGAAAGAGCGAGACAAAACTCCAATAAACTATGGCTGGATGACGATGAATGGATCTGGAATGGAACAAAACCCTACCTAATTTAATAATAATTTCTTGTTGAGGCCGCGTCCTGATTTCGCATCGTGTGTAGTTTCTATAATATTTGTTAAATAAAGTAATTTATGTATATAAACTAATTAATTAAAACATAAAATTAAGGAGTTGCGTTACCTATCAATCGAAAACCAGTGAGTGCTTTGCAGTTTTCCACATTCAGTCAGCTCAACAAATATTTAGGTGTGGCTTTACCGTTGTTTTCAAAACAATTAAAACAAATTATTGAATTAATACGTTATTGCAGATTGGTAATTATAGGAGAGCTAGCTAATTTGGAAAACGTACACAATGGCCCCCGTTCTCGAATCATGCTGGTCGCCTTGTATCTGGTCTTCAAACGTGAAGACTGGGAGTCGGGCGGTGGCGGTATACTCAGCTGCCATGAGCCTCGTCCTAATCACATTTATAGCGTATCAGATGGATGGAGGGGACTCAACGCAGCTGTGGAATCCTCTGTTTGAAGCTGATGTGAGGGGATGTAAGTAGAACTATTAACTTTTTATTCTAGAACATTGATCTACAAACAAACCTCAAAAACTATCACGACTACAGTCCTCAGGCTTTGTCCCTAGTTACTAAGATCTTTGAGGATATATAAGTATTCAGACGAGAAATTAATACAATTTTATGTCTGAAATCAAGGTCAGTGATCATTTTTTATCAGTCAATACAATCCTAATCTAAGTAGATTATTACAAATATGAAAGTTTGATGTTTGTGTGTTTATATGTGGCTCTAACTCTCGGTAACAGCAGAACAGATGAAACTTAACATTGATGAAGTCTGTGAGCAAGATTAGTATATATATTATAGGCTACTTTTTTATGTAGATTCCACTTGTGCAAAGCCTAGGCCCTAGGTATTAACCTCTCACTTAGGTATTGATACCTACTGTTTTAGTGTGCTTTAATAATAATAATAAAATATCTAGGTATTCAAAATGCTGTATAATCAAAATGTTCAAAATGTTCTTGCTTAATACGTAATATATTGCATATATAAGTACCTATACAAGGGACTTAAGTATGCAGATATATTTCTTTCTGTTTTCTCTAAGTACCTAATTTACTTGCCTATTTATATGAACTAGTGGTCGCCTACTGGTTGAAATTTATCCATAATTAATTAATAGTTAATGTATTTTTCCTTCTTCTGTAACTCCTTCTCTATATAAACTATAAGTGTGTGAAATTTCATACTCTTTCATCCGTGTAATTTTTTAAAAAGGGGTTCAAAGTTTTTGCTTCACATACTATAATATAATATTTTTTGTTTCAGCTCTGCAAGTGTTCGGTATCATATTTATTATAATACTTGTCCTGCTTATGATATTTTCTGTATTGATGGTAAGTCTATTACAAAAACATCATTAAAATCTCTACCACTTAAATCTCTTTTCAGCATAGAGTATAAGTTACTGGTCAGAATCTGGTAAGAAATGTATATTGACTGTTTCTTAATTACAGGTGATTGGTATAAACATCTGGATGCGAGGGCTGATGCTGCCATGGCTCATCACTATGGGACTCATTATTGTCTTCCAACTCATATTCGGACTGTGGCTTATTGGCGGATATTACATCTATGTAAGTATTCTTTAATTAGAGTGTTCATTCAATCAATCTCCTTCAATCTTTACTATTACTACTTTGTATCAGTCAATTGTCAACTCTAAAGACGATTTAATAAACCTGAAACCCACCGACATGCCTTAACGACTTTTGTAAAGCCGAGTCTGACAGCTTAACATGCTCTCTGAATCATAGAAGCATTATCATATCACAGAAGGTTGATTAATTTCGTTGTTCTGTTAGGTACAACTATTTTAATTACCCAATATCTCTTAGATGTGGATGTTTCATTAGATGAATTGGTGGTGTTGATTGGGGTTCCTGTTGTTTGATATGAAGATTTATTTATATAAAGATATATCACTTGCCATGAGTTAGTCTTGCAAAACTCAAACGCTCAAACAATTTTTTCGGACGAGTTTCTTGCCAGTTCTTCTCAGACTTGGGCTAGGAGGAATTGGCACCTAAATTCAACTAAATTCATGTTTGAAAGTGATCCTTGTGATTGTAATGAATAAAAATATTTTTGACTTTGACTTTTGACTTGATTTCAATAACCAAATTTATATTGTTCTTCTTAATATAAAGATGGTTTACAATCAAATCAATATTAGGTGGCACAAAGTATATAATAAAATTGCTAGAAAATTTTTACCATCTAGTCCCAAAGCAAAGCTTGTACCATAGAAATCAGATGACTGATTATAATACTTATATACCTACTTAGAAATACAGATACATATCTGATACTCTACCAGACATAGAACAAACATCTATGTACACAATTTTTTTTTGTCCTGGGTGGGGATCTAAACCCATATTGTAAGGTATATTGACAATTAACGCAATAGTCATATATTGTGTTAATTGTCTATACAAAACATGTAATTATTATAACTTAATAGGATAAGAACAGTAGCAAATTATAGTCATAACATTTAGCTACTTCATAGAAAGTTAATAATAATTCTCTCAATAGATGGCGCTATAATTAGCTGTAATTCTGGTTTCATAGCTTTGCACTAGATGGCGTTAGTTGTCTGATCGAGCCAAAGAAACTTTTTTTTTTTCAGCTGGATGCTACATTTGCTGCGTTTATAGACTTCCTCTGGATGTCCTACAATGTAAGTATTTACTAAAGACTTTATTTTCCCTTTAAAACAGGACATTTACGATGATATGTTAGTTTTTCAGTTTTCTGCTTCCCGATATTTCGGCACAGTTGCATGCGCCATGATCACGAGATAAACTCATTATAATTATTTCAGTGAAAATGATGATCAAAACCATGATAGTTTTAAAACTATTTATAGACTTGTTGTTTCGGGCCTGGGTATTATGGTTCCATTTAATTGTAGATTCTTATCTATATCAACGAATTGGGAAATCTAATTCGAAGGATCAGGTAGTGAAAATGTATTATTCACTGGCTTCTGCCCGCGGCTACGCATGCGTAGTAGCTACATAAAAAGTAGCCCATTTCCCCAAGATTCCTTCATCCAAGAGATTATTACATAAAAGTATCAGTAATACTGCGAAATAAGTCGCTAGTCGTCGAATAAACTCCTGTTGCGGAAGCCAGCCGCTGCTTTTTACGCGTTTATAACCTCTGCAATTACTGACGGAAATACGCTTGTTGCGGAGATATTAGCGTATGTCTGTTTAACAGCGGTGATCTAGCATTTCACATCTGGTTGCTATTCGTGATTTACGTAATAAGGTAGCCGTAAAACGGTACAAACAGACATATAAAAGAGCTTAACCTGACTGACTGACTGACTGATTCATCGCCGAGCCGATACGGCTGAAGCTAGAAAGCTGAAATTTGGAAGGTAACTTACTTTTACAGCAAAACCACCCCACTAAGGTGGGATTTTTTGAAATTCAATCCCTAAGAGGGTGAAATGGGGTGAAAGCGAATGTATGAAACTTTTTAACGCGTGGTGCGATTTGCTCGAAAATTTATATAAATAAATAAGATGCAAAGTAAATGTACACGTGTTTCAGGGTAAAATGGGGTGTCAAAGTTTGTATGGAAACATTAAAACGGTTGGCGTGATTTCTTAGAAACTTGGTTTGGATACTTAAAATACAAAATAAATGGACACGTGTTTCAGGATTTTTTAAAATAACTCTCATAAAATAGTAAAATGGGGTGTGAATGTTTGTAGGAACATTTTTAACGAGTGGTGATTGGTTTAAAACTTATCAATAAAATTTGGCAAGGAGATAAATTGCATTCTGGGGAAGGATTTAAGCCCCAAAAAAATGCGGACTAAGTCTCGAGCAACAGCTAGTCGTCAATAAAACTGTTATAACACAGATATTTTTGAAGAAAACAATGTCAACACTACACAATACTATGATCCCTATATACCTTCCATCAATGGTAGGCTACTCGATCAATAAACTTTTTTAAAACCCCGTAAACTATACAGTCAGCTGTTCGTTCTGACGTCAACTTTTATTATTTTTGTGCATTAAATAAATACACTTATTGACCGAGCGAAGCGAGTGTCTCCGTTTCAGCTTTAGCATAAATTCTTTCGTATGTCCGGCGTCTGTCTGGATGTTCTCATCTACAGGTCGCATTCGACCTGTACACTACAGGTCTCAACCGATTCTCGTAAAATTTTGTCAGGTTCTGTATATTACCTTATAGAATTTTTTTGTCGATTCAGTTTTTGGAAATTTTTCAAAATGGCGGAGATAAGGGCGTTGAAAACGTAAAAAAAAGTTATATTTCAGTCATAAAGCCTCTCGCTAATTATTATTCAAAGTTTTATTAATATTACTTAATTATGTAGGTAGTAACTTACCTGCTTCTAACCTAATGCGACACTATGTTTGGATATATATTTTTCATGTTTACGCCACAAACATGAAAAATTTCACTTCAAAATGGCATGGCAGGTATAGATGTTATCAGTGAGGAAATTGGAAACTGGAATTGTTTAAAGGCTACTTTGTATGTAGGTACCATGCGTTCGAAGCCGCGGGCAAATGCTAATTTTATATAAACTTCTTACAATGGTCCTTTTTTCAGATTTACTGCTGGCTGTGCGTTTTCTCACAATACCAAATTATTCTGGAGATGCAGTCGCCAAACATTGAGATACTTGTCGATTACTAATATTATTAACATTACCTATGCATTTACAGAAATATGTTTAATGGTGAGTTTTTGAATAATTTACCAAATAATACATAAAGAATTCACTTTCAAATCTTTGTTAAACACAATTTTGATACACGAGATTTACTCACGTATTATTTTGTCGATGGAGGCACCGACACTGTTTCGATTCATCCAGAGAATCCTCATCAGGGTGAGTTTGAGTCGCGGTCCTCTAGTCACATTTATGAAGATTCTCTAGATGAATCGACACAGTATCGCTGCCTTCAACGGCAAAATAATACCTGAGTAAAAACCATGTTTTTCAAAATGTATAATGCATAAAGAAATATAAAATTTTGCATGATTTTAGAACATTAATCAATTAACTTTTTATTGACGATTAGTTCTTCCATTGAATAATATTTATTATAATATTACAACCTAATTTAATAATAAAACAGAGCATGGCAGTTTTAGTCTCGACCTCTCCCTCGCACAATTTTGCCATTAGTATTGTTGGAGAGAGAGAGAACAAGACTCAATGCTACATTTAAGATTTCTTTATCGAAGTAAGTATGTACTTATTAAGTATAAACCAATGAGTTCTGTAATTAAACCATAGACTATAGAACTAGTAAGAAAAAACGTTCAGAAACTACTTTCCATTGATTGTGCAAACTCAATCAATGAAGTATTATGATGATGCATGTATTTAACGTAGGTTTGAGACAAATGTAAGTACATCTGCATTTATGGAAGTTATTGATTTGTATTGTTTAATAGCTATGACAGTGCCTTTTAGCTGTAGAATTGTAAGATTTTACATAATGTAAAATTTAGAAAAATATTTATCTTAAATTAATTTTAAGTACAATGACTGTATTCTTCTCTCCGTCCATTTTGACTTTACTTTAATTAGAATCTCATTTAAGTTAATATATAAGCTTAAGAAACAAAATTCATTTGTACCTAAGTATTTTAAATTCTGACACTGGAATTAAAAAAAATGAAATATTGTTAATATGTCGTTTTTACACCAAAAGTTTAATGAATTTACAAAGGAGCTTTAAAATATTTGTGTAAATTTGATTTATTATGTAATTGATAATCTTTATTTACCGAAATGTACATATTAAATTCATGTGACACAATTGAAGCGTTCAATTCGAGAAGAAGTTAACTGATAAATAAGTAACTAGCTGGTGCCCGCGACTTCATTTGCGCTGGATTAGTACATCGTGTAACTCCACCGGTATTTGCAGCGCACGCCAGAATAGCTCGCAGGTGGAAGATTTTTTCCTACTTACTTGACACTTATCGTTATAATTTAGACAATTTATACAATATCTTTATAGCTTAAGTGTTATTCTGATATATAAGCTATATTATTGTTAAGTTTCATAAAAATCCATTTAGTAGTTTTTGCGTGAAAGACACACATACAAACTTTCGCGTTTATAATATTTGTAAGATTTGACGCAATTCAACTCTAAAGCTGTCAAATATTGACAGCTTTATTTTAAATTCTGCAAATAAAAATCACAGTAACAATGAATTAACTTGTAGGTATACAAAAAAAATATTTTCTGTATAATGGTATTAAAGAAATAGCGCTTATTACAATCACTACATTGTATAAAACAAAGTCGCGTCCGGCTGTCTGTCCCTTTGTATGCTTAGATCTTTAAAACTACGCAACGAATTTTGATGCGGGCTTTTTTAATAGATAGAATGATTCAATAGGAAGGTTTATATGTATAATACATGCATAATATAGTAGAGAGACACTAATAATTTTAGAGTTTTCTAATCACGTTAGACATTCTGTGGTATATTTAGTATCAGCATTGCACCCGTGCGTAGCCGGAGAGGGTCGCTAGTTACTATATAAAAATTACCATTTTTCATTTAACCCGATTTTTTCGACTAATATTAATACATCAGCTGAGTGCAATAACGATTTATTGTTCAAAATATCCTTTTTCTATTAATAAGTAAACAAATTTGATATATTTCGTTTGATTTGTTAGGCTTTAAATAGTATACTCTATAAGGATTTTTACTATAGTCAAGTTATTATCTCTCTGAACATCTTCTACGTCGTATAAATGTTCTTTCATATCTACTACTAGCTTACCTGGCCACGCGTTGCTGTAGCTCAGTAGTTCTAATACATTGAACCCATATACGCTAACCTCGAAAATTATCAGTGTTTCTCTACTATGTTATATATGTATTATACATATAATCCTTCCTCATGAATCACTCTATCTATTTAAAAAAACCGCATCAAAATCCGTTGCGTAGTTTTGAAGATCTAAGCATACATAGGGACAGACAGACAGCGGGAAGCGACTTTGTTTTATGCTATGTAATAACGATAGATTTTTTTGAGCTTTTCTTAATAATATTTCGTTATTCTTCTGGTGTGTATATTTTTTCGTGTTTTCGAATGGTTTTATCTATTCGCCCATAATCTCTGTCAGAATCGTAGGTAGGTAACCAAACACTGGAAATTTATGTTCTATATGATATTGAGAAATCCTTTATGAATCATATAATTGACAAATCAGATTAAATTGCTTGTTCTGCCCTGAATCGGACCAAACGATGTTTGATTTTATTATTTTCGTACTTTTCAAGTACATAGCTTAGTAATGCAATGCGCATGATACTTCGAAACTCCCTTTTTTTGCTACATCCTCAGTCAGGTTTTGGGTTTTGCTTGCTATATGTATACCCAAGTTGTAGAACCAAATTTGTCGTAAATAAAAAGCTTCAACAGGCATCTTTGGCAAAGGCATAGTTTGTTGAATGTCAACAGTACAGTATAATTTTCCCTCTTCATTGAATGAACAGGTAGCTCTATCATGTTTCATTAGGTCATACCTACGCTTCTTTCGCATTTTCCTTCTGGGTTCGTTTATCCAATTCACCATTCTCATTCTTGCGTTTGGAGCAAACGTTGCTTGGTTGGCCAAAAGATAAGTTGTACTCAGTACAAAATGTGTTAGGTTAGGTGCATTCTTTAACATGATATATGTACTATTTTCTGTACCACACTTCTCAATATCTGTATATTTCAATGGTGAAGGATAGAGTTAGTTAGGGTTTTTAATTTCGTGAGGAATGACTTGTTTCTGAGGTAAAACGTTATATAATCTTTTACTTCTGGGCTTTTCTTATTTGGGCGGTTATGATGCTTACCTCTCATATCAGTTTTAAGCAGTGGCCTTAATTCTGTTGGCACCAACCTAACTAATTTTAGCTAAAATTAGGTTTAGACTGTCAAATGAAACTTTGCTATTCTGCTGTTACCAACTTATCCTAATTTAATTAAGCGTTCCTTAATTAGTTAGATGATACCAACCGAATAGGTTTTACAAATGCTATGATTAACTAAAATATATTTTAGACAATTCCTAATTTTAGAAATGAACCAATCGAATTGCCACCATTATCTTATCAGAAATATGTTTGTCTTGTGTGACCTGAACTTTTCTCGCCGAAATTCGAAAAATTTGGATGAAAGCTCTTGCATATTTGTTATTCCTCATTTTTGCTGTTTTTTAAATTGTATGTATAGGTTTGTCGCCGTACTTTGTTTGCTAAAAAACGATATTTTTCTACAAAAGACCGGGAAACATACGCACACTCATGAACTCTTGACCTTAATAAACAAACGACAAGTGTTTGTTTACTGATTGACTGATGAAATGGCGAAACCTATGCAACTATCTCTTAGCATAACATAGTATAAAACAAAGTCGCTTCCCGCTGTCTGTCTGTCCCTATGTATGCTTAGATCTTTAAAAGTACGCAACGGATTTTGATGCGGTTTTTTTAATAGAGTGATTGAAGAGGATGGTTTATTTGTAAAAATATGGTAAAAATATGCATAATATGGTAGAGGAACACTAATAACTTTAGAGGTTTCTAATGTGATATCGTAAATAAACACATTTTTGCGCTTACATTGCAAACGCTGGCTGAAGCTCCAAGCTCTACGGGATAGATCAAAATAATGTACTACAGTATTGTACCCGTGCGAAGCTGGGCGGGTCGCTAGTATTCTATAAAAAGTGTGCATTTATCTATCTCTTACGTTGTTGTCAAGATTACGGGTGATTTTATTTTGGCGCGCTAGGTCAGGTAGCGTTGTCTGTTTAGTGCAAAAAGGGTGTATTGTCATTTAACACGAGCAAAAAAAACGGTTTTATAGTTGGAATGGTGATGCAAAAAGGATTTTAATTGGGTTAAACCTATATTTAAAGAATTTGTCGGGTTCATTCAAGGCGCTTGTGAATATAAAAAATCAATTTGGCGTTATATACCCAGTTTTTTATTCAAACAATGAAGAATTGTTGTATTTGATGTGAGTTTAATGAACATGAAATATTTTTTATGTTAGTAATTACGATTTCTGTGTCAGTTAAACCCTTTTTAGACTGAATATCTCAAGAACTAAACCGAAATTTGTTATTTGAAAACGCCATTCGATAGATTAATTCATTCTGATTCCAACCATAGCAATAACTCATTTTTGAAAAAAAAAGCAGTTATCTCCTTCTCGAATTGAACCCTTCGATTAAGCTATCTATGTATCGTTTAAAACGATCTATAGATAGCTCAACTAATCCAGATCACTGGTGGCATTGCTAATACGCTGGGCCAGATAGCCAGCTTTTTTGTTTATTATTCTGTGTGTTAATAAATTTATATTACTGATAATATTAATATATGTACTTACTTTTATATGTATTGTGTGAGTTTTTTTATTCTAAAAATCCCTACGTTTCTTGTATGTTTAAAGTACGTAGCATTAACTTTTTAATAGGCATTTGGTAATAAAACTAAAATTATTGAAAATTCTTAATTATTTATTTGGAGAAATAAAAATGTTTTCTTTCGTTCATGATAAGTTTTAAAAATATTACATTGCAAATTAAAAAATGAATAAAAAAACATAACGGATAATTCAGTTACAAGCCTATTCCAATAATTATAATTACAGCTTTAATACATTTTATAATTATAATAATTCTTATAATACGATACATTAACGAAGCCTACTAGAATATAAAAGAATTTCACACTTGTATTGCACAGATAAAGAAGTATAAATAGCAATAATGATAACACCTAATATAACTAATAATAAAATATAACTTTTATTATATATAGTAATCATTGTTTTTGGCTTGGAATGTGATGGAATGTTGAGTATTTATATGTCATGTTGGATTTTTAATATTAATCGTCCTTCTGTTGGAATAATATTTCTCTAGAATAGCGCTCAAGTATCAAAATTCTATATAAGTAGGTATAGGTAGGTGGAATCTAGATCCTAAGTACTTGCCACACTCAGTCGGGAAATAGTCGAGAAATGTATTTATTTATATACGTTAATAAATACTGCTACGTGATCAGTTCGGCGATTATGGAACTTTTGACAGAATCAATGTCTATTAGTTTTGATTAGCAATCACATAATTTCAGTCATAAGTTTGATTGTAATTGGAATCAGTTTTGACAAGATGGATTACTATTACGTACGTTCTATATCTATCTCAGACCAAATAAATATATGGACGGAGACTGCCATGAATAGCTAAAATGAAGTCTCAAAACCATGCTCCTCTGTGTAAATACACGTACCCACGCACACACATCAAACCAAACCATGCTCATTGCTCTTAGTATATGCAAACATAAAATACTATTAAGTATTAGGTCATGTCGTGTTTAAAAATACTACAAAAAATAACGCCATTTATTTAATATATATATATAAAAGCAAGAAGCACGATATCGGTGTATGTGTGTGCGTGGGTGCGGGTATCTACACACAGGAGCACGGTTTTGAGACTTTATTTTGGTTGATTGCGGCGCTCCGTCTTCATATTTTTTGTATGATAATCAACATCAACCTTCCGTATTACCAATTCATCAATAGTAACTGAAAGTGATTAGTATCAAAGTTTTGATAGTATCAGAAGTCAATACTCGCCCCGCAGATAACTGTGTCGTCGTAGACACATAGTAGCTACGAGCGTGCTACGGCGTAGCGCATTTGATCTTAGTGTTTTGCTTAGTTCACTAGAGTGCGTTAGTTTTGTGTTAGAAGTTGCAAACTATTATGCATATATGGATTGTAATGAGGATCAGTAAATCCACGTTATTCTTATGACATAAGAATCATTTATCTATATCAATATATAAGATTGAATTATCCAAATCGGATCATTACTTACGAAGATATTAAGTAATAAACATGCCGTTCCTGCCGGTAAAATCAATGTACGCGGGTGCGTGTGACGTCACTGGGACGGTCTAAGCGCAGCCGGCCCTCTTACTTCACGACTCGATAACTGGCGGCGACCGTCCCTGTGACGTCACAGATACCGCGGCAAGTACTCAGTGAACTTCGCTAGTAATTTCGTCACAAACATTTTTGCTGTATGTTATGGATTTCTTAGCTCTATAAATCTGGATTCTCAACTATACACGTTACGGATCCTCATTGAGCTCGAGGGAGTGTTTGAGTTGAGTTAATAACCACAATAAGAGTCACTAATTGTTACTTAATAATAATAATCCACCTAGCTGTTGGCTACTGTGGCGATTTATTCTCAGGGGCTTGGGTGTGGTCTGATATGACTAATCTAACCGATTTTCTCAGTACAGAGCACAAGGCGCGCGTTAAAATTAACAAAGTTATATGTATATGTTCGAAGGCGTCCTTTGAGTTGGTCGAGCTTAAAATGTATTTCTCGCCTTCAATTTAAATTTCAAAATCCTTGACCTTCTAAAACTTGCCGTCTCCAATGGTTATGTCTCTTCTAAATATAGATTCTCTTTGCAAAGCGACTTCGGACGGTATTCTTAAATTATTTGTATTTTTTGTATTTGTTGTTTGATCTGATCGTGAATTGAAGGAATAATAATCACATAGAAAATAAGTTTTTTCAAATGTTCAAGTTTCAAATTGTGTTTAAAGGCATTGTTAATTTTGTGATCTTATTATGAAATATGTTATAAAATTAAAACATTAGCTGTTCAACTGTTTATAAAGTTCGTTATTCGATAAAATCTGAATAAGTGGGGATAAAAACGCGTCAACGTCATTCGCTCAGAGTACCGCCTTAAATAACCTTTAACCCCTAAAGTACCGAAATCGCTATATCGTGTCAACAGCCATAGAAAAACAATTGTTTTCTATGGTTTTGAAAGAGTTATTGAGTGTGGCAGTTAATGTACTAACCTACAATTTTTTGCGCCAGTTTAATAATATGATAGATTTGCAAATTCCTTTTCTATATATGAATTGTGTGGTGGTATTTACAATGAAATCTTATTTCGAAAGTTAAATTAATATACACTTACAACTACAAATGTACAGTGTCAAGAATTAAACACTAATCTAAGTACAGTCGTCTCGATAACTATTGTACAATAATTTACAAAAAGCTTACATTAAAATGATATGCAACAAGCTAATTGAATAGCCGTCAAGTTATTGATATAACTAAATATTATAATCGATTTTTTATCGATGTTTTAATATTACTAATCGATGAGTACAAATCGGTGAATGAAATCAAAGTTTTGCAAAAATAGCTACTAATGTTCAAGAAATACAGTTGCAGAAATAAATGCATGTCGTTGCCATTATTGGACTAAAATATCAAAAGATGTCATTTATGTTTCTATTGAGTATTCTGAATAGTCTTGTATACAATTTCTGAAAGACCAGAAGGCTTTAAAACCAGAAGACAGGTTTTAACGTCAATAGTAGTTTAATATTCAAAATGACGTTTCAGCTAATTGTGTCATATTAAGTCATGCCCTTAGCTAAAGGCGTAAGATACAGTCTTCTGGTTAAACCTAAACTATACAAACTAATTGAGCCGTAAAAACTTAATACCGTCCTCAATCCAACTTATAACGAAACGTGCTAAACTTAACAAGTTCAAAAAGCTCGCAAAATTCAAAAAATGCCAAAAAAAGGCTCTAATAGGGCTATGAGCCGGACGAATACCAATTTGTATTTGGAGGGGCGGACTTGTCAACGTGCGAGTGAGACGCATGAGCGGAGTGCGCCTGCGGGTGATAAAGATGAAACGATGACGGAGGATGGAAGAACTGTGACTGATCCAGAGATGACGCGTAGTCCAACGTCCCCGGTACAGCTGAATACGCTTGTGGCTTCAACGGTAATGGCGCTTCAGCTAAATAAGAGTGCCGTAAAGCTTCGGAATAAGCACTGTTATCGTATGATAACGCGTACTGCTGCTTATCTCTAGGAGACACGGATCCAGGTGGTGTCATCGCGGAGTGGTAGTCAGCATACCCCCCATACGCAAGAGACCCTATATCAGTCCCTTTGTGTCCTAATTGCTCCCCGTAGCTCGAACCTTCACTCCCTGGTGGAGTGGGTAAAGGTCCCGATTGCCCGTCTCCAGAATAATACCCCCCAGCTCGTCCATCTCCCAAGAAATTACTTCGGATAACGCTCTCTCTGTTTGCGTAAAGTTGTCGCAACAACGCACTTGCTGGGGTTGTCGTGTGGTTTCCTGGGATTTGTCTGTTGAGGTGGTTAAGATGGTGATTCTGCGTTCCTATCCACTGGATTGTAGACTTCTGTTGCTGTTGTTTTAGCAGCGCGTCTGTTGAGAAGTCGGTCGGTCTGTGTGTAATTTCCTTACCATCCAGCGCCGGCAAATGTTTCGACATGGCATTTTCTAAGTCTCTAACTGATGTTGCGTCAGTCGCGCCTTCAGGGATCGTCAGGTTGGTCTTCGATAGATCTCGTTCTGCCGGAGATATAGCTGCTGCTGGATTTGGGTTCGACTTCCGTCGTTCCTCTTCCCTTTCTTCATCATCACAGTCAGCGTGTTTCCGTTTCTTCTGTCTTCTGGCTGGCATTGGGGACGTTCGTTCTGGGGTTGTGTGGGGTGGTAGAGGTTGTGTATCGTTGAGCCTTGTGAGGTGTGTGACGTCAGAAGTTGGGACCGGTGCTGATGAGGTTGAGTCAGTGTTGTTGGGCGGTTCGGTCCGCTCCACTGGGTGGCGGTTTGGAGGCGATGGTCCGCCGGAGTTGTCGGTGTCTGGTGGTCCATTCTCGGGGTCGCCAGTGCTTTCCTCTCGTTTGACCCCTTGCACGTTGTCTTCTAACTGGCAGCAGTCCATGACAGTGTTGGGGTACTCACGTCCACTGGAAAAAGAATGCAATTTATAGTTATATTGACCTATGTGGCGGAGTGGGCGAAGGCCTGTCTGAGACGCAAGAGGTTGCGGGTTCGATTCCCGCCGCGGGACAAATGTTTGTATGATCTGCAACTATTTGTCTCGGGTCTATGTGTTTCTATGTATAATATGTATGTATTTATAAAAAAAAAGTATATAAGTAGTTTATCAGTCCTGTGGTACCCATAACACAAGCTCTGCTTACTTTGGGGCCAGATGATGCTGTGTGAAATGTCCGGCATTATTATTGTTATAATTATTATTAGGTATATTAAAAATGTCAATTATATTGGTGGCAATTCGGTTGGTTCATTTCTAAAATTAGAAATTGTCTAAAATATATTTTAGTTAGTCATAGCATTTGTAAAACCTATTCGGTTGATACCCTCTAATTAAATTAGGAACGCTTAATTAAATACGATAAAATTAAATTAGGATAAGTTGGTAACAGCAGAATACAAAGGTTTCATTTGACATTTCTAAACCTAATTTTAGCTAAAATTTGTTAGGTTGGTGCCAACAGAATTGAGGCCATTATGTTTTTACTGAAGTTGCCGTTGTACAGTGGTTTTATAGCAATAACGGCAACTTCATAGGCAAATACCAATTTTTAAGGAATCTTTATTCTTTCTGAATAGAGTTGGTCCATTTACCTAAATCTCCCTCCTGCCATCACAATGTTATCGGTCGGGTGTAGTGTAGGTCAACCAGTTGGTGGTTTTGTTTAAGTTCTTTAAATGAGTAATTACACTCTAGTCGTGTGTCATTTGGCTAGTTCATATAAGAAAGACCAAAATTGGGTTACGTCCCAGTCATGCCTTGTCCCTAGTAAATATGTCGATGTGCGCTTGCTTACCTGATCACATAATTGACGCATATAATATTCTGCTCTTCAGCGTTCTTCGACGAGCAGACGACAGTCGCACAGGTCTGCATCCAAGTGTATCCGCCGAGTTTGTTCATTATCCTGTAATAGTGGGTCAGGACTTGCCCTTTGTTCATTACTGAAAAGAAAAAAATTGGGTCAATGGAACATTGCATATGTTATTTGCAATGTGTGAAACTCTAGTGTGTGTTAGCGTGTTTTCCTTGTTGTTTGTTGGTCGCGTCATTGATAATATTTTAATCATCTAACGTTAGATCAATAGTTTGAGTTTTACGTGACCCTGACAAGATTCATGGATTTTTCAAACTTCAAATGGCTGTGAATTCTATGATTATGCTACAAAAATAACAGCAGCACTTAAGATCATCGACATACACGCGGTTTACGTAATGTACTATTACTATATTTTAATACCAAAACTGATTTTTTCAATCACGATGAAGGTCTACTGTTAATTTTAATGTCTTTCGTCATAATCCTAAATGTCTCCCAACTAGTAAATACGACCTTGAATCTTGGCCACCGTATTAATCAGAACAATAGGCTAACAATGATGCATTAAAACTTTGCACAATGACATGGTATACCCAGATTCAATAGCTATACCTACGTATGTTCGTTACAAACAATAAAGACGCCTTAACAAATGATTTATCTGTTACTGCAAATGTTTCAACTTGATGGTTACTAAGAGTCACCTGTAGTCATCATAATGTGACATAATATGAAAATCCCAATTAGGTTAACATACCCATATATGTAGCTATTTTATAGATAATTGATTCAGGCGTGACTTTGCGGAAATCCATTACAAAACATTAAACAGATGGACAAATATTTAGTACAATTCCGCTAATCTATTCCTAAAGAGTTCGACCAACGTCATGTCTTATTCTGACGTTGGTCGAAGCAACAAGTCTGCAGAGCAGAGTGTTTTTTCGTCGGGGTGCGGAGTGAGTCAAGTGTTCCTGAGGATGCCTCGTGGAGAGGCGAAACACGTGTCGAATTTCTTTTGGAGGTAACTCTTTAGGAATAGATTAGCGGAATTGTACTAAATATTTGTCCATCTGTTTAATGTTTAGCTATTTTATGTAATATACTTAATACATTTGGAAAAATCACGAATGAGTAAAACTCACGTATTTTAGTGCGAACCGTGAACGTGAGCGGCAACGAGCGGACCGCGGATCAGCAGTCCGATGAAGATTCGACATCCACATAATAAAACTTGAACAAAAGCCGTGCTTAAAAAAATGTATAAAACAGCTTATGAGAAGATGAATTTAAAAAAGATTGAAGAAACAATTGCATAGCGTAATAAGCCCACAGAGAATTTAATTTAGTTCTAGGAACTGAATTTCGGCTTAATGTTTTGAAACTGAAGACTGAGACTGCAATAGAGAAAATACCGATGCGCATAAATGCAAAACGTTATGAGAATGAATGATGCAATAGAAACTAAACCGATGCACATAAGAATGAAATATGTAAAAGAGGAATTGGTGTCTGGAACTAGCGAATGTTGATATTCACCATCATCAGACATACACTGTAACACACACCGATGATATCAATTGTGAACACAAAAGACGAAGCGACAAACACGTGTTATCGATACGTGATTCATTAGTATAGTTTTTGGTTTCTTGATGTATTGTGTTTATTGGCATGTCTATTGGATGCGTGCCAATTTTTGTAATTATGCTTGACTTTGTTACACGTTCAGTAAATGAACTTCTTTAAGAGTACCTAACACGAAGACCTTTAATAGCTCATAGTTCTGTATTTACCAATAACATGACGCATAACCAAAGAGCACTATTCGTATACTAAAATACCGGATAAGATCAAATGACTGAAGATATTCTGAAGAGCGAGAACTATCTCTATCAAGCAATCTTTTGTTTACATAATGTGCTTAAGGTGTTGTGAAAGTTTACTGCAGGGAAAGAAAGAAAGTCAGAAAGGGAAATTCATAACGTTAGATACGTTACGGAACGATAATACGTTAAAAATAGCTAGTGTCGCAATCATGACAAAGGGTTGTTATTCGCACCTGAACATGATCGGTGACGATCGTGCCATACTTAATGATGACTGGATCATTAGATGCACAGTCACGGAATATGACGTGTGATTTTACACTCAATGGTGAAAACAATGTTTGAAACGCTAATCTTTTTGAAAAGCTTTGATTTGGCTTCACCTACTGAAGAGCGTGCAGGTAAAGATACAAAATGTGAATTTATAATAGGTAGCTAAGTACCGTCTAACGCTGGTGAAGAATTTTATATTACGTACCTATACCTACTAAGTTTATATAAATGGATTCATTTTTCAGCTAACACCCAAGCCGTTTGATTATTAACTGCTTAATTTTCTTTAATGGCCACTAAATTTATAATTTTACTAGTCAGGCGTCCATCAAACCAAGGTTTTAGTCATTGTCGGAAGTCTCCAACATAATCATTGAGCTTTATTGCCGTATGCACAAAATAACGTCAATATCATCATCAAGTAACCGAAACACATACGCAGTTGTAACCAAATCACCCGCTTTCTAACAAACACTGGACTTTTATGTTAATATAACAATTAGTATTCAGCAACAGGGATGTCCACATTTGACAGGAATCTACATTAGATGTTGATTTTAAATTCAAATTCACGGTCTCGTAAAGCCATCAAATGGTAAGGTGCTAGAAGCATGTGACGCTAACGCCTAGCCGTGATTGGCATTCAGATCGGCCATGTTGTCATTACGTATAAGAACGCGATTTGATTGGCCGGGACACGGCAACGCACGTCAGGATTATGAATCTCTCCATTCATAATGCTCACATTCTGGCAAAAGCACAAGGATATAGGCTTCGTGGAAAACTTGGTTTCCTGCCAAAACCCAAAATTTATTCAAAGTACTCAAAACATTGCTATAAATAAGCGCAGGATTCGAGACAAACAAATAAAGGAAGGGTGACATCACTGCATTGGTAATCAGTGTTTTACAATCTATCAGTGCCTGCATGCTAAGTGCTAACGGGTAAAATAACGGAATCTTATAACAATCATTTATAGCAACTCATTATATAGTGAATATAGTGATAAAATGAACATAAAATAGGAATATTATAAAAGGGTAGAAACAAAATAAACCGTTTTCCCCAACGACCAACGAGCGGTATGATAGATGACGTAGCGTCAAACCTCAAACCTCCTCAATCCCATAAGACACGTTCATAAAATAGTAGGTAGAGTATAACCATCTCAAAGGACATTACCAGACATTTCCCACGTATACGCCAAGGGAAAGGAAACTAAAATGATGGTACAAAAATTATTATTCAAATCACAACTCGCGTTGGACCGGCGCATAGCGCAAGCCTAAATTGTATTTGACTGACGGATGTGTAGGAAAGTAATAATATTTTTTATTATACATTATTCATGGAATCTGAAACTCTGGCAGGGCTCATGAAAAATTAAGAGCCTATAAAGAGTTAGATCATGATGGTGATGAAAAAAATATGGGGCCTGTATAAAAGATAAATTCTAACTTTTTAATCGGACTAGATAACAAAACGCAATATAAGTTCTATTGAAAATCCTACTAAAAACGGTACGTCACCACCGTCAGCGTAAGATCTCTTAGTAATACAGTAGGGACATACATTGAAATGAGTAGATTTAATTTTGTGATGTTTAAATAAAGCGAGTAAACAATACAAGCGAACAAATCGAATAAATTCCAACAAATCGAACCACAAGAGTCGTAAATTTTCCTCCAATTGCGCCTTGGACTGCCAGTCTACTTGACATGGATTTCTATACTGCACTACCTGAATACAAATCGAACGTTACAACATGGATTTCACCACATTATTGGGTCATGGATGGACAGACATACTATTGTAAGCAAGGATAATTAAAACGCAGACTAAGGTGATACAAATGTGTCTGAGAATGGAGTGATTGATAAAGGATGTGCAATGGAAAATGATACAAAGATAGAAGATTTATGAGCACAGGGAACTGATTTTATGATTGGCATATACGGCAAAGCAAATAAACTGACGGCTTTTAAGGCGTGACTTAGATTTCCACTGCTAATGTCATAGAGACCATATAAAAGTGTCAATGACTTTACAACATTTTTACAGACATACAGGATCTTGTTTAGATTAGAATAAAAGAAAATCCTACAGCACTTTACTGATTCTATTGTAGTGTACTATGTAGATAGATAGATAAACACTGGAAGAGATTTAAATGCAGATGCGAGCGAAATTCACAGAAGTATCCAATAGTCTACGTAAAAAAAGCTAAACATAGTTTCTTATAATAGTCCAATGTATTTGTGGTGTGCAATAAAGTATTTTCTTTAATTGAAATAATCTGGTGAATAGGAATAATCAGACAATATAAACAACAGCTTTCTTTCGACGATGTGATTGATTAATCTTGGGAAAACCAAGTGTGGGTATGGGTATCGTACTTTAGGTTCTAACTTCCTCTAGTTGGTTTGGAATACAGGTGGAGTCGTCGTTTTAAAATTAACATTTTATTGACTTTTCGGTTAAAGAACGAAGAGCATTATAAGTAAATCGACGGAATATTAAATTTGGCTACAAAAGTCTGCTCTCTTCGTATATGACTAGGTACCTAACAATTTTCCTTGTTCTGCTTTTATATGTTTGAAGTTAGTGCAATCACTGTAGTTGCTGTACGTGTTTTTATTTTATATTCATGTGTATCATGTACTATTTGATTGTATAGTGTTATATTGAAGTTTATTATTAAAACATTCTTAACAAATAAACTTACAATCTACATGGCATTTCCTAAGTTTGTTGGCGTCCTCGCCGTGGCATAGAGCGTACAGATTCTTTCCTGTTAGCTCCTCCGCTGTGTATCCTAGTAGTTCTGATACCCTGCTGGGAAAATAATTCAATCAATACATATTCTTTTTTATTAGGGTTTAAAATCCGAAATTACAATTTCATAATACAACAACTTTTGAAGGTAATAATGTTGATGAAAAGTTTACAGGTTCAAAACAAATGGATACAATTCAAACATTATGTAAATAAAACAAAATTATTTGAAGGCATGATGAAATAACATTATCAGAAATTTCGATGTAATAAGTAACAAAAACGCCAAATACCTGGGCTCGCAATGCGCTACCGTGAAATCAAAGTTGATCCGCGTAACAAACATGTCGGATTCAAGTCTGATCTCGTGGACTGAGGGGGGTGGTAACGCAATGGCTAGTGCTACCATCCCGAGCAATACAGTAGGAGACTTTCGACTGTGCGAGAATGAGTACTGTGGTCGTAGTCGGCACAGCATTAGGACAACCTGGAAAGATGGAGAAAAGTGTTAAGGCTTGGAAGATGGGCTGCTATGTTCTACTAATATAGAGAATATCCCCTAAAAATAAACAAATAATAATATATAATCCCGGACCTTTCACACAGCATCATCTGGCCCCAAAATAAGCAGAGCTTGTGTTATGGGTACCACATGACTGATACACTACTTATATACTTTGTTTTTTGTAAATACATACATATTATACATATAAACACCCAGACCCGAGACAAATACTTGCAGATCATACAAACATTTGTCCCGCGGCGGGAATCGAACCCGCAACTTTCTGCGTCTCAGCCAGATCTTAGCCTACTGCGCTACAGTGGTCGTCAGAGGTCGTCGTCACTATACAAAAAGATCTTGTATCTAAATATTAAGTGTCTATCTCATAATCATATAATTATATTGCCAATACATTCGTCAAAGATATGTAATTATCTTCAAAAATCTATGTTTTTGAAGTCCCATTGTGAATTTGTGAGATAAAGACATTTCGGATAATTATTTTTGAGAAATAACGTTGCTGTTGTTGCTGATTAAATAAATCTAATAAAATTGGTCTAAAATGACACCGTACAATATTCTAAAATAATACATAACTCAAAGATCATAAAAAACCTCATCAAAACTTCGCAAATTCATTGCCAGTTTCACAAACAAGATACGAGTTTCGTGCAATAATAAACTTCACATAAACTGAAAAGTTATTTGCTTTGGGATGTCTGGAACCACGTACTCCATATATTACCTGCTAATCGAATAAGAAGATCAAGGATCAACTAATTTGCAATTTCGCCAATAAAACCACTGCCACAAGCGTAACCCATGCTCTATAAACGATTTATACTAATTGCTTAGAAACCTTTAAGTTGTATAGCCGTTTAGATCAAAGATACCAAATTATTGAACATAATTCACAAAACGAGCCAGTTACATCCTGTAAAAGATATTTCATGAAAGGATAAAGACCAGCCCCCTTAAATGACCGTGAAGTGGTTATGAAATAAAAGGCAAAATTTACACCCCGAAAACAATCTACGGACAATTTTACGTACCTAGCCAGTATTCGCAAGTCGCTTGAGATATAATCACGTTTTATGACCTAACACCGAGTTAAGGCAAAAATTATGGACCCATATAACAGTGCCTTGAGGCACCCCTTGAACAATAATTCTAACCAATAATATTTGCGATCTACGGCGGATAAAGAGCACTTGAGACACTTTATTACAATGAAAGTATAAATAAACCGCGGTGTTTTGTGCGACAATTTAAATCAATTGAAACTGAAACCTAATTCAAAAGATCAAAATTCACAAAGATCAAAATTATAAAAATAAAACAAACTAAGTATCTCATATTTTTACATAGGAACAGATAAACATTGGCATAGTAAAACGCGTTATTTGGTACAGCATCCTACAGTAAAATGATTTTTGTCTCATAATTTATATAGGTTTTCCTATAATTATAATAACAAATCAACCATCTCGCTATAAGATACCCACCCGCCAGCTACCACCCTCTGCATATCTCGATGGCTCACCCTCGCTTCTTCCGACCTAGATTAAAAATGAGAATTCAGCGTCCATTTTCTTATTGTAAATAGTGCTAGACCTATAACTTTGCGGTTGTGACAAATTGACTACAAGACCTCTCGCAAGTTCGCTCATAAATTAGTCCAAGATATAATTTCAAAAGACCTTTTTAGTTACTTACTTCATGAATTTTAATTTTGACACCTTTTGCGTCTTTATCCGCAACAACAACCGCATAGTTATTTGGCGCGTGATTTTCCACATAAGAATAATGATCATAAATTTTCATAAAACTCTGTTATTAATGAGTTGGAAGTGAATAAATCATTCGATAAGATGTTCCGCAACGAACCAAATGAATGAGAAATCTAACTCGGAAGTCCGCTCTTTGATAACATTTTTAAAAAGCAAATATTAATTCAGAATCCATTAAATGTCGCAAAACACAACTTAACGTTGCAAAACAAAGCAGCTTACGTATGTAGAAAATAGGTAGTTTGTAGCACTGGAAGACCACTTATGATATTGAAATAAGTACCTTAAAATAAATCTGCTCAAGAAACCTTACCCGATATCCGGAAGACTTGAAGTGGCACCCTCGCTTCGTCAGCGTACTCTTCATCCTCACACAGAAAGCTCGATCCATACCCCGGTACAACGCTCCACTAGCCGCGAGGGTCATTGACGATGATACTGTCAACAAAAAGATTCACATCTTGATAGCTGCGGTAAAATTATGAATGGCCAACATTGTTATGTTAACCGTGGACGATAACATCGAGGAAATAAAACTTTAGAGTCATAAATGGGAAGTAATAAAAAATGTTAATGATGTTTTCAATAACAATGATGGACGTAAAGATCTCAATTTAGCCCAACAAAGAAAGCAATCCCTGTCCTAAGGGCGATGGAAGTGATTGGGAAAGTGAGTAGCTAATTAAAAGATTCACGGAGGACCGTTGGGATCGGATAGATACCGTGGCTTAATTGATTTCGTCTTGATTTTCTTGCATTTTTGGGATGAGGTTCTAAAAGTTTTGATGATTCTTGATTACTAGATTTGTTTTTAATGTTGAACGTGAAGTATTTCATGCATTGTGAAAAAGTATTTCTCCATTGCAATATACGCTTTAATCTTTAGCAATCCTGCGGCAAGTGGACAATGTACTACTAGATTTGAATCACCTTTGTACCAAATGCGTAACAAGATTGAGTCAGTGCATGCATAACTATTCCAGTAGCCTTGGTATTTGTTTTTATTGTTACAATACAATACAAATCCTTATTGTTATTATCAAAGTCTCTATTTTCCTATTATTGTAGCAATCGTGCCTTTTCGTAGAACTTCATCCAAAAAATACCCATCTTACTCGCATTATACACCTTTTGCTTTGCATTCTTATATCACCGCCTGTTTTAATGTTGCTGATTGAATTTCTTGATTATATATTAACCAACTTAGGAACCACTTGCACCCATCAATCTTCTGACACTATCACACGAATTTTCAACCACAGTGCCATGGTCGTCAGATGACAATGTGGGACATTCTTCACGCCCACTGTTTTCTGACTCCATTTCACCACGGACGTCATCAAACAATGCGACTCTGACAAGAACGATCCTGATAGATTTTTTACAACACTTCTTTGTATCGGAAAGTAAATTGATTCTAAGCCCTTAAATGTGGGTTAAATTGAAATTGTAGTTTATCCGTTAGGTTGAGAAAAAAATTGGGTCGAGTGTATGTCCCGTCATGGCTTGATTGGTTGAGTAACGAAGTCTTCTTTATAATATGGGATTCATTATTATTTGATTAGATTTGACACTAATTATTATATGTTATTTTAATAGTGAGCTTGAGTGCCATAAAAACTAGACATTAGGTATTTGAAAAGCTTGAAGGAGGACAATGGATTTTAACAAACGTATTCTTTTAGATAGGTGTTCTGTTTGCTATGTTTCTGTACAGTTTGTTTCTCAGAATTTCAAAGAACGTAAAAAACAACCAAAAGTCATCAAATTCAAATTGCATTCCTACCTCCTTACTTATAGATAATCAGTATTCAAACCACATTTTTTTTCTTACATCGTGATATAACCACAACAATGGTAAAAACATCAAACCCAGTGAAGCGAGCATTCATTGATGTAAAATTATTGTACCAACGACTTTTTTGCTAATTTAGTAATTTAATTGTGAATTGGAACTTTATATTTATGAATCTAATGAGTTTTCGAGCTCGGCTTTCGAAGGTTACATCAGATATTTAATGCACAGTCGAGTTAAAGATGCTTTGAAGGCGGTTCCCATAGAATCGAAATATTAATTTATGAAATAAAGATGCCCACTGACAACCCATTGACCGTTTCATAAGACTCAAACGCGCCGTGAAGATTCCATAATTCAATTTCAATTTGTTACAACCGCATTGTCAAAATGGGTGATTTGGAGACTTCAGTATTGTCGCCAGTCAAAGGTTCATCGGCCTCGGGTATAAAGTTTAATTGAATTCTGTACACACTTTTTCCAAGATTTTTTGCCTCATACTCATCGTTGTCGATTTATCTTTAAATGCGACACCTACTTAAACTGAATGACTAACGGTGTAGAAAGCGGCTTCTTTATTTTGAGCGACTGTTTTATGTGCGATATTGTCACGGACAAAATAAATAATGCCGGACATTTCACACAGCATAAGCAGAGCTCGTGTTATGGGAACCACATGACTGGTATACCACTAATATACATTTTTTAGGGACAAATACTTGCAGATCATACAAAAGTTGGTCCCGCGGCGGGAATCGAACCCGCAACCTTCTGCATCCCAGCCGGGTTTTGGCCCACTATGCCACAGAGGTCGTCATGAAAATCCTATTTTTGAAGCTTTGATTTGATACCTTCTAGTTTATTGGTTATTGATAGATTTAAAATATTTAATTAATTGATTTTGTTCATTGCAAATAAGATCTCTTTAACAATTAGTCCTGTGGATTTTAGAAAGATCTTATAAATCATGTGAAATTTCCTTCTTTTTATTAAGTATTAAGTATGGTGCAAACTCACCATCAGGATTATTCGTCCCATGCTGGCTACCCTCTTCGCTTCCTGATGCTGGACTGTTAAGACCCGCACCCCCTCGCCCTGCTAATGATAGACCGAGGTGCTCCGCTACCTCTGCATGGTCTTGTTGGTGTATGTAGTCGAATATACTGCTGCCTGTCATTTCTACCTGTGGAAGAACAAGGTGTGTTATTAGTGAAAACATTTCCAGACACAAATTTAAAGATTACAAAACACAATGATGTTTCATCTCACTCTCAAATAACCCAAAAGCTTGTTTTGAAAATATAACAAAATATAAAAAGAACAAAACAAATATTCCAAGTACTTATTTTCCGTATTAAGTAGGTACTAACACGCGTTCAAGATTATAAACCGTAAGTCTTAACCACTTCTATATACCAAGAGTCTAATTACAACCATAAACAAGAGTTGAAGAAGCCAAACCAGTTGAAAGCTTGAATGGTCACGTTCCAGCTTTATGAATGAACCAACTGTTATCACGCATCACAGCAGGTGGGCATAGACCACATCTGCTCCTAACAACTATGCATGAACTGGTGACAATTATAATAAAGGAAAAGATAAGATGGAAGACGACGACGTTATGGCATCTGATCATAACTTAAAGAGAAACATATAAAAGCAAGCAGTTTTTTTTAACTTACTTGAAATAAAATAAGCTTGACTAAATACAATTGCAAATTCGTAGATAACTAATTTAAAATCAACATTCTGCGTTACAATCAAATGCAATAAAGTGGGACCTGGATGTTAGAATTGGGTGCATAGTTAGTTGAATGAATCATTTCATTCATATTTGAGATCAATAGACTTTCTTATGCAAATCTTTAAATATATTTATCAAATATAATTGTGGGATCTTATTACACATTCAGGAGTCGTGTATCCGTAGTGAGCTCCTGCATATGAATTCTATAAAACAATGGTGACGTTATGGTGGTCGGTTCTCGGAAAATACATAAGGATTTTATGGGTATTCGCCGATTGGACGAATGGCTTTGACGATAGTAACGTCATGCGTTTTAACCCCTCTGCCAATTCGTCAAAAATCAATAAAAATAACACTAAAACGAAATTGATATATTATACTTAAAGCTCGAGTTTATTAATAAAATACGTGATAAGTGTTTTGAGCTTTAGTGCAGTGAGAGATAATTAAATGAAAGCATTTGGACAAGAGACACAAGAGTCCGTAACTTAAGAAGAATATGTAATTGACATCACAGTTGATTTTCCTGATTTGTTATAAGACGTAGTTAGTTATGTTATTTATAAAACTACTCGTATTAAGCTAACTATGGAACATGTTGCAGGTAAACCTAAGCTAATAGGTGTTAGTACTAGCTTAAACTTTACTAGGTAATACAATTTAATTACAGAGTCATCATAGAAGTATACTGCTGAACATAGGCCTACCCAATAGATTTCCAGGAAGAACGATTTTGAGCCCTCTCCATCCACCGATTTCCCGCGAGCTTTACAATGTAATAAGTCCAATTACAGAGTAGGTATTTCATATTAAATAATTCTAGGGTAAATAAAAAGCGTCTAGTTTCTCTTATCCCGAACAAAATAACATGATTTTCCATTGTCGTCGCTATCATCAGTCTTTATCCGAGAAAAAACAGAATTTAATATACCCGAAACGTCTACTGTGTAAGAAAGTATACGCTTATTTACCAGGAAGTTTATGTTTTATTTCTACACACACATGTGTGATGTATGGAGTTGAGCTAGGGCTGGCAGTTCATTAGGCATCATACCTTGATCATGTGTAGATTTTTGATTGACTAGACTCATCGTCTTTGTAAGATTCATTCATCAATGTTTAATGGTAATTTAATCAAAATTTGAATCATTTCAATGCTAATGCCTTTCGACGATATCATTTCTAGATCAAAAATATTGTAAAAACAGCTACAATATTTTTTCTAGAATTTGTGAAATCTATAAAGGTCTTAACCTAAAGACAAGTTCCTTCACTGATCGCTTAGTTAAGGTTCGTTTGTTTGAATCTTAATTGGAAACCGACAACCCTATCCCGCATCGTCTCTGTGTTAAAGGTGTTGTGACATTATTAGTGTGCGTGTTTTGGGGGTGTGTGTGTGGTAAGGTTCGCATCAGCATTAGAATGAGGAGCACGCGCCTGCCTTGCCCGGAACGTGACCGGCATATCGCATCGTCCCTTTCCTCTTATACCTCCGTCTCACTCGCACCACCCCCGAAGCCATGTTGGCTTGAATTTCCCTGTTTTTGGATTCTTTTAATTTTGTAACTTTATTTAATTTTATACATTTTTGTATTCTTTTGTATTTATATCAGTATACGCCCGTTTAATAAAATTTGTCGTTAGTCAGTGAGAATTTAATTTCTCTCGTGCCAAACAACTTTATTACATTCTGCATTAGCATATAAATGACTCGTTCGTCTCATTTTTCTCTAGGTATGTCTGTTTCGGTCACTCACCTATGTCACTTGTCAAATGTGACGTCAGATTTTTTATAAATCTTGTAACTCTTGTAATCTTGTAACTAAATAATATGTATTGTTTTATTTCTAAAATTTTACGACCCGGCAATATTAAGTTCCACAAAGCGACTTTTCCCGAAAACAGCGACAAAAAAGTCTTCACAGAATCATAGACCTCAAAAGATCAGGCCAAAAAATAGGCCCACGTACACGTCATAACGTAACACGTGTACGATTTATCTGATATCAAATGCATTTGCCACCGGATGTCTTGCCGACGAATTTTCAGATTTTATCGTCTGACTGTACCTACCCTTTTGTATGTGTGATGTGATGATGGTGTTGTTTTGAAATGCTATTCAAAAACTGGTAAACTTAGAATATCTGATGATGGATGAAATACTTACTACAGACTGAAATAATAATGATACCAGTTTTATCAATACCAGGTATGTACTTAATACCAAATGAAGAAAGCTTGTATGAATCGTGTTTGGAATATTTATCTAAGAAAATTACTCCTAATTTTCTTAGATAAATATTCCAAAGGTTTGACAATTAAGAAAAAGATGAATTAAATTAAGAAGATGAAAATAACGGTCTATAGAGTTTGCAAGAATAGTGAATAGTGAAATGACGGTTTGATAGAGGAGCAAGGAAGAAAAAAGATGTGCAAACCAAGTTGTGAGACAAGGAAAGATAAGTGATGATGACTTGCAAGTATTTGTAGTACTTACTTGTGATAACCCTAAATATATCGAAACTGTTTCGGATATGTACAGGAATCTCCCATCGGCGGCTACGGATAACGCGAACCCGTCCAATGACTGTAACAAAAAATAAATAATTACAGTAACAATAAATAATCACAATCCTAAAACAAATGTCTAAAAAAACAAAAAAAATACAAAAATATCCGTAAATTAAAATTTGAACAAATTGTTTTGCTTTTCTATATTCTACTTTAAAACTTTTAAAATAAAGCTTCGTCTACAACGTTTTTGATTCCATCTCATATAAATCATTAATAGGTACCACTCTAACCAACCTAACATGGAACTAATAGAAAGATGTTGAACATTTTTCAATCACAAAAAACCTAAACAAACGCGTGATGTTGAAATTGATGAAAAACCATCAACACGGGCCAAACAGGGGCCAAATAATTTACATCGATCTATGGAGATACCTGGAAGCGACTTTGAATAGCAATTGTAGTTTATTTAGATACTTTCTTGAAACACATAGTTTATTCAAGGCTAACAGATGGAAATGTAAGATAACGACTGTCTAGAAGAAAGTCTACGTGTAGTGTTGGTTTTCTATTGACTCTTGTTTTACGTTGTTTGATGTTTGATACATATCTCTTCCAAAATTATCTTCATTGTGTTTCAATTTTTAACCGACTTTATCAAAAAGGAGGAGGTTTATATTTATGTTCACCGATTACTCAAAAACGGCTAAACCGATTTGGAAAATTCTTTTTTTGTTTGAAAGGGTATACTTCACAGATGGTCCCATATAAATTTTATCGGTCGAGCTGAAAAATCAACGAAAATCTAAAAATTGTATACATCGATGATGTTTTCATGTACTTCGATACCTCGCTATCTCATTGGAGCGGTGCGTTTATTTAGCCTACCCATATATACATTATATATATACAAAATACATCTACTTTCCACAAAAAAATTATTATAGGCTCAAATTACATTCAATGAAGTCGGTTTCTTTTTAGGTTTTAAAACGTAATATTCAATCACATCTGAGTTTGACATTGTAAAATGTAAGGTCAGAAAGGCATCTATTACCGTTTTCATTTCTATCTCTTTATCATTCGTATTAATACTCTTAATTGTCATTTGATAAAGCTATTATCGCTTGGCAACTTTGTAACGTTCCTCATTTTACTTACAGTGTTTCTAGGTTCATCTTCAGATGGAAGAATTTATTATATTTCACGAATTTCAATGATCTAAAGTAATTTTAAAATTAATTTAATCAGGATTTTTCGAATTATCATTAACTCAACCATATGTGAATCAGATATAGGAAAGTCAGCTCATAGATAAGCTCTTCCACTAAGCTTTGAATCTGTAATTTCCAGCTGTAATAAGATCCACGGTTGACAAAATAAGTCCACAACTTGATGAAGTTTTTGTGTCAAAATTGCGTTTAAACGCTCCACGATGATAGTCTAAATTATAAAAGATTATTACCGTAATGGACTATTTGTTGATTATCACTCTCGGTTTTGTTACAGACAGACGTGTTTCTAGTTTACGAGGAAACTTGTTTTGGATAGCTTCCGACGACTGAATTTACCAAACTAATATATTTACTGAAACTACCTTTAAGATGACTTTGTTCTGCTACTTTCTTCTCTAGCTAATAACCTTTTGGATTGATTGAAAGTGTTGTATAGCATTAGTAGGTTCCTATTACTGCTCTTAATAATGTTGTGTTTGTTTTTACCAGAAGAACTAGTTCAAAAAGTCCTTCAGCTGTGTCTATCAGATTACGGTCAAGATAATACCGAATTGTGTCGCAAGCTCAACTCGCAACTTCGTGCGTGCACGTACAATTTTTTACAGAACGTACAACTAGTCCCGCAAATCTAGCATTTCTACAAAAAACAAATAGAACTGAGGGATCACGTACCAACCTCAGAATAGAAAACCGCAGCACCCACATTATAATGACACAGAATCGATTGCAAAATGATTATTTACTACACAACAGATAATGGAGTTTTTTTCTCAACCCTACCGATCGAGTGCCCCAGAAAACGTGTGTCGATTTAATTTAGTTTTGAAATTTAGCGAAATCTGAGAAATATTAAATTAGAATTTCGTAAATGTTATACTAGCTACCTGCATTGTGTCTGTATGTTTTGTCCGTTAAAAGCGTGAAGTTGGTCAAGTCAAGAGTTGCAATCAAAAGGTACCTAACCTAGTCAATTTCAAATGTGCTTGATGACGAAAGTAAAACCGATTTGTTTGTTCATTCTTTGTTTTATTAGTCACTTTGCGTGTGTCTCCTGAGTCATTGTTCGGTACACGCTGAATAATTTGACATTGTAGTAAGTATATACCTAATTGATGAATATCTTTAACCTAAATAGTTTAGTCCTCAAGCTTGTCGTGGGTTGTTTCCTATTTATCTATGCCTCTATGTCTATGCACATATGTTTTAAATTTATCTTTAGCTTACAGTAGTTAAGGCAGTATTTTGTGTTTGCCAATTTTCTAGCAATTTTTCCTTTGGAATGAGATTGTTGTATCATTTTTGATTTTGACTTATATATAGTGATCTACCACGTGTTTTATTGCCCTAAAACCTTTTTGTATGCATAGGTTAATGCATAGGTAACTACCATTAGAAGTTCATCCTCATACCTTAGGCTTGTTCTAGGCTGATAGGATTGGGACATGTTTTCTTCTATATCATCCATCACCTCTTTATAGTCATCTCATCTCTAAACATTATTAGCCTTTCAACAGTGATCGCCAGCTCCATCTAGCTAAAACATTGTAGTCTCTATGCTAATAGATAAAAGTGCTGGTTTACCTGGAGTATATGTGTGCCTTGGTGCTGTTCGAACAGATCCATGGCGAGACCTGCCCCCGTTCTTCTGCTTTGGCCTCCTAGAACAAAAATAACGTGTTTTTAAGTAATGCCTTAGCAATCAGCTTTAGACCCTTCCACCACACTAGTTAATTCATATTTGTCGCAAATATGTTATACTTTAAAAATAATTATCGTGGAAATCCGGCATGTACAAGTTCTTAAATTGCCATATCATTCCAGCAATACGCATTGTTTGCTAACCCTTACTCGCGAGTAAAGTGCACCAGCAGTAAGAGCATTATTATGGTGAATCACGACACTACAAGTGGGGCATTCTCTGATGCAGAGTGGCCACAATAGAGCTATACGGCTGACGAATCTATACGGTTTCGTTGGCTTGCCGTAGGTACGTAGATTTTAAATGTTTTAAATATTTTGTGGCTTTGATATTTGGTTTGTCTTTGTACGCAACTTTTACATATTGGTTAGAAATCTTGCAAATATACTGAACCTGATTTAAATTAAGATACCTAGTCACCTGCATGTACTTGTATTTATGTAAAAGGTTCCTAGACTACCAGGTACGCGTAGCTAAAACATCGGAACTGCGCCTACATAATTTACTTGAAGAGCTACCGTCCTCCACGCCGCTCCGTCACGATAGTATCTCCCAGTGTCGGGTTGCATGACTTACTGCGACGTACCTACCCTTTGCTTTGTTTCATTTTAGGACAGTTACTTCTTCTTTTGTTTATGGTTCGAAATAAGATCAATGGAACCATAGTCACCTGAGTCGTACCATTTGAACTAAGAATTCAGTTACCAGTTTAGGGTATTGGCTTTTTAAAAAAATTTGATGATGGCGGCTTTTGAACGGCCTCTTAACTCCGATACCAGGATTGGTCACTGACTTGGTTGAAAGTTGTAGTTCTATTTATTTTACTTAGGTAAATGTAGACTAAAAGACTAGCCTTTGTCGTAGCAAATTCGTCGGTATTGACTTCTCGTTCTAAAGCATAATTCATATTGAATTGAATGGTTTGGAAAAAATCACGAGGAAACCATGTCGTAGAACCTAAAAAGTTCTGAGAAGCACTTTGATCCTTTCACCAAATTGGTTCGAAATAACTAGAGACACGCGTAATATAGGAATAAAATTTAATCAGAAAGTTCAATCCCTCAGTTGATTTTTGTTTCGTTCTGAAAAATTTACTGACTGCTTCTCTATTGATGTATGTTTGAATATTCTAGAAACCCAGCGTTAGGCATTATTTATGCATTTACATACATCTGAGACTCTGAGTGCATCTGAGTGCTTCGATCTTCCAAATTGTTAGTACGTAGATGCTTGTTTTTTCCAATGTTTTCCTTCTATTGTTTTAGTAACGAATGTCACGTGTTGGCAAGCACAAGGAGTTACTTATTAAGTATTATTAAGCCGTCTTCTAATTTAAGGTCTGTGCTCCTATCGGTGAATGATGCAGCTCTTTCAATCCGTTTATCTCCAACGCAGCCTCTTTTGATGTCCTTATCCGAAACTACAGCTACCTTCTCCTTAATTTGGTTTATGTAACTGATTCACGGCCTTCCTCTTTCTCTCTTGCCTTCAACTTTCCCTTTTAAGATTGTATTTATGAAATCTCCATCATCTATTTTCAATAGGATCTTCTTTTTTTTACTACTTCCCCATTTGCTACTCTTTCTGACCAGTATATTTTTTCCGTCCTTTTGCAAAGTTTATAATATTTTATCCTTCATCGTTCGGATAGGTATTTAGATAAGTAGAATTCTTAGAGTCAGAAGAAAGTGACGACAATGCTGAGTACAAGACGAGGACAAGATCGTGACAGTCGTGCGCGGCGCGGACAGACAGACGGACACGACAGGTAAGTATGTATAAACAGTGAAACTATTCATTTGTACTGTCTTCGAGTCAATGGTCCTGTCTAATGCTAGAGGTTTAATTTATTGCTAGCTTCTGCTTGCGGTTTCGCACGCGTATAACATACATAAAAAATTGCGTATTTTATATTCCATTTCACGGACTACATTGTTTTTTTTTTTTAATTTTCATTTAAATCCGTTAAACACAAAAATACACGTTTAATTTATTAGTGGGAAGTTTGTAAAAGTCATGAATAGAGCTTAGTAAATAAATTAATGAAGTAGGTGAGTATTTTTATTCTTGATTTTCAGTTCGAAAATATGTCCTGTGATATAATTTTAATACTTTCACCACACTGGCTCTAAATAACTATTAACACGGTAAGTAGAAGAATCTTAGGTATCGTACCTACGCGAAAACAAATATAGAAGTTTATTTACAAAAATTATTACAGAAATGTACAGAATATTCAATAATACAAAATACATGTAAAACAATGCAGTTATCTATGGACCGTTTAAAACGAATACAACTAGAGATAGATATATTGCAAAAACCATGACTCTCCTTTTACTTAGCTAGTCGGGTAATAAAAAGTAATATTGCGGTATCTGCCGATCGCGAGTTTGTTTTTCAAAATAGTACAAAACAACAGTTTCGTAGGCTATGACTTTATCCGAAGGCGTGTAGTGACTCCATGATTTACCTACTTTTATAACAAGACTTTCTTTTACCACAGTAGTATCTTAAAGCTAGCCTGCGTACCATGATCCCTGCCCTGCATAAACAAATATAACATAATATTATAAAAATATATTTGGTTATATAAAGTTTCTTTAAATAGGCTATGATTTTTCTGCCGCGAAAATATATAATAATGACATTTGTGTATATAGAGGGCCTGTATAAACGCAAATTACAATTTTATTCTATGATTTTAGGGCGTACCCTCATGTTACGGTAACACGCAAGGGACACTGCTGGTATTGCGTTCATAGGTTACGGATATAAGAATTAAAATGTTATTTCAATTTCTTTTCAACCACCTTCAAAAAAAGAGGAGGTTCTCATTTTTTTTTTTTACTGATTTTTTAATGTTTGTTACCTCATAACTACGTCATTTATGAACCGATTTGAAAAAATCGGATTTCATGTGAAAGGATATACTTCCCGATTGGTCTCATAGAAATTTCATAAAAATCTGTTCAGTATTTCAGTTTTTAAATAAAAAAAAATTACAAATTTGTCTTTTTTTTGAATGGAACGAAATCTTGATATTTTGTTTTTTTATACATGAAGTCGGTTGTCTTTTTAGTTTTTAAAACGTAATTATTATTAATCATTCAGGATCAGATTTGTAGTTACCGAATATTTATCGCTAAAAGTAATATTTTAAGTTATTCCTGACGTTTTCTTTAGTTGCAATAACTTAGTCGCGGGCTGACTCAATTAGTGAGTCGTATAGATAAAGGACAAAAAAACGAGTAAGGTCGTGAAACATCTGAGGAATTAAGCAGAAAATCATAAAAATAGTTGACATCAACACTCAGGTCAAAACCAATAATTTAGCACAAAACACGTTTCAGGAATGTCAGTCTGCATTGTCAACGACTCAGCTACCGTGATCATTAATAAAATCTGCAAAATAGGTCAACAACGTACATGTATTCATCATACGATTAATTCCAGATTTAAATTTGAAAATCTGTCAGTTGAAATTCTACACATTTCACGTCAAGTGTCTGTAACATGCGATGAAGATTCACCAGTGTTCAATAGAAAGGTGAACCCCTTTCTCTTACACCACCCCCCCTTCACACACACACACACACACACACATACACACACACACACACACACACATATATACACACAGTCTTTCATACACATAAACAATAGATTTAAAAAAAAAAAACAGTCATTCCTTTTAAGTCTCTATTTACTGAGACAATAAAACAAGCTCTGCTCTGCTTTGAGGCGGTGATGTTGGGTGAAATGTCCAGCATTATTTATTACTAGCTGCTGCCCGCGGCTTCGCAGACTTTTTTGTAAACCTTTTTAAGGTGTACAATACTGTAGTACATTATTTTGATCTATCTCGTAGGGTTCAGCCAGCGTTTGTAATGAAAGCCCAAAAAATGTGTTTATTTACGACATCACATTAGAAACCTCTTAAATTATCAGTGTTTCTCTACTATATTATGCATGTTTTACTTAAAAACCTTACAAACATTCCTCTTGAATTATTCTATCAATTAAAAAAAAACGCATCAAAATCCGTTGCATAGTATTAAAGATCTAAGCATACATCGGGACAGACAGACAGCAAGAGGCGACTTTGTTTTATACTATGTAATGATTAGTTATAGATTATTACAAGCTAGCCTTAGGACCACAATTTAATTGTATCTTCCGAATCTAAGTGTGGCAAATAAATATTTGTATTCGTTGTAAAATGTCGCTCGCTATTTAATATGATAAAATAAATACAAAGTAACATATTCCACAATAAAGCACAACTCATACGCACCCCACAGGACATGCAGTCGGCATATCAAAGCAGGTTTTCTCTCTGTTTTGTTGAATTAAATCGTAATAAAGCACGCGGCGGGACTATCTGAGCATCTTGTTGTTAAATATGGCTTAACCGAGTCGCCATGAGAACTCACTCTTTTGTGAATTGTCACAGGTACCTTGACCTTCCGTTTTGCGTTTTACTGTTGATGCCAAATTTATTACAAAATATGTCTATGATTAGTTTGCGCGAAGAGATTTTATGTTATGTTTTAAGTACTTTCATATTTATATGTTTGTTTTTTTCCTGCCTTTTGGAACCCAATATCTCAACAACCCCATGTCTAATTTAGTTCAAGAAGTTACCAGCTGATATCTCAATTCCAATCTGCCAACTAACCACATTTTATGCAGATCGAAGCAACGGTACGAATGTTAGCGTCGAACATTCAAACATACAAAGCCAAGTTATCGTCCACTCGTCCACTCTTCCCTCGCTTCGCTCGCTCGAACAACATGCTTTGTTTAACAAACATAGTTTAACAACCTACCACAAGTCAAAACTCAAAGTATTTGTATTCAATACAAGGATCACTTAGAAACGTCTTTTAAACTTGGTGAGTTGAGGTGCCAATTCCTCCAAACCCAAGTCCAATAACAACCTAAATAGGTACTCATTTTCTGTTTAAGTTATCAATCTTACTATCCAAGTAAACAGTCCAATTTACTTCGTTCTATCAGCATCAGCCCCAACAAATTTTTATTAACGCCGCTAAGTCTTCGTATAATTTTCTCATTTCGGTAATGTTGGCATCCCTGATATTGCAGTAATTGGAGTTAGCTGAACTTAATGAAGTCGGTTGAAAGAGTGGGAAGAAACTAATGGTCTCTAATTATAAAAATACATTACACACACACACACATTACAAATATCTATGTAAGGCAGACCACGCGCACTTTTGTTACGAAGCTGCAAGTAGGCGGGCCCATCTTCGTAGGCAAATACATAGAGGAGTGCCGCGCCAGACGGGATAGAGATACGCGAAAGTAAGAGAGGCACTATGTAGGTAAATATAATGTTAGGTATTAAGCGTTTTTGCGAGCTGAATAGTCGTTAGTTGCAAGAGTCGCTATTTATATAAATGTTGTTCGTGGAGTCCGCTGTACATGGTATTCATAATTATTCTGTGTCATAGGTAGATAAATGTACCGCAAAACCGACAAAAACTGCTCTGAATACCTATGATCCCACGCTTGTGGATTTGTAGTAGGTATTTGAGCGTAATGTGGCAATGGTAACTTTCCTCTTTCTGACAAATTGGCCATCAAAAACTTAGATACTTATATTATAAAGAGTATGCAGTTTTATTTTAGTTTGTTTGATTGTAGAAGATAATCCTCAACTTTAAAAATGGTTTTGAACATAATTTTTACTCCAAAGGAGATATTTACATGATATATGAGTTTTTCTGCTTCCCAATGTTTCGTTTCAGAACAGTGGCATGCGCCATGATCCCGAGATAAACTGAAGTCTTTGTGAGTGGATGTTTTTGGCAGACAAAATGGTCTACCCTCTTTCTCAGTCTTTTATTGCGAACTACAGTTAAATAATTAAACGACAGTAAAAGAGCAGAAAAATTTCCGCTTTCGACACAATCACGGTAGAATTCTCTGTTATTGAGAGATACCTAGGTAATCCCTGAGCTATAGGTAATTTAGAGGGTGAAACCGCGGGACATGCAGCTAGTATTAGATATACCTAATTCAAAGTCACAACTGTATTGCTATCTCTCTCTTCTAGCTTTTAATAGATACTTCTCTTGTTCAAGAACAAACTCAAAGAATAGCTTCATTACCTCCCCTTTAAACTCGTGATGAGTAAATTTAATAAACCACCCCCGGAGTGACCACTAAACGAACCACTCCGACCACCAGACGATCGATTTGACACGAAGTAAAGACTTGGACGACTGTTACACCGAAAAGAACATTTACACTCCTTGATAAAGATAAAATTCATTAATTTGTTCTGAATATACATAATTAAATATTATTTTACATATATAGTCATAAGGATATGACGTACGTAGAGAGTAGTATTTTTTAAAATTATTGAACATAATTCATATTGTTTTTAGCGCTTAAAATCTTTTCATTTATTGCCGACTTTTTTAATATTACGAGAGTGTTATGATCATAAAGTATCCGTTAAGTACTTAAATGAAAACTGAATATGATCAAATAAATTTTGACTTTAGACTGGCCTGTCAGCTCAGTTAGTAGCAGCTCTGCCTTCTGCGCTGTAGGTTGAAGGTGCGATTCCCTCCCAGGATAAACATTTGTGTGTGGTGTTGTGGTGTGTGGTGAAACATAGGTGTTTTTTCTGTGTCTGGGTGTTATAAAGTATTATAAGTATGTATTTAAAAATATATATGCATCAGTTATCTGATCACCATAATACAAGCTATACTTAGTTTGTGGCTAGATAGTGTTGTGTGCACCAGTATTTATTATTATTATAAATGAGTAGGTAAAGTAACCTAAGTATTCCAGTGACGATCAATGATATTGATACACAACTGTCTGACCGCAGTCTCAAACCGAAATTCCTTGCCTATTTATATCGAGAAAAGCAATAATTTGCTCGTATTTGTCCATTTCGACATGTCGGTGTCGGCCAGAGCTAACATTTGTGGAGGGATGCTGTTTTCACAAGACGAAATTAAATAAAACTCTCGCCTAATAGAGGGGAGGACGGTGAGTTGGGATAGACGCACAAGTATTTGGATAAAGGTTATCAAGAAAGCTCTGTTGATTACTGTTAAGAGACAAAATAAATAATGCCGGACAGTTAACACAGCGTCATTTAGCCCCAAAGTAAGCAGAGCTTATGTTATGGGTTTCACATGACTGATATACAACTTATAAACTTTTTTATTTAAATATATATTATACATAGAAAAATACCCAGACCCGAGACAAATACTTGAAGTTCATACAAACATTACATTTATATATAACTAGCTGACCCGTGATGACTTCGTTAGGCGGTTACAACTTCACAATAAATATTAGCTATTCAAATTATTGTAATAATTACAAAGATTAACAAAGTTACGAATAAATATTAATAGATGGCGCTAGCGGCCACCCGCGGCGTCTTAACCAGTGTGGGAAAGGATTTAAGTGCGACTCAAAGGCTCCTTTCGTGCACTTGGCACATATTTTTTTTTGTTTCTATGTTTTAGGTTTTCCTCACGATGTTTTCGTGAGGATGTTTCGAATGTCGATGTTTAAAATGTCTATTTATATTATATTACTATATATATTATTATGAACACGATGTTTTTCAACACTGTGAAAGCCCTATTATTGTTCTGACGTAGAAAAGAACCATTTCTTCATAGTCCCAGCTTCTCAAACTTAAGAAAAGTTTCCCCCCAAAAATAACACCCGTTGATTGGCATCCCCAGAGGGCGCCACTTGACCGGAACTGCGCACCCCTAATGAAGAATTACCGTCCTTTGTAGTATTAAAGGCGGTCTCCTTAAATATGCTGCATTTGTTTGGTATTTAGGTAGGTAGGTATAGTTTTATAACCTCAAAATCTGATTTGACTTTTTTTAGCAGCCATAGCACAGTCATATATAATTGGCTAGTTTTATAAATAACAGCTATTAAGTACTTGCTTTGAGAAGTATTGACTGACCAGTAGGTAAAAATAATTACGCTTGAAGAACTAAAAAGAAAACCGACTTCATTGAATATAAAAAATGCTTCGGAGTTTGTATACAATTTTTTTGTTTTTGTAGATTTTTTTAAAACCGCTCGACCGATTTCGATAAAATTTAAACGAGACCTGAGAAGTAGACCCATTGAAACAAAAAAGAATTTTCCAAATCGATTCAGGCGTCTTTGAACATACAATAAAAAAGATTCCGACGAATTGAGAACCTTTTTTGAAGTCGGTTAATAATGCAAAATGGCCATCATTATTTTTCGTAAACTGAAAATCACGATGAAACGGAATAATGAATTGTAACTGACCAATTACACGGCCGACCAACCCTTCAATCGCGGGTGGGGTCGAAAAGGCCGTCCGAAAATCGATACCGAACAAAAATACGAAATCCCGGAAAATGATCCGACATTCCGGACACGTAGTGTCAATATAGAATCGCATAGGGCGATTATTGTGATGCACCGGCCGATCTGAGTGGACAAAAATGGCACGGACGGATTGAAAATACGCAATATAATACAATCGCTGCGTACAGTTTTTTGAGAGTTGCGTTTCCTTTTCGCAATTGTTTAAAACGTTTTTGAAAGAAACTAACCGGTACCTTCATATTTACAACAGTACATTATTTGTGTTCTGGTGTATGTTGACCATTGTATCATGCACATACAATCAGCATGGCGATTATGGAACTTATGATACAATCAATGTCTTTCACTTTCGATTAGCAATAGGCATTATTTCTTGGACTGGTATACGTTTCGTTTCTATCTCAGTTTCAATTCATACGACAGCATGTACCACAATCAACATCAACCTTCCGTAATACCAATTAATTATAATAACTGAAAGCTGTTAGTATCAATATTTGGATAGTAACCGAATCACATAATTGACCGGCTGAACATCCTAATGTGCGAGGCAGTCACTATCAAAGCTGTATAGATAAGATCTACTTTACTTAGCTTAACTCACTCTCTTGAACTGCAAAGAAAGCGGGAACATATACCATATTTTACCCCGGTTCATTATAGCCCGGATTAGAAGGGTTAGCTTATTGCGGGAATTCCGGGTATTAAAGGATGAAAGAATTCGTATGTAAGGAAAGTATGAACTCGAGAGATTATCGCCTTACATGGATTTAAAAGTTGAATCGTTGAAACTTACAATGTTGTGGGTGAGTTTAATGTTTATTTTAAGTTCGGCAGGTGTACGTGTTTTTGAAAAACAAATAGGTACTTTAGTATAGTTACGTTTATTAACTTTTTAAGCATGATGGTGTGGTGCATCTCTAAACTTGTATCGTTTTAAAATTTGAACCCTTATTTCTATAATTACGTTTTACCGCTCCAATGAGACAGCGAGGTATCGAAGTACATGAAAACATCATCGATGTATACAATTTTTAGATTTTCGTTGATTTTGATAAAAATTATATGGGACCACCTGTGAAGTATACCCTTTTAAATAAAAAAATAAATTTTCCAAATCGGTTCAACCGTTTTCGAGTAATCGGTGAACATACATATAAAAAAAAAGATTCCGACGAATTGAGAACCTCCTCTTTTTTGATAAAGTCGGTTAAAAAGTATTATTAACACGGCTGGAATGTAACTTACCCTGTAAACAAGCAAACATAACTCAAGAATGGCAATATTTCTCAATCCCGCCCAAAACAAGCAGATAAATTCGACAAATTAACTCCTACGTAAACACATGTTTCCACATATTGCCGTTTGGCGGCAGCACCCGTGATTTATGGCAGTAGGGCGCGGGATCTCGCGGTAAGCGGAGGTGTTAATATTTTATAAGTACCTATGTATGATATTGCATTGTCTTTTCAATATTTTTTTATGAACTTTTTGTTTAGAATTAGATTTTTAGTTGAGTTCAAATTACGCACACAGAATTTATACAAGCCACTAGGTAGTGGCCTTTGGGTACCTGTAGTATGACACTAAATAAAAAAACAATTTAGATTTTGTCCAAGCGTATTAGTTTTGAGCTCGTAGCATAGTTAATCGGTCATTCATAGCAAATTAACAACTCGTAGGTTCAGTTATTTCTTCTGAGCGCTTCCATGCTTCAGAGAACACGTTAATTTGTCAATCACAGCTTTTTAAAAGTGGTTAGGTTTTGATGGAAACCTTTGGCGGTTTAATTATTCCATAAACAGAGTTCGCCGCCAACATATTATACGAAAGCAGTTGCAGTAGATTTAACCAACATTCGAATTTATTTTATTCCCAACGTAAATACAACACTATTATTTGAAAACTAACCAGCAGTTTGCTCAGCAAAATGTTTCCTGACCAACGAGAAAACAGTTATAATTCACGTTCCTAATACGGGAACCCGTAAATCATAGAGCACATCTGCCGACGAAATAGAAAAATAACAATAAATAAAGGGCACGTTGGACCCGCGAGCGCGCGCGGGTTAACGCGATATATTGGATGCCCGGGACTTCTTGTCTATTTATTTCTGTTTAGGTTTATTCTTAGTTTCAGGATAGTTTGAAAACTGGAGTTACAATACTAGAGGAACAAAATGATGCAAGGGTAAGAAGAGACTTCAAAAAGCGGGTTGAAGTGACATTTGTTGTTTATTTTCATTGTGTTTCTTTTAGAAGTATAGTTGTATTGTCATCCTAAAGGTTGTCCGGAAGAGATCGCTTTAAGCGATAAGCCGCCCATTAACTAGCTTTCCCACTCAGGACATTTGTGTGATGGTTTCGGGGTGTTATAAAGAATGGTGTATTTTAAAATGTGTAAGTATTCTATCAGTAATTCGGTGTTGATTTTTTTTGTGATTTGTGTACAATGAAACGTAAATCTATATATCTATCTAATTCGGCTCTAGAATCTGAACTCTACCAGACAATAGCTTTGCCAGTAGTTTTCTTATTTACTAAAGTAGGTAAGATTCTAATCATCATATTTCGTTTAAATGTAAAAAACGACAGTGTTACCATATCTGAAAAATGCTAAACAAATTTTGTTTTTTGACGATTTTGAATTGGACAAAAATATATAAAATAGATAATACTGGACATTTCACACATCCTCAGTCATGTGGTCCCCAAACACAAGCTCTGCTTGCTAGCCCCAAAGCAAGCAGAGCTTGTGTTTTGGGGACTACATGACTGATGTACAACTTTTTTAAAATAAATTATATACTTGTATATATAGAAACACAACCCGAGACAAGCACTTGCTAATACTTGATTGATACTTGATAATTACTTGATCATACAAACATTTATAAGAGTGTTTCGTAACTTTTTATAACTACAAATGAACACCGCTAATTCCTTTCCGCACCATATGTCAACCTGTCAGTTAGTCGGTTGTAGATTAGCATCATTTAATTATTCCCCCATTACACGGTACATGACGTCACTAATTTGACATCTCTCTGGACACTGCCATAGTGACATCTAGATAAATGAGTGTAGGCTGTATACAAATAGTTAATGTGCGTAGGTATTTAAAAATTTACTTCAATTACCGTCGGGTAAGTTTGTACATACGTCTATAGTCTATAGTATAAAAATATACAAAGTTAAAACTAAACTTTTTTTAGCTTATTTTCTTACTTAGTAACACATGGATGTGAATCTTTACCATAATATACAAATATACCTAATTAAACATTATAACGATTTTTTTGGAAAATTTGGAAAAGAAAATATTTAGTTTTTATACTTAGTAAACATGAAAGCTAATCTTATATAGCCCTGCGGGGTTAATGTGTTGAAAACCATACGAATACATAATGCAATGTTCTACCTATGACTATATTATAATATAGAGTGCTTATATACTATCATATCATAGCATCGACGCTGTGTGATGAAGGTTTTATGGATTACTAGCTGCTGCCCGCAGCTTCGCACCTACATAAAAAGTAGCCTATGTCCTTCTCCAAGGTCCCATCTATCTCTCCAATTCTATCTATACCAAAAGTCTCTTTATTGTTATACCACACAGAATAATACAAAAAAAAAACTAATTAATATAAAAACTTTAAAACAGATGGAAGTGATTGTTCCAAAATCAATGTCTCAACGTTACAAGTAAATCAATCAATCATTACATAACCTCACCTAATTTATTAAACCAATGAGCCTTACTAATTGAAAACAACGAAGGCTAATTTGAAAATTGTCTACGCTCCAAATATTAAATCAATCGAGCAATCTTACTAAACTTGCCAAACGACAAACAGAAGGTAGTAACTAATTTGACAGAGCGCACACTGGCAACACCAATTAAACCAGCCAGACGAAATCATCAAACGAACCCCGCACTTTGAATACTTTGAATAACCCAGTCACGTTCGCCAAATAAGCAGCACTAACAAGCGGTGTATCGCTTGCACTGATTGTTAATTGATTAGATTAAAAATTTTGGCCAAATTCAGCGGAGTATTGTTACACTGGGGCCCTAGCGAATTAATTAGTTTTTTTAATGGGAGGTGTCTTTTACAATTTGTATGTTGACAGTTGCATTTGGATCTTGTTTCTTTTTTATACTTTTTTAGACATTTACATATTATTTACAACATCAAATTGTGCGATTCGTCTTCTTCCTATAGTGGCATAGTCTTGATGATAATTTTGCTAATGTCAAGTGGTTTTGTTTAGTTATAATATTGTCTCAAAGTCTTAGTCGATGGTAATTTGTCTGAACGTCATCGCGGAATGGCCGTCTAGAATTTTCTTGGACTCCAAAAACTTGGAGTATAGACGTTGCTGCCAATGTTTCTGTTCCTTGTTTGGAAGTATTGTATATAATTATTTCTTTGACATTTCACGACTAACTCTTTAAATTCATTTTTTCTCGACTTAATTTCAAGTGTATGTTTTTGTGATTTGTACGACAAGGAATCCAAGTAAAATCTAGACGGCCATTCCGTTATGACGTTTAGAATAGATTAATGACGATCGACTACGAAATTGCGACGATATAATAACAAAACCAAACCTCTTGAAATTGACGCAATTGTTATCATAAAAGATGGCATTACTTTTACTTCTAAGAAGGGATTACTTTTAGCCCTCTTGCGAAGAAAACACTGCGCTTTTATATTATTAATTGTTCTCGCGTTATTACCGGTATTATCAGTAATGTTGGTGTTTTTTTAAATAGAGGAAGAGTTATTGACGCGGTGTCAATAATTGGAATAAATATTAATGTGTTTCTTTGTGATTCGAGCGAAAAAAAACCGTATAATTATTTTATATGAAAATACACCATTTTATATAAAACTAGCTGTCCCGTTCGCGTCTTTGTCCAAGCGTTTCTAAAAAAAAAGTTATCTAATTGTAAACCTAAACCATTCTCGAAACCATTTGAACACACAAAAAAAACATTCAAATCAGTTCAGCCGTTTAGGAGGAGTTCAGTGACATACGTACAGTAGAAATAAAGATAACAAATTACGAACGAGAAGATACGACGTTGTGACATACTATAAACAATATAAATACTTGACATTGGCAAAATTCACATTTTTATGACACATGCTATAAACGATGAAAAAGAAGAAGAAGAAGACAGTGCTTCGTCACTTATTTAGTAGTGTTGTATAGGAAGAGGATGATTTAAATTCAAACCATGCACCCGCTGCAAATTCAAATGCCAATTTCACAATATATCGCAGTACATTTCCTAAGTTTCCTACTAAATCTTTATTGCGTACGCGACTATTCCAAATCAAAATTATGTCCCCCAAAAACATTTTGTGAGACAATTTTGACACCCTAAACGCTATGTTTTACAGTGTCGAATATTTTTATTTGAATGCGTGTAGGTGAGTTTGAATGCCGGTTTGAAAATTGAGTTAAAATGACGGTGGCATACGTAGTGATTCGCCCCGTGGTCGCATTAGGGGCATTAGGGGCTAAAATTGGATTTGTAGGGGCGGTTTATTGGTACACTTGTTACGAATTTAGGAACAGTGTGTGAGTTAAAAAAGCTCTTTGTCAAGGTGTCTGGATGTTCGGGGGATGCAGAAAAATTGGAGTAATTTAAATGGATCAGGGGTTGTTTATGGTTTCTTTTGCGTGTAAATTATTATTGAGGACCTATTATAAATAAGCTCAAGATAATATCTTTTAGATAATGAGAATTTTACAAATTATTTACAAATAATTACGTTTTAAAAACTAAAAAGAAAACCAATTTCATTGAATATAAAAAATATCATCGATGTATTTTTAATATTTTAATATAAATTTTTAGATTTTAGTTGTTTTTTTTTAAACCGTTCGACCGATTTCGATAAAATTTGAACCGAACCACTTGGGAATTATACTCTTTGAAACAAAAAAGAATTTTCTAAATCGGTTCAGGCGTCTTTGAGTAATCGGTAAACATACATAAAAAAGACGAATTGAGAACCTCCTTCTTTTTTAAAGTAGGTTAAAAAAGATATATAAGTAGTATAACAGTCAATTATAACATAAGGTCCGCTTACTTTGGGGCTTGATGATGCTGTTTGAAATGTCCGGCATTATTATACCTATAATTACTAATATAAAAAAAGTTTTTCTGTTTGTTTGTTTACTATGTTTTCACGGCTAAACTGATCTTTATGAAATTTGATACGGAGATAGATATAAAGATTGTATCTTGGGGTACATATACCTATGGTCCCTTTTATGTAGATAAGTACCTACCACACATGCGAAGCCGCGGGCAGCAGCTTTAATAGTAATATTCTCTCAAATAAGTATTAATAATTTTTATTAATAATTGAAACCCACGTTCAAAATATATAAATTTATATTTTTTTTAATTGTCTTTTTCTAAGTAGGGTATAAATCACGCATCTTAAAAATATCAACCCAAAAACACCTAATTCCCCTAAAAATAAATAAAAACCGCATAAAACACTTCAAACAATAAGACACATGTGTTATTGACTCACTAAAACAAACCTACCTATTTTCCGTAGGTGCGTTCTTACCCAATATTTATTTATTTTGAAGCATTGCGGTGAATCAGTGTCCCCATAGCGCATTTATTTGCGTGCACGCCTCGCTTGACAATTTGATGTGATTTATCTCAAAAAGAGCTCAGACTTTTGTCTACTAAAATGGAGCTACGAAACATTAGGATTTTTTAAATAAGTAAAAAGATTTTGCTGGACAATGCACACAACACCATCTAGCCCCAAACTAAGCATAGCTTGTATTATGGTGACTAGATGACCGATAGAATACATAGATATTTTTAAATACATACTTATGATACTTTATAACTCCCAGGCACAGAACAAACACCTATGTTCTTCACACAAATGTTTATCCTGGGAGGGAATCGAACCCTCCACCTTCAGCCTTCTGCGCTACAGCGCACAAGGCTGAGCTACCAACTAAGCTGACAGGCCAGTCTAAATATGTTTTGATAATTACTGTTAACTTCTGTACTCCTGGTACTTCAATAAAAAAAAGTTTAGTATCACCATCATTCACCCACTGCTGAGTATGGGACTCCCTTTGTACCGTCCACCTCTATCCTGCGCTAGTCTCGACCTTCTACGGTCCTCGTAAGTAATATGGGTACTTATATCTAGGTCTAAATCTAAAAGTACCTATATCAAGTACTATCCAAATCGGTCCGGTTATTGCGTGATTAAGTAAAAATACCAACGTCAAGTCAAGGTCAAAGTCAAAGTCGAGTCAAAAGATGATATATTCAATACAAGGATCACTTTGAAACGTCTTACATACTAGGTGAATTTAGGTGCCAATTCCTCCTAACCCAAGCCCGAGAAGAACCGGCGAGAAACTCGTCCTAGCGCTTTTTTACATGATCCATCTTATAACTACCTTAACTACGAAATACTATTACAAGAGAGTTTATACTTTTCAAATGTTTCGGTTAACAGTCTGAGGGCAGAGCGACATGAGGCCATGCATTCTTATCAATAATATAATCATTTATTTAATACGCTTTCTTGAAAAGACAACCCTTTAGGTATGTATGCTTTTTTTCAGGAAGCTTATTACAGAAGCGCACCGTGTTCCCCATAAAGGACTTATTCCCTTTTTCTAGTCAAAACCTAGGGATGTATAACACACCAAATTTGACATTTAATTTAATTTTAGTATTAGTATGATACTAGTCTTACGGAGTAACTGATCAGGCTACAATGACAACATTTTATCGTTTAAAAAATGAGATTTACTCGTTTCAGTGGTGTTTTTAATTGAATTGTAATTTAATTAAACGGATACGAGTATTTTTTAAATTTAAAAAGAAAAAAAAACAAATGTTTATTAAAGTATGACTGACCATACCTTTAGAACAGTTGTTCTGCTGTCGGTACAGGGGCGCGGTAACACTGTTAGCGATCACAATGAATTGACGAAGGCAAATCTGATTTACCAACCCTCCTCAGTTATTTTAAACCGACAAGCAGACATTTTGCATAGTTCTACAGGGGTGGTTTTGGTAGCCTTTATAAACTTAGCATTCTTTACTTTCGAATTATCCAACCATACCAAATGTAATTTAATTATGTTTTATTCAATAAAATCACATAGACCATTTTGAATTGTCTTACATCCTAGCTAGACGAACGTAGATGCCCAGAACTCTTAACCCCAGTCCAAGAAGAATCCGGTAAGAAACTCGTCTGGTCCTAGCGCTTTTTTGTAAGATTCTTGCGAAATAAATGTATGATTTAAATGGAGCTGAGTTGGAGCAGACACATCCCAAGCTTTTTCATCATCTTAATAATTAGATTAGATATCTAATTATTAACAGACAGTTTGTGTATTAAATTACGTTTTTAACTTTGTTAATCGGCAAAACTAGTAATTATTATCTTAATTATTAGGCTCTTTTTCTTTTTGTATTAAATTTAAATAACTAGGTACATGATTGAAATGGTAAAATTTGCGTACCACAGTTGCTGCCGCCACACACTCAGGCGTCACGTTAGATCAGCGTCGCAATGGCGTATACTGTGAAATTTTGCTGAGTGCTGTCCTTATTTGCTGTCGCTTAATAATAATTATTTAGTAACCTAAGTTTAACTTTATGTGGCTAAATGTTTTATTATTATTATTATTATTATTTCAGTTGGGTCCTTGTTATAGAAGCGTACACATGGCCCTACAAATAGTAATTTAATTAAGTAATTAGAGAAGCTAATTTAATTATACCTACAGTTCGTTAACTAGACCAAACTGGAGATATTTTAGAGAAAGACCAGGAACTTTGTGGTTACTATCTAATCTATCTATATATACTTATAAAAGCTTAACCTGACTGACTAACTGATTCATCATCGCCGAGCCGAAACCGCTGAAGCTAGAAAGCTGATATTTGGAAGTTAACTTCCTTTTACAGCAAAACTACCCACATAAGCAAGATTTTTTGAAATTCAACCCCTAACAGGGTGAAAAGGGGCGAAAGAATGTATGAAACTTTTTAACGCGTAGTGCGATTTGCTTGAAACTGGATATGAATTAATAAAATGCAAAATAAATGGACACGTGTTTCAGGATTTTTCAAAATAACCCTAACAAAGGGGTAAAATGGGGTGTCAAAGTTTGTATGGGAACTTTTTAACGGGTGGTGTGTTTTCTTAGAAACTTGGTTTGGATACTTAAAATACAAAATAAATGGACACATGTTTGTCAGGATTTTTCAAAATAACCTTCATAAGGAGAAAAATGGGGTGTGTATGTTTGTATGGAAACTTTTTAATGGCAGGTGGGTGTGATTGGTTTGAAACTTATTAATAAAACTTGGCAAGGAGATAAAAAGCATCCTTGGGAAGGATTAAAGCTACAATTCCTATCAAAAAAAAAAAATGTGGAAGAAGTCGTGAGCAACAGCTTACAGTCATTAATAAATAAATAAACTAATATTGGTGAACAGTTCACACAACACCATCCAGCCCCAAACATAGATTAGTTTGCAACAATGGGAACCTGATGACTGAAATACTAATATATCTTATTAAATCTAATAAATCAATTAAAAAACACCTTTTGTATCATTTTACGTGTATTTTACTAATATAATGTATGTAAAGTTAAACTTGACTGTGTCAGAGCGATTTTACAATCGCTATACAAGGGTTTGCACTGCAATGACATCCAAGCGGGCCAATCCCGTGGAATTACTATCTATTAAGGTCTCGATTCTGCTAACCTAACATCACAACATAATAAATGGTTTTTCAGCAGCATCGCAGATACGAAAATTGAGCAGCGTAGAAAGTAATAAATAAATAAAATAAAATAAAATAAAATAAAAAAGCGTTTTATTTCTTTCAGAAAAAGCTAGTTTACAAGTTAATTAGTTTTGTTAGTATCAAGAAAAAATACATTTTTATACCTATTTTTAATAAACCTAATTAATTTAATACCTATTTTTAATAAAAAATATTCTGAAAGAAAGTAATAGCAATCTTAAAATAAAAGCCACTGTAATTTGGAAGCATACTAACTGTACAGATAGATCCTAAGACTTTCCTATGCTTCTAAGTCTCCACTTTATAATTACGTTTTGAAAACTAAAAAGATAACCGACTTCATGTGTAAAAAGCTTATCAAAATTTCGTTTTATCCAAGTGGATGACATAATTTTTTCAGTTTTTTTGATATAAAAACCTAACTACATAACCGATTTTATGAAATTTATATGGGACCAATCGGGAAGTAAATCCTTTCACTAAAAATCTGTTTTTTTTAAATCGTTTCATAATTGACGGAGTTATGAAGTAACAAACATAAAAATAAAAAAAATACAGTCGAATTGAGAACCTTTTTTTTGAAGTCGGTTGAAATTCGACGCAACTGACAACTTGATAACGACAAAGTGATGGCTTAGCAGAATTCACACCCTGGTTTCTTGATCCAACACACAGTAAATTTTATGAATTTTATCCATCGCGTGCCTTAACTGCAGGAAACCAGCCCCTAGTGTGGCTGAGGATGATGATAAGCCACGGTAAAACTTCAACTACGAGTCACTAGCTAGCTCTGGTGACAGACTTTGTGGGCTGTTCAAATGACCTTACAGGACGAGGTATTCAATAATGATAAAACTAATAAAAATATAAATTGAAAGACACAATCACCTTTCAAAGTCTTACTTGACGGTGGCGCGTCCCGGCTCCACGGAGGATCACCATGCCCGGAGAAATCCCGCAGCTTTAGGTAACTGATCGTCAGCCTGATGATGGAGGCTTTGTCCAGCTGGCTGGTGATGGCAGCAGGCAAGGGCAGCATCTTCGCCAGCTCATAGAACTCGTAGTTTTCTTTCCCCCGTCTGGAGCGCGCTGCGTCTCGACTCTTCTCTTTCCGGAGCTCGAGGATGCTGTGGGAGAATTGGATGGTTAAATTCTGAAGCTGAAAATCTTAGTTATTTTGGACCAGTGTGGTGATAGAGTTAAAGTGCGCCTCTTCAGCTAATAATGAAGGGTGTCTCGTCAATTATTTTTCTTTGATTTGCAATCTTTGTTTAGATATCGGGTTAAGTTTGTTTTGGGTATAGAATAATTTGACCATTAAACACAGAAATAGATGATGTTCTTCTGACGTAAACAACTACAGTTTTATTGATCTTTATTAAAAAACTATTCATTCAGGACCATTGCCAAAAAGATATTAAAATACGCTTGTAATAATAGGTGGCGGGTACATAAGCGAAGATGTGTAAATGAGGATCAGTAAAGTTATAGCAAATTCAATATTCCACGTTATTCTTTATGACATAAGAATGATATATCTTTTTGAATTATCTAAATCGGACCATTACTTACGAAGATATTAAGTGATAAACATTATGCCGTTCCTGCTGGTAAAATCAATGTAAGCGGGTGCGTGTGACGTCACTGAGACGGTCCGAGCGCAGCCGGCCCTCTTACTTCACCATTCGATAACTGGCGGCGACCGTATTACGTATTATGTCGCTTTCTGGTTTGTCTGGCGAAAAATCCAACAAAATTCTAACCGGTAGTCTGCGATGACGTTAGAATAGACAAATTACGATCGCCTGTGGCTCTGTGACCATCACTACATGGTATAAAACAAAGCCGCTTCCCGCTGTCTGTCTGTCCCTATATATGCTTAGATATTTAAAACTACGCAACGGATTTTGATGCGGTTTTTCTTAATAGATAGAGTGATTCAAGAGGAAGGTTTATATGTATAATACATGTATAATATAGTAGAGAAACACTGATCATTTTAGAGGTTAGGGTATATTGGTTCAACGTATTAGAATTACTGAGCCGGGTCAGCTAGTAAATAATAAAACAAATCAATCACTTGATATTGGCAAAATTGTCATCGTGTAAAAAGTCAGGTTTCTTCGTTAGTCATTTCATGAAGTCAACACGGACATAGTGAGAAGACTCAAACGAACCAAGCCGTTTGAGTTAGGTAGGTAGGTTAGGTAGTGTAACAGTGATAGAAAGTGAAAATGACAAAACAATATATTCATAAAGAACACATTAACAAAGTGTCTCCCCTTAACTAGAGACAATAATAAAAGTGCTATTGGACACATTCTTAGGTATAGTTTACGTTATAAAAATAAGTCATAGTTAAATTACTCATTGGCCTACTTGGCTAGATTGTAATTCGTTTTATTGCATGTTTTATTCAGTAATCTTAGCGGAAAATGAATATATTATGACTTTATAGCATGGACAATTGAATTATAAGTGTATTATGGTGAAATGTGATTTGAACGACGAGGAATCCCGAGAAAGTTCTAGACGACTATTCCGCAAGACGTTAAGAATAGACCATGACCATCGACTAAGACTTTACTGTCAACTCAGCTCACTCAGCTCAACGAAGTGCGAACCGAGAACACGAGCGGCAACGAGCGGACCGCGGATGAAACTCACCCTGATGAAGATTCTATAGATAAATCGAAACAGTATCGGTGCCTCCATCGACAAAATAAAACGCGAGTAAAACCCGTGTTTATCAAAATGATGTCATTATAGGAAGAAAATAAGAAGAAGAAGACATGCTGTTCATGCACATAACTTATCCAATCATAGTTCAATCATGTTATCCCTACGCTTTCTTCTGACCCAAAAAACACATTAAGTGAACATTTTGATTGCCAAAAACGCTTGAAAATCATCGTTATTTTAATCCTTATCCTTAAGGTAGGTGTGCACTGGCCACACCCCCGCCCCGACACTCCCATCGCTAATGAGTCCAGCCTTATGCGGCTTTAATGCCATTTGCATCAAGCAGACTTTAAGGATGTTATCTATGTTGTTAAGGTAAGAATGTTAAGGTTAAGGTAAGAATGGTATCTAGACCATTTAAATGGGTTAGAATAGAGCAGTTGTCCGGGAAGTTGAATGCAAGATTTCTTTAAATGAAATTTAACCAATGTAGTGTCTATAGTAAATACATATTGGTGAATAATGCACACAACATCTAGCCCCAAACTAAGCATAGCTTGCACGATGAAAACCAAATAACTAAATAAATAAATATAAGTGAACAATGCACACAACACCATCTAGCCCCAAACTAAGCATAGCTTGTACTATGGTGACTAGATGGCTGATAGAATACTTATATATTTTTAATTACATACATAAGATACTTTTTAACACCTAGACACAGAACAAACTATGTTGGTCACACAAATGTGTGTCCTGGGAGGGAATCGACCCTCAACCTACAGCGCAGAAGGCAGAGCAACTACCAACTGAGTTGACAGGCCAGTCACTGATAGAATACTTATATATTTTGTCCTGGAAGGGAATCCCAAAACCTACATTACATCGCAGAAGCCAGAGCTACGGCTAGCCATATTAGCCAGAGAAACCAGTAAAATTAACATCAAAACAGCATCTGTCTGTTAAATTCTGATTGTAAATCTGAACGGAGCGTTTTCTTCATTATAGCAAAGTTTACTGACGGATGCTACTTACGTATGTTTGTATATACTTAATAATATTTTGAATCTTAGACATGATAAAAATGTGAAAGGGTTAAAGATCTGTTATCAGCTTATCGGATACTTATGCAATCTACGTTTAACAGAAGAAAGAACTGCACAAAATCAATTTCCTACTAATGTTAGTTCAAGTAGGTATCTAGATAAAAAAAATCTAGAATCTTATCTTTATATATATAAATCTTCTGTGCTTGTGTTTGTAATAAAACTCTGCCAAAACAGCTGGACCAATTTTGATAAAATTTTGTGTGTGTGTTCAAGTGGATTCAATGGTTTAGATTTACAATTACTTAAATGTTTTTTTTTTTTAAAACGTGCGGACGAAGTCGTGAACGGCACAACGGGAGCTAGTATAATATAATAATCTTAATTTAATAAGTATTTTATGGAGCAAAGTGTACGCTTCGATAACAAGGTCCCAAGCGACGTGATATATTTGTCGATTGCCGAATTAAAAAACGTAATATAACAGAAACTGTCTATTAAAGCATATAAAAATATCGGATTATTTAGATGAAAAAAAGTTTGGGATGAATCTGCTCCAACTCGGCATCCGTAACAAAATATGCAAGGATCAAACAAAAAAGTGTTAAGACCTGACGAGTTTCTTGCCGGATTCTACTTGACAAACGGCATCAAGGTTCACTAGCATGTAAAAAGACGATTCAAAGTGGTCCTTGTGATTTTATTTAAGAATGTTTTGACTTTGAATTGACTTGATTATATTAGAGGTTACATCCATATCCATAGAAACCTTTTTGTCATTTTTTGACAAAAAGGTTTTGATTTATTATATTTTGTTTTTTTAGTAGATTAGATTAAGTACAGGTGGTAATAGTTTTTTGTACACCGCCGACTTTTTGGTTTATCCTGTCCATCAGAAGGTTGCCTGGAAGAAATCAATTTTAACGATAAGGCCGCCCATTGTATAACTGTATTACTAATCATAATTTTTTGTGTGTGTACAATAAAGTGTTTCTATCTATCTATCTTTTTTAAAAACAATGGAGAAACATAATTAAGCTCTGTCCACATCAGCGGAAAGTTTACAGCCAGGGGTGCTAAACCGTCGCACGGTAAGCGATCCCAAGATGACCCGCTTTACGATCGCTCCCGATTACTTCCCCGTACACCCCGCACACCCCTCCGAGACCCCTATCCCGTAGTCGAGTAAACTTTATTGTCACCTGAGTAAGGCAGTTCCAAACGAGCGCTTTTACGGCTCCTTGAGGTTTTAAAATGCAGAAAATAAAAGCCAGGTCACTAGCAGTTTTAGAGCATTAATTTTATTTCGTTTGCTTTTAGCTTTAAATAAAAGCAAACTAAAGATCTCTAGTGATCTTAAGTGTCTACTCAGTCTGAAGATAACAGTCGAGATCATGTTATTTTTTTTATAGCTCTGTGTACTTAACATTTATTTTACTAATTAAAAATGTACAAAATGTTACAAAAATGTACAGAATTATATAAAATACATGTGAAACAGTTGAGCTATCTAAGGACCGTTTAAAACGATCTGTAGATAGCTCAACTGATCCACATAACTGCCTGAGGACAGCGTCCTCAAGACACTGACGGCATTGCCACTTTGAATAACAATGCTCATACGCTGGGCCAGATAGGAGCCAGCTCTTGGGTCAGGCGATATTTCTACCAGACGCCGTGAAATAATTTTGAAAACGCGATGGGCTCCTGTTCTACACAGGCCTAGGTTCTCGACTTCAAAAAGCTTTTGATGACCTCCGTAGCGCAGAAGGCGAAGGCCCGCCTGAGACGAAGATGGTTGCGGTTTCAATTCCCGCCAAGGGAGAAATGTTTGTATGATCCGCGAATATTTGTCTCGAGTCTGGGTGATTTTTACCATATCATAGATTCGTATTTACTAAAATGAAAGTTTTGCTAATTTTGGGGCTATATGATGCTGTGTGAAATGTCTATCATTTATGTATTTATATCTACTAAACCAAGATAACGGAAATCGGGACAGACTGGTAGAAATACACCATACCATACCATATTGGTAAAAGGAGAATGTCGAGAGACCACCGAAATCCCAAAACAGATGTTATTCCAAAGAATAACAGGACCAAAGTCCTGCTTATCTTCAGACCAACATTCTCTAATCTCCCTGGCCTTTTCTTCTGTAATTGCATCTTCTTCGAGAATAACAATGTCGTCGGCAAATACCATACACCAGTGCCTCCTCCTATGTCCGATGTCAGAGCATCCATTATCATAGCATAGGTATATATTTGTATAATCTTTTCACTCATTGCTTCCCTACAAGTCAAAGTCTGTCAAAGGAGTTATGACTTTGATCAACTCTGGTAATGGATAAAATGAATTGGAAATCAATCACTTATGTCTTTACTACAGTCTGCTCAAAGCAGTAGATGGACACAAGGTTTAAAGCATAACCCACACCTGCGCGACCAAAACGACTGCGAAGCGGGAGCGTAAGCCGCGCGGCGGTCGCTACCCATACCTTATCTATAGCGCTTTGCACACCTACGCGACCACGTTGCACGTTGCGTCGCAGACGTTCCCGCATCGCGTCCCGCCTCCCGCGTCACTGACGCGCAGGTTTGGCCGAACCTTAAAGGTTCTTATAAAAAACAATATATTGGGCTTACAATGACTACAAAACTCTTATCAAAACTGAATTACACCCTTGAGTCTAATAACATTTAAAATATAAAGAAAGCCTAAACCCTTTAAAGATTTGATTTCACGATAAACGCCCTTAAATTGCGAAAATATAAAACAGTAGTTGATTTAATGTTAGGGTCGTTGGTCAGTTGGGGAACATTGTTTAAATAAGTTTAAAGTTAGGGTTGAGCACCCCTATCTTGACCGCTATTTAGATAACGGTAATCTCAGACATTGATGCTCTTGGCGTAGGGAATCGAGGAATGCTAGTTCGATTCGCGCTGCGGTGCTTTTAAGACGTCGAAAATATATACTTCATGGTCTGAATGTTGTTCTTTTGGTTGAGGTTTTCTCTAAGGAGTTTAATATTCTATTAATAATATTAATGGTTTTTTTGTGATTGTTTCGATGTTTGTTTTTCGCTTAATTACACCGTAACGACTGAACCGATTTAGATCGTATTCGTATAGATATAGATTTGAACCTGCAATAACACGTAGACACGTAGACACGCTGTATACGTCCATATACAGGCTGGTAAACAAAATTGCGTAAAATATCATAGAATCAATGGTGCAACTGACGTCGTCTAAAAGGATGAGAGTTCCAAAAAAACACGTACCACGCTAGAAGCTAGTTTTTAACCGACTTCAAAAAAAGGAAGAGGTTCTCAATACGGCTGTATTTTTGTTACTTCATAACTCCGTCATTTAAGAACCGATTTGAAAAAATATTTTTTATGTGAAAAGATATAATTTCCGATTCGTCCTTTATAAATTTCTTTAAAATCGGTTCAGTAGTTTAGAGTTAAAATCTAAATAGCTGAAAGAAATATGTCAAGTAATCAAAATTTCATCACGCATAATTTTTTATAGAGTAGTCCTAATTTGATTCTTTTTTATACAAAATCGGTTTTCTTTTTAGTTTTTAAAGCGTAATTATTACCTAAATAAATATTTTTCAATAATGTTCCAAAGAATACCGGTTTTATTCGATGTATTTGAACAAAGAAACAGGCACTCTATTTCTATTTTAAACTATTAACATTGAATAAAAGTATAAGTACATTTACTGCAACTACCTATCAATTCTGCATTACCAGGACAAGGAGGTACTTATCCATTCAACTCTAAAGCTAATGGGGGTGGCAGACTTCATAAAAACTATTAGAAAAGTCTTCATTTCTATTCGACAGTGAGAATCTGTATTCAGTCGAGTTAATGCTAGAGTTTGGAAATTTTCTAGATATTTTCTAGGTTAGATATCTTAGTTGTTAATGTACATTTCACACAGCATCATCTAGCCCCAAAGTAAGCAGAGCTTGTGTTATGGGTACCACTTGACTGATATACTACATACATTCTTATTTGTTTTTGTAAATACAATTAATATCTATATATTAATACGTGAAGCAAAAACTTTGTACCCCTTTTTACGAAAATTGCGCGGACGGAGGAGTATGAAATTACGCACACTTATAGTTTTTATAGAGAAGAAGAGAGGAGTGCAGAATTCTATTTTTTTTTTTAATTATGCATAAAAGATATATTAATTATTAATTAATAATTAATTATGGTCGAATTTCGACCATTGGGCGACACACATAGAAACACTCGAACCCGTGACGAATACTTGCAGTTCATACAAACATTTGCTCCGCGGCGAGAATCGAACCCACAACCTTTTGCGTCTCTTTTGTTTCTTTTCCGGGCCTTGTCTCACTGCGCCACCTTTAATTACCTTATTAAAATACTACTGACGCATGAGACAGTGACCAATTCTGGCAATGGAGTTATTAGACCGAAAGCCTGCGTCATGGCTTAACAAATTTTTAAAAAGCCGGGACCAACAGCTTAGAGAGTTCTCCGAAGTACAAAAGCGTACATAAACGAAGACAGCATTCAATTGAGGTATATTTAAAAATATACTTACGTATAATAAGATCTCTTTTAATATGGATCATGTAAATAAAACGCATTTCGTTAAAAAAAAAACTACCCTTACCAAACGCAGAGCATTTCCGTGTCATGCCCAATTTTTATGACGAACCTCCCTTCATTTTAGAAGTGACCATCTTAAGTGTCCTACGTGTCGCGACACCCCGCACACCTGGGAATCGAACCCGCAGTTCTGCACTAACGCCTTGACCCTCTGACTAAACTACATTGTCGTCTCTCTCGATAAAACACCTAAACATGAACAAAATAAAGTCTAAATTTGAAGTCTTGCTACGTGAAAGAGCGGTCAGTGATGATTGGTTACTCTCGCGACTAAAAGGACGTATCATTTAAAGCCTTACAAACTAAAATAAACCTTAAAATAGGGAAAAAGAATACAGAGTTGAATGCTCTCGGCTGTGTAAAAAGAAATTCCTTGTAAATTGAAAAAGAAGAAACGCAAAGGCGAGTAGGAATCGAATCCGAGTGGAGTCGTAAAAACGCAGCTAGTGCGCAACCGTGTCGCATAGTTATCGTTAATGTGTTCCGGGCAAATTGAGTTGTGCCCGGGATAGGAAAATTAGACGTCCCCGGGGGTTTTTGGAAGCAAGGCCCAAGGACAGGACTTGAGTGGTGATGGATCTGATTAGACGAAGCCAAATGGGTGGGCTACAAATTGGACGATGTCGTCTGATTGTTAGAATTGCTTACATGTAGCAAAGATTGTTTAAGAGAGTTTAGGGTGCTAAGATATTTGGAAAGTATACGAATTTACAGCTTAAGACGATGCCCTGAGCAAATTAACTTTTGTACGGAAAAAAACAGTCTTTTTTTACAGCTATTTATTGGTTACCTGCTCGGTAATTGAAGAATAAAAGATTTCTAACTAATATTATAAATTCGAAAGTAACTCTGTCTGTCTATCAGTTTGTTACGTTTTCACGCCAAAACCGCTGAACCGATTTTGATGAATTTTGGTATCGAGATATATGGGACTTTGGAGAAGGACATAGGCTACTTTTTATGTAAGTACCACGCGTGCGAAGCCGTGGGCAACATTTCGTATGGTATATATTTTCAATATTTTGCCTCCTACGTCAAATTGTTTTTAAAGTTTAGTTTTATAATTCATTAAATAATGTCTAAACTATTCAATAATCATACAACTCCTTAAGTTCTTAACTGTTTTAATGCTACAAAAGCACGATGTTGAAACTGCCTTCAAACGCTGATAAAGGTGAACTGACATTTAGAGTTAATTAGGAATTACACTTTTCCACACACTACACACAAACACTAACACATATGAGTTTCCCTCTGTGATAACCAGACTCTTAAGAGACTAGGAGGAACAAGGAAGCACACACAACACGCAAACATACACATACACACACAGCATTGGCATTATAACGTGATAATTTTAATTTTATTGTAACCCGCTCCATTTAAACACTGCAGAAAATCAGCGCTGTACCTAGGTGCAGCTTTCTGCTGAATTTATCCCCTTTGCCCTGTGTAGTTTTAGTTTGTATAATAAGGTATTTTTAATTTTAATTTTTGTTTTATTTTTAAGTTCATGTGGCAATAAAGGATTTTTTATTTATTTATTTTATTTTTAAAAAGTTGACGTAGTTTTAACTTGGAGCTTACTATAGTATTCTTTATGTTCTTTTTATAATATATAATGTTTATATGAACGCATTGGGTAATGTAACCTGTAATGTTTTATATTGGAAATAAACTAAAAATGAATTTGAATTTGAAACTAATAGGCGAAATGTAAGCTAATTAAAACATTGCCCGTTAAGTTTTTTTCAGAATTTCTTACATAAATGTTTTATGAAAAAAAAAAAACGAAATTTGAGCGCCGTGAATAAGCGACAAGATCATTTGTTCAAGGAGTCGCCTTAAAACAAAATGATTAAAAACCAAAAGACAGTAAAGTTACAATTTCAGAGTTAAAATATAAATGTTGAGTGTCCGTACTTCTCTAACACCTCATTATCACAACCCGCTTCGCTACACATCAATTCATCCCCAAACCCTAAAGATTAACCTACAACCCTTTGTGCTACTGTCACATTGTCATCAAAGATCACACCTCACCCATTAACCCTATAAACCGAGGGTTCAATTTTAATCTCATGCTTCTTTCAACTCTTACCCAAGTATTGTATCTATTGATTTGGTATTTACTCCCTTTTCATTTTACCTATTAGTTTCTTTCACCATGGGAATTTCGTATTTTCTTGTTGAATGGCTACAGGTCCAAACACTGCGGTTACCAGCGATTGATCTAACGGTTCCATAGCTTTTATACTGTCTACTTCTTTATTCTGTGCCCTCGCTTTACCTACTACTGGTTCTTTGCCTTCGATGAGAACTTCCTTATTGTGTTTGGGTTTATGAGGTGTAAATTCATTGTTGTTTGGATCGTTTGTTAGTGCAATAAGGGATTAATTTGCTTGAATGAAACCTGTGCTTTAGATTAGTAACAAATATACATAGTTATATCTGCAATTTATTTTTGTTTTTAAACAGGCAGATTGTTGTTAAACTTTTAGAAACACCTACCTATTATCAAACCTACATAATAAATTATATAAGTACTTACCTACCAATTTAAGTTAGATAGTACTACAGATTGTTGTAAACTTTTAGAAACTCATTAATATATCAAGTACCCATAATAGAAATAATAAAGAAACCTATCTAACCTAATTCTAAATACCTATTATTATGTGTACATGTGTAACTTAAGTTATTATTATTATTATTATATTTTTCCTCTTTTGTTTATGTTACAATTCAAGGTCCACAGAATAGAGGGGACTCTTTTAACACAGGTGTTAACTTAAAAGAAGATATCCCAATCCTACCATTTATGTATATGTAACTAAATTAAAAAGATTTTTGTTTTGATTTGATTTTAGTTTGTTTTTAGTGTTATTTTGTTTATAGTCATACGGTCTTACTTATAAACGCTTAAGATTCTGTCACTATCTTCTTCTTCTTTTCTTCCTATAATGACATCTGTCTTAATGACAACTTTGCCAGTGTCAAGTTATTATATTGTTCTAGTATAGTCACAAAGTCGTAGTCGCAGAATGGCCGTCTTTCTAAAAACTTTCTCGGGATTCCTTTTCGATCAAATCACATTGCAACATCACTTAAAATTAAATTGTCTTCACGTGTGCTTAGAAGTCACAGTTTAATAATTAAAATTCCGCCAAGATTACTCAAAACAAACAATTACACGAGAAAATATAATCAATTTAGAAGTGCTATGTTACTTCATAAAATGACAATTGAAAAATCCCTGTCACTTACAAAAAGGGATGGCACTGTTATAAACTGTCATTCACTTTTGACAGATACGGTTGAGATACGATTTTAAGTAAAGAGTTTTATGTTTTCTACTTATGTAGGTTTTTCTACTTAAACGGGAATTATTCTAAAATAAAATAACAGTAGCCATTTCATTCTAGACCGAATACAAGATACCGTGTGACCAAGACATCAAATTATCAGTTCAAACATTGAAATCTCTATAAGTGTCAACCTTTGAATATAGCCCCCTACTGTGTATCAAATATGACACATTGCATTGTCATTTCAAGTGGTTACGTTGCTAAATGAGTACCAGATCTTAAGCTTTCAATGGGGATATTATAGGTTATTATATTTTATATCTTTAAATTTCAAAACGAACACTTGAAAGTTGGTTAAAGAGTTGCTTTGTTACAGTTTCCTTTTTAAACCCAGCTGAAATTACAATGGGTATTAAAAAAATGTATATCTATTTTAACGCTTCCAAAGTTTGTCATAACTGTGAACCAGTGTTTTATGAGTTTTTAAAATTAGTATGGTCAGTTCTAATCGTTATAATAAAGTAGTAATAATTAGTATTATCCTAATGGTAGGACTCCGACATTAATGGGTCTTAGAGGTTAGAGGCCAGTGCCTGATATTCTTCGTCGAAGCAGAAGTGTGTTTATTTTTTAGTAGTGTGTACACTGTGTTTATGTTTGAAGGGAACTAGAGCTAGTGAAATTACTGTGCGAATAGATAAAAAAATTGTTATCTAGAACCGGCGATGTGCGTGTAATACCTCCAGTAGGGCGATTGCGCTGTTTGTTAACGGATTGGTTTTGGCAAAGGTTTGGATATGGCTAATCTGAGTGTCAAAATGGTACCGCGATATTCTTCCTGAACGATTAAATAATTGATTTTACCAATTGAACAAATTTATATATAGAACTACCTAGTATTACTCTATGCACAGATTACTAGGAAGTACTAAATTAAAAACGTTCCTTCGTTCGATCAAATAATCCAAATTAGAGCTAATTCGTTTCTCTTATAGCGATTAGCGCGGTATGAAATATGTCAAAAATAATGTTTTGACTTTGGATAAGCTGTGGTTCAGACGTTTAAAATTAGCGCGGTCGGCTCCCTGGTATCCCAAACGTCATAGATTACGGAAACATACCAACAGAGGGCGTATGCGTGTCATTTGGCTGAGTTGTATAAAAATGAAAAAACGAAATACAATTCTGCATATTTTTGTCTTTTTTTGCTGTATAAATATAGTAAAATAGAGGTATTTTAATAAGCCATTTTAGATATCTCTATCTAATCTCGCCTACATCTCAATCTAATATCACACGTAATATCAATAATAAGCCGTAATAAGCCGATGACATTTTCATTTCCGATGTCAAATATTGAATGGAGCACATCGATGGAGTCACCCCTCTATTGTATTCATTTCATTCCCTTCGTTTGTATGATGTAGCATCATTAGAGCGTTTAATGCCGTTAATTTACTGAGAGGAAAGAATTCGGTTAATATTATACATAAAAAAAACAAGTGCAATATATGTGACTGAGTGGTACCCACGGGATATCAAACGTAAGAGAGGTAAGAGATAGGTATCTTATTATTATAATTGCGATTTATGTTGTTTCGACGATTGTAAATTAATAAATAATGCAGGACATTTAACAAAACGTCATCTAGCCACAAAGTAAGCCGAGTTTGTGTTATGGGTACCACATGACTGATATATTACTTATATACTTTTTTTTTGTAAATAATTAAATAAATATTGCTGGACAATGCACACAACAGCATCTTAGTCCCAAACTAAGCATAGCTTGTATTATGGGGACTAGATGACTGATAGAATTACTTATATATTTTTAAATACATACTTATGATACTTTATAACACCCAGACACAGAACAAACACCTATGTACTTCACACAAATGTTTATCCTGGGAGGGAATCGAACCCTCAACCTACAGTGTAAAAGGTAGAGCTACTACGACCTCTGTGGCGCAGTGGGCTAAGGTCCGGCTGAGACGCAGAAGGTTGCAGGTTCGATATTGTGTGAAATGTCCGGCATTATTATTATTATTATTGCTACCAACTGAGCTGACAGGCCAGTCAAATACATACATATTATACATAATAATAATAATAATATAAAGCGTATAAAAAAATACCCAGACCCGAGATAAATACTTGCAAGTCATACAAACATTTGATTTTTTCTGCCTAAGTAACACAGTAACGGCTGAACCGATTCGGATGAAGTTTGATATAGTGGTATGCTCTAACCTGGTAATGCATATAAGTTACTTTTTATGTCGATGACACGCGTGTGAAGCCGCGGGCTGAAGCTAGAAATCAATAAATTACTTTGACAGTTGAGCTATCTAAGGATTACTCAATAAGATCTATAGATAGCTCAACTGATCCAGATCATCCAGAAGTTTAGTTTAGTCTAGTTTTAGTCTTCATAGTTTCTTACGTATGTTTTGATTTTACGGAATTCCTTAAACGTTTGATTGTACAAGTGGGAACCAACCCTTAGAGGTGCCCAGTTCGCATCATCACGTAAACCTAATGCTCAAAGAGTTGATTCTCAAAGATATTCACACCCGAAGGGTCGCGAGTTTCTTTTAAAAGCGGACATTCGACCCCCTGGACCCCTTGGAATTTAGTCAACCGGCTACACCCCTGGGACTATATCTACGGTCACTGGAAACTCGAATAAATGCTCATACTTTAGCGGAAATGTTAACGAAAAGTATGAAAACGAACAGTTTATTCGAGGCACTGTAAAAAGAGGATAGGAGAATCGCGAAACTTGATAAAATGTAATATGACTGATTGATGACATGACTAAATAATATAATAAAAAAGTATACCTACATGATAGGTATACTTTTTTTTGTAAATGGATATTATACATAGAAACATTAAACAACAGACCCGAAACAAATACTTGCAGATCATACAATTTTTTTTAAAATTTTGTATTTAAACTCCTCCCTGGACAGATTTTTTGAAATTTTTATGTGTTCAAGTGGATTCGAGAATGGTTGAGATTTACATATGTCTTTTTTTTCTTTTTGAAACGCGTGGACGAAGTGGCGAACGGGACAGCTACTATTGGTATATGGTATGGTATATGGTATATTATATACATATATATATACCAATAGTAGCCGTCCCGTATTATATACATATATATATATATATATATATATATATACCAATAGTAGTTGCCCCGTTCGCCACTTCGTCCGCGCGTATCAAAAAGAAAAAAAAACAAATGTAAATCTAAACCATTCGAATTCGAATTAGAATCGAATCCACTTGAACACACACAATTAAACACAATTACACAATTTAATTTGTTTTACCAGTTGATGTCTCTATAGAAATCTAAACGGTCAGTTTCCTCTCTCATAGAAAACAATTACGAATGCTACTTACTAACGGATGTTAATCTTAATCACGCCATGCTAACGCGTCGCGTCGATACTGCAATGATAGCGTGTTCAAGTCGAGGTCACGGAGTGGCCGTGTCAAAGGTCTAGGATCGGAACGGTTTTGATACTTGGCTGTACATTGGATTTACAGAAAATGAATTTTCCTAAACTAATATTTTAAAGAGTAGGTAAATATTAGATTGCTTGTGTTTGTCTGTAATGGATTAACGCAAAAACCAATTAAACGATATTTTATATTCATTTAATAAGTTACACTATAAACAATACCTAGGTACAGCCTAGGCTGTATATAAAAAAAAATGCCTATAGTCCTTTCATATATCAATTAAATACTCATAACTTTAACTTATCACTTTAACTTATAAGGCCTGCCTGAGGCGCAAAAGGTTGCGGGTTCGATTCACGCCGCGAAAAAAATGTTTGTATGATCTGTAAGTGTTTGTCTCGGGTGTTTTTCAATCTCTAATATGTATTTACAAAAGAAAAATACTTTCAAGTTAAAGTCATGTGGTACCCATAAGCCAATAACACAAGCTCTGCTTGATCGGCATTATTTATTTTATTTTACTTATGGAAACACTTAACTTATTGAGAATTGAGATAGCCATGATATTATAGAAAGATAGATAGAAAGGCTTCTACACGCAAATTTACAAGACAATAACTTTACAGTAAAAAACAATACAAAGGGACTTATAGTCTTCGAACAAATCCCATGATTTGAATGGATGATTTGGTTGGTAGGTACTTTACAAAACGGATATAACGATACTATAAAGGATTCTTTTTTGGACTACGTCAGTAGGTACGTAAACAAGCACTTGGAATTCCGAAACTTAAAAGCGGTAAAAAATATGAAAAAATGCAAGTATCAAAACACCTCCATCCCATTACAGAAATAATCACAAGGGCAGTCTCGGGACCAAGATGAGACTAATATGACTCGGCGAATTTCCGCACGATAAGCTTCACCCTATGCACCGTATTGTTACGATGTAAGAGCTAGAATCGCATGACAGGATTGCGAGAAAAAGATGCTATTACACGAGGTGACAAGTATTTTTAAAATGAAGTTAAAGAGCTACTTGGCGATTCAGTCAGTTGCAGGCGAACCCCTTTCGAAGGAAATTGTTAAAATTACATTATGTGTGACTTTGAACCGTTTAAAAACTAAAGTATATTTAGACTCTATGTTAGGTATGGGTACAGTCAGCTGCATTGGAATGTAAACATTTAAAAAAATATACATATGTACGTAACTTAAAGTTACACATATTTTTGTGAATTTATGCGATAAACTGTGTATATAAATAAATAAATATTGGTGGACGTTTCAGACATCACCATCTAGCCCCAACTAAGCATAGCTTGTACTATGAGAGCTAGATGACTCGTAGAACACTTATACGAGTCTTGGAGATGCTGCCCTCTGGCAGTGAATTGGCTATCAGTTGAGTATCTAAAGATTGTTTTAAACGGTCCTTAGATAGCTCAACTGTTTGATACATTATAACACCTAGGCACAGAACAAACATCTATGTTCATCAGACAAATGTTTGTCCTGTGAGGGATTCAAATCCCCAACCGGATTTGAGATTTTTCTCAATGAGTTGAAAGGCCAGTAAAACGCGACTACGCTGGTCGTGCGTTTAAACAATTATAAGAGGTTTTGTATATACCTATAGCAAGGTTAAGGTTCATTTTTGTCTTTTGAAATAATAAAATACCTATAGTTTGATTCAGTCCAAGTCCCAATGCACAGTGGGCATACTCGAATTCCTAGACAAAAATAAATAAAGCTGGACCCCCGGTCCCTGGTGGGCCGAACGATTTGTGCGCTGTCCAAATTGCGCTCTTTAGGCAGCCTTTAATAATCACGTCATAACCAATTTTCCTGCACGTATGTGGAATACTAATGTAGGTGTTGATTGAATGCACTGGACGGACACTCCCATTGTACTATAGTTTATGGTGTCATGTTTAGTGGTGTTTAGATTGTCATCTGTCAATTTTAACGTGGATACTGAAATTTGATGGAATATTTTACAGTTAATTGTTCTGTGGCAGTAAATTTTTGAGATTAAAAACTAACAATCAATATCATTATTTTGAATGGTCTGTACTAATAATTACAAACTTCAAAGCACAACATATTATTTTCCCCAAAACAAAATAGGTAGGTAAGTAAGCTATTCAAGATTATTAGACAAAGAAAAATAGCGCAATAGATGTTATCATTCCAGCACAGTGGCGCCCTCTTACGGACAAAAAATGACCAATATGCTAGACGCGTCGATACGCGTATGACTAATGGTCGGCTGTCAGTGAGCAAATCGCGTCCAAAATTGCTGTGAAACTGGAAAAATTATTTCATTCATAGCTCGGCTTTAGCAAAGGGATTTAGACCACGGATTTCTGATGAATAAAATGGTGATTTAGGGATTTGCCGGCCCCATGTGAGGTTTATGGAAATATTGGACAAATGTTTGTGTTTATCTGGTTGGTTCTGGTTGAGAAATGCGGTCAATTTGTTGGGTAATGCAAGGAGTTTTTCTCGGACCGTTTTTATAAAAACATATATAGTTTATAGTCAAAACGTTGTAAAATTTGAAAACATTTTCCGATTTGAAAATGGTCTCTTTTTTGCAGGTAAACAGTTTAGTAATTTAAATTTTATACCAACCGTCGTGTCTTAGAACCTTAAAAGTTAAAAGACATGTGCACGAAAGGAGCATCTGAGACTTTAATCCTATCATCACACTGGTCCGAAAACTAGGCACGATAATAAGATGAAGATCTATTATCTAGTTCATATACCAGCCATTACGATCGAGTTTTTCATCAATAATTACGCAAAACAAAGAATTTTGTGAACCTTTGAAAAATCACCATAATCCCAAACTAACTCGTACCATTCAAGAAAATTGCACCGTGCCCAAACTACAGACAGAATTAGCAATACAAAGACATGCATTCGCAGCCAATTGAAAGGCGAATGGCGGGAAATAATAGTTATTTGCAATAATCGACTAAGGGACGGGTGATTGCGCCCGGGGCCTCGTATTTTTGTCTAGCTATTTCTTATTTCGGGACACTGTGTTGTGATTGGGGGTTTTATTTTTGTTGAAATTGCAGCAAAGTGTTGAAACTCCTAGATAATGTGAGAATTTCTATTCCGCCAAACTTACTTGTTTTCTTTAAATGTTATTAAAAACTAGCTGTCCTGTTCGCGACTTCGTTCATGCGTTTTAAGTAGACAAATTCATTTAAAAAAAACTAATTGTAAATCTAAACCATTCTCGAATCCGCTTGAATACACACTAAAAATTTGTATCAAAATCGGTCCGGCTGTTTAGGAGTTTAATTACAAACACACGCACAGAAGATTTATATATAAAGATGTTAAATATTTGTTTACGGGATAACTTAGGTTGTTTTATTTCTTTAGAGAGCACTAGTGGTCTAGCGGTAGTGGCCCTAATTCCGATTCTAAAGTCCTGGGTTCAAATCGATCTAGGAAAACATCATTAGAAAACCGGCATGTCGCAGAGGCCTATAAAGTTCGAAGACATATTCCAAGTGCACGAATGGCATCTCTGGGTCACCGCACTTGAATTCTGTCACCACACTGGTTGGTTTGAAATAACTAGTGGCGCTATAAGAAGATATTATTTAGACTGATTGTCATAGAGGTTTGAACGCAGATTACAAAAAACATTCCCTTAAACATGACAGGTATTTTGTTGTTTCCTCAATTAAGTATTTTTATAATTATTATTATCATTAAACGAAAGGATAAATTCAAAAGAAATAATTTCTTTTTGAGGTTGCATGTGTGGATAGTGTGCGCTTACCTTTTATTAACGCTTTGCATGGCTTTTCAACTGCGGGCGGGAGGGAGGTGCGTGCATCTGCATCGTGTCTAACTCATATAATAATAGAATAGTATTAGATATTTGCCCATCCGTTTAATGTTTTGTAATGGATTTTCGCCTGAATTTTTTTTTATATCACAATATCCTGCAATAATGCTGAATTGTTAAAACCCCGTGTCCAAATTTAACTCCGGTATGTACCTATATTCATGTCAAAGTAACCTAATAAAACTACTGACAGGAGTCAATACCTAATCAAAACTACCCCCTTACTGGTGGCAAATCAACCCTATAAGAAGGTATTAGGCAGGGGTGCACAAAAGTCGCTGATGAGGTAAAGGGGAATGTAATGCATCATTTTCGGGACACTTGCCCGGTTAATCGAGACCGAAACCCCTGATTCGAGGTCTCACAATTCGGTGGTAGAAAGCGAAAATAGTGGTCCTTCATTCTCTATTTTATATCTTAACTGCTATCCGCGTTGTTTTTTTTTTTGGTCTGATATACACAAACTGGTTTAATATAATTGTATAATGTATTGGTGTATGACTTGTTTTTTTTTAATGGGACTTTAATCATATTTTTTTATTTTATTTATATTATACAGATGGTCGTGACGTCTCGTGGTCACTCCTCTGGCATCTAATGAAAACAAAGTGGGCACTCAGGTGTCCATCCAGCACGATGCTGAGTGGAGGGTGGGATATTGACCCTAGATCCGGCTCCGCACAAATATTGTTTATCTAATGTAGAACTAATTCAGTCTTAGGTTATTTTGTATGTAAAAGTTTTTAGGATAAATAAAAATATTTGCTTTCTTTTATTCGTTCTTTTTGTTACGTAGGGATATTAAAAGTAGTCTATTGTGAATACAAGTCCACAAATCAATACCAAGTTTTATGCTTCAACGATTATTGCGTGAGTAATAAATATCCAAACATCCACACAAACATTCAAGTTTATAAGTAACTAGCAACGCGCCCCGGCTTAGCATGGGTGAATTATATATCTAAACCATCCTCATGAATGACTCCGTCCATATGTGGAAACGGTATAAAAATCTGTTTGGAAGTTTTTGTGTTTATTGTGTTCAGACAGACAGAGTTTGTTTTATAATATGTACTGATATTAATAAGGAACAAAAAATTTGACATTTACCAAACTTTTTTTTGACAGACTTTCTATGACGTTTCCATGTGTTTAAATTTTTGACTATTCCGTAATACTGACACCATTAAGGGTTATCGAGCGGGCTTGAATCGGAGGACAGAGTAATGGGAAATAATCGAGTGACCGAAAGTGATCGATCTTAGCTTGGTATGTTCATGGAATTCGGATCACATAGTTCATCAGTTTCATCTTAAGAGCAGTTGTATTTGAATTTCATTCCAATTGTTATTTCTTTGGCAATTTGACATACCCAATAGGCCAGTGTGTCTTTAAGAATGGACGTTCTCAGAGAGTGTCTGTCTTGTCTATCATGTCGGAAAAAATGTGTAGGTAAAGGTTATTACAGAATATAATCACATGACACTAGCAAAATTAACAAGACAGATGCCATTATAGAAAGAAAAGAAGAAGAAGAAGAAGATGTGTTGATTATTACTGTTGTCACAAACATACATTCGTAAGTTATAAGAAATTAAAAAAAACTTTAAACTGCAAGTTAAAATAACTATAAATTTAGAAGATGTTTGTTAAATTACCAAATTAACAATGAATTTAAGAACAGTTTGAAACAAGGAATTAAGAGACAAAATTATAAAAATACACAACATTTTTTTATACAAAATAGATTTTTCACCTGCATAAGTTTCGTGAGTTTTATTATAGGTACATAATAAACATTGCGAATCATGAATGCGAGCGTGAGAAAGCAAACCGCGGATCAAAATCACCCTGATAAAGATGCACAAGCTAGTTTATATGAATCGAAACAGTGTCGTTGCCTCCATCGAAAAAAAAATAACGTGTGCATCTCGGGACGCCCGGCGCCCGTCAGAAGAAATAACTTAAACTAATCTAACTAGCGCTGTGGGTTAGAGAGGAGGAGCCTGCCTACCGCTGCCGTATGCGTGAGAAAAAGGGAAGCCAGACCTGCTGGCGTCGTAACGCGTAACGAAGCGGTTTACCCGAATAAGAAGTCATCACTTCAATAATACGTAAGTCCGTGTTTTTTATAATGTTAAATGTAACTTGCTGAGGATACGGTCTTATTATAATTGAGAAAAACACATTTAAATCCTTTCGTCACCGTAAAACCATAATCGAAATGAATCTGTTCGGGAATCGCGTCCGGTATTACTATTATGGCTCCATTATCCGTCATTATAATCGAATTGATGTTAAAAATCGATTTTTCAAAAAACACAGATCGATTTGTGTCTGCGGTCGGCTGTTTTATTGGTGTTGTGTTTTTGGGCGGCTTTGGCGAGACAAACTGTTTTGGAAAGTTCGAATGTTTCGACACCTGCACCTAATTCTCGTAAGTACTCGTATAATATACAGGGAACATGAAACACGAAATTAATTAAGAAAACTTGTCATTAAAATAAAAATGACTAAATAAATAAATAAATATTGGTGGACAATGCAAACTAGCCCTTACTAAGCATAGATTATGGTGACCAGATGACTGATAGAATACTTAAATATTTTTAAATACATACTTATGATACATTATAACACCCAGACACAGAACAAACACCTGTGTTCATCACACAAATGTTTATCCTGGTAGGGAATCGAACCATCAACCTACAGCGCAGAGGGCAGAGCTACTACCAAGCTACCAACAGAGCTGACAGCCAGTCATTGTTTATAAGAATGTATGGCCTTATGTTGCTCTATCCTAAGACTTTTAACTGACAGATTTGCAATGTATAACCTACCATTACCTTGTATTCGTTTTTCATAGTTAATCTATAAGAAGGATCATAAAGACAAAAAAGCGCTAGGACCTGGACGAGTTTCTTGACAATTCTTTTCGGACTTAGGTAAGGAGGAGCTGCCACTTAAATTCACCTATTATATAAGACGTTTTATTGTGATCCTTGTGATTGTATTCAACAAAAACATACTTGAGATTTAGTTATATTGTAGTTTGATACAATATACCTCAAATAACGCAAGTATCCTGACTTTTACGTAGCCTGCCGGGTTAACATGCCAACCGCGATATCTCTTCGCGGAGAAACGTCAAAATTGACTTTTTGTTCGTTAATGGCATGTGTATGATAACAATTTCGCTAGTGTCAACTGTCAAGTGATTGATTAAAGTCTTATTCGAATGTCGAACGTCCTTTGTTTATTCTAAACGTCATCGCGGAATAGCCGTCTAGAACTTTCTAGGGATTCCTCGTCGTTCAATCACATAATTTTTTTATTTTTATTTTATATTCATGTTACTGTCTTTTTCATTGTGTACCTGCTATTTTATGTTATTTTTATCTGTGTGTGTGTGTCAAAATAAACTTATTTCATTTCATTTCATTTTTTCATTTCATTGCACCATAATACACTTATAATTCAATTGTCCATACTTGTGCTATGAAGTAACAATTTATTGATTAAAATTCTGTTGAGATTACTGAATAAAACATGCAATAGCACGAGAAACAATAATGTTACTCCATGAAATGACAAACGAAGAATCCAAAATCGACTTATAAAGTGTAAGCTACAGTCAGTTTCCCTACAAGACAGTCGATTCGATCAAAAAGTCGATCGGGAAACGATTGAATTACTTTTGGCCCTCTCGAGAAGCATTGCGCTCCTAAATTTTTTTTAAAGTTTATTTCGGACTATTTTAAAATTAGTGATAATTTTGGAATAAAGCTGACTATTTATCGATTCGGCGTGAATAATGGAAATAAAAGCTTTGTATTTTTTTGTGATTGGAGTAAAAATAATCTGCCGATATATTTTATACAAAAGATCAGCCATTTTGTATATTATAAAAAAAAACGACACGCGACTTTCTATTTAAATAAAATCACCAAAACTACAAATAATACCCGTAACAACTCTAGAAAAAAATATATAAGAGCACAAAGCTAACTCCGCAAAACGGCCAGAAATAATCAATAATCCTTTCTCTTTATAATATTAATTTAGAAAACTGTTTTTATTATGCTCAGCGATTTTTTGTTGTTTACTCAATTATGACTTTCAAGTTACTATATCTACTAAGTAGCTTAAAAAAACTTAAATCCATTCGCCACACTGGTTTTAAAGAACTCCCGACTCAATAAAACGAAGACCACAGTAGTAATAACCTAAATACAGCGAGTTACAAAAACCAAACATTAACTTGCTTTTAGTTTATTTAAAAAATACAGTTTATGAGATCTCTTTTACAAGCCGTTAGCTTCTCGTCTGTGTGTAAAAACTAGCGTCGACAGAGGGCGCGACGAATCGCCGTGAATCAGCAGTCGGCTCTCGGGTGATTGAGACTGGCTTCTGATATATACAGGGTGTCACACTTGCCTATTCAGAAAGAAAGGGTCAAAATCAAAATCAAAATAAACGTTTAGTAAAATCACAGGACGCATTTGGAATCGTCTTTTAATACGCTTTATTAATATAAACTAATAAACATACAAACATACATACAAGTGAAGCTAATGCTTCACTTGTATGTATGTTTGTAACCGTCTCCTTAGGACGCGATTTTGACCCACTTTAAACGGCCAGATTTCATTCAAATTTTGCACATCTGTTAAAGACTTCGAATAAAAAAAAATATCCGATTATCCTAAAACTAAAAAGTAGAAACTAAAAAATAGTTAAAAAAAACTAAAAAATACGCTTTATATAGAAAACCAAACTAATGAAGAAAAGAAAAAAACTGTTTTATTTAAAAAAAGCGTAGGGTGCTTTTTAAGATATTATCGAAATGATAATCCTTCTTCCATATCTGTCAATGAAATATTTATAACAATTGACACCATGCACCCCACGCTTTTTTAAATAAAACATGTTTTATTACTTACATTTATTAAAATTTATTTTCTATTTTTTAGTTTGGTTTTCTATATAAAGCGTGTTTTTTAGTTATTTTTAACTATTTTTTATTAAATTCTAGGTGATTAAATTTAGGTTTAGTATAAGCAAAATCCATCAAGAAACTCGTCTGTTCTGGCTCTTGTTCCTTGCTAATTTTATTACAGATTTACAGATTTTTACGATCTCTGTGGCGCAGTGGGCCAAGGTCCGAGTAAGACGCAGTTGGTTGCTGGTTCGATTCCCGCGAGACAAATGTTTGTATGATCTGCAAGTATTTGTCTCGGGTCTAAGTGATTCTATGTATAATATGTATGTATTTAAATAGTATATAAGTAGTTTATCCGTCATGTGGTATCCATAACAAGCTCTGCTTACTTTAAGGCCAGGTGATTCTCAGTGAAATATCCGGTATTATTTGTTTATTTATACATTTATTCCAAGCTTTTTTGTCATCAGACAGAAAATGTTGATATTAGAATGATGGGTTACCATCGAGTACCAACTAAACAAGAGAAACTGTTCACGGAATATTTTTCCCATCGATTTATACCTACTGCTAAACTGGTGGAAACAATGTATCTCTTAAAACAGTTTCTATGAGTAACTTCTTACGTATGAGTGAATGGTTAAAAAAAATGGTCGGGTGATTACAGTAACATTGTCATGTGCTATTTATTCCCGGATTTTCACAAGTTTGTTTAAGCCGTGACGAAGGCTTTCAGTCGGTCTATTAACACGGTCATAACTTCTATCTAGTAATTTAAAACACCCACAATTTAAACACCCACAATTTAAACACCCACAAACAACACAAATTTTAAACACCCTGTGGATGTTGATAAAAAGCATCAATACAATTTGTAATAGATCCATACACTCGAAGGACTGGCTTGGATTAATCTTCAACTATTTCGCCTGATTTTAATTATTAAATTCATCTTCTTACCGTATAACTAGTTATTTAAAACCAGTGTGGTGAAAGGATTAATGTGCGCCTCAGAGGCTCCTTTCGTGCAGTTGATTTTATGTAGGTGCCAATTCGTCCAAGCCCGCGAAGAACTGGCAAGAAACTCGTCCTGGTCCTAGCGCATTTTTGCATGATCCATCTTATAACTACTACGAAAGCTACGAAAAAGCTACGAAAAACTAATACAAGAGAGTTTATACATTTCAAAGTGTGGGTGCGGTCCGCGGATCAAACTCACCCTGATGAAGATTCTCTAGATGAATCGAAACAGTGTTGAATCAAAACTTGTATTTCTCAATATGTACAATAATTGTGGTTTTCAGATTCTTTTAACTGTCGAATGAAACCGTAAGTTTTTATATGATCAGGTGCAGTGAATTGGTTTTATGATGCGAATGCTTTATGCTCTTAAATGTGGGATTTGATATTGTTTAAATGGGGCCATGTTGGTTAGTAATTTGACCGTGGTTTAATGATTGGAATGATTGGTGATTTCTTGGTGGGTAAATAAGCGAGGCATGTATTACAATTGTAGTACATGACATAATTACGTTTTTAAAATTAAAAAGACAGCCGACTTCATGTATAAAAATGCAAAATACCAAATTTTCGTTTCATCCCAGTGGATGACATATTTTTTTCAGTTTTTTTCAGTAGAAAACCTAACTACTGAACCTATTTTTATTCTACTAACGTTTATAGCAAATTAAAAACGCATAGCGCGTTCAAATATTTCCTATAGCGCCATCTAGTTTGGGTGGATGAAACAATGTTTATGTTTATGTCTCAATAACGCCGTAACGGCTGAATGGATTTGTATAAAACTTAGTGTATAAGTAGTCTATGACCTGGGATACCATATACACTAGGTAGGTACCACAATAAAAGCCACGGGCTAGTAACAGTATAAGCTTGTAGCTGGGAACTAAAACTAAAATTTTAAAGCCTTAGGTTTTACAAGACTATAAGGTTTGAATAAGACTATATCGATACTAATACTAGTGGCTCTGTGAACTCAAGACCTCGCGAGTATTTTTCGAAATAACTGAATTATAACTTATTTTACGTTTTCAACACCTATATCACCGTCATTTTGAGAAAATTTCACGAGAAACGGTTGAGAAATAGGACCTGTAGAGGAGAACATCCGGACAGACGCGCCGGCCGGACTGACATACGAAAAATTTTTTGCCTAAGCTAGAGCGGAGACACTCGCTTCGCTCGGTCAAATATAAATTGGAGTGTCTCTTTCTGTCTGTCCGTCTGTCACGGCTAAACGGAACTGATATTTAGTACAGCGTTCGATTGTATTTTAAAGACATGCCATTTCTAATTTTATGCAGGTAATGGGTGCAAAGCCGGGGATAGCAGCTATATTTCATATTATATTTTTGAATCACAAAAGTTTGCTATTCCTAAGTATAATACATTTAACAGCTTTAGTACAAGCGTGATACATGACTTAGTTCCGCTTTTTATTTTTCAATCAACATATTTTCAATGCGGATGTCGGTTTTTGTTTTCAAAGTTTCATCTTTTTTTGTATCCTTTACAAATTTTAATTGAGTGTGAAAGGGTTCAAGTTGAACCAGTTTTTTGTCCTAAAGTGTACCTACAACATCTTTAAGAGTTTTGATACTTATTTTAAAACATTTACATACAATTTTATGTTTCATTTTCTTAACTAATTTATTTAAGTGAAAATTAGATTTTTTGTGTTTATTTGTTATGAATAAACTCAATATTTCTAAACCAATTTTCAAAATGATTTTACTTATAGAAAGGTAAATTATCGGCGAGTCACACAGACTGAATTTTATCTTCAAAAAATGAGAGATCCCTACAAAAATTTCAATAAATATTAATATTCAAAATTTGCTTATAAAAGTCATTATTTGACATGCGCTGCGAAAAGGATTGATGTAGGTACCCACTACATGTGTATAGTATTAATCGTTATTATCATCATCATAATGAATTGTACCCGTGAAAAGCTGGGGCGGGTCACTAGTTTTAAAATATGTTAATGTGAGTACTTTATTAAGTTCTTCTATTAAAGGTTTTTTTTATGTGATAAAAAACGCATGTGACTTTGCGCGGGAAGATAATTGATAATCTCTTAAATGAAACAACTTATTTAGGTATGACCCGGAAATTATGTTTCTAATCAAAAATGGAAGTTAGAACCTTCAAACATGCTTTTAAATCTGTGCTCTGGGTCGATAAGTGCACATTTTGTTAGTCTGCATTTCAAAATATATTTTTTATTAAATAAATAAAAATGGATTGCCGCTTACCCTTCGAATGGGCCGTCTGCCAGTTCGCCACTGTTCCAAAAAGAAATAAAATCCATTAAAAAATTGTACAAATGTCATTCGTAAATAATGTAATGTAACTAATCAAAAAATCAAATTTCTATCTACTCAGCGGATTTTATCTATTTCTGTTGGTTTTTAAACTTATTTTTAGAAAGTATAAAAAACTTAATAAGTAAGAACAAATGTTATTTCTATATCCTGTCTTCGGGTCGCGAGACAAAGTGGAAAACATACTAAACTGCGAACTAAACCCGGACAGCTCAAAATAAATAATCTATATGTATAAAATGTTATGTTGGTTTGTGTACGCTTCAAAAACTCAAAAAGTTCTGCACCGATCGAGCTGAAATTTTAGTATGATATATAATCCGCATCAAGGATTGTTTTATTTTTTTCATTTTTTTTTCCACAGCGAAGCGTGGCGGGTTTCAGTTAGTATCTAATAAATTCTTAAGAACTGAATTTAAATGTTTGTTTTATTAATAATCAGTAGGTAGAGTCTAAGCACCCCAAGCTTCCAAATCGATTTTTATCAAAAGAACAAAGTTTTAAATAGAAATCTGTTCAAATAAGTACAGAGTTGTCCATTATCTTATTATTTTGAAGTAAGTAAATAATATTATTTAATATTATATTACATATTTAAAATCTTTTTTTGATGCCCCTTTTATATTTCCTGACATACACAATAATATTTAAGTATCAAGAGGTCTGAGATGTCTACTAAGCCTAAAGATTACACCGCGCTATTTCAAAGTCAATAAAATTTTCAGTGTTTTTTCGATGTGCATGCGCCTACTTTTGATTTTATGTTCGACAAAATAGCGCAAAAATTCGCGCATAAACAATAATAATTATCTAGTTTAAAAAAACTCGATAATAGCTCGACCGAATTGATTTTTTTTTTGTCGCCTCTGTATGTTTTGGTTTGCATTCTAATCAATTTTACGTGGTACGTAGTTTCTTTTAAATATATATTTAGCTAAGAATTATTATATTGGCTTTAGTTAAGTAAGTTTCAAACAGTAACGTTCACTTTCAAGGTCCCTCTCGCGTCGGTTGCATACACTCCATTTTATTACCTCTTACTACCGTAATGTGCCGGTCAGTGAATGAAACTGGACTATGATACAGATTAAATAATTTTGCGTTACACTTTATAGCGCGACCAGTTGGCTTTGGTACTTGCGTAAGCCGAATGAGTTAGTGCGAGTTATTTTTTGTATTTTTGTTTTAAGTATAGTATTTTATTATTGATATAAAAAAAAAAATGTTTAGGTTTATCTTTAAATTATTTTATTCGTACAAAACAAAATGTGCTTCTTAAATTAATTATTGTGTTTCGCTCATATTTCGTTGTTTTTCCAATTTAACGCATTGTTGACAGTAAGTAATTATAAGAATTTTAATAGTAGAAGGTTACTCAGTTGCTAATTATGTCAAATATGTCAATGTCAATGACGTAAAGACGTGACTTCAAAACACACGAAACAGTTTAATATTTGAAGTATTTGTAAATAATTTTCTAAGTGATGGGAAATAAACGTCTTAGCTCGTTATCTGCCAAAAAATGACTCGTATAATAATGAGATCTTTATTATCTTATAAGTAAAAGTTCTTATCGTCATCTTGTTGACGTTCCAATTAGGACTTAGAAAACTGTGGGAACACCGCAAATTATAAAATAGAAATCCGTAAGCAAATAACCAATTAGCTTTAGACTCAAAACGCCGTAGCAACGGTTTGTTTAAACTATAAAACCTCATTATGTACATACGCCAACCTGTTTCTGAGAAACACACAAATTACGAAGGTGAACTTGATGTAATGGAGTAATGTAGCGTTTTAAACGATAGAGTTATTAAGATTTTTCATCTTTTTGCTGGTAAAATAATACGCAGTTCGGTTCGGACAACATATTATATAATTACTGTATTTTTTGTTGTTTAATAAAAGGTATCAGTTTCATGCAATATATGACTAACTATTTGATTTCAGTGGTTATATATTTGATAAAAAAAATAGTTTTATACAAACTTAAGTAATAGATAGCATATACTATCCATATAGTTACTGTATTTTTTTGTTTTACACAAAATTTGATATCTAAATGTTTTTTTTCTTCATATACAAAAAATGTTATAAGCAAGCTTGACAATTGAAGCTTGATGTTGAATGTAGTATAAGAATTTTCTGGTAATTTTATATAAAAGAAACAAATCTTAGTAAGTAAATATTTTATTGTCTGAATAAAAGCTCCGGCGTCATGACTCGATAAAATCTTAATTTGTTAAGCAACTTGTCCTGTCCACGCTGACATAAATACAATTTAACTTAGCTAAGTATCATTTGTTAGTTTATGAGATTTGAGATTAATATTAAAGACCTATTTTGTATTTTTTTCATAATTGAACCAGATTTATGATTTTAACAGAAGGTTCAAAATAGTGTAGGATTACGCAATAAAAGTTTATTACCAACTTCCTGTAAGCATCTAAGCTAAGCAACTTGACGGCACATGTCAAAATATCTAACAAACCTGTATGACAATGACCTAAAGATACGGATCAGGAAATATTCGACAGTAATTTCGCCTCAACGCGTGGACATTTAAAATTTTATTGTCATGTTTTTGTTGTATTTTGTACCGTAATAAAACACGCAACAGTTTGTAAAACTGCCGAAAGTATTTCAATGTCAACTGTTAAGTAAAGATTAGGTAATACTTTAAACAACATTCAAGTAGGTTATTCCTAAAGCACTTGTTAAAAAGCATTAAATCAAAAATAATGCAAATAAAAAAGCGCAATAAAAATTAATAAAATAATAATTGATTAAGCTCCTTTTTGACATTTAAAAAGAAGCTGTCAAAAAGTTGCCGAATCTTAATAAAAATAAATAACTTAAAATTAAAAAAATAGAAAAAATGAAACGTGCCCAGGTTCGAGATGCGATTGGTTGGATGCTTGTTGCTGCCGACAGATATCCGGGCTTGTCTGTACGAACCAGGAATGCGTGAAGGCCGGGTTCAGGCCAGGGTTGAGCCCAGACCCTGGCCCTGGAAGACCCATCACCCCTGGCAGGCCACCGGGCCGCTGGTGGTGGTGGAAACCAGCAGAGGCCACTGCATAGTCCATTGCTGCCACCGCTTGGTACGGCAACATTATCACTCGCACTTCAGTACTTTACTCAAACTAGTCCAATTTGACAGCTCCGCGCGTAAATAACCGCACTGTATCGCACGTCATTTTCAAGGATCAAAATTAATTGATAGTTGTTTAATGTTCTATTTAAACTGTCCTACTCCAATAAGTTTTCAATAAATCCGCTTTCAGAGTCCCGAAATCGCAGCTGCAAGCTAATGTCATGGAATTCTCAGCTCGGGTCTTTGCACCTCTTCAGTTATCAAACAAGAGCCCGTTCTATTTTCGCGGCCGATCATTTACGGGTCTAGCTATTCACAGGGGAAAAGTCACGCACAGCCACCCACTTAATAAATATTCCGGGCATATATCCGTTTTTACGCGGACGTGACCGGCGGGGTACTGTCCGATTTTCACGTACGGAACGCGCGGCCGATTATCGAAAACAGTTGCATGCGTCCCCCCTCTACGACCTCGGACGTGCAACTGAGAGCGAGCACGCGCTAAGCGCGGCTCTATCACCCCTAGGCTAGACGGCGCTCGGCTATCCGAACAAGACGGAGCGATACACGCGAAAAGGACGCGGATAAATCGGACGTCATCGCGAAGTTAAAAGCCTGCGTCGTTACACGGGCCGTAATAGGCGGTTACGTGATAGGGCGTGGCTTCACCTATTAAGTTGAATTGTCGCACCCTGATTGGTTGAAATTGCTGGTAGTTGACTACGTGATATGTTCAGGAATACGTTTATATCTGCTGCTCATGGAATATAATAAGTGAGTTTGTAGGTTGGGTGTACGCCGGGTGTGGAGACGCTGCGGTTTCGATCCGGATCCGTAATGCTTTTTAATTATTACACCGGGGACTGTTAATGGGTTAACATTGCGTGTTTAGTTTGCCGATGAATATAAAATCTGTTAGTGAATGAACGAACGCCGTGGGCGGGGCTCGCCTTTAGGTATCGATTGATAGCGAAGGCTCCTTATCATCCTATAATAGTACCTACAACTCTGTCTGAACGTACAACGCCATAAAACGATCAAAAGTTTTTATCGCTGTATTCTCTCGGCTAAAATGTCGAGATGAACGAGAATAAAGTATCAAAATGTTATATCCTCTATATTACTAAATTACCTTTAGAGTCAGTAGCCAACTCTGGAGTTTTAAGGCCGCCCTGAGGCCTCTAATGGACCAAAATAGGCAAAAATCTAAGATTTTGTCTATAGTTGAGTAGGTACTTCTACATATATAAGAATTGTAACCTTGAAAGGGCCACAGAAACACTACAGACTATTCTCACGCAACCACAAACAACCCTTTCGACCTTTACCTTCCACCAAAGTACCTTATACAGGTACCTACCTGACTACACATACCTAAGCCTTTGATAGTTCAGAAGGCATGATATAAAAATACCTAAATAAATAAATAATGTAGGACATTTAACACAGCATCATCTGGCACCAAAGTAAGCACCAGAGCTTGTGTTGTGGGTACCTCATTACTGATATACTTTTTGTAAATACATATTTATTATACATATAAACACCCAAAACAAATACTAGCAGAGCATAGAAACATTTGTCCTTCGGCGGGAATAGAACCCGCAACCTTCTGCGTCTCAGCCGGACATTAGTCCACTACGCCACAGAGGTCGTCCGTCAAATAGACTTAGAGTCTTTCTTGTAATCATATTAGTTAATGTGGCTTTAAAATCTATTTCTATCTTTATTAATTGACGTTAGAATGACAAAGACAGACAATAGTGTAACACATTCATTATTTTTAGTCGTTTTGCGAAATAAAAACTGCGCTCTTATATTATTTATTATTCTCGAGCTATTTCCGGTTTTATCATTAATTTTGGTATTTTTATTTAAACTAGTGGTGGCCGAAATTCGACCATAATTAATTCATAATTAATATTTTTTTTATGCATAATTAAAAAAAAGTATTAGCATTATGCACTCCTTCTCTATATAAAATATAAGTGTGCGAAATTCCATATTCCGTCCGTGCAATTTTCGTAAAAAAGGGTACGACGTTTTTGCTTCACGTATTCACGTATTAATATATTTAAATAAAGCTAGAGTTATTGACTCGGGTTTGAATAATTGGGCTAAAAGCTTTGTGTTTCTTTGTAATTCGAGGAAAAATAATTCGTCTAATTATTTTATATGAAATACACCATTTTATATGAGATAACAAATGACGAAAAACAAGATACGAATTTGTGTAGGTACTATAATAAACAATGTAAACACTTGACAATGGCAAAATTTACATTATTTTGACACATGAAGAATAAGAAAATGCTAACAATTTAACTATGAAAGAAACGTAATTAACATAAACATTACAGTTATTAAAACTATCAAAAACTAATAAAAAACCGACTTCAAAGTTCATAAAAAATTGCATCTCCTGTTTCACCACCCTTAGGGTTAGGGATGTATTTATTTATATCTATAATTCGTCATAAATACTCAATTAAAAATCCAATTCAAAATTTATTACCCTATTCATTCACGCTTAGGGATGGTATTTCTTTTCAAATTTAAATGGGATTAAACGAGAAGTATACCCTCTCAAACAAAAAAAATATTTGCAAAATCGATTTATAAATGACGCAGTTCTGAAGTAACAAATAAAATACAACAACCGAATGTAAACCTCTTTTTGCAATCGGTTAAACAAAAAGTTAATGTCGTTTTCTTATTAAGCTAAAATGAAAGAAACCTCGATAGTCAAATTAAAATAGTTTTAGAAAATGCATTAACATATACGCTATCATCATGCTCGAATTTATGGGCCGATTACACGATACGAGTGACGAGACAGTGCTCTCGGTCGAGTACTTGTATAAATCAGACGAGTGCTCAACACAGTGTGAAACTTTCTCGTCCACCTCGACTCTCTCGGCCTAGTATCACAGTAGAATTTCTATACAACGATTGTCTGGAAGATATGGTGATACGCGATAAGACTGAAATAATTCTTATACTCTGGTCGTAGTATAAATTTGTAGCTGTGCTTACTTAAAATGTTACGTCCTCAATAAAGTTTTTTATAAAAATAAATAAAATGATTGGTGAACAGTGCACAACATCTAGCCCCAAACTAAGCATAGCTTGTATTATGGTGACCTGTAGGGTGATCGCGCTATTTGCCAACATAATTGTCATTGAACAGATTGGTTTTGGCAAAGGTTTCGATAGGTATGGCTTATCTGAATGTCAAAATTGTACAATTTACAATTTTACAATTTTCCTAAATGATTGAATCGTTGATTTTACCAATCTAAATCTAAATCTAAATAAATAAGAGCTAAATCGTTTCCGTTATAGTGATTAACGTGGTACTAAATATGTCAAAAATAACGTTTAGTATTTGGTTTAGCTTTGATTCAGACGTTCATTAAAGCTTATTACGAAGTCAGTCTCGATGTCTGTGGCTACCGTTTGGTAGAAAACAAAAAACAGCTGACTACTGAGCCTAGCGGGCGCCATTACAGGGCGCAGGGCGGCATACTAACTGTCCAGACGTGATCGAACTTGAACTCCATCTATTGATTGAACTGCCTTGAACCGTGCTCCTTCGGGACCTCAACACTTGTCTTATCTTTAGTATTTTGTTCTTGTCCATTAGTAAAATAGTTTTTATATACAGGTAGGATAACGTGGGGTAAATGGGTACCATAACTAGAATTACATATACAACCACACACAACTATTTAGTTTGTTATAATTTAAAGTACATAATTCTCATATGTATCAAGCATGTAGTAGGCCAAAGTTTTAAGTAATTTGTTATACCTATTAAAATCACTCTGATAGCAGAAGAAAATAAATTTAAGTTTAAAAATATGGCTCACTTATTACATTTGCCCTTGTATACTGGGCAAATGTAATAATGTTACTCAATTACTTCTGTAATTGTACAGAAGTAATTCGGACTGTAGATCGTTTTAAATCAGGGGATATAGCAAAATAATGCGAGAAAATAATTAACTTTCGGCTTTTATTTCAAGGAGATCACGTGGAAACTTACCCTTGACTATACCTATATTTGGACATAATTGGATAAGCCAAATTTCATAAAAATTGGTGTTAAGTATCCCGGACCAAAATGATAACGTGAGAGTTTTATGTATACATTTTGGTGCTGATTACTCCTGAGTATAATATAATTAATAAAGTGAACTTCCCATAACTGTGGCAACATTAACACAATAGCCGTTATTGCAATGTTGGCAACATTAGCACACAAATCGTCCGTAAACGGCCACCGGAAGCCGCAACAGTGGCTAGTTCCGGTGTGTGGTCTAACTGGAGGTTCTATTAAAGGCTTTAGAGGGTTCATACGATACGTGACATTTTCTAATCAATTGAATCATTGTAGCTTTGAGTGGTAGTTATTAAAGCCGAGCTTTTATTATAGAATTATGCTTTGCATTAAGGTGAGTTTAGACTAGAACATTTACTTGTAGTAGAGTAGTGAGTTCACTAAAAAGAGTATAAAAAAAACATCCACCTTCCACTTTTAACCGACTTCAAAAACAGGAGAAGTTTATCAAAACGCGAGTTGCAAATCTGATCTTTTAACAAAGAGTAGACGCGTACTTATCACCTACAAATAATTACGTTATAAAAATTAAAAACAAAACCGACTTAATTCTTACCAAATTTCATCAAGATCCGTTCAGCCGTTTTGACAATGTAACAAACAAACAGAGACATTTTGAATTTATGTATATTATTAGTATAAATTACTGAAATAAACTTTGTTTCAACTTGTCATCCAAAAGTTCGGATTAAATGAAGACTTGGTTATCTTCATTATGCCTATCAAAGCTAATTTTAACTAAACATATACCACTGAAAAATAGCCCTTACACCCCAGCAAATAGAAACCAAACTTGCAGACCAACAAATTACTTTTAAACCAAAATTTTCTGATGTTTACAGCCACTGAGAAATAGTTCTTATTGAAATAGCATAGGGTTGGGTAGTTGGTTGTATAAAGTTATTGTTTTGGTATTACGGTATACTGTGAAGTTTTGTGAATTGTGGCGATAATCAATAAAGAGTTCGTTTTGGTGGACACGGTCACGAGAGGAGACGCGGGACGCGTTGGTACGCAGGGTGTGTGCTCAGGGCATAGGCGGTAGCGGGGCGGGTAGAGCACGAGGGGGACCGAACCATGTAATAATAATAATAATAATACCGGACATTTCACACAACATCATCTGGCCTCAAAGTAAGCAGAGCTTGTGTTATGCGTACCTGATTACTTATACTTCTGTGTCTGGGTGTTAAAAAGTATCATAAGTATGTATTTAAAAATATGTATTCTATCAGTCATCTGGTCACCATAATACAAGCTATGCTTAGTTTGAGGTTAGATGGTGTTGTGTGCATTATTCATCAATATTTATTTATTATTTGGTTTTCTTTTTTTGTAAATACATACACATTGAACACATACACATGAATCAAAACTCTAATTTTCCAAATTAATTTAACGAAAACATGGAGAGTACGGAGCTAATGCGTTTTCTTCATTTAATATTAATTGCTTTATTCTTACTACCAAGTCCCCACCCTAACCAACAAACCACGTCCAAAGTCTTCACGAATCTTGTTGGATAATTCGTGGTTTCATTTTTTCTGCCACTGTCAGGTGCTTGAACTGAACCTGTCAACAGTCAATTAAACTTGACATTGAGCAACGTGCACCAACAGCTGTGCTATTATTTAGGTTCAATGGACTTGGATTAGGAGGAATGGGCACCTAAATTCACCTAGCATGTAAGAAGATTCTAAATTATCTGGATCTGAATATAATCGATCATGGAAAATTCGAGTAAATATTTTATGCATCATTTTGACCCAAAGTAAGCAGAGCTTGTATTATGCGTATCACATTACTGATATACTAACTTAAGTATATACTTTTTTTTGTAAATACATACATATTATACATAAAAATACCCAGACCCGTGACAAATGCAGATCATACAAGCATTTGTCCCGGCAGGAGCTTAGCCCATTGCGCCACAGAGGTCGTCAAGATGTTAGATGTTACACATCACATGTAACTAAGAATCGCTCGTTTTATTTATAATAATGGAGAGCATTTCAAGTTTCATAATTCAAACAATCGAATTTGAAATAGGAATAAACAACGACTTTGTTTATCACTACATAGTATAAAACAAAGTCGCTTCCCGCTGTCTGTCTGTCCCTATGTATGCTTAGATCTTCAAAACTACGCAACGGATTTTGATGCTGGTTTTTTTAATAGATAGAGTGATTCAAGAGGAAGGTCTATATGTATAATACCTGCATAACACTGTACTGAACCTGTAGAGAAACACTGATAATTTTGGAGGTTTATAATATGATGTCGTAAATAAACTCATTTTTTAGCGCTTACATTGCAAACGCTGGCGGAACCCTACGAGATAGATCAAAATAATACGCGTAAGTATTGTACCCGTGCGAAGCCAGGGCGGGTCGCTAGTAATGATTATAATTTCAGCGATACTTTTCATCATCTCGATGCTTTTGTAGTGTTTTCGGACTGTGTTAAACTTTGCTGACTAAAACCCGGCCAACAGCACAAGTTCATCGATCTCAATTCCAACAATCGATTATACAGTTAAAGCTAAATCGATTACTTTACGTAAAGCGAATAATCGCAGAGCTTCTACGATTGTGAATTATCGGCTAACTTTAGTAATCCATCAATACAAGATCTCAGGATCTAAAGACTTATCTTTGACTGAGTTACTAGTGTTCAAAGATCAGCCCTAAAGCCCACTTGCACAACTATCTCTAATAACTGCGTTTAAGTTAATCACCGATATCAATACCAATATGTAAGTGCAATAGTTTTAAATTTACCAAACTTAAATTATTACAATTATGTATAGGTATGTTTCATAATTTTATACCAGTCATTCAAGTACTAAACAAAAAATTTTTGATTAAGCACAATTATAACAACTCACCTAACATGTAAGACGTTTTGAAGTGATCCTTGTTTTAATTGATTGATTGATTAAATCAAATATTTTTGACTTTGAGTACCTTCTTCTTCTTCTTATGTCACTAGTTATTTCTAACCAGTGTGGTGAAAGGATTAAAGTGCGCCTCAGAGGCTCCTTCGTGTACTTAGGTAAGCCTTAATGTAAGCTCTCGACCTTGCCGACAGGACTTAGACTACGTAAGTAACGTATTTGTAGACTCATACGTTTAAATAAATATTGCTCTCAAACGGTGAGAAAAAACATCGTGAAGAAACCGACGCATCCTAGACCCTAATTGATTTAAAAAGTGAATTCCATTGGTTAGTATTCATATAAGCGACGATGGGCTTTCAAACTGTCTCGTACGGAAAAATAGCGTGGTTGTACGATCCCAGTTGAGACTGTACATTAAAGTTAAGTAGTTGTAGTGCACATTGATGAAAAAGTATATTATCACCAAAAGTTAAAAGTTTTATTCACTAATTACAATATTGTGTAAAAGTAAACGATTCGCGCTCATCGCGACTGTCTCGCGCGGTCACTGTCGTTGCACTCATCGTAATAATCTATTGCGCTGATTAGGTAGAAAACTTATGTAGGTATGTAACCGTACAGTGGTCATGTGCCAAATATAATGTTTGGCCGTGCCTCTGACTACCCCTTTACATATTCCTATAGGGGAAGTCTATAAGCACTGTCTGAGTAATCTGGAACCTACCGTAAGTAGGCAGTAGTAGGTAAACATGTAACCCCGCGTCAAATGCAGAATATTAAATAGCATCGATCGGTTGCCCCAGATCGAGGGGCGACTACCCTGGGTTACAGTTCATCTTTGATTATAGATCTAAGACAATACCGGTCTGCACTTACTTTTAACTTAGTCGGTAGTAGCTTAGCCTTCTACGCTGTAAGTTGGTTTGAGTCCATCCCAAACATTTGTGTGATCACACTGATGAGGTGTGATGTTTGTATTGTGTCAGGCTGTTATAAGGTATTAGAACATATAATATCCTTCAAATATCCCTTCAGATGATTTTTTACAAAAATAAATTTAATTTTATAAGTTTTTTACTTTTACCATCCGCTGTAGGTACTCTATAAAGATCAGCTGAAGATCATCAAAAATGGCTCAGCACCCGCATCTGTTCAAATCGGGTTGGTAACTTTCGTTGAATTATATGACTTTGAGTGAGGATTTCTTCGTGGAACTGTAGGGCGATTATGGAACTCTAATTACAATCAATATCTATCAGAAATCTATGAAAACTGATAGACATTGATTATAATTAGAGTTCCATAATCGCCCTACTGATCCCAGATGAGTGTTGCTTGGAGACTGATGATAGAAACGACTGCGATAGTCTTCAATTTATTGGGGATTAGTCCCCCTGCTGACTAACAGAAGAGCTAGCAATAGAGAAGGAAAACTTGAAACAAGCCCGGCTCGGTGCCAGCCGTTATGCACATGCAATCGAACCGACACCGCATCTGATTCGTCTTTCCTGTGGGTCCTGTCGGCAAGGTCGAGAGGTTACATTAAGGCTTACCTAAGTACACGAAGGAGCCTCAGAGGCGCACTTTAATCCTTTCACCACACTGGTTAGAAATAACTAGTGACACGATAAGAAGATGAATAAGAATATTTAATGATATTTTTATAACAGTTATTGGTAAATAAATAATGTAAATTGGTAAAAAAATAAATTTCATAAATAATGAAAATTTTCACTCAAACCGGGATATTTACCATGATATAAACACGTTTATCTCTTGATCATGGTGCATGCAACTATGCCGAAATATCGGGAAGCAGAAAAACTCGCGTATCATGGGTAATATAACGTTTTGAGTGAAAATTATGTTCAAAACCATGATAGTTTTAGAAGTTATAAATAAACAAATGCCGGAGATTTCACACACCATCATCTAGCCCCAAAGCAAAGCTTGTGTTATGGGGTACATGACTGATCCACTACATTGCCCACGCGGTTGCCCGCGGCTTCGCTCGCGTGGTACCTACATAAAAAGTAGCCTATGTCCTTCTCCAAAGTCCCATATAACTCTATTCCAAAATAAATAAAAATCGGTAAAAAACAAACACAAACAAAGACAGACAGAGTTACTTTCGGATTTATAATATTAGTAAGATTATACATAGACAAACATTCAGATGGTGTAGTCTGGATTATCCCCCAATATTTACTTATTAATACCTAGTCTTTTTTCTTTCTTGATCGATGTTTTCAACCTATCAGACAGATAATCATAGGTTGAGGTCCTTTAGTGTGTATTAGTGTACAACAAAGATACATGACACGCTTCTCTAACTATAAATATCTTACATTTTTAACCTTTGTGGCGCAGTGGGCCCGGCTGCTGAATGTTGGTTGTCGATTCCCGTCGCAGGACAAAACGTCTGTATGATATGCAAATATTTGTCTCAAGTTTGGTTGTCTATGTATAATATGTATGTATTTATAAAAACGTAATAACGTAACACAAGGTCTGCTTATTTTGTGGCCAGATGATGCTCTGTGAAATGTCCGGCATGACTGATATACAACTAATGATTTGTAAATCAATGTTATATAGAAACACCCAGACCCGAGTCAAAGCATAGATTCTGACAATTATTTTTAAAGTGAAAACTTATTTTAGCGCGGCACGCATATTTTTAGATGAGGTAAAAACTCTGGACTCGCAACAGCGTTACGAGACGCAGGGCTGCCGCGCTCGCCCCATCATTACATAGTATAAAACAAAGTCGCTTTCCGCTGTTTATCTGTCCCGTTGTATGCTTAGATCTTTAAAACTACGCAACGGATTTTGATGCGGTTTTTTTTAATAGATAGAGTGATTCAAGAGGATGGTTTATATGTATAATACATGCATAATATAGTAGAGGAACACTGATATATGTTTTTTTTATTTGATGTCTTAAATAAACACAGTTTTTTGCGCTTACATCGCAAACGCTGGCTGAACCCTACGAGATAGATCAAAATAGTGTACTACAGTATTGTACACCTTTAAAAGTTCTACAAAAATGTCCGCGATGGTATATGTCTATCTCTTAGATAACGTTGTATATAAATACATTTAGTACAGCATTGCAACCGTGCGAAGCCGGGGCGGGTCGCTAGTTTGATTATAAACCTTAATTCACATGTTTACAGTCTACTTTTGTATGGAAAAGTTTACTGAGTTAGGTTCTTTGATATATTATCTACATTCTGAACAAAAACATAAAATAATATTAGATGTATTTTAATGTTTCTAATAACTAATAAAATACAATTCATAAATAAAATATAATTCATAACCCAATAACCCTAGTACCCATCTAAAAAATGTCTAACGCGCCAAAATAAGTTTTCACTTCTGTCGTCACTCCCGGAGTGCAACCCGTATTTTTTTATTAAACATAGTAGCCAAACAAGCATACGGCCCACCAGAAAGTAAGCGGTTACGGTATAGAATGACGCTTGCAATACAAGGAGGTATCATACGAACGTTACCCGTCCTAGACGTAAGTTATTTTGTTCGCCCATTAATATCACTTGGTCCAGTGCCCTTCCAACGTTAACACAGTAGTGTTTGTACTACTGCTTGGAGCCAGAATATCTGGCACTCTGCTGGCACCCACCAAGACGGACTTTATCAGAAGAGTCCTGCCACTAAGTAAAAAAAACCTGTGCTTAGATCTCGATCTATGTTTCTAAGATCGAGTTTTATTCTCAAAGTATCGTTCTTTTAGACTTTAACTCTGCAAAATTACTATTGTAAGGTAATTAGCTCAAAATTATATTTTTCTGTTATCCCACATGACTGATATATTACTTAAGTACTTTTTGTAAATACATACAAATACATAGAAACATAGGAGATATTATACACAGAAACACACAGGCCCGAAATAAATACTTGCAGATCATAAAAACATTTGTCCCGCGGCGGAAATCGAACCCGCAACCTCAGTCGAACCAAGTCTCAGCCAGGCCTTGGCCCACTGCGTCACAGAGGTCGTCAAATATATAGTTATTCTAGCTGATGACCGCGGCTTTGCACGCGTGGTACATACATAAAGAGTAGACTATATCCTTCTCCAAAGTCCCATATATCATCAAAATCGGTATCACCAAAATTCATCAAAATCGGTTCAGTGGTTTAGGCTTGAAAACGTAACAAACAGACAGAGTTACTTTCGCATTTCTAATATTAGTTAGATAAAAATACTCTGCTCTCGTAAAACAACAAAAATACTGATAATTAAGCTCCCGGAGACATTGTTATCATACAACGTAATCCATACACCATAACATTCACTTAGACACAAATAAACATGTCCAAGTCACATAGGGGTTATCTTTACCCCACTTACCCCAGAATTAGGGTACGATACACACATTAAGATGGCAACCCTGATACTTCGATATGAATTAAGATATTCTAATTTTAATTACTCCCTACTAGATGTGTGATGCTTTTGTGTAAAATGAGTTTAATTTATTTTTCCTACTTTGTAAGTCTTACCAATTGTGTTGGGAGTTCTATTGTCATAAATATTATTCACAGAAATTAATTACCTACAGGAATTACAGAATAATATAAAATACATGTAAAACAGTTGAGCTATCTAAGGACCGTTTAAAACGATATATAGATAGTTCAACTTGTCCAGGGCCTTTACTCTTGCAATCGACAAACGATACATCGCATCAATAATTGTGCAAAACCCGACTCTTACCTACATCGTTTTCACTCGTTTTGAGCGATGGAGCGAAAGACATTACTCTTGACAATCGATGTCGGAATCCTCCATAATACTCGTAGATACGATAATTTGATTTTGACAATGAAACAACTGTCAATTTGACTGAATTGGATGTACATTTCAACGACTTTATCGTTTCGATATTCGCAGAAATTTTCATAAATAATTTTGAATAAATGTATTTAGATAATAACATTATCCTGAATGTAAGTACTTACTCATTTTAGTTTTATTCTCCACTAGCTTCTGCCCGTGGTTATGCACGCGTGGTACCTACATACTAACTAGTATATACAATCTATCTCCTTATCAAATAGCATCAAATCAGTTCAGACGTAAGATAAGACGTTTAGCCGTAAAATGTAACAAACAAACTGACAGACAGACAGTGCACGAAAAGAGTTGTTGAGACGCACTTTCCTATCGCCACACTGGTTAGAAATAAGTTGTGACACGATAATTACGTTATAAACATAACAAAAAAAAAACCATTTCAATTTTTATAAAAATTACTTTTTAAAAACTAAAAAGACAACCGACTTAAAGAAACTACTGAGGAAACAAACATAAAAAAAATACAGCCGAGCCATATTTTGAAGTCTGTTAAAAATACGAAATTTCGTATACTTTGATGTATATTTTTTCCAGCTATTTTGATTTAAAAACCAAACCACTCAACCGATTTTGATGAAAATTCTATGGAACGAATCTGAGAGTATATCCTTTCACATAAACAATATTTTTTCAAATCGGTTCATAAATGACGGAATTATGAGGTAACAAACATTTAAAAAAATGTACAACTGAATAGAAAACCTCCTTTTTTGAAGTCGTTAAAAAGAAGTAAAAAACAGACAGACAGACTTTCGAATGTATAATAATATTTGATAATTTTGCATTTGATATTGTAATCTTAGATATAGTTAGATATCTATCCGAAATACCTCCAAGTAATATACATTTACTAAAGCAGAATCAGATAACTCCAAAATTGCTCCTAAAACTTTACATATGAGGCTAATTACAGCGGAATTTGTATAATAATGCTGATATACTAATAAATAAATTAATAAAACCACCCCTAAGCAAGGGTTAAGATTTAAACGGACTGATATGGTGTTTAACCCTTTCTGTTTAGAACGAGATAATCTTTAGGGGCTGTTTGAGGGATGGTTAAATTATTTTTGATCTTGACTTGGAATTGCTTTAGATTTTTTATGATTGATGCATTATTTTAACTATAATTTAACATATTTATAAAGGGTTTAAAATACCTAGTTATAACACAACCGTAAACAATCTCAAACACGACTTTTTTGAAAGTTACTATTAAATCCCCTAAACAGCGACCAAGTAGGTACTTACCTACTGCTTGGACGGGTCTTCCAGCTCAGTTGGTAGTAGCTCTGTCTTCTGCACTGTAGGTTAAGGGTTCGATTCCCTCCCAGGATAAGTATTTTCGTGATAAACATAGGTGTTTGTTCTGTGTCTGGGTGTTATAAAATATTATAAGTATGTATTTAAAGATATATAAATATTCTATCGGTCATCTAGTCACCATAATACAAGCTATGCTTAGTTTGGGGCTAGATGGTGTTGTGTGCATTGTCCACCAATATTTATTATTTATTAAATGACACTTTTAAATAAATAAAATAAAATAAATGTTAGTGGTGCACACAACACTATCAAATCCAAACTAAGCATATCTTGTATTATGGTGACCAGAGGACTGTTAGAATACTTATATATGTTTAAATAGATACATATACATACATTAATGATACCTTATAACACCCAGGTGTTATAAACTATCACGAATGTTTGTGTCTGGACACAGAACAGACACCTAAATTATTTACACAAATGTTTGTTCTGGGAGAGAATCGAACCCTAAACATACAGCGCAGAAGGTAGAGCTACTACCGACTGAGATGACTAAATTGAACCTACTAAATTTTAAGCGATATGTAATATTATGTTTATTAAACATGCGGAAAATCTATTTAAAAAGAAACTAATTGTTAATTTTATCTAAGTTAAATATGTCGTTGAAAACTGTTATTCAAACTGTGAGTAAGAGCGTTCATATTTTACGAAAAAATTTCACTACAAAGACAGTATTTTTATTTACTCTAAAAACCACTACGTACACAATAACGCAATAAATGATATGTACCTACTACTAAATTAATTTAAAACAACGTAATATAATATTTGTGCCCAGCAGAGTCTAGGGCAAATAAGACGAGATCAGAGGAGCCACGTCACGACCACGTCACGATCTGTATATAAATTAAATAAATAAATAAATATTCAGTATCAATATTCTAAATATAATTGAACGAGTGAGTGTCTCCGTTTCAGGTTAGGCGAAAATGCTTTCGTATGTCCGGCCGGAGGCTCTCCTCTACAGGTCGCTTATCTCAACAGATTCTCGTGAAATTTTGTGAGCAGGTTCACATATAGAATATTCACTATATAGAATTCTTTAGTAGATTCAGCTTTTGGAAATCTGGAAACATTATTATATTTAAAGCTGTCGTCACCGTCGGTCGGTTGGTGTCAGTTGGGCTCGGTTAGAAACCCGAACGAATATACGTTTTGTGTCTTTTAATGAGTCATTGTAAGATATACCCTAGTCTATTGTCTATATAGCTTCGCAAGTTGCAGTTGCAGTAAGCCTAAGAGCCTGTCCAGATGGAGCGTTATACGCGCGAGTGCCCTCGCGCGTTTTAGTTTGTATTGCGTCCAGATGCCGCGTTTTACGCGCGCTCCTACGCGCGTTGTGTGTGGGAGGGGTTCAGGGACAGTTATAAAATTAAAATTATAAGTTATAATTTTTTTTTAAATATTCCTCTTTCTTTTTCATTCATTTTATTATAGCATTTGAACATAACATAATTAATTATAATTACTAACTATTTTTTAGTTGTTTATTTTTTTATTATAACAAAATATAATAAAAAAATGTTCGTTATTATAGTACTATTATATTCTATGCGTATCTTGAAATTTTTTTAACTTTACACCCGGAAGTCTTACATTAAACGTCTTATAACTCAAAAAAATGGACTTTAGAAAAAAAAGTTTAAACCAAAAGTTGTAGAAAATAAACTGATCCTAAAAAAATTACTTTATGCATTTTATTGATTAATCTTATATTTCAAAAGTTATCGGCCGCGATAGAAAAACTGGTTCATTAAATGGACCATAAATCGTAAACGGTAAGTTTTACAAAAAAGTTTACAAAAAACAAAAGATGCAAAATTTTATTTTCTACAATAATGGTCTCCATAACTTTTGCCCTAAAGTGCATAGTTTCTGAGAAATCGGCCAAAAACGTTTTTTCAGGATGGCGCTTGAAGCGTCACCTGGATCTGTCAGCATTTTGTGATTTTATGCTCAGTAAGTGATCCTAAACCTTATAAAAAAAAGAATTTGGATCGGAAATTTAGTGCAAAGTTGACCAAAAAAACGTCTATTTTGACTGGCTTATATGACTCTATATTAGAATAATCCAAATACGCGCGAGTCCGTGACGAGTGGACGTATTTCGTGCAAAATGGAGCTTGATAATTTTACTTCACAAAAAGTTTCGACTATTTCTTCCCAGTTATTTCGCCTTATGACTCTAAATTAGAATAATCCAAATATTCCATATCCCATGTGGCTACTCTTTTTCAACTGTGGCAATAAAAAGTTTCGTAGGTATCAAAATTATCAAGCTCCATTTTGCACTAAATACGTCCACTCGCCACGGACTCGCGCGTACTTCTGGACGCAGCAATGGCGCCTGAGTATCTCAACTCGCGCGGAGCTCGCGCGCGAAACGCGCGTGTCGAGAGTCCGGCACGTTACACGCGTTTTACGCGCGAGTTAGGAAACGTAGGTAGGAAACGCGAGGTAGGCATCTGGACGCGATGTAATAATAGCTCTAGTATCTGGAGAACGCGCGAAAGTAAAACGCTCCATCTGGACAGGCTCTATAGAAATAACAATATAGAAGTATCAGCGTCCGGATATGAGTGTGCATCAGATATTCCGCCCGCGTGCGGCCCGCTTAGTTAGAGCGGGGGAACTCGCGTTGATTGATCTACGGTGCGCGCTCGACTTAGTCGGTCCGTTCTGGCATTTTTATCCATAGGGCTCATTTTATTATTAAAAGGTATATTAATCTATCTATATACTAACACGTTAAGCAAAAACTTTTTACCCCTTTTTACGAAAATTGCACGGACAGAAGAGTACGACATTTCGCACACTTATAGTTTATATAGAGAAGGAGTGCAGAATGCTAATATTTTTTAAATTATGCATAAAAAATACATTAATTATTACTTAATTATGGTCGAATTTCTACTAGTGGGCTACCACTAGTAATAATAATAATGCCGGACATTTCACAAACCGGCATATAGTCCCAAAGTAAGCAGAGCTTGTGTTATGGGTATCACATGACTGAAAAACAATTAACACATGACAAATACTTGCAGATCATAAAAGCTTCTTAGGCTGACCTTCGATCACTGAGCCACAGAGGTCGTCATATATATCTTTATGATTAAAGATATTAAGCAAATATAATTAATAAACTACCTATTAGTAGGAGATTGGTAGCAGAAGACTTGGACGAATGGCAGACTGTTGTCCAACAGTGCATGGGCTCTGCCCTCTGTCAGTTTACTGACAGATTTGTTCGTCTTTCATAAATAAGCAAGTTAAATAAAAAAAATTTGCCGGACATTACACACAGCGTAATCTGGCCCCAAAGTAAGCAGAGCTTGTGGTATGAGTACTACATGACTGATATACTACTTATATATTTTTTGTAAATACATACATATAAAGGTATTATACATAGAAACACCCAGACCCAAGACAAATACTTGCAGATTATACGAACATTTGTCTCGCGGCGGGAATCGAACCCGCAACCATCTGCGTCTCAGCCGAACATTAGTCCACTGCGCCCCAGAGGTCGTCAGTTATAAACAGGATAAAAAATGGTGTGGAAAAAAAGACCGGGACCAGGACGAATTTCTTGTCAACACTTCACGAAAACCGGTTGACTTTTTTTTTAAGGTTTACAAATCAGGCTGTTACTTATAATCAAGTAAGCCTTACTAGCCGTAATAATTTGCCTAATAATTACAGCATATATACATTATTATGACTGACTAATTCATCATCGCCGAGCCGAAACCGCTGAAGCTAGAAAGCTGAAATTTGGAAGGTAGCTTCCTTTTACAGCAAAACCACCCATTAAGGTGGGATTTTTTGAAATTCAACCCCCAAGAGGGTGAAAAGGGGTGAAAACGAATGTATGAAACTTTTTAACGCGTGATGCGATTTGCTTGAAACTTGAAATTAATAAACAAAATGCATAATAAATGGACACGTGTGTCAGGATTTATCAAAATAATCCTAACAAAGGGGTAAAATGGGGTGTCAAAGTTTGTATGGAAACTTTTAAACGGGTGGTGTGATTTCTTAGAAACTTGGTTTGGATACATAAAATGAAAAATAAATGGACGTGTTTCAGGATTTCTCAAAATAACTCTCATAAAGGAGTAAAATGGGATGTGAATGTTTGTATGAAAACTTTTTAATGGTTGCTGGGTGTGATTGGTTGGAAACTTATAGTTTGGCAAGGAGATAAATTACACCCTGTGGAAAGATTTAAGCAACAATTCTTTCAAAAAAAGGCGGTCGAAGTCGTTGGCAACAGTTAGTAAATATATATAAAAACTCTTTTGTTGTCGTCAAGTTACAAAGTGAATCAAAATACTTTCGCAAGGTTAAACTGTTAAACATTAAAGTCCAAAGACATTTTTACTAATTTCCCCAAATTGCCGCCTGCGTCGCTTTAAGTAGATTACAATAACACCTCCCCTATTTTTACATTTTTCTCGCTCCACCGGCTGTGACACAGACTAACTGAGGATAACTGGCTCACTACGTAAAATGTTTGTTAATTAAGAGTCTACTTCTTCTTTCTATAATGACATCTGTCTTGGCAATTTTGCCAATGTCTGGTTTAGTATTTTTATAATTTTATTATTACATTGTTTATATTTTGTAGAAGTAAGATTTACCTACTCTTAGTTTTCTCTGTTTTTTTTATTAACTCTTTTTTGTGACAGCTTTGTTAGAACAGGTCAAGTGTCAAGTGTCAGTCTTTGACAAAACAGACACAGCTGTACTTCTCACTCACTGTGTCCGTAACTGCATTTTTCTTTTTTTCCACACCCAATAATAAGAAAGTAAGTGGATTTTTTCGAAACGCTCCAAAACCTAATAACTCGGGGTAATTTTTCAATTGACCGTGTTAGAGTAAGTCGACACCTTAGGATGGTATTATGCTGTAAGAAGTAATGTCAAATGAATTAAATAGTTTAGGTGCCTACGATTGGTCTAAAAACATCGAATTGTTCACTGAAGCATAAAGAAGTGCCAACCCTAGTGACAAGGGCTTGTTTTCATAATACCTAACTTTTCATGCCACATATGATTATGCAATATATATTTCATATCTGTCACTGTCAGGTTAATTTACTGTTAAGTATCGCGTGAAAAATAAATATTATTCATTTAATTTCTCCTATCTATAGGTACCTATTCAGTAAACAAAAATAAACAGCACTCATGTCTAAAAGAAAAAATGAAAGAAAATTAATTTTGTGTCATAATTATAAAAGTACTTATGAACTAACAAGTAAATAAATTAAAAGCAAGAGGTTTCTGAAAAATTAAACAAATAAGTCAAAAAAGCACATTGTTAATACAAGAAAACGTTATTTTGTAATGTTAAATTTAAATCTTATATTATATATTTTTTTTTAAACTTACCATAAGATGGATTTGTATGCTTGTTTGCCACACAACACACAAAATAAATTTGTTTTGTTATTATTGCTGCAATCCACGAAGAGAGTAAGATAACTTAAAGATTATCCTATAATACTATATAAATATTTCACCATGATAAAGAATAAACCATGATTTACATTATGGTCAGAACAAGCTATAAACAGGATTATGTTTTGCGTGATGGTTTTTAGTAGCCTTTATTTCTTGGCTGTCTAATGCATAAAGCCATCCATTAGGGCCGATTTGCATACAATTTTTCTTTCTTTCAATACTTTTCTGTAGACAATGAGATAAAAGAAAATGCAAAGACGTTTCTTTTGCTGTTCAAAAATAAAAAATATACATCAAATTTTCGCTATGTGACGTCTGAATATTTTTAGTCTTAAATTTTTAAGAAGGCAGGTTAGTTTTACGGTTAGTCCTACGTGGGTCCTAAGCATTATAAAAATGAAGAAAAAATGGTACACAAAAATTCTTTTTTTTTTCGGGTTTTACCTACGTATTTTGTCGATGAAAGCATCGACACTTACAATTCATCCATCTGTGCCTTCATCAACAAAATACGTGAGTAAAACCAGTTTATGAAACTGGTTATGAAAGAAAAATGTTAAAAAAACACAAGTAACTTCTGCAGTCATTCTCAGGATTTAAAAACCGACTTTAAACATTTTTATAGCCATTTAACAATAAAATTGTCAAAGTAAAAAAAAACGGTGTATGTCGATGACGTGTTGACAGCCGGCAAAAATTCGACCTACCCACAAATACACGGTTCTGTGACTCTGTGACGTAAAACATGGAATCGGTAGAGCTGACTTTATATATATATATAATCATAATTATTATCCATATATTATTATAAGTAACACAAGGAAATACAATCTTAGAACATTAATTTATAGCCTGCCCTAAAAGAGCGAATCATCTACCATGATCATCATCATTGTAATCATCTGACTCTATCGTAATTCATTAATAATAATAAATAAACAATGTATAAATTATTATGTATGTATATACCAAAAATATATATTATTAGTATATCTGTGTACTTATATTATATTCGTAGTATTTTGAGGCCTGTTGATGCTGTGTGAAATATCCAGCATTTTTTATTTATTAAGACGCGCAGATTATTAATTAAATTTTTTTTTTACATATAATATAAGCATTATGTTGTAATGATCATTGGACGAGGTTTCGTACAATGCCTATGACGTAATTATTACCTGGGTAATCCTTACTTCCTTACTAATATTATAAATGCGGAAGTATCTATATCTTTCTGTCTGTCTCGCTTTCACGCCAAAACTACTGAACTGATTTAAATGAAATTTGGTACACAGATAGTCTAAAACCTAAGAAAGGACATAAGCTACTTTTTAATTGGAAAAAAGGGTTGTAAAGAGTTGAAAAGGAGGATGAAAGGTTGTATGAAAGTATTGTCAATTTCAGAACTAGAAGCATACAATTTTAGGCGGTTGATCCCTACTAATATTATAAATATCTGTCGGTCTGTCTGTCTGTCTGTTACGTTTACACGTCTAAACCGCTGAACCGATTTGTATGAATTTTGGTATAGAGATAGATGGGATCTTGGAGAAGGGCATAGGCTACTTTTTATGTAGGTTCCATGCGTGCGAAGCCGTGGGCAGCAGCTAGTATACTATAATTATACTCATAATATAACCTCGAACGAACGAATCTTTTTTTTGTTTTTTTAAGGAGATAATGTAGATTGTATCTTGAAGAAGAAATTAGGCTATTTTTTATGGTGGTACCACGCGTGAGAAGCTACGGGCAGAAGTTAGTTATTAAAAAAAATCAGTTCTGTATTTTCGTAACTCTGCAGCCCACCCCTCATTTCGCTATTAAAGCAATCTTGTGGGTGACTCGAAATAAAAAATAACTTATTTTCTTTTAAACATGACTTTTGCATTACAGAAATCATTCGAATTCAGTTATTTTCAAATGAATGCCTTTTAAATAAAAAATCTCACAAGAGTTGAGTACTGACCCTCGAACTTACTTAGTGGTAAGTTCAATAGGTATATCAAAATAATATGACCTACGAGACAATATCAAAATAGTACCTTTATACTAGGTTAGGTACCAACAGCTCGGTTAAAAACATTAAGTGAGTGATTTATCTTAAACAAATAAATACCTACATAGCGACAGTTAATAGAATTTTAATTAAACGTCAACTCCATAGTGACATGCGACATATCACGTCCACGGATCAGCAATATTATACATGATAGTGGGGTAACACTGTTTGAGAACTTACCACTGTTTGAATCTGGGCTGTAACTAAAAATATTTTCGTCAGCAGTGTTTGAGCTCGATCAATAAAATTAACCAATCAGCAATGAAAAAAAGAAACAACTGTTTTAAAAAAATCGAACGGTTGTATTTATATAAAACCGTCTTTCAAATTTTCAAAAATCGAACGCAACACTTCTAGCTTTAACTCTAACTACCCCACATACTAAATGTAAAAAATTTGATTTACCCATGGTTTGTATGACCCATGGATAGTAGCTTCTGAAATTGGTACTTTAGCCTAATTATGTAGTAAGGAAAAATATTTTTTTAAGTAGGTAGGCTTAAGATCAACGATACGTGCGTGACTGAGCCCACATACACGATGCAACTAAAACTAATTAGTAGTTTTTACCTACTTTAATAAGTCATTGACTCTGGGATTTGACGGAGACCACCTATCTAAAAAAAAAGTTTAATAGGTAGACTTTTTAGAAAAAAATACCTCTCACATTAATTTTTGGTAACAGCAAATATCTGTATTCAAAATTATGTAGGATATTTTTCTTCCCATTAAAATCAAGCAAGGGCGTGTTGGTTTAAAAAATCAACAAGATTAAGATGAAAAATTTCTCACTTACAAAATAACAAATCAAAAGCATTTCCACCCACTTAATATTAGCATTTTCATTAAAATCGCGACAAAAACTCCTTGTAGCATTAAAAGAATGCGCAACGACGCCCAGGGGCCCGCCAGACCCGGCCGGAGTGAAAACTCGCAAGATTTATCTGAATAAATTATTTTTACCCACCTGCAGTGAAGGGTTGTTGAAAATTTATGATTTTATACTCGTAAAATGTAGGTAAGACCTAAACTTATGTAACCTATTTATATCTTTATTTTTTGACAATAATAAAACTACTTTGACACTTCGGTGTATGAAGCATTTATTTCGTAGTAAGTATGGCTGACACCTAAGTTAACTAAAGTACATACAATTTGGATTCGCTTTAAATAAACATGACATCATCGCTGTTGAAAGAAACTGTTGGCGAAAGGATTTAACAGGAAATAGTTATATTCTTAAAAACAATTGCAATAAAGTTTAAGTTTTTCCCAAACCACAAACACACTAACATACATCTTAATATACACAAAACTAAGCTCAATTTCCTACAAACAGCAACGCAATATTGTAAAAGCGAAATAGGTCTGTAAAACAAAACTCATTCGTTCGAATTTCAATACACGAACGTTGATACTTTAAGTCCATTTGAAATGGGGATCGTGATTGGTGATTTTGAATTTAGAATTCAGCGCGCGACCATCGTTGATAGATCGGTGAAGGCGGCGACGGTAAGGTCAGCCGGGTTTCGAGTGCATTTGACCAGAAAAATTGGCGTACGTGGCCTTTCATCCACGTTGGTATTTGAGTGTTAAGAATTTGAAAACTGCTGAACGACCAACTTGATCTGCCCCCTAAGAAGTAGTCACCATTTAATTTAAAGCTAACATTAAAGGTAGTCTTATGAAGAGCGTATGATAATATAAATGACTACATTGTTGATAAGAATGCATGGCCTCATGTTGCTCTGCCCTCAGAAAATTGCTAAATTGTTTAAACTACTGATACCTTCAATAAGTTTTTCGTAGTTAAGTTAGTTATAAGAAATGTCTTACAACGAGCGCTAGGACCAGGACGAGTTTCTTGTCAATTCTTCTCGAATTTGGGTTAGGAGGAGTTGTCATCCAAATTTACCAAGGAAAGACTTTTAATCACTGTAAGGAGACCGCACTGAACTTTGCTTTTAGGATTGTCAGATACCACACCTCGAACTGTAATTTCCCTGTCCTTTTCTAGGGTAATGCTGATATTACAATTTTATATCTTCGGAATAGACGAACCGCGGAACAAACCAATTTTCAAACTCACCGATGAAATGAAAATCGATGAAAATTCTCTAGATGAATCGAAACAGTGTAATGTAGGTAATGTTTTTATTTCATCTCTAGGTTTTCCGCTCAAATACTTGTATCCCACCGTCACCGTCTGTCATCACCAAAATCGAAGACCATAATTCTTGCATCTCAATCGATTAAAGCCTTTTTCTTTAGTTAGAAAGAGACGCAACCATGGATTCTGTCACGAACCTCCACTCGTGCGTGGCTTTAACGGAGTCTGGTGCTTAATAACTATTACTATATTCTATTGTATTTCTTGTAGTAATTGTTTTGTATTCTATGTCTTCGTCAGTAGCAACTATTGAATTTGCTGTGGTCTAGGGATGGTCTTGAAAGTGATGTCTGAAGCAATGAACTTTTTCGTTGCGAGTGAATGAGTTTAATATTTATGAAAAATATGAATCGACTCAAAATGATTAATGCGTTTGTTTATACTATATTAGTTACCATTATATCAAGTTGATATTAATTATTTCGATCAGTAACCGCTAATAACTAAATCTTCTTCTGACAATCGCACGACGCAGCTATTCATTTTAAATTTTCAAGTCTACCTTTCGAGCTTAGAGATGCTCTTTGAAAGAAACCCCGAAATTCAACTCTTGAGAAGTCAACGGGTTATAGTTTGATACAAAAATACCCGTTAAAAAAATTATATCTTACTAATATAAATGTGAATTTTTTGTATGTTTGTTTGTATATAATATAACCACGCAATTTTAACCTATTAGTATGAAACTTGGTCTAGATATATATATGAACCTGGGTTAACATACACCTAGGCTACATTTTATCTACGTTTTCGTGCAAAGTCACATGCTAGTTATATATCGCATAATCTGATACCAAATCATATTCACATGTTTTCCCAATGCGTGAGATCAAAGAAAATCCATCAACACCATACAAAGTACTGTCAAAGCACCTAATTCAGCCATTCAGATTTCCCGACGGATCTTTCCAGTGGAAGAGGGACAGCAAATACGGATTCTAACGGGTTAGATGGAGACGGATGTATGGTCACGGGCGTAGTTGAGATGATTGGTATACGTGAGGTGAGACCGCGAGACGTGATGCCAGGGAATAAGTAACAGTAATGTGTTTGAAACGCCTTGGTGTTTTGATGTGTCAGCTGGTTTTGATACTTGAGAATTGCTCTTGGATTCTTCTTTTTGTCATTTCATGAAGTAACATAGCCTAATTTAATATTTTTTACTCGTTTGCATGTTTTATTCAGTAATCTTAACGGAATTTTAATGAACTCGTAGTCGCCCACTGGTCGAAATTCGACCATAATTAATTCATAATTAATGTATTTTTTATGCATTATTAAAAAAAATATTAGCATTCCGCACTCCTTCTCTATATAAACTATAAGTGTGCGAAATTTCATTCTCCGTCCGCGCAATTTTCGTAAAAAGGGGTACAAAGTTTTTGCTTCACGTATTAATATATATATACGTTGTGACTACATAGGACAAGTATGGACGATTGAATTATAAGTGTTTTATGGTGTAATGTGATTTGAACGACGACGAATCCCAAGAAAATTCTAGACGGCCATTCCGCGATGACGTTCAGAATTGACAATTGACCATCGACTAAGACTTTAACAAACAAATTGACTATAAACAGATATAAACACTTGACACTGGCAAAATTTACATTATTATGTCACATGCCATAAACAAAAAAGAAGACTTGCTCTTACTGGAATTGTTAACTATCGGAATATCCCGCGACTTCGTTTGCGTAAGATTTTCATATTAACCTTAAAACCTGCACCAGGCCTGCAGTTTTCGGAAAATTCTAGAAAAGAAAATACGCCTATATATAGCCAAATATTGCTCAAAAATTATTTGTACGTGTATAAGACTATATATCATTTTCCGTATACATTTTTAGAGGTCTGAAAAACTATTAAAGAGACGATAACTCTAAATTCGTCGACCTCTGTGGCGCAGTGGGCTAAGGTCCGGCTGAGACGCAATAGGTTGTGGGTTCGATTCCCGCCGCGGGTAAATGTTTGTATAATATGTCTTTACAAATAAGTATTATTAGTAGTATATCAGTCAAATGAATGTACAAATAATGCCGGACATTTCACACAGCATCTTCTGGCCCCAAAGAAAGCAGAGCTTGTGTTATGGGTACCACATGACTGATATACTACTTATATCCTTTTTTTCAATACTTACATACTATTCATAGAAACCAGACCCGAGACATACTTGCAGATCATACAAACATTTATCTCGCGGCGGGAATCGAACCCGCAACGAACATACTAAGTTTCCTTTAGATCCGTTTAATCGTTATGTTATATGAAGTCACAAACAAACATATACACAAAAACATTCGCATTTATAATATTTAATTTAAAAAATATTAAGCTGCAATGGTTTTTCCAGGATGTCCCGCTCCGCCATAAATAAGAAGAGCGAGATAAAACATTATCGCACTTATATTAATTTCTTTGGACATTAATCATCTCCGGGCGTAGCTCGTTTATCATGGGACACTTAATTTGCTCGACGATTTAGGGTCGACTTTTATTTTTTGTCACTGGTTTATTCTTAGTCTATCAATACTAGGAACAGAAACAATTATAAATCTACATTTTGATAAACACGGGCTTTACTCACGTATTATTTTGTCAGAGGCACCGACACTGTTTCGATTCATCTAGAGAATCTTCATCAGGGTGAGTTTGATCCGCGGTCCGCTCGTTGCCGCTCGAGTTCACGGTTCGCACATCGTTCGGATTCCCGTGTTTATCAAAATGTATCAAACTCACGAATGTTTTGAAAGTGAAATTATACATCCCTAGGTTTCGACTAGAAAAAGTAAATAAGTCCTTTATGGGGAACACGGTGCGCTTCTATAATAAACTTCCTGAAAATGTAACAAATCTACCTTTTATGAAATTTAAAGCTTACATAAGGGTTAGTCTTTTGAAGAAAGCGTATTATAATATAAATGACTATATTATTGATAAGAATGCATGGCCTCATGTTACAGTAGTGAGTTTGTTTTTGTGATATCGGTCGCAATCAACAATATTTGTACAGATATAATAGGTTGGGGAAAAAGTCTTTTCGCATTATAGTATGTATGAACTTGTAATAAAATCTCTTTGGCTTATACTATTTGTATCTGGCTGGTTTTGGTATATATTAAATATATTAAAAAATTATTAAAAAATGTTTTGAATTTTCTTAAAAAATGCAAAGAAACTTTTTCCCCAACCTATTGTATAAATAATGCCGGAGTTTCAGACAGCATCTGGCCCCTAAGTAGAGCTTGTGTTATGGGTACCACATGACTGTTTTTGGTGTATACAACAGTGTACCGAAAACGAACGAGTGACGACCTCTGTGGCGCAGTGGGCCATGGCCCATGGCTGACACGCAAAAGGTTGCGGGTTCTAATCCCGGCAAGTCAAATGTTTGTATTTTTATTATTAAATTGTTTTCTGCATTTAGATACATTAAAATTATTATTTTAATCATTTTTAATCATTGTAATTTATTATTTGCATTTTGGTTTGTAAGTACCTAATACTGGACATTTCACACAGCATCATCTGGCTCCAAAATAAGCAGAGCGTGTGTTATGGATACCACACGACTGATATAAGTACAACTTATATATTTTTTTTGTAAATACATACATATTATACATAGAATCCCCCAGACCCGAGACAAATACTTGCAGATCATACAAACATTTGACATATTGGTCAACTCAGCCCGCGGGCCATATTTTAAATGTATTTTTCAGCATTTTTCATATATTACCCCACGGCGGGAATGGAATCCGCAACCTTTTGCGCCTAAGGCTGGCCCTAGCCCACTGCATAACAGAGGTTGTTTTATATAACTCAGAAAATCAAAAATTCCGAAAACGAATTCCAAAAATAGCCATCAGATGCAATTATAATAATCAGCTACCGTTCTCATGGGCAGAGGTCATAAAACGTCAAAATTATGAGTTTCTATCAATAATCTATTTTTGTTAAACTCAAGTTATGAAACTAGACAAAAGGTGAAGATTTACCAAGTTTATTTAATGTTGGTGTGGAATTATGAAAGAATATTATGGATACGCTGTAGACTAGCTTCAATACTGTGCCTTCTATGTCAGGAAAAGATAATAAGTTAAAAAAAAAACTATATTAATAGTATTTATGAACCATTGTTCTGCTTATTGATGAATTGACTGTTATAATTTTGCTATAAATAAAATAAATAATCCTGGAAATTTCACACAGCATCAAAGTAGAGTATGAGAATTACATGACTGATATTATTATTTTTTGTAAATCGAATCTTGTTTATTATAAAGTTTTTTAAACTTACGTGATCAGAACACATTATTATAAATATTGACGGGTATTTATTTAATTTACCTATTTTTCCCGACGTTTCGACAGGTTTACACTCTGTCGTGGTCACGGGATGACTGGAGTACTGGAGCTACCGCCTCTGCGAAGCGGGGGCAGCATTTTTTGCAACTACCCTCACTTGTTTTTCCGAAATAGAAATGTCCATCTGCACACTCGGACGACACACAACACTAACCGTGTCCATGACGCATTGAGAAACCGGTCTACGCTGGGTACACTTAGCTATAACTGATTTCGCAGAGGCGGTAGCTCCAGTACTCCAGTCATCCCGTGACCACGACAGAGTGTAAACCTGTCGAAACGTCGGGAAAAATAGGTAAATTACGCGATAAATACCCGTCAATATTTATAATAATTGTTTATTATATATAGAAAAACACCCAGACCCGAGACGAATGTTTGTATCTCATACAATAATATGTCCCGCGGCGAGAATCTAACCCACTGAAAATTGCGGGTTTGATTCCCGTCGCAAAATAATATAAAATACTTCACTTATTTCTTATACGTAAGTATGTTTTCGTTATTGAAATAAAATAGTGCATGCTTTAAAGAGGAAATAGGTACTATGAATTAGTACCAATGTTCTTGTATTTTTTACGTTATTGATAATGAATCTTAAAAACAGTTGAGCTATCAAGTACAGTTAAAAACAATCTATAGATAACTCAACTGATCACTGTTAGAGGGCAGCGTTCCCAAGACACTGGCGGCATTCCCACGTTGAATGGCAAGGCTTATACGCTGGGCCAGATAGGAGTCAATTCTCGGGTCACGCAATGTATCTACTAGACACCGTGAAATAATTTTTAAAACGCGATGGGCTCCTGTTCCGCTCTGGCCAGGATCTTGACTTCAAAAGGCTCAATCATTTTTAACAGTTGAGCTATCTAAGGGTAGATAGCTCAACTGTTTCACAAGTATTTTATATTATTGTATATTATTCTGTATATTTTTAAACTATTTTTGTTAATAAATTATTAGGTTAGTAAAACTAGTAGATTTATTAAATAAATCATCTGGTCACCTTTATACATGCTAGGTATACTTATTTTGGGGCTAGATGGTGTTTTGAGTATGTCTATCAATATTTATATATTTATTCATAACATACATATTATTAGGTTTATTCATCGTTTATCCACACTATTCTAACCTTAACAAAGTCTGAATAGGTGCCCATTTTGTCAACAAGCTATTGTGGTGCGCGGGCGCCGGTTTTACGACGCAGTAAATCTAAGAGTTATGATATCGCATGATCAAATGTCACAACAACTGTGTTACCTGCGGTTTTGGGAATAGGACGTTGTTCTTCAAAGGGTCTGGAAGATGAGGTTATGTTTTTACCACCTAATGATTAAACTAGGTATGTTTAACTGGCTTCTTCTAGATTGTGGGTTAGATTCCCATCCAGGACAAACATTTGTGTGATAAACGTAGATGTTTGATCTGTTAAGGGTGTTATAAAGTATCAATATAAAAATAATAATACCTGACATTATACACAGCGTTATCTAGTCACAAAGTAAGCAGAGCTTGTGTTATGGGTACCACATATAATACTTTTTTTTGTAAATATATATGTACATATTTTACATATAAGCACCCAGACCCGAGACAAATAGTGTCAATGTTTAATTATTATAAAAACCTATTTAAATAAACGTCTTTACGAAAATGTTTTAATTATTTATTTATGCTTCTAAATTTTTGCATATACCTAAATTGAATTTAGAAGAAGTTGAATCTGTTTGGAGCTATGTTCTGCCCGCGGCTTTCTTGCATAAAACGTAGCCTAAATGAAATTGAAATGAAATGAAATGAAATGAAATGAAATTAATTTATTTGCTCGAAGTATGGTAAATATATGGTTCTTGCATAATAATTGTTTCACACACTTCGTCGTTGACCGACATGCAAACATCAACATGGCAACCATGAGATTAATGAGATTATTAATTACAATTAAGTATACATAAAATTAAAATTAAAATGTCAACGTCAATATTATATAAGTAAGCAGATTAATCCAGAATATAAATTATTATTAAAACATTTCATCAACATCGTAAAAACATTTCTCGCTGAGCCATGTATACAGTTTTTTTTTAAATTGAACTATCGGCAACTCTCTAATCGCTTTTGGTATCAGATTAAATATTTTAATAGCCATAATATAACTGTTTTTATGCGCCAGTACAGTTTTGCGGAATGGCATTATGAGTTTAGTAGGATCCCTAGAACTGAATTTAGAGTTTACCTTATCTATATATTTGTCAAAGAACCTTTCGTTTTCTCTAACGAAACATCCAGCTTGATGTATGTAAAGGCCTGTCAACGTTAGTAGTTTTAGTTTTTTAAAGAGCGGTTTGCACGTTTCTAATGGTTCAACGCCACATACCGCTCTGACACATTTCTTTTGGATGATAAAAGCTCTATTAATATCCGTGGAGTTACCCCAAAGGAGAAGTCCGTATCTCAAAACAGAATAAGCTATAAGCTATAAGCTATTCTAGGTCACAGACCATATCTGTACCAAATTTCATCCAAATCCATTCAGCCGTTACGACGTAGTTGAGCCACAAAGAAACTTACTAGTATAATAATTAAACATCCACCTAGATGGCGCCACTGGAAAACTTGCAACTCGCTATCGATGCGTTCTGGAATTGGATGCAAACATTCAGCGATTTTCTCAACAAATTTTATTATACACATTTATTAGTAGTTGATAAAAATGGTTTATTTTCATTTTCTATTCAATTTAAGAATATCAACTATTACAAGTTTGATAATTCATAAAAAAGTCAACGTTTTAATAACTAAAAATAAAACCAACTTCATTTATTTCAATAATATTTTATTTTACACTTTTTAGTAGGTACTTTATCATTTTTCGATATTCGCTACAACACTAGAAAGCTCTTTTGATTTAAAAACCAAATTACAAACACGATTTTGGTGAAATTTATATAGGACTAATCGGGAAGTCCTTTCACATGAAAAAAATGGCTTTAAATAGGTCTTGTTTACAAATCTTACTTTAATTATGACATAAAATTTCAACAAATGATAAAATCAAATGTCCCATTCAATACCTACGCACAAGTAATAAAAACATTTAAACGAAAACACCTACACTTAGTTGTAAGAATACCTCTTATCATATAAACATTATAAACCTACACAAAACAAAATTACGTATAAGTACGCAACATACGCAGTTTTATTTTTTAATAATGACCTAAGATACATTACCGTTTTAAAAACTAAACAAAAAAGAAACAACTTCATTGAATATATATTTTTATAGTGCAAAGTAGATATTTGTTTATATATATAATACTAGCGACCCGCCCATTGCACGGGTGCAATGCTGATACTATATATACTACAGTATGGTTCAACAGCGTTTGAATAATATGCGCAAAAAAATGTGTTTACCTACGACATCACATTAGAAACCTTTAAAATGATCAGTGTTTCTTTACTATATTATGCTTTTATTATACATATAAACCTTCCTCTTGAATCACTCTATTTATAAAAAAAAACCGGATCAAAATCCGTTGCGTAGTTTTAAAGATCTAAGCATACATAGGGACAGACAGAGAGCGGGAAGCAACTTTGTTTTATACTATGTAGTAATATGGGTAGGCCAACTAATCGCACTGCTCAATTGAGACAGCGAGGTTTCAGAGTAGACGAAAATATCATCGATGTATACAATATTTAGATTTTTCAAATTCTAAACAAATTTCGATACAATTTTAATATTAGTCTTTGAGTAATCATCACATAATGTTCACATAAAGTCACATGATGTTCACCACATATAATACATAAAATAAAGTTTCCGTCGAATTGAGAACTTCCTCCGTTTTTGAAATTGGTTAAAATCCTTCATATAATCTTTTACATAAAAATCTCGCGTCTCGATGTATGTTCGAATAAACTCCAGAACTATTAAACAATTTTATTTTATGAAATTTGGTCCACTGCGTATAATTTGGTTGAAGTTAAGAGATAGGTTAGTTTAGATCTCTCTTTTTTAACCGACTTCAAAAAAAGAGGAAGTTGTCTATTCGTCGGAATGTATTTTTTTAATATATATGTTAACGAATTACTCAAGTCAGAGGCATGACCAAAACCTATTTGGCAGTGCCCACGCATTGCACAGTAGTAATATACAGTACATGACAGGTTGCAAGCGGTTTTCGGTATACCGGAAATACTAATTATTTTTCTTTTTTTTTCTACATGACAGATGTATTTAATTGCATCAAAATACTTTACCAAAGTTTAATATAATTTCCATTTAATTTTTGGTCCCGAAAAGTCCATATTCAGAAAAATAACAATGATGTTTTCTCAAAATGTTTTCTAATACATATTTTATTAGCGACTTAACTGAATAGCGACCTCATATCTGTAAACTGAATTGACTACATTCTTTTGACGCTTTGGCGGCCGCTGCCACGGCATGCTCGCTTTGCTCACTCGCTTCGCGTTTCTTTATACTATAACCTAACCTAACGAACTGGTTGAGATCTGAGCATGTTAGATGGATAGATTATAATATGGAAATGGTACTTTTGTCTGCTAATTTTGTCGTAAAACTTACATTGCTCTTTCAAAACTTCGAAGTAAAGATATTGTTGTCTAAAGTAAATAAACATATTGATATTCTGACATCTGTTTCTGTCAAATGATTTCTGTTATGTGTACTTATACGGAAAAATAAAATTAGTATAAAAATAATAGATTTCAATTCTGAATATTTTTTTTGTAAAGGTTACCATTACAAGCCCATCGCTTATAGAAATATCAACCAATCACACACCAAATTTTTAAGTGTTAACATGTGCGTAAACGTAACGCATACTAAGAAATTTCACACACACATACACATATCTCAAAGTAACCCTTACAAACGTAGCTACTCGGAAATTACGTAAGTAGATACTCTTAGATTTCCATCTCAGATTTTTCTTTGAAGTAGCAAAGTTTGAGGGTAAAATTGAATATTAATAGCAAAATTATACTTAGATCATCCTTTTTGGGATTTTATTACTTTATTAAGGCTCTGTTTAATGCGATATAAACAAATGGTTGTTTTAAGGGTGGTTTTAAATGTTTATATGTTCTGGGAAAGGGATGTGTTAAAAAACAGTAGCGTTTTATAGCTTAATCGCGTGTTCTTTGTATTTTAAAATTTATTGTGTTTTTAGTTGTTTTTGTGGAGCGCCGTAAATGTCAGTTTAAATTTTTAAGATGAGATTTAGTTTTATCCTTATATATATAAAAATCTTGTGTCACAGTTGTCGTGTTTATACTCCTCTGAAACGGCTTGGCCGATTTTGATGAAAATTTATATGTATATTCAGTAGGTTTGAGAATAGGTTTATAACTAATTTTTATACCCCTAAGTGTTAAGGGTGGCTCACCGCAATTTTTTTTTTATGTTCAATAAGGTAAAATAACGTTTGCCGGGTCAGCTAGTAGTTATATAAAAATGTTTGTTTTAAGTATTGTTGCTAATTTTGTGTATTTAGTATTCTTTCTGTAACAGTATTTTCCTAAACACAATTATAAGTACAAAAAAAACTTAATCTAGAAGCAGTTGCAAATACCTACTCAAAATGATTTATAAAATCTATATTAATCTGGTGAGCACTGTAGTGGTAGAGCTTTTGCCTTCCGATCATACGATCGTGGGTTCGAAACTTGTAGTGCGCATGTTTTTTTAATCCCGGACAATTCACACAGCATCATCTGGCCCCAAAGTAAGCAGAGCTTTTGTTATGAGTACATGACTGATATACTACTTAACTTTTTTTTGTAAATACATACATATTATACATAGAAACACCCAGACCTGAGACAAATACTTGCAGATCATACATTTGTTCCGCGGCGGGAATCGAAACTGCAACCTTCTGCGTATCAGCCAGACCTTGCACAGACAACCACTGTAGCGTATGGATAATGGATAATTCCTTTTGAAAAAAATTGTGCGTAATGCTGGAACGGCTTGCAACCTGTCATGTACGGTAAACTTACTACTGTGGAATGTTTGTGCATATGGCAAATTTGGACATGCCTTTGACTACCACTTAAATATCCTCAAATAATTAAGTAACTAGAAATGTATGGAGGGGTCTACCGAGCCATTACAGTTGAGAGAATTTTTTTTCTAAATACTTTGTACACTAACCAAAATCGAACCATTCTAATAATTCGTAATATATCTGTCAGATCAGTTGGTAGTAGCTCTGCCTACTGCACTCTAGGGGTTTCTATTCCCTCCCAGGACAAACATTTGTGTGGTGAACGTAGGTGCTTGTTCTATGCACTTGCAATAATTTTGGTATGCGGGACGAATATGGACAAATATTATTGTGCGGGACGAATAAATACTTTTAAATGGAATGGGCCGAAAATCCAGGACGAATGTGGCATAAATCGTCTTGGAGCTATAAAGTATAATATGTATGTATTTTAAATATATAAGAATTATATCAGTCATCTGGTCACCATAGTACAAGATAACCGTATTTTGGTGTTAGATAGTGTTGTGTGCATTGTCTTCATATTTATTTATTTCTCCAAAAAGCAATAAAACTTTTTTAAAACAATAAATTAAATTTTAACGTTCCTCACATCTCAAGTCAAAACAACAGAAATTAATCACAAAAGAATAGAAAAAAACAATAAATCCTTACAAATTGGTGCATTAACGGGAATCGCCCATTAAATATATGATTTATCTGATTTTTGGACCATCATTTACCCGCAGAATCTTGGATTAAGTCATATATTATAGCAAATTGCCGAAAGATAACATCTGGAAGTGTAGAATCTCTTTTTGGTACCTGTCTGTCTGAAAAGCACGAGATGAGCAAAAAAAAGTTTATTGATAGGTCGAACAAAAAAATGCGTTAAATTTGTGATTTATAGACATACATATATATTTATTATTATCATTTTCTTACATTGTACTTTTTGATAAACACTGGTTTTACTTAGGTATGTATTATTTTGCTGATGGAGGCACTGATACTGTTTCGATTCATCTATATAGAGAATATAATAATAATAATAATACCGGACATTTCACACAGCATTATCTGGCCTCAAAGTAAGCAGAGCTTGTGTTATGGGTACCACATGACTGATATACTACTTATAATAGTCTTTTCGCGTTAAAGTATGTATGAACTTGTAATAAAATCTCTTTGGCTATACTATTTGTATCTGGCTGGTTTTGGTATCATTAAAAGTTTAAATTTTAAAGAACATAGTTCCAAATTCAAATTAGGAAAATGTGTGATTTTTATTTGTTTTTCTTACTGTCAAGATGAGTGAATGTAATGAAGAAATTCGATACATTTTAAAATTTTACTACAAAAAAAGTAAAAATGCAACGCAAGCTTCGAAAAAAATTAACGATGTTTATGGACCTAGTGCAGTGTCTGTGAGAGTAGCACAAATTTGGTTTAAGCGTTTTCAATCCGAAAACTTTGATGACAAAGATGCACGTTTCTCTGGTCGCCCTATTACGGATAGAATGGATGCCATTTTTGAAAAAGTGGAGCAAGATCGGCATATCAGTAGTTACGACGTAGCTGAAGAACTGGGAATTGACCACAAAACAGTTTTGGCGCATTTGAAAAAAACTGGGTACACAAAAAAGCTCGATATTTGGGTACCTCACGAGCTCACTGAAAGAAACCTAATGAACCTGTACTCATTTGTGATTGTTTATTACAACGTAATGAAAAAGAACCATTTTTGAAGAAGCTGATAACTGGTGATGAAAAGTGGATCACGTACGACAAGAACGTGCGAAAAAGGTCGTGGTCAAAGGCCGGTCAGGCTTCACAGACTGTGGCGAAACCCGGGTTAACTCGCAATAAGGTGATGCTGTGTGTGTGGTGGGATTGGAAGGGCATTATTCATTATGAGCTGTTACCACCAGGCAGGACCATCGATTCTGAACTCTACTGCGAACAACTGATGGGATTAAAGCAAGAAGTTGAGAGAAAGCGGCCGGAATTAATCAACAGAAGGGGTGTGGTTTTTCATCATGATAACGCTAGACCTCACATTAGCCACTCAGCAAAAATTAAGAGAGTTTGGCTGGGAGGTGTTAATGCATCCGCATAATAGTCCTGACCTTGCACCTTCAGATTTCCACCTGTTTCGGTCTCTTCAGAATTCTTTAGGCAGTGTTAGGTTAACATCACTCGAGGACTGCCAAAACCAATAGTCGCGGTATTTTGATCAGAAGTCCCAAAATTTCTATAGCAATGGGATCATGTCCCTACCTACAAGATGGCAAAAATTTATCAAACAAAATGGTACCTACATACTTTAGTTAAATGTAAATAAACTATATTCAAAAATGTTTTGAATTTTCTTAAAAAATGCGAACAAACTTTTTCCCCAACCTATTATATACTTTTTTTTGTAAACACATACATATTATACATAGAAATACCCAGACCCGAGAAAAATACTTGCAGATCATACAAACATTTGTCCCGCGGCAGACATCGAACCCGCAACCTTTTGCGTTTCAGCTGGACTTAAGCCCACTGCGCCACAGAGGTCGTCATCAGGGTGAGTTTGATCCGCGGTCCGTGAGCTCCCGCTCGCATTCACGTTTAGCACTGGTTTCTACATTGTGTTCGGTTTTATTTAAGGAATAGATAACATACAAATAATATAATGTATGTGAGACAGTTGAGCTATCTAAGAACCGTTTAAAACGATCTACATAAAGCTAAACTGATCCAGATCACTGTCAAAGGGCAACGTCCGCAAGACACTGGCGGCATTGCCAAGTTGAATGGCAATGCTAATACGCTGGGCCAGATAGAAATTAGCTTTTGAGTCACGCAATGTTTTTACCAGACGCCATGAAAGCGGTGGGCTCCTGTTCCTCAGTGGCCCTAGGCCTCGACTCCAAAAGGCTCAAATATGTAGGCCATATCAAAACCGGCATTTTTGCGCTTTTTGAGGTTCTCAGCACATTCAGCAGCTGCACCAGCTAACAGAAGCTCATGCGACGCAAGTAGCATCCCATAACACTGGCCTACCTATCTCCCAAAGAACAAGAGTCATACCATCAGCACTATTACCATCATCACGAATCAGACTGTTCGGCTCGAGAACAGCTGGTACGTTGACGCTGGCAAGTGTCCGACGAATGAGATTACATGGAAACCGTTCCCTAATCGATTAAGTTTTCGTGTGATTCTGTTATCATTTGTTTTTGTGTTGTGATAAAGTATATCATCATCATCTCCCTCCCCGTATCCACTTTCCCTGCACTTTATATGGGGTCGGTAAAACTTCTCTTCCACTCTCTCCTATCAGCTGTCATTTCAGTATTAACTTATTTCTTACTCATTTCAACTTTCACACAATCTATTTATATTTGACTAGCTCTACTAACTTTGTACGCGTATGCTTAGAACTTTTATTTTTATTTTTGGAAGGAATGCATTCTGTGCATCTAAAGAACATCTCATAATCTCTCCTATTTTACCCCTCCTGGGATGATTTTGCAAAATGGTTGGAGCACGTATTTCTTTATTTCTTAAAAAAACCTAACTATGAATTTTCTGATTCCCAACTTAAGAAAATATGAGTTGCTCAAACAAACTTTCATCCCCTATTTTAGCCCCTTCAAGGTTGTTTTTTGAGACAAAAAGTAGCCTATGTTCTTTCCCCAAATACAATACATTTTCTTACCAATTTTCTTCAAGATCCGTTCAGCCGTTTAGCCGTGAAAACGTAACAAACAGACAGACAGAGACAATTTCGCATTTATAATATTATAGTTTGGATTTGGTATTTCCTTGTAAAATAATGTAGGTACACTCATCAAATTCTAACTTTCCAACAATATCTTTTTTAAATTTTATGATAACCTTACTTCGACTACTGAACCCTTGTTGTGTTTACTGTCCCTTAAACGAAGTCCACGGAGAAAACCATTTTTCACCGGCGGAACTTAATTTTCACTGCATCGTTTTTCATTCGACTTGCTGCGTGGAAGCAAAGAGTCACATGTGTACAAATATTTTTGTGAAACTAGACGGATACCGTATTTATTACATTACAGTACATTATTATTTACCATAATAAGTAATAATGTATTTAATTATAACATTGCCGATTTAATGTAACTTCTGACACTGTACAATTTAAATTAAGCCAGCATGGTGTGGAATTGAATAATATGCTATATACCATTTTTTTTTTAAATATGACATTTAATTGTTTGGCTTTAAATCGTTTTTAAATTTAGTTTTTATTGTAAAGATACATGAGAGTACCGACATGGAACGCAACGATGACGACTAACACCGGATAGATATGGAACGACTAACAACGCAGTTTCAGCTCGCAACATCAATTCTGTGTTTGGAGAGGACGCGGCTAATGAACGTACTGTTTTTTTTCTGGTTTCAACTCTTTCGTAATGGAAACCTCAAGTTGAATAATTAACCACAAGGAAGCCACTAAGGTAAATAACGATTTGAAATTGATAGTGGAAATCAATCCATGTTAAACTACCAAGGAATTAGCGCTATAGTTAGCTTACCCACAATATTGACCCATTTGCACCAAATCGGTATAATAAAAAAAAAAACAAAAGCACACTGGTTTGAATTGAAATAACTAGTGACAAGAAACGAAGACTATATTAAAAAGAAAGCTTTTGAATTATATGATGTACTAGCTATTTGAAACTGTTTTATGCATTGTATAGGTATGATTGTATACTAACTTTTGACTAACGCAAATAGCTCCTGACTTTATTTAATTAGGCCTTAACGGCCGTCCAAAAATTGCCGTAGCGGACGGTATTTCACGTCCACATGGCGGGGTATTGGTAAAGTTTTCAAATAGCAATAATCGCACCTCGGATTAACACATTCACTGCCACTGACACGCCTCGCGTGTTCAGGCTAATCTAAGTCTCTACGCCAAGAACACGCCAGGCGTGTTTTGAATGTTTCGGTTATATTTCCAAAACTAGGCCAGATTTTCTGTTCAAATTTTTAGTGCATCATTTTTAAAGGATAGGCTATGGCATATTGAAGCGGTTCCCTAAAAAAACTAGTTAGATTTTTTTACGAAAAATAGGTATTTTGTAGTGCCGAGAACACGCTAGGTGTGTTCACTTACTGAAGCTACCCTTAGGTTCCCAAACTTTTTTATTCTTTTAAATGCTTCGCTAATTTCAGAGTTATAAGCTTGCGATATGAGATTTTTAACCAGTATTTGATGACAAAACGGAATGTCATAATTTATCGAACCGTTGTTTTTACCGTATACAGTACTGTGTCATGTATGAATAAATAATAAATAAATAAATAATGCCGGACATTTCACACAGCACCATCTGGCCCCAAAGTAAGCAGAGCTTGTGTTATGGGTACCACATGACTGATATACTACTTATATGAAGTCGCTTATACAACTCCATACGCCATCAATGAAAAAAAACGTACCTATCCGATGTATATCTTTATATAATTATACATACACACACAGTGACATACACACGTATAGTAAAATTATCTCTATTATATTAAAATCAATTGATGTTCGTTTGTCTCGCTAAAAATTTTGTTATCATTAATATCTTCCGTTTCCGGTACAAATTTAACTTTTCTGAAAAAAAGATAAGAAATCAATTTATTTCATTTGAATATTTTGAATTTAATTCATACTTATGTAATTAGTAAGGCCAATCAACCAACATTACGATAATACGAGATAAATAACGTAAACAAACTTTCTGCAGTTCAAAGCTTTTTATCGGTTTAATAATTTAGATGAATTCACTCATATAAGACTGAAAATATGTTTAAATATGATTGTCACTCAATATATTATTAAAAAAAATGTACTTGCACTGTTAACAATGCCAATGTTACAGTTCACAATAAAACTTTATTCATTTATGCATGGGAATTTTAGTAAAAAAAGTTTGAGAACCTTGAATTACGTTATAATAAATTTACTTACTAAAATCTGTTTTTCTAAGCAATGCCGCGAGCACGCCTAGCGTGTCCGCGGTTTTATACGGTGGCATCTCGATAAACTTCAAGAAAATCGTGGTGGCAGTGAATGAGTTAACCTCATTGGTTACGATATTGCCTCTGCGCAAAGTTAGCAATACGAGAAATCCGCGACTAAGGCGTACGTTTCACCAAAACGCAACGATAGCGCGTTCTAACTTTTCCTGTGGCGACATCTAGTTCTGTTTTATAGAACTAAACGTTTGACACGTTGCTTTTCATTCGTCACCCGGCTACAGAAGTGCGGTAACCGCGAAATAGGATGAAACTGAGCCAAATTTTTCAATTTAAATATTTAAAAAAGAGAAACGATGCAAATTCAGTTTATCGTGCTTCTATTGGCTAAGAAAGCGGCTGAATTTCTCCGAACTTTAAATTCAAATTGTAACACGATCACGTATATAAAACCGTTACTGCACATTTCAGAAATAGAACACGCCGGCCATACTGAGTAGGAGGACAGTTGGCAGTAGCGATTCATGCTGCGCGTATTAATCAGTATATTTATTTTATTATTACATATAAAATATTCCAGCAGCGCATACAGGACGCGACCATTCTCCACTAAAACGACTATTTAAATAAATGCAAACGGTTATATTTACAACCAAACCACATAAATACTATTTTTGGGTTTTTTTCGGTTCTTATTTATAAAATACACAGATGTTTGACTCAAGTTCCAAAGCAATAACACTTTTACAAATTTGTCATAAACTTCATGCAAAGATCGGGCGCAAACTCTCTGGACGCGAGCGTTTGTCAAAAGTCCCTCGTTTTAAGACAGATTTATATAAACCATTATTTGTTGACCAGCGCTAAGTAACTCGTTCCTACAAGTTTAGAGCAGAGTTGACAAGAAGAGGGTTCAGGGTAAACTGGTTGCGGTATAAAGCGATCATTTGTCATGTCTGATCTCAGCGATATGACGTCACACGGCCTGATGGACAGAGATTTGTGTGATATAAAACTATGAATATTTTTCGCATAACGTTTGGTTAACAGCACAAAGTGTTTGAATTACCCGTCACGTGAAGAAAACTGTTGTAGTTGTTGTAGTTGTAGTACAGTAACTAATATTTCATCTTATTTTGTTTTCACTAAAGTCTGAATTAGAATAACATTGTTAGTGACACTTCCTAAATTAACGTAATACGTGAAATAACTGACGTGTTTTAGCTCAATTCGGAAATCATGTAAGGTGTTGATTAAAACTGCGGTTATTTTCCGCAATTTTTATCAACACGTCTACATTATTTTAAATAAAGAAATTAATTGAAATAAAAATTAAAGCAAAAAAAAATAATAATTTTAACTTATTTTAGAACTGTGATTTAAAATGGGTTTGTGTGATTTAAAACTCTAATTTGAACTTTATTGCTAGCAAAATAAGGTCGACCAGATTTTAGAAAATTTTAGTTAGTCTGGCGAAACAACAGAATCGCCAGCATGTAATTGCATCTATCAATATTCAAATAACTGCAGAAGAATGTCAATGAAATTTACAATTATAAACTCTTTGCACATAAAAAAGTTCGAAATCACCATTCAGGTTTGACATGCGAAAAAAAGATGGCGGTCTAAATTATGTGTTCACAAAATCTTACTGTAGTTTTACTTACTACAGTGTATAGTGATTATAAAATCTTTTGAATTTATGTAAGTTAAAATCAAATTCATTTTTAATTAAAGCATTAAAATTGAGATTCTCGTTTTTCCAAGCAGTCATGGAAGTACGTTGTCTTGCCACGATATGATAAAAAAAACATATGATTTTATTTTATGATATATGATTATATTTTAGATGTTTTAAATAAATAAGGAAACACAAACGGAATATCTTACACAACTCTCAAAGGATCGCTGAATTACCATACTTGTAATCTTCCATAGACAAATAAATTTACAGATGAAATATGTAAATATTATTCGAGAAAAAAAGAAAGAGAAAAATCTTTGCGGTGGCGCCGCTAAGTGGCTGAGGTGTGAACTACCCCATCGGAATGAATATTTTAACAGCTTTTCTTTGGTTTTTTTAATGTTTATTTATGTGGTATTGTGGGGATGATACGGGTTAATATTAATGACTTTGATATTGGGGTTGGGGCGATTGGTTATAGCTAACCGATGCGTTCGTGTGATGCGTTTTTTTATGATTATAGAAAGATTTTTAATGTTTTTCTTTTGAATTTATATCTAAATCCTAGTCAGATCCAGATCCATCCATCCTCTGGCAGTGATCTGGATCTCTGCCAGAGGATGTATGGATCTGGGCAGTGATCTAGATCAGTTGAGCTATCTATAGATCGTTTTAAACGGTCTTTAGATAGCTCAACTGTTTCACATGTATTTTATATTATTGTATATTATTCTGTTATATTATAGATTTTTTTATGGTATATATTTTTTTGGGTAATATAAAAAAAAAAATCTGTGAACTTGTAAAAGCTAAGAGTTTATTTTTATCACAATACAAATAAAAAAAAAACTATAAATACAAAAATAGTTATAGTCCCACCTCTCTGATTGACAGGAAGCGGTAGTGAGTTTGATTCCTGACTGGAATAACTAATTTGATTGATGTCATACCTGTCACCACATATTACTATTAAACACCATTTTGAATTGCCATTGATAAAATTATTTTAGTCACAGGTGCATATATTTGTATAAATATCGTGTATTAAACAATATTAAAAAAAAGCTGCTTAATTTTTTTACAAAGGAAGGATAAGGGATGAAACACAAAAACAAATTGTCAAAATAAACTGCCTAATACAACATGAAATTACAACCCCATCTCAAGACGGTAAAAAGTTACAACACTTAAGGGGTGCTCATTTTAAAACACCCCTACAGATAATAAAAACTCTTGTCTTTCCTATAGACAATAAGAGACAAACGTAAATATGTCGACCAATTTATAAGGAGCTTTGTATTTCCCGAGCTACACCTTTAAAGTATCAAGAATGCATTCGTGAGGGTCAGATTAAAATGGTTGGGTTTAGACAATACGGTTCTGTAGCAAATGGTCCAGAACGACGAATTTTGAGGGAGTTTTAAATTGTCATTACACGGGTTTCAAGGTTTTTTATATTTTGGTGCTTATTCGAACATATTTCAGTGGTACGGGGGTGAGATACAGGGTGTTAAAATCATGCAAAATTACTTCAAAACTCCACGGGCTTTAGTACTTAAATTTTGTTCGAACTTAATTAAGTAGGAATAGTTAATTTCAAAATTATTTCACGGCGTCAGGTAGATACATTGCGTGACCCAGGAGCTGGCTCTTATCTGGCTCAGCGTATTAGCGTTGCCATTCAACGTAGCAATGCCGCTAGAATCTAGGGAACACTGCCCTCTGGCAGTGATCTGGGTCAGTTGAGCTATCTATAGCTCGTTTTAAACGGTCCTTAGATAGCTCATTAATATGTAAAATTTCTCATTAATATGTATCTATATCTAATTAATACTTATGTCAAAAATATTTTCACTAATCACTAATCATAAATTACGGATTTACGAGTTAACAAACATTTTAAAATAACATACAACTGAATTGAGAACCTTCTCTTTTTTTGAAGTCGGTTAAAAATCGTGAACATATTGATAAAAAAAAATGCCCCCGTATATACAAGTTTTAAAAACGCCACAAAAAGATTCACTGAGCTAATAAAAATAATAACGCAGGCAATACTTTTTTCTTTATGTTCTTAGGGCGCGTACTTATTGTCCCCGGAGAGTTTGCGAATTACGCACCTGCCTGCAGTCCGCCTTATTTATTGTAACTGTTTAAAACGGTTCAATAAGCCCAGATTGATTTAAAAGTACTGAAAATATTATATGTTTTAAATTGCCAACAATTTTATAATCGGCAGGAAAATATAGGTGCTTATTTTACATTAGTATTAGTTTAAATTAAAAATATTTTTTGTAAAATCGTAAATAAATATGAAAACATAAAAGTTTGAGTTGTGGCGATGCATCTTTTGCATGTCAAAATTTGTTAACATAAATCTAACACCTTTACCTAAATGAGAAATTCTTGTGTAAATGTATGTATAATATATAATCTGAATTTAGGAAACGGCTCCAACGATTTTCATGAAATTTAGTATACATGGGGTTTCGGGGGCAATAAATCGATCTACTTACCTAGATTTCATTTTTAGAAAACGTCGTTTGATCCGTGTTTTATACCAAGCAAACTCAGTCATCCAACAGAGAGACACCAAAACCCGAGACAAATACTTGCAGATCATACAAACATTTGTCCTACCGCGAAATCAAACCCGCAACTTTTTGCGTCTCAGACGAGCCTTTGCCCACTGCCCCACTGATTTCGTCAAAATGAATGTTTGAATACAAAATCATTGAATTATGAATTTTGTAAAATATACACATTTGTGTCTTTAACTATAGACACAATAATATATCTAATACAAAAAAGCTTAACATAATTTTAGAAGATGTTGTTATCGAAATCGAAATAAATGATGTTGGAAACACCCTCCAAAACACTACAAAATAGATGATAAAAATGCACTTATCAATTTCGATTCGACACGGTAGGTACGAGGTACTAATACAAATTTTGATCACTTTAAAAGGTGTCTAAGACCAGTTTAAGTACATATTTACCAATATAATTTATTACAATTTACCAAATTATTTGAAAACTCCAGTTAAAAGTATAGTGGGCTTTAGGGGCTTACAAAATTAAATCATACCAATATCCCCAAAAAACGTTTTAAAATATCAGCTATTTTTCAAAAATTAATTATAAAAATGTACACAATAATATAAAAAATATGTAAGTTATCTTAAAACCGCTTAAAACAATCTATAGATAGCTCAACAATTAATACTTATATAAGAATACCTAACATTTATTTGAATGTTAAAAATATATTTTAATAAACATATAGAACAGAAATAGAGTTTTTTTTGCAACGAACCGAGCGACACTAAAAAAATGTCATTAAAGTAAATACCTATAAAACAATCGGCAACTTTCCCACACTAAAAACAATAAAAATCTATGTACTTACCTACCTCTAGCAGACATCAAGATTTTTTATTATAATCATAAAAAACATCGCCGTGATCATAGGTTTAAAAATGTAAAATGGCGCTTAAAGTGTTAAAATTCACACCGCGCCAGCCCTGTTGCTTTTGAAGTTTCGCCGCCGCGAGATGATCTTTGTTTCGCAAGTGGATTAGGGTTGTCAAATCTTTAGAGTTTAAGTTTATTTTTAGTTGAGCTTGTAGTCTTTACATGGATTTTAGCTGCTCGTATTAAACTCGTGATTGAGCTTAGTGAGCTAGAACATCTATATAGGTCTTCTAGCAACTGTTACAGTCGGTTTACTGACGATTTCACTTAGTTGAACTATGGACGACTAAGCAAGCCAAAAGCAAGTATTATTTCCTTAGCCATAGTCTAAAATTCATCATCATCATCATTGGCCTTTGTTCATCTGTAGAAGATGATTTAGGTGGCGTCATTAAAGTTACAGAGCAGTTATTTGTAATTGCAAACTTTCGTTCATGAATCCACTCCAGCAAGCTGAGGTGGGTGAAGTTTCTTCTCCACTGACGCCATTCTGCCTGGGATTCTGTTTGGGGACTGCCTGGGAACCTTGCCGACAGGACCCGCAGGAAAAACGAATCAGTATTGCGGTGACGGTTCGGTTGCAGGTGCATAACGGCTGGCACCGAGTCGGGCTTGTTTCAAGTTTTCCTTCTCTATTACTAGCTCTTCTGTTAGTCAGCAGGGGGACAAACCTCCAATAATTTGAGAAAACTATCGCAGTCGTCTTCATCATCGGCCTCCAAGCGGCACTCATCTGGGATCAATTCCACGTAGAAATCCTCACCCGAAGTGTTATATAATTCAGCGAAAATTACCAACCCAACAACTAAAATTCAAAGACTAACAATAAGCACAAGTTTTCTTATATCACAATGTAATTCTGACATATAGAAACGATAGTAGATATATAGACAGAAATAGTAGAATGTTGCACCGAGCGCAAAGTGAGTTATTAATGTACGAGTGTTATGTTGGTGCCCGAGCGTAAGCGAGGGCACTGAATTAACACGAGTGTATTAATTACTCTCTTTAGCGAGGCGCATAATTTACTTTTCTTTCAACTACCAATCTACCTACTGTGATAAAATATACTTACTCAAAATAAAAATATGAAGAATCAAAGTTTTACAAAGGTACAAAATGCGCGCCATTTGTTTATTTTTTTCACCAAGTCGGTTTTATTCAGCCAATTTTTATTATCAGCCAGTATCTTTTTGATCTAATGCAAACATTTTATATTAAACTTAATGAGAGATATTAAACCGCTGTAGTAAATATATATCTAAATAAAAAGTAAAAACCTGTGCAATAATGAGATTTCATATATCATTACTGCACTGTTTTGGTTCTAAGCAAAAAATATGTTTTTTGTGATCGGTTTTGTAATGTTTAATGATAATATTACTACGTAGTTGAAAGAAAAAACATTTTAATTAACAAATAATAGGTACATGAGTATATTTCGCACATTACTTTGTCGATGTTGTCTACGACACTGTTTCGATTCATCTTCATCTTCATCAGGGTGAGTTTGACCTGCAGCCCGCTCGTTGCTGCTCGCGCACAGTTCGCACTGAAGATTCTCTGAATAAATGAAAACATTGTCGGTGCATCGACAAAATTATACGAGATAATAAAACCCGTGTTTATCAAAATATATAATAAGTACACTCACGAAAGTTTTGTATTATAATTTCAAATTAAATAATTTTATTTTAATCAGTAGACGATTAGTTTTGTTTCTGAATCTTAAACTCGCGGCAAGACTCCAACACCAGAGCTCAAAGGTTGTCTTGAAGAGATCGCTGTTAGCGTTAATACCGCCCATTATACAATTTTATTTCTACTATTTCTTCTGTGTTCTCTTTGTGTACATTAAAGTCTTAATATATCTTAATATATCTAAGCTTTGAATAACCTCATATCCAGACAGACGAAACTGGCTTCCCCTCAACAAACCATCAATTGCAATTCGTCCGTCTGTCTGTCACCACTATTAACCCTGTCAATACACAAGGGGTTGTATTTGAATCTCAAAACAGAATAGTCTCAATGTTCAACTTGCAACCCCTTTAAATATCGTCTTTATACATCTTCAATAAGTTTCCATTCTCTGAGTAGGATTCGTATAAAATCATCAAAATGGTCTATCTCATAAAAGGAAATTACCTAATGTGCCGATAAAGTAATAATAGATAAATATAAAGATAAATTGACACTTTATTGTTCACAAAAACAACACAGAAGAAATAATAGAAATAAAATTGCACAATGGGCGGCCTTATGGCTAAACGCAATCTCTTCCAGGCAACCTTTGGATGGACAGGATAATCAGAACGACGGCGGTGTACAAAAAGTTACTTAAATTTGGTTAAATTTGGTAATGGTAATGGTAATAATAATAATCCCGGACATTTCACACAGCATCATCTGGCCCCAAAGTAAGCAGAGCTTGTGTTATGGGTACCACATGACTGATATATTTATATTTTATTAACTTATATACTTTTTACCTTCCGTTTATATACAAGTTTAAAACTTAGAGCAATGAGTAAAAGTTTTGACGATTTTGACGGTGTTTTTCATTTAAATTAACTAGCTAGTATAAAAAAAACTTATTTGAGTACTTATTATGTACCTATATTAGTTATAAGAAAACATTAAATGCCTACTTGTACTTATTTTGCGCAATTTCAAATCTTTGGGAAATAAATGTTTTTATTTATTTATTATTTTTATATTCATTTGTAAATACTTAAGCATATAAAAATCCCAGATCCAAATATTAGTATATTTAAAAAAAAATATGAAATAAAATATAATGTATAATATATACAAATATTTGTTCCGTGGCGAGAATCGAACCAGCAACCAGTGTCTCTGATGGGCTTTCACTGAGGTTTGTGACGTCTATCCTTGGTCTATGGTCTATCCTTCTCATTTTAATGTCAATAAATAAAGAAGCAATCTTTACACTACAACACTACAATAGCTAAATCTAACTAATATGATAAAAGCGAAAGTTTGTCTGGTTGTTACGTTTTCACGCCTAAACCGCTGAACCGATTTTGATGAATTTAGGTATAGAGATATATGGGACTTTGGAGAAGGACATTGGCTACTTTATATGTAGGTACCACGCGTGCGAAGCCGCGGGCAGCAGCTAGTGTGTTTATAAGATGGTTAGAAGATGATTTATGATGGTCCCACTGTAAGTAGGTACATATTTAACTAGAAGTGTGAAACTTGATACATTAACTTTTAACATAATGTTATTTATAGGCTTTAGTTAAGTACTGTAGTTACCTATTCTTAACCGACTTCAAATAAAGGAGGTTCACAATTCGGATGTTGTTTTTTTGTGTTTGTTACCTAATAACTCCGTCATTTATGAACAGATCGAAAAAACAAAATGTGAAAGGATACTTCCCGATTGGTTCCATAGAAATTTCATCAGAATCGGTTCGGTAGTTTGATTTTGAAATCAAAATGGCTTTACTAAATATGTCATCCAGGTAAACGAAATTTCGTATATTTCAATAAATGAAGTCGGTTTTCTTTTTAGTTTTTATAACGTAATCATTACTAACTTTTTAGGGTTTCGAACCTAAATGGCGAAAACGGAATCCACAATCCGTTACAAACAAACTGATACCTAAAAACGGATATTAACATAAATAACAGCCGCACTCAGCACAACTTTATTCGACAACAAAAATCTATACTAAGCGACTTAAGAGGCTATTAAGTCTTTATAGTTCAACTATAAGTCATATAGAAACAAATTCCGTATTAAGTAACTTGCGTCTTATCAATTCTTCTCGAACTTGGGTTAGCGAGAATCGACATCTTAAATCACGTAAAATATAAGACGTTTCAAAACTGTACATTTTCTTCTTCTTCTTTGTTAATGGCCTGTGACATACTAATGTAAATTCTGCCAATGTCAAGTGTTTATAGTTTATAGTCAGTTTGTTTGTTATTAGTCTTAGTCGATGGTCAATTGTCAATTCTAGACGTCACGCGAAATGGCGTCTAGAATTTTCTTCGTTTCCTCGTCGTTCAAATCACATTGCACCACAATACACATATAATTCAATTATCCATACCCGTCCTGTAGACACAATTTATTTATTAAAATTCCGCCAAGATTACTGAATAACACATGCAATAGCACGAGAAAAATAATGAATTTAGAAGTGCTATGTCACTTCATGAAATTACAAACGTAGAATCAATTGTATTCTGATTGTATTGAATACAAATTATTTGAGTTTGACAGTTTACTATTGACAACTAGTAATAGACGAATTGTGTTTGCTGTCATGTCATGTCATGTGTCATGTCAACCATTGCTGTCAAACTCACTTTTTATAGGCTAATATCTCCGCTGTATAGGTTCGTATTTTCGTCTGTAGTTGGGCGACAGACAAGTAATAAGCAGCGGCTGGTTTCCAAATATGAGTTTTTTACGACTGGCGACTTATTTCATTTATATTGCTGTCACTGCTGCTAGGTACTTACGTAATAACCCTACATGCATAAGACTATCGTGGAGTAGATTTATAAAACAACGATAAATTAAAATTAGCATCAAACATTACGCGGTCCATAAGACCCGACTATCAAAAACGAATCTTAGTCGCCATTTAAATGTTAACCCCTAAGACTCGCAGTTTTATTCTTTAGTGTTCCTCATTAGCGACGGAAGGGTTGGTGTCTAACGGACCCCGAAGTTCTTTTGTTTTTGAGACAATAAAAGAAATTAGCTTTTGAATTTAGCATCGGCACGGTTAATTATATATATGTAGGTACTTCATCTAAAAGTTAAAGCCAAGATTAAAAATAAAATCGTAGCAAACTTGTATTTCTTGTAATAATATTATCTACCAAATTTTAGGAACCTATAAGAATATTATGAAATAAAATTTACCAGTTCTCTTGAGGGTAGTATCTGAAACAAAGTTATATTCAATATTAATACAAAATATATAAAGCACAAAAGTAGATAAGTCTCAAAATATGAACACTTATCGAGTTTCAACACGACAAAAGAAATTCTTTAATTTCTGAAGACTGCTACTGCCACCTAGGTGGTAGTGGTGGAACTATTTCAACTTACGGTACGATACTACATCAACAGGTGGCGTTAGTGGCCAATAGTGGTTGGTAGCGCTTTTTTAATTATAGATAGGTATTTTATGCATTGAAAATGTGTTTTAAAATTCGTTGGGTTAATCTTGATATTTAGTTAATACCTGTTTACATGAATAATGGAACTAAATTGAGTTTAGGTAGTTAAATATCTGAATAGATAGGTACATACGTCTCCTGGGAAAAACCTATAGATTTTTGAGTTTATACGACGTACTAGTTCTAACGAAGTAATGTATTTGAATAGTTTAATTTACTCTGCGAAATAAGATAGATACGATAGATATTGTAGTAGGTCTGACTATTAGTAGATACGTTAGGTAGGTTCCCCGTTCCCTTCCCATGACCCCGAGTCTCGAACCCCGACCTCTGCGGTCGAATGCGAGCCCAATGCGTTGTAAATTATATTAATCGAATTAAACCTAACAAATGCAAGATTACATTAATCAATCAAACTTAATAGTTCATTATTATTACTTATATGTAATAGGTAAATAAACAAATTTCAAATAACTTATATGTAAGTAGCTACGACTGCCTTTGTATAGTTATACTACAATAGGTACTATAATACGACATAATATTACAAAATTTGGGCTAGATGGCGCTGTGATAATTTACAACCTTTATCTATTTATTTATACCTAATATGGGCGTATTACTAAATAGTATTAGCTAAGTGGATTTTTAACTATTAATATTGTATTACATACTTGTTTTTTGTTATTATATATCGGTCAGTTAATGATATAAAATTGTGAAAGAAAGCATCGGAAATAATATGCCATCCCTTCGATATCCGCAAAACTACCTATACTTCACTAAAAAAGGTTTTTTGTTAAAGGAACTAGAATTTTGTGTATTACCATAATGGTAGGTTAGTGAATTATTTTAATTTCAATTATTTTGTAAAAACAGAAAATTTTGACCCGCTATTTTGTTTGCCGCGTACCTAATAACTTATTGCAGTTTTAGAATCTTTTTCTCTTCTATTCTTTTAATGTGTAAATAGTTTATAGGTATAATAGGACATTTCATTCAGATTCTTAAGTAGAGATGCCGTGACGGATGCATTAAATATAGTATAAAAATTTGAACTTTTTGTAACGGCCATTTTGTAGCCAAGTAGTGGTCAAGCAATGGTGCTGTTATCACAATTTTTAAGTTATTTATTACGCAACTAGAGTGATAAACTACCTACAAGTTTATTTTCCAAAACACTGAAGAAATTATTTTCATCTCATCATATTTCAATTTGCTCCAGCGAGGCGACAAAGTTAATTTTCCCGCGTCATTTCCGTTAAAACAAAAAATCCCCTCACATCAAACAGACATTAAGAAATAATAAGATTCCCACCTCAATCTTATTATTATAATACGTCGGAATAACTTACAAATGTTTTGCCAATCTGATTTTCGAAAACCAATTTTTCATAAGATTAGATTATGGAATTTGCATCGCCGCTAGCGCCATCTAGTAGCGGGAGGCGTTATTAGAAACAAAGTTAACCGCCATATTGGATATCCATATCAGTGATTTAATAGCCTCTATTGCTAGTGCTTTTAGGTTTCAAATCAAATGACAAGGTTTTGATTATCAACATAAGAAAAGTTTGCAGGCCTTGTATTCGTATCGGTAACGAATAGCCGAGTTTCTCGTAGCTTCTATTACGTGTGTGTAAGGTTCAAAGTTGATTGTATTTTTTCTGATTAGCGGCATGGAATCGGGTTGTGAGATTAGGGTAGGTAGTTCATTTCCCGCCCTTAGCAAAAACAGTATGAATAATAATCCGATCTGCATAATATCGGCTCATCTCGCGAGGATGTTTACTTTGATAAGTCTCGTTGAGTAGTTGCTTTGGGAAATTTGAATTTACGCTCCGTTTACGAATTCTTACATTAGTTTTACTACATACTTAGTAAAACTTGGCGACTTGAAGATTTTTTTTCAGAATTTCTATGTACATACAGTAAGCGCTAATAATAGTCCGTAATCTATCTGATTAGCCTGTCAGCTTAGGTGGTAGTAGCTCTGCCTTCTGCGCTGTAGGTTGAGGGTTCGATTCCCTCCACATTTGTGTCATGAATACATATAAGTTTTGTGTCTGGGTGTTATAAATTATCTTAACAATATATATGTAGGTACATATATATTTATTATATTTGTCATCTAGTCACTATAATACAAGGCTATGCTTAGTTCGGGGCTAGACGGTGTTGTGTGCATTGTCCGCCAATATTATTTTTATATTTTATCTAAATATGTTAAGACTAATGTTCAGCGCGGTCACTATAAGTCCATCATGTCCATCTACGCGTTAATAAAGGATTTTCCCGGCTATAACAGTCCAAAATATGTCACTAAAGTTGGCAGCACTCATACGAACTTGCTTTAAAAGTTTCCTACAATAAGGTAGAGTAGGGTAGGATAGCAAGGTGGGGTAAATGATACAATATTTGATCCAATAGAATGACTTGGGGTCAGGCGATCACCAAATTATGTAAAGTGTTTGGTCATTACGGTACATCTGGACTGACGGCTCTATCTGTGGACGAGGACCGACACTTCTTGATACTCTGATATTGCCTTAATTTTTTTTTAAATCAATATAAGATTTATTTAGTTTTTTATGATATATAAATAATACGAGCAATTACGAGTAATAAATACGAGTATATTGTATATTAGAAGCTATAAGGAGCTGCACAACAACACACAGACTTATTAAAAAAAAACATTATCCCCAGCGATCTCTCCTAACTCTAAACTATCAGGTCAAATACTACATATCAATATATTGTACCTTATCCACTACAGGAATCAAACTCCATTTTTTCATTTCCCCGGTAGTCAAATATTATTTACATATAAGTAGTTTTAATTATTCAACTCTTACAAGATATTGCACTTAAAAAAACCTTCAATTTGTTGGTCTAGCTGCACAAATTAGTCATAAACTCATTATACACTTTATACATCTCCATTTAAACTGAGATTATAAAGAGAAAAGTTTAGATATTTTTTTGTTAGAAATGGAAAACTCGAAAACTACTTAACTGATTTTGAAAATTCTTCACTTATAGAAAGTTACACAATCAGTAAGTAATATAGACTGTATTTTATTTAAAAAAACTAAAATAATGTAACCAATGCGTAATATAATATTAATCGTAACGTAATATTGACATTCTCTGATTTAGCTAAGGATCAAAACTTCTAAAACCTCGAAACTAGTAGATAGTAGAAACAGTGGTAGACCACCGCGTGCGGGTTACAGCGGTCAATAGGGGTAGTTTTATTAAGAATTACAATTATTTATTTACACCACCCCCGATATCTGTATGGTAATGTTTGTTCTTGGCCCGTCTATGGTTTATTGCGAGGTCTGTTATTGGAAGCTTTACCCTATATTTTAACGCATTTTGTATCTTTATCATATCAGCCCCTAGAAGTCCACTGCTGAACATAGGCCTCCCCAATAGATTTCCAGGAAGAACGATTTTGAGCCCTCTCCATCCACCGATTTCCCGCGATCTTTTCTTTCTTTTGATCTTTTGTATCTTATAGGAAGAAAATAAAGGTCGCCCAGTTTAAGAAAAATCATTACAAATTTGAAATGTGTCGCGGGTTCAATTTCCGCAGATTGACAAAAACAAAAGATTTATCGCAAAAATCTTATAATAGCACTGTAAATTGACTTTAACATTATATTCATTAATGCTAAATATAGTAGAGTAAGATCGAGCAAGCTGTAGCAGACTTAACAGTGCTGGATGTTTCTTTTAAAACTAATTTAAAACCTTAAAAACTAAAATTAGAAACTTTGTAACTAATAATTAAACCGCCGAAAAAACTGAAAAGAAAAAAAAAAAATTTTTTTATTTAACCTCAATAACTAAGTTTTTAAACTAATGTAAGTATACCTTAGTAATCTTGAGTCGCCAAACAAGCAAGTTAATTAATTACGTAAAGCGTGATGCGGCGGCGTTCATGAAGTTAACATGTTTGACGACTCAAAATATATGTATACTTACATTAGTTTAATAACTTAGTTATTAAGGTTAAATAAAAAAAATATTAATTTTGCTTTTCAATGTTTTCGGCGGTTTATTTTTTTGTTAAAAAGTTTTATTTTATATGTTTTTGAGGCTTTAATCTACTAATTACGACATGCTTAATCTTTGATTACTATTAAAATAGCTACCTACCTTACTTTAGCTATCATACATTACAATCAGTTAGTGAACCATCACCAACCACCAACCATTTCCTGTTTTCCTACCCTTAAGTTTGGTTTTTTTTCCAAATTGAAATGGGACCAACTTCGGGGTCATACTCCCTTTCCATTATAAAGAATTATCAAGATCAGACTACTATGTAAAAAGTTATGCGTGGTCAAACATAAAAAAAAAGTATATACGCGTTGACTTGTAAACCTCTTTCTTTTCGTCGGTTAAAAACCGACTTCATTGAGTGAAATTTCTCCACTGAAAAGTCAAAGGAAAGCAATATATCAAAATTTATTTTACTTAAATGACACATTTTTCCAGATATTTTGATTTAAAAACCAAACTACAGAACCGATTTTGATGATTTTTTTATGGGACAAATAGGAAAGTATTTACTTTCAAACCAGGTAACAAACAATAAAAAAAAAAACAATTGAGAACCTACTCCTTTTTTTGGAGTTTTTTTTTCGATGGGGTGTGGGAAGTGGGAGATGGGAGATGGGTGCTAGGAGCTGAAAAGTAAGAGGTGGGAGATGGGAGATGGGAGATGGAAGACGTCCGGAAGATTGTGATCATAAAATAAAAATTTGCCAAAAAAAATACTGAATACTCACTTATCAACAAGTTAAATATCTAGAATATTTTGTTTCCACATGGCAGTTGTAAAAGAGCTCTTTTTAGCATGTTATTTCAAACCAGTGTGGTGAAAGCATTAAAGTGCGCTTCAGAGGTTCGTGCACTTGGCACATGTCTTCGCACATGCATGCCGGTTTCCTTTTATCAATTTTGGAACAGAAAAATTTCTTTCCTCTTTTCTAAATTTCTGATATAAGTTTTCTAAAATATAAACGACCATAATTTGTTACAACCAAAGTTCAAAATAACTACGGATTATTGTTGGTCTAATCACAAAGAAACACATACATATTATTCCAATTATTTACAACCAAGTCAATATCTTTAGCTCTATTTAAATATAAACAACAATATTACTAATAACACTGGAAATAACTCAAAAATAATCAATAAAATAAGAGTGCAATGTTTGCTTCACAAGACGACCAAGAATAATGTAGATATAATATGTATGTTATGGACATTTATATCCCATGTAGATGTGTCACGTTGTATATGGCTTGTGCAACAGGAGGCAGTGTTGCAGCACGTTGTTCATACTTCGGCACGAACTGTGATTTGCTTACTCTGAGCTTAAAACCCCAGGAAAATGGTAAAAAGAGCGTTTATGGGTTGCAGCTCCGCGGGATCTGTCAATCAGACTGGATTTGTTGTTGAAATCTTGACTTTACTCGAAACGTTTTTGTAAACGCTCTGGAATTTAATATTGGTAGAGCCTTATATCTTTCTCATAGTTTATTTTATATACTTATGTAGGTAAGTTACGTAACAATCAGTGCAGGTATTATTTGTGTGGATGACTGTTTTTAGCATGTACAAATAAATAACATAAAAGTAACTTTTGAAGCTTTAATTTTTATTTAGAACTAGCTGGTGCCCGCGCCTTTATCTGCGCGCGATTGAGTAATTCTACTTTTATACTCGAAGATTACTCGAATATTACTCGAAGTATAATAATACTTCGAGTAATTCTAACAGTTTTTGAAGGGCACGCCAGAATAGCTTGCAGGTAGTAGATTTTTTTCCTACTTTCTTGACACTTATCGTTATCGAAAACAGACTAAAACTAAGCTACAAGAGAAAATTGATACAAACACATTAAAACAAACAGAAATAAAACTAACTATGAAAGTTATGAATAAAAAATAATAATAATAATAATAATAATAAGAAAAAAAATAGCCCTTCCCGCGAACTAAACTACATTTAAGTGTGGCTGAAAAGGTTCCATCTCAGCATGTGCTACTTCGGGCACGGAAATAGCGCTGGTTTTCAGATTGAACCATTTTCGGAGCGACTTCACGAGGCGAAAACAACACGAAAAAATAAAATAAAATAAATAAATATTTTCCGACAGTGTACCTAAACATATTTAAAGACATAATTACAAAAATATACAGAACAATATAAAATTATATATTTTGGACAATACATACAATATCTTTATAAATTATAGCCTATGTGTTATTCTGATGTATATGCTATATTATTGTAAAGTTTCATTAAAATCCATTCAGTAGGTTTTGCGTGAAAGAGTAAAAAACATACATACGAACATTCGCGTTTATAATATTAGTAAGGATGATAAGGATAATTTTCTCTCAAAACGGAATATTTACCATAATATGTGTGTTTTTTTTTTTCGGCACGGTTGCATCACGAATCACGAGATCAGTAATTTATCTCGTGATTCGTGACACTTACAACTCTCTTTCGATCACGTAATTCTATCTCATCTGGCGCGGCACTTTACGAATTTGCCCAACCAGTTGGGTGCGCCATTGAATTTGTAGCTTCGTGCCTAGTGCGGAGTGCCTGGTCTTTGAGTTTAGATATTTAGAGAAAGGTTGTAGTTACAAATACTTCTATGGTGTTCAATTTAGACCGCATTAAATGACAACACAGCGGGGAACTATTAGCCCTTATACAGAAAAATAGAGTAGTCGATATATTTTTATTCGCTGTCTTTCCACACGACTCATGTTTTTTATTTATTCTAATTTGACATGTAATTTAAAAAGTAAGGAGGATAGTCAGAGGCACGTCTACAATTATATTTTAATCTTCTTATACCTACCGACGAAGATCATATTTTGTCTTTACTCTTAGGTCAGTTGATTAGCTCTGCCTTCGTAGGTTGTGGGTTCAATTCCCTCCAAGGATAAACATTTGTGTGATGTACATTATATGTTTGTTTGTGTCTGGGTGTTATAGTGTATCATAAGTATGTATTTATAAATTAGATAAATACTATATCAGTCATCTGGTTCCCGTAGATCAAGCTAAGCACAAGGTTGCGGGTTCGATTCCCACCGCGAGATAATTTTTTGTATGATCTGCAAGTATTTATCTATCTATCATGATTTTAAATACTTTTTCTCGTAAAATAAATGTTCATCGTCTATAATAATGATAATTTTACGGTGTGTATTTTTTGAAGTGATAACTTTATAGGAGGGTAAAACGCTTCGTTACGTAACGCATTACGGCGCCAGTCTATCTGGCTTCCCTTTCTCTCACGCATACGGCAGCGGTAGGCAGGTTCCTCCTCTCTCACTATAACCCACAGTGCTAGTGAGATTATTTTAAGTTATCACTTCTGTCGGGCGTCCCTTTTTTTCTCATACAGTGCTTATTCCACAATGTTCAGAACCCAATCCAGCTTTCATAGATCAATAAAATTATAATACAAACCGTTCAAACAAAGACCCGAGACCCCAAAAACTATAACATAAACATTTCCACCGCTTACCATCTAATGTCCTAAATGTCCCGATGCAGGAATGTCCTGTGGCCAGGTTAGGGGCAGTTTATGAGACATAACAGTCGTGTGGCCTATCTGATGCATTTTTAGGACCTCTCGATTGTGGGTTAAGACAATAGGTTGGGTGTTTGGGACAAGCTCTAAGGTGAAGCGGGTATAAAGTGTAGTGTATGTAAATTGTATAAGGGCGTTGAAATATTGAAGTCCATAAAATAACATGCTCTTGTGTTTTCTCTAGATTATGATACAGCATTAAAGGTAACATTTTATACGATTGCACTAAGCTGTTGTGCCTGGGATAGTTTATGATGTAATTTCTAGATCAGTGCATATACCATCCTTTCAGATTAATAGGCCGTATCTAAAGACTGGTTAATAGCAGAATTGCAGAATTAACTAAAATTTGGTTTCGCGCGCTGTTTTTCTTTACTTAAGTATTCTCAATTGATGAAGAAAATACGCGGCACTGTGAACATAAATTTTTCGAACAGAATAATCGAAAATCGCGAAACCGGGTTCAAACCCATGACCAACAATCCGAAAGCAAAACTGAGCGCAGAAACTCGTGTGAATCATAAGTTTCAACTTCTGCCAGTGTAGATTACCCAGGAGACTTAAAAGAGGGAATTCTAGTTCATGTGTACTCGCCAAAACTATAAACAATAATATCAGGACAACAATCGTACTAAACATATTTTAATTTTAATGGTATTGACCATGAAGCGACCAATCTTACATTTGACAATTGACAGACGATACGATATTTTGAATTTAAAAACTAAACAACTGTCAATTGATTGAATTCGAACATGTCAACGACGCTATCGTTCCGATATATCGAAATCGGTTTGCTGTGTAGACGCTCAGCTTATCATTTGGAACGCAGCCTATCGAAAGCAATTGACTAAGAATTTACTATTTTAAGGATTAGGTTACTCCCTGGGGGTGTTTGAGGTCATTGTTGGGGGTTACTTTCAATTTTGTGGAAATCGATGTTGAATAAAGAGGCTATTTGAAGATCTTAAGCTGCTTTTCGTTTTGTTATTGCTCGTTGGTTCTTTTTGGTCAGTAGTATGGTGGTGCCGTTTTTAGGTTGCTTTAAGGTCTCCGTCGTTATACGGAGCTGGAACTATCATAACTATGTGCTCTACAATGCCGTAAAAGTCGATAGCGGCCATTAAAAAAATATTTTTGCATGTGGAAAACTTTTCCACATGATCTAGCTATTTTGCGCACGACCTCTGTGGGGCAGCGGGCTAAGGTCCGGCTGAGAAGCAGAAGGTTGCGGGTTCGACTCCCGCAGCGGGGCAAATGTTTGTATGATCTGCAAATATTTGTCTCGGGTCTGGTTGTGTCTATGTGTATTATATGTATGTTTTAAAAAGAAAAAAAGTATATAAGTAGTATATCAGTCATGTGGTCCCCATAACACAAGCTCTGCTTACTTTAGGGCCAGATGATGCTGTGTCAAATATCCGGTGTTAATTATTTATTTTGTTTATTTCGATGAATATGTTTACATAATTACAAAAATGTACAGAATTTATGCGTGTATTTGTGTTATACACGCCATTATGGACCATATCCATGGAATATTTTCTTCTTTTTAACCGACTTTATCAAAAAGGAAGAGGTTCTCAATTCGTCGAAATCTTTTTTTTTTTTTTTATTTTTTTTTTTTTAATTTTTTTTTACTGATTACTCGAAAATGGCTGAACCGATTTGGAAAATTCTTTTTTTGTTTGAAAGGGTATACTTCACAGGTGATCCCATATTAATTTTATCAAAATCAGTGGAGCTGAAAAATAAACGAATATATAAAAAATGCAAACATCGATGATGTTTTCATGTACTTTCATACCTCGCTGTCTCATTGGAGCGTTGCGTTTATTATTTGGCCTACGCAACTATATATATACAAAATACAAAATACTTTCCACTAAAAATTTATTATAGGCTCAAATTTCATTCAATGAAGTCGGTTTCTTTTTAGTTTTCTTTTTAGTAACGTAATTATCTTTCTTATAATGGCATATGCCAAAATTGTTGACAATTTTGGCAGCGTCAGGTGATTGTTTGGTTATAAGGTCTTAGTCGCTCGTCATTTGTTTATATAGCACGAGAAAAATAATGATTTCGAAGTGCTATGTAACTTCATGAAATGACAGACGAAAAATCTCCATGGGGTTTTAGAGACAATGATTTGACCAGTATACCGATGTCAACGTCAACGTCAACTGTCAGGTCTTTGACAGTTTGCAGATTCGAATAGATGCTAAATAAAGAAAAATAAAGAAGTAAGAAGAAGAGGCAAAAAGGAGGTTGTAAAAAAGGTGGAGAGAAGTGCTGCATTATTTTCAAGGAGTAAGGCTAAAGTCAAAGTTCTACTCGTAACATCATATTGCCAGATCATTTAGTAAACTTGTAATACGAATCTCTCTGCGTTTCAATGGACCAGCCAGGGTTGTTTGACTTTACGAATGGAGTCAAGGTCTATGTAGGCTACAATAGATACTAGAAAGTAGCATCAGCCGATTAATACATTAATATAAAATACAAGTGAAACAGTTGAGCTATCTAGGGCCAAGATCAGATTCAGATCAAGATCAGAAAACACACACACACACACTGACATAAACATAAATTCACCTAATAGAATATAATAGAATAGAATACAATAGAATAGAAAATATTTATTTAACGTCACGTAACAAAAAATATAGTGCGAATATAACATTAAGAATCTATGTACAGTGACGAAAAAAAGGCCACCACTCAGCATATGATACAGCAGTGTGAGGGATGCTGTATCGCTGGTATTCAGTGGAGCCATCGTGAGTAGCGCAGCAGCTACTGCCAGACGCCATGAGTGTATTACATATATTGTGTCAACAATAATTGGTAAGTGGTAAAACTTTTAGAACTAAAAAACTAACAAAAATATTTACAAGATTGTGAAATAGGCATACTGAATACAAAAATAAAACAAAATTGAGCAATTATTTAAACATTGTAATAAATACCTACATTATAAATATTATATAAATTAATTTAAACCAAAAACGACCTCTTAAAGAGCAGACTTTTGTGCAATTACTAGATATTTTTTCAGTAAATTTTTGAAGGACCAAATGGTAATTAATATTACCGACTGCCTGATATAGTATACCTTTTGTTAACATTATTAAAGCTTACTACCTATATTGTATTATTTATTATCTGAGGACAGTTTAAAACGATCTATTTATCTAGGACTTATTTATTTATATAAATAATATAAAATAATTTAAAAAAAAAAAAAACTTCCCTTACGAAAACGTCATCTAAAATAATAGCCTTCAAATTTGAAAAGTTTTTTTTCGTGCGAAAGCCTTTTTAAAATATGTAAATGTGTGAATCATTGCATTTTGTACCATAAGATCATTCATATCGACGTCCTTTGTGGCGCAGTGGGCCAAGGCCCAGCTGAGACGCAGAGGGTTCGATTCCCGTCGCGGGATAATTGTTTGCAATTATTTATTTGGGTCTGGGTGTTTCTATGTATGACATGGTGTGTATATACAATAAAAACCGGCCAAGTGCGAGTCGGACTCGCGCACCGAGGGTTCCATACAAAGCTGTAGGTATATAAGCAAAAGTTCACCCATCACGAAAATCGAGTCATAGTTATGGTATTTTTATTGCAAAAAATGTTCTTCTAGATCTCAAGAAAGTTTAAAATTATTAAAAATATTTTTATTATATGATTTAACTAAAAATTTACGGTTTTCTCAATTTCTTCTTTGTCTGTGTTATAAGACGTTGCTTCGTACCAAATTTCAAGATTCTGAGTTCACGGGAAGTACCCTGAAGGTTTTGATTTCCTTGCGAGTGTCTAAAATTTGCGGAAATTTGCGGCATAAGCGGCTGTATCTTTTGATTGCGTTGGCTTAGAAGATTGATTTTTTCACAGCTTTAAGGGACAGTAGACCTGAGTATTTGATATAAATTTCAGCTTGATACTTCCACGCTTTCCCGAGAAAAAGGGTCTTGACAGACAGACGGACGGACGGACAGACGGACAGACAGACGGGCGGACGGACAACAAAGTGATCCTTTAAGGGTTCCGTTTTTTTTCTTTCAAGGTACGGAACCCTAAAAAGTATATAAATAGTATATCAGTCACGTGATACCATAACACAAACTCTGCTTACATTAGGGCTAGATGATGATGCTAGATGATATATGAAATATCCGGCATTATTTATATAAATATCACACCACAACTGTAATATTAGTGGCTCCATTCGTGAAGGTACCGAAGTTGCAATCCAGACTCCATTGACCTGAGCAAGGGACCTTTACTACAAGTCTAGACATAGGTAGGGTATCTAAATATCTAGTATTTGCTCGTCTCATCGTCTTAGAACAATGCGATCTCATACGTTCAAAATGTTATTTATAGGCTATTTGACTGCGCCGCTACAAAACATCTACTAATAAAATTAATATTATAACCGGTGAAGTCAAGTCAAGAATTTTATTCAATACAATCACAAGGATTACTTTGAAACGTCTTGCAGACTGGGTAAATTTAGGTGCCAATTCCTCCTAACCCAAGTCCGAGAAGAATTGATAAGAATCTTGGGTAAGAAACTATATGTCGTTATCAGCATTTATGATTGAGTGTTTCTATGCTTCGGAAGCCTTCCTCAGCTCTCAATCAAAGCTTTATCATTAAACAACGACCGCATTAAACTCATTAAACTCTGGGGCGCAGTGGGCCAAGAGCCGGGTAAGAAGCAGAGGGTTGCGGGTTTTATACCCGTCGCCGGACAAATGTTTGTATGATTTGCTAATATTTTATTATTATATTGACGACCTCTGTGGCACAGTGGGCTAAGGTCCGGCTGAGACGCAGAAGGTTGCGGGTTCGATTCCCGCCGCGGGACAAATGTTAGTTATGATCTGCAAGTATTTGTCTCAGGTCTGGGTGTTTCTATGTATAATATATGAATTTATTTACAAAAAAAAGTATATAAGTAGTATATCAGTCATGTGGTACCCATAACACAAGCTCTGCTTACTTTGGGGCCAGATGATGCTGTGTGAAATGTCCGGGATTATTTATTTATTTATCTCAGGTCTGAGTGTTTTTTCCATTTATAATATGAATGTATTTACAAAAATAATGGTATATAAGTAGTTACCATTAGTCATGTGGTTCCCATAACACAAGCTCTGCTTACTTTGAGGTAGATGATGATGTATAAAATATTTAGCATTATTTATTTATTAACCTACTGTGATAGATATCCTACAGTAAATCTTTAAAAAATCAAGCTACAGCTTGTGATATGAGATTCATATGATTGATATAGTATTTTTTGTAAATACATACATATTATATATACATAGAAAACCCAGATCCGAGACACATTTATGCAGATCATACAAATTTGTCGGCGAGGGCCTTCGCCCACTGTGCCACAGAGGTCATCGAATTCAAAAACCATGCTAAGTAAACTTACCTATATCTGAATTCCTACTCGACTTAAAATAGCTCCAAGAAACGGTAAAAACCAGCTACATGAGCTACTCCTACAAAGCAATATATTGGTCGTAAACTGACCCCGCGCAGGTCAGTCTACATAAACTGCGCTTCAATAATTTATACAATTGATAAATAATATATGGGAATGTGCTGGGGTCTGTTTTGATGTGTGGTGATGGGCGCCATTGACCCGGGGTGGGTTGGAGAGCGACGTAAAAATGCCCTGTATTTTATTAACCTTCGTATTTACTAGTGCTCGTTATATATTTATAGTAATTATGTATAAAAAAAAAGACTTAAACAGAAAACTAAAAAGTAAAAAAATCCCATGACTGACATCCTTTGTCTTCATCATCAGACCCCTTATGACAGTCACATAGGTGTAAAGTTCTCATCAATACAAATTCATCAAGCCCAAACACCAGGTAATTGCTGTAAATCGTCATCGACTGCCTTTTCGCTCCTTCATCAGATCGACTTTAAATAGTAGTGGTTAAAATACTTAATGAAAAAAAATTACAAACACAGTAGTCGCCACTACGATTTTCGAAGGTTCCCCTCGATTTATCTAGGATGCCATCATCAGATCCTAGTTTCTTTATAATGGTACCTGCCTTGGGATATCTCCTTTCCAACAAAAAAAGAATCGTCAAAATCGGTTCATAAACGACGAAGTTATCCGCGAACACACAAAAAAAAAATATATATATATACGGTCGAATTGAGAAACATTTTTTTTAAGTCTGTTAAAAATATATAGGTATTTTATCAGTTCTCCGGTTCCGATAGTACAAGCTATGCTTAGTTTGGAGCTAGATGATGCTGTGTGCAATGTCCAGTTACTAATAGGTTTTGTATGTGAACCACTTGCCATCTTTGCTTTGCAGGCTCTGATCAATAATTGACCGAGCGAGCGCGAAGCGCGAACGAGAGTCTCCGTTTCAGCTTAGACAAAAATGCTTTCGTATATCTGTCTGTCCGGCCGGCGTCTGTACGGATGTTCTCCTCTACAGTTCGCATTTCTGAACCAATTCTCGTGAAATTTCGTGAGCAGGTGCTATAACTGTATAGTTTTTTTGTCGATTCAGTTTTTAAAAATTTTTCAAAATGGCGGAGATATGGGTTTTAAAACGTAAAAAAAGTTATATATCAGTCATTTCGAAAAAACTTCGCGAGGTCTACAGCTCACTGAGATAGAAACCAAACGAACGTTATACTAATCCATCTTATCAAAACTAGTTCCAGTAAAAATCAAAGTAAGTATTAAAATAATTTAATTTTTTTTATAACTAAACAATATATTCATTTGAAATATTTCAGTTCAATATTCAATCAAGACAACCTCTGGCGCAGGGCCAAGGTCTGGCTGAGTACAAATTTCCCGCCGCAGTACAAATGTTTGTATGATCTGCAAGTATTTGTCTCGGGCCTGGGTGTTTTTATGAAATGAAATGAAATGATTTATTTGCGTGAAATGTGGTACACAGAGAACATAAATATATACACAATTAGATTCACACATTTCGCTAGGAAACCCAGCATGCAAAAATTAAGAAGGTACATATAATAATTTAATTAAAGACTACATTTTTACATTTACATTTTTTGGACAATGAAGGCCCTATTGATGTGAGTCGAATTACCCCAAAGTAGCAAAGCATACCTCAATACCGAAGCAACATAACCATGGTACGCAGTCAAAGCCGTTTTGACCTGATGTTCGGCGCAATGTCTTTATTACAAAAACAAAACGATTAATTTTTTTGCATGTGAAGTCAATATGTGACTTCCAGTTACAGTTTTCGTCTAACTTTAAACCTAAAAATTTTATTTCATTAACATTATCTACGAATTCATCACGACATGTCAATTTAATATTAATATTATTTTTATTATGTATAATATGTACGTATTTAAAAAAAAGATGTAAGTAGTAAGTAGTCATGTGGTGCCCATAACACAAGCCCTGCTTCGTTTAAGGCCAGATGATGCTGTGTGAAATGTCTGGCATTATTTATAAAGATCATGTTTTTTCTATAACACGATAAGGAAAATTAGTGTACTTGGGAAAAAACAATAACATATACATACATAAATAAGTACAAACACAGTTATATAAGCTCGTTGAAGTCTTTTGTATAGAATATCTATAATTTACGACCTCTGTGACGCAGTGGGCCAAGGCCCGGCTGAGACGCAAAAGGTTGTTCGATTCCCGCCGCAGTACAAATGTTTGTATGATCTGCAAGTATTTGTCTCGGGTCTGGGTGTTTCTATGTATAAAATATATGTATTTACAAAAAAAATAATATAAGTATTATTATTCCGGCATTATTATTAATTATTTATTTTTTTAAAATGTTATGTTTATATTCAATTTTACAATTTTACCTAAACAAATTGGTTGCTGACTGACTGACAATCGCACTAACAATTTATTATATGTGTTATCTAGATTTATAAAATATCCTGAATAAAAAATTATAATGTGCATAGCACATAAATTTCTATAATTTTTCACACACACAAACCCACCCACCCACACACATAGATATACACACACACACACACACACACAGAGACAATAATGTAAATCTGTGATTAGCTGTCGGTAATTGAAAATAGTGACGCCAAAACATACATTTAATTAGTGCATACTATTTTTAAGATTTTGTACATCAAATAAATAAATAAATAAATTTTGCACCTGTCTTAAGGTTACAAAACCACCCTTCGCGAACAAATTCGCGGATTTCCACTAGTCTATCAATACAATCCAAAGCACGTGACCTTTTCATTCGATTTCTATCAATGCACATTTCACTACACTCCCACAAAAGCACTTCCAACTCAACGAAAACCATCCGTTATTTTTAGGATATTAAAGCTGATTTTCCTATCCTCTGTTTTCACTAACCTTAATATTTAAATTTGAGCTTTATTAAGGTAGCGTAAAGGTTGGTTATTGTGTGAAATGTTAAAGGATGTCTCTTATCTGTTCTTCTTCATAGGTATCTAATAACAGGGAATGCATTGTCAATCTCTACTGAAGAGGTGTTTTTGGAAAATACTTTTCGACTCCTACCCTTATGAGTATTTTCATTGTAAGTAGGTATCTATGCCTTTTGTTGTGCATTTATTTCCGCTTCCCGTGTAAATTCCTACTTCTCAATATGGAACCCTAAAAGGGATCTTCAAAAGTGAATATATCACTTAACTCCGTAATAAGTTAAAAAAAAGCGAGGAATTATGTGATTTGTTTATTTTTTATTAAACTTAAACTACTTGGTTAAGTAGTAACAACTTCATACAGGTTAACCCAATGGTGACTTCCCATGGCTAAAATTAACACAACTCGCGAGAACTAGCAAGCAATAACAATCAACACACATGACCACTTTTTGTACGCTTCTTTTTTTCTTTTCGTGTCACAAGTGGTGAAAGGATTAAAGTGCTCCCTTCAGAGGCTCATTTCGTGCACTTGGCACATATCTTCAAACGATGTTTTCCGTCACCGTTTGAGAGTAATGGTATAGCGCATATATACATTTCGAGCAGAAAAAGCCATTGGTGCACGACCGGATTCATCGAACCCACGACCCCGAACAACGACCTTGGAAACGGCAGTTACTGTCGCTACTTTTACGTTAACTAAAGTTTTTGCGCCATATGCATGTCACCGACATGATTCGTTACACAGCAAATAACTTTACTGACAAGTAGGTAAATTGCGCAGAATTACAAGATCGTTGTTGTTATTTTTATCAGATCGGAAATTGACTTTTTAGCGAAACGATGGGAAGTCTCCGTTGAGTCAATTTTTACCTAAGTAGTAATGCACGCGATTAAGCAAGGTTAGACTATATAACGTTTACAATATAAAGTGACCGTAAAGGTGTATCACACGACAGCAAAAAACGTCGAACATTTCATTAACATAAGCGTCGGCGTCGCACCCCAACACGTAATAAAACAATAATTAAATCCAGTGGAGGGTAGGAAAAAATCCAATTTACCCTTACGACCTTTAAGGAGTTTACTGGGTTTTGTCCTCTATGTGCGTCAGTTACGACTGAGTGAACCTTGAATGAGTGAAGAATGAATGACCAACTATTTATAGGAAGTTATTTTGTATCTAGATACCTTAAAAAGAGGATGATGAGCAATCTCGACAGATAGAAATAGTAGGTAGGATTTGAGGGAGAACTATCAGCAGTGGGACGAAGGAGGTTTAATAAAAATCAAATACACCTATTAGTATTTTATACGTGAATTAATAAATTCTCAATGTCAGTTAATGGTATTATGACGACCTCTGTGGCGCAGTGGACTAAGCTCCGGCTGAGACGCTGAAGGTATATTATGTATGTATTTACAAAAAAAAAAAAAATTGTATATCAGTCTTGTGGTACCCATAACACGAGCTTTGCTTACTTTGGAGTCAGATTATGCTATGTGAAATGTCCGGCATTATTATTATTATTATATGGAATAAATAATTTACTAGTAGATACATTTGTAAATACAGGATGGATTTTTGAGAGGGGCAGTATGGGCACCCTAAGCACTGTCGCTACAGATAAACGTTTTTAGGACTGGAGGACTGGATTTACCTTTTTAGATTTTGAACTGCATTTACAGAAATAAAAAAAAAAAAAATATATTAATATATTTTTTTTATTTTTTTTTAAATAGTAGGTATGCTAGAAAATGGACAATTAACATATGAATATTTTTTTTATGCCAATCATCACTGTTTCATTATAGGGATGAAAATACAGTTTATTGTACTAGAAATGTCACAAATCGCTAAATGCATTCGTAGGAGATCAAGTATGTATAATGTACTTACTTGTGATACATTGTCCTGGATATAAATCGAACCCACCACAGCGCAAAAGGCAAAAATACTACCTAAGTGTGCTTTATTATGTGTGTTATGTGAGGTAGTAGTTCTGTAGTAGCGCTGTAGGTTTGATTCCCTCCTAGGACTAATATTTGTGTGCTGAACATAGGTGATCGTTCTATGTCTGGGTGTTATAAATTATCATAAGTTTGTATTGAAAAATATATAAGTATACTATCAGTCATCTGGTCACCATAACACAAGCTATGATTAATTTAGGGCTAGATGGTGTTGTGTCCATTGTCCGCAAATATTTATTAATGAATTGTAAACCTCAACAAAAAATATTCCCAAAGACCGAGTGAATAAAGAACGACTTACAATACCGGCGTTAGCCTTCAAATTAAACTAGTTTAAGCCGGTTTAAGCCGAGATAAGCCGACAAAAGTTACTACCCCTAGGTGGTATTTTAGTGATTACCCCATTCGAAGAAAACCCCAAAACACAAGTCACATTCGAAAAATCCCCAACGTGCAGTACTCGTTAGCGCCAGCACTTTACGACTGTCTTAATGACATTTTGACCCGGTTTAATGACATTCTGCCCGCTTTTAATGACATTTAATGATAGCGAACGACTCCCGGAGCTTTTCTTAACAACTTTCCACTTTGACGGGAGATCTTTAGGTACGATTAGCACAGGTTTCTGGAAGCACTCGGAACAAACCTACCTTAGTCGCTCCTAACAGATCAACGCAATTAAGGCGGTCAAAGTCAAAAGATATTTTATTCAATACAATCACAAGGATCACTTTGAAACGTCTTACATACTAGGTGAATTTAGGTGCCAATTCCTCCTAACCCAGCCCGAGTAGAACTGGCGAAAAAAACTCGTCCTGGTCCTAGCGCTCTTTTGCATGATCCATCTTATGACTACCTTAACTACGAAAAACGAATACAAGAGAGTTTATACGTTTCAAATTTGTCGGTTAACTGTCTGAAACAGAACGTATGGTTTCCTCACGATCTTTACGAAGTTACTGTCGAATATTATTTGCATATTTTAAATAGATTTGACAATCCTATAATTGTTGAAAATTATAAACACCGGCTGTTTTTTTTTTAACCTTAAAAAGAATTATCATAATATATTTAAGTGGTCAATACACACAACACCATCTAGCCCCAAAATAAGCATATCTTGTATTATGGTGATCAAATGACTGATACTTATATACATACTTATGATACATAATAACACCCAGACACAGAACAAACACCTATGTTCTTCACACAAATGTTTATCCTGGGAGGAAATCGAACCTTCACCCTACAGCGCAGAAGGCAGAGCTACTACCAACTGAGCTGACAGGCCAGTTGAATCTTACTAGTCAATAAATAATATAGGTATTTTACTAAGGTACCTAGATGGTTTATAAGCTTTCAAAATTAGATAAGTACGTACGTATTACTAGACTCAGAACGTGAACCTACGACCCTTAGGAAAGCAGTGTTTCTAGCCGTAAAGTTGTGAGTCGGTGATAAAATTCAATAGAGTTTAATATTGCAATAAATTGAAAGGCAATAATAATGCTTACACCTTTGCAAATGATACGTTAAGCCACATTTTCCAAAAAGTCCGTATCGGTAGTAGTAAGACTCTACAGCAAGAGGGTACCAGCACAGTGCCAGATATTCTGTCTCCAAGCAGTAGTGTGCATTTCTGTGTTTACGTTCGAAGGGCACTGTACCATGTGACATTACTGGTAGAATAGACAAAAGAACTAATGTCCAGGACCGGCAACGTGTGTGTTAACTTTCTGGTATTGCAAGCGTCATAAATGTTACAGTATGTGTGCGAAATTTCATACTCCTCCATACGCAATTTTCGTAAAATGGGGTACAAAGTTTTTGCTTCGCATAATATATACATAGATTCTGTACATTTCTGTAAATGTTTTCGTTACTAAAAAACGATTCTAGAACAAAATTTTAAACTCAACTTCGTGCCCCATCGTCGGCCGTATCGTCGCTTACCACCGGATGATATCGTGGTCAAACGTAGTTTTATTGATAATAAAAAAAATATATAAACTCTATAAAAATTAAGCGTGCACTTTTGGAGAGGTTTAAGAGATGTTACAAAATCTTTGCTCTGTTTTCGATTAGAGATAATTTAAATTGAGTATGTTTTTAGTTAAATTACGGGCTAGCTTTTTACAAAACCGGACTTTAAAGCTGTAAAAAAGGATCCCATAGTAAATTAATAATTATACTGGCTAATAAAATTAATTTTAATGTTTGTGTTTATCTTATATATACGCTTTTATGTATCAATGCAGATGAGAAGGAACTATATGCGTATTGCAGATATTTAAACCGACTGATAGTGTTCCGAGAATTCGATGGACTAGCAAAAATTTGGAACGTGTCTCTGACTAATGTTAATGTTACTAATGTCTGGATATCAAAGGGGGGGTTTCCTTTAAACTGCAGACATTAGTAACATTAGGCCTTCATCAAGCTTGGAGATTGTGGTCATGATTTATGTTTTATTTTATGATGTCCCATTGAAACCTACTGGTCTAGTGCTGGTGACTCCGACCCTAAGGTAGTGACCAGGACGAGTTTCTTGCCAGTTTTTCTCGGGCTTGGATTCCTCCTAGGAATTGGCACCTAAATTCACCTAGTATGTAGTATGACGTCTCAAAGTGATCCTTGTGTATTGAATAAAAAATCTTTTGACCTTTGACTTTGGCTCGTGCACCAATGGTTTTTCTGATCGAAAAATGTATGTACGATATACTAGTATTTTGAAACGTGTTAGAACCTTCAAAGACATAATACGTATTTAAATCCCGTGAAAAAGACAATGCCTGCCCTTAAGCAAACCACATGAATCATACGCGTCGTACAAAAGCGTACGAACTTTATGAACTCTATGCCCTTGGTTTAGATCCTAGCGCAATATATGAGACTGAGCCTCTGAGACGCACTAAAATCCATTCACCACACTTCTTCTTTCTTGTCAATTATCTCTTATAATAATTAAATTGGCCTCGACCAAAATGTTGCTGCCGGTATAGCGGCGTTCGAGGCGGTGTTGAGGTCAGCTCTTGTGCAAGAGGACGGTAATCAAGCAAATAGGGCAATCAAGTAGACGAGACATAGTTTGAAAGGAGTCGGGAGGCACTGTGCACCACAGTCGCACTGTACAAGTGACTTTTCCAGTATTCCCCACTTACACAAATCATATTTGCATCTACCCACTTGTGCTCGCAGTCTGTTGAGGGATTTCCAGATTGCGTTACGTTGGTGATTTCCTGGTGGTAGTCACTCATCAGGACGTAAAAGATTAAGAGGAGGGGGGCAACCTTACTTGCTAGAGGTCTACCGTCTACCACACTGGGTTAAAAGAACTGGTGACACAAGAAGAGTCAAGTCAAAAGTCAAGTCAAAAGATACTTTATTCAATACAACCACAAGGATCTTTGAAACATCTTACATACTAGCTGAATTTAGGTGCCAGTTCCTCTTAACACAAGGCCGAGAAGAACTGGCAAGAAACTCGTCCTGGTCCGAGCGCTTTTTTGCATGATCCATCTATAACTACTTTAACTACGAAAAACGAATACATGAGTGTTTATACATTTCAAATGTGTCGGTTAACTGTCTGAGGGCAGAGCAACATGAGGCCATGCATTCTTATCAATTATATAGTAATTTATATTATAAGAAGACTACAATAATTTATGATTACTTAAGTCGCTCCATTGTATAGATTTGTCAAGGAAATATATATAAAAAACCGATTTAGGTGGCTATTAATGATTCGTTGTGTGGCAGTTAGAGCTTCTTGCAACATGTGAAGGTTCTATGCCTACTTGCTCTTTTTCAGGATCATCTCTGGAACGTTCTATCTCTTTTGATAGATTTGGAGCCATTGAGAATAACCAAACCAGTCTAATTATATAGTCTAGTCTTCTTCTTGTGTCACTAGTTATTTCAAACCAACTGTGGTGAATAAAGTATCTACGCCTCAGAGGCTCCTTTCGTGCACTTGGCACATGTCTTCGAACTTTTAAGGTTTGACATGTCGGTTTTCTCTCGATGTTTTCCCTCACCGTTTGAGAGTACTGGTATAGCGTACATATTTTTTTACAACCAGTGATCTTGTAGTCTAGTATGTACTTTATTCCAAATAACTTTATATTGATCTGAAAAAGAACGTTGTCTATTATTCCGTTCGTCTACCGTAGTACCACCTGCCACACCGCATATGAGACTATCGATTATTCAGCAACGATTTCCAGCCAAAACCATCTGATGTAACTGGCCACCAAGATCATTCAAAGATGCATGCATGCAAATAAAACAGAAAAAGAAAATGAGCTCAATCTGGGCTGAGATCCAACGCGTCATCGATCGGTGAGATATAGTCACATCTTTCGATAACATCATTATGTACTCAGATTTTATTAATTCCGTATGTTTTTAAAATATCTTTACCGATTTCTTCATTACTTATTATAAATAAAACCTTACAATAAGTGTAAGGCTTCATCTTTCTACATTTACCTAAGTGACTCCAGTTTTAAAAATCCCTAACCTCTATTTTTGCATGTTAAAAAAGTCATCCCCAACTTAAACGCTGTTAAATGTGTCGGAATAAGTCCCTATGCAAATGTCAGACTCTTTGATTAAAAGAGTTCATAACTGAAATGGGCCGAGCTATACCGCTCCGTTAAACTCCGGTTACAGAGAATTACGAGAGTAATTGAGGAGATTGCCTTTTTTATTTTCATATTTTATTATGATACTTTCAAAATGGTATGTTAAGTTTATGTTTAAGTTGTTAATTTATTCTTAAAAGTGTTAATAAGGTTGAAGATCGTAGCAACCAGAGAGCATACTTGAGCTTAGCAATCGGCCGTTGCCCAGTTATTCGTCCCAAATATCGTTGGAGCGATAGACTCGAAGCTGACCTGCATGAGCTTGAAGCTGTTTTTTTCTGGTAGGAGACTGTAAAGGACAGGAGAAGGTGGAGAGCTCTCGTTTCAGAGGTCAATACTCATTTTGGGTTCTTGCTCCAATAGGGTAAGTATGTGTTTATTATATATCAATTCATAAAAATATATCTTTACATATATAAATCTTATGTGCGTATGTTTGTAAAAAATATATAAAAATATATATAAAAAATATATAAAAATATATCTAACTCTAAAACAAATTTAAACCATTCTCAAATCCAAAAAAAAAACCTTCAATAACTAGGAAGACCTGCTCCTCCTAGATTTTGAAGATTTTTTTGTGAGTGTTCATGTGGATTTGAGAATGGTTTAAATTAGTTTAGAATTAGATATATATATATATTTTTTTAAACGAACAGTCGCGAACAGGACAATTTTAAATATATAAACTTCGTGACTTCGTCCGCGTTTTAAATATGTATCACATTATAACACTTGACTTAACTTTGCTTCTATGACACAAACACCCACACCCCATTAAAAAGTTCCCATACACACATTTACATCCTATTTTATTCCTTTGTGAGGGTTATTTTGAAAAATCCTGAAACACGCGTCCATTTATTTTGCATTATAAGTATCCAAACCAAGTTTCTAAGATATCATACCACCCGTTAAAAAGTTCCCATTCAAACATTGATGCCCCATTTTACCTCTTTGTAAGGTTTATTTTGGAAAATCCTTTGCATTTGCATTTGCAATGCATTTTATTTATTTAAAATAAGTTTCAAGCAAATCGCACCACGCGTTAAAAAGTTTCATACATTAGTTTTCACCCCTTTTCGCCCTCTTAGAGGTTGAATTTCAAAAAATCCCGCCTTAGTGGGTGGTTTTGCTACCTTGCAAATTTCAGCGCCTCAGCAGTTTCGGCTCGGCGATGATGAATCAGTCATTCAGTCAGGTTAAGCTCTAATAAAGGAATACATTATATTATTGATGAGAATGCATGGCCTCATGTCGCTCTGCCTTCCAACAGTTAACCGACACACTTGAAATGTATAAACTTTCTTACAATAGTTTTTCGTAGTTAAGGTAGATATAAGATGGATCATGCAAAAAAGCGACCAGGACCAGGACGAGTTTCTTAATCGGGCTTGGATTAGGATGAATTAGCACCTAAATTCATTGTATTGAATAAAGAATCTTTTGACTTTGACCTTGAGTAGTCTTTCAACAACGTAACATTTTATTTTCAAAACTTGTAGTGCGAACCGTGAACGCAAGAGGCGACGAGCGGACCGCGGATCAAACTCACCCTGATGATGATTCTCCAGATGAATCAAAACAGTGTCAGTGCTTCTATCAACAAATTAAGTGTGTAAAATACGTGTTAAACAAAATTTATTGAAACAGATTATATTTTCAAGATACAAATATTATGTATTCCTTCTAAGATGCTCACTGACTACATTGCAGATGACAAGTTCACAATGATAACATAGGGGGCGCTGTATCCAAATTAACATAAAGGAAATGAACAGGAAAACGAGCCGTTATTAGACCTATAACATAACGCTAATGGTCTGTTGAGTTATGACGAAACAACATTTTACAAAATTGTTACAACTTTACATAATAAATTAATGATCTTAAACTAATATTATGAAGAGAAGACTTGATTTTTTGTATGTTTATTTGTTAGTAAACTTAAAAACCACTTGATTTATAAACTATATTACTAGCAAGTAGTATGTTTTAAACTAAAAAGAAAACCGACTTCATATACGAAATTTTGTTTTCTTGAATGAAATATTTTTTCCAGTTATTTTTCCAGTTATTGTGATTTAAAAATCAAACTACTAAACCAATTTTGATGTAATTTTTAATGGGACCAAACGGAAAATATATCCTTTCATTTGTAAATTTAAATTTTTAAATGGGTACATAAATGACGGAGTTTCGAGGTAAGAAGTATTTTAAAAAAAACTACCGAATTGAAAACCTCTTTTTTTTGGAGTCGGTATTTTTTTATTAAAAAATATTTGTTCCTCGTAATTTTCTGTCAGTGATCTGAACCCAATGTATATAAGTATTTGTATAATTACGGCTTGAACACAGTGTTCATAATTTAGTATAGAATACCTATCCTATAAATAATAAATAATCCCGGACATTTCACACAGCATTTTCTAGCCCCAAAGTAAGCAGAGCTTGTGTTATGGGTACCACATGACTGATACACTACTTATATACAATTTTTTTGTAAATTCTACATACATATTATGCATACAAACACCCAGACCCGAGACAAATAGTTGCAGATCATACAAACATTTGTCCCGATTAGTTTGTAAATAGTTTTCCGGCAAATATTTGTTACATATCTAAGAAAGCTGTCACTAAAGTTGACCACTATTTCAAACAAATGTTATAAATTCACTAGCTTTCCCGTTCGAGACTTCGTCCGCGCAAGATTTAAAAAAAAACATTCTTTTTTTATTTAATTGTAAATTTAAACTATTCTCGAATCCAATTGAACACACACAAAAAAATTAATCGAAATCAGTCCAGCCGTTTAGGAGGAGTTAATTACAAACACACGCTTGATTTTTATATACACTAGCTGTCCCGTTCGCGACTTCGTAGGCGCGTTTTAAAAAGAAAAAATATATCTAATTGTACCGACTGCAGCGCCATCTGTCGGGCTGATTTGTGAATCTAAACCATCCAGGGCGCCACCCAAACGCATACAAAAAAAATCATTCGAATCGGTCCAGCCGTTTAGGAGGAGTTCATTGACATACACACGTACAGTAGAATTAATATATAAAGATAAAGATTGGAAACGCCTGATATTGGCTAATAAAGCTGATTTTGACTAGCGAGATGATGGATCAGACTATCAATCAATAAACGTTTCCAAAGAAATACGGAACAGTAGAGATAGCAAATAAGTCTAATAAAACAACACAGTATTGGCTTAGGAAAGTCACTTTATCAGACGACGGGAGATTCATTACTCTTGCTGCCTAGCTGCATAATGACGTACGTGCGCTTTCACGATTTTACTGCCGAGATACTTGGTAGTCACAAATGATATTAATTAAAAATCTCTTCCAAGTGGATTTTTTGTAGTCGCAGAAATCCTACTAAATCTATTTCTATTTTAGGTTATATTAGATTTTTTTTTTTCAAGATTTTAAGGTAAATTATATATATTCCTGTGGCGCCATCTTGTATATAATATAGACCAACTTTTAGATTGATAGATTTACAGTATGTGTAGGTAAGTAATCCTTACTAATATTATAAATGCTAAAGTAACTCTGTCTGTCTGTCTGTCTCGCTTTCACGCCAAAACTACTGAACCGATTTAAATGAAATTTGGTACACAGATAGTGTAAAGCCTGAGAAAGGACATAGGCTACTTTTACTTTTTCCTTTTTTATTGGAAAAAAGTGTTGTAAAGGGTTGAAAAGGGGAATGAAAGATTGTATGAAAGTATTGTCATTTTCAGAACTAGAAGCATTAAATTTTAGGCTGTTGTTTCCTAATAATATTATAAATGTTAAAGTAACTCTGTATGTCTGTCTGCTACGTTTTCACGTCTAAACCGCTGAACCGATTTTGATGAATTTTGGTATAGAGATAAATGGGACCTTGGAGAAGGACATAGGCTACTTTTCATGTAGGTAGCATACGTGCGAAGCCGCGGGCAGCAGCTAGTTGTTGTATAAAGGAGGCTGTGCTGGAGAGGAACTGGTGGCGAGAACTGCATCATTTACCGACAAGAGCACAATACTCTCATCTAATAAAAACTTTTAAAGACACAATCCGTAATCCTTATTTAAAATATTCTTCTGAATCTCCAAATTTTTCTAAGCCAATTTCGTTCCACGGGTCTATCCATCGATAAGGCGCCCCTCAATAAATAATTTGGCAACATATTAGCATACGTCGATTTATCTCGCGAAGTCTGGTGCGGAATTATTATTTATAGCCCATAGCCGACCCCCGCCCTCAGTACATATGTTAAGTAAATCCGTAAGATGAAGATATTCATAGAGTAAGGAAATTAAGGACCTGGCTTTGGATTTAGGATCTATAAAAGTCATTTAGAAAGAAAAGAAAGAAATAAATATATTTATTTGTATGATTGACAAAATAGATAGAAAAAAATACAAACAATACATAAAAATAAGGGCGCCACAAAAAGGCTCCAACTCAGCATTATGCTGCATTTGGATTTATGAATTTTGTTTCAAAAAATATGAAAGATTAATTTTATGTTCATTTTAACATTATTTATAGGTAAAGGTACTGGATTACATTATTAAAAGCGTTATTTTTATATTATCTTAGTAGATAACGGGTATATATTACCTTTTATTGCAACATAAAGGCGCTCCCTCACCGGGAGCATTCGCGTGTAATGTAACGTTACAGAGTCGAGCATTACAGTGCACAAACTGTTATGATACAAAACGAGTTTACATCAGCGAAGGAGGAGAACCGAGCATTACAATGCGCACCTTGTAATGATACAATGTGTTTTACAACATTATACGCGAATGCTCGTCAGTCAGGGAGGTAGTATTGTAATGTAATGCTCAAAGTCGAATCTATAATGCTACATTACACGCGAACGCTCGTCGGTCAGGGAGGTAGTATTGTAATGTAATGCTCAAAGTCGAGTCTATATGTTACATTGCACGCGAATGCTCCCGGTGAGGGAGCGCCTTAACGGAAACGTCAGGAATAACAATATAATAATATAACAATAAAACAAAATAAAAAAAACAATATTAATTCTAATCGCGAAAGTTTATAAAAAAAATATTTTTTTTAGTCAAACAAAAGCAGTAAAATTGTGTTATCGATAATTAAAATCCCGGTGTTTGAAAACCTCTGTGACGTAGTGGGCGTAAGCGCGGCTGAGACGCAGAAGGTTGCGGGCTCGATTTCCGCCTCGGGACAAATGTTTGTATAATCTGCAAGTATTTGTCTCGGGTCTGGGTGTTTTTATGTATAATATGTAGGAATTTACAATAAAAATAAAGAATATAAGTAGTATATCAGTCATGTGGTACCTATAACACAAGTTCTGCTAACTTTGGGGCCAGATGATGCTGTGTGAAATGTCCGGCATTATTTATTCTTTTATTTTATTGAAACCTATTTTTATTGCTCATGTTTGTCTAAAAAACATGTTTTTTAAGCTTAATTTATTTTATTTTAATTAAAATCCCGGTTAAGTCCAACGTATAGACCGTCGTGTCTGTACTTCTTCATTCCCAGTCATGGGTAACGTACAAATTTCCCGTCTCGCAATACAGCTGGGAGTTTCACTTTGATTATCGAAGTTTGATGTCTTAATACAAATTTCTAGTTTGTATTAGCATTTTCCAATTTGTTTACATGAATATTATTATAAGGGACGTATTAGCTGTCATTGTTGTATATATGTTTACCTATTATTTATAAGTAATAAGTAGACAATAAGTATTTATAAAAGATTATTGCCAAACATTTTGAATACTTTTTTCGTTTTAATTTAAGTTTTTTGTCTAGGTTAGAATATACAATCATGTAGGTATTTTATATGTACACTAATGATTAGTATACATATCTACTAATATTGCAATTTAATATGTGAATAAACACAGTAATAAATAAAGCATATTTTATTATTAATGTTAGGTTATTTAATAATTTTTACAACAAACTTTATTCAAAAAACAAACAAACTCAATGAAAACCAAACAAAAATTAATTCGCTAAACGAAGCGAATTAAGGTCTGTGCACACTGAGACAAACGGCAGCGATTACCGATGACAGGCGACAAGACTACTGACAGAATTATTAATAACTCTTGTAACCAAATCAAGGTAATTAATATCAAACATTTCCGACGCTCCCCCTTTCAGGGGCATTACGAGGGTATTCTTTACTTTTATAACAGTGGCTGACGCAATTTACCTAACGACATTTACTAATTAACAGTAATGTATGCGAATATCTGTTTTTCCGTACATAAAACAGCACGACTCCCAATTTATTTAACTTTAAACAGCAGAGGTGAGGAAAAGGGCTTGATTTGCATACATTATTGAGGTTGATCTTAAAATTAGCAATGAAAAACCGATGTTAATTTTATTAAATAATGTCAAATATACATAAACTTCTTCATGATCTTAATGAAGATTTATTTATTTATTTATTATTTATAAATAAATTTATTTAAATAAATAATGCCGAACATTTCACATAGCATCATCTGGCGTCAAAGTAAGCAGAGCTTGTGTTATGGGTACCACATGACTGATATACTACTTACAAACTTTTTTTTTCTAAATACATACATAGAACACTCAGACCTGAGACATATACCTACTTGCTTTACTGAGACATGTACCTTCTTAATTTTTGCATGCTGGGTTTCCTAGCGAAATGTGTGAATCTAATTATATATTTAAGTTCTCTGTGTACCACATTTCACGCAAATAAATCATTTCATTTCATTTCATAAATCATTTCATTTCATTTCATTTCATTTCATTTCATTTCATTTCATTTCATTTCATTTCATTTCATTTCATTTCATTTCATTTCATTTCATTTCATTTCATTTCATTTCATTTCATTTCATTTCATTTCATTTCATTGCAGATTATACAAACATTAATTGTCCTGCGGTGGGAATCGAATCTGCGTCTCAACCGGATCTTAGTCCACTACGCTACAGAGGTTGTCAATGTTATAATGTCAAAATTATATTATGGTTAAAGCACTAAACTAGTAAAAAATATGAAAGCAATGCTACAAGAAGTTGACATTCAAAAACCATGTCAAAAAGATACCGACTCCCAAACCAACGACCTCCATTAATCAGAAGAGGGTTGGAGACACTTAATCAAAGTATCACAATATGGCGACTATAATAGAACCATGAATATTTATAAGGGAATTAGAATCGGACGAGACGATGACAGGCGGCTGATTTGAGACGGTTCAGTGTGACTGTGTCTTTAGTTGTTTAAAAGAATTTGTCTACAGTGAAATTACGGTTATTTTAACAGCAAGGAAGTTATTTTGTTTAAAAAACCTAATTAAACTTAAAAAAAATTGTTAAAACTTTGATAAACTTCCGGTTGAGACGCAGAAGGTTGCGGGTTCGATTCCCGCCGCGGGACAAATGTTTATATGATCTGTTAGTATTTGTCTCGGGTCTGGGTGTTTTAATGTATAATATGTATTTACAAAACAAAGTATATAAGTAGCATATCAGTCATGTGGTACCCATCACACAAGCTCTGCTTACTTTGGGGCTAGATGATGCTGTGTGGAATGTCCGGCATTCTTTATTTATTGAAAAAAAAAATATATAGGTAGGTCAATAAACAAAATAATCTGTATACTGAAGTGATAAAATGAAATACCACATGATTGATATACTACAAAAATACATTATTTTTGTACATACATTATTATACGAAATTTACTACCATCCCTTCAAATTCATTAGTTATTTCTGCATTTCATTTAATTACTCTCAGACGCTTGTAATTTATTTATTTGTATATGTTAATCAATAATGTAATACGTTTATCAATAATAATAAATTACGATAGGAACTTCGTTCCAACCGAGTGATCCTCGACACTCACGCATTTTTTTTTCGTATATTTTTTATTATTATTTTCCGTATTGTAAAACGTAGTTCCAAGACAATAAATAAAGATTTAATTTATTTATTTGTCTACGTAAAATACACCTCAATACAAAATGACAATAGGTTATATGTATAGGAAAATCTGTCAGGTAACTGTCAGAGAGCAGAATAACATGAAGCCATGCATTCTTATCAACAATATAGACATTTATATTATTATACAAAAAGACTACTAAATGCGAGTTTTTTTTAATAATAATAATTATATAATGTTTTTTCAATACAATTATTATACTAGAACTTATGTCTAAGGCCGACTTATGTTATGATTTTGCACTCGTTATAGATTACGGTAACCACATATCAGTTGGGCCTTATACTAATTTGCTTAATCAGTTGTATAAAAAAGCCTTATTTATTCTAATTTATATAAGATTGATTAACAATAACATATAAAAGCAACGTATTTTGGGTATTTTAAATTTCATTTTCAAAAATGAATATAAACTAAACTAAAACTAAGAGTTTTACAAAAAATAATTACAATTCATATAGTTTATACACAAGGTTTCAATCAATTTGAATATCTGACGATATTATACCCCACACTAGGCAGAACGTGGCTCTTCATTTTTTTTTAAATTAGAGCTGGCCAATCAGCTCAGTTGGTAGTAGGTCTGCCTTCTGCGCTACAGGTTGCCTTCTAATAATTATTTGTGTAAAAACATGGTATCGTAAAGTACGTATTTCGAAATATATATGTATTCTTTCCCTTTCAAAACTTGAGTGGGAACCGTGAACTCGAGCGGCAACTCACGGACCGCGGATCAAACTTACCCTGATGAAGATTCTCTAGATGAATCGAAACAGCGTCGGTGCCTCCATCGACAAAATAATACGTGAGTAAAGCCCGTGTTTATCTAAATTTTATATGTATTCTATCAGTAATCTGTTCACCATAGTACAAGCAATGCTTAGCAATATTTATTTCCTATCAAGCACAGCAGAACAAACAATAGAAACAAGAATTAGTATACGAAATGACCAAATCCCATTTTAATAAAATGACGTTGGTCATCCGATCCTGGGATCAGTTCGCTAATCCCGGACTAATAGCCAGAGGGACACCACTTTATTTACCCTTCAAAACAATCATTTTGCACTTACAGCCCTATTCTCTACACTTAAAGTTCAAATTATAAAACCTCACTTTCGCTTTCTGTGTTTTATGGAATTATGGGATTTTATCATTAGTCAGTTTGTAAATAGAGTTGAATTTTCAATGATGAAATGTGATGCAAAATGAAGAGGGTGCGAGAAAGTTGACGGTGGAATGTAAAAGCATTTCGTTGTAAGATTATGATATTATGAAAGGTATTGGTGTAAGTTTCCTTTGTAGTTTTGTGGGTAGTTTTATAGGTGGGAGTTATGACGTCATACACTCTTAGTTAAGGTATTTTCTACAAACATTTTATGACCAAAAATGTGGGTTAGGTTAGTAAAAAAACAAGGACTAGAAAATGGTTAATTTAAGCTATTACGTTGACGACCTCTGTGGCGCAGTGGGCTAAGGTCCACGCAGAAGGTTGCGAGTTCGATTCCCGCCACGGGACCAATGTTTGTATGATCTACAAGTATTTTTCTCGGGTCTTTCTATCTATAATATGTATGTATTTACAAAAAAAAAGTATTTAAGTAGTATATCAGTCATGTGGTACCCATAACACAAGCTCTGCTTACTTTGCCAGATGATGTTGTGTGAACTGTGCGACATTATTATTATTATTATTACGTGACCCAAGAGCTGGCTCCTATCTGGCTCAGCGTAGATCAGATCATTGTCAAATTAGTACGTATGTTTATTGTATTTGCCTATTAAACTCCTGTTACAATAACTCGGATATTCCAATTCCAGAACTCCATCAGCCCCTTCACAAAAACCACCTTGATTTCCCTTATTTGGGGGTGATTAATTACCCCCGCTAATTGAGCATTTTAGACATTTCAAACAAAGAATTTATGCAAAACACTCGGCGGACAAATTAAAAGTTACAGGAAAATAAACTAATTATGCACCCAATACGCATTCATTTTAATTATACTGGGGGAAAGAATTGTATGGATAAGACGTTTTGTTAGGTTAATACTTTTCTTTTGCATATTAGCAGATTACGCAAATATAAACCAACATCGGGGATCGAACCTTTCATTCTCGCGTTGAACTAGTCACTGTTATGATGTAAGAACCAATGAGGTGAAAGGATGCTTCAGCTTCAGTGGCCAAGAACAAATACTTACATACAGACGATTTCTGTAGCGCAGTGGGCCATGGTCTAACTGACGCAGAAGGTTGCGGGTTCGATTCCCGCCACGGAACAAATGTTTGTATGGTCTGCAAGTATTTGTCTCGGGTCTGAGTGTTTCTATGTACAATATTTATGTACACAAAAAAAAGTATATAAGTAGTATAACAGTCATTTGGTACCCATAACACAAGCTCTGCTTACTTTGGGGCCAAATGATGCTGTGTGAATGGTTCGGCATTATTTATATTATTTATTTACTTAAGCCGTTTGGTTGGAGGTATGCTTATCATCCAACTACATTTATTGTTTAAAAAGAAACAACACAGATACTCACGACCAAAGCTCAGACACTTCAGATATCTATTTATTTAGATATTTGAGGATGTCTGAAGACAGTCAGCTCATGACTGTGCCACCAGGCTTGGTAGACACTTCAAATCTCTAGTTACTTACACAATATTTGAAAATGTCTATAGATTACGAAAGGAAAGTTCAAAACATTATATTTAACTAATTGTATAACAGGGAAGTATACTTCCCCAAGTATAACTAATTCAAGTGTCTTGGAGACGCTGCCTTCTGGCAGTAATCTAGGTCATTTGAGCTATCTATAAATCGTTTTAAAAGGTCCATAAACAGCTCAATTGTTTTACGTGTTCTTATGTTATTGTTTATTAATCTATAATTAAATAATTGAATATTTATCTGGAACATTAAAAAAAGGTAAAAACATCAGACAAAAGTAAGACAGTTTACCAAAGTCAATGCCCTCCTCTCTAGCAAGGAAAGAAAATCTATACATGTATTTATAAATAGTTGTAGTTCTATACCTCTGTTTGCTTACATTGGAGCTAGATGGTACTGTGTGAAATTTCCACTAAAATTTATATATTACTAACTATTAAGGTAATGTCCACACTAATCTGTCTTTGATCTAGTACCTGTTCAAATTAAAAGAAGTTGTCGGGGGTCAAACGGCGTTATAATTGACTTAATAAATCTAATCTTACTCTGCCTACTCTGTTGGACATTCTCAAGGAGATGAAATACTTTTCTAAAGTACCTACTTATGTTTTTTACTCATTAGGCATTGACCTTAATAAAAAACATATATTGATTCCACACTTTTAGTTTGCCTGTTGCATATTAGCGTCTGCCCGCGGCTTCATTCGCGTGTTATCTAAGTAAAGAGTATTTACAACGATAATTTACACCTATTATACCATAACAAATCACAGACTATTAACTGCACCAAGTTTCAACCAAATCCATTTAGCCGTTGTGTCGTGATTAATCCACAAACATTAATATAGAAAAATACTAACATCAACACAAATAAATAAAAAAATAATGCCGGACATTTGACTATTTTGACTATGTGACTATTTTGACTATTAAACTACCGACTACTATTAGCTGACTGTACGTCAGCTATCTTTTGGAGTAGGATGCAACATACAATTAACCAGTAATATTCTTATGATAAATTGGTGGAGTTGTTTGAGAATAGTTTGAGGAGTTGTTTGTTTGAGTACGGCGTATTTAGTTTTTTGAAACCTGAACACTGGAGTACTTTGAGAACATTTTTTTATTCTCTTGGAGTAAAATGAAACTCATTTTTTTTTAGTATTTGTTTGTCGTGGAGTAGTTTGGCAAATAATCTTGGAGTACTTTGGGAATAAGCCTTATCACACAACGTCATCGAGTATCAAAGTAAGCAGAGCTTGTGTTATGGGTACCACATGACTGATATACTACTTATGTACTTTTCTTTTTTTTTAATATATACATATTATACGTAGCAGCACCCAGATCCTAGACAAATAATAGCAGATCACACAAAAAATTGCGCGAATCACCACTGCGCCAGAGGTTGCCATAAAATCAAAGAGCATTGAAACAGTATGTTCTGAATTTCATCGAGAACTCGGCTGACGGATGCTATTAACGGATCGATGAGATAAGAAGTCACAATTTATTAGTTAAAATACCGCTAAGATTATCCAATAAATCATGAAGTAACTCGAGAAAGACTAATTTAAAACAAGTTAATTTAAAAGAGCTATGTTAATTTGTGAAATGTCAAACAAAGTTATAATAAAATAATTAATGCTGGAGATTTCACACAGCATCATCTAGTTAAAACAACGCATGGCTTGTATGGTGAGCAGATGACTGATAGAATACTTATATATTTTTATAATTATACACTAGCTGACCCGGCCACGCGTTGCTGTAGCTCAGTAGTTCTAATACGTAAACCCATATACGCTAACCTCTAAAATTATCAGTGTTTCCCTACTATATTATATATGTATTATACATATAAACTTTCCTCTTGAATCACTCTATCTATTAAAAAAACTGCATTAAAATCCGTTGCGTAGTTTTGAAGATCTAAGCATACATAGGGACAGACAGACAGCGGGAAGCGACTTTGTTTTATACTAGGTAATGATATGATATTTTATAACATCCATACCTATGTTTTATCTCTCAAACGTTTGTCCTGGGAGAGAATCGAAACTTAAACTTACAGCGCAGAAGTCAGAGCTACCATGCCATGATCCATGATCCATGATACCATGATCTGGCATGCCAGTCTTCCTCTTCGTTAATGGCATGTGTCATAACAATGACAACTTTGCCAGTGTCATCAAAATGTTTGATTATATAGTGTTAGTCGAATGTCGATCGTCACTGGCCTCAATTCTGTTGGCACCAACCTAACTAATTTTAGCTAAAATTAGGTTTTGAACTGTCAAATTAACCTTTGGTATTCTGCTGATAGCATCTCTGCTTAGATTACTTAATTAAGCGTTACTAATTTAGTTAGATGGTACCAACCGAATAGGTTTTACACTATGACTAACTAAATATATTTTAGACAATTCCTAATTTTAGAAATCAACGAATCGAATTGCCACCAATTTTAAACGTCATCGCGGATAGGCCGTCTAGAACATTCTAGGTATTCCTCGTCGTTTAAATCACATTTCACCATAATACACTTATAACTCAATTGTCCATACTTGCGCAATGAAGTCACAATTTATTGATTAATACTCCGTTAAGATTACTGAATAAAACAAGCAATATCACGAGAAAATATAATTCATTTAGAAGTGTTATTTTACTTCATAAAATGACAAACGAAAAATCGACAGGGCAGCCGGTAAATAAACTGATAACTCGACTTCGGAAGTTTTTCAACCCGACTTTGATGGAGCCAAGTAAAACCGTCGAGTGTTGCCAGTGTCACAGTTTTGTTTGATGTGTTGCCCGTGACGAATGTGCACGTCTTTGTATCAGCGTGTTGAATTTGTAGTAAAAACACTGTTACTTTTGTACCTACTTGAAGCTCTTTTTAGGGTTCTGAAGTACACAAGGAACCCTTATAGTTTCGCTATATCCGTCTGTCTGTCTGTCCGACCCTAATTAGAGCCCCTAGTCTTGTCAAGATACAATTTTGCATAGTACTTAACACATAATTATTTTTACCAAGTATTTTTTAAGGAACCACCCTGAAAAGTAGAGTTAATTTTTTTTCTGTGGCATATCGTTGGATAGGTCTTTAAAATATATTATGAGGTTTCTTGAACAGTTATTCAATACAGATATTCTTTTGAAAAATATTAAGCTTTGAAGTAGTCATTTTTGATAACTGTCAGTGTCACCCCAATTCAGGCTAAACTGCTGTTTGGGGTAAATTAAAAGTCAGAAAACGTTTAAATAAATTCTGAAAAATATTTATCGGGTAATGTTTTAATTAGCTTACTTTCCGGCTATTAGTAAGCAGCTAGTTAAAACGTCGTCAACCTTAGAAGATGGTGATTATTTTATATTTAAGACATTATTTCATCATTAAATTACAAAACTAAGAGTTTTTTTAAAAACAATTTGAAACGAGGAAGTAGAAAAATATTTAAAAAAATATATACTATATTTTTTTTATAACTATTAACCCTTCAATTACCCCGCAGATAGCCAATGCTCCTGTAAAAAAAACTATTTTTTTCCATATAATAATAATATTAATAATAACAATAATAATTCCAGACATTTCACACAGCATCATCTGGCCCCAATGTAAGCAGAGCTTATGTTATGGGTACCACATGACTACTTGTATATTTTTTTTGTGTAAATACATATTACACAAAGAAACACCCAGATCCGAGACAAATACTTCCAGATCATTCGTCCCGTGGCGGGAATCGTACCCGCAACCTTCTGCGTCTCAGCTGGACCTTAGCCCATTGCGACCCCAATGTTGTCAATATAAAAGTTATTTTGCTGTGAGCACCGTCTTATCTTAGTGAAATAGTGTAAGTAGGTAAGTAGGTACATTAGTTGGTAGGTACTATTAAATACATCTGTGTACATAGAAAGCTTTCAAAAGAACGAAAGTGAATGGACAAAAGGTATTCGTATGCAAATCGCATAGAAATGGACTGGTATTTTTCAAACCACACCGGTATTTATTTATTTGTCTGCCCGCTTTGGGGGACAATAGCATAAAGTGATATATCAGGATTTAAAGGTTTTTGAGATACGTTCTTCGTGTCACTGGTTCGTTTTTGGTCATATCATTGATTACATATTTTTGTTCTGTGTCTATAAAAGATATAGACCTATAAAAGAGCTTAACCTGACTGTCTGACTGATTCATCATCGCCGAGCCGTAACCGCTGAAGCTAGGAAGCTGAAATTTGGAAGGTAGCTTTTTTCCGCAAAACCACCCACTAAGACGGGATTTTTTTAAATTCAATCCCTTAGAGGGTGAAAAGGGGTGAAAACGGATGTATGGAACTTTTGCGCGTGGTGCGATTTGCTTGAAACTTGATATGAATAAATAAGATGCAAAACAAATGCAGGCGTGTTTCATAATTTTTCAAAATAACCTTAACAAAGGGGTAAAATGGGGTGTCAAAGTTTGTATGGGAACTTTTTAACGGGTGGTGTGATTTCTTAGAAAGTTGGTTTGGATACATAAAATGCAAATAAATGGACACGTGTTTCGGAATTTTTCAAAATAACTATCATAAAGGAGTAAAATGGGGTGTGAATGTTTGTATAGATTTTTTTATTGGCTGATGGGACTGATTGGTTTGAAACTTATCAATAAAATATGGTAAGGAGATAAATTGCATCCTGGGGAAGGATTTAAGCTACAATTCCATTTAAAAAAATGCGGACAAAGTCGCGAGCAACATCTAGTTTGTTATAAAAGTTTTCTTACATTCGCACCACATATTAGGTTAGACTGCTTTACATAAGCTGGTTTTATATATAACTTCTAAAACTATCATGGTTTTGAAAATAATTATCACTCAAAACGGGATATTTACCATGATATATGACTCTTTCTGCTTCCCGATATTTAGGCGCATGGCGCATGCAACTGTGCCGAAATATCGAGAAGCAGAAAAACTCATATATCATGGTAAATATCCCGTTTTGAGTGAAAATTATGTACTTATAGGTTTGTATGGAACCCTCGGAGCGCGAGTCCGACTCGCACTTGGCCGGTTTTTTCTGTTAGTCAGGAGAAATAACATAACCAGGGTTAATTCAAGGGTTTAATTCCCTGACAGGATAATCATTCGTGTGTGGTGAACATAGGTGTTTATTCTGTGTCTGGGTGTTATATAAAGTATCATGTATCTAAAAATATATAAGTATTCTGTCAGCCATCTGATCACCATTATACAAGCTATGCTTTCTTTGGGGCTATGGTGTTGAGTGCATTGTCCACCAATATTTATATATTTATTATATCCGGTCATTAACTCTGATAACTGATATAGCAATTGATAAGCCATGATCACGGCTTTCGGACGCTAAGGCAGGGTTTCAAGGACGAGAATTTCCGCTTTCGTATCGCATGTCAAAAGCACTGAATTTTGACAAACGGAAGCGTAAGTTTACACTTAGTTTAGTCTGAATCTTAGTCTAAAAATTTGCAAGGTCCGTCTCCATGATTACAATATATCAATTTACAAGTGTCTGCCTGTCTGTCTGTTTGTCTGTCTTTTTGTTTGTTACCATTTCACGGCTACACGGCTGAACGGATCTTGATGAAATTTGGTAAGCAGATAGATTGTATCTTTGAGACGGACATAGGCTAGTATTTATGCAGGTACCACGCGTGCGTTGCCAGGGGCAGCAGCTACAAATATGAACTACTTAAAAGTAGTCACAAGGTATAGTTAGTTATTAAACATAAAACCATACATTTTAAATCAAAACAACCTATAAAGTCCAAACTATCGCACTTATTAAACACAGACGCTATCCATCTTGGGACTATCTCTTTCCCTCCTACTCTATATTTCACTACAGTATCTATCTCCCTTCCTCTCAAGGGCACGTGACCAGAGTACTAGTTACAGGAAGTTTACCGGGTTTATGGCGATTCTCCATGAAAAATTACCTGGTACGATAGCAAGGTGAAATGAGTTTTCTTAGAGTTACACCAATGTTGCTATGTATATATAACACATTTGATATTGAAAAATATTGTAAAAGACAATTCAAAGTCAAAACAATACTATCCTTACTAATATTATAAACGCGAAAGTTTGTATGTATGTTTGTTACTCTTTCACGCAAAAACTGAATGGATTTTAATGAATCTTACAATAATATATCTTATACATCAGAATAATACATGGGCTATAATTTATAAAGATATTGTGTGAATTGTCCAAAATATAACGATAAGTGCCAAGTAAGTAGGAAAAAATCTGCCATCTACAAGCTATTTCGGCGTGCGCTGCAAAAACCGTTAGAATTACACGTAGTACTAATCCTGCGCAGAAGAAGACGCACGAGGTAGTATTCAATACAATCACAAGGATCACTTTGAAACGTCTTACATAATAGTTGAATTTAGGTGCCCATTCCTCCTAACCCAAGCCCGAGAAGAACTGGCATTAAACTCGTCCTGTAGGGCGATTATGGAACTCTAATTACAATCAATGTCTATCAGTCTTCGGCGTAATTTCAATCTTTACTGATAGACATTGATTGTAATTAGAGTTCCATAATCGCCCTCCATGTCCTAGCGCTTTATATTATACCTACTAGCTGACCCGTTCGCGACATCGTCCGCGCGTTTTAAAAAGAAAAAAATATATTTATTGCAGTGCCATCTGCCGGGCTGATTTGTGAATCTAAACCATCCAGGGCACCACCCAAACGCATACAAAAAAAACATTTAGGAGTTCAATGACATACACAGTACGCGCATTATATATATATATAGATTTATATTTATATTTCCCTCATAAATTATTCTGTATTAATTATGATAATTATAATTATGTATGTCTGAGTTATATTAACATAACATTGGCATGTCAAATTGTAGAATATACATTATTTTTTATTAAACGGTCCATAACTGACCTATCTATCCTAACTGTTTAACGTGTATTTTATATTATTATGTACATTTGTAACTATAATTACTTTAATTGTAACATATAACTGTAATTTGTTCTGTGAATACTTTAATTTGTACAAAATATTATTATTAATACACTCTTATATTACAATAATAATATTGCCGGACATTTCACACAGCATCATCTAGCCTCAAAGAAAGCAGAGCTTGTGTTTTGTGTGATTTTTTTTTGTGAATACATTTAAAACATAGAAGCACTTATTCTAAACCTAGATTCCTTACTACTCACGTTTGCAAATCAGGGCATGAACAACGCACGAACTCACTTGTATGATAGAATGGGTGCCATTCAAAAGATTACTATCTATATTTTTTGTTTGAACTCATTCAGCCAGCTCAGGGAGCCTTTAGATTTCTTATGACTCATTCAGCCAGCCATTCAGACTCATTCAGCCATTCATACATTTAAACTCATTCAGCCAGCTCAGGGAGCCTTTAGATTTCTACACCTAGGTTATTTATTATACATGTCGAGCTTCAAGCTGAAACCTCGTTTATATCATGACGACCTCTGTGGCGCAATGGGCTAAGATCCGGCTGAGACGCAGAAGATTGCGGGTCCGATTCCCGCCGCGGGACAAATGTTTGTATGATCTGCTAGTATTTGTCTCGGGTCTGGGTGTTTCTATGTATAATATGTATGTACAAAAAAAAGTATATAAGTAGTGTATCAGTCATGTAGTACCCATATCACAAGCTCTGCTTACTTTGGGGCCAGATGATGCTGTTTGAAATGTCCGGGATTTATTTATTTATTTGTGTATATGTCTTGGCAAATCTGTTTCTTGGTACATGTAATTTTTTCTTATTGTGTTTATAAGGTAAGATAAACCCTTAAATTGTATCCTTAAATGTATCGAATAAAATCCAATATCTTGAACAGCATCCGCTATAAATCACCGTGCCTCTTCATAACAAACGATATGCAAATAAGAATTGATTAAAACAATAACAATAAAACAGGAACATCGAATAAGGAATCGATATTCGATGCGATGTATCGATTATTGTCCCGTACTAGGCAACCCTAATTACTCGCATTGTTCTTGAGATTTATCTATGGTAGCTGGTGGGAAGATTTTGTTTATGGGCGATATGCGACGTAATTAATAAGCCTTCAATTTAAAAAAAACAAATGAATGTATAAATAAACAACACGACAACAAACAAACAATGAAAGGCTATAAAAAAAAATCATAAAATCTTATTTTGTTAACCTCTTGAGTGGCGAACCTAAATCTAGACTTGTAAATATGGCGTTAAGCGGCGATGGCGGCAAAATGGCGGCATAAGAAGTATTTTCAGAAAATCGACTATTTTGAACAAACTACTTTATGTGTATCATTTTGCGCGCTGGGACTTTTGGACCAGTTGCGAGTCTACGGCGGTCGTACTACTGGTCAAACTGTACCCTTAAATAGCGAAAGGGTTAAAACCAAAGTGTAAATTAGCGTTAATTTCAAATTACAGTTTCTATATTTACTAACTTGAGAAGTGACTGACGTGTTTTAATTGCCATGTAAATAGAAGTTTAATAAAACTGAATAATACTAGGAAATCATAGGAATATCCAATACAATAAAATGGATTAACAAGAAATTCGAGTGCCTAGACAATCTTTCTCAGGTTTGAAGGTACAATATTTACCGCAATCATTGTACAGTTTTAGTGTATTAAATAAGGGTAAGATACTCAAAACAAGGGTAGCCAAAGTATTACAGCCACTGACCACACAGTGTGTCGTGGAGTGCGGACAGACAGATCTAATTTGTACAGGCTTAAGCTGGAGTACCGCTTTTTCATTATTTTCCTCCCGTGTCTTAAGCCTGGTCGTGGACGCCTCACGCATACTAAGTACGGCTGTGGCTTGTTGTAAATATAAGAAAAATTTTATAATTCTTTACAGCATTACGTATGAATAAAATAAGAACATAATTCTTATTGATAGATTTTCACAATAGCAACATTTTACATTACATTTAGTTCAAGCGGCCGATGCATGTATTTTAGCATTTGGGCAGTTGTAATTATTAATTATTTATTTTTTTATTATTAAATATAAAAAAAAGGTTTAATATTTAATTTTTTAGGAACTAAAGTTTATTCTGATATAAATGTTACTTTGTATTATTCATGTATTCAGGAAAATTTACAGCTATTTCTGAAGGTAGATCTTTACTTTAGTAGTATTTTTATTATTGTAGATAACCCTGACTTTATTTCTAAATTTCGAGGCCACTTTAAACTCAACCGCTAAGAAATATTATAATATATTATTTTTCATTTCGTTTTCGTAGTACAGAAGTGTGCAATCCAAGAGCTTGAAAAAATGGCGTCGCGTTTTCTATTAAAAACTTGTTATGATATTTTGGCTTTATATAAAATATCAGTTCATAGATATTTATTCTCAAAAAGACTGGAGCCACTTACATGAGAACTAATCTAACTTAAAATAATAAACAGTACAGGTAAAAATCACGTCGTCCGAGTATAGTAGGTTTAGATTAACAGTAGGTAATTATTATATGAGATAATATGAGAAAAAATACGAAAAGCGAGGCCGCTATGAATGAACTACACTAATAACTAAAGTCAAAATTGTTGAGGAGTTGTAGTTTCTCTGAATAAGTACCTCAAATATTGGCATTTCATAAAAAAAAACACGGTCATACATAATGTGAGTATAGACCTCGTAAAATATTATTGTATATAGTTAAATATAGGAAAACTCGTTTATGTTCTTAACAATAAAGCCAGTAATAGTTTTCCATTTTAAATAAATTATTTTAAGATTTTTTTTTTCTTGAAAAACTTAATAAGTCATTTCTGAAAAAGATGAATATAAGATTGAATCTTAATAATTTTACGTGTTAAGATTTACAATTCAATGTTTTTTTACCTAAATCAATGGTTGATACTCAGATTAAACGAAAACATTCCATAGACAATTGTTTTTTTGACCCAATTCCACCTATTATAAATCGAATCAAACATACGATTCAAAATTACACGTTTGCATACGTAATTGTGATTGGATGTTGTCTTTTTCTTTTTAATATTTAGCCTTCTGAAGCACATTGTGTCCGTGAGAACAGACGAGAGAAAATTACCATTTTTAGGGATGGGATTATCGGATTTTGAGGTTATTTTTAACCTGATTGGAATCGATTCGGGAGCGATCTCGAATGCAGATTGCTATGGGATAACATGGCTAACACGCTATGGGCGGTGTCAAAGGCATGTCAAAATTGAGTTAGGAATTATTTGCGTCTAGACTTATTGTTTTATAAATAACAACAGGTTTATTTATTTGTGAATTTATCTACGATTACTATAATTTAGTATTAATTAAAATAATATAATATAATATAGTAATATTAAAATAATTTATTAAACAATAATTTAGCATAGACACTAATATATAGTAATATTATATGCTCAGAAAAAAAACAAAACAGAGTTAATTTGACATATTGTAAACTCACCGACTGTTAACAGACGCTGCGTTTCCGACGCCATCTACTGATGGTTTTCTGAAACAATGAATAACACATAAATACTTGACCTGATAGTTCGTTAATTATTGGTATTCTGGTAAATACTTACATCCAGTATGACTCTGAGAGACCTGGTCCATATGGTGAAGACCCAAGATAAGGGCTGCAGTACCCCATCATCGGCATTGCGTACATTTTTCACTTTAATTTTACCAGTTTTGTTCAAGGTTTAGGTTTGATGTTTACTCATGACTATGTTCGGTTTGGTTTCTACTAGGATAATAATTTTAATAAGATAAATATGTCATAAATAATTACGTCATCATCATCATCGTCGAAATGTTTCGTAATCAGATAATTAGCTAGTCTAATTAGACGACGACGACCTCTGTGGCGCAGTGGGCTTAGGTCCGGCTGAGAAGCAAAAGGTTGCGGGTTCGATTCCCGCCGCGGGCCAAATGTTTGTATGATCTGCAAGTATTTGTCTCGGTTCTGGGTGTTTCTATGTATAATATGTATTTACAAAAAAAGTATATAATTAGTATATCAGTCATGTGGTACCCATAACACAATGTCTGCTTACTTTGGGGCCAGATGATGCTGTGTGAAATGTCCGGTATTATTATTATTATTATTATGTATTCTATACCTGTCATCCCTTCAGATGATTTTTTACAAAAATAAATTTTATTTTGGTCTTCAAATTATTGGGAGTTGGTCCCCCTGCTGACCATCAGAAGAGCTAGCGATAGAGAAACTTGGAACAAGCCCGGCTCGGTGCCAGCCGTTATGCAACAGCAACTGAACCGACACCGCATTTACTGATTCCTGCGGGTCCTGTCGGCAAGGTCGAGAGGTTAGTGTGGGTACCTGGGAAGGCCTGCGCTGTCAAACAGAATCCCAGGCAGAGTGACGTCAGTGAAGAGGAAACTTGACCCACCTCAGCTTGCTGGAGTGGATCCATGAACGAATGTTTTCAATTACAATTAACTGCTCTGTAACTTTACTGACGCCACCTAAATCAACTTCAACAGAAGAACGAAGGCCAATGATGAGCTAGTCTAGCTTTTATGTATGGTCTGTACTTGTCATTCAATGAATAAAGATGGCAATATATATAAACTACTTACTAGCTAATTTGTGCAGGGCAAAGACCCACCAATCCCCTTAAAATAAATTCCTAGGTAGGTTACTTATTAAGAATAAGTGGGCTTATAGGTGAAACTTGTCGTGAAATGAATTGTAGAATCTAAATTTTTGCCTTCCACAATCACACTGACAATACAAACCAGCCGACAAAAAGCACATTCCAAATTTAAAATATACCGCACCGTTACTAAATACGAGGTAGTTGACAAAAGCCGACGAGTTCCGAACGGAGCCGAATCGAATTGCACAATAGTTCCACTTAGCGGCCAACAGATGTCGTTAGCGCCCGCTGCGTTCGCGCCGACATGCAGAGATACGGAATTGGTGAGATTTTTTATTATTTCGAATAGTTTTTTATGCGGAAGCTTTAGATCTGCTTTAAATCGGGTTAGAGGCTTACATTAACTTATTTGATCCTATTTGACAACACACATTAATATGTAGGTACCTACCTTATTATTTGCATATTCAAAGTCCAAAAATAAAAAAATGAAGTGGGCATTGTAAGTTAAAATTCATTTGGTTAATACCTTACCTTCTCACTTTTAAACAGTTCGTCATAATTATTTATTTAGCTAATGTGACGTTAAAGTACCTATGGTCTATGCATGTCATTCTCTACCTACATTAACGCTACATTAATTTTATTTTTTTACTAGAAAAAAACTCTGCCTACAAAAATAATCATAATTTTAACTATTTATCAATCTTGATTCTTTCGCCACACTGGTTCGAAATAACTAGTGACACGATAAGTAGAAGTAGATCGAGTTAACTAATTATTCATCGATGATAGTTCGTTCTATTTGGTTCAAAATCAAGCATCAAGATCTTATCCAGCATACACTAATCATAAACAAACCGTGCTCTTTCCGGCAGAAGATACCTAAACGATTTACTTTCGATTCAATTCCGATTCGATTCGATTGTTTCCGATCGACCGGCGAGTTCAAACGTCGCCCGTCGCGACATTCGTCAAGCTACCGGCGCTTTTTGTAAACCATTTGGATCTAATCATTTGGTTAAAAGCCGCCGTTCTCCTAGTTGAGAAGTGTTTATGGCTTTTGAATGATATTTTTATAAAAGTTCAAGTAACTTATAAAACTACCAAGGTTTTTCACATAATTTTTACCAATTACCGGGAGAAACTTAGCTTCTGGCGCATGGCGCATGCAAATGTGCCGAAATTACAAATATAATAATGGGGAAAAAAATTTGACTGTTACATAGGTATTATTTTTAAATTAGAAAAAATATAGGTACGGTGTTCCTAAATATTAAATCGTCTTGCATAAAAATAGGGTTTGGTATAGTTAACTACCTACCTATTTATTTTTTGCGTGTTGAGAGATCTTACTGAAAATCAGAAGGGATAAGTTGCTTACTTATACAAAAGTACCAACACTGTATTAAATTAAATTATTGTTTAATAGGTTAACCAGATCTAGATAATCGCATTTTAAAACACAAGCAAACCCTAAATGTCCGCCAAATAACACGTCGAATAACATGTCTCCATTAATCAAAAGTCATCGCATATCCTAATAAAAACACACGAGAACTCCCACATCGTTTCCGATTCCACGAAAAGTCTCGATAAATTCCGAAAAACGAGAAATACCTAATCGAATAAGGACACGGCAATCGATGAGAACAATCCCTTAGTGGTTCACTCATCACTTTACATTTTTAATAAGTCCCACAATTGACGAAATGAGAGTTAAAAAACATTTAAAGAACCTTATTGTTGCATAATCATGACAAACTTCGTTTTCGATTCGTTGTTAATTAACGCTTTGACAAGCTTTTTTACAAACTTTTACGCAAACCGTAATAAAGTAAAGCAGCAGATACTTTTGTCTGTCTACAGTTTTTACTAATCATATTATACATAAAACTTTGTAATTTATCTTTGTACTTACACGTGTACCTACCTACCTACATTTTTCTTAAACAACCTATGTATTTACAAAAGTGTTTTTTATAAGAATGTTAACCAAACTTTTTACATTCTATTCTTCAATTCTAAATTCAAACTCGATCTTCGCGCACACGGAAAACTTTTTCATAAAATTCGAAATTTGAACGCATATGCCTTGCGTCCGTCGCGACGCGCCACGTGATAGTGATGTTACACGCACCCCGGAAAATCCGCAAGTTCCACAACTCCAAGTCCCCCTTGCATCTATGGACCCACTAACACAAATATACGTACAATATATGAATGCGTTTAGCAGTGTGGGTACTTTCGAAGGAGAGCACTCGTAGGGATCGTAATGATTCATTAATTCGATTTAAGTTGTGACAGAATGCACGGAACGGCTTCGACTTTTGACTTGCGGTTTCATACATGTTGGCTACACGCAAAACTTTATTGGTTTTCTATATGACTAAGTTAGAAACTGAAATATATTCTTATCTTTTATAAATTAGGGCATTTTATTAAGAAACAGTAAAATAAATAGGACACTTTTGTAGTAAGAAACTTGGCCTGTTTCTGTAGTTTCCCCAAAATAACTAAAGTTTCCAAAAACACGAACGACCATATTTTGTATGCGCCAAAGTAAGAGTAACAATTTTATATGACAGTTCTAAAATAATATAAAATTGATATTTATTTCCTAGGATATCCGCAGTTTTAATCAACACTTCTTAGATTATGGCTGAAATTAACATCAATTTTATAAATTTAAGAAGTGTCATTCAAAAATGTTATTCTAATTTAGATTTTGATACAAACGAAATAAGATCGTTCGTGTTTTAAGAAATTTTAGTTAGTCCAAATATATAAATAAAATCTGGGCCAGTATCGTCGTGTGGAAGTTACATGTTAGTAACCTTGATTGATCCTAAATTATTACCCACCTATTGTCATTTAAAAAAAAACACCTCAATTTTTGTGGACTAGGTGATTTGCGAAAAACCAGAAGTGACCAACCTTTTTTCATCCACGTACTAATCATAAACTAAACCTCAATGTGACCTTTGCGAAAAACCTCGACTATAAAAACCCTTACAAATCTGACAGACCAAAAGGGTACAGAACACAATAAAGAAACCAATAATTTCCAGTTACAAACAAAAGAATTCTCGTCACAGACAGCGAATATTTTCCCAATATGTAGCATAATATGACACAACACTGGCAACATTCGGTGAATAATAAATAATAATGGTGAGGGACACGCGTGTCGTAGGTACGCTCAATTATTTATACGCAAATTACTGTAAGTAACATACGAGTATGTATCTTTGAGGTATTTTATGAGTAATATTCTTTACTAGTACAATACTTTAATAACTGATGTATTAACTAGCTTCTGCCCGCTGATTTACACCCTTGACACCTACATGAAAAGTACCTTTAAGTTTTTCACGTAAATGTTTTAAAAACTAAAAAAATAACCGACTTCATTTATATATAAATACGAACTTTCGTTTCTTGGATAACATTTTTTTTTCATCTATTTTGATTTAACCAAACTACAGATCCGATTTTGATGAAATTTATATGAGACCAATCGGAAAGTATATCCTTTCACATAAAAAAGATATGAAATCGTTTCATAGATAACGGAGTTATAAAGTAATGAACATTAAAATAAATTTTAAAAAATGCAACCGCATGAGAACCTTCCTTTTTTTTAAGATTGTTAAAAATACAAACTGTCTCCTTTTCAAATTTTGTCCAGATCCATTCAGCCGTTAAGTCGTGAAAATTTTACAAAGATACATGTTTACCAAAAACACTTGATAATAATTATGGACAATAAAAATGTTTTAAGTTAGTAACAATAGCAACTTTTGACAATATTTATAATATGACAATATTGAATAACTTGGTAAATAACTATTAGAGCGTTTTATCTTTTCTTATAAGTACTTTGAGATGAATAATATTTATTTATTGATAAAATAAAGGACTTTACTTTTATTTTGTAAATATCGTACAAAATTATGCAATTTGGAAATAAAACATGAACAACATTATCTAAGTGAGATTGTACTGACGCAAACTAAAGTACTTTTAATAAGGAACTTAAGAGTTAGTTGAGATAAATATAAACCCAATATAAAAAAAACAAAACAACTGTTGTTGTATAGGTATCGAATAAAAAATAGAAAATATTTAAGCAATGTATCAAAATTTTAGAATATATTGACAATTCATGAGCGTTTTAAAACATGACGAAGTTTTTCAACAGTAACAGTAGTTCTCGCAATTCTAAACAAAAACGAACTAAAAATGTTGTATTCAACTTTTCTTATATCACCACAGTAATAGAGACGTGTTAGTTTGATAGTAATTAAAAAAAAATAACGAAACTACTAGCATTGATAAAAAGTTCAATGCTAGTAGATAAAAAGTCAAACTGTGTCACCGACCACAGTTATTTGTTCTAGAAGGGACTCTTCTAGAACAAGAAACTAACGAAGAGTTCCTGTCTTTAATCTATACCTTTTGTAACATATTTTTTTATTTTTTATCTTGAATGAATGTGTATGTACGAGTATACTTCTCAAAAAATTTACATAAACATTCAGCAAAACACAGATTTTACAAGAGAGCACACATACGCGGGGATATTCGGTAGTTTAATTTTCTTTGAGATCGTTATGTTCAAAGCTATTGGAATAAACTTATGTAAAGCTTTTGACAGCGACTGTACCAAATCCCCAACTAATCACCTGTATAACCGGGTATGCAAATTGATTGCTCGCGAATGAATTTATAATTTTTTGCTGCATTACATTTATCAGAACAAATATCTGTGCCGCCGCGGGCGTGATGGCTATCGGCTCGCAGCGAGCGAGAGTGTAACGGAATGCAGTGGTTTAAGCAAAATTGAGCCTTTGAGAGAATTTTCTTTGCTTCCTTGTCGAACAAATCACAAAGCAACATAATTCAATTGTCGACACTTGTCCTAAAAAGTCCCAATTTATTGGTTAAAATTCCACTAATATTACCAAATAAAACATGCAATTTTATTTCGGTATTTTCTCGTATTCGTAGCACGAAAAAAAATTATAATTTTTAAGTGCTAAATCTTACTTCATGAAATGTCAAACGAAAACCCCTAAAAGGTCTCGTAAACTACTTAATAATATCAAGACAACATAAAAATAAATTATCAAAATGTAGCGCACGCCTGCAATTTAAAACTTTGAAAATAAAAATAAACAATGCATTCTATTTTTGAATCCCAAATACTGACACTTCTTCAACAAGCGCGACATTGACGAGAAAATGTCTGTTCGGCAACACGCGGGCTTGTAAACGTTTTACTTCCGAGTTTCCTCACTATTGTTTATTGCGGTGTGCCAACATTCGTCACCCCTGAACAATAAACCGCGAGGTAAAAAATAAAACAAAGTAAGGGTCGAGTGTCACAGAATCATCGAGGATGTACCTTTGTACTTAGTGCAATGTCAGGTGTGGGGTACGTAACATTTGGGTGTTTCTTATGTATAACCTGTTTCAAAAAAGAGACGAATTTGGAAGTTGTTGTAGTCATGTCCTTTTATTCGCTAGTGCCTATTGTGAGAGAGGACATGATTAAACCCGCAATTAAAGATTCATTTCTTGAAACAGGTTTTGAGTACTTACCTACATTATTTTGAATAAAGTGATTCATAAATAAGAAGCGATTATTAAACTTTTGCTATTCAGTTTCATAATTGTTTTAAGACTAGCGATCCGCCCCCGGCTTGGGATACATTATTGCATTGTTGTTGTTTTTTTTTAAATATGCACATGTTACTCTCTGGTAATGTAGCTTTATATAGGTAAACAAATGAATAAAATAATACTAAAATATTTTCTCTTAAAAATATTAGTTTAGTTGATTGTGCTAACCCAGGCTAAAATCGGTTAGCAATCGGTTAACAATGAAACCGATTGTTAACTGCAAAATCAACAGTGAACGTGTGCCGCCAACAGGATGAATACTATTCTATTCAACCTCAAACTATTCAACCATAGACTGAGCTGTCAGCTCATTTGGTAGCTCTGCCTTCTATGCTGTAGGTTGAGAGTTCGATTCCCAGGATAAACATTTGTGTAATGAACAAAGGTGTTTGTTCTGTGTCTGGGGATTATAAGGTATTTTAGGTATGTATTTCAAAATATATAAGTATTCATTCAGTCATCTTGTCACCATAATAAAACCTATGCTTTGTTTTGGGGCTAGATGATGTTGTCTGCATTGTCCACCAATATTTATTAATATATTCTTATTAAAAAAAAAATTTGATGCCGTACTTTGATACATCCTAATAGCAAATACCTACCTACTTGAAGCAAAAATCTCTTATTATTTATTTTATTATTATTATCCTGCATTGTATTTCTCTATTCCTAGATAAATAGCTGTAAATCCCGTTGCATCAGCATTGCAGGTGTCCTATTAAAATCGCATGCTCAGTTGGTGCTCCCTGGCTGGTTCATTCTTCCCGTAAATTCTCATTAGCCCTCCCCAGGTTTACGAGCATCCCACGGCGCTAGTAAAGCGGTGCCTGTATTACTGTTGCATTACCCCTGACTTCTGTTTGAATTTCGAATACGGAACAAAAAAGATATAAAGGAAATGATGAATGAAAATGTTGGGGATACCTTACCTACCTCCCATTTAAGGTCACATAAGTAACCATATGATTTATAATGGTGTTGAAGTGGCGTTGTAAACATACTATAACTAAAATGGCGGTAAAATCTATTGACATTTGAATCATGTCTTTCATCGACTTATTTATATGATTCTTCGTTTGTCATTTCATTAAGTAATATCGCACTTCTAAATTAATATTCTTTACTCGTTTTATTGCGTGTTTTATCTTAGCGGAATTTTAATGAATAAATTGTGACTACATAGGACAAGTATGTATTATAATGCAATGTGATTTGTACGACGAGGAATCCCGAGAAAGTTCTAGACGGCTATTCCGCGATGACGTTTATAATTGACAAATGACCATCGACTAAGACTTAGCAAACAATCACTTGACACTGACAAAATGTCAACTAGACAGATGTCATTATAGAAAGACAACAACAAGAAGAAGAAGACTTATCAACCCTTTTCAAATAATAAAGGATTATGAATAAAAAAATCCCAGAAAAATTAAAATAACCGACAAGTTAAAATATGTACAGATGAATAAGATCAGAATTTGCGGTTAAACTTCAAAGTAATTTTATAACAGCCATTGTAAGGATTTACATGTACTTAAACTCGAATAATGCATGTTAAAGGAAGTTATATGGTTAACGTTTTGGAGGGAAATAATGTTTTGTGGTAGCGGTGCCTTTTACTATAGCCGTTAGTAGGGTATACCTACCTGACGACCTCTGTGGCGTAGTGGATTCAGGTCCAACTGAGACGCAGAAGGTTGCGGGTTTGATTCCCGCCGCGGGACAAATGTTTGTATGATCGGCAAGTACTTGTCTCGGGCCTGGGTGTTTCTATGTAAAATATATATGTATTTATTAAAATAAAGAATTATGTAAGTACGAATAGACAATCAGTATAGCACAAGCTCTGCTTACTTTGGGGCCAGATGATGCTGTGGGAAATGTCCGGGATTTTTTATTTACTTATACAATAATATAACTAAGGTAACTCTAAAAAATATCTTAAATATAATCATGCAGGGTTATTATGTAAAAATAGCAGTAACGAAAGCAACAGCGTGATAGCGACAGAAGTTTTAAAAATACTCAAATTACAGAAGCCAGTCGCTGTATCATATTTACCTGGGCGTCTTCTCTGCGTACCGATTTTGATATATCGAAACGTATATTGTTAATTATTAGTCGATTTCTTTTGGTATTTGTTTAACTTTCAGTTGTGTATATTTGTTTATCTATTTCTTTTATTGTAGACTAGCTGACCCGTGCCCACTTGGTTGGTCGGTAACAACTTCACAAAAAATATTAAAGTACTAATATCGCTTTCAAAAATTGATAGCTATTCAAATTATTGTAATAATATCAGATATTAACAAAGTTACGGATAAATTTTGATAGATGACAACCGCGGCTTTGCCCGTCCCGTTCCCGTTCCCGTTATTTTTCCGGGATAAAAAATAGCCTTATCTTATTTCAAGTTACTATCTATATTCATATTATGTTTCTTCCAAATCGGTCCAGCGGTTCTTGAGTTATAAGTGATGTAACTAACACGACATTTATACATGTAGTATTATGCCCTCTAAACATAATCGGTCCTAACGGAAGACCAGCGCGGATTGTTGACTCTGCAACCTGCATAATGCTGAGTTAGGGTCCATTTTGCTGTAACTGTATTAATTTAATTAGTATGTATACGTTATTGTATTTATCTATTGTAATGTATTGCTGCAAATCAAAAACTAATTCAATTTTATTTTTAAGATGATTTGACAGTTGCTTCTTTGTCAAACGATGACGTCTGTCTGCCGTATGACGACCTCTGTGGCGCAGTGGGCTAAGATCCGGCTGAGACGCAGAAGGTTGCGGGTTCGATTCCCGCCGCGGGACAAATGTTTGTATGATCTGCAAGTATTTGTCTCGGGTCTGGGTGTTTCTATGTATAATATGTATATATTTACAAAAAAAAAAAAAAGTTTTTAAGTAGTATATCAGTCATGTGGTACCCATAACACAAGCTCTACTTACTTTGAGGCCAGATGATGCTGTGTGAAAGGTCCGGGATTATTAATATTATTATTATTATTATTATTAAACTCAAATTATCGTATTGTCTGTTGTCTGATTCTGATTACGACATCGATTGTCAAAACTAATTTAGTTCGTTCCTTCGCTTAAAAAGAGTCGAAACGAGTAGCTAAGAGTAGGGTTTTACAAAGGTTTTACACGATTATTGACTCGATGTATCGTTTATCGATTTCAAGAGTGAGCCCCCTTTCTTCCAATTACAGACGCAAACACGTTTATAGCATAAATATTAGCGTACAATAATAACGTTTAAAAACTAAAAAGAAAACCAACTTCATTTACATTTGACGACCTCAGTGGCGCAATGGGCTCAGACCCGGCTGAGACGCAGAAAGTGCGGGTTTGATTCCCGCCACGGGACAAATGTTTGTACGATCTGCAAGTATTTGTCTCGGGTCTGGGTGTTGCTATGTATAATAGCCTCTCAGCTGGGCCTTGGCCCACTGCGCCACAGAGGTCGTCAATTATAGTTAAAAAGACAAGATTCCAAGCTTGTAGCTTTGCTAATTTTATTAATTAGCAAAGCTACAGCTAAGTTTTGAGATACTTGTTTAACTTTAGTTATGTAATGGGTTTTGAACGCGCACCGTTGCCACTTAAGACACAATTTAGGCAGGGCGCAAACGTGGCACTTCTGTGTCTTGTGTCAGATACAAGCAACCGACGAATATTTGATTTCTATAGAACCAGCAGGGCAATCGCGCTATTCTTCAACGTATTTACCATTGAAACGAAAACGTGTTGTCTTTGGTTTTGACCAATCAAAATCGTTCGTATGACAGAGCTGCCAAAAATATACGCGGTTAATATGATTAGTGCGATACGAATTGTGCTTAACGTAACGTTTTAGGTAGAAGTTTAGCTTTGGCATTGACGTTCAAATTATCGCGGTCGGCCTCCTGTATGAAATCATCCACTCCCTGCGCATACGTAAACATTTTTTTTATCCAGTTGCTCCCACTTAACACATACTCATTGACGATCAAAAAGTGTTCGGTGTCGGTAACTGGAAACTAAAAGTCGTCAGTTGAAGACACAAGCAACATTAACAAATTTTCTAACAATTGTACTGAGCTGCGCTGAATGTTTCTTCCTAAACGTCCATCGTGAGACTGAAAAACAAGCAACGAATTGTACCAGTGACCAGTAGTAGCGACGGGCGACTGTGTCCGATCACCGCTACAGGACACAGCAACTACGGTTCCCTGTGATGGTGTGCCATGTCGGCAACAAAAAGTGTCTACGTTTGCGCAGCGCCTTATACTTAATGATATGTTTACCTTTTAGTAAGAATTTGTGGTACCTAGTATTATATCAGTGTTTTCTTTCTCAAACGTACAGTCCTCGTTTAAGACACGTTTAAAATGGGACTGGGTAGGTCATGTTTGAATGCATCTAGCACGTTAGGCGCAGCTCGTGACTTAGTGGGTGCCCGATAGTCGGAGACGACGCGGCAGACCCAGGAAAAGATGGCGAGACGATCAGATGCAATCGAGCCAAACTGGCAAACTGTGGCCTTGGAGTACAATGGAAGGTAAAGGGGAAACCTTTGCTCAGCAGTGGGACACTACAGGAAAGAAAAAAAAAGCTATCTGTAAAGTGAAGAGATTAATGTGCATCTCAGAATTTCCGTTCGTGCACTTGAGAGTTGTCTTCGAATTACGACATGCCGGTTTCCTCACAATGTTTTCCGTCACCGCTTAAAAGTAATGGTAATAGCGCACAATGTGCGTTATACGAGTATTTCGATTAGAAAAATCCATTGGTGGACGACTGCATTCGAACCAACGCCTTTAGGATTAGAAGCCGTGATTACTACCAATAAACCACAAAGGAAAAAAATCCTTAAAACGACTAAGAACAGTCTGCGCAGCAGAATCTAGAGCAAATATGGTTTAGGCGTGAAAACGTAACAGACAGACAGAGTTTCTTTCGGATTTATTATATTAGTTAGATTTAGTATGCTACATTTTTTTATATTCGTAAATTTCAGTATGGGTATGTAATGTCATAAAAGTACGCATACACGGGCATCTTTGTTATTAATAATTGCTCCGCAACTAGTATGAATGAATATCAAGCAACATATTTAAAAAAAAAGTATATAATTAGTATATCAGTCATATGGTACCCTAACACAAGCATTTCTTACTTTGGGGCTAGAGGATGTTGTGTCCGGCATTATTATTAACTAATATTAACGCTGCCCTCTGGCAGGGATCTGGATCAGTTGAGCTATCTATAGATCGTTTAAAATGGTTCCTAGACAGCTCAACTGTTTCACATGTATTTTATATTAATGTAAATTATTCTGTACATTTCTGTTATTATTGCTGTAAAAAAAACTATTTTTATTATAATATGATTTACTAACTTGGTTTCACAAGGTGTGGCGGTACCCCTAAACAAAATATATTGACATTGCCGTAAATTACTTTATGTTATCGTGACGTCATAATTGCCAGGTACTGCTTATGAGCAATTTCAATTACCCATGTTTTACGAGTACCTTAAGAAGAGAAGAAGTGTCCTCCCTTCCCCTACCTCCTTTAGGTAAAATAAGAGGCTCGCATCAAGCACCAAGTGGTATAATGGCAGTGACGGGGCATGAATGCATCGCTTTGCATTTCAAATGGGCATTGTATGCACATTTTTACAGTCTTATTACCTAGGTACTGCCCGCAGGTTTAAGAGGAATATTATCTATTAAATAACTACGCAATAGTCTTCTAAACATTCGCGATCAAAATTCATATTGATTTAAAACTTAACGGTTATTTATCGCGCATTCGATTTAGATATATTTATGCTGACGTTTCCGTTATCATTATCATTACATAGTATAAAACAAAGTCGCTTTTCGCTGTCTGTCTGTCCCTATGTAGGTATGCTTAGATCTTCAAAACTACGCAACGGACTTTGATGCGGTTTTTTTTAATAGATAGAGTGATTCAAGAGTAAGGTTTATATGTATAATACATACATAATATAGTAGTGAAACACTGATAATTTTATAGGTTAGCGTATATGGATTGCGTTGCTGTAGCTCAGTAGTTCTAATACGTTGAGTATTAGAACTAATGAGCTGCAGCAACGTGTGGCCAGGTCAGCTAGTATTGTAATAAACGTGGTCGCGGGCTGATTGGACGCTTAGGGAGTTGCCGCCAAATAATATGAGCAGTTTTTCGAAACTACCCTCATTTGGTATACAGATTCCGAATGATATTGATATTGATTATGATAACAATGGAATTCCACGAGGAAGAGAGTCTAAAAGAGTGTCTTCTCGATTTAAATTCGCGTACCTCTCAATTTCAATCACCTCACAGATTCTCTTGGAACTTACGTTCATTGGAAAGAATCATTGGATTGTTCACAAAATTCCTGGTAGATTTAGACCTAATCACTGGATTGAAATTCACTACGTGATAAAATCCGCAACGAGGAAATCCGTAGAAGAACTAAAATCACCCACATAGCACTGGATATTTGCAAGTTGAAGTGGCAATGGGCATGCCATATAGCTCGCAGAACTGATAACCGTTGGGCAATAAAAGTTCTCGAATGGCGACCAAGGAAAGTAAAACAAAGCGTAGGACGACCCCCCACCCGATGGACTAACAATATTGTAATGATCGCAGGAAGTCAGTGGATGAAGAGGGGTCAAAATCGTTCTTCCTGGAAATCTATTGAGGAGGCCTATGTTCAGCAGTGGACTTCTTAAAAGCTGATATGATGATGATAATTATAAGGACTGGATTGAACTGAAGTTCAATAAAGTAACATCTTTCCTCTCGTGCAATCTGTGGGTTTGATTTCGTGAAAAGGGACGGAAATGTGTAACATGAAGCTGGGGAAGAGTGCGCTATTTTATTTGACCAATAGGCGCGCGTGGTATTTGATCTGACAAATGATTGCGCGCGGATTTTGAGTTGGCCGTCAGATGGTACCAACCTTTCCGAGAGTGTGTGCGTGTGTGTGACGAGAAAGAGAACGGGAAATAGAGAAAGAGAACGTATCAGCTGTGTGCTTAACCTTCAGTATCGTGTATAAAGTATGCTGTTATACAAACTAATACCTACTGGGTATATGTTAATGTTTCTTATTACCAAGGTGAGATGTCAGATGTTACATAATGCGACTACTGTAAGGCTCGCTCGTATTTTTTTGCTAACTAGATGGTGTTGAATAGGTTTGGGAGCTGACCGCTAGCCATTCATAACCTTTTTGACTTCGGAAGCGTTAAGGCTTTCGTTATGGCCTAGCTAAGACTTCCGCTATTTATTTTCTCATGAATCTTATGATGCATCAACTAACTACTGCAAGAAAGGTTTCTCCCTCAACCTTTAATCCTTTGATTTGAGGGTTTATTTTGAAAACTGTGTACTTCGAGGTGGTAGGATTTTGGCTCCAAGTAGTAGTGTCCAAGCAATACTGTATTTAGGTTCGAAGGGTATTGAAGCAAGTAAAATTACTGGGTATACACTATACAGACAAAAAAACTCATTTCCAGGGCCAGCAACGTGCATGTAATATATTTTAATGCAAACGTCTTATGTAACGGTAATCACTTATCATCAGGTGTTCAACTCCCGTTGTCATTTTTGAGATATAAATCTTAAGCCTAATTTGCCAACGGTACAGTTTAAAATAACGAAGAGCGCGCGTACACGGACGGATCAACCGTCGGATGCGTATTTTTGCTCAAATTGTGACTGATGCCCCCGTTAGCTTCCACGCCATACAACCTTCACTCAGCACTTCTAGCGAGACCGGTTAAGTTAAGCAAACTTCTGCGCGAGCAATAACTTGGATGGCTGACCGACAAAGGCGTTTAGGGTGGTTTGTTGAGGTTACGAAATAACATTTCACAAAATGGGGACATCTACAATCCTTTTGACAAATCCTATAATATGTAACGCTGTCAGACTAAAATACTTCTTCGCAAAGACCGATTTACATTGAGTTAGTAACTGACGTCAGTACTGACCCGAAGAGTTATTACATAAGTAGCAGTAGTGAAAGTAATAGGAAAGCGTCAGCAGTATCTGCGAATCAGACTCGACTCGTAAAAACAGCTCTTATTACGGAAGTTACCCGATGTATATTACTCGCTTGTAACCCACCCACAGGCGAAAAGACGCTAATGGCAAACATTAGAAGTGTTTTTGACAGCAGTCAATTCGCTCCTATTGCTAGTTGTCCTAAGTAACAAACCTGTCAGTACAGTAATCGTATAACTCGATTTTAAGTCACTACAACCCTATCGCGTCGACGTATTAAATACTGGGCTTCTACTCTGCGAACCGATTTCGAATTATCAAAACGATAAAGTCGTTGAAATGTATGTCGAAAACCGTCAAATTTACAGATCGTCGTCATCGAAATCATCGTATCGTCTGTTGCAGGATTGCGACATCGAGTGTCAATCGAGTTCCATTTCCAAAGGAGTGGAAATAATGTAGCCAAGAGTAGAGTTTTGCACAATTACGATTTCAAGAGTAGGCAGCATGTAAACAGTACAAGTTAGTTCTCGGTCACGTTAGTGACTGGCTCAATGTAAATCTGCATTTATTCTTTTAAGACAATATTTCGAAAGTTTCAATTGACAGTCTGTGTATGGTACTGTCTTGTAAATTTACATGTGTAAATTACATGGCTTTGTCCAGTGCTGACTCAGTGTGGAATCGGTCGATGGCCTATTCAAGCGGCGTTATGTTACAACTTACCTACTACTAAGTACTTTGGATGAGTCAGTTACCAACTGACGGTCATTTTTAATAATTATGTTTTAGAAACTAAAAAGAAAACCAACTTCACTACTGAACTTCCGACTTCTGAATAAAATTTGAGTCCATGAAAATACAACTAAATTGAGATCCTCTTTCTTCGAGAAATACCAGTTGAAAGTCTTGGATGACGTATTTCTTCCAGCTATTTTAATTTAAAAACTAAACTACTGAACCTGAACTGAAAATGATTGTATTTTTTTAAAGTTTATAAATGACGGACTTATGCGGACATTAAAAAAATACAACCGACTTGAGAACCTCCTCCTTTTATGAAGTCGGTTAAATACGTTCGTGAGTTGTACTATAAGTTTTTTAATTAATTTTTAGGGTTCCGAAGTTTACAAGGAACAATTATAGTTTCGCTATGTCCGTCTGTTTGTATGTCTGTCCGCCTCTAATCAGAGTTTTTGCAGACTATAAATTTAATCGTGATAACATTTTGGTTATATACATATTAGTGGCCCTTATAAATAAATAAATAATCCCGGACATTTCACACAGCATCACCTGGCCCCAAAGTAAGCAGAGCTTATAGGTATATTTTTTTTATAAATACATACATATTATACATAGAAACACCTTGACCCGAGATTAAGACTTGCAGGTCATACAAACATTTGTCCCGCGGCGGGAATCGAACCCGCAACTTTTACGTCACAGCCGGGCCTTGGCCCATTGCCCACTGGTACATTCTTTTTACCACCAAACCAAAAATATTTTTATTTTGAGTTAAGTACCTACTGCTAAGGCATTTATGCTACGGTTCGTTTAAGAACAAGGTTTGTTCAAATATTTATTTATTTATTTATAAAAAGTAATTACACTATTTTTACAGGGGCCTAATGTAAAAATAGTGCTATATCAATAGTGCATAATGCAATAGTGTAAAAATAGTGCTATATCAATAGTGCATAATGCAATAGTGTAAAAATAGTGCTATATCAATAGTGCATAATGCAATAGTGTAAAAAAAGGATTAAAATCAATAAAAATAATCATATCATTTGTCAGACCTAGATAATATAAATATGAGTTGTCCTGAAGGTACAAAATAAAATGATTCACGGAACTTTGTTTATTGAACAGACTCAACCTGATTAGAATAAGCTCATTACAGTTTTTGAAGTAAAATGCAAATATTCCCAACTGGACTGACCGTGCCCATTTGGTCCATAATGGTCCAAGCTGGTCCAACATCATCGTTAGCCAACAATGGGCGTATTTGCATCGGGCACCGAAGATTGACTGCTGCTGCAGGTGGATATATATAGGGCTGTTGAAACCTCCTTGGTAGATTCACATAGAGATGAAAACAACCCATTGCGTATATGTTCTTAATGTCAATTTTGGCCAATTTTGATATCTTAGTAGCAAACGAGCTTTTATAGCTCTGTAGGTTGTGGGATCGAATCTCACTCTGAACAAATATTTGTGCTTGTTCTATATAAGCTTAGCTTAATTGGAAACTAGATAATGGTGTGGAAATTATCTAGCAATATTATTATTATTATTTATTTATTAAGAGTGGTTTTACCAATAGATCGAGTAGTATGAAGAACAGCATGAACTCCAAGTAACCCACTATTTTCTATGGAAATAAGTTCACGAACAAGTAATTATCCATTTGGCCAATAATGATCCAACATCGTCGTTAGCCCAACAATGGTGAATATTTGCATTGAGCGAGCGCAGGAGATTGACTGGTGCAGGCGCAGGTGGATTTATACGGAGATGATACAACGCCTTTGGTGGTTTTAGCTACTATCAAAGACTGTCACTGAATTTCACTCTAGCTTTACCTGCTAATTGATTGCTGTATTGTTGTAAGCTCACAGACATACACGCTATTTATAGTAGAAGATACAGACAATGCACACAACGCCATCTAGCACTAATCTAAGCATAGCCTGTATTATGGTATCCAGATGACCGAAAGAATATTTATATATATTAATATACATACTTATGATACTTTGTAAAACCCAGACACAGAACAAACACATTATAATGACGCCCTAAAATATGTTACCATCTTACCATCGGGTATTCGATTCTTGCCGCTTGATTCTTGATTCTTGTTGATGATATCACTTTTAATAATTCTGTCCTTATCAGTTGTGCTATAGTGTAGTTGTAACTTAGCAAAAGTTTTTAAAACTGGCAACTTTTGCCAGTTCTAAATTTCATATGACAAGTATATAAAGAATATAACCTCTGTTTCGTTTGTCACAGTAAAATTATATCCAACACACCCGAAACATCCTTGATAGTGTACCAAGCTATGCGAGTGCGCAGTCCTATACATTTAATTTTAAATAGTTAGGTTGGTTATCCTCGTCGTAGATAGACAATGTCGGAGGACAGACGGACGGACATTTGCTTACTCTATTATTTAAACATGAACCCTAATTTATATCGGTTTGGCCGAGACTTATAAATCCTTACGTTTGGTCGGCAGGTGCTGCATCGTATAGATGCTTTTATTTATAAAAATCATTTGCCGTGCGTTAAACTAGACTGCAAAACTGTGCGTTTTCAAAAACTAAAAAATAGCACGACCGATTTTAATTTTATTTTTTGTTTTGTTGCTCAACACATATTACTTACTTAGACTTATTTAGTTAAGATTAATCTAACTAATATTATAAATGCGAATGTAACTCTGTCTGTTTGTTTGTAACGTTTTCACGCCTAAACCGCTGAACCAATATTTGGACTATTTGGGATATTTGGGACTTTGGAGAAGGACATAGGTACTTTTTATGTAGATACCACGCGTGCGAAGCAGCGGGCAGCAGCTAGTAATATATATAATACAATTATAATAACATAATATAATCTATTTGCCGAGTGTCCAGCATAATCGTCATTATGCTCTACCTCTATATACTATATACTATATATATATCTGTATACCTCTGTAGCGCAGTGGGCTTAGGTCCGGCTGAGACGCAAAAGTTGCGGGTTCGATTCCCGCCGCGGGACAAATGTTTGTATGATCTGCAAGTATTTGTCTCGGATCTGGGTGTTTCTATGTATAATATGTATGTGTATACAAAAAAAAATTATATAAGTACCTAGTATATCAGTCATGTGGTACCCATAACACCAGCTCTGCTTACTTTGGGGCCAGGTGATGTTGTGTGAAATGTCCGGGATTATTTATTTATTTATATCCATGGGATTTAGAGGCAAAGATTTGACCAGCAGAATTATATCAACGTCAACGTTAACTGTCAGGTTTTTGGGCTGTTTGCACATTCTGATAGATGCCATTTTTAAAAAAGGAGTGAAGAAAGAAAAATAAAGAGATGGGACACCAGAAATAGCGGAATAGGTGGTGTTTTGTGCTTTAGCTGAATTATCTTGGATTCATGGAAAATGGCCTGTGTGCAAATGCTGTCTCTATCGTTTTCACAGTCATTATGGTTGTTATTGTCCAGTAAAAAAAATAGATGTCTGTAAAGTCGGTTGACGGACGAGAATTTTACGTGATAACGTCATAAGAAAATATTATCAAACATCGTATACTTCTTACCTATTAAGATGCGTCACAAGCCGAACGTTTAGGCCGATCGTGCCTCTCTATCGCTTGTTGCGCTCTCGCTTGCACGCTCGGCTCAGGCGGAATGTGACAATTTTTCGTGCGTTAGGGCGGTCATTGATTTATAAGACGTTATCACGTCAAAAACCGAGTTAAAATACGAAACTCCGTAGTGTTTTATTGGATGACATAACCTGGAGCTGTTCCACCCAGGTGATAGACGAGTCAAGGTCTCCGAAGCTTATAAGAGACACTAAGTCGTATCAGCCGACATCCCTACTAATATTATAAATGCGAACACCGACATATTAATAATATATATTTAAATCAAACCAAATCTTTGGAACATAATAAAAAGTACAATAACAATTGGAAAAGTTACAATACTCACAGAAGTACAAATACTATGTCGCAAGTACCAGAATATTTGAAAGTGTCTATCTATTTGTCTTTCTGACTGTTAAAAATGAATTTACCTAATAAACTATTTTTCCTGTAACCCTGGAGTCAAGACCCTGGACCCGTAGGGAACAGGAGCCCACCGCGTTTTCAAAATTATTTCACGGCGTCTGGTAGATACATCGCGTGACCCAAGAGCTGGCTCCTATCTGGCTCAGCGTATTAGCATTGCCATTCAACGTGGTAATGCTGCCAGTGTCTTGGGAACGCTGCTGATCTGATCTGGATCAGTTGAGCTATCTATAGATCGTTTTAAAGGGTCCTTAGATAGCTCAACTGTTTCACATGTATTTTATATTATTGTGTATTATTCTGTATATTTCTGTAATTATTTCTGTAAATAAATTCTTCTCCCAATGTTGACGTAATTCTAATTTGCATCTACACGAACAAACAACAAGAGAAACCACTACTTAATTAGAACATAAGTTTTATTTCAATTCCTTATTAGATTTTTTTCTAAACACAACACAATTTGAGATCCGTCAATACGTATCTCAAGCTTTTGGTATAATCTTAGGTCGGAATGATACATTATTAAAAAAAGTTACAAATTATGCCACAAGCGTCTCTTTAATGTATTGAACAGTGACTTAACCCCATAAACGCCATGGTCAGGTGTGTTCACACCTGACGGTTCGAACTAATAAATAATCAGTCACCTGACATAATGTCAAAACAAGTTGTCAATTTGTATGTGACTTTTATATCTTACTATTATATTATATCATATATAAAAGCAAAAGTCTGTGTCGATGTTTGTTTATTACGCAATTACCCAATAACTGCTGAATAGATTTTGATGAAACTTAGTAAATAAAAAAAAACATGTGCGTTTCGGGACGCTCGACAGAAGTGATAACTTAAACTTATCTAACTAGCGCTGTGCGTTAGAGTGAGAGAGGAGGAGCCTGCCTACCGCTGCCGTATGCATGAGAGAAAGGGAAGCCAGACAGACTGGTGCCGTAACGCATTACGTACGGTTTACCCTCCCATAAGAAGTTATCACTTCAATAATCCCGGACATTTCACACAGCATCATCAAGTAAGCAGAGCTTGTGTTATGGGTACCACATGACTGATATACTACTTTGACTGATATACTACTTATATACTTCTTTTTTTTTAAATATCTTAAACAAAAAAAAGTATATAAATATAAGGGCATTCTTGGCAGAGTGGTTATGGTTATGGGTGGATCCTGATGAACGCCATTCATCAGGATCCACCCATAACTCTCTTGCTCTTGCTATGCGTCTCCATTCGGCTCTATTGGTGGCATTGTGGAAATAGTCGGTCATCTTGGATTTAGTGAGAGATTTAAATAGATCTCCCCATTTGGTCGGAAGACGGCCACGTCATCTCATGCCATTCTGCCTTGGACTATAAGACATTGATTCTTCATTTCGGGCTATGTGCCCAAAGAACTTCAGTATTCGTATTTCGACACAGTCGACGATAATCTCTCTTTGATGTGAAGTTCCTTTAGATCGATACATTGGTGCGATAGGCCGTCCACGGAATTCTCAGCAAACGTCTCCAGCACCACATCTCCAGTGCATCGATTTCCCTCCTTTCCCTCAGCCTCAGTGTCCACGTCTCGGCTCCATAGAGAAAAATTGGAAAGACGAGACTTCGCATTAATCGTACCTTTGTAGTTTTGGTTATTCTGCGGTCTTTCCAGGCTTTTGTGAGCTTTTCGACGGCACATCGTCTTTGTACATCGTTTTCACGGTCTCCGGTGTTGGTAATGTTGGAGCCTAAGTAGATATAGCTCTGGACAACATCACAATTGGCTATACGGTAGGAGTATTATTTTTTGCTCTGTCCACTATCACCACTTTTGTCTTATCACGATTGATAGCAAGTCGAATGCTATTTGTTTGACGACCGCTGTGGCGCAGTGGGCTAAGGTCCGGTTTAGACGCAGAAGGGTTCGATTCCCGCCATGGGACAAATGTTTGTATGATTTGCAAGTATTTGTCTTGGGTCTGGGTGTTTCTTTGTATAATATGTATGTATTTACAAAAAAAAAAAGTATATAGGTAGTGTATCACTCATGTGGTACCCATAACACAAGCTCTGCTTACTTTGGGGCCAGATGATGCTGTGTTAAAATAGTTCGACATTATTATTATTATTATTATTATTATTATTTGTTTTCAGGCTGTTTAAAAGATGTTCAATATATCTTCTTTAGATATTGTTAGAAGAGTGTTGTCATCGGGATACCTAAGATTGGAGTTTTTTCGTCCTACAACAGAAACATCTTTGTCCCAGCCTTCCCAGGACGATTCGCATGATGTACTCTGTGTAGATATTGAATAGCAATGGAGATAGAATGCATCCCTGTCTAACACCAGCCTTTGTTTTGAATGAGTTTGAGTCAATTCCGTCAAATACTTGCAGATCATACAATCATTTGTGTCTCAACCGGACTTTAACCCATTTCGCCACAGAGGTCGTCATATAGATTTAGACCTGGATTAATATATAGACTACTTTATACACACATAGCACACGAACAAAGCCGCAGATAGCAGCTAGAGTTTAAATAAAAACAGATCTATTTTTAACAGACTGGTCAAAGCCGGAGTCCGGACAATGGAAGAAAATTGTCAAAGAAGCGAATTATCCAGTAGATAATTACCGGATAACATGCTTTAAGCCCACCGCTGGACAGTCACGCCGCAATGGTGCAATAATGAACCTTAAGCATACATATATAGAGTTGATACAACCAGTACTATATTTGTTCTATAGGGCTTATTATTGTAAAAAAACTGAAATGACTTATTCGATCGACCGTATTGATTGGTTTCTTCGTATCGGTAAACGGTGTAAGTACTTGGAAATAAGGCATTAGCTTTTCATGCGGTTGCACTCGCCTTAAGTCATACGAGATTCTTATGAAAAAATAACAAATTATACTTGCTCATGAATGGAAAATACAGTACAGGTCAATATAGTTAGCACTTGCACAGTAGTTAGTAATCTGTATGTGACAGGTTGCAAGCCTATCGCCGCTTGTAGGAATACCAATGTCACACACATTTTTTTTTGGATCTACCCGTTTACATTTACGATGTTTTGCTTCACCGTTTGAGGTCACTGACTTTATGCACACACATAAAACGGAAAAATCTATAGGTACCTGACTAGATTCAAACACACGACTTTATGATCGGAAGGCAAGGGTGCTACCACTACACCTCCCAGGACAAATATTTAAGTGATGAATTTTTGTTACAATGTTTTAATTATTTCTAACACAATAATACCGCATTTGACTTATTTTACCGACTTCAAAAAAAGGAGGAGGTTCTCAATTATCTCATAATTCCGTCATTTATGAAACCATTTATACAATCTTGTTTTATGTCAAAAGATATACTTTTAGATTGGTTCCATATAAATTTAATCAAAATCAAAATCGCTTCAATAGCATGGTTATTAAATCAAAAAGCTGAAAAAAATATGCCATGCAAGTAAATGAAATTTCTTATTTTATATGTATAAATGAAGTTTTCTTCTTATATTTAAAACGTACATATTCATTTTATGCTCGTTAAATAACGGTTAAAGTAAAAACCACAGATTTTACGAAATTGATGTGTGTTAAATGAACTGCCGGCCGCTCACACGAACTGCCGGCCGCTCACACGAACCGAGAACTTCTAAAGACAATTATTTTTCTTTTCTGACACTGTTTAAGATAAAAATGCTTCTTAACATATAAATAACGAAATGAATTGATAGTAGACCATTGTTAAATTCCTCGTTTTTGGCTGGCATCAAATTCTTGGCATGGCTCCGATACTTTAGCCCTTATGTTAGTGCAAAGGTTTTTGCACGCATTTGAACAAGCCCGTTCGGGCCCTGATTTTTGTCAGTTTAGTGATGGGAGAGATTTGTCAGGTAATTGACGGTCCACTCTTGGTCTTGTTTTATTATTAAAGTAATTAATTGCGCAATATTTGACGACATTTGTGGTGCAGTGGGCTATAGCCTGGCTGAGACGTAAAAGTTCGATTTCTATAGAAGTTGCTTCTAAGGGTTTAATTCTCGCCGCGTGACAAATGTTTGTAAGATCTGCAAGTATTTGTCTCGGGTCTGGTTGTTTCTATGTATAATATGTATGTACATACAAAGAAAAGGACATACGTAGTATTTCGACCATGTTGTACATAACACAAGCGTGTTTTATAACAGCACACTTTATACACGACATTGTAGGTTAAACGCACAGCTGATGCGTTCTCCTTCTCTATGTCCCTTTTTCTTTCTCGTCACACACACGCACACACTGTTGGCTGACAGTACCAACCAAATCAACTCGGAAAATCGGTTGGTACCATCTGACGGCCAACACTATCATCGCGAGCGCTTATTGGTCAAATCAAATAGCGCAAGCTTTCCCGACTTCCTGTTACAAAATTACGTCTTTTTTCACAAAATCAAGCCTACAGATTGTAGGAAAAATATTACACATCAAAAATGTTTTGATGTGTAATATTTTTCATCAGCAGCTAGTTACTGTGTGACAATTCCAAAAACAAGAACAGGACAATTTCAGGACTGGACCAACAAAGCAAAACTGGCGATTTGTCCCATCCCTATTCATCACTGCATTGATAATGACCCGGGTCGCATAATGATTATATTACATATTCTGTGCCTTTACGACGTCACGGGAATGATATCGTGGCATCAGTTACCATCTACCGTCGTTACGATACTTTGTTTGGAGCCAGGTATGAATATTGAAGGAGTGATTAAATACTTGAGATATAGCTGAATTCAGAAGCTGATAATGTGATAAGAAAATCTCTTATACTCGTAGGACCTTTTATATATTATCTACCGATCACGTAGGGACATTGTTGTAGGTAGGTTCAGCCAGTTTTATTTAGCAGTTTTTAAAATGGGGCTATCTCTCGGAAATGTGAGATGACTTGTAATAATTACGTTTTAGAAACTAAAAAGAAACCGACTTCATTGAATGAAATTTGAGCCTATAATACATTTTTAGGTGGAAAGTAGATGTATTTTGTATATATATAATATGGGTAGGCCAAATAAACGCACCGCTCCAATGAGACAGCGAGGTATCGAAGTACATGAAAACATCATCGATGTGACTTTTCAGCTCGACCGATTTTGATAAAATTTATATGGGACCACCTGTGAAGTATACCCTTTCAAACAAAAAAAATTTAACAAATCGGTTCAGCCATTTTCGAGTAATCGGTGAACATACGAACATACATAAAAAAAAAAAAAGATTCCGACGAATTGAAAACCTCCTCCTTTTTGATCAGTATTAATATTATTGAATATTTATCAGTATTAATTTTCTTAACTTTCGTGACTTGTACTATACATTTTGATAAACACGGGTTTTACTCACGTATTATTTGGTCGACGAAGGAAAGACACAGTGTTGATTCATCTAGAGAATCTTCATCAGGGTGAGTTTGATCCGCGGTCCGCTTGCTGCTCGCGTTCAATATCCATAACATAATTTTCACTCGATTTACTAAGATATATGAGATTTTACTGAGATATATGAGATTTTCTCATCATCTTTTATCAATTTCTCAATGAAAAACTCATATAATATGGTAAATATCCCGTTTCGAGTGAAAATTATGTGCAATACCATGATAGTTTAATAAGTAATAATGTCTAAAATATTCAAACATCATAATTCTCTTAAAGTTGACGTTTTAGATTGCAGTTTACACTAATAGGCAAAAAGTAAACCAATTAAAACATTACTTTTAAACTTTTTATTGGATTATTTATTTCAATGTTTTCTGATAAAAAAACGATATTTGGACGCCGTTAATTCGCGTCAAAGGTGGCAATTCGGTTGGTTAATTTCTAAAATTAGGAATTCTCTAAAATATATTTTAGTTAGTCATAGCATTTGTAAAACCTATTCGGTTGGTACCATCTAACTAAATTAGGAACGCTTAATTAAATTAGATGAAATTAAATTAGGATAAGTTGGTAGCAGCAGAATACCAAAGTTTCATTTGACAGTTCAAAACCTAATTTTAGCTCAAATTAGTTAGGTTCGTGCCAACAGAATTCAGGGTAATATCATTTGATCAGAAAATAGATAGATAGATAGATTAACACTTTATTGTACACAAAAAGAACACAGGAGAAATAATAGAAATAAAATTGTACAATGGGCGGCCTTATCGCTAAAAGCGATCTCTTCCAGGCAACCTTTGTATGGCCAGGATAAACAAAAACAGAACGACGGCGGTGTACAAAAAGTTACTTAATAAACTAATACAAAACATAAAAATACAAAATATAGTTGTAATGATGCTAATGGATATACTTACACGATAAATTATTAACACATACAAACAACTTTCTATAAACAATAATAATAATCATAAGTAGTGATAAATGATATCAACCAGTGAGCAGATTCCAGATATGGACAGATAATGATCATGAACTTTGTTTTTAAAGATATGGATAGATTTGGATGCGCGGATAGATGCAGGTAAGGAGTTCCATAAGCGTACGGCTTGAACAGTGAAGGATTCACCATACATAGCTGAACTATGGACAGGAGTAAAGAGCTGAAAAGTGTCAGAAGAGCGCAGAATACGATCGTTTGCCTGATGCAGGAAAACAAAACGTTCCTTTAGATAACAGGGAGAGGAAGACAGAAAACGGATATTGTATAGAAAGGACAGGATATGAGCATTCCGGCGAAAACCAATAGGGAGCCACTTGAGCTTCATGCGAAATTCGGAAACATGGTCATACTTGCGCAAGCCAAATATGAACCGAAAATCTTAACGAAGTTTAAAACTTTGAATGGCCGACCAAGTTTGACGCAAAACATTACGAAGCGTAAAAGAAACAGTATATATCATGAATGAATAAATTGCTATAAACCAATATTACTCGAAATTATTGGCTTCAAAGAAAAACGTAATAATCGAAGGAGTGTGGGATAGAGACGCGCTGCATATTGAGTATAAAAGAATGAGATAGAAGCATAAACGTGTTATTATCGGGACGAAATTGGCACTTGACTGGAACATGTAACATCTGTTTAAAATGCGAAATTATTGTTTTAGGATGTTCACTAAGGTACCTTCATAATAAAACACTTAGCTAAATAAATTGTAAGCCTTTAAACAAAAATTTACAAAAACTACGAACAATATTATTTATTTAGACTGGCTGTCAGCTCAGTTGGTAGTAGCTCTGCCTTCTGCGCTGTAGGTTGAGGGTTCGATTCCCTACCAGGATAAATATTTGTAAGATGAAAATAAGTGTATGTTCCGTGTCTGGATGTTATAAAGTATCATATGTAATGTGTTTTAAAATATATAAGTATTTTATCATTTAGTAACCATAATACAAGCTTTGCTTAATTTGTGACTAGATAGATTTGTGTGCAATGTCCTCAAAAAAAACCATTACAATATACGACGAAACGGCTGAACAGTTCTTGATGAATTTTGGTAAGGAGATAGATTGTATCTTGGAAACATTTATAGGATATTTTTAAATAACCGGCTTCCAAAAATAGACGGAGTTTCTCAATTCTTAGCCGAAATTAATGATTCAATTTTTATCATATATTGGTGAATATCTGATGATGGAAAACATGATAAAAATCCGAAACTTCTCATCGCATGACAATTGAAACACAAATTTGTAATTTCTTTGGAAAATATAGTAAATAAATACCTATTTGGGTACCAGCTCATGTCTATGTATAATAATATATGTATGTACATATGTATTTACAAAAAAAAGTATTCAAGTAGTATGTATATCAGTCATATAGTCATAACACAAGCTCTGCTTACTTTCAGGCCAGATGACGCTGTGTAAAGTTCAGAAAATTTTTGACTTGACAATGGACTTACCCTACATATCTTTTCATCGACAAACAGCTCATGTGTGCCATATAAAAGCATTATAAGCATATTAAAGCATTATATTGGCGATTTCAGGCAATAAATTTATGCATACATGTCAGTTGATCAGACCATGGGCTTTGATGATGAGTTTATACATATCAAACGCAAATATGTCCTTGCTTTATGCAAAGGAGGACGTGCAGTTTGGATATTTGTCAGTGTTACTAGCTGTATTTAAAAAGGATTATAATTTATTTAGAAACGTCTAGTAATATGGTGTCGTTGGCAACATTTAATTAAATAAATAAATAATCCCGGACATTTCACACAACATCATCTGGCCCCAAAGTAAGCAGAGCTTGTGTTATGGGTACCACGTGTCTGATATACTACATAATATACTTTTTTTTTGTAAATACATACATATTATACATAGAAACAGCCAGACCCGAGACAAATAGTTGCAGATCGTACAAACATTTGTCCCGCGGCGGGAATCGAACCCGCAACCTTCTGCGTCTCAGCCGGATCTTAGCCAATTATAACGAAAAACAAGTTTGGAGATATTTTGGTTTGAACTAAACCAATGTGACACATTTGATCTGTAATATTATTGTCTGACGTCATCATTGAGTAGAAATATAGGGTTGGGAATTTACGCTAAAAACATCGATAAATTGATAAATACAACATTATATTTTTAAGGAGTTTAATCAGACAAAAATAATTCAAAGTTATCATTTGAATCTACCGCCAACACATAACGATTAAAATTTAAAAAACACATAGATTTTAGAAAATAATTTACACAAAATCAATTATTTCTTCATTTTATGCGTCTCCAGGATCTACAACACTTTCATCATCATTATCAGCTGTTTGATGGTTGTTATTTTCTCTAGTTATATTTTTTGTTTAATATTAGTACTTAAGTATAATAAGTAGTAGGTAGGTACCTAAATAGAACCAACATAAAGAGATATTCTATAATTGGGCATTATTAACAGCAGCAAACAATAAAAACATCATTAACATATGCTTCTACGCGTTTAATTAATTTGCATACTCTACCCATAAAAGTACCCGCATTCCGAAAAAAAAACGCGCGTCAAAAATGTTCCGTAAAAGGCGAAAAGCGTCACCTGTAGCCACGATACGGTAAATCAAAATGGCAGTCGCTCCGTCTCTTTTACTCACACGCTCTTTTATAATGCCGTCTCTGTCACACATTTGATTATACCATCGAAGGAAGATTATGATTGCAGGCATGAATGTGTTTTGATTTATGTTTCAGTTACATGGACGTTCATTTTGATAGGTCATTTTTCTTCAAACGTCGGGAATTGTGCTAAATTATTTATAAAATAAATTGTAATAAATGTTTATGAGTTCATTTACATGATAATATGAATGCGTATATAACTACTGTTTATATATTTATGTGTGTATTTATATATATACAAATAGACTCTGTGACTAAGTATAAACTCGGTGACAAATTATTTTTATATTAGAGAATTCTTGTTGTTTAATCTTTTTAACTAAGTATGTATATCTAAATATTTTCACTTTTTTTTACTTTGTATTTTGGTTAGATTAACTTGTTCACTTACTTAACATTGCCATTCAACGTGACAATCCGTCTTTAGGACGCTGTCCTATGGCAGTGATCTGAATCAGTTAAGCTATCTATAGATCGTTGTAAACGGTCGTCAGATAGCTCAACTATTCACATGTGTTTTATATCATTGAATATTATTCTGTACATTTGTTTAATTATAATTATCTAATTATATCTAATTATAGTTTTAAATTAAGTCACAAAAGACTTGCAAGGTTGTTATAAAAAAGTTTGGTACCTACATAGTTTAATAATTTCTTAGTAAGGCAGTTGTCAACACTGTATGTTAAGTCATTGTCATTAAAATGGCTATTAATGCAATGATAAATAATTCCAACAACACGTTATACACACGTTAACTTTTTGCAAAACTCTACAATTTCAACAATAACAGTTATTCAAGCCAATTTATACATTTAAATGCAAATAGCTACGTAGTTATGATATAACATTTTATAACATCAGATTCTAGATGTTGCAATAAAAAAAACAATGAAGGGTACTAAAATGTTGTCATACACCTGTCATGTCAAGCGCCAGTTACACCTGACTCCGGTGACGATACAAACGTCAAAACAACAAAGGTCATCATAAAATGGTTTATGGGCCGCGAAAAAACCGCAGTGTTTAATTCGGCGATTAAAGATATCGATACTTGAATCGATTACGCACTAATAAAGGTTATAATATTGTAAAAACCGCGGTTTCCCGACATGGCAATATTAATTACAAAATTATGCATCAATCATAATTAATGTCATATTGATGGATAGGAACAGGACTGTCTGTACAATATATAAAAAAAATGGGCACAAATATATTATAAAAATTAGATTGATGAAGAAATTTCTAACGTGTTAATTTTAGGTCATAAACATGGTTAAAGAAATTATTCATTGTGCGACAGTAAATACCATATAGCCAACAATATATAGTTGTAGTTGTGTACATTTTTATGTATGTACACAACTAGACATTTTATTAATCTACTAGGTATCATAATTAGGCAGGTACGAAATAATGTATACAAAATCACCTGTTAAGTTATATTTTAATTTTAACTAACTAAAGTTTTATGTGACTTTATAATCAAATCAAAACAAAACATTCTTTATTCAATAAAATGACAAGGACCAATTTGAATGGCCTTATTACATGCTAGTGAATCTAGGTGCCGTTTCCTCCTAACCCCAGTTCAAGAAGAATCCGGCAAGAAACTTGTCTGATCTTAACACTTTTATGTATGATCCTTGCTAATTTTGTTACGGATGCCGAGTCGAGTTAGAGCTGATTCATCCCAAGCTTTTTTGTGATCAAAATAATGTATTATTTTATAATAAGTTTATGACAAAGATTCTGTTATTATATTTTTGAATTTGCCAATCGATAAATCTAGCACGTCGCTTGGGACCTTGTTATAGAAGCGTACATATTGCCCTATAAAAGAATTACTGTGGGAACAGCGGGTTTACCTTCAATTCTATTATTAATTATTATAATTATTGCATTTTTTTTATACAATTGAATATTTTTGTGAACATACATAGATTTTTATACATATACCGCCAAGGCACTGTCAAAATATTTATTTTCTTAAATTGAAATAGTTACAAGCACATTATTGCCAAACCAGGGTCTCAGGGTCTCCAGAGATGTATTACACGGACCTCCATATGTCGGCACTGTCTATTGTAGAGCATTGTATAGGAGTGCTTAAGGATCGGGTCAGGTCCCGATAAATTGAAGGTTATGCCGAAAAAAAACGTTGACAAATTTTTCACTTTTATTAATGTTCACGGTAGCTGAGCGGTTGGCAACGCCAACTGTCTATACTGAACCCGAGTTCGAATCCTACGTCCTGTTACATCTTTTTGTTCTAAATAATTAATTTTGCACAGATCGTTGACGTCAACTTTTTTAAGATTCAACTTCATTCCTACCGTGTGCCTACGCCTCTTATCTTATTTTAATAAATGATGAAGAACAACTAATACTATAAATAATAATCTAAACGTTCCTTGTCCAGCTCTCTATTGTCGATTCAGTTTAGCAGTAAACAATATTTATATAGAGAGGATGCAACAAATAGTTATTAAAAATAATAACTTAGCAATAAGACGCACCGTGTATGGAAGTGGACGCAATGCAAGCGGCTAATTTCATCTGATAACTTTCTGAGATCTCACCGTAATAAGGACTTAATGTAGAGTTAGGAACATTCAGAAATAACAAGGTAAAATGCAATATTTATGATAAAAAATCCATTGTACATATATATAATAATAATAATAATAATAATACCGGACATTTCACACCGCATCATCTGGTCCCAAAGTAAGCAGAGCTTGTGTTATGGGTACCACATGACTGATATACTACTTATATACTTTTTTTTGTAAATACATACAATATATGAAAGTGATTGAATCAAAATAATTAAAATTAGGGAGGTAGTGTACACTTGTTACAATTTAATGTTGAAGCAGTCATCATTCAACTAACTAGCTACTAACACTTCACAGTTCAGCGACTTACATATATAAGTCGAGTACATATATATGTAGTTAAGTATATTATATTTTTAGTAACCTATAGAGTTCCACTGCTGGGCAAAGGTCTCCCCCTTTACCTACCACTCTTTGCTCCAAGGCTCCAAGGCTTTTTATTATTTGTTATTGTGGATTATTACTGACGCGATTTTAGAACAAAATATAATATTAATGCATGCATTGGAAAAAAATTAAGATAAGGCACAAAAAGTTTGACATTATTTTGTGACTTTGTTGCCAGTGCTGTCAAACGGTTAACCATATAACTATTTTTAATAAATATAGATACTCTTAAAAATATCTAAGTATTTAGAGATCTGAGAAGAATTTCACTTGACTAATTCCTCACAGATTACCAGTCGTAAGCATTTTTTTGTAATGACAACTCTATTTTATTGTAACTCATAGTCTCACCATAGAACGCGCTTCTCAAAACCGTATCGTATCGACACAGTGTATCATTAATAAGTAGATAGGTAGAATGTATAATGCCATACGAGTACAAGTGTAAAAGATCCACATTACTCTAGCATAAAACACAATAACGTGTTTTTATAAACTCACATGCATGTGTCTTTACCAGCAGTCCAGACATTTTCGAATAATTTGAGACTAAGGCGTAACACGCACTAGCGAATTAATCCGCGCGGATTGAACCGCGATATTCGAAAGTATGTAATTTTCAGCGTTTTATCCGCCTTTGCGCGCACCTACGACTGATTCCATGTTCCACAGGTAAGCGCATAAAAAAACATCGTGTTTCTGTGGAATATAGATTTAAACGCACACGCACTAGCTGTAAACCCCGCGTTGAAAATTACAGAATAGCGTGATTAAACCGCGTGTTAATTCGCTAGTGCGTGTTAGGCCTTAGACTTGCGCAGTACATAGCTTTGTATGAAAATTATACTTACTGCGCATTTATAGATCTTAATACAACGATCTAATATTTTAAAGGTTTATTGATATACATGGTGTCCTTTAAGTGGCCTAAAATGAGGCCTATTTGACACATATTTAAAAACAACTTTTGTATTCCAACTTTTGTAATTGTGTCATTTGTCAGCTAATTAATATAAGTACCGTGATTTTGCTCTTAAACACATTGAACAACCAATGACTCACGAGTAGACTTTTATAACGCACGTCAGATAATTTTTTGGAGGTCACATTAAAAAAGTTTAGACTACTTTCCAAAAACAACTTGTCGCCACTGTTAGAATGTTAACCCAACAGTATGAAAGAGTAATGAATAAATAATTTACCATGATTTATAGCTTACTCAGACCTCCGCAAATTGCCGACCGTTTGAGACGTTTAACTTAAGTACTGCCTGCGTATGCGCACTCCGTTAATTTAAAAATAAAAAATAGCTGGCTAAAAAATAAAAAAACGCAGATTTGGTCCGCGGGTTCTTTTACCGGTAATGCATGATTTTGATAAACACAGTGTATGCTTGATAATGTTGTGCTGTACCCAATATCGATAACATTGAAAAAAGTTTTATTTTACAGTGTGTAAACAAGGTTTTGCTGATGAAACGTTTTTTTATTTTTATTGTCGTTGTATTGAATAAAAATTTTAATTTAAATGAGTTTACAAATATCAAATTGAGCTGTCACTGTCAAAAATAACGTCAAACTTAAGGTTTTTTTTGTATAAAGCCAAAAGAAGTTTATTCATTCTTTGTTTGTCAATTCATAACATAGCATTTCCAATTTATTTATTTTTCACGTGCTATTGCATGTTTTATTCAGTAATCTTAGCGGAATTTCAATCAATATAGTGACTTCATAGCACAAGAATAAGTGTATTATGGTGCAATGTTATTTGAACGACGAGGAATCCCTAGAAAATTCTAGACGGCCTTCCCGCGATGACGTTTAGAATAGACAAATGACGATCGACATTCGACTAAGACTAATCAAACAATCACTTGACACTGGCAAAATTTACATCATTATGATAGCCACTAATGCAGAAGAAGAAGTTTATTGTTGTATGTAAACAATAATATTTTCAAAAACCGATAAATACTCAGACAGAGAGGGCTACGAAATCAGTCTCCGATCAACAAAAAAGATGGACGTCAAACCTGAATCGAAGCTACATCACCTAATTACTGATCCATAGTTTACGAGGTAACATTAACGGTTATTCGATTGGACAAAATAACAGATATCATGACAGTAACGTAGCATTACGTTTGACATTTTGTAGCTGTCACAATGACAGGTGTCCAGTACCCTGTAGGTAAAGCGCTCTAAGCGTATGCCTACCCTTGTTTAAATTAAACGACTTATTATATATGATAACTTCCATAGTACAATAATTACTTGCTGCCACATTAGCAAGCAACTAAAAGTATATGGTTACGCGCATGACTTTAATCGAAGATTTGCTTGCATCCTGTATTTTTTTATTATTTTATTTAAAAGGTGTGTTTATGTGGTGAAGGCAGGGAATTAATATTTAAAAAACCTGTATTTTTTTATTATTTTATTTAAAAGGTGTGTTTATGTGGTGAAGGCAGGGAATTAATATTTAAAAAAAAATTAAGTAATTATTGGATTAAAATAAACGGTTTTATTAATAAACACAACGTGGAAATAATGACAAGGAATCTTCTGTAAAAAATATGATTATGATTTCTCAGCTTACATAAATGAAAATTAGCAAATAGCAGACACATTAGCTCGTAAAAAAATTAAAACAAAACATTGTAACATTATTGGCAGAAGTTTCAACGCAGGCCATAAAAACAATTAAACAACAATCAAAGCTGGGTCACGTCTGACCGTGGTCCGTCAGGCTCAGTAATTGAAGGGTTAACCGCGCGATACACATAACTTGTGTCCCTAACCCCAGTGGTCGCGCTGACCAAAACAACCCAGGGTTGTGTACCATGCTCAGTATAAAAAGTGTTCTTGCAAAACATTCGTGAGCTGTGAGCATTGAGCATTGAGCATTGAGCGTTAGCATTTTGAGGAACACACGTTTTAACTACTTGCCTATTATTTTGTAGATGAAAGCACCGACACTGTTTCGATTTATCTAGATAATCGTAATCAGAGTGAGTTTCGGTTCGTTCGCGCTCGCGATTCGTAAAGTAAAAATCCGTGTGACTCAAAATATACAATTGAAAAGACATCGACTGTACAGACATCTAATAATAATGTTATTGTCAACTTGAACTTATTTTATAACCTTAATTTGTCAATAAAAATCCTTTAAATCAATCTGCATTCATTTCAGATATTTGCAAATTATATAAAAAAATCTTAGCCTTAAAAACAAAATTAAGGATGATGATACGCTTTTGTTTGTCAAATGCATTTTAGCGTACGGAAAATTGAGCTTACCGTGGTTTAGTTTGCGTCTTAGATTGGATCATATTTGTTTAATAAAATTCCAAACAAAAAATACTCTAGCAGTAGGCTCTCGGTAACACACACTTCGTAGCATAGCAACCCTATCCGAATCCCATTGTTATCTAAAGCCGCAAATACGATCCCTGACCGCCACTTCTCCATCACCGCCCGATGTCGATATTCAATTGAAACTCCAAACCGTTTACGATAAATTTACTTATATTAAACCCAAAATTTGATGTGAATATCAAAGTACCCATGTTCGGATTTGAATGGTCATGATCACTGATTATGTTAAAGGTTGGACTATTATAGTTTGGTACCGTAATGTATCAAACGTTCGTACTTTTTCAACAATCAAATCATAAGAATAATTACGTTTTAAAAACAATTGACTTCATTATATAAAATTTTGCCCCATTAAAAAATTATATTTCACCAGGACAGAAACAGGTAACCTTTTTTTTTTGAATGTATATGTTTAGATCTGTATATAATTTCTCATAAATAGGTACATTACTAAATTAGTAGTTCAATACAAAAAAAACCCTATTTTCCCCCGTGGGGGGTGGTATTTTTTCTTGAAATTCAAATGGGACAAAAGGATGCATATTCTCCCAAAAAAATAATTCGAAATCAGTAAATAAAGCAGTTCTGATGTAACAAACAGAAAACCCAAACTACTAAACCGATTTTGATTATTGATTAAATTTCTATGGGACCAATCGGAGAGTAATATTCATTCACTAAAATATATTTTTTAAATCGCTTCATTAATGACGAAGTTATGAGGTACCAAACATTAAAAAAAAAACCTAATTGAGAACCTCCTCCTTTTTTGAAGTCGGTTAATAATACCTTATTGTTGTACGCAAGCAACAAAAAGTCAATGGCATGGCATTTTTTAATTCTACTTCTTCTGTTCCTATAATGGCATTTAGTATTGATGTCATTTTTCCTAATGTCAAGTACCTACTTTGTAAGTAATTGTTGTGTTATACATATCTTCACAAATTCGCAATAGATCGTCACTTGTAAATCCAATTTTTTTTTTGTCTTACAAATCACAAAAGAAAATAATACACTTAATAATATACACATTCAGTTACCACACGTGTGCTAAGAAATAACAATTTATTGATTGAAATTCCGCTAAAATTACCCAATAAAACGCACGTAAAACGAATTAATTTATAAAAACTATATGACATCATAAAATGTCACACCAAATTGTTCTATATTTCTAATGATATTTGATTAAGGAACTACCGTTCTATTTTCAAATGATAAATAGTTTGCTTTTTTAGGTTTCCGGTGAACGCATTATTTTGTATATTATTGACCTTTTTAAAATATGCAAAGCCAAGGTTCAATACAAACAAGTGACCACAGACCACTATAATATTTTAATCTTTGGCGGTCGTCGTAATCTAAATATTGACCCTATAAATCCTTGAGTAACTAATCCTTGATTCAAATTCTTATTTGCACAGGCTTGAGTTTAAATTAAACTGTGTAGTAGTACCTACCTACTTACCAATAATTCGTTGACTAGGTGGACATATGTAATATTTTTTATTAATGTGCAGAATGGATTTTTAAGACAGGACAGTGAAGACCTTAGACCTTAGCCTTAATTTTTGGAGATATTTTAAATGCAGTCTAGTTCTTGTCTTTGAAAAAAAAATACAAGTAAGAAAATTAGCAATTTTTACAAAAACTTTTTAATCATCATTTTACTATCAGGTATTTTTTATTTTATCCTTTATTGCACAAAAAAAATTATATAAATGTACAATAGGTGGTGCTTAGAGCATTTTCTACCAGCCAACCTGCAAGGTTGAGAAAATAAAAAGTAGGCGTGCTAACTTAATCTAAGAATAAGTAAATATAACACATAAAGACAACATATTTAAAAATAAACTCCTAAAAATAAAATAAAATAATATTAATATATATATAAAATAGATATTATATTCATAGTAAAAAAAAAAAAAAATAAGATACATTTGAAAAATACATACAATTATCAATTTCAACAGTACAGAAAAAAATGAAGATAATTATATTAAAAACAAATAGTACGAGTGACGAGTTCAGTAGTGAAACCGAGCATCGAGCAAGCGCTCGGCTGAGAAGCAAGGGGATGAGGGGCATTATAGTGTATACCTTAAACTAGAACCAAAGAAAGCTACTAGTCTCGAACTTTACTCAGAAAGTATTCGTAGACAAGTTTTTTAACACTGGTTTACTGGGTGTAGATTTATATTTAGTGGGGAGAGAATTCCATAGACCAACAGCCACCACTTCAAAAGATTTAGCACGATAAGAGGTTGAGTGATTTGGAGTTGCCAGAAGAAGAGTATCGGTAGATCTTAGGTTACGGTTATGGGTGTTAGAGAGGAAGGAAAATTGGGATTTCAGATACTGTGGGGAATAGGGATCATTAAGAATTGAGAAGAGCAGACACAATATTCTTACATTTCTTCTATCACGAATTTGGAGCCACTTAAGCTTAGACCGATACTCACAGACGTAATCATACTTGCGGAGGTTGTATATGAACTTAATACACGTATTAAGCAAGCGATCGAGTTTATTAAGGAGATCTTGGTTCGGGTCAAGATACGCAATGTCCGCATAGTCAATAATAGGTAGGAGAAGGGCGTTGACAAGTGAAATTTTGGTTTGAGTAGGGAGGAAGTTCTTGAAACGGATAATAAAGTGCAGTGATGCGAAAATTTTTCTAGACACCTCGTTTACCTGAGCTGACCAGCTCAGGTTGGCATCAATGAGTAAGCCGAGATTTTTCACAGTAGAAGAAAACGGAATCGTGCAGTCGTTGTACACAAGAGGGGTGAGAGTTTGTGGGTCGATTTTAGCGATCTGGCGAGTACTACCAACTATGATTGCTTGACACTTGTTAGGGTTGACCTGGATGCCGTAGCTGTCAGACCAGGATTTAAGTTGAAGTAAATCAGAATTAAGGAAATCAAGTGCAGCGTTTAAGTTATCAGTTTCGGAGTGTTAAAGTGTAGAGCTGTAGGTCGTCAGCGTAAAAATGCCATTTGGATTGAAATGTAGAGAACAAAAATTTATCAGGTATATATCATATTTAAAAAAAATAAGTCTTAAAACATAATATATATAATTTATATATATAATATTTAATATAATAAAGGTACTTAACCAACCTGTCTGACCAGCATAGTGCATCCTCTCGATACCTGAAATAAAAATAACATTTTTACTAACAAAATAAGAGGAACAGTTGAGTTTTTAAACAAATAAAACAATAAATTATATTATTCCAATTACAATATTATTTGTAAGTTTTAGGGCCCGTGGGAAACAGGAGCCCATCGCGTTTACAAAAATCATTTCACAACGTCTGGTAGAAACATCAGGTGACACAAGAGCTGGCTCAGCGTATAGCATTGCCATTCAACGTGGCAATGCAGCCAGTTTCTTGGGGAGGCTGTCTTCTGGGAGTGATCTGGAATATTCTTTACATTTCCGTAATTATTTTAAAATATATGGAGGTTACATAAAGGGTAGTCTTTTGAAGAACGCCTATTATATTATAAATGACTATATTATTGATAAGAATGCATGGCTTCATGTTGCTCTGCCCTCAGACAGTTAATCGACACATTTGAAATGTATAAACTCTCTTATATTAGTTTTTCGTAGTTAATTAAGGCAATTATAAGATGGATCATGCAAAAAGGCGCTTGGCCCAGGACTAGTTTCTTGGCAATTCTTCTCGGGCTTGGGTTAGGACAGCCACCCAAATACACCTAGTATGTAAGACGTTTCAAAGTGATCCTTGTGATTGTATTGCATAAAGTATCTTTTGACTTCGACTTGACTTGGTTATTTACAAAAATAATAAGCATAATAATTAATTATGCTCAATTGTAAATATACATATTCTCTTTAAAAAAATGGTATAAGCACTATTTCAATCGAACATTTTTTAAATGGAATATGAGCACCTAGGCTCTTGAACAATGTTTTTAAAAATGGAATAATCACATACTCACGAATATCGTTTTTAAAAATAAGACTTCTTTGTGCCATATCCACTAAACTAAACTAAACTCTACAATTACAATTATGTATACAAGCAAACACTACAATTACAATTATGTATACAAAGCAAACGCTTAGAATTTGGACAAAATGTAAAAATTCTAAACAAACACTCACCAGAATCTGTCATAACACCAGACTAAACTTTGGTGCAATCATAAAGTAGGTATTATAATGGTAGTGATTCTATAGTAGCATTTTATTTAATTGAACTATCGCAGTCCCTTTTACTGTTGCTTTAAAAAATAAGGTTTATAAGGTACCATTTTGAGAACTAGTATTAACAACTGAGACAATTATCATTGTAATCAATAAATAATAATATGTTTTATATTTCAATAATTAAGAATATAAAAACAGGGTAGTTCTATAGAATATTTTCACATAAATACGTTACTACACTCATAACCACTTCTGTGGCGTAGTGAACTAAGGTCCGGCTGAGACGCAGAAGTTTGCGGGATCTATTCCCGCCGCGGGATAAATGTTTGTATAGTCTGCAAGTATTATACCAAAAATAGTGACCAAATCGTTAAACTCTTCAGCCTCCAGAGCTTCCGTTCTATTAGAATCTAGTGTTGCAAAATGTAAGAATGAGTTTAGTTTTAGCTACATTAACGAGGCTAGTATTGTAAAAGCATTCAAGTTAATTAATATAAAAAATACAGAAGATCTTTGGGGAATGTCTACAAAGGTGCTGGGTATCATTATCTTAGATATTGCACCATGTTTAGCTTATATTTTTAATAGATGTATCGACGAGGGAGTTCACCTGATCTCATGAAACACAGTAAACTCATTCCTATGTTTAAGTCTGGAAGTGAAAGTGATCTCGCTAATTATAGACCGATATCGATATTATCTGCTTTAAGTAAAATCTTTGAAAAAATAATTCCTAATCAGTTATTATACCACTTTAACGTTAACGGCCTGCTACATAGTAATCAATACCGATTTACTAAAGGTCGATCAACAGCTGATGCAGGTATAGCGCTCTTAAAACATATATTTGAGATCTGGGAGAATTCACAGGATGCAGTTGGAGTATTCTGCGTTCTATCTAAGGCCTTTGACAATGTGAGTCATGCAAACCTAATCACAAAGTTAAAATATTATGGCATTAAAAACCGGGCGATTGACCTCATACAGTCTTATCTATCCAATTGAGTCCAGAAAGTAGACGTGGGTGGTGAGAGGTCTTTGGGATCAATTATTGATATAGGGGTACCTCAGGGATCGATACTAGGCCCTTTTTTATTCCTAGTATACGTTAACGATTTACCTTTTTTTGTAAAAAAACATTTGTGATATAGTTTTATTTGCAGACGATACGTTGTTAATTTTTAAAGTTGATAGAGGTAAAACCAGTATTTGCGATAACGTAAATGAATCCTTATCGTTAGTTCTTAACTGGTTCACTGTAAATAATCTTTTGCTTAATTCAAAAAAACTAAATGCCAAATGTTATTCATAGCCCGTCCAACATTGAAATAAATGGAGAGGCAATGAATCTTGTAAATTCCACGATCTTCCTATGTCTTAATATTGATGCAAAACTACAGTGGGGACCACAAATTGAAACACTTGCTGGTAGGCTTAGTTCCGCTGCATATGCAGTTCGTGCGATACGGTGGCTTACTGATGAAGCTACAGCTAGCCTAGTTTATTTCAGTTACTTCCATAGTGTTATGTCATACGGTATCATTCTCTGGGGGAAAGCAGCTGATATTGGTAAAATATTTGTAATTCAAAAAAGGGCAATACGTGCCATTTATAAAATGAAACCACGAGAATCTTTGAGAGAAATATTCAAAGAAATTAATATTCTCACAATAGCTTCACAATATATATATGAAAATTTGTTATATACACATAAAAATAGAGATGGGATTCAGCAAAATAGTGACCTTCATAAAATCAACACTAGGAATAAACATAAATTATACATCCCTAGGTTTCGACTAGAAAAAGTTAATAGGTCATTTATGGGGAACACGGTGCGCTTCTATAATAAGCTTCCTGAAAATGCTACTAAACTACCTATTAAGAAATTTAAAGCATACATTAAAGGTAGTCTTTTGAAGAAAGCTTATTATAATAAAGATTACTATATTATTGATAAGAATGCATGGCCTCATGTCGCTCTGCCGTCAGACAGTTAACCGACACACTTGAAATGTATAAACTCTCTTGTATTAGTATTTCGTAGTTAAGGTAGTTATAAGATGGATCATTATAAAAAAGCGCTAGGACCAAGACGAGTTTCTTGCCAATTCTTCTCGAGCTTAGGTTAGGATGAATTGGCACCTAAATTCACCTAGTATGTAAGACGTTTCAAAGTGATCCTTGTGATTGTATTGAATAAATCATCTTTTGACTTTTTGACTTATTGTCTCGGGTCTGGGTGTTTCTATGTATAACATGCATGTATTTACAAAAATATGGTTCCCATGTGGTTCCCATAACACAAGCTTTGCTTACTTTGGGGCCAGATGATGCTGCGTGAAATGTCCGGCATTATTATTATATTATTATTATTTTATTATTAAAAAATATAAGAATCGCAAGAAAAAACGTTAATGGGGTTCGAATATATATCATTATAGCTAAATTTGTGAGCATAGACAAGACGCTTTTTGTTAGCATTCACAAAAAATAAATTCTATAGATATGACACTGGCTTGTGATAAGTCCACGTGACTAAATCGTGATTGCTTCTATTTTCCATACAATTTGATATTTCCCCATACGAGTTGCAAAAACTAAGCGTGCGGTATTCATCCAGAAACTCAGAAAGGTACCTGAGTTCGACCGCATCGAAAATATATTAACGTTCTCGAGTGTAGAAATGCAATAACAGAATTACAACCATTAGCCAAGACATTAAGAACTTTGTAAGTCATGAACTTAGAAACTCAGGTGCATAACTTAAACTAACTTGAAAATTATTGCATTTACTCGAATGGGTACGTGACTGAGTAATTAAAGGAGAAATGGCTTGTACCTTCCATAGACAATTCATACATAGACGTTAACAATGCAGTACCGTAGACAATATAGAGCATGCTATAGACAATTTAGCCTTTGATTCTCTGTCCTTGTTCGAGGTTTGTAGAAAATGGCAAATAAATATTCAGAGCATCGCTTTGTCAATATAGCATAAATAATTCACGAAATTTAATATTGTTAATATGTTGGCTCAACTACATTCTACCACATAATAAATATTAAGTATATACGTTTGTTAAGTAGGTGTTTCGTCCGTATTGTATCATTTTAGACTTCATATACATCATTTTAGTCGTTTGTTTTGCTGTATATTTCACACAGCATCATCTAGCCCCAAAGTAAGCAGAGCTTATATGGGAACCACTTGACTTGACTGATAAACTACTTAAATACCTACATTTTTTGTAAATACATACATAGGTAAGTATGTAAATGTTATAATACGTAGAAAACCTACAGCAACTACTATTTTTATTTTTTACTATTCAAAGGCATGTATTTTTTATCATTGAGCAAACCTCGAAAAAATATCATAAGTTCAAATTCATTTCTAAATTTTTAAAATAAGAACTGCTATGTCGGTACGCTCCTTCGCACGCAGATTCAGGCACTCCGACAAATTACGAGATAACACCGCATTTGTATGCGAGACGCGGGCGGCTTCCGATATTAGGAAAACGGAACGCCCGTCGGCGGCGGCGCCCGCAGCCACCCGCAGTTTTTTTGTTTGTTTCGGAAGTACTTTCTAGATGTCGGGAAAGCACAAGGTTCAAGTTTAACGTATTAAAACAAATATTTTCAAAAAATATATATCAAATAAAAAATTTTAAAATTAAATTTTTAAACAAATAACAATTTGTTTGTTATTGGAATTTATTTAATAAATTTGCCAAAGCAATTTATTATTTAGCGAAAGACTACCTATATTGTGCATAAGACAAAAAATGACCAATTCAGTCTGGTAGAACAAGTATGGGTAGGTACCTACCCAACAACAGTAAGAATAAAAGTATTTATTTAACTCTGAATGACTACTTATTTAACCATACAATCATAAAAGTAAACTCAAAACGCTAATATTTTCCATAAATGGCACCCAATTCTTATAAGTTTCTTATCGACAATATCTCTCGCTCAGCAATTTAGCACCCTATAGCAGAATTTTAATAAAACACCTTATTGTCGTAAACTCAAATGAAATATGTCGAACAATATGTCGGTAGAATAGATGGAGCGATCTTTGCCTGATTTTATTTCTTTGTTGGCTTCTATATTACATACTTTGGACGCGTTTATCTTTTCGTAAAAAGAATGCAGGTATTGTTAAGTAGAAATGAAAATATTTAATAAGACACAGTTGAGTTGTGAGTCTCGTAGTCTTTGGAAGTTACAATACTAGTGTATTTATACCTATAGCTTACATTTCTCTGGCTATTTATTTAAAAATGTTCTGCTCATTTAGCATTGCTCGTAGTAAAATGGATGGTTCTTGATCCTTCATGAATCACAAACAGCAGATTGAATTTCGAACATTCAAAAACTCTTTTGAATCTGGAACATATTCAAACTTAGGTGCTTCAACCTTTAGCACGTGTTCAGAAGCCATAAAACGAAATCGAAAACCGTTTAGGAATCACGATGTGCAATTGTCAACATCCGCGACGCCATTTTGCATTTTATAACAGTGTTATAACATTTCCGACGTTTTGTGCGCTTTTCTCGACATGGTAATGAGGCCATCAATTTTTATGGTGACGCGTCAATTCTTGTTTTATTCTTTTGGAGATTTATATCAGTATTGTTAAAGCTAAGCTACTCCTTCATATATTTGTTTTATTCCATGCATAAAGTGTATTTACAAAAATAAGGTATATAAGTATATCAGTCAATGTGGTTCCTATAACATAAGCTCTGCTTACTTTTTGTATTCTGTGCTTTGGGGCTAGACGATGCTGCGTGAAATGTCAAGCGAAATGCCAACGAGTGTCTCCGTTTCAGCTTAGGCAAAAATGCTTTCGTATATCTGTCTGTCCGGCCGGCGCGTCTGTCCAGATGTTCTCCTCTACAGGTCGTATTTCTCAACCGATTCTCTTGAAATTTTGTGAGCAGGCTCTATAACCATATATTATTTTTTGGTCGATTCAGTGTTTGGAAATTTTTATAGGAGATATAAGTCAAAGTCAAAGTCAAAAGATACTTTATTCAATACAATCACAAGTATCACTTTGAAACGTCTTACGTACTAGGTGAATTTAGGTGCCAATTCATCCTAACCCAAGCCCTAGAAGAACTGGCAAGAAACTCGTCCTGGTCCTAGCGCTTTTTTACATGATCCATCTTATAACTACGAAATATCAATACAAGAGAGTTTATACATGTCAAGTATGTCGGTTAACTGTATGAGGGCAGAGCAACATTAGCCCATGCATTCTTATCAATAATAAGTCATTTAAATTATAATAAGCTTTCTTCAAAAGACTACCTTTTATGTATTATTTAAATTTCTTAATATGTAGTTTAATAGCATTTTCAGGAACCTTATTATAGAGGTGCTATATGGGGGGTTATATAAATAAATAAATAATAAATAATCCCGGACATTTCACACATCATCTGGCCCCAAAGTAAGCAGAGCTTGTGTTATGGGTACCACATGACTTATATACTACTTATATACTTTTTTTTTTATAAATACATACATATTATACATAGAAACACCCAGACCCGAGACAAATACTTGCAGATCATACAAACATTTGTCCCGCGGCGGGAATCGAAACCGCAACCTTCTGCGTCTCAGCCGGACCATAGCCAATTGCGCCACAGAGGTCGCGAAATGTCGCCAATATGAAGGTTGATAATGTAAATAAAAATAATTACGTTTTAAAAACTAAAAAGAAAACCGACTGGATCCAATGGATGGGCATTGGATACAATGTGAGACTATAAAATATAAAAATTTACAATTACAATGTGAGACCATAAAATATGAAATTTTTAGTGGAGAGTAAATGTATTTTGTTTATTTATAATATGGGTAGACCAACGCACTACAGTGGGTAGATAAACGCACTGCTCTGCACTGCACGTAACAAAAATATAATCGATGTAAACAATTTTTAGATTTTTGATGATAGTTTAAAAACCGTTTGACCGATTACGATACGAACCACAAGGGAAGTATACCCTTAAAAACAAAAAAGTATTTTTCAAATCGGTTCAAGCGTCTTTGAGTAATCAGTGAACATACATAAAAAAAAGGTTCCGACGAATTGAGAACCTCCTCCTTTTTGATGAAGTCGGTTAAAAAAAAAATTTCAGTCATCTCGAAAAATGTTTGCTAGGTCTACAGCTTTAGAGTCACTATATAGTTACATTTGAATTGAATGGGTTAATAAGCTTCACACTAGCTCGCAAATATTATTGGTAGAACTATATTTAGTGTTATTTCTTGCGTGAGTCTTTGCCTGGTTCTAATAATACAAATCCCTGTAATACCGCCGGCATTAAACGGTTAATGACAGTTAACCCTTGAACCGCGCACGTCGCAAACTTCAGGCTATTGAACGCACATGGTGTCCTTGTTTGAGGCTAGTCATGTGAATGTCTAATATTACTAAACTATGCCACTAATCCTATGCAACAATGGAGTCAAAATACTAGTGGCTCTGTGTGCTGTAGACCTCGTATTTTTCGAAATGACTGAAATATAACTTTTTTACGTTTTCTACCCCCATATCTCCGCCATTTTGAAAAAAAATCCAAAAAACTGAATCGATAAAAAATTATATATAGTTATAAAACCTGATCACAAAATTTCACGAGAATCGGTTGAGAAATGCGACCTGTAAAGGAGAACATCCGGACAGACGCCGGACATACGAAAGCATTTTAGCCTAAGCTAAAACGGAGACACTCGCTTCGCTCGGTAAATTACAAACATAATTTTAATTATTATACAAAGATATAAGTGAATAAACAGGAACAGGACCGCGTTTTTTTTTATTATTTCACGGCGTTTACGTCTGTTCGATACATTGCGTGACCCAAGAGATGGCTCCTATCTGGCTCAGCGTATTAGCATTGCCATTCATTGCTGCCAGTGTCTTGAGTACGCTGCCCTCTGGCAGTGATCTGGATCAGTTGAGTCAAGTCAAGTCAAGTCAAAAGATGATTTATTCAATACAATCACAAGGATCACTTTGAAACGTCTTACATACTAGGTGAATTTAGGTGCCAATTCATCCTAACCCAAGCTCGAGAAGAATTGGCAAGAGACTCGTCTTGGTCCTAGCGCTTTTTTATATGATCCATCTTATAACTACCTTAACTACGAAATACTAATACAAGAGAGTTTATACCTTTCAAGTGTGTCGGTTAACTGTCTGACGGCAGAGCGACATGAGGCCATGCATTCTTATCAATAATATAGTCATCTATGTTATAATAAGCTTTCTTCAAAAGACTACCTTTAATGTATGCTTTAAATTTCTTAATAGGTAGTTTAGTAGCATTTTCAGGAAGCTTATTATAGAAGCGCACCGTGTTCCCCATAAATGACTTATTAACTTTTTCTAGTCGAAACCTAGGGATGTATAATTTATGTTTATTCCTAGTGTTGATTTTATGAAGGTCACTATTTTGCTGAATCCCATCTCTATTTTTATGTGTATATAACAAATTATTTTCAGATAATAATAACGAGTCATAGACAAACACACCGCATGTTCTAAATTTAAATTGTTGAAATTCGCGCCACGTCCGCGCGTTCCCGCCACGTGCATATGCGATATTGCATAAAATAATCATAAAGTACATCCACACTGTCCCTGTATGGGGACACCTTGTTAAATTAATAAAACAATCGCTTGTTGAAATTATGGCTGTGTAATTAGTTTTGTATTGTGGATTTAAACCATTCGTAGATGTATTAATACCGTTTTAATACCGATTAAAACCTTACCGTTTGTGGTCCGAGAGCAACTTTAAAACCATCATTGAATCTCCTCTGTAGCGGTTTGTTTAAAGTTTGCGGGTACGATTCCCGCCGCGGGATAAATGTTTGTATGACTTGGAAATATTTGTCGCGGGTCTGGGTGATTTTCTATGTAATATGTATAAATTTACAAAAAAAAGTATATATGTAATTGTGAATTCCATGTCATAAGCTTTGCTTACTATGACGCTAGTTAATGATTATGTGAAATGTCCAGTAAGTATTATATATTTACAGAAATAATTACAGAAATGTACAAAATAATATACAATAATATAAAATACACGTGAAACAGTTGAGCTATCTAAGGACCGTTTAAAACAATCTATAGAAAGCTCAACTGATCCAGATCACTGCCAGAGGGCAGCGTTTCCAGGATACTGGGCCAGATAGGAGCCAGCTCTTGGGTCACGCAACGTATCTACCAGACGCCGTGAAATAATTTTGAAAACGCGGTGGGCTCCTGTTCCCCATTTATTTAATTATTTTACGGCGTCTCTCTGGTAGAATCATCACGTGACACATGATCTGGCTTCTATCGGGCCCAGCATTGCTCTTGCAGCGAGTCTGATCTGATCTGATCTGGATCAGTTGAGCTATCTATAGATCATTTTAAACGGTCCTTAGATAACCCAACTGTTACACATATAAATTATATTATTGTAAATTTTGGTCTACATTTCTGCAATTATCTTGAAAATATATAAAGAGAGTTTATAGATAGACCAATCAATAGGTAATTAAAGATATTATCAATAGTTTAGTTAAGTCTTCGAATAAAAAAAAAAGTTACCATTAAAAAAACATTTAGGTACGAAAATCCCAAACCTTCATTTAAGACTGAGCTCGCTATTCGATTATCAAAATCTTTTAGTATGGCAAAGTGTCAGAATGCATGTTTATAAGTATAACTCCTTTTAACTAAAAATGATCTAAAGAAAATGTTTTAGTGTATTTTTTTCACTAATATGAAATGTTGCCAATTTTTATCCAACTTGAAACCGTTTTTGAGATGGAGGGCAAAGAGCCCGCAGCGCTCAGCCATAATGCACTACTCACTGTAATGCAAGGTCAACCGTAGGTAAACCTCAGTAAATAATACCTTGTATAAAGTTATTATACAAGTCTTTCGTGAGTTGTATACATTTTGATAAACACGGGCTTTACTCACGTATTATTTTGCTGATGGAGGCACCGACAATGTTTCGATTCATCCAGAGAATCTTCATCAGGGTGAGTTTGATCCGCGGTCCGCTCGTTGCCGCTCGAGTTCACGGTTCGCACTACGGGTGAGGTATCTCATGGCGTGAGTCGTGGGTGCAGGTAGAGGGGGAAACGTTTACACGGCAGGCGGTAGCAAATTTGGTGCTAGAAGTCAAAGGGCTAGTACTAGCACCAAATTTGCTACCTTCACGCACGACTCGCGCCATGAGATACCTCACCCGTAGTGCGAACCGTGAACTCGAGCGGCAACGAGCGGACCGCGGACCTAACTCATATTACTTATTATAAAAGGTTGCAGGTTCGATTCCCGTCGCGGGACAAATGTTTGTATGATCTGCAAGTATTTGTCTAGAGTCTCGGTGTTTCTATGTATAATGTGTATGTATTTACAAAAAAAGTATATAAGTAGTATATCAGTCATGTGGTACCCATAACACAAGCTCTGCTTACTTTGGGTCAGATGATGTTGTGTGAAATGTCCGGCATTATTATTATTATTATTATTAAATCATCAAAATATCATTAACAATAAACAATTTGTATTATTTATTAGTTAATATAATACTAGCTCAATGAATATATAACTAGTAAATGAATCCAGCGAAGACTAAAGTAATGACGAATGCAATAAAGGGAAATATACAAATAGGACAAGACGTTATCGAATATGTTGATGAATATATATATTTGGGGCAGCTTATATCAATAAGAGACCAGTATTCGAAAGAAATTGATAGAAGAATAAGCAATACATGGAAAAGTTACTGGTCCCTCAAAGAAATAGTTAAAAACAAAAAAATGCCAATGACGGTAAAGAGAAAACTGTATAACACGTGCATTCTCCCATGTCTTACTTATGGGTGTCAAACTTGGCCTGCTACGAGCAAAAACAACCGAAAACTTCAAGTTTGTCAACGCAGTATTGAACGAAGCATGCTTAACATAAGGCTACGTGACAGGTGGACGACTTCAAAAATAAGAAAAAGTACAAAAGTAAACGATGTTTCATTGGTAATAAAAAAACTCAAATGGAAATCGACAGGTCACATAATGAGAACGCACAAGGAAAAGTGGACAAAAGATGTAATGGAATGGTATCCTAGAAATGGGAAAAGACAAAAGGGACGTCAAATCAAGAGATGGGAAGATGATTTACCGAAAGGATGGAGAAGATTAGCACGTGACAGAGAGGAGTGGAAAAAATTAGGGGAGGCCTATGTCGAAGAGACAACCTGACCAACAAAACGGTTGCTGAAGAATGTTTTTGTTTATTTTTTATTTTCTTTACTAAACTAGATTTAAAAAATTAGATTAGTCAAAAAATATACTGAGAATTGGTCAGCGAATAAAGGCTTTTATTATTATTATTATTATTATAATACTAGCTGTCTGCGCGCAGCTTCGCCCGCGTTGAAGATTTTTCCAGGGACAAAGCAATTTTCCCGGGATAAGTAGCCTATGTCACCCGGGGATAGTGTAGCTTTCAAACGGTAAAATATTTTTTGAAATCGGTTTAGTTGTTTTTAAGTTTATTCACATCCAAAAGTACATATCTTTCCTCTTTATAATATTAGTGTAGATTTAATAACATTTTGCATATATCTAATATATTCATTTAAAATACTTAGGTACCTACTTTGTGTGATTTACAACTCATTAGAAGAAATATATATCGTATATATTATTTTATTTTATTTATTTAACATCATTGGAACTATAAAATCCGAGATAATCACGAAAAACTGTTTTTGTGACATTTGACCTTGAATAACTGCGCAGACACGGGATTTTATGAGACTTTTGAGACAACTATTACAACATTAAAATGAAGTTGTATGCTAAAATACTTTATGTAAAAAAATAACAAACGCACTAGTCGCCACTACGATTTTAGAAGGTTTCTCCGATTTCTCTGGGATGACATCATCAGATCCTGGTTTCCTTATCATGGCACCACCCTTGGGATATCTCCTTTCCAACAAAAAAAATCATAAAAATCGGTTCATAAACAACAAAATTATCCACAAACACACATAAAAAAATATACGGTCGAATTGAGAAACCTTTTTTTGGTTAAAAATAGATTTCTCTAGAAGTAATTCAACCTTTATCTTGCACACTCAAGACCATAGACTACGTAAAGACCATAGAGCTTTGTTAATGCAGAATATTCATACCGTTTCACAATAGAAGGTGTCAAGTAACGTTTAGTATTTGCAGTATCTTTAGTTATCTTATCCCGACTGCAGGCGACTAATTGCCTTTCCCTGTATTCGTGTAATCATATACAATAACGACCACTAATGAGTGTTTGTTTTGCTTGATAGATGCTCGTAAATCTTTAGTTGCTTTGGAAGAAAGGTATAATAACATACATACTTATTTCTAACTTTACATTTTATTTTAATGCTAAAATTTTTTTGGTTTTTACAAAAATGTATACAGTTTGCTATGTCTTCTGTGGCACTGTGAAAGCCTACCAACGCAGAAAGTTGCGAGTTTGATTCTGCCGCGGGACAAATTTTTGTATGATCTGCATATATTTGTCTTGGTGATTTTCCGCCCTGGCAAGTTATGTACAAGTCAAGTCTTAAAACTTACACAGTTCATAGAAGACGGCTTTGAACACAAAAAAGTAACTGGCGTGGTGTTTGTGGACCTGTCTTCAGCCTATGACACTATTAACATTAGCAGGCTCCTATCAAAGATAGGGAAAATGGTGCAGGATGCCTGTTTTGTTGATATTCTAGCGGAACTTCTAAGAAACAGGCATTTTCAAGTTCACCTGGGAACAGCTAAGAGTATATGGCGAGTTCAGAAAAATGGTCTCCCACAGGGAAGTGTTCTGGCTCTACTCCTTTTTAATATCTACACCAACGACCAACCTTGCATCCCTGGCACAGCACGTTTCTTGTATGCTGATGATCTTGCCCTCACAGCCCAAACATCACGTTTCGAAGAGGCCGAGGTGGCATTGACAAATGGGCTTGTGAAACTTGCTAATTACTATAGTGAAAACTTCCCTAGACCAAATCCATCAAAGACCATATCATGCGCTTTCCACCTGTACAATCACCAAGCAAGACGACCATTGAACATCTCTTGGTAGGGTGTTCCGATCAACCACTGGGATACACCGAAATACCTGGGTAACCCTGGACCGAGCACTAACGCTAAAAGAGCACTGCCATAGAACAAGAATGAAAGTGAATACAAGAAATAATCTCCTACGTCGTCTTACCTCAACACACTGGGGAGCCTCTCCGCATGTATTGCGCACTACTGGCCTAGCACTTAGTTACTCGGCTGGCGAATTCGCTTGCCCAGTTTGGAACCGTAGTGTGCATGCTAAAGTAGTGGACACTGCTCTAAATGATACCTGCAGGATTATCACGGGCTGCCTAAAACCAACGCCACTTAACGCACTCTACCCTTTAACGGGTATAGCCCCTCCTAGTGTGAGAAGGGATGTCGCTTGTTCACTCGAGAAAACTAAACAGGAATCAGACTCGCGACATCCCTTGTACGGCTACAATAAGGTGCACGGACGACTCAAAAGCCGAAAGAGTTTTCTCCGTTGTACGTCTGCTTTACAGGGCAGCCCTCCAGATAATAGACTGAACCTCTGGAAAAAAAGGTTGCCCCCTCCTCATGATCTTTTAAGCCCTGATGAGCGACTACCACCAGGAAATGATCAACCTTACGCAATCTGGAAATCCCTTAACAGACTGCGAGCACAAGTGGGTAGATGCAGACATGATTTGTGTAAGTGGGGAATGCTAGACAAGTCACGTGTACAGAGCGACTGTGGTGCTCCCTTCCAAACCATGTCTCATCTACTTGATTGCCCTACTTGCCCCTCCTCTTGCACAAGAGCTGATCTCAACAGCATAGCGATAGCGGCAGCAACATTTTGGTCGAGGCAAATTTGATTTTTTATGAGAGAAAATTGACACGAAAAAAGGAGAAGAAGAACGTGATTTTCTATGTAAAAAAATAAATAATCCCGGACATTTCACATAGCATCATCTGGCCCCAAAGTAAGCAGAGCTTGTGTTATGGGTACCACATGACTGATATATTTCTTACATACTTTTTTTTGAATACATACATATTATACATAAAAACACCCGAGACAAACATTTGTCCCGCGGCGGGAATCGAACCCGCAACCGTCTGCGTCTCAGCCGGACCTTAGTCCACTGGCACAGCGGTCGTCAAGTAAACAGTATATCAATCATGAAGTTCCGATATAACAAGCTCTGCTTACTTTGAGGCTAGATGATGATGATGCTATGAAATGTATGTTATTCAAAACTCAAATAGTTCAATTTCAAATTAATAATTTGTAACCCCTAACACATGTAACACAAAACGGGTTATCGGTTTTCAATAAGGAATTCCAAAAACAGTTCGATTTTCAAATTTTGATTCATTCTTAAGAACAGTCAGGGGGTTATGCTCAGAATGTAAGATATATATTTCATGATTTCATTGACTTATCGTTAGTTAACACTAGAGTTTTGCGAGATTCGACGCGGATTTGACATTATCTCTCTCAATGATATTTATCTTACTTTCTGAGCATAACTCCCTGTTGCCTTGACAACTGTGCTATATTTAAAATTTTAGTGCCATGTCTTCAAAATAAAGAAGAACGTAAATTATATAAATTACTATTATATTTATATATAGGATTATTTTTTGCCGTTTTGCGAAGCAAACGTTGCGCTCTTATATTATAGGTATATTTTTCTAGTAATTTCGGGTTTTATTAATTATATTGGTGATTTTATTTAATGTGTGTAAATAATTCGTATAAAAATCCGTTTAAGTAATATTTATTTAAAAGCCTCTATTTTATACAAAACTAGCTGTTGCTCGCGACTTCGTTCGCATTTTTTTGAAAGGAAATGTAGCTTAAATCCTTCCCCAGGATGCAATTTATATCCTTGCCAAATTTTATTGATAAGTTTTAAACCATTCACTGGATGTGAATGGTTTAAAACTACCACACATTAAAAAGTTCCCATACAAACTTTGACACCCCATTTTAGCCCTTTGTTAGGGTTATTTTGAAAAATCCTGAAACACGTGTCCATTACCTTTTCATAGTAATTCAAATCAAGTTTCAAGCAAATCACACCACTCGTTAAAAAGTTTCAATCATTAGTTTTCACCCCTTTTCACCCTCTCAGGGGTTGAATTTCTAATAATCCCGCCTTATTGGCTGGTTTTGCTATAACAGGAAGTTACCTTCCAAATTTCAGCTCTCTAGCTTTAGCGGTTTTTTGCTCGGCGTTAATGAATCAGTCAGTTAGGTTAAGCTCTTTTATAGGTATAGATAAATGACGAACGACAACATACGACTTTATGACGTCATACTAGAAACAATCTAAACACTTAACATTGGCAATATGTACATCATTATGACACATGCCATGACGAAGAAGAAGAAATGTATAAAAAATTTATTGGCCATTGAAATCTCTAAAATTGTAATGGCTTGTTCTACAAGTAATTTACAAATCTCCAAAATAAAGCCATCAGCCGGCAATTTCGCAACTTTCATCACCAATCACATAACATCCAATCACGTTTGTCCATTTTTCACATCCAACAGCAATAACTAAAATAATTCCCCCGACATTATCAACACACGGGTAATCAATAATTTTCTATCAATGACGCCCGGCTGCTTATTAGCATCGGAAAAAACAATAACTGTGAACTCAGATTATACGCTTCAGTGGAGGAAGGATAGTGTGGATACGCTCTAGTAAACAGCACATCGATGATTGTTATGGATAAGCTGTTTAATCCAATAAGTCACAATTCCAAATCAATCAGTGCGAAAATCGCGTCTGAGAGTAATAGTATCTACGCACCTAGATACTTTTACTAGTTTAATCAGGACCACTATATCGTTATAAACTTGAAAAGCTATAACGAAAATATAAGTCGTATTGAAGGACCAACATATTTTTTATGTTGAAAACAATGTTCCTGAAAATGTTGTATTTAAGTTTATCATCACTATAAAAAAGATGTGATATAGGTACTTTTACAAACGCTTATAAAGAAATTAAGTAGAAGTTTTGTTTATTTTGTTCTCTTACCTTGCTTTTTGTTAAATTCATCCTAAGATTCAGAGTACACAAATAAAAATATCTAGACTGTTGTGAATATATCAATTAAATATCATTAAATATCAATCGTTTTTTTTAATTCATAATGTAATTTAAAAAAACCTATATTTTTTAAATTTCGTTCGACTCATTCTGTAAAATTGTTCTGCCAATAGCTAGCCGTATTAAAATTCAAAAGTTATATTTAATACAATCACAAGGACCACTTTGAATCGTTTATATGCAAGAAAAAATTTGTTCCGATTTCTCTTAAGCCAAGTTCAAAAAACTTAGACAAAATAAAGTCTTCCATTCTATTCTTATAATAGTGTCTCTAGTAATTTCTAATCAGTGTGGTGAAAAGATTAAAGTGCGTTACGAAGTCTCTTTTCGTGCACTACAAGTCTTATCCACACTAATTCAAACAATAATAAGTTTACGCGTTCGTTGTGTAAAATCACAGCCGACGATATAATTCTCATAACGCTCTGCGCGGGCGCACACTACGTAACCTTTCACACCTATAGCACGCTGTGCGCGATTGTACTACTTTGTAGCTTTATTATTGTTCACACGAATGTACAGTGGTAACCAAAACAGTATGATATTCTAGTCGTATAGAGAATCGATTTTCAAAATCTTCCTGGAAATCTATTGGGGAGGCCTATGTTCAGCAGTGGACTTCTTAAAGGCTGATATGTTGATGATGATGTTATTATGCAGTTTCCTTCTTCAATTATTATATAAGTTATGAATACAAACCATCTGGGCCTCTAACCTATTTCATTAGCCTGTATGAAATAGGTTGGAGGCCTAGATCGTTTAAATAAGTATCTGGGGTTAACCGAAGATAGGTGTCAGTTTGGACGTCAATGTCTAAGCTGGTCTAGCTTAGACATTTGTCTAAGTAATGAAAATAGCCCCCTGACTGACAGTGCTAATGAATCGAATTGTTTTTAAATAGGTAGGTACCTGTTTAGTTATAATAATATCAGTGCCATGCTCTTTTCTACCGACTTCAAAAAAGGAGGAGGTTCTCAATTCAAAAAAACATTTTTGTTACCTCATAACTCCTTCATTTATGAACCGATTTGAAAAAAAACTGAATTCATGTGAAAGGATATATAATTCATGATTGATCCCATATAAATTTCATAAAATCGGTTCAGTAGTTGGTTTTTAAAAAATAAAAACGTAAAAAAATATCCACTTGGAACGCAATTATGATTTTTTACTTTTTTTTTAGTTTTTAAAACGTAATTATCTAATAGTGACACAAGTGACAGGACGAATCTTTAGCTGTGTTTTGGCAGTTTAAGTTGAGAGGCGCTAGTTGTAAGGCCGAATATGATTATAGAACTTTCTGGACCCCTATTAATTTACCCAGAAAGTTTTTTGTTGTGGTTACTATTGAAAAATGTTCAATGATTGTTGTGGCAAAGTTCACTTAGTGTGAGAAAACGGTCATAAAATTAATTACAGCTATTATGCAAGTACAAAAAAATGTCCGTTGTAAATAGATTATCACAAAGTCAAATATTGGTAATACTTATTATACTTAAACATATTCTAAATCAAAATTGAGTTATTAAGCGTGTCAAAAAAGATGGCGGCACAATCACGTGTCAAATCATCAAGACAATTTTCTTCTTCTTCGAATAGCATGTCACAATAATGTAAGTTTTGCCAATGTCAAGTGTTTGTAGCATAAATAGTATAAGTCGTATCGTGCGCCATTTGTTATATATTATATAAAATGGTGTTTAGTCATATAAAATAATAATACGGATAATATTTGCTCGAATCACAAAGAAAGACAAAGCTTTTATGCCAATTATTCACACCCGAATCAATAACTAAATAAAAACACCAAAATCTATACTAATATTATAAATGCGAAAGTGTCTCTGTCTGTCTGTTTGTTACGATTTCACGGCTAAACGGCTGAACGGATCTTCATTAAATTTGGTAAGAAGATGTATTGCATTCCGGGGAAGACAAACCACCTTGAAGGGGTAAAATAGGGGATAAAAGTTTGTTTGGGCAATTTATATTTTTTAGTTAGGGATCTGAAAACTCATATTTAGGCTTTAGGTAAGAAATAAAGAAATGTGCTTCAACGTATTTGCAAAATAATTTCCGAAGGGGGAAAATAAGGTTCTAAGCGTACGAAGTCGCGGGTAACAGCTAGTAACTAATAAAACCGGAAATATTTTTTTAAAAATAATTAATATAAGTGCGCAATCGCTAGATGCAATCTTGTTATGGTGGCTAATTATAGTTCACTTCAAAAATAGCAAAATGACCTTCATAATTTTTTTTATTGGAGACATAAACATTACCAGTGTTCTAAGGTTTATAACTGTCATAACTTTTGACATTATTCTAGAATAATGTATCTAAATACTGAGAAATCGCGATAGTTATACCGTTACCGAGGGTAACTTATTACTAGAGTCGTGACCGGTCGGCACACCGCTTGTTTCATTGTACGTGTCATTATTAAAATAATTATTTGAGTATCGACTGAGTATGGAGTGTTGATTTGAGAGGAATTTATCGAATTTTACTGAAATAACCACTAAGCCTTGAAAGGGAACAAAATCCTTATTATTGTTGTACTTAGAGACGGTATTGTAATATAAATGACTATATTATTAATAAGAATACATGGCCTCAAGTTGCTCTGCCCTCAGACAGTTATCCGACACATTTGAATTGTATAAACTCTTTTGTAATAGTTTTCCGTAGTTAAGGTATGTAGTTATAAGATGGATCATACAAAAAAACGCTAGGATTAGGACGAGTTTCTTGCCAGTTCTTCTCGGGCTTGGGTTAGGACGAATTGGCACCTAAATTCACCTAGTATGTAAGACGTTTCAAAGTGATCCTTGTGATTATATTGAATAAAGTATATTTTGTCTATGACTATAACTTTTGTAAGTACTACTTTTGTATCTTGTATCTTGACAGTGCATAGCTACTGCTCCTGTGTGATCGCATGACAGTAGCTCGACTCGCCTCGCCCGTCACACAAGTGCAAGCTGCTGTCGTGAAAGAAGACAGCTACTCCTCGTGTGTACTCGCATCTTTTCAGCTAGTAACTTAAGAGCTCTAGTGGAAAAGTGGCTCTGCCTTCCGTTTTTAAGGTGGGTTTTAATTTGGTCGTGTACTATTTTTTTCGGTTTAAAAAATGTTTGTGCGGTATACTAGTACCTACTCTTAATCGGTAAAGGAAAATAGCGAGGAAACCAGCATGTTGTAGAAGCTAAAACGTTCGAAGACAGGTGCACGAACTTAGCCTCTGAGAATCACTTTAAATCTCTCACCAGTTTGTTTTAAAATAATAAGTGATATGATAAGTAGAAGAAAAAGAAGAAGAAGAGCTTATTAGCTTATTCTTTTATTAATTTAGTCTTGTATAGACTCGAAGAACTCAATATTCCACTTCTCGAAGATCCGATATCTCAGCCCCATAAAGGTGCTTACACACGCGGTATTTTTAGCGGTGCCATAATGCGCTCACCGGGCCCATAGCCATAAAATAATATTCCTTAATACATTATAATAGTGGATCCTGGATGGGTAATGCTCGTAAGTATTGGAATTACAGGGCGGTGTGTTGTGTCGGATGGGGTGCTACAACTGGCGACAAGCGGAAAGATTTAAATTATTTGAAAACTGTCATATAAATATGTTACTGTAAATTTGAACTCTGGTTTACGTAAAATATGATCGTTCTAAATTTTAGCTACTCAGAAACAATACAAATAGCTCGGGAGGGCTGTTATACTCACTCGATCGGATCTACGCTTACGAAGTCGCCAACTACGATCGAATGTTTTTTTTTGTTTGGCCATAGTGACAACAGATTTTTGGGTAATTATCAAAAACAATTGGAGCCGAAACGTAGATGTATTGGAAAGAACGATAACGATTGTAAATAAGGTAATTGGTCCTCAGAACTGTTGTTGTGGGTTTATAAACAATGCAAGCAAGCTATTATATAAGATTTTCTTGCTAGTTTTTCTTGAAAACTAGAGTGTTACCTAAGTATTTATAAATATATTGTATTCAATCCTAACTATACACAGCAGATGCTGCATTTGCACCTAACTTAAGATATTTACCAATTTTGTACCTACCTAAGGCGATAAACGATTTTTTATTCAATGTATAATTGATAAAAGGCAATTGATGCGATTCGCGTAAATTTAGATACAAGGCAGAGTTAATAATATATTATGGACTGATTTCACATTAAAATACAGTGGTTATTATTAGTCGAACTTATAAAAGTACGAAAACGTCATTTCAAATTCAAATTATTTCTAGAAAACGGTTACCAGATTTGTGAGAATCCTTAGGTTATCTATTTAAATAGAAACTTATTTATCGCTAAGCTAATAAACCCGCTTACTCTCGCGCTCCAACCTTACATCTGATCTCATCGCATCGTTTGATTGGCTGCGGGTGGCGAAATTGTACGATGATGGTGATTCCATTCATTTTGATGACAGATTACATTTTTAAATTGCAAATTTGTCGGCCAGCATCGAACGGAAAAGAAGATCGACGTTCGATATTTAATTTTATCTAGGCTGGGAAAATTGTCTATTGGTAACTTTTCTGTCAAGAAACTCGTAATAATGTTTTGGTAATAATGTATTTCTAACCGACTTCTAAAAAGGAGGAGGTTGTAATTAGGTTGTTTTTTATATGTTACCTCAGGACTACGTTATTTATGTACCAGATTGTTAATTTTTTTTTTTTATTGGCAGGGTCTTCCTATTTAATATAGTTCAATTTAAATTTGAAGTATATCCCTAAGGGTGACAAAATTGTGGAAGAAATTTTTTATTGGACTTTTAACTGGGTAATTTATCTGTGAGGAATTATGGATATAAATAAATATCTTCATTTTAAAAAAATACATGAACCAACCCAAAGTGTGATATCAGGACAGGACAGGACAGGAGATAACAGGAGAAACATTTTTATGGGCTCAAATGTTATTCAATAAAATTGGTTTTCTTTTGTGTTCTTAAAATGTAATTATTAAATAAAAAAGTAATTTTAATTTCTTGCTTTGATAAAAATGGCACCAACACTTCGGACCTAATGAAGCTAACTAGTAGTATCAGATCCCTTATTTATTAGAAAGATATCGTGGAATAATCAAACAAGTCGGTATGTTTAATTAGTACAATCTTAACTTTATGCGTTTCAGATTGCTATGGTAATTAGGCCTTTCGCGCGGGCCGTAAGTGGCGTTTTCGTCCTCGTGTTTCAGATTACATTATTGCTTCTTAATTCAAATTGAGTTTCGTTTTAATTTATTTGAAGGCACTCGAAACTTACCTAGCCAAGGAGGATTTATGATACTTCAGCCAGTATTTCAAAACAAAACTCCTTTTGAGTTTTGTTCAGAGAATGTTTATTTTTTAAACACTGGTGATGAACCTGCGTGGTGATTATGGAACTCTTGATACAATCAGTGTCTATCAGTTTCGATTATCAATAGCAATTAATTACTATTCATAGATTGGTATTACGTTAGTTTTCTATTTCAGTTTCTATTCATATGACAGCATGAGTTACAATCAACATCAACCTTCCGTAATACTAACTCATCAATAGTAACTGAGAGCTAAAAAAATATTAAACACATCGACAAATATTTAGTAATGTTTGCCAAACTATTATTTAAAAATAATTTCGACACCAGTTTCGCCTCTACGAAGTCTTTCCAAGTTCATTTCCATATCTTCCATGAACTTCCATTCCAGCGCTCGGCGAAGCAACAAGTCTGTAGAGGCTTGGTGTTTTTTCGTTACAGTGCGGAGCGAGTCGATTGTTCCTGAAGATGCCTCGAGGAGGCGAAACACGTGTCGAGTTTATTTTAAACCGACTTCAAAAAAAAGAGGTACTCAAATCGGTTGTAATTTTTTTGTTTCATAACTCCGTCATTTAAGAACCGATTTCAAAAAATATTTCATATATTTATTATGTTTTTATACTTCCAGATTGTTCCCATAGAAATTTAATCAAAATTGGTTTAGTAGTTTGATTTTTAAATCTAAATAGCTGGAAAAACATTTCATCCAACTAAAAGAAATTTATATATTTTGCTTTCCTGTGTCACTGGAAAGCAATGGTGTTTACGAATTAAAAAAAATGATAAAGTTCTAAAAAGGGTTATATGAAAACTTTTTTAACGACTTTAAAAAAGGAGGTTTTCAATTCAGTTGCATTTTTATAGAATCAAATTTCATTCAATAGAGTTCTTTTAGATTTTAAAACGTAATTATTGAAGAATATATACACTAAATCAAGAAGATCAGAAGATCAGCGTTGTTTTTAATAGTACTACTGAACGCAACATCATGCAGAGTCGGACACTTTTTTGTGACGTCATCCCATGGATTGAGAGACACAACATAGACCGTTCTTCTTAATATTGTTTTTTAAGCTTCTTTTATATTATTATTTTTCTGTGTATATCTTGTTTTTAATGTCTGTGTGTCGCTCGGTTCCTTGTGTAACGTTGCAAATTAATTATTTTTCTTTCTTTCTTTCTTCTTTCTTAAATAGTTCTAAAATATTTGTATATTTGTCTTCTCAATCCCCGAGCGGTCGGATACGACCGCGCAATCGCGCCACGCCATTCCGTAAAACCCCAAGCGGTCGTATCCGACCGCGCTCCCCCATTTGAATAAAGACCTTATTTTAAACGTTTACAGACTACTTTTGTACGGAGAAGTTTACTGAGTTACGTTCTTTGGTATATTATCTACATTCTGAATAATAAATATTGCGTAATCTGTCATCGTTTAGTGTTTCATTGGCAGTTGAATTTCGTGTTGCTCGGCGGCTGTTTAGTGAACCGTGTGTGAGAGAAATAGTGAGTTTTACTGGATTTATCGATAGTGAGGGGTGTTAATTATTACAAAAACTGTTTATTATGCTCGTTATAAGTATTTTTGGATAATAAAATACATAGTCAATACATAGTAATAACTTTTAGATATGGCGCGTAAACTCCCGAGCTGTAAAGGGCTGCCGCGCTCGCCCCATTTGATTATAAAAATAAATTTACATGTTTACAGTCTACTTTTGTATGGAGAAGTTTACTGAGTTACGTTCTTTGATATATTATCTACATTCTGAACAACAAACATAGCATCATCAGTGTTCGTTTAGTATTTTATGTGTATTCGCGTTTCGCGCCCGGTCTGTGTGAGTGCCTTTGATTGTGATTCGACTGTCATTTGATAGTGGATTTACTGGATTTATCGATGGTAAGGGGTGTTTATTATTACAAACACTGTTTATTCTGCTCATTATAAGTATTTTTGGATAATCAATTGTAAGAAATACATAGTAATAACTTCTAGATAAGGCGGGAAAAATTCGTTGCCATGCTACTGATTTCGAAGTGATTTATTACTAAACTATTTATTATAAAATATAGTATTTGACTAAACACGTTATTTTTATGCCTGATAGATAGGTAATATATCAATTAGTACATTGTTGTTTACAGAATGATAAAATATGGTTTGGTTGTAGAGTTATTACATATTTTGTACAATGCAGTATTTTTGAGTATTTTTGCCGCCACCTAGTCTAGTCTAGACTCTAGTGCTAGTGCTGCCAAAATTTGAAAAAAAAAATTTTCGAGATTGAAAGGTTGTTTTGTAATGGATTTCCACAAAGTCACGTCTGAATCAATTATCTAACTGAAAGCTTTCAGTATCCATGTTTTGATAGTAACATAATTCCATAATCGTCCAGCTGGTCGTACACCAGTGGATATTTATTTTCGAAATATGTATGTTAGGAATGCCAGTGTTTTCAAACACTGAAGAAAAGATCGTGAGGAAACTGGCACTTCGTAAAACCGCGCGAGACGCGAGACAAATGCTTGTATGATCTGTAAGTATTTGTATATAATATAGTAGCTGGTATATAAATAGTGTATCAGTCATGTGGTACCCAAGTACCCATAACACAAGCTTTGCTTATTTTAGGGCCAGATACTGTGTGAAATGTACAAACAAAAGATTAAGTACCAAACAATAAGTGAGATATCAACTTATGAAACAGAGAAAGTGCATTGAGAGCAAATAAATAAAATAAAGTACCTAAGTATTAAAACTCCTTGACATTCGCAGCGGGAAACCGAACGTAACATATTTCCCTCGTTTTCGAGCGACAGCCGGCGTACGTAACTTAAGTACAGGTGGTCAGTTTCTGTTAATCTGGCCAAAAATACGGATTAATTTTTAAACAAAAACTAATATTAAACTAATATTATTGGCTATTCAACGAGATAACATTGCCAGCCTTTTGGGGACTACCTGCGGTGAGTGAACTGAACATTGTTTTGTCTATAAACAATTATCTCTTTAGAAAATAGCGTTCATAGTTTTAAATAGTTTAGTAAATGATAAATAGGTTTAATTATTAACTGTTTGTACCGATTTGTAAACTTGTTTCATATTAAAATTAGTAAAAAATCATTGTATCAATCAGTGTGAACTGTGAACTCGAGCGGCAACTCACGCACCGCGGATCAATCTCACTATGATGAAGATTCTCAAGATGAATCGAAACAGTGTCGGTGCCTCCGTCGACAGAATAATACCTGTGTAATATTCACAGATACACATACATTCTTCCAAGCATAGTCACTTTTACATGGGATTTTAAGTCAAATACCTAGTTAACGTGACATTGGTTTTTGTGCCACTTTTACTTATAATATGAGTAAGATTTTTATATATTTGGTAACTTGAATTTAACCGCAATCTCGCCTATGGTATACATTTAAGTTTCTTAGTGTCCGTGACATACGATATACGTTCAAGTTATTCTTAATTCACATTTATTGATTTCAAGTGTACTTAATATATCTACCTGCCAAAATTTTACACCCCATAGAAAGCATAGTCCTTTTATATATTCATAAAAATAAACACGCTGTATTAATCAAGAAATGCATATTGTGCTTTATGGAACACAGGAAGGTTTTTTTGTATATTTTATTATTTTGGTTTTTTGTTATCAATTTTGTAAGTGTTTATGTCAAACATTGTTTAGTAGATTTGACATTGTTTCAAAAAAATATAATATTTCTATGTAGGTATAAGTACTTACCAACAATAATTATTATGTAGAGCTAAGATAAAATAATAAAATTATATCCAAGTTTGTGACCTATGGGAACAACATAAAAAACCCTCACCGACCCCTACTGTTCCACAATTTGTACGCAGCAGAGGCTCTTCATCATCCCAGGACAGGAACAAGCCAACAATTATTTATTTCAATAAAACAAATAGCTTTTAATAAAGTGTGACTTTTGTCGCTGCGCGCTTGTTCTAGTAATGGAGGCCATTGCTTATAAAATTGTCGTGATATTTTAATTTATACAAGGTTTTAAATCCTTGTGATAGTGACAACGAATTATATATACTTGTGGTCGCCCATTGTTCTAAATTCGAGCATAATAAAATTTAATGTATTTTTTTGTGCATAATAAAAAAAATTGCATTCTTCTCGATATAAATTATAAGTGTGCGAAATTTAATACTCCTCCGTCTTCGCAATTTTCGTGAAAAGAAGTACGTAAGATACAGCTTTGCTTCATGTATTAATATATAGATATAAAACGTATTTCGGAACAAAATTCATACATAGAGATTTTTTTGTTAATTTCATTTAAATGGGAGCTGTTTTTTCAAGAAATGCTTATACTCATATTTTACGCGTTTTAAAATCCTATGATAGTGCAAATGGCAGATCTTTAAGTCGTTTCTTATCCTTAGTTCACCCCTTTTTATACGCTTATAGTTTTGCCCTTAATTGGCCAAGTGTATGTGAACATGTACAATGAAAGCTTCTGAAGTCAATATGTATAAAAATGATTGCCCAATTTGTTTTTGACAGAACCAGCGAAGCTGCAAGTAGCCGACCGAAAGTTATTCCTAACCCTAACTGACATTATCTACTGGAAACGAATTAAAATACTAGCATAATGGCTGGTTGAAGCTACTCATTAATAAGTGATATAATAACATAGTCATCAGCTTAGAAGTACCTACCTAATTTATTACCAACCTAATCTGGTACGTACCTATCTAAGACCAGACAAGCTTCTTGCCGGATTCTTCTTGAACTGGGGTTAGGAGGAACCGGCACCTAGATTCACTAGCATGTATAAATACAATTAAAAGAGGTCCTTGTGATTTTATTGAATAAAGAAAGTGTTGTATTTGTATTAAAAAAATGCCGGGCATTTCACACAGCATCATCTGACCCCAAAGTAAGCAGAGCTTCAGTTATGGGTACCTACTAGATGACTGATATACTATGTACTTATACACGGTGTCCCGGAACTAGTATATTATGCCGAGGTGGTCCGATTCTCAATACTTACGAGAACAATTGTTTTACTTCTTTTTTGTTCAATGTTATTCATTGAAAAAATGAGCAGCAAAGTTTGCTTCAAAACTGCACTTACTACAAACGGTAACGTCCCTAAACTCAGCTGTTTATTGAACTCTGAGCGTGACCTCAAAATGAAGTATCGTTCGTGTTCACACAACAACACAAACGTAAATGTTGCCTACGTTGTGATGCCTCTGAGAGGAAAGTCAACTTTTGTATTTTCGTTGAGATCAGCTGCTATTTTTATAGAATCTTGTTTGTACCTCTGTCAAATGTGTCAACGAAAATTAAATACAATTAATAAAATTAGCAAATTAACAGGAAATGTGGATGATGATAACATGTTCACAACTCGTTATTAAAACAACTTGATTCGAACCTTCATAGAAATTTAAAGCATTGGGTATTTAACCTAATAACATTTTATTTTAGACTTGTCTCCGTTTCAGCTTAGGCAAAAATGCTTTCGTATGTCTGTCTGTCCGGCCGGCGTCTGTCCGGTTGTTCTCCTCGACAGGTCGCATTTCTCAACCGATTCTAGTGAAATTTTGTGAGCAGGTTCTATAACTATATAGATATTCTTTGTCGATTCAGATTTTGATATTTTTTCAAAATAGCGGAGATATTGGGGTTGAAAACGTAAAAAAGTAATATTTCAGTCATTTCGAAAAATGTTCGTGAGGTCTACAGCTCACAGAGCCACTAGTTTGTAAATACATACATATTATACTTAGAAAGAAATAAATTAACATATGCTCACCACTATATCCCACAGGACTTCCTCAGATCTCTATAGTTAGGTACATATCTTTAAAGGACATCCAAAGGGGTAGATCCAATCACTAATCAATATATTTAAATCTTAAAAAAATCCGGATCTTCTCGTAAAGAAAGCAAATGGCAACATTTACTTGTAAAATAATGAAAGCGAGCTAATAAAGTCGGCGACAGACGGGGCGCGAGCACCTTTTAATTCTTACACTCCATTTACTGGCGTTGCAGTCTGAGGACAGAGGAATGTGTGGAGGGGACAGTTTACAGTTATATGTAAAAAGTTGGTTATATCTGCGCTGTAGGTTGAGGTTGCTAAACATCACAAAAAAAAACACCCAGACACAGAACCAATGTTCTGTGTCTGGGTGTTTTTTTTTACCTTCTCGAAACGGCACTAACTTAAATAGGTAGGAAGGTTGTCGCTATAATATTGCGACAACCTTCCATACTTTCATTCATACTTTAACTACTCCAAATGACTTACTTAAGATAAATTCAATTTACTTTGGATGTGACAGATCTCGCAATTTAACTTTTACATTTTCTTTTAATCAAATACCCATTTATACTTTCATACGCATATTTCTGCCAAATTTGACATCTTGTTACAATTTATTTTTGTGTCTGGGTCTTAAAAGTAATATTGTTCGTAGTAGGTACATAAGTGTATTATATCGAATTATATTAGTCATAATGGCTCTTATAATATTACTAGCTTTGCTTAATTTGGGGCTAGATCGTGAATAGTGAACCAATAAATAAACAAATATTAGTGGAAAATCCACACACTATCAAGGACATTTCTTTTTAAATTTATATTACTTTAATGGGGTCAGTCAAAGTCATCACGCTATTTATTCACAAGCCGCTATTTGTACATAACTAGTGCAGTTAGTAAAATAATCAGTTTATTCATAACCTAAAATAGTTTTAGTAAAAAAACTACTCCATACCTCCACTGTTCCAAAATATTTCCCTACCCGCTGCCCTTTCATTTGTTCAATTGCCTTGCATCCCTTTTGGCACATTTCTTTTATTCGCTCATTTTTCTCCCCCAAATCCCAGTATATTCAAAGCTATACTTACAGTAAAGTAACTCAAACGTTAATTTTGAAGATTGACAACAAATGTTCAATGTTGTCTGTATTCAACATGTATACACGATATTAATTATTATCCAACTAAATTGTTTAATAATCAAGGTTGATTAATTACATGTAAATTACAACTATAAATTGCTCCCGTGCGAAGTCGGGTCAGGTTGCTAGTTTATAATAATATAATGATATCAATATTCCATTTCGCTTTTGGTAACATTTATGCGGTTATAAATAAATATTGTTGGACAATGCACACAATACTATCTAGCACCAAACTATTCTTGTGCTATGTGCTTGTGTTATGGGTACCACATGACAGAACACTACTTATATTATTATTTTTGGTTAAACTTTAGTAGTGCGTCGCAAGAAAATGAAGGAAAAAAAATGGGGGGGGAAGGAGGGGACCCTCCCTGCCCCCTGGTACTGCCAGGCACGCTTCGCTCGCCTTGCGCGTTTTTTTCTATACTCCAACATAACCTACCTAGTGATAGGTGATAAGTAACCAAGTGAAGTGAAGATAAGCCAAAGTCGTCGAAAGAAGCCATAACAAAATCACTGATAGGATTTTTACGTTTCGTTCACATCAATTTTGCACACAACATGTTAAACCATAGACAAGAAATACGACAAAGTTGATTATTATCTGTCAATCTTTACGTAGTTTTATCTGATTTATTTGATTTGAGGTTAAAAATGTTTTATTATTTTCTCGGAATAACCTAATGTAATCAGAAAGCAAAACCCTACCAGATGTGAGTCTTTTCACCCTCCAATTCGTGCGACGCACTACTAAAGTCAAGCCTTATTTTTTTGTAATCTCATACTATAAAGTCTCGGCCGGGCCTTGACCCACTGCCCCACAGAGGTCGACGTTGCTCGTGATTTCCAGGTATGTCTAATTAATGTTAATCTCATAAAACATATTTTAGGGCTAGATTATCCCTACTGCTTGATATATTCTTACTGTGCCCGAAGAACGGTGGATTCCGGAGCCGCCTTGTGCCGTGAAGTAATTATGAGTTGATAATTTATATATAAAACAAGTAAGTATGCAAATAGGTACAGTCAACTGCACTAGAATGTATACATTTCCAAATACAACATGTTTCCGCGGTGTTTCGTATTTCAACAGGACTTTTACCGGACAATCGCACAAATACGATAATAGTAACAAAACGATAGAGACATAGCATTGCAAGATAATTTAGCTTAAACACAACTCATCCAGTATTCTCTCGTCTAAACTTTCTTCTTTTTCTTTTCATAAAAATGCCATCTATCCGCATGTGCAAACAACCAAAGACCTGACAGCTGACGTTGACAATGACATATGAATAATGACAATGAATAAATAATATTGGACATTTCCCACAGCATCATCTGTCCCCAAAGTAAGGAGAACTTGTGTTATGGGTACCACAAGACTGATATACTACAAAGGTTCACGCTGGTCAAATCCTTGCCTCAAATTAAACGAACTCACCTGTGAAGTTCGATTCCAATTATACGAAGGTTCAACCGAAGACGATTACAATGTTTACAAGCAGCAGTACACGTTTCATGCTGCCTCAGTCACACTTTCAGAGATAATAGACCTAAAAGCAAATACTTTGTATCCTCTGTCTCACTCGCACCGGTGGACGCCGCGATCTTGTCATTACATGTTTTTGTGTTTGCCTAAGTTACACGGTCCTCGTAAATTTTTGATAAATTAAACCTATTTCGTAAGTTTTTTTGCGCAAATATGGGAAAACGGAAAAGTTCAAAGGATTATGATCATATATTATAAAGAAAATAAGAAAGTAAGCTCGAAAAGAAACGAAGGAGGAATTCATCATCTATATAGAACAAGTCTCATCCGTTGGACAAGGAATCCTAATTGAAAGTGGAAATAACAGGTAAATGCATAATTATTTGTTTCAAGATATACCTAACAGTTTATCATGATAATCATTTACCAACCTGTGAATCAAGAATACGCACGAATTAATTAATTCGAAATTTCACAACTACCCGCATTTTCTATCTTTATCTTCGAATCTTTCGTTTATTGCCTACATACATAATCGTGTTTTTTGTGAATTAAAATAAATATTGACTCGCGTATATCACGTAGTTCAATTATTTTATGAATTGGATACGACAGTCTATATGACTTGGTTGTTGTCCAGTCTCCACTTTTACAGTGTAGAGAACAAAATAGCATTCTATATGGATAGCTTCCTCTTTGAGCTACACTTATATAGCGTCAATAATAGTTCGCATCCTATATGACTCAAACAATTTCCTCATAGATCGGGTTGAGTTGAGTATTACCGACCCACGTTAAAAAAAAAACAATTCAGTTGAAATTGACCTTAAACAAAATAATTCATTAATTTATATTTTTTTAATTAATTAATTTATAAATATGTACTTGTAATTAGCCCTCAGTCATTTAACATGTATGTATAATGCATGTTATCTTAAGTAATTTACCGTACTCTTAAAAGCTGTAAGTTTCTTAAAATTCTTAACATAAAATAAAATAAATTCTACCCCATATGAAGTATTCGATGACGACATATAAATAAATAATATTGGACATTTCCCACAGCATCATGTGGCCCTAAAGTAAGCAGAACTTGTGTTATGGGTAAAATACCACATGACTGATATACTACAAAGGTTCACGCTGGTCAAATCCTTGCCTCTAATAACTCGTTCTTGACTGTCATCCACACTCGACATATTAATAAGGACCAATGAATTGAAATGAATAAACTTCTGATTTCAACTGTACTTTATGATATGCAAATATATCTACAATTAAGTGCTACTTAAGTACTTTAAGAATTAACTTAAGAATGCATCTTTGGAAAAAAGCGTCGGACAAGAATTTGATGTAGTTTTCAATTGCTATTCAACATTTGGATGGGTGACTTCACATTTACATTTAAAGATATATTAGCTTTTAGCCGCGACTTTGCGTTATGGTGCCTACGAATATGTTATCCAAGACAAATTTAATTAAAAGCGGTTCATCCATTATTGCGTTTTGTAAAAAACATAAATAAAAAATTAATAACGCCGGACATTTCACACAGCATCAGATGATGTAAGCAGACCCTAAAGTAAGCAGAGCTTGTGTTATGGTAACAAATGACTGATATATATACTACTTATGTACTTGTTTGTCAATACATAGAAACACCCAGAGCCAAAAACATAATATCCGTAAAAACATTTGCATATTTTATATTAGTAGTACCTATACTTGGTAGGTAGGTAGGTACCTAATTGCTCAACACCTTGACACTGAGATGAAGATAAAGAAAGACTAAGGTGTTGTGAGTTCTAAAGATATAGATGTACGTGTAATGTGCTATTTTGATTCTGTGGTTTCGCTAGATTAATTAAAATTTCATAAAATATATCTTACTAGCGACCCGCACCGGCTTCGCACGGGCGCAATGCTGATACTAAATATACAGAATGTCTTTATACAACGTTATCTAAGAGAATAACATAACCTAAGAGATAGACCTATTCATTGCGGACTTTTTTGTAGACCTTTTTAAGGTGTAGTACATTATTTAGATCTATCTCGTAGGGTTCAGCCAGCGTTTGCAATGTAAGCGCAAAAAAATGTGTTTATTTACGACATCACATTAGAAAAATTATCAGTGTTTCTCTACCATATCATACATGTATTATACATATAAACCTTCCTCTTGAATCACTCTATTAAAAAAACCGCATCTAAATCCGTTGCGTAGTTTTAAAGATCTAAGCGTACTTAGGGACAGACAGACAGCGGTAAGCGATTTTGTTTTATACTATGTAGTGATTTCAGATAGTCAGCTTAGGCAAAAATGCTTTCGTACGTCTGTCCGGATTTTCTCCGGACTATTTGCTATGTTCGCTATGCTACCACTTGGAAAATGGTGTACAATATTTTCTAAACAAGTGAGACATTTATATATCAGGTTCAATTCTCGCCGCGAGACAAATGGTTGCATGATCTGCAAGTATATGTCTCGGGTCTGGGTGTTTCTGTGTATAAAATGTATGTATTTAAAAAAAAAAGTATATAAGTCATCATCAATCAAAACCCAAGCTCTGCTTACTTTGTGGCCAGATGAAGCTGTGTAAAATGTCAGAGGAGCTACATCACGACCTACATATCTGTATAAGTACTTATTTTTTTTTTTTTAATTACCTACCTAAAATAAATGGAGGAAGGACTAAAGATACGGGTGTAAGTTGCAATGTTGATGTGCATGTTCCATGATGAAACAATTGTACCCAACAATTATGTAAAGACTAGGAAATAATCACAGCTAGGAAATGAGGGGTGCCAGACCGCAATGTCAACAGTGCGAGTGGTTCTTTAACCACCTAATCATGGTTAGAGGTGGTTAGAGGTGGTTAGAGGTGGTTAGATGCTCCCAGTTCCGGCTTTTCCTCCTTATCATCCAAAAATAGAAAGACCAATCAGTTTGCAACTGATGATGATAGAAAATTCACCCTTAATCCGTTAGACTTTACAGTCGTAAATCTTACCGCCTTGTCTTATGTTAGGTGTAATACTTTTTAGATTTATCAAACGTGCTTAAAAGGCGTCGTGAGATACCTACTCATCGCGTTTATAAAAATATCCCGTTCATAAAAAATATTTATAATATAACTTTTATATTACATAAATCATGGTTATAAATATTCAAAACTCTCATGGTTTTAAACATAATTTATACTTAAAACAAGACATTAATCATGATTATGTGAGTTTTTCTGTTTCCCGATATTTCAGCATAGTTGCATGCGCCATTATCACTGAAGTCTTTGCGGGTGTTATTGGCAGACAAAACGGACTTACAATCTTATCAGTATGCTACTGTCGAGTGTTTTTGACGTGACAACGTATAATAAATCGATGAACGCCGGCTGCACGCACGAAAAAGGATGACTCATTGTACCGTTGCGCTCATTTTAACGTTACGCTCATTGTAACGTTACGCTCATTGTAACGTTACGCTCATTGTAACGTTACGCTGATTGTACGTTACGATCGGAGCGAGAGCGCTGCTCGAGCGAGCGAAAGGCACGATAGTTTAACATTGTCACGTAATACTATCGTCTATAAAGTTTATAGACGATAGTTTAACGTTGAAAATGAAAATTTGTTGATTGTAAAGTCGGTTTATAGTATAAACCGACTTTACAATCAACAAATTTTCAACATCTAATAAATCGATGAACGCCGGCTGCACACACGAAGAAGGATGACTCATTGTCCCGTTACGATCGTATAACAAATAGAGCGCATAACAAAACGATAGACTTTGTCACGTTATACTAACGTCCGTAACAGACAACCAATTTTTTCTTTACTGTCTTTTACTGTAATTTCAATCGAGAAGACGGTTCTCAATTATAATAATAATAATAATTCATTTATTAATTCAGGCACATTATAAGTCCATTTGGTGTTAGTAGGTATGTAAGTCTTATTTCTAGGTTAGAGTAACATATTGAATTATCTGGAGCCTAGAATCCTGTGGTGAGGATGTGTGGAAACCGAGGTACCAGTTATACGTCCAGATACCGTGAGTGTTGTGTCATGTGTAATTGTTACTTGTAGATTTATTTTGGTCGTTTAAGAGCTATTGTAGTTGTGTCTTTTTGTAGTTATTATACTTTTATATTTGTCTGTTTTGTGTCTTGTCACGGTATGACGTCACCCTCCTTGTTCGGCGCAGTCTCAAAACCAGCGCTATTTTGCAATATGTGAACGAACAACGAATGAATAAATAAAATAATTCTTCGTGAGAGCTTATTGCTCAGAAAGTGAGATGAATCTGTTGTGAGATGACTTCCTCAACTTACCCAAAAACTGTAAGTATATTTTCAGGTGATCACGTCATTTACGTGAGATATTTCACTTTCTGAGCAATAAGCTCTCATGAAGAATTATTTTATTTATTTGTTCGTTGTACAAAATCCACAGCTCTTAAAATAATATACACAAAACTTATCTTTACAACCGAGAGCCAATAACGGATTTACATTATAATTATCAAATAAACCGACAGTAATCAGGGTGTACGTTATCCGATGGAGTTTCTGTTACTCTCTGACTAACCCTCTTTAGAGATAAAGTAATTCATGATTTGAGGAGGTGTCTACTAAAACTGTTTTTTTTTAATATTTTTAAAAGTGGAACATCTCTAAAAAATTTTGCGAGCGAGTACAATAGAATAATCTATGTTCAAAAATTGAATTGAGTCGAGTGTTCTTTGCGTAAAACAATAATGAAAAACAACGAAAAAACAAAAATTACTTAAATATGATTTGCTTGTATATGTATAATTACATATTGGTTGATATTCAATTAGATCTTTTAGGAGGTATGTCCTTTTTTAAAAAGTACTCTTATCTAGGTTTAGATATATATCATAATTAATAAATGAGGTAGGTAATAATAATAACAATAAAATTCCAAATTAATTAATAATACATATTTTATCAAAAAATATAATATTAGATGTCTCTATAAATCAAATATTCACTGACTGCCTAAAAATAGTTCAATTCTACAAAAAATACATGCTATTTTGAGCATTCAGTTTTTCAGATATACTATTTTACATACATTTTAAACATGTGTGTGTTGGCATTGACCAATGAGGCCAACGGCCTCAATTCTGTTGGCACCAACCTAACAAATTTTAGCTAAAATTAGGTGTTGAACTGTCAAATTAACCTTTGGTATTCTGCTGCTACCAACTTATCCTAATTTAATTTTATCTAACTTAATTAAGCGTTCCTAATTTAATTAGATGGTACCAACCGAACAGGTTTTATAAATGCTATGACTAACTAAATATATTTTAGAAAATTCCTAATTTTAGAAATGAACCATATTTGAGGTGAAGTGTATTTTGTATAAAGAAGTATATAGTACCTATATAAGTATATAAGAAGTTGTTGGGTGTAAGTATAACCTGTAGTTGCATAGTGTGAAAGTCCTGATTCGTTTGAAATAGTTCTGGATGTTGCTTGATGAACTCTGCTGCTTGTTACATAAACAGAGGGTCACAATGTAAGGGAGGGAAAAACAAAGGCCTACAGGGCTCTAAGAAGTGTGGTCCACATAAGAATGAAAAAAATGAAATGAAATAAGTTTATTTTGACACACACACAGATAAAAATAACATAAAATAGCAGGTACCTACACAATGAAAAAGACAATAACATAAATATAACATAAAAATAAGAAATAGTATGTGTACCTACCCTGCACCAACCCAGTCTATGTTTGCCAAAAAGGCCCACTCTCACCTCTATGCTACTTCACAAATTGCAAAATAGCCCTGGTTTTGAGACTGCGCCGAACAAGGAGGGTGACGTCATACCGTGACAAGACACAAAACACACAAATATAAAAGTATAATAATTACAAAAAGACACAACTACAATAGCTTTTAAACGACCAAAATAAATCTACAAGTAACAATTATTGATGGGAACATAAATTAAAATTACCACTTAAAATAACAGTTACAAATAAATAGTACTAAAACTAATGAGGACCCTGATTACTGTCGGTTTATTTGATAATTATAATATAAATCCGTTATTGGCTCTCGGTTGTAAAGATAAGTTTTGTGTATATTATTTTAAGAGCTGTGGATTTTGTACAACGAACAAATAAATAAAATAATTGTTCATGAGAGCTTATTGCTCAGAAAGTGAAATGAATCTGTTGTGAGATGACTTCCTCAACTCACCCAAAAACTGTAAGTATATTTTCGGGTGATAACGTCATTTACGTGAGATATTGCACTTTCTGAGCACAAGCTCACTACGAACTGGCAAACATTTGATCCGACGCAGGATTCAAACCAGCTTCTCTATTGTTTGACGAAATAGGTCTAATTGCGGTACACTATCTGTTCCTAGTACGGTGCGGTGCGGCAGCGGTAAATAACGCACAATAGAGTGATAACTCTCGCTTGCCGATTCTTGACGGACCCATAAATATACTAGCTCCTCACGCGTCAAGTTCGGTATTTCTTAAATCGACAGCCGTTATAAGATGGTCGTAAAAATGGTTATAAATATTTTGTTACTTACAGATAGAGGAGGTATTTAGTACTATAAAATGTATCAATGGAAACGCTCTTATGTACCTAAACCTTCCCGAGAAGTTGCAAAAATAAAAAAACGTGTGCGTCTCGGGATGCCTGACAGATGTGACAACTTAAACTAATCAAACTAGCGCTGTGGGTTAGAGTGAGAGAGTGAGAGAGAGCCTGCCTACCGCTGCCGTATGCGTGATAGAAAGGGACGCCAGGCAGATTGGCGCCCTAGCGCGTTACGTAACGAAGCGGTTCCCCCTCCCGCCTGCCTACCGCTGCCGTATGCGTGAGAGAAAGGGAAGCCAGACAGAATGGCGCCGTAACGCGTTACGTAACGAAGCGGTTTACCCTTCCATAAGATGTTATCACTACAAAAAAACAACAAGGTATTGATGGTAATACTCACCCCGGTTGAATAATCTCTTCTAACCTCTAATTATGTATTGAAGGTTGTTGCAGATGTTTAAAGAGGAAGTCAGAATCTGTTTACACTCATGAAATAAATATAAATATAAATAAATATAAATAATCCCGGACATTTCACACAACATCATCTGGCCCCAAAGTAAGCAGAGCTTGTGTTATGGGTACCACATGACCGATAAACTACTTATATACTTTTTTTTTTTGTAAATACATACATATTATACATATTATCATGGTTTCTCATAACACTATTTTGTGTAGTGAGTTTTGCGGGACTAGTGTTTGTATGATCTGCAAGTATTTGTCTCGGGTCTGGGTGTTTCTATGTATAATATGTATGTATTTAAAAAAAAGTATGTAAGTATTATATCAGTCATGTGGTACCCATAACACAAGCTCTGCTTTCTTTGGGGCCAGATGATGCTATGTGAAATGTCCGGTATTATTTATTTATTTTCGTTTACAGTATAACTAAATTTGTTAAATAAATCAGTTGGCGTGTTGCTAAATCTTTGTAAAACGGCCCTTGGAATTTTATTACCGTAAGTATATAAAAATATTCCTAAGTAAAACGAAATTTTATTTATATGTAAAAAGAAACCCAATCATAACCTTAACGACGTGAAATCTAGTAAATAATATAATTTACTTTATTATCTAGCAAATAGCTGCTTTAAAGTGACCTATGTCCTTCCCTAAGATAGAATCTATATCCATACTAAATTTCATCCAGATCCGTTCAGCCGTTTAGCTGTGAAAAGGTAACAGACAGACGTACAGATAATCTTTCGAATTTATAATAAAGTTTAGATAGAGAAATAACCTCTCTGATTGATCTCAGCAGCATTGAAGACGCGCCAATAAATCGTAGAGCGAGTTGACAGCTGATAGTCGATTTACTATTTTTAGATCTCGATCAGTAGAAAAAATGTCATTGTTGGCACTGGTTATCGATTTTGTTATTTCATAGAATAGGCACACTCCTTCAATAATTATAGGTCTTCTTCGTATCGCGTCTTTCTAGGAGGCTCTTTCCGTGCTCTTGGGCACATGTCTTCACATGTTGTCATACAACATGTGAAGACATGTGCCATGAAAATCGTTTGGTGTACGACTGGATAAGAACCCACGACCTTATGAACGGAAGCCACTACCACGAGACAACAAATGCACTCGCATTATAAGTAGGTAGGTACATACATCATGGGTATATATTTATACTAATCTAACTAATTATGCTAACTGGTTGCTATCATTTATCACTACTTATGATTATTATTATTGTTTATAGAAAGTTGTTTGTATGTGTTAATAATTTATCGTGTAAGTATATCGATTAGCATCATTACAACTATATTTTGTATTTTTATGTTTTGTATTAGTTTATTAAGTACCTTTTTGTACACCGCCGTCGTTCTGTTTTTGTTTATCCTGTCCATACAAAGGTTGCCTGGAAGAGATCGCTTTTAGCGATAAGGCCGCCCATTGTACAATTTTATTTTTATTATTTCTCCTGTGTTCTTTTTGTGTACATTAAAGTGTTAATCTATCTATCTATCTAATATTATAAATGCGAAAGTAACTCTGTCTTTCTGTTTGTTACGTTTTCACGCCTATACCGCTTAACCGATTTTGATGAATTTTGGTATAGAGATATATGGGACTTCGGAGAAGGACATAGGTTACTTTTTATGTAGGTACCACGCGTGGGAAGCTGCGGGCAGCAACTATTCTATCCTACTAATATTATAAAATGTGAATGTAAGTTTGTTTGTTACGCTTTCACGCGAAAACTACTAAACCGATCATCATGAAACTTTGTACACATGTTCTTGGAGGTATTAGAAGTAACATAGGATACTTTTTAAGAAAAAAAAAATATTTTTCCGAAAGATATTTATATGGCAAAACAACGTTTGCCGGGTCAGCTAGTTATATTATAAATTTAAATGTGTATGTTTGTTTGTTACGTTTTTGCGGCTAAACTGCTGACTGGATTTTGATGAAATTTCATATGAATTTAAACTGTATCTTGGGGAAGGCCATAAGCTACCTTTTATGTAGACGCGGGCAGCAGTTAGTATCAAATAATGTCGATGTCTACAAAAATTGTCGAAATGTCTATTAAATAGTATGGATATGGAATATGGAAATAGTGTAAGGCCATCACTGCAAATTCACCCGTGGCAAATTTTCGTGCTTTTCTGGAACATGGAAGCAGACGTAGGCACGCACTCGGAAACTCCCGCGGCGATATGCATTGGCAAAAATAAACGTGATTGACGGAAATAATCGCGGGTGCCGGAAAACAACGCTAGTGCGTGATGAATTCACCAGCTGCGATAACTTTCTCGCGAAAATATTCGTCAACCGGAATAACCCGCAGTATGTGCTAGGCCTTAGGTCAAACGCTGTTTTTAGTTCCACACAAGATTACCCTTTCACGTTGGTATTAGCATAGACCGGAAAATAAATTATCCTCCACATTCTACCGTCAAATTAATTGCTCCATAGAAATTAATTTCACTAAGTCTTGTCTTGTTTCGACACAGCTCATTTAGGACAGCTGCTTCTCTCTTATTGTAGAGATGTAAAGTGCTTACGATCAAAAGTAAGTTTTTCTTTGATAATCTTAGTTTTAGTGTGATGCAAGAACTACGTTGAAAGAAGTTAAAAATATAAATAAATACATAATAAATAATTATTGACGGACAATGCACACAACACCATTTTACCCCTTGTATTATGGTGACCAGATGGCTGATGGAATACTTATATATTTTTAAATACACACATAAGATACTTTTATAACACCCAGACACAGAACAAACATCTATGTTTTACACAAATGTGTCCTGGAAGGGAATCGAACCCTCAACCTACAGCGCAAAAGCCAGAGCAACTACCAACTGATCTAACAGCTTAGACAATCAACTAATCTAATATATACTTTTTCATTGGAAAGAAGTTCGAAGACATGTGCCAAATGCACTAAAGGAGCCCTCTTAAGCGCTCTTAATCCTTCACCTCACTGGTTCAAAATAACTAGTGACACTTAAGAAAAAGTATTAGAAAATATTATGGAATGTATCAGATGAAACATTTCTATAAGCTGCTCCCTGTGACTTATGTTAAGATGTTGCCCTCAGCAAATAAACTTTTGTATGAAAATTATTTTTTAGCGCTATCTAGTGGCTATCTGCTCGGTAATTGAAGGAATAAGATACATATTATTTTTTTAAATATATAGATTATGGTATGTATGGTAAGTATGGTATGAATTTTCAATATTGCTTAATTGTTAGTTTTATAATTGAATTATGACATAAAGACAAAAATGTTCAGTAATTATAATCCTCTCTTAAAGTAGACGTCGCGTCGTTTTACTTACAGCTTACATTAATACGCGGAAAGTAAGATAATTAAAACATTACACCGTAAACTTATTAGAATTAATTATTTGAATGTTGTTGATAAAAAATCGCGATTTGAGCGCCGCGAATACGCGTCAAGAATATTTGATCAGGGAATCGCCTTAACAGTAGATTGTAGATTAGGAAGTTGAATCGAGCGATACGCGGGTAAAGTCAGACGTTACTTTAACATTTTATAACCGATTTAAAAATAAATATATTACTTCAATAATTTACTTCGCCTACTAAAAAATGCTGAACTGAGAAGTAGCAGAAACTGGCAGAATAAACTTAATGTTATTATCTTCTTCTTCCTATAATGGCAAACTTAATGACAATTTTACGAATGTTAATTGGTTTTGTTCTGATATAATATTGTCACAAAGTAGTGATCTACCGTCATTTGTCATTATAAACGATATCACGGAATGACCGTCTAGCATTTAGGATTCCTCGTCGTACAAATCACAAAAACATTAATTTTCAAAATTAAATTGTCTTACACTTGTGCTACGAAATCACAATTTACTGATTAACAATCCGCTAAAATGACCCAATTAAATACTTAATAATACTAGAAAAACTAATAAATTTTTATGAGCTATGTGACAATCAAAAATACAAATTTTAGTTTTGCATTGTCAACTACTTAAAAATTCTAAAATGAGAAGGTATCTGGCAGAATAAACTGAGTTTTATTGTCATAAGTTCGTTAAATTTAAAAAATAAAAACAAGTGTGTTCCAGTTACGCTCCGCGTATACAACCTCATTTTAAAATAAAAGCGACATGTTCGGTCTTGGTAACTTAACCGTAAATAAACCAAGTCTTTGCCTGACTAATTGTGACGTATTTTACGATCAGTCCACGGTAAGGAATTAAAGGGGCAATTGCACTGTTTTTATCAATCGGGCATCGATTTATGACGGCTGTGACTCTTTTGAAGACCATTTAAGGTGGTTGTACGATGTTGGATCTCGAGGAAATTACCGCGAATGGGAAATTATGGCCTATAGGGAATGGGAAAAAGTGAAAATGCTGATTTTCTTGTGACTTCATCCACTTGGTAAGTGATTCTAAGTAGCTTAGAAGATAAGCATAAAAACTTAAGTATACTCAGGTACGTCAGTAATTTTATTGGTCAAGTCGAATATTGTAGCGAAATGAATACGAAATATTCCACCTATTATTTTAAATTGCCTACTGATTGCCGATCATAATACATCTCAAGATCATCAAGGCCAAGCCTCATCGTGGTCACTGACATCTCTCCTCATTAAGAAATCCAGCAGTACCTATTGGTTCACAAGCTTATGCGTACGAAAAAGCTAAATGTACATTTCAAGACCCATGTAAGCAGCCTGTATGAGGCATTAAAAGTCTAATGAAACGAGTAACAAACAAGGTTTTACGCCTTGTTTAAGCCTTGAAAAAGATAATATTCTCACAACAAACGCTCAAAGAACCTGGCTTATTTAGTTCAAATTCACATTATCGCAAAGCGAAATACCTGATTCGGAATTTATTCAGTTCGCTTAAATTGCCGGGATTATTCCGTCAGCATCCGTCATTAATTATTGATGATAAAAGGAAAGGAGTCAGCAAAACGCTAGTCGAAGCCTCACTCCAATCGACACCAATCATAATGAAGCGGTCCCAAATGCAACACACCCAAATACAGCAGCTTACGCGAAGAACACTTTTTGAAATTCAAATATCGAATTTAGATAAATTAATCCGTTTATTTTTTATTTCCGATTGTCGTTTGATTAAAGTTTATGATTGGCCAGTGTGAATTAAATTAACACAAATTGATTATCATAGAGTTGCGGGACTTTTGTAAAATAATTATAAAATTTCGTCGCAGTTTGTAAAAACAATGTTCGAATTTGAATATAATATCAGAAAATGTTATTGTGTAAAATAAGCGTGTATCTTTTCATTTGTATAACAGAAATAAAATAAAACACAAGTTAATAAAAGAACAGTCATTCATTGACATCAAAATTAATCCCAAAAGGACAAAAGGAGATCGGAAACGGACTATCGAACATATAATTAGGGTCTGTCCAAATGATACGCAATGGTCACCATTCACCGCAAAATGATAAGGTTGGCGGCCATATTGGATTGTAATTTTTTTAATTTCAGTCTGCGCATGCTCAGATTATAGTGCAAAATGACATTAGCGGCGACGGACGACAGCAATGACAGTGATTCGATTCGAATCGATGTTTGTATCGATTTCTCGGTATGTGCGGATGTGAGATGAGATTTTTCTATTTTAGAACACAAACTAAGTATGAGTAACGGAAAAAGGTACATAAAATAAATTATTTTATAGATTGGTATAGAATTGTATACTTAGTATAAACGTTTATAAACTTTTGACTGGCCTGTCAGCTTCGTTGGTAGTAGCTCTGCCTTCTGGGGTGTGGGTTGAGGGTTCGACTCCCTTCCCTTCATAACATTTGTGTGATGAACTTAGGTGTTTGTTTTGCGTCTGGGTGTTATACACCATAAGAGTATCATAAGAATGTATTAAAAAATATAATTATTCTATCAGTCACCTGGTCACCTTAATACAAGTTATGCTTTAGGGCTAGATGGTGTTGTGCGCATTGCCAACCAACATTTATTTATATTTATTTACGGAAATGTACAGAAAAATATAAAATACTTATGCAACAATTGAGCTATCTAAGGGCCGCTTCAAAACGATCTAGATAGCACAACTGATCCTGATCACTGCCAGAGGGGGGCCTTTCTAAGACACTGGCGCCATTGCCACAAATGGCAATCTTAACACGCTGGGCTAGATAGGAGCCAGCTCTTGAGTTACGCTATGTTTCTACCAGACGCCGGGAAATAATTTTGAGAACGCTATGGGCTCCCGTTCCACATGAGCCCAGGGTCTCAACTCCAAAAGGCTCAAATATGTAGGCCCTTTCTTATTTAGTTAGACATTGCCAACTACACAAAAAGTAGACTTCATTTTGTTCACGATGACATTTATAATTTTGAACATATATATTAAGTTATCAATATAGGCGAGCTGTGTTACTGAACTTGAGGAATGGGGGAATTTTGCGAAGTTTTTAGACGCAAAATAGATGTAGCGCAGTGCGCTATGGTACGTAACATTATGCGTCTGCGCAAAAACAGACGAACCCGACGGCATCCAGTCTTAATAACCAGCCTTATCCGATGCGTCCACTTTTTAAAGCGAAATACGACATGCGAAAGTCAACCTTACGACTCAACCGATGCCTATGCTGATTGGATGGTGTCATAATTGTTAATTAAGCTTTAATTAGCGTGTAGCGATGCTGTGCCGACCAATCGGTGCTCCGAAGTAATGAGATGAAATGAATGGATAAGGGGAGATAGTGGTGTTTTTTAACATCAAGGTGTTCATCGCCGGCGATGGGTTGGCAACTAGGCATAAAATTTTGAAATTCTTTATTAGTTGATTTGAATCTTTTCAACAAAAGTTGAAAAGTTTTATTTAAAAGCCGCCAGCTTCGCACGTTTGAATTATACACCTAAATCTTCCTCATTAATCACTCCGCCTATTGGTGAAAACCTTATGAAAATCCGTTCGGTAGTTTTTGAGTTATCGCGTTCAGACAAAGGACTTTGTTTTATAATCTGTACTGATTATAAATTATGTATGATCAACACACTCACCGGTAATAAGGAAAGGGCTGCGGCACATGTAGATCCATGGGCATAGACGCATGGGCGGCATGCGAATAGTCATGCTGCATCATACCATGCATGCCATGCCCCAGCATGGCAGCCCAGGGCGACGCAGTAAAGCCGCCAGGGTGCTCCATAATACCTCACTGTTCCATGTTTTTAAAAATAAATTAGAACACTCGCTGGAATCTGTCAGAGTTCCATTTTTAAAAACACTGGCTGATAATAATCATTTTTATTAATTTAATTTTATTTTTATGGACCACGATTGTGATAAGTTCCATTTTTAAATTTTTATAAGCACTGTTATATCAAATGACTGTCAAAGTCATTTGATATCCATATTTAAATCAGTTTTCTTTTAATATTTTTCACCTAATAATAACTACTAAGTTTTGTCTCTGCAAAAAAATATTTTACTTACTTTTTATCATTAGCGTTCTACAATAAATATGACGAGCATTGAATCAATCAAGGTTGATCAAATAGGTTCATTAGATGTGTTTTCTCATGTCAGTGTCATCTAAGTAAACAAGCAAATCTCTATTTAGGTACCAACTTAAATGGCTAAAACAGAATAAAATAGGATGATCGTTTGAACAGAAAACAATAGAAGCCTAACACGTAAATCCAATTAATAGTATAAAGGTAAATATTTACATAACGGGCGATTCGGACTAACGCGGTATTATTTACTGACGACATGGAGAACCTCATGTACTTATTACCTACATCAATTTTGAAGATACTTACGGCATTGTATATTTTTTTTACTAAAATCTGATAAAAAAATATATAAAACTTGTTTAATTTAATGTAAATATAAAATTGTATGTATCTCTTTGGGTGACTGATATTATAGTTTACCCCGTTTAATACATAGATAGGTAAAACATAATTGACATACCAGTTACTTAACTACTTGAGGAGAATGTAAACCAAACATTTTATTTTGCAATCGTTAATAACTTACTGGGAAATATTGAGAGGCCTAACTAAAACCACTTAAAAAATTCCGATATTGGAGACTGCGCACACAAAGAACTTGAAGTAGACTCTGCGTGTGCGCATAGCGATTGTTTTCTGTCAAATCGGCACCTATTAGTAAAACCGATACGTTATTTACTCAAACATTAAGTATTTATTGCGGTAATGTTTTGTTAACCTCAAGGGATTACAGGTTTTTATATTTGTTTAGTAATAACACGTGTATGTTGGCCGAGATGCGCAAGACTTTACCACGGCGGTTTTTGACACTGACGGCCTTTTATGGATTTGTGATGTTTGTTTTACTTGTTTCAGAAATGTGAAAAATGTATGTTGTTTTAGTTAAATGTGTGAGACTGAATGTTTGATCAGAGCAAATAAATATTATTAAAGTTAAATCCAACAACAGACTTGCCAAACGATAAAAGAAGATTAACGCCTAAGTTTACTAGAATTCGCAATGTAACTATCCATGTTAATGGTTAATAATAATATTGATTCATTTTCAATGTTTACTCGACTCAGCTCGTAAATTTCAAAACAATTTTGTAAACACAGACCATAATTGCGCGAATGTGATTCCTATTAGAATTTTAATTCAAACTCATTTCAAATCACGGACACTTCACTTAAAAGTCACTAAAAACCACTTGCTAAACATCAGGTTAAACTTTTCAGTACAAGTCACTGACACTCTAGAAAAAAAACACCGCGCGTGAAACGTCACCTGTCAAACTTCCCGCATGTCACAAAACGCACGCTATTTACATGCGTTTCGGTAGAAGGTTTATAAACACGTGTGCCAAGTCTCTCGGTCCAGCGGTCATTGAGGATGGAACTACACGGCTGGATGTGTGCGCCGAACCGGCCGGGCTGCGACAGGCATACGAAACAAGCTGCCGATGCCGGCTGGAGCTTGGCGTGGCGCGGGCGTCCTACTATGCCGGTACGTTACGTCACGCGCTGTCTACGTCACTTGAAGCCTTTGCAAAATATACTTCGGCTGGTGTTTGTAAGCGGAAAAAATAGCAGAACATTGTGTATTGCACTGTTAATTTCTTTTACGTTGTTATTTGCAAGCTTTGTATGCGATGTATGCATGTATTTGATACTGTCTGTACTTTTGGTGGGAAAATTTCTTCACCGTACTTCCATTTTTTTTAAAAGATTTAAAAATGGAAATACAGTGACTTGTGTTTATTTTCACACTCTACTTTTATTTCAAATTTGATTTTAGAATGCCTGCCAGTTTTCTGTAGAATAGTCTCGTTAACCGGATCAAAGCTTTGCGTTCTTGTTTTAAGTCTCAAAATTGATTGCTTAAGCGATGTTGGGAGTGAAGTTTATACTGATGAATACTACGAGTGGTTCTATGAGGCGACGTGTAATTTGGTTTAGGGTACGTGACGCGGAGACACGTCACGTCGGCGGGCGTGTGCCCTAATTACGATTAAATCTTTTTTTTGGCGAATTTGTAGGTCGCCGTGCTAATGGAAAATAGAGTGGCTGTTTTTGGCTGAAAAATATTTCAAAAGCTAGGTAATTCTGTTATGAATTGTGAAAAATAAGTTTACTTGCCTATTTATTTTTTATTTATAAATTTTATCTATTTTTGTTTTGGTTAGGATAACGTTTTCATACTAATTTATTATAAATTGAAAAGTGTTACTTTCTATTTGTTTGTTTATTACCGTGTCCCAGCTGAATGGTTATTAATGAAATTTGGTACGGAGATAGATGCAGCTAATTATTCTATAAAATACGAATATATATAAATAAATCTATACAAACTTTTACATACATAAACAAAAATGGTATACCATTGATATACATTACCACCAAATCGAACTTACATTAAAATACTTAAAATTAATTATATTCGCTAATTTCTCATACAAAAGACTTCAACGAAAGATCAATATTTTCATAAAACATATAATACTGTGAACATAAAATATTGTGAACATAAAATATTGTTCACTCGTTGAAATCTTTCACTTTGACAACTTAAGCTTTCTTCTTTGCTTCCTATAATGGCTTCTATCTTGATGGCTATTAAGCCAATGTCAAGTGATGTTTTGAACACAAAAAAAACCGAACTTATTTATTACTCAAAAAAATGACAAACAATAATTATTTAAAACCTTTTTAATATGTCTTACAATAGAAACTAAACCGACATCAATTATATCACTTTCAAAATAGGCTAATGTCAGTCAAAGCATTCTACCGCGCACAAAAATATACAGTAAAAGTACAATTAGGTATCCAAGTTACATAGCTCGTTAAGTAAGATGAAATCACCAAAAAACCGTAATATAATCAGTGTACAAATATTCTCACGACGGAATTGCAACCTGTGACCTGTCACCAACCTTTTGACGTTTCTAACTGTCAAACTCATAAGGCTTTATGCCCAGTCTACCTTGACCGCCCTCCCCTCGCTAGTTTGATCCAACTAATGAACGCTTCGGGGATTTGGATGTATGGACGCGGGTCAGGTTATACTGGTTATTATTATAATTGTAGAGGAACCCGTGTGACTAATGTTTAACAGTGTTATATATAAATTGGAGCGTTTGGATTGCTTACTTTCACGCGCATGGGGGGGGAGATTGAAGTTTTAAGACCGTTCGTCGTGACATTTTTTGAGGGAAGTGTTTTTAGGCTTATTTATGATACCTATGTTGTGATTTAGGCTTTATGAAAGCAAAAATTACCTAAATTTATTTTATCATCATCATCGACCTGCTACTAGGTGGGTAAATAGGTACTTGACGATCGTGATAGTAATATTTTATTTTTATTATACCTAGATACATTAAAAAACATTACAAATACAAGTTCACACTGAAAGATGATTTATATGAAGAAAAATATCTTGAGGAATCCGACATTTAGTAAAATCTAAAAAGTTCAAAAACATGTGACAAGGGCACGAAAAGAGACTCTGAGGCGCACCTCAATCCATTCACCACACTGGTTCGAAATAAGATAAGATAAGATATTTATTGATTTCAAAATATTAGGTTTACAATAATAAAAACACTGTCATTTAAACTAGGAAATCCTGTGCTATAAATGACAGCTTCGACTCGCAGTTTAACTAGTGACACTATTAGGAGTATCGAGAATTGGGAGTGTCCCCAAATAGAAATAGAAAAATAAAACTTACGTGCTTACGTGCTGTACCTATGCAAAAAAAAAGATTATCGTGTCTAATACTTTTACAAAATAATCCCGAAAAAAAACAAAAAAAACGATATTCATAAAACTTCCTGACGCTGCATACAACTAGCGTCTTAACAAAACCCGGTGCCGAGTGTAGGGTTAACAACCAAACTAACCAGAGCTCCGAACGTGAACCACTTTTCTTATTGAAGGGGTCTTAGTAATTTGGGTGTTTTAGTATAATGGCTATCTTAAAATTCTGTAAGTATGATTTAGTGCGATAGTATTTCCCCTTTTGTAGTAAAAGCATATTGCATGCAAATATTGATGTCGTTTTAAGCTGAATTTACGTCATGTTTTGGTTTTATTACCTTTTAGTATAAAAGTATCTACTAAAAGTAATCTACTAATAGTAATCTACTAAAAGTTTTCGTCAAACTTTATCTAACTACCTACATATTTGTTTACTATCCTGTAAAGGTTGCCTAGAAGAGATCGCTTTCAGCGATAAGGCCGTCGATCGTGGAACTTCATGGGTGTTCGTTGTTTTGTGTTCTTTCTGTATACCTACAATAAATCGTTCATCTATCTACCAAAGTATTAAAAGTTTTATACTAAAATTAATACTAGGTATCATTTTAATCCATTAATTTATATATATATATATATATATACCTATCTTATTGTTTTACTAACACAAAAAATACACGTAAAAGTATCTACTTTTTATTAAAACAGTGTGGTGAGCGGATTAAAATGCGCTTTAGAAATTCCTTATCTGCCTAATTAGTTATATTTTACTATGTCCGTAGATAAGATACAATCTACTTCGTTACCAAATTGCATCAAAATCTGTTCAGCCGTGAAAAGGCGACATACAGACATATAAACAGACAAAGACACTTATAATATTTGTATACCTATATTGAAGTAGGTAGGTAGTTACAATGGGCGGTCTTATTGCTCAGAAATAAATATTCGCAATCCAGACAACCTTTATATGGTGTAGGGTATAAGGCAGAGGTAGGCATTTACTTAAAATGTTACCCTATTTTTGGCTTTAGCTGAACGGATAAAATATAAAAGCTCTTTTTAAGCTCATAGCATTATGTTAGGTTGGTGGATATTTTTAATAATTTGGATAAAAAATATTTGCTAACAAAACACAGCCCTAATAAAATTAACCCCTGAAAAAAACCTTGAATCTGAAACAACAAACAAAATAATGCCGTTAATCCCGTAACACCCTCTCACTTATTATTCATAGGTGTGACAGAAACAGCTATAATTCTACGGCGACGATTTAAATTCGAATGGCGCGCTCTGATTGGTCGGGGATCGTCGGAAGGCGTTTTGCATCGCTGGGTAGGCGTGGTGATATCTGGGTCACGTGAAATTAGTTTATGATGGAATTGTCTAGTTTATGATGGTACGGTGCTACGCCGTAGCGGCAACGCTACGCTGTAGAGGCCACGCTACGGTAATTAATTGTAACAATACAGTTAGCAAAAAAAATTGGGATTTTTTATTTCTTGTCTACAATGTTTCCATGTTTTTTTAATTACAGAAATAATAAATACTAAATGAAAAATATATTAATAGAATACGTTCTGGTAGTTAAAAAAACCCATCCCAACTTTACACGTAGGGAAATATTGAAACCCAAAAAATATTTTTATTGATCTATATTATTATATAAATTCATAGATTTAAAAATGATTAGAACTCGCTATTAGGGTAAATCTTTATGTATAATAATAAATCTTCTGTGCGTGTGTTTGTTATTAAATTCCTCCTAAACGGCTGGACCGATTTTGATGAAATTTTTTGTGTGTTCAGTATATTCGAGATTTACAATTAGATATTTTTACTTTATAAAACGCGCGTAAGAATTCGCGAACGGGACAGCTAGTTAATTATAAAAAACTCAACTACACTTTATTTGAAACAAATTTTTTTTTTACAATATTTTTATTTTCTAACTTTGTTCGGTTCACATATACGTTTTATATGTATATGTAAATAATACGTATAGTATATTTAATTTAATCTTATAGCTACTAAAATCCGTCTATCTCATAATAACACATTACCTAATGTGCCGTTAAAGTATGGTCTGTCTTTGCCATTCTTATGTCATTCATTCTTATTATAATGATTCGTCTCTCCTGCGGGTCTTGTCGGCAAGGTCGAGAGCTTACATTAATGCTTACTTAAGTGCACGAAAGGAGCCTCTGAGGCGCACTTTAACCCTTTCACCACACTGGTTAGAAATAACTAGTGACACGATAAGAAGAAGAAGAAGATGTCAAAAAATATGGCGGTATATCCATAGTTCACAACATGTAATAAAACTCAAAAATGGTTCGTCCATTCCACCATATTTCAAAAGTTGTCCTTGCCTCGCTTTCAGATTACATAAACATTCTTAAGTCCTGAGCAGTAGAGTTCAGAATAATGCCAGTGTAGAAACACATTAGGTATTCAGAGCATGTTCAAGAATCGATGAAACAGCAGGCGACGTCGGTTTAAGGTTCCTTAGGGATTGTCTGGAGCACGGGATAAGTGGGTAAAAATAGATGGAAATTACATCAAAATACTTGACAAAACCTGTAACAGGAAATGCAGGAAATAAATCAATATTGGTGGATAAGACACACAACACCATCTAGCTCCAAACGAAGCATAGCTTGTATTATGGTGACCAGATGACTGCTAGAATACTTATATATTTTGAAATACATACTTACGATACTTTACCACGCTGACCACAAACTACAATCTGGGTCTCTTCAAGTCAAGAATGTCTTCTAGACCTGCGTGCCCCTTCGACGGCCGCATCGTCGCTTACCATCAGGCAAGATCGTGGTCAAACTATACCTATAAGAGAGCTTAACCTGACTGACTGATACATCATCGATGAGCCTAAACCTCTGAAGCTAGAAAGCTGACATTTTGAAGGTTCCTTTTACAGCAAAATCACCCACTAAGGCGGATTTTTTTTTTTAATTCGGCTTAATTTCAAAAAATCCCTAAGGGGATGAAAAATGGTGAAAACAAATGTATAAAACTTTTAATTGCGTGGTGCGATTTGCTTGAAACTTGATATGAATAAATAAAATGCAAAATAAATGGACACGTGTTTCAAGATTTTTCAAAATAACTTTCATAAAGGAGTAAAATGAGGTGTGAATGTTTGTATGGAAACTTTTTAATGGGTGGGTGACCCATTAAAAAGTTTCCATACAAACATTCACACCTCATTTTACTCCTTTATGGGTGGGTGACCCATTAAAAATTTTCCATACAAACATTCACACCTCATTTTACTCCTTTATGAGAGTTATTTGTTATAGGTGTGATTGGTTTGAAACTTATCAATAAAATTTGGCAAGGAGATTCATTTCGTTTTCATTTCAATTTGGCATTAAGAGCATTTTGGCATAAGAGCAAGATGGATCATGCAAAAAGGACCAGGACGAGTTTCTTGCCAGATCTTCTCGGGCTTTGAGGAATTGACACCTGAATTCACCTGGTATGCAAGACGTTTCAAAGTGATCCTTGTGATATGATACAAATTTATTTACAGAAATGTACAGAATAATATAAAATACACGTGAAACAGTTGAGCTATCTAAGGACCATTTAAAACGATCTATAGATAGCTCAACTGATCTAGATCACTGCCAGAGGGCAGCGTTCCCAAGATACTGGCGGCATTACCACGTTGAATGGCAATGCTAATACGCTGGGCCAGATAGGAGACAGCTCTTGGGTCACGCAATGTATCAATGTATCCAATATCCTTGTGATTGTATTGAATATAATTACGTTCTAAAAACTAAAAAGAAACCGACTTCATTGAATGAAATTTGAGCCTATAATACATTTTTAGTGGAAAGTAGATGTATTTTGTATATATATAATAAGGGTAGGCCAAATAAACGCAACGCTCCAATGAGACAGCGAGGTATGAAAATACATGAAAACATCATCGATGCATACAATTTTTATATTTTCGTTTATTTTTCAGCTCGACCGATTTTGATAAAATGTATATGGGACCACCTGTGAAGTACCCTTTCAAATAAAAAAATATTCTGACGAATTGAGAACCTCCTCCTTTTTGATAAAGTCGGTTAAAAATACATTTTGACTTTGACTTGACTTAAAGAGATCATAAACAAAAATCCTTCGGAGAAGGCAGAGCAGAGTCAATAGTTGGCGACCTTACGGCTTAGTACCTAGTCTGTCAGCTCAGTTGGTAGTAGCTCTGCCTTCTGCGCTGTAGGTTGAGGGTTCGATTCACATCCAGGACAAACATTTATGTGACATAGGTGTTTGTTCTGTGTCTGGGTGTTATTTATTAGCATGTATTAAATATATCAGTACTAACTGCTGCCCGCGGCTTCGCACTCACGGTACCTACATAAAAAGTAGCCTTTGTCCTTCTCCAAGCTCCCATCTATCTTTATACCAAAATTCACCAAAATCGGTTTAACGGCTTAGGCGTGAAAACGTAACAAACAGACAGACAGACAGACAGACAGAGGATTTATTATATAGTAAGATTCTATCAGTCATATGAACACCATTACAAGCTATGCTTAGTTGGGGCTAGATGGTGCTGTGTGCATTGTCCATTAATTGAACAGCCGGAACAGCCCAGTATCGAATACCTCAGTCGGTCACGTACTAGTATTGATCGCACGAAGCTACCGCGCAGTAAATAAGCTTCACATATTAACTGCTGCCCCCTGCTTCGCATGCGTTTTTCCTACAAAAATACCTATTTACTTCCCCAAAATAGAACCTATCTTCGTACAAAATTTCATCAAAATCCGTTCAGCCGTTTAACAGTAATAAGGTTATATACAGATACAGACAAACGGGCAGAGACATTATCGAATCTAGTTGCTGCCCGCGACTTCGCACGCGTGGTACCTACATAAAAATTTGCCTTTAAGATACAATCTATGGCTTTGGCAAATTTCATCAAGATCCGTTTAGCTGACAGACAGACAGACACTTTCGAATGTATTTACAAATTTATATATTTATAAGTAGATGCTATATCAGTCATGTGGTTCCCATAACACAAGCTCTGCTTACTTTGGGGCTAGATGATGCTGTGTTTATTATGACGACCTCTGTGGCGCAGTGGGCCAAGAGCTGGCTGATCCGCAGAAGGTTGCAGGTTCGATTCCCGCCGCGGGACAAATGTTTGTATGATCTGCAAATATTTGTCTCGGGTAAGTATGTATTTACAAAAAAAAGAATATAAGTAGTATATCAGTCATGTGGTCCCCTTAACACAAGCTCAGCTTACTTTGGGTCAGATGATGCTGTGTGAAATGCCCCTTTATTTATAAATTTTCTTAGTCTGAGACCATTTTCTGACTTTCCGATGGAGTTCTCCCTATGGATGTGTTGACTCCATAAAGAACTGCCTATACCCATAACACGAGCTATGGATAGATATATGTTCGGATTTACACAGAACACAGCAGTTATGCATTTTTGTCTTATAAGCAAATATGCACAATTGTCTGAGAAAACGAATGCGCTGCCATCTGCCGGCCGGCACCGCGTTACTCATAACCATTTCACCATTAAATTTATGACCATTTAATACCAATAAGTATTTTATACTAGTTAAATATAATTTTCATACCATTTCGTGTACCAGTGTGAAGTCCGATAAATAACACTATCTATAGTGAACTCTGGACTTCTCATTTTGTCTCCACACCAGATACAAACAACCAATATTTAAGATGCCTAGGATTCCCACCATAAAGAGTCCTAGTCTGTTACAATATAGGACATTGTATATTGGATAGAATTGGTCAATGATGAGGGGAATAGCCTGAATGCTCAGCATCTTACAGCAAAGACTAAACATCCTCAACAGAGATTAGCAATACGGCGGCGCGGCGCGATCAATACTTACGTGACCGGGGTGCCAACACCATGGGCGCTGGCTTCGGCACGCGTTTCACACTGGCCCTTTCTTGGTATACCTGGAGGCGAATTACAGTTCATACTGTTTAAGTTGACGTCGTTTTAATTTGCAGTTTACTTATAGACGGAAATTAAGCTAATTAAAACATTAGAATAGAATAGAAAATACTTTATTGCACACCACAAATACATTGGACTGTTATAAGAAACAATGTTTAGCTACACGGTAGTATAATGGGCGGTCTTATCACTAGATAGCGATCTCTGCCAGACAACCTTGGGATGGATAGAAATCAATATAGCTGAATATAGGGTGATGATAATAATATGAGTGATTTAAAATAAAATAATATATACAGGATAGCAAAAAGTTAAATACATCAATTCTTATTATTACAAAAATAAATAAATAATAAATTAAATACCATATAATAAACTAAATAAATAAATATACCCAAATAACGTAAAGAAACATGATAGAAGCTAACAACTATTTAGCAATGTCCAGATAAAGATATGGACTTTGATTTTAAAAATATAGATATAGATTATAAATAGATTTAGATGAGCAAATAGATACAGGTAAGGAACATAACCCGTTGAACTTTTTACAGAATTCCTTATTTGAATATTTTTGATAAAACAATCGCGATCGCGAGGTGTCAACCTTTGATCAGGGAGTCGCCTTAAGATGTGTCTCCTGTCGTAGCATATCAACGAAGTCAAGTAATATTTTGCGAGGTCAGTTAGTCTGTATCCAAATAATAGGGTTGGTGTTTTCATGAGCGCTTATGTGCTTTGCGTGCTTTGGAGAGCAAGATAAGCCACCCAAGATATCCGCCATGGCATAGCGCCATGGCGGATATCTTGGGTGGCTTATTCAACTCACCAGAGTAAGTAAGCTATTTATAATTAGTCATAGTAATTTTAACAATCATTTAAAAAAAACAGATTCTATTATTTCGCTGGACTGACTAAAATTTCATAATAATTGATTTTATTTTGTTTGCACCAAACTCTGAAATTAAATAACAAGTTTACGTTGAGTATAAAATATAAGTTATATATATATTTTTTTTAGTTCGTAAAATAAACGTGCACAATATATTAAAAAATATTGGAGATGCCGGGGATCGAACCCGGGGCCTTTCACATGCAAAGCGAACGCTCTACCACTGAGCTACATCCCCTGTGTAGCCAACGACAAAAATATGCAGAACTATAAATTAAGTCCATAAAAACGATTTATTTATGCAGTTGTACAAATAAATACATAAAAACCAAGTAAATTGATTCGACAAGGTCACTATTCGTAAAAGTCAATATAACTCGACGCGCTTTGATATTTTTAATGTATTTAAACAAGCAATTCTTGTATATGGGTGAAATGCAAAATAGATGTAGATACCGTAACGAAATCATAACTAATCTGAGAATGTAACCAAACTGATAGATTGTTACGAAACTTATAATGATAGGGTGAGATTACACAAACAAAGAAATAAATAAAATATTTTTAGAAAAATCAACATTATTAGGTATTTAATAAGAAAAATTAACATTATTGTTGTTGGAGTTTTATAATTATTTCTACCTTAAATATACCAGATCTTCATCGTGGTATAGAACATATTCTTCAGGTTTTTCCGATATTTGTAGTAATTGGACAAGTTTTACAACTGAATTTTCTGGAACTGTGTCTTTATCCTCTCGGAGCAGTTTACGAAATTTGAGATTATTCATTGAAGATATATATATATCTGAATCTCGGAAACGGCTCAAACGATTTTCATGAAATTTAGTATGCGGGGGGTTTCGGGGGCGATAAATCGATCTAGCTAGGTTTCATTTTTAGAAAACGTCTCTTTATCCGTGTTTTATATCCAGGTACTATTATTTATATTCTCTAGGAATATTAAAGATAAGCCTCTCAACTACCTTAACACTGCTTAAGATTCGCCCTCTCACTATTTGTCATCTTACAAAAAGGGATGGCATTATTTGAAACAGTTATTAATTTTGACTGAAGTTGAGCAACGTTTTTAAGCAGAGGATTTTTTTTTGCTTAGGTATTTAAAGATTATACATGATGACGACGACCTCTGTGACGCAGTGGGCCTAGGCTCGGCTGACACGCAAAAGGTTGCGGGTTCGACTCCCGCCACGGGACAAATGTTTGTATGATCTGCAAGTATTTGTCTTGGGTCTGGGTGTTTCTATGTATAATATGCATGTTTTTACAAAAATTAGGTTTTAAAAACTAAAAAGAAACCGACTTCATTGAATGAAATTTGAGCCTATAATACATTTTTAATGGAAAGTAGATGTATTTTGTATATATATATAATATGGGTAGGCCAGATAAACGCACCGCTCCAATGAGACAACGAGGTATGAAAAGTACATGAAAACATCATCGATGTATACAATTTTTAGATTTTCGTTGATTTTTCAGCTCGACCGATTTTGATAAAATTTATATGGGACCACCTGTGAAGACCCTTTCAAACAAAAAAAGAATTTTCTAAATCGGTTTAGCCGTTTTTGAGTAATCGGTGAACATAAATAAAAAAAAATTAAAAAACCGACGAATTGAGAACCTCCTCCTTTTTGATAAAGTTGGTTAAAAAAAGTATATAAGTAGTATATCTGTCATGTGGTACACCCATAACACAAGCTCTGCTTACTTTGGGGCCAGATGATGCTGTGTGAAATGTCCGGGATGTCCGGTGATCCTACTCGGTGGAAGAGCTCTTCAGCTCCGTATCGGTACCAGCACAGTGCCAGATATTCTGGCTCCAAGCAGTAGTGTGCAAGCATTATTGTTTTTACGTTCGAAGGGCACTGGATTGGGCTGGGCAATGTCACTTGGCATTACTGGGCGAATAGACAAAATAACTTATGTCTAGGGCCGGTAACGTGCGTGTGATACCTCCTGGTAATGCAAGCATATGTTACGGGGTATAGGTTCCACTTACCATCAGGTGGGCCGTATGCTTGTAAAATAAACCTCTCTGGTGACTTAAATAACCTGAATTTAAAAATATTTACAGTCTTAAATCCAAATATTACTATGTTAATGGAGAGCATTGGTAGTCGAGTGGTAGTGGCCCCTTTCGATCCTAAGGTCGTGGATAGTCCGGACGTGCACTTATGGATTTTTCTGTTCGAAAGATGTATGTGCTCTATACCAGTACTCTCAAACGGTGATGAAAAACATCATGAGGAAATCGTCATGTCAGCAACCTGAAAAGTTCTAAGACATGTGCCAAGTGCACGAAAGGAGCCTCTGAGGAGCACTTTAATCCTTTCACCACACTGGTTCTAGACAAATATTGACACAATAAGAAGAAGATTAAGTTAAACATTATATATTAAGAATGTAGAGTTAAATGTCCATAGTTTGTTTGTTACTAAGACTTATGCCGGGTATATTCAACAACCATACGCTAGCGCGATAACTCATCAATTATTGACATGATAACGTCTTATAAATCGAAGAACGCCGGCTGCACGCACGAAAAAATGTCACGTTCCGCCTGAGCCGAGCGTGCAAGCGAGAGCGCGGAACAAGCGATAGAGAGGCACGATCGGCTTATGACGTTATCACGTAGAATTATCGTCCGTAAACCGACTTTACAGACAACCATTTTTGTTATGAGAAAGGAAACGGTCCGTTTTGATTTTCGTTGAAAAATCAACCTACAATAAATGAATTTATGTAATACAAATCGGACCTAGTAATAGACACTTTGTAACAATGAATAGATTTCGATGCAATTTCGTAGATAAATAGACTAATAAGTAGGTGGAAATCTTCTTCTTAAGGTGCCACTAATTCTTTCAAAACAATGCGTTGTTGTTCATTTATTTATTTATGAATGTTTAAAATAGATATAACTTTACAGCTTACACTAATGCGTTATATCTAGGACGGATACTTAATATAATATAAAATAGAGTAACGAGAAACTTAAACAAAAGAAACGAAATCACAATACTTAACAATTACTTACATAAAAAAAACATAACAATTTGTAATTTAACATCCTTACTTACCTACCCTACATTACAAAGCGAGCAAAACTGCAGACGAGCGCCACTAATCTTTTAATTCACAAACCGAAGATAAATCTCAGGCTTGCGTCGCGTAAAATCAAAATGCACAATAAAAAGGAATATGAAGCGAGTGCGCCCGCGCCGGACAGACGGACGGACGGTCGGACGCAAGAAATCATTACTGCGACGGAATCCATACAAATAATTGGCCCGTAAACATGTCAGGGCGGCGTCTCTGCCATGTATATTACGGTAGGGCTGTCGCTCGGTGACGGTTACTATATTATCACAAAAAAAATTGCCTCAACTTTATTGACTAAGTTTAAAATTTAAAAAAATAATACTTGTGGGAAATTCACACAACACCATCTAGCCCCAAAAACTAAGCACAGCTTGTATTATGGTGACCAGATGACTTATGATACTTTAAAACTCCCAGACACAGAACAAACACCTATGCTCATTACACAAATGTTTATCCTGGGGGAATTGAACCCTTAACCTACAGCGTGCAACTGAGCTGGCAGGCCAGTCAAATAATGCCGTACATTTCATTTTACACAGCGTCATTTGGCCCCATAGTTAGCAAAGCTTGTGTTACTAACTTGGGTGCAAAATGTGGCAAAATATAATGATTTACCGTACCACTGACTAGTTACATCCTCAAAATATGTAAATATCTAGAAGGTGAAGTATGAGATGTATACAAAGCCACAAATACTCTGAAGATTTAAGTAAAACAACTTTTTTTTTATAATCTATAAACTAAAAAATGTTATATATGGTTAAAAGCTTGAAATTTTAAATTTCTTGTTTTACTGTTAAAATATTTTTTTCAATTTTAAAGAGGTGGTTAAAATAAATGATAAATGATTGCAATGATCTACAGATAGATGCATGTTAGGCACTTCTTCTGATACCAACTACTTTGATACCAACAGTGACACCGTTGGTATCAGGGTAGTATCAGGTGTATCAGAGTATCAAGAAACTAGTTTAAAAATAATTGAAGTGATCGAGTTCAAGGTACTTCAAATACAAGGATAAGGACAACGAATTTGAAATCAATTTCAAAGTTGTAGAAGTAAAGATTTATAAAATTGTCTACTGTAAATATTTTTTGTGTTTTTGAATAAAAAATAACTCAAACATATGAATAAACATTGTTGTTCCTCTGGGAGTATATTAATCTATTTGACTAGTGTTGTAACTAAATTAAAAGTAAAATAATACTAAGTTAACATTAGGTACTACGTGCAAAAACTAAGACTACGATAATATTACAAAGAAGTGCAGTGTGGGGAGAATGCATACTAGGGACTTTAGAGGGGCGTGAGTGAGTAGAGTGTCAAAGTAACAACACAAAAAAATATTTTAATATATTTTTTTATATTGCATTTTTTGTTGTTTATATTTTTAAGGATTTCGCTACATCACCGTTGTTGAGACCGAAAATAGAAAGTTGGGCTTTTAATATCTAGTGTTTAGACGCGCACTAAAAATAAGATTTTGGATTGATTGAAATGAATGATAAATGAATGAACGGTATTTCACTACTTATTTATTATTGAGCTAGGTGCCAGCCCTACCGCGAGCCTGCCGAATCCGTCAATGTCGTATCAATAGTTGCGGACGACGCGGTTTTTTCGCCGCGGGCCGCGAGATGGCGTCGCCGCTATTGTGCACCCACCCGGACTCACTTGTCATCTTACTTTATGTAGATTTTATTGTATTATTTATTTTTATTGAGGCATCTTTCTTAGTATTATAAAACACTGACAGTTTTGAATATTTAAACAGGTTCTTGTTTAAGAACCCGTTTAAATTTTAGATAGATCAAGAAAGATCAGTAGGGCGGTTATGGAATTCTTGATACAATCAATGTCTATCTGTTACGATTAGCAATCGGCATCAATGTCTATCAATTTCGATTAGCAATAGGCATTATTTCAATCAATCATATACGATGTATTTAAATGCTTAGTACGCTAAACACGGCTCCTACCACAATCGTACTTTGTAAATACTTGTCGAGTTATAGTTTGACACCAACTTCACATTGTAACTAGCGATAGAAGCCGATAGAAATCGCAGCGATCCGTAATACCAATTCATCAATAGTAACTGAAAGCTATTAGTATCAATGTTTTGATAGTATCAAAGTTCTATAATCGCCCCACTGGTATCGTAGGCTCTACATGTGGTGCAAATTGAAAACTGCGCTGTGTAGGTAGGTATACCTATCTACTAACTACCTATTAACAGCAGATGCTGAATTTCCACCCATTGACCTTAGTAAGCCTAGTGTTTTAAGAAACTTAAAATATTTACCAATTTTGTACCTATCTACTAAGGCAATTAACGATTTTTTATTTTTGAAGTGATAACTTCTTATGGGAGGGTAAACCGCTTCGTTGCGTAACGCGTTACGGCGTCAGTCTGTCTAGCTTCCCTTTCTCTCACGCATACGGCAGTGGTAGGCGGTTCTTCCTCTCTCACTTACGGCGGTTCTCTGGGTTAGCCCAGAGCTCTAGCTAGATTAGTTTAAGTTATCACTTCTGTCGGGCGACCCGAGACGCACATGTTTTTTTTATTTTACATAAGTACCTGGTTCAAAGGCTGAGAGCCTGGTGGTCTATCAGTGGTCTAACCATTCTGTAGTATAATTAGTACCAGCATTGCACCCGTGCGAAGCCGGGGCGGGTCGCTAGTATACATATAAATTAGACAACATTACCATAGAAAGGTAGAAATACTCGTATATATAATACATTCAATATATATTATATTTAGGTATATATTGGCCGTGGCGGTTCCGGCATAGAATAGGACCGCTCCATCTCCTCCCGTGGATGTCGTAAAAGGCGACTAAGGGAACACACACCGGGGGATTGAGCAGCAGCACCCCCCAGTACTTAACACAAAATCTGCGGTCACCAACCCGCCTGCCAAGCGTGGTGACTATGGCAAGACCCCCAAAAATGATAGACACAACCTGAAAATCAATTGGGGAGGCCTATGTTTAGCAGTGAAATTCTAAGGGCTGATATTATGATGTATATATATATATGATATGATATGATATGATAGATGATTTTTATTATTATTTATAAAAACATATATTTTTTTTTATTGGTAGATGATATGTATATACGAGTATATTGAAACGTTACACTTAAAATATGACGTTTCCGTTACATTTCTCATATAATTTAATTTATAATTATGGAATAAAGTTTTAAACATTTACTAACTAATGAACGCCTATCAACTTGAACACTCTAAACATTGTTTAAGATTCGCCCTGTCTCTATTTGTCACTATCTTTCAAAAAGGGATGGCACTATTTTAAACTATTTGACTTATTAACTTTTGACAGAAGTTTAGAGACGCTTATGCGGTCGATAATTTGGTCTCCATTTACGTATGTTTAATAAGATTAGACTCGTTAATCATTTCATTATGTATCTTATATCATTGATATAAATGTCACCTCAGCACTCTTATCAGATTACATAATTTAATTTCGTTTAAAGGTGCAACATTCGTCAGCTGTATCTAACCAATACTAGGTACCTATTACTATACCTATTGGTGACCTCTGTGGCGCAGTGGGCCAAGGCCCGGCTGATAAGCAGAAGGCTGCGTGTTTGATTTCCGCCGCGAGACAAATGTTTTTATAATCTGCTAGTCTGGATGTTTATTATAACATGTAGATATGTATTTACAAAAAAATATGTAAGTAGTATATGGTAAATAAGTAAGTAGTATAATGTAAGTAGTATGGTACCTAGAACATAAGCATTGCTTACTTTGAGTTTGAGGTTCTAGCCTCAAAGTTGATGTTGTGTGAAATGTCCCGGCATTATTTATATATTACTTACACTTCAAATATTTTAAAAGATGTCTTATAAGGGTAGTTAGAGGCACATCCAAACATCTTGATCCGGCACATACCCCCATTTTGCTCAGTCGAAAATATTACCTTAATTAAGATATATACAAAAAAAATACAAAATGTTTTATTTCTGTAACTTAAGTAACATGGTTTATCAGTATTGGATACCTCCTTTTAAGTATAAAATACCTGTATTATGAGAATATCGCTCTTCTTAATTGTGATATGATAATTCTAATATGTTAAACAAATTAAGATTGTTTATATTTTACGAAATCTTAGTCGAAACAACAGCCTAAAGGCCATTATAATTTAATACTAGTAATTTATAACCCTTACGTGACAGGTTCTGAGCCCATCGCCACGTATAAAAATACTAATCAGGGATACAATAACTTCTTCGGATATTTAGGCATTAAATTAAAGGCAAAAACTCGTCAGGACGCAGCTAAAATCCATGCTCTTTCACCTAGCATTGTGTAGGAAAAAGTAATCCCAGTGATGATCCGTATGATTAGATTAGACAGAAATTGTTACAGAAATGTATATAAAATACATCCATATAAAATACATGTGAACCAGTTGAGCTATCTAAGGACCGTTTAAACAATCTATCAGATAAGGGCAGCGTTCCCAAGACACTGGCAGCATTGCCACGTTGAATGTCAATGCTAATACGCTGAGCCAGATAGGAGCCAGCTTGGGTCACGCAATGTATCTACCAAACGCCGTGAAATAAAATAAAAAAGGTTAGATTAATTTAACCTATTTTATTTTATTTTGAAACGACCGCGTTAAAATCATGAACAGACTTTTAGTTCAAGGGTTCTCATGAAAAACTACTGAATATATATATTCAAAATAAGATTATTTAATTTTTCGAATAAATAAACTATACTTGTATTGGAATCATTTTAGAGTCTGCGTACTCCGTATATTATTTATTTACGCCCAAAGTTGCACTAAGATCAGTGTTGTAATACGTTTCATCATAATGAGTTGACTATCACATCTCACCATGTTTACCTTCTTATTGAATAATTCTAACTCATATTTTTTGCGATTCAAAGAAAAGAATGTAAAAAATAAAGAAAGAAGTTTAGTTTAGACGAGTTTATTTGCAACACTAAGAACCGAGTAACACACTGACATATTAAAAACAAGGAATACATATAAAATAAAAGCAGCTTTAAAGAAACAATATTACCAAAAAAGTTATATGTCTCTCAATCTATGGGATGACGTCACAAAATGGTGTCCGACTCAGCATGATGTTGCGTTCAGTAGTGCTACTGAATATAACGCTGATCTTCCGCGAAAACCAAGTGCGTACTGCTTTGAACAAATTCAAGCATACAATTATGACAAGACAAATTGATATCTCTCTTAGTTTTGGTTGTTCAACTACAGACAGTGGTGTGGCCAATTTATGGAAAGATAATTGGCTATTTTACTCTTAAATATCGAAATATCTAGATATAAAACTACCCTCTGCATCATCTATCCTTCACCGCGGTCCTTCAAGTTAATTGGTCATCAATAAAGCGTATCTGATGTCGAATCGCCAGTTAGTTACATTAATTACGTTATTTATAATTAGTTGCTGTAATTATTTGTAATTACAGCAGACAATGTCGCCCTCTGTCGGAATGAAGGGTTAACTACCGATGCATCGATCGGGTGTTTAAAGTTTTTTGATGTCGGCGACGAAACTTGCTGAATGTAAGCATTTACTTTGTTCTTCGCCTTAAAAACCGATATAAAGAAGGAAAGAACATAGACAATGAAAAAAATATTACTTTTGTTTTGCGTTTTTTTGAGTTTTGATTTTGTATGAGTCTTATAAAGATTGAAATAACTACTACAAATTTCGACGTAGTTTATAAACCGGCGAACAACCAATGACCTACTCATATTAACTACGTTTTAAAAATTAAAAAGAAATCCGACTTCATTAAATTAAATTTGAGCCCATAAAAATGCAAACGAACTGAGAACCTGCTAGTTTTTTTGGGTTCAAAAAGTTTTTATTCTACCAGTTTTAGTACCTTATCCGAACCGATTTTGATGACATTTCTATGGGACCAATCGGGAGGTATTCCTTTCACATGAAAAAATATGCTTCAAATTGTTCATAAATGAGAGTTATGAGGTAACAAACACAAAAAAAATACAACCGATTTGAAAACCTCCTTTTGAAGTGAAAACTTCTTTAGCATCGTTGATTTGAAAATCGATGAAACGAAAAAGCGACAGTAAAAAGAGACAGACACATTAATTCATAAGATTTAACGTGGGAGAAAATGAGATAGGAAGCATTATACGTGTTTATTATTACGTGTTTGTGCGCTCATGCGTAGTACCAAGCTTGAGTAAAGACATCACAACAACCGTTGTGTTTTGTATACGTGTACGTATTATACGTTTGTTTTTTGAAGGTTTCATTTCTACTACGTGTGAATTGCACACATGTTTTTTTTTTTAAAGAAGATTTAAAATAAGGATGAGATTCAGTAAAATAGTGATGTTCATAGAATCAATACTAGGAACAAAAACAAATTATACATCCTAATGTTTCCATTAGAAAAAACAAATAAGTCTTTTATGGAGGCCACGGTGCGCTTCTATAATAAACTTCCTGAAAATGCAATTAAGCTATTAATTAATCGCTATCAAACCATGAAGGAAAATTTCGATAAGAAACCAAATCGTAAGAAAATAATAAAGATACAGTCATGTCCAAGAACCTTGAAAAAAACTATCCACTATTTTTTTATTTTACTACTACCTTAGATTAAACTAGCTATTGCCCACGACTTTGTCCGTATTTTTTTTATGAATTGTAGCCTAAATCTTTCCCCAGGATGCAAATTATCTCCTTGCCAAACTATTAGTTTCAAACCAACCGAACCCAATTAAAAAGTTTTCATACAGACATTCACACCCCATTTTACTCCTTTATGAGGGTTATTTTGAAAAATCCAGAAACACGTGTTCATTTATTTTGCATTTTAAGTATCCAAACCTAGTTTCTAAGAAATCACACCACCCGTTAAAAAGTTCCTATACCAATTTTGACACCCCATTTTACCCTTTTTGTAAGAGTTTTTTGAAAAATCCTGAAATACGTGTCCATTTATTTTGCATTTTAATTATTTAAATCAAGTTTTAACTAAATCGCACCACGCGTTAAAAAGTGTCATACATTCGTTTTCACCCCTTTTCACCCCTTTTCACCCTCTTAGAGATTAAATTTCAAAAAATCCTGCCATAGTGGAAGGTTTTGCTATGAAAGGAAGGTAGCTTCCAAATTTCAGCCATCTAGCTTCAGTGGTTTCGGCTCGGCGATGCTGAATCAGTCAGTCAGTCAGTCAGGTTAAGCTCTTTTATAGTTATAGATAAAATACAGTCAGCAGCAAAAATGATTAACAAAGTACCGATTACTGAATTAACAAGTCGTAGATTATAAAATTATAAGCCTACTTAAACAAATACCTATATAAATGTGACATTTCACACGAGTGTGCCCAACAACGTGCCTGTCCATGTAAGGCGGTCAGCTGACTTGTCGGACACTTTACGACATACATACAGACAAATTGGTACAATTTCATTATTATTAGTATGTAATGCGTCCACTTATAATTTATTAACACTTCTTTCCCAGTTTTCCTCAGCAGAATGAAAGTTTTTCCATCAATTGATGTAGGACAGTAGCGACGCAAAAACACAGTATGGACCGGCAAAAACTCTAAATAATTATATAATTATAATACAAACTATTACAATTTGACAACCTCTGTGGCGCCATGAGCCAAGACCGCGTGAGACGCAGAAGTATGCGGGTTCGACTCTTGCCGCGACACAAATGTAAAGAAAGAATGAAAATAAGAAAATACATTTATTTGCGTGTAGAAAGTAAACAAAAATACATAATTACAGAGACAGATGAGAGATACAGAAATACTTATTTACTAATTTAAAAATAAAAACAACTTAACTTAAACAATCAAATAATTACACACACGTTTAGGTATTACTGATATGTGTATCCCGGCATTGACCATCTATAACTTGTTTTTTTTGACGAGGAGAAATCTGCTACCAGATTTTCAATGCACTGAAGGGTGCAAATGGAATATGTGAGGTGTCCAGCCCATTGCATGTCAAGGGGCTCCGGGATCTCCATAGGAATGCACCGATGCCCCTCTCGCAAAGTGCTGCAGCCGCAGCCCATCCCAGGAGTGGCAAGCCACCCCCGCACACCCGCCCGGTGCTTACGGCAGAACACGTCACACATGTTAACTGCCGCCTTCCCCGAGCCCGCGAACGGATAGTCGGGAGCCCTCACTCCGACTGCCCACGGACCCGGTGCGCTGTTTGGTCTCACAAGAATCTAAAAGAAACTACGAATACCGTGCGGCGAGACATCGACAAAGGAGATCCCATCTCATAAGCCTGCTGGATGTATAGACGACACTTACTCGCAGAGTGCCGCCACCGGTCAGAAGTAGGGGTACTGCAGAGTCCTCTGCCAACTTCTTTCATCAGGCAACTACACGCCAAGCTCGTCCCCGCTTCAACCACTGCACCCTCATTGAAGAGACGCGCGGAGGAAGCCCCCATCCTTTCCGCCACTCGGTCCCACTAAGGTCTGACGACCCAGCGAATACCGAGCAGCCAGACAAGCCGGAGCAGCAAGGAGGAAAATCCTCCTAAGCCTACCTGGGTACATGCGACGACACCACGCAAAATGCCGCTGCTCCTCCCGTGGGCCAATAACGAACAGCCCTCAGATCCATTCGACAAAGACCCTCAAGATCACTCGGCCTACGGGTCTCCCCAACCCTGTGTGGGGATACCAAGCTGCCGCAAGTCAGAAAAAGACTTTGCGAGTGTCCTTCTCCAACAAGCGACTGGGAAAATGCACACCATGCACGTCCCCGCTTCGTTGCTTTCGGACGTGGCCCGCAGAACTCTGTCTTGTAAGGCAGAGCGCCTTACAAGACAGAGCTCTGCGTGCCATGCATGGCCACAACCCCCTCCCTAGACCGCAGATGTGGTCCTCTCCCTCTGCCTCATCTCACTGTGCCCTCTGCTATTCAGATGAACACGTGGAGAGATCCTCCGTGTCGGGTTATTGGCCACCGTGTGATACTTCTCCAGCGTAGCTCCAAAGAAGTATCCAGGTGTTACCAGGGTGCACCATGAGAAGGTACGACCTAGCACCCCTGACCATCTATACCTGCCTCATCGCAAATTGGCGTCGAACTCAGCATTAGTTGTGTGCATTGTGAGCATGTTTGTTTGATCTGCAAGTATTTGTCTCGGGTCTGGGTGTTTATATGTATAATACGTGGGACACTCAAAACGTTTTAGGAAACAGAAAAACCAACTTATATGTGGATATTTTTTTTTTATTAAATCTTTTCGAAAAACTCTTCGCCAGCCTCCATACAAAGTTTTACGCGTCTGAACCAATTTTCGAAACATTTTTTCCGACACCTCTTCAACGGCCTTCTCGAAAGCTGTTAACGTATCCGGAGATGAAAACTGTATCCAAATCAGTTGATTTTTTATTTAAAGGAAAAAAATAAAAGCCCTGGTATGTATGTATTTACAATAAAAAGTATGAAAGTAGTATATAAGTCATGTGGTACCCATAACACAAGCTCTGCTTACTTTGGGGCCAGATGATGCTGTGTGAAATGTCCGACACTATTTATTAAATAAAAGAAAGCTCTCCACTGTGATACCTAGGTTTAGTAAACATTTTCCTCAGATCTACAGTTACTTAGGTTCTTGAGAACATAAGTAATTTTACTCTAAGAGGGATAATTAGAGGTACGACCAAACATAATACAAATATTTCGTATTCCGTACGTGACAGGTTGCAAGCCCATCGTAGCCCATCATCGTATACACAGACCTTTGAATGTTTGCATAAAGGGAGTAAAAACATTCTTAACTAGTGGCTCTCTGAGCAGTAGACATCGCGAACATATTTCGAAATGACTGAAATATAACTTTTTTTACGTTTTCAACCCGTAGAGGAGAACATCCGGACAGACGCCGGCCGGACAGACAGACATACGAAAGCATTTTTGCCTAAGGTGAAACGGAGACACTCGTTCACGCTTCGCACTTGCTCGGTCAATTAAAAATTCAAAAAAATCAATATAATTTAATTCAATACAATCACAAGGACCACTTTGAATCGTCTTCTTACATGCTAGTGAATCTAGGTGCCGGTTCCTCCTAACCGCAGTTCAAGAAGAATCCGGCAAGAAACTTGTCTGGTCTTAACACTTTTTTGTATGATCCTTGACAATTTTGTTACGGATGCCGAGTCGAGTTGGAGTAAGCTATCCTAAGCTTTTTTGTCATCTAAATAATCAGATATTTTATAATATGCTTTAATAGACAGTTTTTGTTTAATTACGTTTTTAAATTTGCCAATCGACAAATCTAACACGTCGCTTGGGACCTTGTTATAGAAGCGTACACATTGCCCTATAAAAGACTTATTAGCTTTAGCGAGCCTAAAAGTGGGAACAGCGAGTTTATCTTTATTTGTAGAGTGAATACTATGATTATCGCATTTTTTTTTTTAATAAATGAACATTTTTGTGCACATACATAAAATTGTCGTATATACTGACAAGGCACAGTCATAATATTAATTTCTTTAAACTTATTTCTAAGTGATTCTCTGGAGCCCATGTTATAAATTGCACGAACAGCACTCTTCTGCAACACAAATATGGTGTTAATATCAGCAGCACTCCCCCACAACAAAATGCCATAAGACATAATGCTATGAAAGTAGCTGAAGTAAACGAGTCTAGCGGTATCTACGTCGGTAAAAGACGGATCTTTTTAACAGCGTATGCCGCAGAGCTGAGTCTCTTCGACAATTTATCTATGTGCGGGCCCCATTGCAGCTTATTATCTAAAGTAATGCCTAAGAACACTGTGGTGTCGACGAGATCTATCTTCTCGTTTTTAATTTTTACATTAGCTTTCACCTGTTTAACGTTGGGCAGTATTTTTATACTGCCCAACGTTAAACAGGCGAAAGCGAATGCATTTAGTTTTTTTCTCGTTAAGTAATAAGTTGTTTACATTAAACCATGTTTCAACTTTAGAGATTGCATTGTTTACATCGTCAAGATTAGTAAGTCATCGCTTTAATTTAAATAAAAGTGACGTGTCATCAGCAAACAGTACAATCTCGTGATCATCCTTTACAAGTTTAGGTAGATCATTTATATAAATTAAAAACAAGAATGGCCCGAGTATTGATCCTTGTGGTACACCCATTTTTACCATTGACCCCGAAGAACGCTTTCCATTTACATCTACTCATTGTGTTCGGTCACTTAAGTAGGATGTTAGAAGCTTAAGTGAAACTCCCTTAACACCATAGTGATGTAGTTTGCTGATTAGAGTTTAATGGTGAACGCAATCAAGAGCTTTCGACAGATCACAAAAAATACCTAAAGCATCGCGTGATTCCTTCTAGATATCAAAAATATGTGATATTAACTCAACACCGGCATGAGTCGTTGAGCGTCCCTTTGTAAATCCGAATTGTTTACTGTCTAGTAAATTGTTGGTATTAAAATGCCGTTGTAATTGGTTTAGTATAAGTTTTTCAAATATTTTACTAAATGTATGAAGAACTGATATAAGCTGCTTTTATTTTATCTTGGCTGTTTTTAATTTATGAACATAAATACTGAGATTTAGCGACAAACATTTTTAAAGATTTTTCAGTAATCTTTTACTCTTTCTTTAAACTCTTCACTAAAGTTATACCGTTTTCACTGTACAATTCATACAAGGTACGCCTATTCTTATGAATACCTGCTGTTGCCCACTCACAAAATGTTGAACTGCCAGAGACCACAATAGTTTTGGATGTGAAAATGGAACTAAATACTTCATTAAATTCAGTGAAAAATGTATTGTATAAATCATTTGGATTATCATCATTATACAACAAAAAAGGCAAGTTGGTATCCAGGTTCAATCTCACTTTCTCTAAACGATCATTGGTAACTGGTATAAAAGTATATTTTTTTTTGTAGGCCTTTATTATTCATTTTAGTTTCTATTTGAACTAGTTGACCGAGATGGTCAGAGTGAATATTACTAATTATATTTTTGCTTATTATGTTTACATTGGTAAATATATTATCTATGCATTTGGCCGAAGTGGCAGTTATTCTAGTTGGCTCCATAAATGTAGGTTCAAGATCAAGACCAAATGAATTAAATAAACTAGTTATTCTGGTACTTAATGAATATTTCTCAAGCAAATTTATATTAAAATCACCGCATACAACAATTTCTTTATTTGATTTTGTAATGGACTTATGCAAAATGTCTTCCATAATTTTCTCAAAAATACCAAATGAGGCGCTTGGTGGGCTATAAGTGCTTATAACAAGGAACCGCTCCAACTCTATGCAGGCTATCAATGTGTCTTTCTACAGAGTGGGCGACAATGTCTTTGCGTTCTTTGAATTTTATTTGTTTATTTATTAATATTAATGATCCACCTCTTATAGAATGTACTCTGCAGAAAGAACTACCAACTTGGTGATTCTTGAAGTTGAACATGAGCTCATGACTTTTCAGCCAATGTTCTGTTAAGCAGTTTATGTCAATATTGTTTGAGTTCAAGTACAAGTCTAGTTCTAATTCTTTGTTACAAATTCCTGGAATATTTTGATGCACCAAGTTAGTAAACTTAAACTTATTTACAGTATTTATTTTATTTATTTTTAAATCAAGCCTAAATACTACTTAGACAGGTTACCTACCTGTCTATGTAGTACTTACGAAAGAACATCTACCTAATACTAAATACCTATGTATGAACTGACTAATGTAAATAAAATGCTGAGTGTCGTGGAACACTCGGTTGGAACGAAGTTCCTATAGTAGTATATTATTATTGATAAATGTATTATATTATTGACTAACAAATACAAATGAATGGATTACTAGCGTCTGAAAGCAATTATATGCAACGCAAAAATAACTAATGAATTGAATGATGTACAATAAAATGTTTATTTTCACAACTCGAAAAAATATATTAATAACGAAGATATTTACGGAGATATTTTGTATATTTTTTAATTTTAGTATTTTTTACAGTTATCCATACATAGGGTGACACAATTCTATGGACAACCATCTACACTAAAGAAAGGATCGTCACGGAAAAACATTATACTTTTTTTCGCCTAGCCCCCATCCGCCAAGTCAAGCCAAGCGATAAATAAATAAATAATCCCGGACATTTCACACAGCATCATCTGGCCCCAAAGTACGCAGAGCTTGTGTTATGGGTACCACATGACTGATACACTACTTATATACTTTTTATTTGTAAATACATACATATTGTACATAAAAACACCCAGACCCGAGACAAATACTTGCAGATCATACAAACATTTGTCTCGGGCTGGAAATCGAACCCGCAACCTTCTGCGTCTCAGCCGGATCTTAGCCCACTGCGCCACAGAGGTCGTCAACTTAAGGAACTTTGTTCCAAAAACTGTAGCTAGGTAAGTACATTTCACGTAGGTTAAGAACTTCATTGATATAAATTAGAATTTGGTAACACAAAAAAACCTTTAGTGGTCATGGTTCTAAACAGGACATTCCCCATCGCACCTCACAATAACGCCTTTGGTATCTATTCAATTCAGCCAACATCATTTTGCATTGTTACGCTTTTTACCATCCAAAACACCGAAGTATCGACACGCAGACTATTCGAATGATCCACAATCGATTCTGTATCGATCGAGGAATGAACAACACAATGTCATATACAAGTAATTGTATATAATTGGTATTTCTCAAGAACAATGACACGAAATTATCGTTTGCCTGAAATAATTGCATTTTGCTTTTTGCTCGCGATGTAATTCGCTTTGACAAACGCCGAGTGGTTGTTGTTTCGGTAAGAATCGAATTGTTCGAATCGTTTTTATGGAGAAATGTATTGTTAATGTCACATCGAGTCACATGGCTGAAATGTGAACGGTTTAGTTTTATTTCTTGTTAGAATTCCATTTTAATAAGGTCCTTACCTACCTACTATCTGAATAGTAGTAGTAGTAGTAGTAGGAGTACACTCTATTTTAACCGACTTTAAAAAGGAGGAGGTTCTCAATTCGTCGGAATCTATTTGTTTTACTTTTTTTTTATTTTTATGTATGTATTCATCGATTACTCAAAGACGCCGGGACCGATTTGGAAAATTATTTATTTTGTTTCAAAGGTTACCCAGGTGGTTCCCTTCCCATTAAAACTTTATCGAAATCGGTCGTGCAGTTTTTAAAAAATCAACAAAAAATAAAAATTGAAAATAAAAAAATATTTTTTATATACATGAGTGTTGAGATGACGGCTGATGGAGGAGAATAAAAGAAGGACACATGTTATGCCGACCCCACATAATGTGGGAAAAGGGCAGGAAGATGATGATGATGAAGTCGGTTGTCTTTTTAGTTTTTAAAACGTAATTATATAAACTTAAGTTGGCTACTGTTGCGTTTAAGTAAGTAAATAAATATTGATGGCCAGTTCACAAACACCATCTAGCCCCAAACTAAGCATAGCTTGTACTATAGGAACCAGATACCGGTTAAAATACTTATATACTCTTCAATATACATAACATACATAATATATACAATATACACTTTTAATACATAATAACACCTACATACATTTAAGTGTTCTTACGTCGCTTAACGCTTTTATAGCGAGTTCTGGGTCTGAGTTTTGTGTGAGTCTGAGTTTTTGAGTTTAATCTTTATTAAGATAAACAGTAGAAGTTAATAACTTTGATACGACTCTTTCTAACTTAACTACATATTCGACTGGCCTCTAACTCTACCTTCTGCGCTGTAGGTTCAGAGTTCGACTTCCTTCTCAGGACAAACATTTGTGTAATGAACACAGGTGTTTGTTCTGTGCCTGGGTGTTATAAAGTATCATAAGTATGTATTTAAATATATATAAGTATTCTATCAGTCATCTGGTCACCATAATACAAGCTTAGCTATTTGGGGCTAGATTCTAGAGTGGATTGTTCACAAATATATATATTTTGTATTATATTCTCTAGGTAAATAGATAAAAATAAAATAAGGTTAAAAAAAATATTCGTTTTTAATAACTAAAAAGAAAACTGATTTCATTTATATAAAAAAACGAAATTTCGTTTACTTGTATATGACGGAGTTATGAGGTAACAAACACAAAATAAAACTGAATTGAGACTGATTGATTGAACTGATTGAAAAAAACCTTCCTTTTTTTAAGTCGGTTAAAAAGCCAACGAATGATGATCGAAATTATTTAATAACTAGATACCTACGTACAAACAGCGTCATCGTTTGGATCTGGATCCGACAATGATAAAATGAAATGGCGAGTCCATGTGAAGCGTCATGTTTTTACCCGACTGCGGGGAATTCCGCTTTTTGCGTTGACTGTTTATGTCAACCCCCCACTTGGGAGGCTTTTTCCCCTTTATTTAAAGTTTTCATGAATAAGAATAGTGTATGAAAAAGTACCAGAGTTTGATTTAAAACCTCTTATCTTAGATTGAGAGGATAAAATGCGGCTGGGTTAAGGGGAGGCGAAAGGTGGTTAACGTTTTAATATACCAGTTACTTTTTGTTTGGTTGAATAATTTTACTTATACCTACCACTTTTTCTTTTATATGTAAATCTCCGTTTGTAGACAATATCAGTATTTTTGGAACGAAGTTTCTTATCGCACGGACTTGGCGAATAAAGTGTAAGATTTTTCCGTCACGAATTTCCGTAACAACCCTTTCTTTAGTGTAGACAGTTATCCATAGGGTGTCACGAATGAATCAATTTGATGAACGAATTAATTAGATGAATGAATGATATGATGAATGACTTACAATAAAATGCTTATTTTTAGAACTCGTAAAAATATATTATCTCGTAAAAATAGATATCTACATTATAAATAAACAAACAAAAGTAACAAAACAGAAAATAAAATAAACATAAAAATAAATACATGAACAAATGTCTATTGACTATGACACAGCGCCATCTAGCTCCAAACTAAACAAAGCATTGAGTTATAGAGGTGTCATAGAGGTAGAATGACAGGGAGAGTGCACACTTTAACGCCACGCTAGTTATTTATATAATAGAGGGTAGAACTATATTGATTGTGGCTTGCAAGGATTCACTTAATGCAAGATGGTTACAAGTGCTGAAGCCGCACCTTTAGTGGAGTTGTCTCCGATCGCAGTAAGTCGGTGCTTAGATCCTTTATTTACAATTTATCGGTTCCCAACACGTTTGTAACGCGCCGGAAAGTGCCGATATGACATAAGTCTTTGCTTTATAGTGTTGCCATAAAAGCTTAGCTCTTGCTTTTATAAATAACTACAACTTTTCTAAAGCACCCGCTGAACTAAAAAATAGAATAATTCTTCTAAAGACGGTGCTCTCAGCAAATAAACTATTGTATGGAATTAAAAAAAAATATTAAATTATTTTTTTATTAAATCATTGCGCTCTTGTTCTATTTATTTTATTTATTTTCTCGAGTTATTTCCATTTTTATTAGAATTTTGGTGTTTTTATTTAAATAGAGCTAGAGTTATTGACTCGGGTGTGAATCATTGGATATAAAAAAAAATAGTCTGGTTTTACCACTACTTAGGGGCTATCTGCTCGTTTATTAATGGAATAATCGTAAGACATATGGTATGTATTTTCAATATTTAGCCTCCTACTGCCTCGTTTCAAATAGTTTTTAAAGTAATTGTTGCTTTAATTATTTAATGATGAAGTAAAGTCTAAAATATTCGTTAATCATCTTCCCTTGAAGTTGACGTCGTTTAATCTGACAGCTTTACGTTTGAGCAGTGTGCTCTTTTTATGAATCCAAAGTCCAACAATGAACCCTAGTTGTTTCGCCATGTTCTTCCGTCTGTCTGTCTCTCTGTCTGTCTAGACTACGTAGGTCACACTATAAGTTTTGCGTAACTTAAAAAAAACAACATGTGTTAAAAAAAACCAACCAAAATATTATGTTTATTGCTTTTCAAAATACTTTCCTTTAAATTTTAAACATTTTTTCATGCGATTGAATCATTTTTTAAAACGGGAGGACCACAGACCTGAAGGCATGTTTTCTACGTGCTGATTGAACGCTATCACTGCCTCTTCGGAGTTGGTAAAAGTGAAACCTCTCATCCAATCTTAGATTTTGGGGAAAATACAGAAATCACAGGGTGCTAAGTCGGGGCTATGCGCAGGATGGGTGACGAGTTGTACTTTTTCGGAAGCTAAAAATGACTTTGTTTTGTTCGCCGTGTGTGAAGAAGCGTTGTCATGATGTAGGAGAATGCGGCTTTTGGGTCGTCTTTCGCGAACTTTTTCTAACACCCTGGGTAAACAAATGGTAGAATACCACTCGGCATTACCACTCTTTTGATCTTCAAGTGGAATTGTACAGATGGGACCCGTAGCTGAGAATCATTTTTTTACCAACGTTTCTCGCCTGCCTCACTTTTGTTGGCCTGTTCTCATTTTCAAACACCCATTCACAAGATTGCTGTTTTTTTCGGGTTGAAAACAATAAATCCACGTTTCGTCTCCTGTGACAATGTCATAAACAGCATTAGAATGTCCGTGGTCGTACTTCAGTAGCATCTGTGAGCACCATTCCACGCGAGCCCGCTTCTGCTCCGCTGTCAGCTCATGAGGGATCCAACGACAACAAAGTTTCCGAACTTTCAATTCTTCGTGTAAAATTTTCTGGATTTGGCTCATACCAATCCCCAATAGTCCTCGAATTGTCTCATAGGTAATCCGCGGGTTTTCTTCAATTAGCCGCTTAACAGTAGCCACATTATTTTCGTTAACGGCAGTTGAAGGCCGCCCTTCACGAAATTCGTCATGTAAAGAAACTCGACCTCTCTCAAATTCAGCAAACTATCGCCTCACGGTGCTCAAACAAGGTGCTTCTCTCCCAAAAGCATTTTGAAGACGAGCGGCACAGTCTTGCGGAGAGAGAGAACTTTTAAAATCATAAAAAATCATCGCTCTAAAATCTTTTCGACTTAATTCCATTTTCGTTGCGTACGTAGAACTTTGATGTGTGACAAAAAACAAATGACAAATTATTTCCCGCCAATTGTTTCTTTTTATTACTACGAAGGTTGCAACGTTTAAAAAAATATAACATTCGAAATTCATTTAATTCATTTAATTTAATAGTTCCGATTAGCTAGAAGTGCAAAACTTTTAGTGTGCCCCATGTATTAGTCTTATTGTATCGAAAATTTCCACGGTAATACGTAATGGCCCTAACAAAGTTATGTAATAAAAAAATAGGCCAAATATTTTTTTAGTACTCTCTTTACATGTAAAGTGGGGATGTTTTTTTTATTTGACCATCCCGTTGGGTAGCATATCATTGGATAGGTCTTTCAAATATATTATAAGGTTTTTGAATAGTTTTTTGATACATATTCGTTTGATAGAAATTAAGCTCGTCGTCATTTCCGATAGACTCCACTCTCCCCTACCGGCAAAACCGCTGTTTTGGGGTACTTGAAGCTTTATTATATTTTAGTATTATGAGTACCTATATAATTATCACAGCTTGTAAGTATTAACTAGATGAACTAGATGAGCCTTATTTGTACCTAAACCTTAAAAAATATATGAATTACTTCCACACTTAATTATTTTATTTTGCATTCTAGATGGTGCCAAATTTAGAAGCTATCCACTAGTCATTCTTATCCTAACTGACTTTGGAAGCCTTCACTGTGAATGGTCACATGCCAAGCCAGTTTATATCAAATTCAGTTGTATTGGTTTGTTCGTTCGTACAGTTGGTTGGTACAGGCAGAGTGTATCTGTTACTGTTGATCAAATGTCTCACAATTACAACTGTCTTGCTTAGAATTTAGCATAATTATGTATATTGTACAAAATATTGATAATTAATTATAAACCTACCAACTTTGTGTTTGGTACTAAGTTGACATGTAATTTATTTTCAATTGTAATAATGACTTTGATAAGTCAATTTTATACAATTCACTTATTTTGTTTGTATTGACAAAGTATTGTTTTAGCATTGTATTCTTTTGTATTGACATTTTATTTTATTTTCTATTGTATTGTATCGACATTCAAAAGTGTACTTTTGTGCCTAATTGATGAAATAAATTGAATTGAATTGAATGGAATTGAGTTGGCAAGTTCAAAATAATAATTTTTTGTTATGGATTACGACATCGATTATTCAAAGCCATCGATCGTTGCATCGTACAATACGAATCAGAACGATCTAACTAAGAACGATTATCGTTACGATATCTTTATAGTTTTGCCCAGTTGATCCCCTGAGTGACGGCCGATTTTGTATACTTTTTTACTACTTATTTGTTCAAATTTTTATGTTATCTGAATAATTGTGTAACATAAAATAAACTTTTCCTTGTTTAATTTCATTTCATTTGCCGTACACAATCAGGTATGTGTAAAATAAGTTAATTTTGAAATGTGAAGAAAGCCGTATTATCTACTAAGTCTACAGCTGTTTGTCAGGGGTGTCACCGACATATTATTAACTTAGGTAGGTAACCTATCTAAGTACGTAAGTAGTTACGTTGTAAAAACTATATAAAAATACATTTCAAATACATATATGTAAAGCAAAACCCAAGACAAGCAAAAATAACGAGCCTTACAGTAGTTGCATATGAAGTGTAACATCTGACATATCACCTTGGTAATAAGCAACATTAACATTATATCCTGAATTAGTTTATATACCTTTACACACAATAATAATAATATAATATTGCCGGACATTTCACACAACATCATCTGGCCCCAAAGTAAGCAGAGCTTGTGTTATGGGTACCACATGACTGATTTACTACTTATATACAATTTTTTTTGTAAATACTTACATATTATACATAGAAACACCCAGACCCGAGACAAATACTTGCAGATCATACAAACATTTGTCTCGCAACGGGAATCGAACCCGCAACCTTTTGCGTCTCAGCCGGCCTTTAGCCCACTGCGTCACAGAGGTCGTCAACACGGTAGGTTAAGCGCACAGCTGAAGCGTTCTCCTTCTCTATTTCCGTTTCTCTTCACACACACACTGTACCAATCTCTCAAAATCTACCACCGCACGCGCTCATTGGTCAAATCAATAGCACGCGCTTCATATTACACACTTCCGTCACTTTTTACGAAATCACTCCCACTGATTGCAGGAGAGCGAGAGCAAAGATGTTAACATCAAAAATATTATTTCTTTATGGCTTCTAGGTTGGAAATGTGGGTGGAAATTGAAATACGCCGAAAGTATAATTTTGTGACTGTTGAAGTGATAACTTCTTATGGGAGGGTAAACCGCTTCGTTACGTAACGCGTTACGCCACCAGTCTGTCTGGCTTCCCTTTCTCTCACGCATACGACAGCGGTAGGCAGGCTCCTCCTCTCTCACTCTAACCCACAGCGCTAATTAGATTAGTTTAAGTTTTCACTTCTGTCGGGTATCATGAGACACATACGTTTTTTTTCTGTTTAAAATTAAAATCAACATGAATAGAGTCGTAAATCATTTCATTTTGTATCCTATGTCATTGATTTACATGTCACCCCAGCACTCTTCTTGTATCCTTGTCTTGTATCATGTCTGACTTCTTTTTTTTGATAGAACCCCCTTTATCAAAACAGATAGATAAGATAGAATTAACGAAGCATCAAAGCACCTACTAAAAGTATATTTACTGATGTACTTTGATCAATTGACAACGCTTAAAATCATCGTGCACGCTTCTCAAACCGCGAGAATGGCATTAAAGAATGAATGACATCTCCTTAGTGGCGTCCCTAACAAGTCCAATGTACTACGCATTTTTTATACTACCTTTATATCTATATAAAAACTATTATACTGACTGACTGACAACCAATTCCTTCTTAGCCTTATATATAAGTTCATTGAGAAAAAAACACGTTTTGTGATCTAGGGGGTGTCATTGGAAATTATTTGAAATGTACCCTTAGGCCTAGCTCAAACTAGCTAATTAATCCACGCGATTAAAACCGCGCCATTCAAAGTCTATTCAAAAGTATATAATTCTCAATAAGGTTTTTTCCAGTAATGCATGTAACTTCGTCTGATTCCATGTTCCACCGAATAGCACGAAAAAAGCAAAAGATCCCAGAAAGGGGCAAATCTATGAAGAGGCCCAGAAAAGGGGCAAATCTATAAAAACTCTTCCTGAAATATACTCTACAGGGGAAACAAGTTGAAGTGAAGAAAAGACTCAATCGAAGTCACAGGCATTAGGTAGTTGCATACATTGTCTTAGTATGGACAAAATAAGTGAGTCGGAACTACAGGTAAGAAGTAGTTCTTCCACTTGTCATCAAACCCTTTGATGTCCACTATCTTAACCTAATACCAACCTTAAAACCCATCCATTAAAAATCTAAATCGACTGCCTATACGCGACAACCCTGAAGATAGCAACGCTATGAGAGAAACAGCTTTAGATGTAGAGAATAAGGTGCAGTTTGGTTTGTGGAGCAGTAGGGTAGTCAGAAAAACTGAGTGATGATGAACAAGTAAGCAGAAACTTATTAAGCCGCTGACGAGATGCCAATTGCCGATCGTTTTATTGTCATCGACTGAAGGTAGATGTTTATAGTATCGATGAAGAAAGATTTGGAAATTCTTTGGAGTTTTGCTAACAGACGCTTGGAACTAAAATCGATTATTGGCAATGTTGGTTCGGGATTTCTTTGTTTGATTTTAATTTATAAATCAGTTTGATAATCTTACTAAAGCTCGTATTTCTTAAACGACCTTTAAAGTTAGAAAAAAAATTGGGACAGCAAAGAAACGAAGAGCTTTTGGCGACTGATGCATAATATGCAACAGTGGCCCTAAGAAACTGCCTCGAGGCAAACTAAAATCAAAATGTATTTATATTATTTATTTATTTTATTATTTGGGGTCAGATGATGTTTTGTGAAATGTCGGGCATTATTTATTTATTTTATTTATAATATAAAAAATACTATAGCAGTAAACGCAATTTTCAACCTAACGTCAATATGTTTATGAGAACCTTAATGCCTATAAAGAATCTGTCAATAAAAATCAATTTTTGCAATTTTGCCATCACGTCCAATGCAATGCTATATTTGGCATTATTTCCGGTGCAAGTTTCACTAATACAGCGCCAGTAAAAGGTTATTTATCATAGTAAGGATTAGCGTTTGATTTACGATGGACAATGTCAAATGGAATGGATCTAAGTCGGGCCTCCGAGCCATTACCTCCCTCTGAGGTAGCCATTATGATGGGCCATGAAACGAGCGGGACGACGACATCTCACTATGTCCTCACTCCGACCACAAGTCAGAACGACAGAGATCCTGACTGACCTGTGGACGCGTAGAATGGTATGCGATTTTTTTTATTACTTTGCTGCTCTGGTGGCTCAGGCTAGCCTGAACCATAAAAGCGTCTTAGACAGAAACCTGAAAGAAAGAAATAAGATATGAATTAAGTACTTTATTTACAGATATGTGCGGATAATATTATACAGTAGGTATTATAAAGGTTTAGGCGCCTTGTGTCCATACGTCCTTTTCTTGACATTTCATTTGATATTTTAATATAATATACACGAGAAACAGTTGAGCTAACTAAATTTAGAAAACTCAACTGATTCAAGACAAGACACTGTTGGCATTGATACGTTGAATGGATTGCTAAATGGCAATAAAATAAAAAATAATATACGTATTATAAAAAAGTTAATAAATATTGCTCACACAATTTTCACCATTCACCAACACCATCTAGTCCCAAACTAAACAAAACATGTACTGCATGTAAACCTACTTAGAAAAGTTTGATGACATCTGCCCAAGTCCAAGAAAAGAACCTCTGAGGCACATTTTAATCTTTCCACCACACTAGTTCGAAATATAAAAAAAAGCATGTATATCTACTACAAATTTAAACAAAACTTAACTATAACGATTATTTAGTAGTAGTCGTCTGTTTGGCGTAAGGCTCTTCCATTTCTTTCCACAAATCTCTGTTTCTGACCATTAACATCCAGTCCGGTCCAGTCCTCTCTACGAAGACTTCCTCCTACCTATGGTTTTCGGCCGGCATCGACCAAAGAGCGAAACAACTAGTGACTCGGAAAAAAATAAGTCTTAGAAAGAATTTAAAAATGTTAATGTTCCCGCTTCTTTCATAGCCACATTGGTATGTCCACACATGTCACTCCTCCGCCATCTTATTGTACTTACAACGTCTCTTTTTAATAACAACCCTCAAAAAACTGGACACTGCCCCTCGGCTCAGAAACAATTTGTATTGTCCGAGATGTTACTTCTTTCAATTTAATTTCGATTTGATTTTGGTAAAAAACTACGAGCTTTTGTTTTTTAAATAAGTAAATCCTATACAAATACAAATACAAACATTCGTGCTTGTGTTTGTGTAAGTTTATTTATTTTTGTATTAACTAGTTAAAACAAACAAATAAATAATGCCGGGAACTTTTAACACAACGTCATCTAGCCCCAAAGTAAGCAGAGCTTGTGTTATGGGTACCATGACTGATATTACTTATATACTTTTTTTTTGTAATTACATACATGTTATACATAAAAAAATCCCAGTCTCGAAAATATACTTGCAGATCATACAAACATTTTTCTCGCGGCGGGAATGGAACCCGCAAACTCCTGCGTCTCAGGCAGGCCTTCGCCCACTGCACCACAGGGGTCGTCAAAATAAGTGCTTGCCTTATTTAAGTTTTTTATAAGTGCCTTCCTGTATATATACAATGAATAAAGAAGTGCGGGGTTTTCTAATACAAGTATTTTCATACTTAAACGTTTAAAAACTAAAAAGACAACCGACTTCATGTATATACACAAGGAAGCTACTGTAAAACGTTCAGAAGTTCCCTTGAATGTCCTTCGTCTTCATCATCAGACCCCTAATGACAGTCACAACCCGTCTAGGTGTAAAGTTCTCATCAATACAAATTAATCGAGCCCAAACACCAGGTAATTGCTGTAAATCGTTGAGGAGTTCCCTCGACTGTATTTCGGCTCCATCATCAGATCGACTCCAGAACGTTTTAGTCGTCACTACGATTTTCGAAGGTTCTCCGCGATTTATCTGGGACGCCATCTTCAGATCCTGGTTTCCTTATGATGGTACCCTTGGGATAACTCCTTTCCCACAAAAAAATAATCATCAAAATCGGTTCATAAACGATGAAGTTATGATATAGTTATATATATCGATGAACACACATAAAAAAACCCGCACCCGCATCTCGACTGTAAAATCGGGTTGTTATTTTTCGCTGAACTGAATAACACTTTGAGTGAGGATTTCTACGTGGAACTCATCCTAGATGAGTGGAGACTGATGATGGAGAGGACTGCGATGGTCTTCAAATTATTGGGGCTTAGTCCTCTGCTAACTAACAGAAGAAACAACAGAGAAGGAAAACTTGAAACAAACCCGACTCGGTGCCAGCCGTTATGCACCTGCAACCGAACCGACACCGCATGTACCGACTCTTTCTGTGGGTCCTGGCGGCAAGGTTGAGAGGTTAGTGTGGGTACCTGGGAAGGCCTGCGCTAACAAACATAATCCCAGGCAGAGTGGCGTCAGTGGAGATGAAACATCACCCACCTCAGCTTGCTGGAGTGAATCCATGAACGAATGTTTTCAATTACTAATTCATCTTCAACAGATGATCTACGGCCAATGATGAAACAGCTCCTTCTGTTGTCGCCGCAGCAAACATTTTCTGGATTTATTTAAAAATGTGTAGAAATATTTCAAAAATTATTGTTGAAATAGTTGTTTTTTATTCTTAAATTTTATACGTACGTATAATATTCCTGATTAACTTAAAAAAAAACAAAATAAACAATATATATTGTATTATATATATTTTATAACTGTCATTTCCAGTAAAATATAAAATTTTTACTTTTAAAGCTACGCCATATTTTAGTTGGATAACATCGGGTAACAAATATACCTACTGAAGCATACCAGATTTGCAAAGTGAACCCCTCTTAACTAGACTATAAAAATATTTGATCTGGATCAGTTGAGCTATCTATAGATCGTTTTAAATGGTCCTTAGATAGCTCAACTGTTTCACGTGTATTTTATATTATTGTATATCATTTTGTACATTTCTGTAATTATTTCTGTAAATAAACAATAATTGTTGAATTGGTATTACGGAAGGTTTATATTGATTGTAAGACGGGCAGTCATATGAATAATAATAAATAAATATAAATAAACCGGGCATTTCACACAGCATCATCTGACCCCAAAGTAAGCAAAGCTTGTGTAATGGGTACCACATGCCTGATTTACTGCTTATATACTTTTTTAACAAACCGAACGTACGTAATACCAATCAATTAAATATTGTCTATTGGTACTCAAACTGATAGACATCGATTGTATTCAGACTCCTATAACCGTAATCCTTCTTCTTCTTGTCGAGTCACTAGTTATATCTAACCAGTGTGGTGAAAGGATTAAAGTGCGCCTCTGAGGCTCCTTCGTGCACTTTGGTAAGCCTTAATGTAAGCTCCCGACCTTGCCGACAGGACCCGCAGGAAAGACTAATCAGTACATGCGGTGCCGCTTCAGTTGCAGGTGCATAACGGGTGGCACCGAGCTGGGCTTGTTTCAAGTTTTCCTTCTATGTTGCTAGCTCTTCTGTTCCAATCGTTATCCTGAATAGTTTTATATAAAGACGTTATTACATTTGAATTTTGTATGTATTCGGAATCTTTATTAAAAGGCGAGCCTCCCCTCCTCTCACCATAAACCACATATCAGTAAAAATCGATATCTTTAAAGTACTTACAAGCTTTTAAAAAAACAGCCAGCTTTTTTTTTAAAAGCTTGTCGCGTCACGACACCTAATTGAAGAATTACTGAAGTAGCACCTTTACTCGGAGGCTCCAACCCCCCGGCATTACTATGCGGCCGGCGTGCTCAGGTAGGGGGCTGCCTATTTTTTATGTCATTACCACCCCCACCCCGTAGAGCGGATAGTGCGTTCTAATGTCGTGGGGGAGGTACCTACTTAAGTTAAATTTATCCTCACCTTCTGATCTTTAGGATCCGCTTTCGACGTGTTAGTGCCTAGGTATAAACTAGGCTTCGTCATAGACCTACAGTTGTTATAACCGCTGAAGCACTGAGACTCAGATAGAACCAAGCTGTCACACGTCCAAATGATCGACGTGCTGAACGTTGCTAAGTGGATTGATTTAAAGTGAAACCAGTCAGTGTCAGTGAAAACCAGAAAAAATCGTAACCTTTTTTTAACCGACTTTATCAAAAAGGAATCTCAATACGTCGGAATCTTTTTTTTTTATGTATGTTCACCGATTACTCGAAAACGGCTGAACCGATTTGGAAAATTCTTATACCCTATAAGTACTTATACTTCACAGGTGCCATATAAATTTTATCAAAATCGGTCGAGCTGAAATATCAACGAAAATCTAAAAATTGTATCGATTATGTTTTCATGTTTTCATGATACCTCGCTGTCTCATTGGAGCGGTGCGTTTATTTGGCCTACCCATATTATATATATGTATATACAAAATACATCTACTTTCCACTAAAAATGTATTATAGGCTCAAATTTCATTTAATGAAGTCGGTTTCTTTTTAGTTTTTAAACCGTAATTATATATCTAAGATTCAGTGAAAACGTACGCTAATATCACGCTTCCGTATGTTATAATTACGTTTTAAGTACTAAGAAGACAACCGACTTCACGTATATAAAAAGCATCATTTATGTATACAATTTTTTTATTTTTGTAGATTTTTTAAAAACCGACCGATTTCGATACAATTTAAATAGGACCTGGGAAGTATCCCCTTTGAAACAAAATAGAATTTTCCAAATCGGCTCAGGCGTTATTGAGTTATCATTGAACATACATTAAAAATATAAAAAATATTACAACGAATCACCTCCTCCTTTTTTGAAGTCACTATTTGAAACAGTGATTAACTTTTGATAGAAGTAGAGAGACGTTTTATAATAGAGGGTTATTTTAGCACAAAAAGCGACAATTGCAAAAGTTCAAAACTGTGTAGCGGACTCATAAAGATTTGCCTAGGTACGTATTATTTTCTAATTTTATCCAGATAGGATCTTGGCATTAATAACAACACCGAACATCGGTGGCCAGTCGATCCTTCAGGATCCTCAAGTAGTTTATCACCTATAGACGTGCAGTGATCAGCACGTGACCGCACGGACACGCGGCGGGTCGATCCAGCGACGTGACCGGCCCGGGACGTGACAATTGCTTTTTGTCTGCACTCGAAGGGTACACACTGCCGCGAATATAAATCGCAACATTCACCGCTCCTTTCCAAGGTTCTCTTTTTCGGTAACTGGGCCTTGGGTTCGGAAAAGTGAGGCAAATGTCACTGGGAGAAATGACGTCGAAACTGAGCCTTCTTCTCTTCATTGAATGGTGGCTTTTCATTATAATGTCAACAAGTGTCGAGGAAATATTTTGATAATAGGAAGATGTACGTACTATATCAATATATATCAGTATATCAATTGACACAATAATTTTTAGCCGTCTTGCGAAGCATACATTACGCTCTTATATTATTTATTTTTTCCAGTTATTTCGGGCTTAAATTGTAATTTTGGGTGAGAATAATTAGAATAATCTGTGCCTTTGTGATTCGAGCAAAAAAAATCAATATCAATATTTTACATAAGAGACCAACTTTTTTATAAAAAAACAAATGACGAACGACATACGACTTTGTGATGTTTAACTATACATAAACAAGCTTAACAATTGACATATGTAATTATGACACGTGCCATAAACGAAGAAGAAGAAGAACTCAGATACAATGGCCTCAATTCAGTTGTTTCGCTACAGTAACTAATATTTCCTAAAAACGATCTTATTTTGTTTTCATTAAAGTCTGAATTAGAATAAATGTTTTTAGTGACACTTCCTAAATTAACGTATAACTGACGTGTTTTAGCTCAATTTAGACATCATGTAAGGAGGTGTTGATTAAAACTGCGGTTATTTTCCGCAGTTATTATCAACACCTCTATACATTATTTTAAATAAAGGAATTAATTGGAATAAAAAATATAGCAATAAAACAAAAAATAATTTTAACATATTTTAGAACTGTGATTTAAAATGGGTACTCTAATTTGAAATTTATTGGTAGCAATATAAGATCTTCCATATTTTAGAAAAATTTAGCTAGTCCGGCGAAACAACAGAGTTGCCAGCAATATCGGCGTATTATTCTGCTTTTGTCATTTTAAAGCATGCTCTCATAATTTAATTCGTTTTATTGTGTTTTTAGACGACCTCTGTGGCGCAGTGGGGCGGTTGAGACGCAGAAGATTGCGGGCGCGATTTCCGCCGCGGGACAAATGTTTTTATTATCTGCGTGTATTTGTTTCGGGTCTGGGTGTTTCCAGTGATATAATATGATGTATAATATGATGTGATATGTATAATATGTATGTATTTACAAAAAAAAAGTATATAAGTAGTATATCAGTCATGTGGTACCCATAACACAAGCTGTGCTTCCTTTGAGGCCAGATGATGCTGTGTGAAAAGTCCGGCATTAGGTTTAATTTAATAATTTTAATTTAATTTAATGTTTTTTTAAGTAATCTTTTTCTTTTTCTAAAAGGTAAAAAAATGTGACTTTCTAGCACATGTGTAGTTAATTAAATTATAAATTTATAAATGTATTAATTAGGTAAATTTGTATTTTGTATGACGAGCTATCGAAAAAAAATCTAGACGAACATTTCACGATGACTTTTAAACCGACTTCAAAAAAGGAGGAGGTTTTCAATTCGTCGGAATCTTTTTTTGTGTATGTTCACCGATCACTCAAAAACGCCTGAACCGATTTTGAAAATTATTTTTTGTTTCAAAGGGTATCTTCCCTATTTAAATTTATCGAAATCGGTCGAATGGTTTTTAAAAAATCAACAACCTACATGAAGTCGGTTTTTTTTTAGTTTTTAAAACGTAATTGTCGAATGGACAAATGACGATCGACTACGACGTATCAGAGCAATAAGACAGATATAGGCAGAAGAAGAACAAGTGACAATGACAGTTAGACGTAGGTATCTCCAGGACCCACAGCTTTTGGTATGTAAATGATTTCCGTAGGTAATACCTACGCCGTTATAGCATTTTAACACTTATAGCATATAGAGTATCGACTGGCGTCAAACCCACATCATTCTACACAGTAATTAAATAAGAAATAAGTACTTAATAAAGTCCTGAAGAGTCCTACCTTTTGTTACTTCATTCAATCCCACACAAGACGAAGTCAGCTCACCCAGGCACACGTATCGATCAACACACAGGGTGCTAGCGTGCTATGGCGTAAAGATACTGGGAGATGTTTCGGGCACGTAGGCGCACGTGATTCGCATGTCGACGGCAGAATATTGGAAGGAAGAGTGTCTTCACGCCACCCGCCGCGATCTTTCAGGGAAGGATATTTTTCAGTCACTGACAAATTACAAATCACAGTTATCTTGACGAAAGTCGTGCTCTTCGTGCGTTTATTCAAACCATACATTAGCAACTTGAAGCCCCGGTAAATTTCTAACCTAAAATTATATATATTGTCAAATACGCCACGAACGCCATCTATTGAAAGTAATCCGAAGTTGTAATTCTGATACAAAATTAACAATTTCGCTTTTTTTGTTTTTTCGGCTGTTCCTTTCTAGGTTTATCTTGGTGTTATTTTTTTCCTAAGTCGTGGTGGCTGAGGCAAACGAAATAAAAAATATATTCAAATCGGTTAACCCATTTTGAAGTTTTTGCGCATTTTCAAGACTAACTCACGGCTATTGATTTTTATATACAGGCATTCGCATGGCAGCTAACATGACAGCTATAGCTAAGCCCATATTACGTAACACGAAAAATAGCAATCAGCGTGAATTACGCGATCACCTGTCAAACACATTTTGCACGCTAATATCTCAGCTATTACGGAAAAAAATCTCTTATTTTTTTCTTATTATAGATTTTTTGTCTTACGACTGATTTCACAAATTTTGCCGGCGCGTTGCTATTGCGGTCGCTACTGCTATATTTACGTAATAACGTTACCAAAGTGCCGCACGCGCATCTCAAGAGATACTCTTACATTAGACGTAGTTGCTCACCTAGCCGATAAAAGAGTCATTTTGCCTCGTTTCAATTAAGTAAAGCCATACCATCTATCTTAAATATCACATAAATAGTTAGTGTGGCGCTTAATATGCTCTGTCCTTGTAATTCTAATGTCAAAGAATAGAGATGGCAACAGATTAGCTAACGTATGTAAGATACGTACGTACGTACGTACGTAGATAACGTTTGTAAGATAGACCTATAGTCGGTACCTATCTAATACTAAAAGAAATGAGTCTAGAGTTTTCTGGTCGTTTAATAATTTAGCATCTGGATGACCGAGCTTTGCTCGGTATAAACACGGATAAAACGACGTTTTCTAAAAATGAAACCTAGCTAATTTATCGCCCACGATACCCTGCATACTAAATTTCATGAAAATCGTTGGAGCCGTTTTCAAGATTCAGATTATATACAAGAATTGCTCGCTTAAAGGTATTAGATAAATAGATAGATAGATTGATAGATATGGCACAGGAAATCAAATTTGAACACTTGGTGTGCTTATTAATAAATTTTCATAAACGACGAAACGGATCTTGATGAAATTCGGTAAGGAGATAGATTGTATCTTGGGGCAGGAGATAGGCTATTTTTTATGTAGGTAGGTACCACGCTAAGGCGCAGGCAGCAGCTAGTATTTACATAAAACAGAAAATACCTAAATCATCGGAGTAACTTCTCAAAAATACAGTGAAAACGTATTTTTCCATCACAACGAATAAATTTCCGTGACTATAGGTAAGTACACGTAGATATACCTAGCTAAGCCGACGTGGTGATGGGTGTACCCTACCCTTTCCGTATCCGTATCAGATGATCTGCAAACAAAACCGTGAACGCGTAATACTCACACACAAGTTTTCTTCTTCTTCTTCATTAATAGCATATGTTATAATGTAAATTTTGCCAGTGTCAAGTGTTTATATTGTTTATAGTATGTCACAAAGTCGTCATATGTTATTTTATAAAAAATGGTGCCTTTCATATAAAACTATGGACGGACTATTATCACAAATCACAAAGAAACACAAAGCTATTATTCCAATTATTCACACCCGAGTCAATAACTCTAGCTCTGTTTAAATAAAAACACCAAAACTACTAATAAAACTGGACATAACTCGAGATAAATAAACAAAAAAAAAACATGTGTGCAATTCACACGTGGTAGAAGTGAAACCTTCAAAAACAAACGTATACACGTATACAACGTATACACGTATAGAAAACACCACGGTTGTTGTGATGATTTTTCTCAAGCTTTGTACAACGCATGCACGCACAAACACGTAATAATAAACAAGTATAATGCTTTCAAAACTTTTGTGAGTTGTACTATACATTTTGATAAACACGGACTTTACTCACGTATTATTTTGTCGATGGAGGCACCGACAATGTTTCGATTCATCTAGAGAATCTTCATCACGGTGAGTTTGATCCGCGGTCCGTGAGTTGCCGCTCGAGTTCACGGTTCGCACTCATACTAAATAATACGTAAAGCCCGTGTTTATCAAAATGTACGTATAATACTTCCTATCTCATTTTCTCCCACGTTAAATCTTATGAATTTATGTGTCTGTCTCTTTTTCGTTTCATCGACTTTCAAATCACAACGATACTAAAGAAGTTTTCACTTCAATAATATAATAGCGTAATGTTTGCTTTGCAAGACGACCAAAAATAATCCTCTACACGAAGTCTATTCAATAGTTACCTACAAGAGCTGAAAGCTGACAATTACTTTTTACCGTCACCTCTTTAGTGCTTAAAATTAACAATAAAATCGAACTAGTGTCGGTGCTTTTAAAATAATACATTACTACGTGTTTCCCACAATTTGCAACTCACGAAAGTTTGAAAGAGAAATACCAAATCCTAGGCTCCGTGGTAAACAAATTAATAGCTCGACCCGTAGGTGCGACCACGAATAAGCAATCGTGATCAATACATACATATTTGCATACATATTTACGCACTATGAAACGATAATGTTAGATAAAGACTTGGGTTAGGAATTATCACCAAAAAACACCTAGCGAGTACGACAATTCAAAATGATGCTTCTTTGTATTGAATAAAAATGATTTGAGTTTCAATTTGATGGTTTTTCATGATAGACTCAAAATATTTCATAACTCCCGTATCCGTATCCTACGAGTGCAATTCGGCATCGGCACATCCCTACCCGTAATACCTTCGTCTCTCACGTACAATCTACGTGACCGGCATGAAAGCCTCCCTGTAAAGGGGATGGGGGGGAAAGGTACGGAGGGAGGGGAGGGTGATTAGTAATGAAAAACTTGCTGGATGATGGAACTTCCACACTTTGTGTTATGAAAGCTTACGGTTAGATCTTTGTAATGAAGTATAGCTTTATATGAAACAAGTGACACGCCCCGCGACTTCTTTCGCTTATAAGGACGTCTTATTTCGACGACGTCATGATTTTTGGGATAAAACCGTATGTTCTATTCCAGGTCATAATTTATCTATATACCTACTAAGTTTCTCCGAAATCGGCGGTTATGTAACTACAACACGTGATCGTTGACCTACCTACGTACATTTACTTAAAAATCATTCAAACGAGTAGAACCAAGAGCTTTCTGCACTTTAGGTATGAAGCTACAAGTACACCGGCTGGCCCATCTTGGTGGGCAAATTCGTAGAGAAGTTCCGCGCCAATCGAGATAGAGTTACTCGATAGAATGAGAGGTAGGCTGGTATCTTGTTAGGCGTTAAGCTGAATTGCACTTTGTAGCCATTTGTATAAATTTGTATTTATAATAAATTACATGAAAAGGTATTAAACACATCATAAAGGCAAGTCACTTCTTCGAATTGCATAACTATTTAACTAAGTATAATATAGTGGTCATAATACAATTTAATAGGGTAACCCCATTGCTACGCGACGCGCAGATATTTTTATGGTCGTCCTGGAATGTTGTGGGCCCAACGAGGGCCCAGTGTGCCCCCTGACATCAACATGATTTAGCACTTTAGATCCTTATTAAAGTGGTGTTCGAAATACCTTGCAACTACTTTTAATTTAGATTGATTGGATTCCAATTGAAATTATATAATGGCCGTTTTTTGGTAATTGAAAAATAACTAGATTTGATATTATTATCCTTCTTTAGACTTTTTTGACTTTTTTAGCACTTTTTTAGGACTTTTTTAGCAATGCATTTGCAATGTTAATAAATCTTCTATCTATAGTAATCTTCAATGTGTAGATACGCTTACAAGGTTCAAAGCGACGTGCTTGATTTGTAGATTGGCTAATTTGAAAAAACTGTCTAATAAAGCTTATTATTAAATATTATTATTAAATTCTGACGAATCTGATTCAACTCGACTCGGTATCCGTAACAAAAAATAGCAAAGATCTTATATAAGAACTGTGGGGCGATTATGGAACTTTGATACTATCAAAATATTGATACTAATAGCTTTCAGTTACTATTGATGAATTGGTATTACGGATCGCTGCGATTTCTATCGGCTTCTATCGCTAGTTACAATGTGAAGTTGGTGTCAAACTATAACTCGACCAATTTACAAATTACGATTGTGGTAGGAGCCGTGTTTAGCGTACTAAGCATTTAAATACATCGTATATGATTGATTGAAATAATGCTTATTGCTAATCAAAATTGATAGACATTAATGCCGATTGCTAATTGAAACACTGATAATTTTAGATGTTAGCGTATATGGGTTCAACGTATTAGAACTACTGAGCTACAGCAACGCGTGGCCGGGTCAGCTAGTCAATAATATAACATTAAAACTATCCTGGTTTTGAACATAGTTTTAACTCTAAACGGGATATTTACCATGATAACTCGTATTATCAATTTATCTCGTGGTAATGGCAAATGCAACTGTGCCGAAACGAAGCACGAAGCATAAAAATTTAATTATCATAGTAAATATACCGTGTTGGGTGAAAATTATGTAACTATGATTTATTACTGAGACGAGACGCAGAAGGTGACGGGTTCTATTCCCGCTGCGGGACAAATGTTTGTATGATCTGCAAGTATTAGTCTCGGGTCTGGGTGTTTCTATGTATAGGTTATATGTATGTATTTACAAAAAAAAAAAAATTAGTAGTATATCAGTCATGTGGTACCCATAACACAAGCTCTGCTTCTATTGGTTGGGGCCAGATGATGCTGTGTGAAATGTCCGTTATTTATTATATATTTTATTTTATGACTCGATTATTTAAAAAACATTGTAATGGTAAAACTAAATAGTAATAGTAAATACATACCTAGATACAAAAGGAATGATACACAGCTGCATAAGTACCTAACACTGATTGGATCTATTGTTTTATTCTACAAAGACTTCTAAGGCTATTAATATAATCTATGTACCTACTTTACTTACGGGCTAACAGTTTAGCATTGAGTCATGTGGGGATGTAGCTCAGTGGTAGAGCGTTCGCTTTGCATGTGAAAGGCCCCGGGTTCGATCCCCGGCATCTCCAACTTTTTTTTTTTTTGTAATTTTAGCTACAATCTTCGTTTTTCCACTTCTATGTCCCAAGGGAGTTGCAAATTAAAAGTGAATAATCAAACAGCTTGTAAGTAATTAAAAGAGCGCGAATTTTTCTCAATTTCCCGCGATCCAATAAAGAAATGCAAATGAAGTGCCGCTAAGAAATATAGCGCGGGATTAGGGTTGTGAGGGTGGGCTAGTCTTGTTTATCGATAAACTTTAAGATTATCATAAATAATGATAATAATAATAATGGCGGGCATTTCACATAGCATCATCTGGCTCCAAAGTAAGCAGAGCTCGTGTTATGGGTACCCTGTTTACCACATGGCTGATAGATATATCAGTCATGTGGTAAAAAAAGTATATAAATACTACAATATTAAATACGTACATATTATACATAGAAACATTCAGACCTGAGACAAATACTTGCATGACCATGAAGTTAATGAAATAACAATGAATATATAAATAAATAATGCTTGACATTTCAAATCGCATCATCTTGCCCCAATGTAAGCAGAGCTCGCGTTATGAGAACCACATGACTCAAATAAGTATTTATATACTTAAAAAAAACATTCATACACCACATACTTAATATAATAGAATAGAATAGAAAATACTTTATTGCACACCATAAATAAATTGGACTAGTAGAAAAAAAATGTTTTGCTAGTCGGTAGTACAATGGACTACACAATGGACTAATACAATGGGGTCTTATCGCTATGTAGCTATCTCTGCCAGACAACCTTGAGATGGATTGAACTATATGTAGCTGAAAAAAGGGTGATGATAATAATATCATGTGATTAATAATGAAAATAATGTGTACATACAAATTTACAGGATAAGAAAAGGATACATACCTCGATACTAATACAAAAATAAATGCAATACATACATTACAATATATTTAATTTGGTGGTTTTCAATATAAATGAATACCTATACAATGAAAACCACCACAACTCTAAATAACTATAGGTATAACTATGAAATGTTGATCGAATCGATCTATCGAAATCTGTCCCATCTCTATTGAGACTATTCCCACCTACTGGACCCCAGCGGTATGTCGACTCGATTGTAAAAAAGTTTTTATTGCTAATTCCAGCCGTTTCGTTTCTGCACTTATTTCGCAGTTTTACCGTAACTTCCGTGGTTTTACTGCCACCGCCATTGTCAATCTACCCGCAATGTTACTTGTTTTACTGCCTATCAATGGCGGCTGAATTTTGATTGGAAATTAGAAATTAGTTTCCTTTTATTGCTGTTCGGAACCTCTAGGTATTAGAAGCTGTCTTGCATTATGTACCTAAGTAGCTAAATACCTATCAACTGAGGCTGTGAAGTGGTTCGAATCCCACTGTGGGGATAATAAGAAGAAGAAGAAGAAGTTCTTATTTTTCTTATAGATGGGTTTTAGCAATATTGTGATCTTCATAGAATGAATACTAGAAACAGAAACAAATTATACATCCCTAGGTTTCGATTAATAATAATAATGACGACCTCTGTGGCGCAGTTGGCTAAGACCCGGCTAAGACGCAGAAGATTGCGGGTTCGATTCCCGCCGCGGGACAAATGTTGTACGATCTGCAAGTATATGTCTCGGGTCTGGGTGTTTCTATGTAAAACATGTAAGTATTTTCAAAAAAAAAAGTATATAAGTAGTATATCAGTCATGTGGTATCAGTCACCCATAATACAAGCTCTGCTTACTTTGGGGCCAGATGATGTTGTGTGAAATATCCGGGATTATTTATTTATTTATTTATTTAATAAAGCCTTTTATTTAGATCAACGTAACCTAATAACAATATTCTAATACACACATAATAAGTGCTAACCGTGAACTCTATCGGCAACAATCGAACCGCGGATCAAACTAACCCTGATGAAGATTCTCCAGATCTTCGTTGTCGGTGTCTCCATCGACAAAATAATACGTGAGTAAAGCCCATAAACATAAAAGGCTTGGTGACATTTCGGACACAATATTTTCGGACACTTTGCCCGAAATGACACTTTCAATTTTTATTTATTTTTTAGCGACATTTCGGACAAAATCAAAATATTGAAGCGGTTTTGTACAATCAGTTACAAAAGTTTTAACTTATATTAGATTAGATAGGTACTAAGAAAAACTGAATATTTTGGAGTAAGTCATAGCGCCATTTTTCGGAATCATAACTGTGTATGTAGGTAAGTACATGTTAATAAAAAAAACAGAAATAATTAAAAACGTCTAATGTAACATCTTATAAATATTGCTTTTAAATCTAATATAGGTAATTATATATTATACTATAGTAAAAAAATAACTTGACAACCATCATTTTTAACCGACTTCAAAAAAGGAGGGGTTCTTAATTCGTCGGAATCTTTTTTTTTTATGTAAGTTCACCGATTATTCGAAAAAATTTTTTTTGAAAGGGTATACTTCACAGGTGGTCCCATATAAATTTTATCAAAATCGGTTGAGCTGAAAAATCAACGAAAATCTAAAAATTGAATACATCGATGATGTTTTCATGCCCTTCGATACCTCGCTGTGTCATTGGAGCGGTGCGTTTATTTGGCCTACCCTATATATTATATATATACAAAATACATCTACTTTCCACTAAAAATGTATTATAGGCTCAAATTTGATTCACTGAAGTCGGTTTCTTTTAGTTTTTAAACGTAATTATAATGATATAACAATGTCGATTTATATGATATTATAATGATATAATGATTTCGTTTTCTCGCTTAAAATACAGAATAAAAGGTATTTATAGAATGTAATGGACACAATAAAAATCACAGATAACAATCAGTACGAACTAAATACTAGGTATATATCTACTTTATACCAATAATCACAGTAGTTTAACAGCATTTGGCACAATATTCTACAAGGTAATAAACCAATCGAATCAAACAATTAAAAAAATAAGGCGTTCTATGCACAATTCAACACATAGGTATTTCTTGTTGCCTAAAATCAGTCAGCAGTAAGATGTTCATCGAACTCATTTATAGTTTTGATTTTTAAATATTTCTGGTCATTGCTTATAGAAAATTAAAAAGTTGAACCAGTAACAGTCTCTGGCGTACAATTTAATAGTTGTATGGCAAAATGACCACCATTATGAAAGAGACATAAATCTAATACAATCAGATTTACTAATTAGGGTACCTATTTGCTTAAAAGCGTAATATTTTAAAAAAATATGACTATTATTATTATTAATCAATAGATCAGGGCAAAAATACAGAAAAGACAGAAATTAATAAATAGAAATATCCTAATCTATCGATTTCCTTTACTATTACTATATACTCGGTTAAATTTTATTTAACTTACTTCCAAAAAACATAAAAAACAACACAAATTGCCACATATTCATTTTTCACTTAACCATTTGCACTTGCACTGACCTTGACTAAGTGACGAATGTTTGGCAACTGTTCATTGACCGTGCATTTGAGCAAAACGAGCCCGAGAGACCCGAACGAATCCAAGAGATAGAGAAGAGACTTTTCTATTAATTAAGATCTAGTTTATACATTAGCTCTCTCTCGCTCGTTACTGTCTTTCAAATCTTACATGTTATTTATAATACCTAACTGCCAAGATGCGTATTTATGTATGTGTATGTGATATCATTGAATTCGTCTTGGCAGTTTAAGTTTGTTACCTGACTGTACAAAACAGCGTTTATTATTGGTGTCCGAAATGCCGCTAAAAAATAAATTAAAATTAAAAGTGTCATTTCGGCCTAAGTGTCCGAAAATTATGTGTCCGAAATGTCACAAAGCCTATTAATGGCTATATAGATATACTGTAATTTGTATAACTACTGTAATTTGTATTAGGTTTTTCGTAGTTAAGTTAGTTATAAGATGAATCATACAAAGCGCTAGGATCAGGAGATTCTTGCCAGTTCTTCTCGGACTTGGGTTAGGAGGAATTGGCACTTAAATTCACCTAGTATGTATGTTTCAAAGTGATCCTTGTGGTTGTATTGAATCAAAATATTTTTATATTTTGATTTTTGACTATTGTGTTACTAATTATTTTGAACCAGTATGATGATAGGATTTATTAATAAACAAAAATATATTAATGGATAACCAACACACCACCACCTAGCCACAAACTAAGCATAGCTTGAACTATGTGAACTAAATGACTGACAGATTACCTAGATAGTTTTATATTTTTTAAATACATACCTACTAGGTATGTGGTATGAAGGTACTGCAATTGTAATGATACCATCTCCGGGAACGAGGGTCGGGGAAGTACTGTTAAGTATTTAACTGTTTATTTAAGTACCTAGGTAAATAACTATCTACTTACATACATAAGTATTTATTTATGTTAAAAACAAGAGCGCCGATGTTATCTACAGGATCTAAACTAGCAGAAAATCCCCTGCAATCGCGATATTAGTCGATAGATCAGGCAAGAGGCGCCATACATCGCGCTAATAGCGCCATGTCTCGCACTAAAACTGAATCTTTCATGTAGCGAGAACGTATCGATGTAGTCTCGATCAAAACGAATGGTTGTGATTTCAGAATAGGTACAGAAGATTACAAAAACAAGGTAGGTTCGTAAGTTAGTGATTCTCTTAGGCCGCTTGGAGGCATCCGTCATTAATGGTCCACTTGTTTTTAAAGCCAGGGGCATGCGGCACACTGACTTACACTTAGGTAGTTAACAGTTATACCTAAGTTATACTATAAATAAATACTGCTACCTACAGGTCAACTAAAATGTTCATGTCGTTAGAAAATATTTATAGTCGGCTACGTGACCGTAGAGCGACAATAAAAGAGAGAACTCGCACATTTTTCAAAGCCGGAAAATTTATGAGCCCACAATTGAATTTCACAGTTGATTTGAGCGGCCCGGAAATCCTCACGGGTTTTAGAATTCAGAACGCATCTGTCAAATACTGGCGGGAAAACATAGACCGCGGTGTTGCCAGCTCTAAGGCGAATCGAAGGGTCGCCATGTCAAGGAAATAGTTATTTATGGACGCCATTCACAAATTGCATTCAGCCGAATTGATATATTGGAATGTTTTATATGTAAATGCGGGCCTAAGACGAATGGGTTGGCCCAGAAACGGATGCCTATCAGATGATTTAGTGATATCAATATGACTGGAATCCGAACATGGATTCATAATTCAAACCATGGCTTGGAAGTGAGCAGGACAGGACAACACCCCAGTCTACCCAAAATAATAATATGGCCTGTTTTAATTCATGTTTTCCAGGAAAATTATAATATGTGTAAGTACCTACTTATTTATGTAATTGTGATATCTAGACCATCTGGAATTATCTGGAAAGACCAGACCCAACCGCGACGCACGTCTGTGCGTCTGCACCAATGTTTTTATACAGGAACTTGAACCTCCCGCTAAACACAGTGATTAGTCCATTCGTAAAAGACTTATCACACCACCTTACTGCTTCAGTTCAGTTCAGTTCAGCTACTGGTTTAGAAGCCTCTTTAACCTCTTTAAAAAGATCCTTAGCATGATTAATTCAAGATTTACCAGAGACAATTCAAAAGAAACCATGCACAGTATTTCTATTGTTATCTACCATTGCAATTGCCCTATACTAACCGAGGGTGTTCAAATCTCACCAAATCTGAAGGATAAAGAAACCCTGGTAACTGTGCACCTTAAGCAGCTTTGCCAAAAAATATGACATAACTTTGGCTTAATTTTTGACTAAGTATTGGAATCCATTCTGACCAAGATCTCTGTTTCAAAAACATTTAGGAATATTTTCAAACAAATCGCAGGACGCGTTAAAAAGTTCCCATACAAACTTGAACACCCCATTGGTTTTGTGCTTAATTATTTGTATTGAAGGATATTGTATAAATACAAGCAAATTGTATCACACGTTACAAATTTTCTATACTACAATGAACACCACATCACACTGCAACCCGTTTGGGGATTGGGGGAAGGTAAGTCTATTACTTTTTATTCTGAAGAATTTTTATGTAAAGTTTTTTGCAAAATGTTGCACCGCGTTTATAATATAATTGTTTTTGTTATGGAATATTCATACAAATATTGTCAAATGAAGGTATTAACGAATATATTATGCCAACTTTCAAGTTTGTAGGTTCAATGAATTATCATACATAAAAAATGTATTCATACAAACGTTTTCATCCCTCTCACCCCTACAGGATTTAAATTTTGTAAAATCCCTTCTTTTCGCTTTCTTTTTGCCAGCGGTTTATACCTACTGTCATTTGAATCAGACAGTCAGGCAGGACAAAGAATCTTAACTAATTAGAAAGAAATAGAGATTTAAATACTTTTGGTTATGAAGAGATCTTCACCATCTCGAATTCAACCTTACGACTGTGTTTATAAAATAAAAGTAAGTAGTCTCGCGCGAGCGTCACGAGTGCGCGATCCGCCCATATGACTCATTTAGTTCGGTGTGGCCAACTCAGAAATTAACTACTAAGGAAATAACTTCCAGTGTGACGTAGGAGAAATTGTTTGATACAACCAAAACTAATTTAGTTAGAGGGCCAACGATTAGGTTTTATCTATGGATGTAGAAATAATTATGGTAAATATTTGCGGTTGAAGATAATTTATTTTCTCACAAGAATTGTGTAATTCACTTACAGAGAAAAAAATAACTTAATATTAGGAAATGAGGAAATAAGTTGTACATTATAGTCTACTTAGGTACATAAAACAATGTAAAAATAACAGTCACAAAAACAGAAAATATCCAATAGTGGGTAGGAGCGTACGTACCTACCAATAGGAGCCTAATTCGTGCATTTATGTTAGTTATGTTAAAGAGCGAGAAATCTGCTTGCGTTTCCGTGACTATTATGTAAGGCCTAGGCCATGGTGACATGTTGCACTAGAGTAATTTAACGAAAATAGTACTCTATACTTATAATAAATATTATCTAAAAGTGTCTTTATCTGTCTGGTTGTTACCTTTTCACGGCTAAGCGGGTGAACAAATCATGATGAAATTTGGAAGAAGATAGATTGTATCTTGAGGACAGACATAGGCTACATTTTATGTAGGTACCACGGCTGCAAAGTCGATGGCAACAGCACCTGGAATATGGTAATTTTTCATTACTCTCTTGCCGTGTTACCTCCTTACGAACCATGTACACATGTATCTCACCACAGAAAAACTAAATTAAGTAAATTTAAGTAACGACCTACCTAGGACAGTGATCATTTAAAAAAAGATTGTGTTTGTACAAAACAATAATGTAGTAGAAATTTTGTTTATCAGATAGAAACATCGTCGTATAGCCCTGGCCTTGTTTAGCCAGCAGCGGCAGTAAAGTAAACAGCTGAGAGCTAACCTTGTACAGGAACTTGATCAAAACAAAAATGGATTTCACTGATAAAGTGGTACTTATAACTGGTGCTAGTTCGGGCTTAGGTGCTGCAACTGCTATTTATTTATCCAAGTTATCCGCGAAACTATCTTTAGTGGGAAGAAACGAGAAAAATCTAAAAAGGATCGCTTTGTATTGTGAAAAATCCAAGGGTATAAAACCTCTAGCGATCACTGCAGATGTTACCAGCGATGTCGACGTTGAGAGAATCGTCAACGAGACCATCGAGCATTTCGGAACACTCGACGTTTTGATAAACAATGCGGGGATCATCTCGATGGGAGGGATTAAGAACTCAACCATGGAATCGTATGATAAGGTCATGACTACAAACATGAGGTCAGTTTACCAGCTAACGATGCTGGCCGTTCCTCATCTCATCAAAAGTAAAGGTTGTATTGTGAACATCTCTTGCATAGCCAGCACGAAGCCAAGCACTATGGCTCTGGCATACAACACATCTAAAGCCGCCTTGGACCAATTCACAAAATGTGTTGCGTTGGAGTTAGCAACAGATGGCGTCAGAGTAAATTCCGTGAACCCTGGCTTTATAAAAACGAATCTTCTGAAGGATATTGGATTGAGCGATGAACAGCTGGTCCATTTCGCCCAGAATGTGGTGGGTAACATGCCGTTGAAGAAACCAGTGGAAGGAGATGATGTAGCGTCTTTGATAGCGTTTCTTGCGAGTGATAAGTCTAAAAGTATCACTGGCTCTAATTACGTCATAGATGGCGGTAGTTTGTTGCGCTAGGTTTTAGATATCCTACTTAATTTTTGATGTTGCATTTTGAACGTGTCTATTTATTAGATGAAAGTTCTCGCTTACTGGTCCATTGTCTAATATAGTGTTTAGGTTAGATTATAGAACACACCCTACGAATTCTAGGTAGTAGATACCTACGCTTTTTTACTAAGTAGGTGTTTAAAGTTAGCCATACTAACTAATGTTATGTACTTATGTAATAAATACCTACATGTTTGTTATTAATGTAAGTAAATCGTTTTATATAGATATGTTTTCAAGTAAGTACTTATTTTCGAAATGTTTCAGTTTAGTTGCACCTGTTATGTATTTATAAAATATTTTTGGTGACACAGGTTTTTTTTAACCTTCCACATGCACCAGTTCTCTCACATAGGATGCAATAAGTATAATTAAATATTACCTTACCATGAAGTATACTATGTTACCACCTATTTGTGAGAGAAATATAAATAAATATATTGATATGTATTTATTCAAGATCAATTTTTTTCAATTACAATTTTCATGTCTTATTTTATTATTCTTCGGTTAATAATCAGAGATGATAGTTTCATGATAGCGTGAGCTTAGCTTCCGTTTGCCAAAAATGTAAACATTATGACCTATGGAAATGTAAACCAAGCGTAAGTAATCTTAAAATAAGTGCCAATGCCAATTCACGTATATTGATAGGTAGATAGGTACCTAGGTAAACCAGAGACTATATTATGGACTCCCCCACGATCAAGTTAAGTGATTATACACCTAGGTACCCAACGTTAATCACTTCCTTCAATAGCGCCCCCTGCTGGGCATTATACATTAAAACAAACAGACAAAAACACAAACTGTTTACGGCAATATCTACATTAAGAATCTCAAATACTTTTTGCGGGAAATGAAATATTCATTTGAAGAGGCTGTAGGTATGCAATGTACCTACCTACTACGATTCTCATCAGTTTTACGCTGTGGGATAAAGTGTGAGTGACTTTCTTTTTATGAAATCCTACTTTTTTCACACCCCTACGCGGTGTGATACCTACTAAGATACGTACCTATCTAAGTCAAAACTCCTAGTCTGGAACAAGTTCCTCGAAGAAAGCGAGTTAAAATCCCGTCTGAGTCGAAAATTACTATATTAAATTATGGTCTTCGTGTCACTAGTTATTTCAAACCAGTGTGGTGAGTGCGCCTTAGAGAGAATACTGGTAAAAAACATTATTCCGCTAAATAATAATAATCCCGGACATTTCACACACCAACATCTGGCCCCAAAAAAAGCATATATTATATAAAAGTGGGTCAACCAACACAATAAACGCAAAACAATCTACAACATCGCTCAAACACATTGTAGGTAAGTACTCGTTCTATAGTAAACTTAATAATTTACACTATTCTTAACATTTTAGGTTGTGGTAAATTCGTAGGTAATACACGCATTAAAGCAAGCATTAAATAGTTAGGTCAAATCAAGTGATTACCCTTCGTACTAGAAACCTAGGTAGTTTAGGAACCGTAGGGAAGCTGGTGGGATTGATAATGATCCGTGGATTTGACAACAGAGAAAAGTAGGTATATTGACAAGAGCCTTTTATCTTTAGGTATTGTCCAACAATGCTTACTTTAATTCTTCGTTTGTCATTTCATGAGGTAACATAGCACTTCTAAATTAAATTATTTATCTCGTGCGGTTGCATGTTTTATTTAGTTAAACTTAGCGGAATTTTAATCAATAAATTGTGACTTCATAACACAAGTAGGTATGGACAGTTTTAAGTGAACTAATTTTAATTAAGTGTATTATGATTAGAGATGGGCGGTTGGGTAAAAATTCGGGAGGGTTAAATAGGAAGGAAAGGGTAAAATAGGTAAAAATTAAAAAATACCCATTTATAACGGGTATTTTTTATTAGTACCGGGTAAAAATTCGACATATATTTTACAATTAAAATAAAAAACCTAATTACTTTTAAAAATGCGTAATAAGTAGGGCAGCCTTAATACTACGTAGGGAAAACCTACGCCATGAGTTAAAAATATGTTTTTTCTACTTTTTTCAACTGCATACAAGATCGATTGTTTGTGTTCATCATTTAATATGTTAATATTGGGCAAAATGAATTCCATCTTTGATTTGATATCTTTGAATGTGGTGAATATGTTATGGATATTACATTCATTTGATTCAAGTTTGAATATAGGTCCTGTAACCGGTTCCAAAATTGCAAGGCAATCATCTATCATTGTCCAAAAATTGACTTTAAGAAGTGTAGACTTTGTTTCTGAAGGCAATAGTACCGTGGCTTCATGTACGGCTAGGGCCATTAGAGCTGTTTTTGTATATTTTTTACTTTTTAGGGCGGCTATATGACTACCCCACCGTGTCTTTACTGGCAACTTTAATGTTTCTCCGCTTTTCTTTTCTTTTACAATTTTGTTCAGTAATGAACTCAAGACTTGACTTTTTTTTATTGTTTTTATAACATCTGTTGCTAATTCAGTAACTGCTTTTAGGGTTCCGTATCTCGAAAGGAAAAAACGGAACCCTTATAGGATCACTTTGTTGTCCGTCCGTCCGTCCGTCTGTCTGTCAAGACACTTTTTCTCAGGAATGCGTAGAGGTATCAAGCTGAAATTTATATCAAATACCTACTCAAGTCTACTGTCCCTTAAAGCCGTGAAAAAATCAAACTCCTAAGCCAACGCAATTAAAAGATACAGCCGTTTATGCCGCAAATTTTCGACACTCGCAAGGGAATCAAAACCTACATAGTATTTCCCGTGAACTCAGAATCTTGAAATTTGGTACGAAGCAACGTCCTATAGCACAGACAAAGGATAAATTGCGATAACCGTACATTTTTAGTTACATCATATAATAAAAATATTTTTAATAATTTTAAACTTACTACCCTTTTTCTCATGAACGCGTAGAGGTATAAAATTGAAATTCATAAAAAATACTCAAGTCTATAATACCTTTAAGCTGTAACAAAATCAAACTTCTATGTCAACGCAATCAAGAGAAACAGCAATTTAAGTCGCATATATTCAAACTCGCAACTGGCAAGGGAATCCAAACCTACAGGGTACTTCCCGTGAACTCAGAATCTTGAAATTTCGTACGAAGCAACGTCTTATAGCACAGATAAAGGAAAAATTGCGAAAACTGTAAATTTTTAGTTACATCATCCAACTATGAATCGATTGTCGTGATGGGTGAAATTTTACTTATATACCTATAGGTTTGTACGGAACCCTCGGAGCGCGAGTCCGACTCGCACTTGGCCGTTTTTTTACTAATTCGAAAGCTTTCTGTACATTTTTAGCATTGTTTATTTACTTATTTGTTACTTATTATGGTTTATTATTTGACTTAATACTAAATAAACAAATAAAATAATAAATAAATAGTGGCGGACATTTTTACACAGCCCCAAAGAAATAAACAGGAATAAAAACTAACAAGTAAAAGCATATATAATTAGTTGAACTTCAAAAAAAAGATGCATTGAATTTTTACCCGGTATTAATTCGAAATGGGAAGGTAAAAATGGGTATAAATGGGTAAAAACCCAAAGTTCGGGTTTTTACCGGGTAAGCGCCCATCTCTAATTATGATGCAATGTGATTTGAACGAAAGGAATCTCTAGAAAGTTCTAGACGGCCATTCCGCGATGACATTTAAAATAGACAAATGACGTTCGACATTCGACTAAGACTATATTGCCAGTCACTTGACACTGGCAAAATGGACATTATTATGACAAGAAGACGAAGAAGAAGAAAAAGAACGCTAATTTTATAAACAAAACTCAGACACGGCCCAAGCTTGAAGACTTAAAGCCGGATACAGGAGCAAACCACCCTAGTTGGCACAGTGTTTGCAGATCGAGGAGCTAAACACCAAACATGGCTTACTATTTCTTACAAAGTCAACAAAGCATATCTTTATTGACCAACGCCTACAGGCGACGCTAATTTGAACACAAAAACTGAGTCGATCTTAGAGTGGTAAGGTACCTAAGCATCCATACTATTATTAGGTATACATTCTTAAATGTTACTGTATGTCTGGTTGTTTCCATACCATACCTTTCCATACCTTTCCATGGCTAAACGGATTTTGATGAGATGGTCAAGAGACATTGTACTACTTGGCTACTTTTAATCTAGATTCAACGCATGCAAAGCCGCGAGCAAAAACTAGTTTTTTTTTTAAATATATCCGTGCACGAGCTCTGTTTTCAAATTAGGAGATGGAAATGATCACTCATAGAACACTAAAACAGGTTCGTAAAATACCTACTTTTTCTGTGGTTCATACGTGAGGACAGTTCATACGTGCACGCTCTAGGTAAGTGTTACTTTGAGGAATAAACTTTGCAATTCAATACACATTCATTATAAATGCTTGAATGTAGTTGCAGTATTTACATAAAATATAAGGGTTCTTTGTACATAATACTTGTATATACGTTGAATGTTACGAACAAATTTATCACCTCATGTTTAATTCTATGAGAATAAGCATCGACTTAAGGATTTTGTTATCGTAAAAACCCATGTATATAAATGTTTAAAACTGGTACAACCAATGTCAGGTGTTTACCTTACCTTAAAAGTCATCGAATGTAACATCTAATAATTTCAACACAGCAACCATGTGGGGATGTAGCTCAGTGGTAGAGCGTTCGCTTTGCATGTGAAAGGCCCCGGGTTCGATCCCCGGCATCTCCAACTTTTTTATCCAAAAATATACCAACAGTATTTATTTTATACAATTGGACAATTCAATATTGAGTCATTTCTACTTAACCTACTAAATAACGGTTTTCCAGAATCAGTACCTACATAGGTAATATAAAACAAAATTTTCCCACCGCGTCTGTTTGTCTAAACTAGATGAACTCAAAAACTACATAGGTAACGAATTTTCATACTGTTTTGCCCAATAATAATAAAAATAACAATAACACCCGACATTTCACACTCAAACTAGATGAACTCAAAAACTACATAGGTAACGGATTTTCATACTGTTTTGCCCAATAATAATAATAAAAATAACACCCGACATTTCACACATCATCCGGCCCCAAAGCAAACAGAGCTTGTGTTATATATAGCTCGTCATATATTTTATAAGTATAAAGTTATCAAGATAAGTAATAATGTAATTATGAGGCCAGTTTTAAAGAAACTTCTATTAAATCAACCATTGTAAAACTAGATTATAAGATTCGCTATTAAGGCTATTGAAATTGAAAAGGTTAGTTACCAAACGTATATCTTTTTTTGTTTGTAAATTCATACATATTATACACAGAACCAGACCCGAAACAAATACTTGCAGATCATACAGACACTTCCCGCGGCGGGAATCGAACCCGCTACCTTCTGCGTATAAGCCGGGCCTTGGTCCACTGCGCCACAGAGCTCGTCATAATGGACAGTGTGATTCATGAGGAAGGTTTAGACGTATAATATAAATAAAATAAAAAATGTGACTGAAACAAATTATATTGTGTAAAAATCATACAAATAAAACTGCTTCGTCTTAATAAAAATACTAGGGAAATATGAATACAAAATAAAGACGTGTTAACCATTTATTGTGTAACACTGAAAAATAATTTACATATTTGTATTAATAGTACATTCTAAATAGAACAATAAATTTCACCAAATAGGACATACTTTTTTATAATCCGCACATTTTTTTAATTAACATTTTTTGCTACTGAATTTTAATTTAACTCATTCACTGCCACCACGATTTTCTTGAAGTTTATCGAGATGCCGCCGTATAAAACCGCGGACACGCTAGGCGTGCTCGCGGCATTGCTTGGAAAAATTGATTTTAGTAAGTAAATTTATTATAACGTAGTTTAAGGTTCTCAAAATTTTTTTACTAAAATTCCCATGCATAAATGAATAAAGTTTTATTGTGAACTGTAACATTGGCATTGTTAACAGTGCAAGTACATTTGTTTTAATAATATATTGAGTGACAATCATATTTAAACATATTTTCAGTCTTATATGAGTGAATTCATCTAAATTATTAAACCGATAAAAAGCTTTGAACTGCAGAAAGTTTGTTTACGTTATTTATCTCGTATTATCGTAATGTTAGTTGATTGGCATTACCTAATTACATAAGTATGAATTAAATTCAAAATATTCAAATGAAATAAATTGATTTCTTATCTTATCTTATCTTATCTTTAGGAAAAGTTAAATTTGTACCGGAAACGGAAGATATTAATAATGACAAAATTTTTAGCGAGACAAACGAACAGCAATTGATTTTTATACAATAGAGATAATTTTACTGTACGTGTATATGTCACTGTGTGTGTATGTATAATTATATAAAGATATACATCGGATAGGTACGTTTTTTTTTCATTGATGGCGTATGGAGTTGTATAAGCGACTTCATATAAGTAGTATATCAGTCATGTGGTACCCATAACACAAGCTCTGCTTACTTTGGGGCCAGATGGAGCTGTGTGAAATGTCCGGCATTATTTATTTATTTATTATTTATTCATACATGACACAGTACTGTATCCGGTAAAAACAACGGTCCGATAAATTATGACATTCCGTTTTGTCATCAAATACTGGTTAAAAATCTCATATCGCAAGCTTATAACTCTGAAATTAGCAAAGCGTTTAATAGAATAAAAAAGTTTGGGAACCTAAGGGTAGCTTCAGTAAGTGAACACACCTAGCGTGTTCTCGGCACTACAAAATACCTATTTTTCGTAAAAAAAACTAACTAGTTTTTTTAGGGAACCGCTTCAATATGCCAAAGCCTATCCTTTAAAAATGATGCACTAAAAATTTGAACAGAAAATCTGGCCTAGTTTTGGAAATATAACCAAAACATTCAAAACACGCCTGGCGTGTTCTTGGCGTAGAGACTTAGATTAGCCTGAACACGCGAGGCGTGTCAGTGGCAGTGAATGTGTTAAAAGACTATATACATCGAGATTTCAAATTGAACAAAGGTCAAAGACACGAGTATTTGTAACTATAGGGGCCGGAGCATGCTGAACGGCCGCGCTACAATACATTTTAGCCTCAAACAAATACTTTATATAAACAAATGTGTGCAAATTCACAGGCCATCTGATTTTTATCTCATTCACTTGTTTTAGGAGATATATAATGTGCTCCGGCCAATTAACAACACACTAGGTATACATGAACACATGGCAATATAGGAATTACCTTTACTTATAGCCCGTCTAGACGTACTATACTTACGCTAGTCCATACATTGGGTTTAAAATCGTCAAAATTACATGTATGACAAAATTTATATTCCACCGATGAAAATGTTGTTTTATTTACAATATTATTGCCATATTTAAATATATATCAGGTCAAGTAGCATATATATGCAGCGTACAGGGAACTAGTTCAAGGCAACACTTAAGATATTTTAAACATCTTTGCTAGAGGTAAACACCATAACGATATGAGCTTGTATGACCAAAATTAAATAAATGCAATACAGAATTTTTGATAAATTTAAAATCTATGTATAAATTATTCTTGGGAGTATAAAGAGCAAGCTAAGAGAGTGTATAACATCATTGTTAATCTACTTTATAAGTCTATATTGTAAAATTATAAGTACCGTGACATGAGTAAGTAGAGATCACAACGAAAGACAATTACAAAACCATAGATTACTACATGACTATTTATTTATTACTGTATTATCTCGTTAATAAATAAATATTTGTTCTGAAACTCTTTTTTTTATACATATAAATATTACATGTTTACTGTATTTGCTTTGCTTGGAGCGAGCTTGATAAAAACAATGATGTTCCAGATTAAATATTTTAAGCAGAAACAATGAATATAATATTGAGTATTGACAAAACATGAATATATAATATACATTTATAGTTATTACAAATTTATTTTATCAGTATTTTATACAAACTGGGTTATTGTTTGAGATTCATGTCTTCACGACTTCATGTTCTCAAGATGTACATTCTTATTGATAATGTCTCAATGTATCTTATCTTACTAATTTATTAAATAAAAACTATCTGTCGGTTTGTTGGTTCATTTATGAGATGTATTGAACTGATTCACCCGATTTTTGTTTGTAAATTGATAAAACAGGTTTTTAATCTAATGACATTCATGTCAATGATTAAAATTGTGACAGGATTTAATGTTGCTTTAGTTAATAATATGAGTTAACAGCATCATCATTAATACATGTACTTTTTGCATTTTTATAAGGGTATAATAATTATGCAAATTCGAAAAAGATGCTTTTGTTAATTGCAGTGACAAATTAAAAAAATCGGGATTCACACTGTCAATATTAACTCTAGAATTTATATCTCATAGCACAAAAAAATTTTAGATTTGAAAAGATGGCTATATCTACATTCTTTAGACGGTTGCTTAAAATGTAATCCATATTTCTAATAAAATTTACCCAACGTTGACACATTGATAACAAAGCATGATTATTCTTACACGAAATTTTACTATTTTTATTTGTTTTTTATCTTGAAAGAAACCCGGTCACGATCAGGAATGTCATTCAAAATTGAGCCAAGAAAAGTACAACACTCGATTGCTTTTGACTTTTATAGTTACATAAACTTTAACGCCTAGCAAATATTGTATTTCAAGCAATCAAGTTATACCTAAAATAAGTTCACACAACCCTAAAGAAAAATAAAGGTGTTCTCAAAACAACTTAGAGAAATTTAAGATTTCAAACCGTTTGAAAAACTTCCAAATTTATGTTATTAAAATGACACTGAGATCACCGTAAACAAATAAGCTCATTGCCACATAATTTAATTTAAAACATTGAATTACGTGACTAACGCAAATTTTTATTAGAGTTGTCCGAAACTTCACAATTCTCATAAAATATGAAGTTGTACATTATAATTTTTGTTTGAACTGCGTCTCGCCGTTCTGGAGTGAAGAAAGAATTAGACTTACGGTACTTTCTTCCCGCCTTCATCTTACAGACGTAGTCTATACAATGTCAGGAAATAAGCTCTTCACTGCACGAATTTCAAAGTCCAGTCGTCCATCTGTTCATTCTGTATACTCGTAGCACTGCAGCTCAGTCACATGTCAATTTGACTCTATTCACTGTTCACATCTGCTTCACAATTTGGAAGAAACTATTGAAATGCGCATGTTTTTATCCACTGACGAGGTTCGCTTCGCTCGCTATAATTGTAACTGCGAGCGAAGCGACGTCTTCAAGAGAAGCTATAGCTGAGAGCGGAATTACGGCTTAGTTTCGACGCCGAGGTTTTTATGATTGTTATGATAAGTACTTCTACTCATCAGGACCAGTCATAGGTTAGATTTGAGCAGTTCGATCACGCGCATTTCACTAGCTATTTTCACTGCATGTCACTCGCATCACCGATAGAATATCACAATGGTGTCTTTGGTGTGGCAGCGGCAGGCGCAGGGCTAGATGCGCGAGTCGCCGTCACTGGCGCTGCCGGGGCGCAGCGCCGACGTCGCGGACGGCGAGCTGACCGTCAGCGTCGACCGAGGGCTCTCGAGCGACGCCAGCGAGGGAGCAGAGAGCGGCGGGGACGGCGCGTCGACGTCATTCTGCAAGCAGCGGCGGCGTGAGCGGCGGCCGCGGGGGGGCGGCTTGCCGCGGGGACCGGGAGGGGGGAGGCACCGTTACTCACACGCTTGTGCTCATCTACTGTGTTCACTGTCTACTGTCTGCTGTCTACTGTCTGGTGTCTGACTACGAGGTGGAATCTATGTTACGCGGACGAATGTATGCTATGATTGTAATGGTCAGTTCTGCAGATAAGGACGCCCTGTTTGTTATACTTACATAATTTTCAGTCAAAACGAATAATATGAAATATGAATCAATACTGATTCTTTATCTGTGCCGAAATATCGGTAAGCAGAAAAACTCACATTATTATGATAAATATCCTGTTTTGAGTGAAAATTATGGCCAAAATTGTTACGAACGATCTTTATTTTCCCAACATCAACGACCAAATTAGAATAAGTTTTATTTTTCTTTTATAATTCTCCGACAGTTTTATAAACAGCTGTTAACATTATGACAAAAATAATCTTAAACCCGTTAAACACGTCAAATTAGTAAATTTGGTAGGAAGATAGATTGTATTGAAAACGGACATAGTCTACTTTTAATGTAGGAACCTGGAAAGCTGGTAGTTAATAAGGCATTAATATCATTGTTTAAAAAATGTTCAATGAAAAAAATGAAAAAGTTCATAAGAAACCACCTCTTTGTATGACTTAAGTATCGTAAGTGAAGACTCAGCTACCCTCATCAAGTCAAAGACAAAAATATTTTGATTCAATACAATCAGAAGGATCACAAGAACGATTTAGTAGATTAATGTCTTAACAGTGAACCAAGACACCTTATCTGCAGAGAGATTATCTGTGTTATGTGAAAAGATGTTTCTTCTCTGTCTAATCTAAACCTCTTAGACTATATTATTATACTCTAAAGCAGATTGACTTGAGTATCACCAAGTGAGACTTGGGTAATATTGAGTTTCAAATACAAATTATACTATACAAAACATGACTCTATAAGTCAAGTAGCACTGACTTCTTAAACAAAGTCTAAAAGTGATTGGAAGCAAATAACATCAACACATTAACACACTAACTTAGTAGAAAACTGTGTATTGTTTCATCTAACACAACACTCAACGGTGAATTTTAATTAATTATGATATTAAATATAAATAAGACAGTGAACACGTGGTACAGCATCAGATAATCTTAAACTATGTGCCGATGGTATCAAGAAAATACTTTGAAACGAAACATCAACAAATATATTTCCAAAATACATTACATAGCACAGTTCGACTAGAATTTCTAAGTAAGACTATTTTGCTAAAGCAATGAGCAGCTAGAATGAATTGTATTTTTAAATGAAATCTTTTTATGGTTATTAGTAATTAAATTAACTTCCCCGTGATGATTATTGAAATCAATACTATAAATTTTAAAATGTTAGGACTACCCCCATTTTGTATCTGTTAGTAATAAATGAAATGCGGTTTTAGTAATGTAAATAAAAACTATGCTTCTATCTCAACCATTTTACAGACATCAAATATACTAAAAAAAAAACTACTTGTAACTGCTACCCCACCTTTTTTGTCAAAATGATTGTATATTAATGATGACTTACTGACCAATATAAGTCTTGATATTAACTATACTCAAAGTTTCATTAAGTATTTCTCCATGGATTTATTTAATTACCTTACGGCACAATAGCGAGCGGTGTCGGTGCATTTGGGGTTATATTGGATAACGGACAAGTCTCATGCAATCCTTAAAGCTATATGAAATTGGTATTAAACCAGCACTGATGTTAGTACTTAATCTAGTATGAAATGCGACCACTACCGAAAGAAATTAAGCCAAAGCGATTGCATTATTAAACGGTTTAGTAGGTTTTAAAGGATTGTGTTAGAAGGTTGATCATGCATGTGTTAGTTGTGTAAATATTAAAATAAGGTACGTCATTACAGTATATATGGTTATAAATAAATATAAACATAAAAATATATATAATACACAGACTAGAATACATTAAACCTCTTTCTAGCTTTGTTTTTTAAACAAATACGTATGTACAAGAGTTTGACTCTACTAAAGTCCTAAAATAAATAAATACATATATAAATTTTCTACGATTTATATTGAACGATAATATCTAAAATACTTAAACACATAACTATAAAAATACACAATGTACATAACGAAATACCTGTCATAAACCTTGTATGTAGCACCTATGTAGTAAAAAATTCAAATAATTGTATTAGTAAAACTAGCTCAGTACAATACAGTTATAGCAAAATACATAACATTGTAAAAACGTCTAAAATATTCAGTAAAATCTACTTCATTTTTCTTTATTTATCAACATTTTCTACCCTGTAAAGTTTATAATACGGCAGTGTATTTTTTATAATAAATGGTTCTATGTATTCCATTAGAGTCATGCGACTTTATAAGTCTATTTGTAGTTCCATAAACAGCTAGATCAACATTTTATTATAAACATTTAAACACCATCCTAGAATCGAGATATTTACACTGAAAACAAAAGTTTAGTAACATTTTAGTATATTTGGGAGATATGTCTCACAAATCTAGCTAGTACTTGCACAACACATATCGTCTAGCTCCAACTTGTCTATCGAACGTTCTCTAGTCTACTAGAACATCGTCACAAGGTTACGTCCGACGGTACCGTAGCAACTCTAATTTTTCTCCTGTTTTTCCTCACTACGAACTTACTGTAGGCGACGTTCTTACAACCCAAATACGCTCTTCTGAGTGCTCTAGTCACTTTGCCCTGATGGATCAATCGCATAATATAATTAAATACATGTTTCTGTATTGAGTCACGGATTTTGAAATGAGCATGCTATTGAATAGAGAATAATAAAGCAAGCACTAACAATAATATATTTGGAATAGACACATCTGCGTACTGAAAATCAATTGAGCTATTTATCGAGTTTATAGATTAAAAAGTCTCTGAAAACTGATATATTAAAATAGAAAAGATTTGAAAGATATAAAATTCGAATTCATGGTAACAAAGATATGAATGTGGACAGACTTCATTCGATGATAATTGGGAAATCCTGTAGATTTAATGTTTGAAATTACTAAAAATCATGCTGGAAAAACGGAAAAGGGTTCTCACCACACTAATTCCGGATCTGGCCTGAAATTGACAACATCATTTCATTCTATCCTAATTATCCCTATGGATAAAATGTATCCCGAGTATAACTTAATCTCAAGTTTTCATTTTTATGTATTTTGAAACACAGAAATACGTAAGTTGGCGTTTGATAACATATTAGTAGTTATAAAAGTGTATGTAATAATTTAAATAAATACATAGTGTAAATAAATACATGAATGTGACAAACATAGACAATATTAAACAGATATTATTAATTATATAGTATGTAAATGCGTTTGCAATCTTTACCAGTTATTTTTTTTATGAGCTTTTGCTTATTTCTTAAGATATTGTTGATCTTATCAACAATATTGGCAATCATTTGTAGTATTTAGATAAAATGAACTCAAAATGCTTAGTATCTGAATCTAATCTAGTGGTGGCAATTTTGTTGGTTCATTTCTAATATGAGGAATTGTCTAAAATATATTAAGTTACTCATAGCATTTGTAAAACCTATTCGGTTTATACCATCTAACTAAATTAGGAACGCTTAATTAAAATAGGATAAGTTGGTAGCAGCAGAATACCAAAGGTTAATTTGACAGTTCAAAACCTAATTTTAGCTAAAATTAGTTAGGTTGGTGCCAACAGAATTGAGGCCAGTATAGAGTAGTACTGTGGTATAGGATTACACTACTTTTAAATGCCAAAGTTTATAAGTTACTTAATATTGTAACAGCTGAATCACTTTCCATTAAATTTGGTTTATATAGAGAAAGAATTGACATCTAAAATCAATTAGCATGTATTTACTATAACTAAGGTGTCAGAAAAGTGGTTTGATTCCCTCTCAGTATAAACATTTGTAATGAACATATGAGTTTGTTCCGTCTCTGGGTGTTATAAAATATTATAAGTATGTATTTAAAAATATATATGTGTTCTATCAGTCATCAGTGTAGAAATTATGGAACTCTTTACACAATCAATGTCTATCAGCTTCGATTAGCAATAGACATTATATAATGTTTTGGTGTTAGGAATGTTTGGTTGCTAAGTCAGTTTTTATTTTCATAACAGCATGTCTTACAATCAACATCAAGCATTGGTTATTACAATTCATCAATAGTAATAATCTATATATTAATACGTGAAGCAAAAACTTTGTACCCCTTTTTACGAAAATTGCGCGGACGGAGTAGTATGAACTTTCGCACACTTATAGTTTATATAGAGAAGGAGTGCAGAATGCTAATATTTTTTTTGAAATCATGCATAAAAAAACATTAATTATTAATTAATTATGTTGAATTTCGACCAGTGGGCGAGTAATAATTAAAAATTGTTAATATCATTGATATTAACAATTTTGATAGTGTCAAAGTATCATTATCGCCCGGTTTGTCACCATAATACAAGCTATGCTTAGTTTAGGATCAGATGGTTTTGTGTGAAATGTTCTCTAATATTTATTATTCATAATGTCAGGTCTTGCGTCTTTAGTCCTGTAAGTCCGTTTACATTCATAGAACTTAAAAACTTGAAGACATGTGCCAAGTGCACAAAAGGGGCCTTTCAGGCGTACTTTAATCCTTTCACCACACTGGTTCAAAATAACTAGGGACACGATAAGCATGTTTCTTAGGGTTCTCAAGTAGAAAAGGAGCCCTTGTAGTTTCGCTATGACTGTATTTTGTGTCTGTCTGTTATCAAACATGTCAAAGATACTATGAAGTTTATTGAACAGTTTTCGGATACAGTTATTAGTTAAATATTAAACTTTGAAGCTACAATAGATTCTAGATTTCGCATAAACCGTATAGAACGTTATTTCAAAGTAACTGAAAGTTTCAATAATACATTTATAACATCAACTAAGATAGTGGATAAATTGTGTAAAATATTTTGGGACAGTTTCGAACAACTCTTTTAAGACTTTGGAGGCCTTCACTGTGCGAACTTGGGCAATTTATTAATGTTTAAATCTGACACGCAGATTTTACAATCTTAGTTGTATTATCTGCAAGTATTGGTCTCGGGTCTGGGTGTTTCTACGTATAATATGCACATAAATAAATAATAAATAAATATTGCTGGACAATGCACACAACTCCATCTAGCCCTAAACTAAGCATATCTTGTATTACGGTGATTAGATGATTGATAGAATACATACTTTTGATATTTTATAACACATAGACACAATACAAACACCTAACTTCTTCGCAAAAATGTTTATCCCGGGAGGGAATCGAACCTTCAACCTACAGCGCAAAAGGCAGCTTTACTGCCGGTCTGTCAGCTCAGTTGGCAGGATATATTTACAAAAAAAAGTAGTCGTCATGTAGTACCCAAATCACAAGCTCTGCTTACATAGGGGCTAGATAACGCTGTGTTTATATCAGAGATAATAGATTAATGATATCAGGTAAAGATAGCAAACGCATGACCGGTGTCACCAGAGCCGCAAGGTGAGTATGAAGGCGAGGCAAGCGAGCAGAGCGCGGGCGGCGCAAGCGAGGCGCGGTCGCAGCGCGCTGGAGTCGACAGTTACCTTTAGCGGGACTGGCGGCACTTCCAGGTGGTAGCCGATGTCGCACAGGTTACGGAGCAACTCGATACCTGGAACGTTACGTGACCACTTCTAAATAACTATAACGAAACGAGGAAACTAATTTTACGTATTTTTTTTATTATTTTAGCACAATATTGATCATTATGTTAAATATTGTGAGAACCAGCTCAAATAGAGTTGGCACTTTATTCCACTTGCATTTCCAGATAACTGGAAATGTAATGTGTTTCTTCCAGATTACATAGCCAGATCCAGTTTCATTTTCTACCACTTTATGAACGAAGGAATATCGCCGATATGGCATATTTGATGAGCATCGCAAATGGCACGGTGGACTGTTGTGAATTGCTGGAGCTGTTGGGACCGCGTACTAATACCGCTAGTTTTAGAAGACCTAACATCTTATATGTTCGAACAGTTAAAGCAAATTATATGTTTGTATGATCTGCAAGTATTTGTCTCGGGTCTGGGTATTTCTATGTATATTATGTATGTATTTACAAAAAAAAAGTATATAAGTAGTATATCAGTCATGTGGTACCCATAACACAAGCTCTGCTTACTTTGGGGCCAGATGATGCTGTGTGGAATGTCCGGTATTATTATTATTATAGGTAAAATGCTTTTATAATTCGAGCAAGCTCCTTATTTAAACGTCAATACATTAACAAGCTAACGCTTGCTCTGTGACAAATTCTTTTTATAGTAAAGGTACTCATTTCGGTTTTTTTTTATGTTGTTTAATCTATTTATTACTATTTCTTAATATTTTCTCTATTTTTTTACTTTGTACTGTATAGGTTTCTACTTGGACAGTATTTTCATGTTTTTTTTACATCTATCAGTGTGAACTTGTAATTCACAAGTTCACACTGATAGATGTAGGCCTTCTGCATACGTACGAGTACTATTTAAACATGTTTTTTTTTCAAGCTTTAAGTTCTCCGAAAATTCTGAAATAAAATTATAAAAAATAAATATAAATTACTTTAGTTCACGATATCACTTTTAGCAGACTGCCGGATACGTTTCCACACTCCGACCAACCAGTAACATCAACCGTCATCCAGTAGTCCAATCACGAGACAGCAAGTCTTTTACAGTCAATTGACTGCCTTAATATACTAAATAGGATTAAATGGTTGATCTACTTCCACCAAAACTAATAAAAATTCAAATTAAATGTGGATAATTCAAATCATTATAATAATATTACAATTTAGCCAAATAAGCTATTAATTAATTGTTTTGACATAGTTTTATAAATAAAACATTTAAGAATGTGTTCAATAGTACTTTACAGTCTCTAATTAAGGCGAAGACACTTTTTTCTAGTATTTTTATGTAGTTACATATCACTTCACTATTGTTAAACTACCGGTAGAATGGGGTGGCTAGTGGCTATGTGCCACGCAGGTGAGAATGTGCAATGGGGGTCATCGGCAAGATTATTGTCGATTTTTTTTTTCTACTTTGACTTACGGCGATTTATTCTTCGATTAATCGATTTTAAAAACATTTTCCCCTCTCAATTCATTTTGCAAAACAGTTACTTTCAACTGTCAGTGTCATTCAGTTTGAATGAATTTGAATTTGAATTTTTTATTTCATCGTTCCCTGGTGGACCATTTTCGAAGTACAGATAGGTGTCAATGTGCTATTTCACTAATTGTAAGAGATATGAAGGGAATTGTGAAGTGGCACATTCTCACCCTTACTGGTCAGGTGAGAATGTGCCACCATTTTTTTAATTTTTCTACCAAAGTATGATTCTTTTTTTTTATAGTGAAATAAAGAACATGTAAACAAATATATAAAGAGCATAATCTGTATTATTTTCCTAAAAAATAACTTATTTTGGCTTTGCTAACACTGAATAACCTTGAAATGTGGCATATAGCCACCCCATTCTACCGTACATCTAAATCGGTTAAGTAGTTTGGTTTTTAAATTAAAATATATCATCCAACTTCCAAATAAACAAAATATCGATATTTTGCTTGCCCGTGACTTTCCAGTGGTGTTTACGAATCTCGGAAAGTACTAAACAGGGTAAAATAAAAACATTTTAACTGACTTCAAAAAAGGACGAGGTTCTCTCATATGGTTGTATTTTCATTTTTATTCCATTAAATGAAGTCGGTTTTCTTTTTAGTTTTTAAAACATAATTATTTATGTGAAATCCCGCCAGATGTTTCAAAAGATTCAGATAATATATCCTCCGCGTGAAACCCGTAGTTTTGCAAACAAAAAGCAAACGTTGTCATTTAAATCTATTATCAAAGTATTTCCGATCTATGGATTTATTTTTAATTGATTTGAACAATGAAAACGTGTGATAAGTGCCGAGTAATGCCGAGAAAACCACAATTGCGCTCATCTCGCTCATAATACTGCCCTCTACAAGTTACAACTTGAATAGCTACACGGGAGTCCCGTGTAGCTCTATTCAAGTTGTAACTTGTATAAACGATTCCTGCACCGGATATTAAAGTAAGTCTTAATATCCGGCATTAGCGTGCGCGTCTTTGAGGCTCCTATAGGTACATCTTTACATATAAAAATCTTAATCTAGTGTTAATCATATTCTAGTAGGCTTACTGTTTGTAATTTAGTCAAACTTAAGAGATGGGATAGCTTTTATATCGATTATTGAGTGGCCGGGTCAGCTAGTATTGTATACTTGTAAGTACTTATGGTGTAAATAATCTCACCTGAATGCCGTTTGTGTCCGTACCGCGTCTCCCAGGCGTCGAACAGGCGATTATAGTACCTGGGGCCAGTGAGATAAGGTAGGTACTTGTGTGAGCTTGAGTCTGGGAACACTCGCTCCATATCGCCGGTTTGCGTTAACTCGTCTTCAGCTTGCAGTAGATGACGCACGTCGTCCGGAGTCAGGGTTGAGAGGATGTCGCGAAGGTACTGGAATAAAATAATAATTATAAATAAATAATGCCGGACATTTCACACAGCATCATCTGGACCCAAAGTAAGCAGAGCTTGTGTTATGGGTACCACATGTCTGATATACTACTTATATACCTTTTTTTTTAAATACACACATATTTTACATAGAAATACCCAGACCCGAGAAAAATACTTGCAGATCAAACAATAATTTGAACCCTTATAAGTCTCAGCCGAGCCTTGGCCCACTGCGTCACAAAGGATTTATTTGAGCGCCAATGAGCCATTTGACCAATGAGCGCGCGCGGTATTTATTTGATCAATGAGTACGCGCGCTAGTAGAGTTCGCCGTGAGATGGTACCAACCCATTTTCCTGAGATGTTAGATGTGAGAGACATCATATGCGACTACTGTAAGGCTCGCTCGTTTTATTTTTACATTACATCTAAGTAAGTTGTACAATAATGACATAAATTGAGTGTAATAATAATAAATAAAAATAAAACAAGCCATACGGCTGTTTCCTTATTTTTAACATAATATATACTCAACTGAGAACGTAAGACCACAATTTGGGTGAAGTAAGTCTAAAAGACTTACTCAGTCGGCTGAATCACTCAAAACTTAATAAAACTTCTTAGTTTTTTCATCCTTAGGCATTCATTTTCAAATAAATACAACTTATGCTAATTTTTTACTAAAACACAAAGTCAGAACAACGAACCGGAAAGTATGACAAATGTATGTAAAATTACATAATGTCATCATGTTGTAAAATGTTGTTCCACAAAAAGTATGTTAATTTTATGCTATGCTGTACTTCAAATATAAACTGCAAAAAAAAATTCTAGATCCGTTGCTGTTCGGTTACAAAAGTACTCAAATACCTTATTACATACTAACTTCATCCCACGGCCTTGTACGTAGATATTAAGTAATCCCTGTGTTAATCCAAGGCAAAAATCTATATCTATGCAAGGTTTCCTTCAAATTAGTCCGTTTGAGCGTGAATAAAAAACGAACAAACCCACGCAAAAACATCCGCATATTTATTAGTGTGATTTATACATACCATATCTCTGTCTTCCATGTTCGTGTATATTATGTGTTTGTCCCTTTCTTCTTTTGACAGGTACACTGTGTATAATCTGCTATCGTATGGTAATCCAGCCTGGAATTTGTGGAAAATCATTTTGTAGATCATTTTTAATGTTATTTATATGCATTTGAAAACACTTTTTGGACTGAGAGGAGAGTAAATATTAAGAAAATGTTTTTACTCTAAAAATCAATACATACCTACTGTAACGACGTATTTGCGTCTCACATGTAAATTGAGGAATTAACATTAAAATCGGTTTATTTACATTGTGATTGCGTCTGCTTCTTCTTTCACACACCCTTTGACAACTAGCCAGATGTTATTCTACTTCAGACGATTCAACGAATTCGATTTTGCTTTAGTTTCTGGATAGAGTCGATTACGACGAGACGTTCTTTGGTCTTTTTTTGTTGGTAGTCGATTCTAGTCATGATAGATTGTTGTCATTCTTTTTACTGCCGGGTCTTTTTAGAACTATTTTAGATGGCAACTCTAAACTGAATTTTTGCTTCTGGACTTGAGAGATAGGGTCACTTTTCTTTCAAACTCAATGGAGTTAGCATAAATATGTATTCTTAATTATTAATTTTTTTGAGATCGGTGGTTTTCACGATCATCTCAGTTTTTTTGGAGCCGATATATTGGGGAGTTAGACCCCTACGGCAATGGAGTTTTCATGCGGAGGTTATTTCGGTAAGATTTTGATGGATAAACTTAGATTCCACATATTTAGAATGACGCGTAATACATCGAATTTTACTATTATATTTTGAAATCGTTTCAGGTGCATAGGATGCATATCCGTCTGGCATAGGCTTATTTATGTCACGCCACCAGTTATTTGGAAAAGAAACGGTAAGGTTTCCCGTCATATTTTGTATGCATTCGTGTGGTTACAAGGACGATGATTAATGACGGTATTATTCCTTTTCGGCCGTCAAGGCGTTTCTTTTAGATTGAAATTATTGGAAAACTCGATTTGAACATGATGTCTCTTCCCACATCGAATTAACTTTGGACTTGGGGGGCCGAGAAGGCCGGAGGGCTACGCGGTATGATAGGGCGGAGCCCTAACCAGCTACAGATGGGTACCCAGTCCTAGTATTAATTATGACCGGACCATTAAGGTATTATAACATTTATTTATCAACCTGATGCAACGGTGATCTATATAATAGAGATAACGTAGGTAGCATAATTAGGTAATTTCTGAACGGTATTGTAAACCCTTCAAGATGCATTAGGAAATCCAAGCACTAAGCAGGAGTTTCCACCTTCTAAATTAACCATAAATTTTATTAGTTTCTATATATAACATGTAAGCCTACAAACAAACTTCAGGCATTCTAAATTAAATACCATCCATAACCCATTCAGACTTTTTACTTGCTTCCCACCCTAAGATTAGAATTACCAGTGCAACGGCTGTTTATCCGAAGTGAGTTTGGTTTAATTAGTTGGGATACCTCCTGTTTGGCGCCCGAGAATTTTTCATTTAATTTAACTTTTTTATATTTGACGGGGGACCCTATTTAAAAAATATTTCTTATATTACAATTGTCACTTTCAAACTATTTAACTTTTTTATTGATTGGCTTCCTTGATAGAGCAACTAATTAAATTTTTTATTACAATTTGCGCCCTGACAAGGGACCATTTAATTTTTTTTATTACAATACACAATAGCCTACGAAACTATATGTAGTACTAAATTAATAAATATAAAAAATATTTAATACAGCATCATCTAACCCCAAAGTAAGCACAGCCTGTGGGAACTACATGACTTATATATACTGCATGAATACTTTTTTTTTTTAAATAAATAAATAAATATTGCTGGACAATGCACACAACACTATCTAGCCCCAAACTACGCATAGCTTGTATTATGGTGACCAGATGGCTGATAGAACACTTATATATGTTTAAATACATACATTAGATACTTTATAACACCCAGACACAGAACAAACACGTTCATTAAATATACACATATTATACATAAAAAAATACCCAGACCCAAGACAAAGACTTGCAGATAATACAAACATTTGTCCCGCGGCGAGAATTAAACTCGCAACCTTTTGCGTCTCAGACGAGGCTTGGCCCACTGCGCCACAGAGGTCATCAGATTAATTAATTAATCACTACATAGTATAAAACAAAGACGCTTCCCGCTGTCTGTCTGTCCCTAAGTATGCTTAGACCTTTAAAACTACGCAACAGATTTTGATGCGGTTTTTTTTAATAGATAGAGTGATTCAAGAGGAAGGTTTATATGTATAATACATGTATAATATAGTAGAGAAATACTGATAATTTTAGAGGTTTCTAATCACATTAGACTTTCTGTTATATATTTAGTATCAGCATTGCACCCGTGCGAAGCCGGAGCGGGTCGCTAGTTCTTGATAATTATATATTAATTTATGTGCGCAGCAGAGTCTAGAGCAAATTATGATCACCACTCGTGCTGCTATAGCTTTTTACAAACTGAAAGCAAGACTTTCATGTTGTGTAATCATCTGATTTTCAGTGTTCCGTATCTAACAGACACGGGTTAGAATAGCCTAAAATCAAGTGGTTCCAGGTTAGCCTGAGCCACAGATTAGTCATAGCTACTTCACAGTTCCTCATAGGATCATTATAAAAAATGTGATTACCCAGAGAAATTACATCCATCCCTTACCCATTGAACCACACTTTTCAACTCCTCCACTTCGGCCTTGGGTAACGTTCACCCATCATAGATGCTAAATCATTTATTTTTCATATTAGTATTAAAAAAAAAAGATTTTGTATTGAATAAAAAAATCAACTAAGATCAGTTTGAATCGTCCTCTTACATGCTAGATGAATCTAGGTGCCAGTTCCTCCTAACCCCAGTTCAAAAAGAATCCTCCAAGACACTTGTCTGGTCTTTTTTGTATGACATTTGCTAATTTTAATGTTTATAATGTAATGTATGTATCATCATAAATACATACCAGTTTATTAGGTTTGTCTTTAGACAGCATTTCAAGGTTTGTCTTGATTGGTACTTGGAACTGTGCGATGTTGAGTACTGTAGACACGAGAGGTCCCTTCACGTGTCTGTCCAACGGAGACGCACTGTGAAGACTTGGAGATATATTCACCTGGGACAGAAATATCACAGGTCAAAGTCAAATCATTTCTATTCAATACAAAAAAATATACAACTCAAGGATCACATTGATCTATAAGTTTGAGTCAATTTCTCCTAATCCTAGTTCGAGAAGAATTGGCAAGAAACTTCCAAGTTAATATAAGGTACATTTTATACTAGTGATACAACAGATAGTGGTTCGACAGGAGACCGGATATCCGGCATTGTATCCATTTCGATCGCGAAAAGAGCTGTGAGCGGATATCATGGAATATCCGGCCGGATACTTGATAGCAAAAAAAGCGACTGGGTTACACTTCTGCTGACATGCACGTCATAAAGCGTGGCGACGCAGACGTGTAAAATGAGACTTAAACCATAATCTATATCGTTCTGTAATAAACTTTTTAGTTATATATATATACTCAAAATGGTGGACAACTCAAACAACACCCTATCCCCTAATAAAACATAGCGTCTAGTATGTAAAACAGATGAATGATAGAATCAATACTAACAAATAAATAATCCCGGACATTCCACACAGCATCATCTGGCCCCAAAGTAAGCAGAGCTTGTGTTATGGATACCAGATGACTGATATACAACTTATATACTTTTTTTTGTAAATACATTCATATTATACATAGAAACACCCAGACCCAAGACAAATACTTGCAGATCATACAAACATTTGTCTCGCAGCGGGAATCGAACCCGCAACCTTCTGCGTCTCAGAAGGTTAAGTTACCGAACCTTAAGTTAACTGCGCCACAGAGGTACATGTACATAATACATGTATTATTAATTCAAAAGAGTAATTCTCTGTCTGTTTGTTTGTTACCTTATCATGGCTAAACGGATTAACGAAACTTGATAAAATTTGGTACAGACATAGGCTACTTTTTATGTAAGTACCACGCGAAGCCGCGGACTGCAGCTATTACTTATTTTTAAAATACATACTTATGATACTTTATAACACTCAGACACATGTTTGTTCTGGATGGGAATCTAAATCCAATCAAATGAGCCTGAGAGACCAGTAGGGCGATTATAGAACTCTAATTACAATCAATGTCTATCAGAAATCTATGAAAACTGATAGAAATTGATTGTAATTAGAATTCCATAATCGCCCTACAGTACTTTCAGTTTCGCTTCCTAAGCCAGATGATTATAGTTACCTCCAAAAGCCATGGCTTAAGATCCTCATCAAGCAAAACATCGATTCCAAACAGCTCATAACAATTGTATCTAGACGTGATGTTCGCTTTAGTAAGAGAGCTGATGCTGGCCTCTCCGGAGATGATGGTCTTTATCACGAGATCCTTCATAGACTCCCATAGGTCATCTACGTCCACGCGTTTCTCGGATTTCAGGTATTGGAATAAGGTTTGTAATGTCCTGAAAGTAAAAACGTTATTTAGTATACACAGAGAATGATTACTAGTAAGTACAAGTTTAGACATGAACGTAAGTGTTCAATTACAAATAACTGCTCTGTAACTTGACTGACGCCACCTGAATCATCTTCAACAGATGTACTAAGGCCAAAGATGATGTACTAGTGCAGAAGACTTACTCCACGAAAACCATATGTAAATAGCAACTTTGCAACGAATCAATGAAGTGTAATTCAGTTAGCACAAGCGCTTAGAGTCATTATATTTACCTACATAGTGTCTCTCTTTCTATCACGTAACTCTATCTCTTCCGGCGCGGCACTTCTCTACGAATTTGCCTAACAGATTGGGTAAGCCAACGTACTTGTAATATCGTACCTAAAGGGCAAAGTACACAGGCCTGGAATGCGCAAGATACTCTTGATAATATATATCTACAACAATTGAGACCAAACAAGATACCTCTGCTGTAAGTTCGTCAAGAGTTGAGTATCCTGCAGCTATCCAGGTGATACTGCAGCATCAATGTTACCATGTTCTTTCAATATCATTGAAGTAACAGGATAGCAAATTTCGAATCAATCAGACCTGAGCTGCTCAGATTAGATCATCAACTAGAGAAAACAGCTGACGACTTTCAAATAGCTAAATAGATTTTCTTAAACCAAAACTAAGAATGCTTGATCAAGTAATTTCAAACCACAAAACAAAATCGAGATCGGTTTAACTGTTTGGGAGCTCCATTGCCACAAACACAGACACACATGTCAAGGTTTACTTTGGGGGTTAAATATAAAAGGAGTCACCATTTATGTCCCTCGCATGATGCGAAGTCCTCGTTGGGTGTGTAGTTCTTGGAGAGTCGGTTGATGGAGTAGTTGGTCAGATGCATGTACCGGTCGTTCAGTGATGTTAGATCGTCGTTGTACTTCACTGGAATAAATTTGAAATATCATGTTTGCTAAAGGTCATAAGGTGGTCATGTAAACTGGTGATGGAACTCATCGACAACCCCAGTTTGTTTTAGAAGTATCTAGTATTGCAAGCGACCATAGGTTACAGTAACCAAGTAGTTAACATAACCTATGGGTCATACCTACGATACCTTACCAATAGTAGTATGTATGTACCATCAGATGGGCTGTAAGATTGTATGCCGGTAAGGTTGGAAAAAAAATTTAGGTCGTGCTGGTTTTGCATTACTAGCTTCAATTTGTTTAGTGTATTGATAAATTATTTAATTTTGGCATCTTATACGGAACCACGTCTGATTATTCAGTGCACGTCATTGAGATGTTTTCCCTTAAGATTTTCATACCATTGATTAGGCGATGGCCTCAAAAATAAAAATCCTATAAAAATCGGATGCCATTAGAGTTGCCCGGTACCCTAATTGATTGATTGATACGTATTATATACAAACCCCGCCCTTCAAATCGAAAAACATTCCCCCTCTAGAGATAACATACCTGAGGCAAACCTAGCAAGTCCGTCCTTGTACAGATATATCCTCAAGGGATGTACTGACGTCACTAGCACGTACAGTCTCATATCGAACTTATTCCCATTAATGAGGTAAGGCTTGGAGATATATCTTTGTACCACTACTGGTCGTTTCTTGGGTATCTGCGTCCATCGGGAGACTACTTTGATGCCGGTGCCGCGAGCAGACGCCGGCTGAAAAAAAAAAATATTAGCCTTACTTATAAACGCTTCTCAACTATTTGTCATCATCATCATCAGCCCATAGCAGTCCGTCCACTGCTGGACATAGGCCTCCCCTAATGAGCGCCATTGCGCCCTGTCTTCAGTTCGACGCATCCAGCTTCTGCCGGCAGCCTTTCGCAGATCGTCACTCCACCTGGCCCGAGGGCGTCCTACACTACGTTTGCCGACAACTATTTGTCACTGGTGGCAATTCGGTTGGTTCATTTCTAAAATTAGGAATTGTCTAAAATATATTTTAGTTAGTCATAGCATTTGTAAAACCTATTTGGTTGGTACCATCTAACTAAATTAGAAACGCTTAATTAAATTAGATGAAATTAAATTAGGGTAAGTTGGTAACAGAAGAATACCAAAGTTCAATTTGACAGTTCTAAACCTAATTTTAGCTAAAATTAGTTAGGTTGGTGCCAACAGAATTGAGGCCACTATCTTACAAAAAGGATTGACAGATAGATAGATAACTCTTTATTGCTATACCACACAGAAAAATACAAAAACAATTATTTTACAATACAATGGGTGGCCTTATCGCTAACAGTGATCTCTGCCCGATAAACAAAGAAGGGGCAAGTTGGTGTGGTGTTTATATATAATTCTATACTTACATAATCTTTAAATAAACGAAATACAATACTGATATAAATAAATACATACATACACAATAGGTATAATAATAAACTGATTAAATCATAGCACAAAAGTGGGTATCATATAAGATATATCAACCCATACAGAAATAATTAGGTATTAGGCACAACAAATTATGTTTCATGACCATGTTCTTGAAAATGGGGAGAGACTTGGCCATTCTAATAAAACTGGTTGACACTTTTTAAACAGTGATTAGCTTTTGAAGTTAAGATATAAACGTTTCTAAGTAAGTAAGTTTTACCGCGTGGTGCGTAGACAAAATGTAGCCAAAATGTTTAAATCTTCGATTTGTTCGAAATGTTTATGTAATCCAGGTCCACGTCTATATCTATGGTAAGTTACATTCAAATCGGTTGAGCAGTTTGAGCGTGATGAAGTAACAAACTAACTCAACCACGCACACACACGCAAACATGCTCATTTATTATATCAGTGTGATACTAGTTGCTGAACGCTTTACCCGGAACTTTCCCATTTATAATATTAGTAAGATGGTTTTAACAAGACATAATCACTGGACACTATGTATAAACGATAAAAAATGGATTTAAAGCAAAGCCATGTGATTTCAGCTGTATGACGTTAAAACGATTACGAAGTAAGTGGGAACCGTGAACTCGAGCGGCCACTCACGGACCGCGGATCAAACTCACGGTGATGAAGATTCTCTAGATGAATCGAAACAGTGTCGGTGGCTCCATAGAAAAAATAATACGTGACTAAAGCCCGTGTATATCTGAATGTATAAGAAGGTAAGTATTTGAAATTATTCACTTAGCGTGAGAAATGGGCAGGGAAATTTTGACATGACTGACTGACTGACGCACTGACAATCAAGTTTAAAATACTGCTTAGAGTGCACAGATGGTATGTGTTTAAGAATGTACTAGTTGATTATCTTTCCATTCAAACGTCGAAGGGTGATCACTCCACTGTCTGATGTTGGACAACCATAATTAATAGTGATATTGAATTGAATAAATAGGAAGGTTAATAAGTACGTACTTACCTACCATTGTTAGGTCATCTCATCCGTATTATTTTGTTATAGGTAGGTTGGTAGTGTACCTATTAACTAGGTTTTGACATGCATAAAGTAGGTAGGCTGAATGGTAGATAAAATAGAAATAAACAAAGTAATATTTTGAGGAATGGGCCGTCCTTAATCATAGTGTACCTATAATGCGCGTGTATAATATAGCGTATCTCCTTACTGCTCATCACTGAGACTATCCTTAAGTGAAATAGCATGCATTTAAGCCGCGCCCACTGATGAGTTTATGCGACCAACTTGTACAACCTTAATGACACGCTTACATGGGCATTTGAAATCGCTTAACATCAAGAAATTTACTCCCATGGCAACATGAAGCATTTGTATAGAGATACAGCCACACCGTACCTCGCGATATGGATTAATTTAGAAAAGCTATTTGCTCCAGATTTATCCGTACCTTGCAATTATTGTTCAAAAAGACTGTCTGTGTAAGCATACATTTCGATCAAAACGATCAATTAAGCTTTAAACTTAGCTTTACAATTTTAAAGGTGTATAACTTACGGGTTTTATAATCCACTTCTCGTTATTAGCAGCATACTTCTGCCAATCATGCTTCAACAGCTTGAGGTCATGTGGAAGTACATAGGTCTTGGGCATGATACCAAACTCGTCGACCCCATACTTCCCCGCTAGCTTCTGAAGGTTTCTCCAGAGACGGTCTTTGCGACCGATTTGGAAGGTCCCGGGGAAGTGGTTCATCTTCTGTCCGTCTTTTATGGCTCGGAACATGAGGGACTTCATGTGCTTGCCCCATATGCCTATCCATTCCACGGTTTCTAGAAGTTTTAATTGGTAAATTAAAAATAATAATAAATTAAGTCATGACGTTGGCTTTTGCCGACAGATGATGATAACACATACCTTCCTGAGGACACTCAGCCGTATCGCACTCGCTCTTCACCAGTCTAAAGCCAGAGTTGGTCAGGGTCTTTTGCACGACTATCGGAGTGATTGTAGTCAGCTTCCATTTGAGGTGCTTCTGTATTGGGGCTGGTATCTTCACCGGTGTTGACTCGTCGTGCGCGACGAATTTGAGGTAAGGAGGAACGCGGGGGAAGAGAGACGATCGGAGGCAGCTGCTCACTGATTCAGGTATACAGAGAGGTGATTCTGAAAGTTTTATGAAATTAATAAACATGTAGTTTGTACTATGGGCTTCTGATGACTGATAGGTATACTTGCTTGTAAACTGTGTAATACCCGGACAAAACAAAAGTCTATGTTCATCACAAATGGTTGTCCTGGGCGGTAATCGAGCCCATAATCTATAGTAGACGATGCAGTTACTACCAACTGAGGTAAGAAGGCAGTCAAACACAATTCTCAAAGTCAAAGTAATTTTGTTTATTCTATGGGTTCCGTGCATCATACAACACAAATAACAATATACAGCGCAGCATTTCCTCAGTCCATAACTGGCATCGACTGTCAGAAGTTGCCTCCTTAACAAATGCATTCAAAAAGAAACTGGATAACTGGTTACGAACTAACGCACTTTTAGTGGTAAAAAACTAAAGTATACTAAAAATCAATGCTAAATCACTAGACATTTTAACACTGAGATAAAGACACATAAAATAAATAAATAAAGCACATATAGAGTACGATTACACAGGCAATTGAGTAATAATTGCTCAACAATGTGTGTTGATCTGAAGTAACAAATTTTTCTAAATAGGTCTATATTGCGAGGTAGTTTTGTATAAATATGTATTTATATTTTATAAATGATAAATAAATATTGGTGGACAATGCACACAACACCATCCAGCCTCAACCAGATAAAATACTTATATATTTTGAAATACATATTTATGATACTTTATAACACCTTTATACTATATATATATATCTATACAATTTGCTACGGCAATACAACATGCTTATATCATTGGGAATAATATAATTTATCAAAGGGAAGTAAAAAAAAGAATATGTAAAATCGAGTTGTTGCGTTATCAATGACAAATTCCACTCAAATTCAATCATTACTTATATTATAAAGTAACTCTGTCTGTCTGTCTGTCACGTTTTCACGCCTAAACCGCTGAACCGATTTTGATGAATTTTATAGAGATAGATGGTATAGAGATAGATGGGACCTTGGAGAAGGACATAGGCTACTTTTATGTAGGTACCACGCGTGCGAAGCCGCGGGCAGCAACTAGTTTAGTATAAGTAATAGTTACAATTATAGTATAATTCCTAAATATGGAATTGCGGATAGTAAATTAGTAATAGCTGTTGCCTACAAAATTATATTTATCCTGCATATAAGATGCGAAAATTGCTTCATGTCGCTTCGTCATAGTTAACAAGTATTGCCCAGATTTGAGCAATTTCAATCACCAGTGTAAGCATACCGTTTATATCATTTTTTTTAAAAGCATTTAACTACAAAGACAAATAACATAACTAGACATCGAGAATAAACATGAAAGTAGTAAGATCGCTGTTACAGTACCGGGACGTTCTAATCCGAGACAGACACCAAACATCGTAAAATCGAAAAGCTACTCAATAAAATGCTATCAAAATGTTTACAAACAAATCGACTTGCGTGCAGCTGATCACTAAATGAACAGTCAATTCGAATCTGAACAGTTAAAACCCTTTCGTGACGCGACTTTAAAAGCTATTGACTGCTATCAATACAAATAAGTGTAAACATTATTATGACAAGGTTGCATTCAGAGTAATAAAAACGTAGAGTGAAGTTTCAGGATTTTGTGACGTGGAATTTGGTTCATACTAATATACTAATAATATTGTTGCACATCACTAATAAAAAATCGAATATAAATACATAAGTCAAATTGAATAGTTGATGATGATATTTTAGTCCATTGACCAATTGGCCTATTGAAGCATGTTTCCAATTTCAGATTTATATTGTTCATACCTAAGTTATATCATGTTTCTACTACTCTAAGAAAAACCATGCAATTTTAAAAATCAGCCGCTCAATTTCGGTTGCAACTATTCAGACACGAATCGTCTAACAATTTACGAGATAGATAAGAGGTTTTCGAATAAACATAATAATGAATAATAGAATAAATTAGGTTAAATTTTAAACCTTTGCGTGTCGGCAGCGCTTTGAACGGGTTCGTGGTATGCAAAGCGGTCAAGAATTGATCCTTGTTAACCTTTTCTGTAAAATAGTGAAATGTTTTAACTAAAATGGAAGTATTCTATTTTGTATATTCAAACTCAATTTTATTCATTGCAAGGGGTCACAATCATCTTACATGTTTCTTGTTCTTGTCACAGATTTTTTCGAACCATAGCGCTCAAAGAATTGAAGTGCGCCTTGGAGACTTTTTTTGTGCACTTGGCACAACATGTCTTTAATTTTTTTTAGGTTCTACACCATCATGCTACATGCCAAGTGAATTTAGGTGCCAATTCCTCCTAATCCAAATCCGAGAAGAAGATAGGGAAATAGGGAAGAGTATCAACCAAAGCGGAGATGTATTCAATAGAGATGTTTGAACATGCCAAAATAACATTTAACGTCATCTTCGCATAAATAAACTGATGGATTTTATACAATATTCTCTCTTCGTTCCTCTTTGGTGAATCGTCTTAGTGTTTTAAGAGACTTTTGAAGGGATGGTTTATAATCTAAAGATATCGGTGTCAAATAAGGTTGACATGGCTGTGTGTGACTCCGTGACCAAATATTTTTCTTTCAGCTACGTAGTAATGTTATCATTAATCACTAGAAAATCGATCACAAAGGACATATTTTTTGCTTAGAATAATAACAGTGCAGAAATATTTTATGAAATCTCATTGTTCGCACTGTTTTTTACTATTTATTTAGATAAAAATTTACCGCAGAGGTTTAATGCCTCGCATTAAGTTTAATATAAAATGTTAGCATTCAATCAAAAAGATACTGGCTGAAATTAAAAATCGGCTGAAATCACAGTAGGTAGATTGTTAGTTAAAAAAAAAGTAAATTACGCACCTTGCTAAAGAGAGTAATTAATGCACTCCTGTTAATTTACCAACATAACACTCGTGCATTAATAACTCACTTTGCGCTCGGTGCAACAATCTACTATTATACACTTTTCTAGCCCACTGTTTGCAACCTATACGTATCATTTTAGAATATGGACTAGCAAAATATGGGTTATATTTGGAACGAAGCGACTGGCCCCGGCCTATCACGGGTGCAATTTTGAGTTGTAATTTTAGATAACTAATAGCGTAGGTAGGGCTGTTCTCGCTCATTGTTCATTTCACCGCGGCATTTTTCACACATTTTTATATCCGTCGTAACATATAAAAGAAAGATTCAATTCAAATAATTTAAAGAGGAATTTTAATATACTTAATAAACCTTGATTACGAAACTGTTAAGTTGGATAAGGATAATGTTACGAATGTCTCGATTCTTCTATCGATTCTACCTGTATTTTGATAGAATAATTTGAACAAAAAGTTGTTATTGTGAATTATCTATTATAGTATAGCCGCGCGACCTTTTTTTTGAACATAAGTACTATAAATATTTAGTATAAACTTTACTTTAATAAAAATACTCGTCTTTACTGTTGTAAGAGACTGTTGAAGGGATGTTTTATAATCGAAAGATTTCGATAAATAGACTGTACCGGTCACGGAAGCAGACTATGGTTCAAGACCGTTCGTCATTCCAAGGCCTAGTTCATGTCAAGTCTGCCTAATAAAATAAAAGGTTCTCACCTTTAGAGGGTTTCTTGGCGACGGTAACAGCGGTTCCGTTCAGTTTGCTGCTGAGTTTAGCAACAGAACGATGGTCTTCCTCCTTGGCTGGAGGTTTCTCCAACAGATCTGATATCATGGGCGCGATGAGGTCTGTATCCATCTGCCAAGGGTCGGTCAGGGTGTCTGGGGATGGTGATCTGCTGTGTGCACTGGAATTTGGAAATTATTGGCTTAATTACAAAAAGGGATGGCACTGTTTTAAACAGTAAGTAAGTTTTGACAGAGAAGTATCTTCCTGACAAAGTGGTTGCATAGTTTGTATTAAGGTGACTAGTATGGGGATTATGGCACTTCTGACATAATCAATGTCTATCAGTTTCGATTAGCAATCGGCATAATCAAATTATGCCGATTGCTAATCGAAACTGATTGCTGAATCTGACTGAATCTAATTACAATCATTAGTTTGATTGTAATTAGATTCAGTTTTGACAAGATGGATTACCATTCGTACTTTCGGTTTCTATATCAGACCAAATCAATACTTAGACAAGAGGGCCGTGAATAACCTAAGTGAAGCCTCAAAACCATGTTGTGATGTGCTCCAAACTGTGCTCCTTTCTCTTAGTATATCCATACATACGTGTACTATTAAATATTTTATCATGTCGTCGTCTAAAAACTATATTACAAAAAAAACCATTAATAACATATTCCGTGACAAAGTGTCACAGAATTTATTTATTATGGTTGATCATGGTGCTACGTCTTAATATTTATTTGGTCTGAGGTTTCTATTGACACCTCTGTGGCGCAGTGGGCTTAGGTCCGGCTGCGACGCAAAAGGTTGCGGGTTCGATTCCCGCCGCGGGACAAATGTTTGTATGATCTGCAAGTATTTGTCTCGGGCCTGGGTGTTTCTATGTATAATATGTATGTATTTACAAAAAAAAAAAAAAAAAAGTATATAAGTAGTATATCAGTCATTTGGTACCCATAACACAAGCTCTGCTTACTTTGGGGCCAGATGATGCTGTGTGAAATGTCTGGTATTATTCATATGACAGCATGTATGACAATCAACATCAACCTTCCGTAATACCAATTCATCAATAGTAACTGAAAGCGATTAGTATCAGATTTCCATAATCGCCCTGCAGATGACTGATAGAATACTTATATATTTTAAAATACATACTTATGATACTTTATAACACCCAAACAAAGAATAAACACCTGTGTTCATCGTTTAAATGTTTATTTTAAGAGGACATCGAACCCCCAACCCATAGCGCAGAAGGCAGAGCTACTACCAACTGAAATGACAGTCCAGTCACTTAAAGTGCAATCTTCTATTCATAGTCTATTGGTGGACACACAGCACCATCTAGGCCAAAACTTCTAGGTGTACTATAGGACCCGGTTGACTGATAGGACACTTCTATACTTGTAAACTGTTAAAACCCAGACACAAAACAAAACCCGGCCTATTCAAAGCAGCTATTGTAATATATACAATAGTAGTATATCAGTCATGTGGTACCCATAACACAAGCTCTGCTTACTTTGGGGCCGGATGATGCTGTGTGAAATGTCCGGAATTATTTATTTATTTATTATCAAAACTGCATTTAAAACTTTGAAAACATTTAAAATTTTATTGCGAGTATGACAACAGGCAATGTGTTACGTTACAACGACCGGACGTAGTAGCTATTAACTCATTCACTGCCACCACGATTTTCTTGAAGTTTATCGAGATGCCACCGTATAAAACCGCGGACACGCTAGGCGTGCTCGCGGCATTGCTTAGAAAAACAGATTTTAGTAAGTAAATTTATTATAACGTAATTCAAGGTTCTCAAACTTTTTTTACTAAAATTCCCATGCATAAATGAAAAAAGTTTTATTGTGAACTGTAACATTGGCATTGTTAACAGTGCAAGTACATTTTTTTTAATAATATATTGAGTGACAATCATATTTAAACATATTTTCAGTCTTATATGAGTGAATTCATCTAAATTATTAAACCGATAAAAAGCTTTGAACTGCAGAAAGTTTGTTTACGTTATTTATCTCGTATTATCGTAATGTTGGTTGATTGGCCTTACCTAATTACATAAGTATGAATTAAATTCAAAATATTCAAATGAAATAAATTGATTTCTTATCTTTTTTTCAGAAAAGTTAAATTTGTACCGGAAACGGAAGATATTAATGATGACAAAATTTTTAGCGAGACAAACGAACATCAATTGATTTTTATATAATAGAGATAATTTTACTGTACGTGTGTATGTCACTGTGTGTGTATGTATAATTATATAAAGATATACATCGGATAGGTACGTTTTTTTTTCATTGATGGCGTATGGAGTTGTATAAGCGACTTCATATAAGTAGTATATCAGTCATGTGGTACCCATAACACAAGCTCTGCTTACTTTGGGGCCAGATGGTGCTGTGTGAAATGTCCGGCATTATTTATTTATTTATTATTTATTCATACATGACACAGTACTGTATACGGTAAAAACAACGGTTCGATAAATTATGACATTCCGTTTTGTCATCAAATACTGGTTAAAAATCTCATATCGCAAGCTTATAACTCTGAAATTAGCGAAGCATTTAAAAGAATAAAAAAGTTTGGGAACCTAAGGGTAGCTTCAGTAAGTGAACACACCTAGCGTGTTCTCGGCACTACAAAATACCTATTTTTCGTAAAAAAATCTAACTAGTTTTTTTAGGGAACCGCTTCAATATGCCATAGCCTATCCTTTAAAAATGATGCACTAAAAATTTGAACAGAAAATCTGGCCTAGTTTTGGAAATATAACCGAAACATTCAAAACACGCCTGGCGTGTTCTTGGCGTAGAGACTTAGATTAGCCTGAACACGCGAGGCGTGTCAGTGGCAGTGAATGTGTTAACGCATAATACCACATAAAAAAGATTAATGCTTTCTTCATTCAGACGCGTTCGGTGCTAGCTCGGAGCTGAGGGAGACTAGTGCCCGGCTGAGAAAGGGTTAGGTTGGACGAATGTTTGAAAGATCTCTGGTGATGTACAAATAAATAAATAAATATTGGTGAACAATGCACACAACACCATCTAGCCCCAAACTAAGCATAGCTTGTACTATGGTGACCAGTAGGGCGATTATGGAACTCTAATTACAATCAATTTCTATCAGTTTTCATAGATTTCTGATAGACATTGATTGTAATTAGAGTTCCATAATCGCCCTACTGATGACTGATAGAATACTTATACATTTTTAAATACATAAATCATAATTTTCGGCTCATAGAAATGGCTATAACAATCCCTAAATATTTTAGGGGTAATAGGTATATTGTGACAGTCAAGGTCAAAATAGTTTTATTCAATAAAACACAATCACGACCACTTTGAATCTTCTTAAAATCTAAGACGAATAAAAGTGGTCCTTAGGCCTAAGACTTAGAATGCTAGGTGAAATTAAATGCAGATCCCTGCCTTAGCCAAATTATGCTTTAAGGTTATTAGATTATTATTGGATTTTGAGGCTTACATCAATGTGTGTACAGACAATAATTATATGAACTCCAGGCCACCTCGAATTTCAATGGCACTGAATGTGTGGGGTTAACAAATATACGGTTTATCATCCAATATATAGGTAAAATACTTCGAGCAAGTACATTTTGAAGATCATCGTAAACCAACGATCTCATTAGTAGGCAAACCGTCATATCTCAAAATCACATAATTCGTTATGTAGCGTTGAAGTATAGTCTGTCCATGTCATTCTGATATAATAAAATATATAGAAAAAGTCGTATAAGTTACACAATTTATAACTCGAGAACGGCTTGACTGATTTTCATGATTTTTCATTTGTTGGATTTGTCTCCGTCTAACAGACACTATTAAAATAACAGAATTATATGCAAAATTAAAAAAAATATATATAATGTGAGTTCAGTTTGATACAACCTTTGATGATGATCAGTTTGTAAGGCTATGATTGTGCGCGCATGAATAATTGAGTCATAGAATCAAAGTCAAGCAAACGCGCGGATGAAGTCGCGGGACGTGAAATTATATTGACATGTTTTTTAAAACGCCAATTTTTAGACCCAAGGCTTCACAACATAAATGGTTCACATATCTTCAGTCTTCTTATTGTGTCACTAAATATAAATTTTGAAACTATCGTGGTTTTGAACATAATTTTTACTCAAAACGAGATATTTTTTTATTAACTAGGTAAATTAAGTACTTGGTTAATTTTAGTTTTATATTAGTGCCTGCAACTTTATATAATGGATATAGAAGAGCGGGGTTTTAAACACGAGTATTTTTTGTCGTACTTAAAATAAAACATTAAGCTTATTGTACTGTAATATCTTGGCTACTTTTTTCATTTTTATTACCATTACCTATATGTAAATGCAGCTGCATGCGCCATAATCACGAGTTAAATTTATCTAGTGATCTCGTGATCATGGCGCATGCAACTGTGCCGAAATATTGGGATGCAATAATACTCACATACGAGTATCATAATATCCCATTTTGAGTCATAATTATGTTATTAGTTATTTCGAAACAGTCCGGTGAAAGGATTAAAGTGCGCCGCAAAGGCTCCTTTTGTGCACTTGGCACATGTCTTCAAACTTTCTAGGTGCTACGTGATGCCGGTTTTCCACCATACACATATGACGTCAATCAATCCTATACTGTGATTCGGTACCATGTATGAAATACATGACAGTGAATCTGACTAGTTGAATGACCTTGGATTTGAATATCACTGGGCACGTCATTTTCACGCATGGCAAAATTGTTATACTCATCATTATGTCAATATTTGCATATCGCTATAATTATATTTAATTTCGAGACAAGTGTATTGAAAATCGATTGCCATTGCTAGGCTCTTTGTTGATTATGAGTTGTTCAGGACCGGAACATAAAGTCAAAGTCAAAAGATGCTTTATTCAATAATCAAAAGGATCACTTTGAAACACCTTACATACTACGTGAATTTAGTGCCAATTCATCCTAACCCAAGCCCGAGAAGAATTGGCAAGAAACTCGACTTGGTCCTAGCGCTTTTTTATATGATCCATCTTTTAACTACCTTTACTACGAAATACTAGAGAGTTTATACATTTAAAGTGTGTCGGTTAACTGTCTGACGGCAGAGCGACATGAGGCCATGCATTTTAATCAATAATATAGTCATTTATATTATATTAAGCTTTCTTTAAAATACTACCTTTTATGTATGCTTTAATTTTTTTATACGTAGTTTAGTAGCATATTCAGGAAGCTTTTTATAGAAGCGCACCGTGTTCCTCATAAAGGACTTATTTACTTTTTCTAGTCGAAACCTAGGGATGTATAATTCTATTCCTAGTGTTGATTCTATGAAGGTCACTATTTTGCTGAATACCATCTCTATTTTTATGTGTGTATAACAAATTTTCATAATATATTGTGAAGCTATTGTGAGAATATTAATTTCTTTGAATATTTCTCTCAAAGATTGTCGTGGTTTCATTTTATAAATGACACGTATTGCCCTTTTTTGAATTACAAATATTTTACCAATATCAGCTGCTTTCCCCCAGAGAATGATGCCGTATGACATAACACTATGGAAGTAACTAAAATAAACTAGTCTAGCTGTAGCTTCATCAGTGAGCCACCGTATCGCACGAACTGCATATGCAGCGGAACTAACCCTACCAGCAAGTGTTTCAATTCGTGGTCCCCACTGTAGTTTTGCATCAATATTAAGACCTAGGAAGATCGTGGAATCTACAAGATTCATTGCCTCTCCATTCATTTCAATGTTGGTCGGGCTATGAATAACATTTGGCAAAGTGAATTTGATACATTTAGTTTTTTTTTAATTAAGCAAAAGATTATTTACAGTAAACCAGTTAAGAACTAACGATAGGGTTTCATTTACGTTATCGCAAATACTGGTTTTACCTCTATCAACTTTAAAAATTCAAGACGTATCGTCTGCAAATAAAACTATATCACAAATATTATTTACAAAAAAAGGTAAATCGTTAACGTATACTAGGAATAAAAAAGGGCCTAGTATCGAACCCTGAGGTACCCCTATATCAATAATTGATCCTGAAGACCTCTCACCACCCACGTCTACTTTCTGGACTCTATTGGATAGATAAGACTGTATGAGGTCATTCGCCGGGTTTTTAATGCCATAATATTCTAACTTTGAGATTAGGGTTGAATGACTCACACAGTCAAAGGCCTTAGATAGAATGCAGCCCAGGCCTCAAATATATGCTTTAAGAGCGCTATTCCTGCATCAGCTGTTGACCGACCTTTAGTAAATCCGTATTGATTACTATGTAGCAGGCCGTTAACGTTAAAGTAATATAATAACTGATTCAGAATTATATTTTCAAAGATTTTACAGGTAATATCGATATCAGTCTATAATTAGCGAGATCACTTTCACTACATACGGACCGTTTGTCTAAATTCATTGCATTTATATATACGGAAGAGTGAACATACGCTTAGTTACGATACTGAACCTTAGACTCTTCTCAATGGTCAAGAACACAAGCATAAATTTAAAATTTAAAAAACCCCCACAAAAGAAAATATATATTTTCTATAACCTATTCAATGAGACCAATTCAATGAGCCCAAGCACGATATGCCTGCTGTAAGTTAAGTTTCCTGTAAATTACAGGTGTTGCTGCAGCATCAGGTCAAGGTGACCATATTCTTGCAATATGATTAAAGTAGCAAGATACCAAATTTCGAATCAATCAGATCTGTAGAAGTTGCTCATATCCCTTCAACTAGAAAAGAGCTGATCTTTAAATGGCTGTACCCGTTCTAACAAAAAAAAATGTTCATTCTGCAAATCGGTTCATCCATTCGTAAGCTACAATGCTTTAGAAACACATAGGTCACGTTTAACATTATAAGACCCTTCTGTCTGCTTCGAAGGTTTAAATGTGCCGTAGTGGTCACTACTTGTACCAATGTGATAGTGGTCTATCCTTGTCATTGTATATGTCTGTCCTTATCATACGTGTCTATGTACACGAGTACGTTTACGAGTAAATACTTACATTGAAGTAATATATTTAAATTGGTCAAACCCCGGTAAACATAGGGATTCTGTTATTGCATTTTCTAAAGCTATCTTAATTTTACTATTGCGGTCTCTTTCAAATTCAACAGACTTCAAACAAGGAGGAGGTTCTCAATTCGTCTGTTTTTTTTAATGTTTTTTACCTCATAACTCCGTCATTTATGAACCGATTCGAAAAAATCTAATTTCATGTTAAAAGATATACTTCCCGATTGGTCCCATATTAATTTTATAAAACTGAACTGATCAGTAGTTAAGTTTTTTAATCAAAAAAACTGAAAAAAATATGTAATCCACTTGTATGAAACGTAATTTTGATATTATGCTTTTTTATACATGAATTCGGTTGTCTTTTTAGTTTTAATAACGTAATTATAAGTAATAAGAGCGACTATTAATTTACACTTTACTGAATACATTTATGTACTTTTTATTAATATTTTACACAATGTATTTCAAGCAATAAAATTAGTTTTGACTTAAAATCGCGAGCGTTAGATAAGGTAAACTTACTCTTCACCCTCTTCAACGATGTTACATTCAATTTTGCTGGTAGTTTTCATCTTGGTGACTTTGATTTTTGGTTTGGTCTTCTTCTTGGATGTTTTGACAGTTTTCTTTGGAAGCACAGCTGTTACAGAGCTGACAGGTAACGCTGGGCTCACGGCTGGACAAGTGGGAGTGGGGGTATCTTGCCGTGGCTGTGGACAACAGAGATATATGAAAACATGCATTAAATCATATTATAAAATAACAGATTATTCAGATATTCAGATAAGTTTTTGATGAATCAGCTCCAACTCGACTCCGCCTCCGTAAAATAATTGGCAAGGATCATATAAATAAATTTTAATAAAATATGTAAGTGAGAAAAAAAAATTTTATTAAAAAAAAAGCGTGGGGTGGGGTCAATAGTTATAAATATTTCATTGACAGATATGAGAAGAAGGATTATCATTTCCATAATATCGTAAAAAGCACCCCACGCTTTTTTTTAAATAAGACATTTTTTTCTTACTTACATTTATTAAAATTTATTTTTAATTTTTTAGTTTGGTTTTCTATATGAAGCGTGTTTTTTAGTTTTTTTTAACTATTATTTATTTTCTAATTTTTAGTTTTAGTTTGTTTTTTTTTATTCGAATTATTGCATTGTCATCGGTCTTTGACAGGTGTGCAAAATTTGAATGAAATCTGGCCGTTTAAAGTGGGTCAAAATCGCGTCCTAAGGAGTCGGTTACAAACATACAATCATACAAACATACATACAAGTGAAATAATAGAGATAAAGCGTATAATAAAAAGTGTTAAGACCGGACGAGTTTCTTGCTGGGTTCTTCTTGAACTGGGGTTAGGAGGAACTGGCACCTATTCACTATTCACTAGCATTTAAGAAGACGATTATAAGTGGATCTTGTGATTTTATTGAATACATGTTTTTTTGACTTTGACAAGATGACAGGCAAATTATATAAAAAAGCATTAACAATTAGAACTATTAAAATACCAAATAAGTTTATATTTATAGAGGGTAGCGTTCAATAAACCATCTCGAAAGACGTGGAGGTTAATTGTCTTCATATATTAGTTCTACTTGAATTTGCCCACGGCTTCACACGCATGGTGCTAACATATTTAGTAGCCTATGTTCGTCCCTAAGATACGATATCCTCCTCTAAATGTTATCAAGATCCGTTGAGTCGTTTAGGTCGAAAGTTAACAAACAAATTGAGAGAGACACATTAGAAGTTATAATAATACGTATGAATATTTATTAACCACATGCAAAAGTAATGTAGAAATTAAACGCTTAAACTACACTAATGTAGAAATTAATACACTATAATTTAATTGAGGCGAGCCACAGAGTAAGCAAGCATGCTAACTGGAAAAACGTGGTCGATACCTTCGGAAACCGACAGACGAACCAGTCAAAATTAGAAATTACCGGTAATTCTATTATAACGGTGTGGACGGCTGTCAGAACCGAGAGACTACACGTGCATTCCACTGGGAAGTTTAAAAATAAACCTATTTATGAATCAGGACGCGATTTTAGAATGTAGGTCGGAAATAATTACCGTATAGACTATTACAATGAGGAACGGCGATGTCACGGCGATCGCTACCCATCACTGGAAAACTCTAGCATTTCTATTGTAATTTCTTGCACCTTGAAAGCGGCTCGAGTGCCATCAAATATAACCGCACAAGCATGTCAAGGCCGACGAGCTCGGGTCAAATTTCTTTAAGGCTGACTGCCCACTGAACCTTCGCGAAAGCTTCATAAACAATATCACAGACAACGTTACCGCTCGTCAATCAGAAACCACGCGACCGACGAGCGTATTGTCGCTTTAGTAGATAACGGACTTAACTAGAGCATATATTTGTTTTTGCACGTTTTTAATGAGTTTATAAATGGATTGTTCTGATTTGATCAGACGCGCACGTAACAGTGATACCCCGTTAATGCAGTATTGACATTTTCATTTAGAACTATGGAACTATGCCAAATCTCGGAGTGTACCGATGCGACAATAAAATGATCCTACCGAATTATACACGACAATTATGACGGGTTTATGCAAGACGTAACCAGTAATAATAAGTCTTACAATCTGCGTCGAATTCTTGCGAATCGTTTGTCTACAAAAGTTTTTATCGTTTGGGTAAAGTACATTAAATTAATAGATATTGATGGACTATTCACACAGCAGAATCAAACACAAAACTTTTTTGTCAACTTCTGTGGCACAGTGGGCGAAAGCCCGCCTGAGACGCAGAGAGTTGCGTGTTCGATTCCCCCCGCCTAATGTAATCTGAAAGTATTTGTCTCGGGTCTGTGTGTTTTTCTATGTATAATATGTAATGTATTGTCAACAAAAAAAAGTTGCTAAGTTAGGATATCTGTCATGTGGTTCCCATGCTGTGTGAATTTCCGATATTACTTATTTTATTGTTTATTATTTAACTAAGCTAAGCTTGCACTATGGGTTACTAGATGACTAATAAGATACTTTTTAACAAGTACTAACTCAAAAAACACCTAAAAGTCACAAAATAGCCATAACATAGATTTCCTGTGTTATTATCAGAGTATCAGAAACTACGATACGATTAAGGTACCTGCCATGAAAAATACATACAATTCTCCGGAGAGACGAACAGAATACAAATACAATACATTTGTGCCAAAACTTGTCAAGGATACAAAAATATAGGTCAGAAGATGTTAATATGCGTAGAAATGAATCATACTTACAGATTCTAGTTTTTGATTTGCTTTAAACCGTCAAAAATAGGACCAAATACTCACAGATTTACAGAGGTTTCTCACAAACTTTTTTAAGAGACGCATTTCGTTTGTTCAACCTTGCGCATAGAAAAGTCAAATAAATCACGAAAAACTATAACATCAGACCCTTGAGATTATTATGTAGATAATTCGATCTTTAAGATTAAAATGATCACATCTTGCATAATATTACACAACGCGCACGCACGATATAAAAACATCGTCACCGAATTCTAAAATTGTTAAAAAACTTCCGCAACGATGAGATCTTATATTATTGATGTAAACACTATCTTCGAGAGCGGCCGTAAAACACGACTCGCCGCGCCGAAATGAGAGAAAACACGTGTAGCGAAAATTTTTGTTGCTAAGATCTTTTACCCTGGTTCAGCTCTACAACTGAAACTAGACCTAGCCATCTTTGAAATAAGACTGGTTCTGGCAGCGGAATCCAGTATAGTATTTTTTTGTTCATTTTAAAACATACAAACTTGGTATTGGATATCTTGGTAAGTCGATTTGAAGGACACAAGGGATGCTAGATCGTCCATTCAGTCTCATTGTCCGTCTTATAATATACTCGTAATTTATTTACTTAATATGGTAAGAAGTATATAGGTAATATGTCTATGGAACCGCGACTGACATCTGACGTGAAATTCGTAAGTATTATGGCATCAGGGACTACAATAAGTCCTTCTAACCTAAACCTCTCAACACTCAAGTTTAGAATAAATTATGTAAATGTATAAACGGTCTGATAAGATCTGATTACATAATTTCCAATTTTAAAATATAATTGTTTACGTACATCTTTTCAAAGCGGGCTTTAGGATTAGACGCGTTAATGGCTTTAGTTTAGCGACTATTTTGGCAAACGTTTAGTCATACTCGTACCCACGTAAAACACGTAATGCTTCAGTATCCTAAAGCAGATCATACATAATTCACAGGTCTGATTCAATGCAGATAAAATGTCGCATTGCTTACATTATGTGCTATGTAAACAATGTTTTAAACTTTCGTTTCTATTTTAGGAAGTTGTGGCGTACAAAGTATTTTAACTTCGACAATTTCCGACCTATTTTAGTCGCATTAAAGGAAAACACGCAACTTTGACATTAATATTGCAATTTCCTATTTCAACTTTAATAGCGGTATTTGCATAGACATAAGACAAGCAAAGCCTGTGATTAATACCTCCTTTAACTTATTAGGTATCTATTGAAACTGTTATAATTCTGGACTTTAACCAGTTCTTTATGTACATAATATTATGAACAAATATTTTCTACAGATGAGCAATGTTCTTTGAGAATAAATAATAGTTAAATAAAACTAAAATACACTTTTTATATAGAAAACCAAACTAAATAATAGAAAATATTTTTTTATAAATGTAAGTAAGAAAAACATGTTTTATTTAAAAAAAAACGTGGTGTCAATAGTTATAAATATTTCATTGACAGATATGAGAAGAAGGATTATCATTTCGATAATATCTTAAAAAGCAACCCACGCTTTTTTTAAATAAAACATTTTTTTCTTACTTACATTTATTAAAATTTATTTTCTATTTTTTAGTTTGGTTTTCTATATAAAGCGTGTTTTTTAGTTTTTTAAACTCTTATTTATTTTCTACTTTTCAGTTTTAGGATAATCGGATTTTTTTTAAATTTTTATTCGAATTATTGCATTGTCATCGGTCTTTGACAGGTGTGCAAAATTTGAATGAAATCTGGCCGTTTAAAGTGGGTCAAAATCGCGTCCTAAGAAGTCCGTTACAAACATACAAACATTCATACAAGTGAAGCTAATATAAAGCGTATAAAAATACATCTCTAACCACAAAAGCCACAATTTAAGTTTAAGAATAGTTTTATTAGTTGCTAGTGTTAAGTTTCCTCATATTCTGATTACAACAGCTTTACAAGGTTTTACAAGGTGTCTGGCAGAGATCGCTACATAGCGATAAGATTCCTTAGTACTAATAGTACATTGTACTACGGACTAGCAAAACATTGATATTTTTTTCTACTAGTCTGTATTTCTACTGTGCAATAAAGTATATTTTATCTATCTACTAGCTGTTTCCCGCGGCTTTGCCAGCGTGGTAGATAAAAAGTAGCAAGATAATAATTGAACGAAGAAATGTTTCGGAAAAAATACAAAGCATAATCGCGGTTTTCGTGGTTTTCGCGGTTTGACCTTGATCCCGATTGAATTTTTGGAAAACCTTTCTTAGTGAGCACATACCTACAGACCTAGAGGAAGCTGCATGTTTTTCTGAACACATGCAGCTGTTAACGGAGGGTTCTGAGATTTCGTGATGTATGAGTGAGTGGTATTTGACAAATACATAGTAGATCTACAGAAGCAATAACAATCCCAGAAACTTTTATTGAACAAAATAGCGACTCGATTCGCTCACCTTTTATGTCAGCAAATGATAGAATATAATCACTTTTTGATAACTTTGAGTCATGTTTCGATGATGTCAGTTCCTAACGGAGTAAGGTAATTATCTATGTCACCTTGCACTTTCTCAAACCGGCTATTACTATATACTGGAGCAGTGAAGCATGCTAGTTGTGTCTGATAAATAAATATTGAACAATTCGCAAAACACCATCTAGCCCTAAACTAAGCATAGCTTGTAGACCGATGACTGCTAGAATACTTTTAAACTTGTTTATACATACTTCCGACATTTTAAAACATCATTTTTTTTAATTCATCGCACTGTTTATACTGGATGGGAATCGAACCCACAACTAACTGATCTGTAAAGTCAGTCATATTTGTTTAATTTGGCAAACAAGGCCATATTGAACTTAAGTTTGTAGCCAATATATATATTAAGTATCAATAATGTTGTGTAAGTTTAGTGCGTTTATTGAATACAAAAATATTTAAATCATAGCTCATAATTTAGTGGACCCCAACCAATCTTCCATTCAAGATAGGTTCCTCTTCATCCAAAGGTTGTCTGGAAGAAATCGCTGCCTTAGCGATAAGACCGCCCATTGTACATATATTTTTAGGTATTCTGTGCTATGTCGGTATGTGCTAGTTTTAAGGTATACAATAAAATGTTTTCATTTGATTATTCATTCATAATGTGAAGTAAAACCAGATTAAAAACTCACCAACTCATGTTCATCGGTAGTATCACTATTGATAGCTGATGTCCTTAACACATGCATTGTATCATCTGTCACAAGGACCTGATCCTTACAGGAACACCTCGATTTGTTAAAGCTAGGGCTTTTGGATTGTATGTTACCGAGACTTGCAATGGCAGAGCCGTAAGAATAACCCGTGCTGGAGTTATCTTTGATTCTTTTAGTATTGTTTGATATGTAGGAGAGGCGGCTGAAACAAATATAATAGTTTAGTTGTCATAGTGAGTTACATATATCAATATAAAATACCTATATGACTAAGTAGGATTATGTGGAGGTCAAATAGATTACCTACATCCAATTATCAAAAGTAGATGTTTTAAAGAAGTCTTTGCAAGTCCGGTTAGCTTTTGGTATAATAATGTAATAGCCGATTGAGCAGCAGCTCTTAAATGGTGTTGAGTATGATGAAAAGCAGATTGTTATAGATCAATCCAGTGGAATTATAATTATGATATTATTATGCTCAAAACTTTATAAATATGACGGTTCCTTACTTTAGATTCACATTAACCTGTCAGTTTGGGTTTTCAAGAGTTATCAGGTGGCCTATTAAACCAATCACAAGAGCTGGTCACTGATACATACAAAAAAAACATGCTTACGACTCTAAACCTTAGCCTGTAGTTATTTAGTTCTTTGAGAATATCTAAGGACGATAGTCAGAGGCACTAATACAAGTTATAGTAATAATGCTCAAGTTTGATATGCATGAATTTGCTTCTTAGTAGGTGAAGAATTAATAAGTATAAGCAAGCAAACAGAATATTACTTTTTCTTCATTGTTGAGTATTTTATCACATTACAGTAAAAGAACTTGTAATTTTGATACTTAAACACATTTATAGCACATTATTTAGGCATTTACATGACCATTTCACTTTGAAATTTAGCTTTGACTGCACTAAACCAACCTGATTAACTACAGTGAGAAGTAATACAGATAACGAATAACTTATTAATCCAATTGATAAGATAGGAAAAACAATAGGAATGTGTGAATAACCTTTTATATTTAAGCATGTGATGTGAGTTAACCTACAAAGTATGTAAACAGTGGTCATTGCTAAAAATTATCAGCTGTTAATTTTTTAATCTGATATAATAAAGCCAAAAATAAAGATATACTATGTTGTAATTTTTGTTACACTTTATTCTATTAGTTTTTAAGGCTAGATTATGGATTATATTTTTTAATTTATTATACTTTTAAAAAATTAAGCTACTCACGTGTCATATCCAGGTATAGGGGATCCAATATGAAAGTTGCAATAAAAATTATCAGACTCGCTTGCAGCCCTCTGTCTGCGGCGACCTTCTAAACTGACTTTTGAGTCTTGGTATGATTTATTCTTAGGTTTCTTCAGAATGCCTGGAGGAGGTGACTTTGGTATGGAGTTGTTAAGTATAGATTTCAACGGCTGTTTTGTTACTGGAACATCCATCATCTCATGGTCAACTTTCTCAAGTAACTCTTCAACTTTTGGTAAACGGCTTTCATCAACTTTTGTGTTTGATAATGTGGTGACTAGCAATGGCCTGGTGGGACTTTTCCTGTAGAGTTTTGATCGTCCTGGCTGGTAGCTGTGGATAAAAACTATGTATGTCAATAGTGTGTTCAGCAAGGTTCTTTATGTTTTTTGCATTGCTGTATGCAACATAATCCAATCATAGCAATTAGGGTAAGCTTTAACTCCTAACGCAATAAAGAAATACTTTTGCTTTGTCAAGAAATAATAGATTTTGAATATTTAGTAAACAATAATAGGGTGAGTGCTTGAACTCAAGGAAAGCCTGAATGTGTTGAGTGGGGTTTCTCAATTAATGCACGGTTGGTAGCTTACCCTTGGTACCTATCGTGGTCGTGAGACATGACGTAGTCCCCGTTCTCGGCGGCGGGCAGCGAGCACTCGTGTCGGAACCTCGGCTGGCACTCCGCGTTGTTTATGGTGAAGTGGCTTTTGTTTGGTAGTGCGCGTTGGCGCTCTCGGTAGCCGTCAGCGGAACGAAGCTCTCTCGCATCGTCGTACGGCGAGCGGTCGAGCCCCTCGCTGCGGCAGCGACGGCGCAGGATCCGCGCCGGCCCTGGCGACCACTCCAACACCGATCCCAGAGGATCACACGCGTCGAACCCGACTCTGTAACTTGGACTGCTTGGGCAACCTCGCCTATCCATATCCGTACCTAGTCGCGACACATCGTCGAACGTCCACATCGGTTGCACACCGCCGATTTTATTATTGCACTGTTAATTTTATTATCTCCTGAAACATGAACGGATAACGGCGTCGAACGAGGGGCGACAGGTGACAGATCTCGCCATTCGATGACGGCGCGGCCAACAAAACCAACATGCCAGCTGCCAGGCCTCCCGCCAAAATTGAATGAAAACAGCCGTTTTAAATTATTCCTTTTCTTAGTTGAAATAAATAGGTCCCATGGACATAAGAGGATGGAATACGTAAAGGTAACAAATAGCGAACTTGTTTGTTTTCTTATTGTTGGCTTGGCTGGCTGGCAGCTGGCATCCGCGGGCCTTGTTTAGGTTCGGTTATACGGGTTATAATGATGGTCGTTAGTCGTGCCAGTTGCAAATTTTGATTTTGTCAAAACGAACCCTAATCTTAGAAGATCTCAATTCTCAAATTTAATAATTTGTTGTATTTATTTTATTTGAAAATAATTTGTAAAAAATCCTGCAAATTACGAAACGTAACATAACATGAACCAGTCATTCAAATTCGTTCATTCAATTTCAATTCACGCATAGTACGGGGCTGGCGCGCTCATCGCATTGACGATAGGTAATATACTAATCAAGTGAAATAATGTATTGCTTCGAGTATGCTTTTCTAACAAAAAGTAAGTCAGAGTATAATAATAATACGGGAGAAGTAAGTGGTACATAATAAATAGGTACATTAACTGTTTACTAACGTGTCCAAAGCTCATTACTATCTTTATCTCATTATTTATTCATCTGTATGATTAGTCAACTGCTATCGATTAATTTACAAAAAAAACTATCGATATTATCCACCATCACACAAAATAACAAATAGAACGCTTCGTGAATCGTGATTCACTATGAATACGAACTAATCAACCAATGGTCGCTAAGCACAACCATCGATCGCGATGGTATATAATATAGTAGTAGTATGTAATATAGAGTAATAAAAACGCTCCAATATATTAGCCATGAAAGGGTAACTTGCAGACAGACACTCGCGAGTTTTTATCCATAACCAAAATGATCACTTTGAAACGTGTTCTTCGTTAATGGCATGTGTCATAATATGTAATGACAACTTTTATATATTGGAGCGATTTTGTTCACACACTACATCTGTACTGTATACTACTCCTAACCGCGACCCAGGTCCACGTTTATTTAATATATATACCAAAACTTATCCGCCTTTGTGTCAGTAGTACCATTGATGGTACAAGTGACACAACTTTGTATCCTTAGTACTATTAAAATAGATAGATGCTAGTTTATACCTTGTAGGTATTTACTATTTTTACCAAACAAATTAACGACGAAATTTTTCTATAAACAAACCTAACCTAAATGACTTCGTAGCATCTGGACAGGTTAGCAACTGGACAGAGTTATGTATCTAGACTGACGAACTATATTCTTCTGGCGCTTCGGCGGCCGCTGGCGCGGCACGCTCGCTCGCCTTGCGCGTTGTTTTCTATACTCTAACATAACCTAACCAACTGGTTTCGATCTGATTTAACTAAAAAGTAAATACACGGTATAAACTAGTATCTATTTTAATGGTACTAAGGACACATAGTAGTATCACTAGTACCATTGATGGTACAAATCAATGGTACTATAGACACAGTGTCACTTATCAGCCATTATTGTGCGACTGAATAACAAACAATCTTTCACATTTATACTTATTATCTCTATAATCACAGCCAGTGGTGGCAATGCACCTCCCTTGCAGCGGGCGACACATTTATATTTTCAGTAAAAAATGGGTTCAATTGCGTGCGGTGCAGATACCGGATTTAAACCCACAACCTGTAATAACATCGAAAGATGGGTCATTAGAATAATAATGGTGGCTTCACTAAAAATCAGCTTTTTCATTATTTTTTTAACTGGCAGTTGATTTATTTTTTTAAGATCAACGAATCCTATGATACAATCCAGTTTGCGTTGAGTTATTGACTCGACTCGTATCTCTGCAGTAGAGAGCAGTTCAAAGATGTCTTTTCATCAGAGGAGTTGGATTGGTTATGTGAAATAAAATAAAACACATTATTATAGAATCAGTGTTCTTTATACACAGCATTATCCTAAACCTTATATATTATCCGACGCGCCGATTATACTTAAAATATAATACGAATCTGACTCTCACTAAACTATAGATAAGTATCTGTTCAATAAAAATTTCTATCTGTGAGAATATTAATTATTTCTCAATATAAAATGTAACGCTACTTTAACACGGAAGTACCTCTTGTTCTATAAAAAATGGAATTTAGCTTACTTACATCTAAATTAGTTATAATTACTTATTACATTATGTAATACATTCGTTAATCATAGGTCTGGCAATTCTGACATGCTAGCATGAAAAACTATATCATCAATTAAGGTACATTTTCTAGTAGTTCACTGACCAGGAAGTATTGAAAATCCACCTTAAAATTTACAATGAAATTTGTACGAGCTTCGTCATGATTTTTCATGTCAAATGCCATATTTACAATTTGTTTTCGATCACCCAGAAGAATATAATTCTTTTAAAATCAATAACCAAAATTTATAATAGCAGAACATAAAAGCAATTGCGATAAAAAACATTTGTGAAGTTCAATAATATACTTACTTAAATCTGTACATACAAAAACAGTCCCGCACAGAATACTTAGAGCTAAAAATTGCAACAATAAAAACTATGTGATAAAAGTAATCTATTAAAAACTATTTATTCAATGATCGTCCGTTGCGCTGACCGATATACAGAGTAGAAAAAATATACATTGTTACAGGGTTCCCATTGTGTTTGGAGGCATGCGCCTGCGGTGCCCGACTGTTGCGTCAGACGCTCCGACACATGTTCAGCTGATTCACATGCAGACTGTACATTCAATCTGAAAGTATTCATATTCATATTATTTCATATTATTCAATAGCCGCGTGGCACGTAGATTAAAAGTAGATGTTTATCTACACATACTCGTATCTATACCAACTTTCATCGAAATCCGTTCAGCTGTCCAGCCAAAACACGCATTTATGATATTAGTTTGATTTAGCCTTTTAGCCTGAGAAAAAAAGAATTATACATTTGAGCGCGTGTTTTGATTAAGACTTTAGTACTCTATTCAATACATGTTTCATAGTTTTAGATACCCAAAAAGAGTGTATTGACAAGGCTGGTAAGTGGAAATTGAGTTATGCCGAGGTCCCTTAATACTACAACATCCATTTATACATGGCAACTGTCCGTGTATTCGCACCATGCTATGGATATAGGTGCTATGGGAATATAACTTACACTGCCATCTGTTAGACACTCATGGAACTTATTGCAGTAGAACATTTAATTTGCCTAAAACAGTATTGTGATGTCAATAAATAATCGAGATAATAACTACCCATCCCACTTTTCATTTAAACAAATTTTAGGTTTAGGTTTGAGGTTGAAGTTTTTATATAAAAATATATATGCCTCTCAAAATGAACAACACTATTATAAACAGTGATTAACTTTTGACAGAAGTTGAGATACGATTATGTAAGGCTGATAGTATTTGGGTATAAGGCAGCAATGAAGTGATGGTCAACATTAAGCATATTCTTTTGTCCAAAATCGCGCGAGTAGTCATAGTAGTGCGGTGCGATTAACATCAGAGTGGCGAGGCTTATGTGAGTGGATGTGGATGTGCAAATACCTTAGCTAGTGAGCAGCGCTATGTTGATTTCTTTGACCATCTTGACACGATGCAGCATTTTAGCGAGAGCGGCGCGGCTGAGGGGCTGCGTGGAGTACCAGACGGGAGAGTCGGGCACACACGACCGCTCGGGTTGGAGGTAGAATACATCGTTACGCGTACGCACTGATTCAGGACTGAAATGAAAAACAGAAATAAATCAATGTTTGCGAACATTTCACATAGCACCACCATCTAGCCACCAACTAAGCATAGCTTGTACTATCAGATGACTAGTATACTTTCATACTTATGACACCCAGACACAGAACAAATATAAAATATTAATTACACAAATGTTTGTCTTGGATGGGAATCAAACTCACAACCTATAGCGCAGAAGGCAGAGTATGTATGTTATATACAGAAAATTTTGTTTTGTTATGGATTATCGTTTACAGATTATAAAATTAGGCAATAGCCTCAATTCTGTTGGCACCAACCTAACTAATTTTAGCTAAAATTAGGTTTAGACTGTCATATGAAACTTTGGTATTCTGCTGTTACCAACTTATCCTAATTTAAATAAGCGTTCCCTATAATTTAGATGGTACCAACCGAATAGGTTTTACAAATGCTATGACTAACTAAAATATATTTTAGACAATCCTAATTTTAGAAATGAACCAACCGAATTGCCATCAATGTTTTTGTTCTGTCCAGTCATTATTTTGCTGGACCAATAGTATATATATATTTGTCTAAGCGCTACCGTGCTTTATAGGGCATGTCAAGGTGTCGGCTTCGGCTATAATTCGTTAAGCGGAAGCCTTTAGGATCCTTAGCCCAGGTACCGTAACGACACATCGTAACGTACTCCTCGAAGCACGAAAGCGCTCAATATGGTGAACGTGTAACTCACCATTTTGATATATAAAATTCGTATAGTTTCACAGGACACCGAAGAGGATTTTCTTCGTTTTCTTGTTGCTCATAAACTTTCTTTTTTCTCGAGTTTGCTTCTGCAAAGTAAAAATGTATACTTTAATATTATCATTTCGAATGTGAATCTTCTGTTTCTGTTTGTTTGTGTTTGCCGGCTGAAGAAATCTTGATGAAATTGATTAGGATATGGGTTTTATCTTGAGGAAGAACATACGCTAGGGATATATTTAAACTGAAAATTACATGATTAGCATTGGGAACATGCCACGCAAACTAAATAATCAGTGCTACAATTGATTAAAACCTTGTCTCGCTTCTTCTACATTGAGTCAGTAACTAGTTCTGGTGATAGATTTATAGGCCTTAGATCAAGCCAAGACATGGCCAAACAATTTTATAAAAGGCGGAATCAACTGCCTAAAGTGCCTTCTTAACAGTAAAAATAGTAGTCCACGAAAAGAAACAAATAAATGAAGACTGGTGGACAACCCACACAACACTATCTAGCAAAGTTGTACTATAGAAACCAGCATGGCGACCATGGATTTTTTGACACTATCAAAGTCTGATTCGATTAGATTACCATTATGTACATTCGGTTTTTATCTCAAACCAAATATATATAGGGCCGAAGTGCACAAACAATCAAAAGCAAAGCTTGGAAACCGTACTCCTTTATGTAAATAAACAAACATATTGTGAGGTCTAACATTTAACTAGTTAATTTAATTTTCGCATATAATTTAAATAGCTGCCGATACCGCATTATACCGCTAGTTGCAAACCCGCCCACCTTGACGTGACGTACTTATTTAGTTTTATGTTTAGCAATACATTCATCCGCGCAACATAACGCTGATATAATAGCTAAACATCGAACCCTACTAAACATACATACACCCATACTTTTTGCTTCTAATTCAAGTCACTTTTTGCTTTTTGCTCGTAGTCCAGTACGTAAATATCTTAGTCATACTTTTCTGTGTGGTAAAAATGGGTGAATTTGCAACAAAACTAAAGGTATCATGGAATCAGTTTTCACTTGAAATTATTTTCTATTATGAATAAACAGTACGTTTTTAAGTTATTTGATAAACGAAACGTCATCGAACCTTTACCAAAAGCACTTGACCTAAAACGCGAGGGTTTGGTAAAATGATAACTAGATGACGACGTGACATGTACTAATAGTAAAGGAGCATGATTTGGGTTTATGTAGATGCGTGTATTTACACAGAGGAGTACGATTTTGAGCCTTCACTTCGGTTGCGGAACTCCGGTTTATATTTTCATTCAATTGGCAGCATGTTTGACAATCAACATCAACCTTCTGTAATACCAATTCATCAATAGTATATGTATCAAATTTTTAATAGAAACAGAATTACATAATCGCCTGGCAGATGACTGATATAATACTTTTACTCGTACAAAGAAAACTGATGAAAGGTTAGAACTCACCAAGCGCAGATTGCGGAGGGTAGAACCTCAGCAGCACATTCCTGGAGCCAGGTATCTTAGCCTGCCCCGGCTGGTTGGGGTTCCGCTTCCAATGCTTCATTATGTGTGAAAAGGATAGCTGCATGTGTTCTTCTACCGTCTGAAATGTTTGTGAAACTACTTTTGAAAATATTCACATGTTCTTAATTTCGGTAAGGTAAAATTATATGCGTTAGGCCCTAGAATTATAGTTATGCCATAACAAAGTTTTTTCAATTTAATTAGGAAGTCAGAACTGGCGTCTATTAATATTGTTCATCCATAACTAATGTGAAAGTAGCTATTTTTACCAATAAATAAATGCCGGACATTTCACACAGCACCATCTGTCCCCAATGTAAGCAGAGCCTGTATTATTGGTACCACATGGAACAGTGCTACTGATACTGGACTGATATCCTTCCTTTTTTTATAAATACATACATATTATACTGGGATAAACCTAGACCAAGAATAAACTTATTATTCTGTTATTATTATTCTAATGGTATAAGGAGAAACTTCACTTTGTTATACTGTCAGGACCTTTCACCAAATTCCAATTACACGGTACAGATTTTATGACCAATTAGGTAACATTTGAAATATTATAACTACTGGAATGCATTGTACACGACCTAGATTATATTTTACTAGCTGGTGCCCGCGACTTCGTCTGCGCAGGGTTAGTACTTCGTGTAATTATTACGGTTTTTGCAGCGCACGCCAGAATAGCTTGCAAATGGCCATTTTTTTTCCTACTTGACACTTATCGTTATATTTTGGACAATTCACACAATATATTTATAAATTATAGCTTATGTGTTTTTCTGACGTATAAGCTATATTATTGTAAAGTTTCATTAAAATTCAGTAGTTTTTGCGTGAAATAGTAACAAACATATAAACGTTCGCGTTTATAATATTAGTAAGATGTGGCATTGAAACGCGCTTACAGCCTGAAACGTAAAGATGAAAAATATGCTTACTACAAACTTATAAGTAACAGTCAAGGCTAACTCTGGCGACGGAGATAATAGGCTACCCAAAAAAGCTCCATCGTGGCCTTACTACTTCTGAAAAGCCAGCACTGTCAGCTTAATGTGTCCCCTCTAAAGCACGAAAACGCTTCGAAGAAATGTTCCTGAAATCATCTACTTCGTTGGTCTGTTTGGAACACCTTAGTTAGGTGGAACCGTAATGGGAGTGTTAATGGTTTGTGGTCAAAACTGCTATGTTAGCTGTACTTCAGACAATCTCTATCACAAAGAGTTCTACTACTAGTAGAGTGACTCACCACTAAATTAAAATGTTTAGTATTGAAGAACATAAGTGTAGATAGAAGTACGTGTGGTGAATGAGCACCTAGCTGCTTGCTTTCCCATAAGTGTTCTTCTTCCACTCTCGTTACTATGTACTCTGTAACAAAATTGAAATTCTATTAAGTGTGTGTTTAGAAATTTGCCAATAAATGGGGAGTTTCTTAATAAAAAAAAAATATATAGCTGAATACACAACCATCTAGTCCCAAACCACGGAATACTTATTAGTACAGGTCAGGTAAAGGCAGACAATACGAAAAAAATATACAAATAGCGACTCTAGCTATGACGCAACAAAGAGCCATTCTGCTCGCACAAAAAATTTGTGTCTAACATTATTTACCTACATAGTGCCTATCTTTCTATAGCGTAACTCTGATCTCATCTGACGCATCACTTCTCTGCGAATTTGCCCAACAGGTTGGGTGGGCCAATGTAAGCCAAAATAAGCAGAGCTTGTGTTATGAGTACCACACCACTGATACACTACTTATATACTCTTTTTTTTAAATACAATTATATTATACATAGAAACACCCAGACCCAAGACAAATATTTGCAAATGATATAAGTGAAACGCTGGTAAGCTCTAGTGACGGAGACTTAATAGATCGCCGAAGGCTTTCATGGCAGAGATCAAGAGCGTAAAGTCCTCTCAAACACGAAAACGCTAGCGCGGATACCCAGGTTTTTCATCATGAATTACCATTATCTATTAACTAAAAACCATGTCCTAAGAAAGCTTCACTTGATCTAGAATAGATAAAAACTTTTTATTATTAGTCATCAGTAAAAACTATAGAAGGATTAAAATTAGTATTTGAATATAAAACTTACGTGAATCGTTGTATAAAACTGAGAACTTCCTCGCCACTTCGTCCAAGCAGTCGGTAAACTTCTCGTAATATGGATCCGTGAATATATTGTCTATCCTGCCATTCTCGAAGAGATATTGTTGTATACCTGAAATCAATGTTACCAAGACGAATTTAAGCGCCTGATCCAACTCTGACCAAGACCGAGAATAACCTACAGAACTATCTCCTAAAGATTTGATACATTAAACAGACATACTTAATGCATGTTCAATTGGAGTTGATTTTTATGAAGAATATGGTAAGTACCAACCTAAAACCAAATAATAAATAGTGTCCGGCGCATATTCGCTCCCATTCGGCTTCCGAACCTCTTTGACGAACAGGCAGAGCGAATAGTTCAGCTCGTCTGCGGTGAGCTGAAGGATTTCCGACTTGAAAGGTTTCCGTCGTATCGAGCTCTTCTCGATTTCGGCGTTTTTTGTCATCACCCATTGTTTCCATGCATTCACGCCAAATGTATACTGAAAATAGGAAAAAATAACATAAATTTTTGTAATAATAACAAGTTTTGATTTTGATATTGATTGATGTTTGAATTAAATAAATAAATAATAATAATGCCGGACATTTCACATACCATCATCTGGCCTCAAAAGTAAGCAAGCTTGTGTTATGGGTACCACATGACATGACTGATATACCACTCATATACATGACTTGGCTGCATATTCAAGTCAATACATTGTCATCACTAGCGTGGTTTTGTTATTTACTTACATTTGTTTATTTAGTATGTGTAAATTTATACATCTTGTCCTTTTCAGGTTTTAGGCGATAAAAGCACAGATAAATCACCTAGATGGTATATAAGATTGTTGATTCCAAACTAAACATAGCTTGTATTATGGTGACCAGATGACCAATAAAAAAAAATACTTACACATTTTTAAATACATAAGTATGTATTTAAAAATGTATAAGTATTCTATTGGTCATGTTATTCATCAATGTTATTGGTCAATGTTATGTATATCATAACTTAGGTTATGATACTTCCTACCCAGATACAGAACAAACACTTATGTTCGATTTTCACCGCAGGACAAATGTCATACATATTTATACATATAACTAATATTGTCTTTCGTAAATAGCGAGAAGGCGAATCTTAAGCAGCGTCCAAGTTCTTCGTATTGTGTCACTGGTATTCAGTGCACTTGGAACGTGTCTTTGAACGTTTTAATGTTCAAATTGAGAGGTGTTAAGGCGGTAAAATGAAGAGCTAGGATACCTTGAGACACATGTTAGCGTCAGGTTTCTCCGCGGGTTCCCGTGGCGGGTCGGGCTGCGGCGGCGGCGGGTCGGGCCGGCGTCGCTTGGCGCGGCTGGAGGAGCGCGTGGCCACAGGTTGCGGCGCGGCGGCACGCTTGCGCGGCGCGGCGGCCGAGGAGGCACGCAGGGCCGCTACCGCCCGCTGCTGTTCCAGTACCATCATGTGGTGGTGGTGCATGCCTTCACCGTCCAACCCTGCATAGCGGAATACCAACCCCGTGAGACAACCGAACTCACATTTGTACCAACAAAGTACACAATCTCTATGGCGCAGTGGGCTAAAGCCCGGCTGATACGCAGAAGTTTGCGGGTATAATTCCTGCCGCGGGACAAATGTATGGATGATCTGCTAGTATTTGTCTCTGGTACTTCTATCAAAAGCAAATCAAAATAACAGATTTTTGTTCAAATTTGTCAATCAAAAGATGGTTTATAATAATAATATTAAAAGCCTTTATTCGCTGACCAATTCTCAGTAAATTTTTTGACTAATCTAATTTTTTTAATCTAGTTTAATAAAGAAAATAAAAAATAAACAAAAACATTCTTCAGCAACCGTTTTGTTGGTCAGGTTGTCTCTTCGACATAGGCCTCCCCTAATTTTTTCCACTCCTCTCTGTCACGTGCTAATCTTCTCCATCCTTTCGGTAAATCATCTTCCCATCTCTTGATTTGACGTCCCTTTTGTCTTTTCCCATTTCTAGGATACCATTCCATTACATCTTTTGTCCACTTTTCCTTGTGCATTCTCATTATGTGACCTGTCCATTTTCATTTGAGTTTTTTTATTACCAATGAAACATCGTTTACTTTTGTACTTTTTCTTATTTTTGAAGTCGTCCACCTGTCACGTAGCCTTATGTTAAGCATGTTTCGTTCCATACTGCGTTGACAAACTTGAAGTTTTCGGTTGTTTTTGCTCGTAGCAGGCCAAGTTTGACACCCATAAGTAAAACATGGGAGAATGCACGTGTTATACAGTTTTCTCTTTACCGTCATTGGCATTTTTTTGTTTTTAACTATTTCTTTACAATCAAAAGATGGTTAATTATGAACAAATAAATAACAACCGTGCGAAGCGGGGCGAGTAGCTTGTTATTTATTATTTGATTAAGGACAAGCAACTTCCGCTGACATCTAAAATAATGTGCTACAGTGTAAAAAATGATCATAAATCATATAATTATCTTGTCAATAAGACCCACTTCCGGTCTCATGGTACCATAATAACACTCCACTTTTTGCGTCGACGTAAATTAAGTAAGCATACATTGCAACAAAATAATCTAAACACGTTATTCTACAAAAATCCGTGAACACAACATTTACAATTATAAATGTTTACCGATTTTTGGGTAGACGTATTCGATACTTTTGAAGTGTAAACTTCTTTAGCATCGTTGTGATTTAAAAGTCGATGAAACAAAAAAGCGACAGTAAAATGAGACAGACACATAAATTGATAAGATTTAACGTGGGAGAAAATGAGATAGGAAGCATTATACGTGTTTATTACTACGTGTTTGCTCGCGCATGCGTAGTACAAAGCTTAAAAAAGGCATCACAACAACCGTGGTGTTTTGCATAATGTATACGTATTATACGTTTGTTTTTTGTTGCGGGGTATTCAGGGGATATTGGTTCCATATTCACTGTATATTGATATTGCTGTATGTACAGATCATTTACTTTTAATGTTAATAATGTATATAATTTGTGGGGATTATAAATGGCCATTGATTATTGTCGTTGAATGTTCTACTATTTAGTGAGTTAGTGGTCAGCTCTGGTGACGGATTTAGTTAATAGACCCAAATGTCTGCATAAACAACTTTTTTAAAAGCCGGAACATGAAATTGCCACTGCGATCACCCATCCAGGTACAGATCTCGCAAAGATCGTATGCTGATCGAATCTAATTTTAGAATGTATTTTATAAAATGCCGCACCTCAATTCACATCGAAATAAAACTAATGATTCTTACCAGGCATCCCAGGATGTGAGCTCGGCGTGATGGTGCTAGCTGTCATGGCAGACTCTAGATCAACCGGCTGGTCCTCGTACTCCGTAGCCATCTTCAGAGCCATTTGCAACATATCCTCGCCAAAAGCGTTATTGCCGTCAATACCAGCGACCGGGCTAAAACCTTCCTCCGCTGAAAATAAAGTTCAATTTAGGATGCAGCCTTAAACATACAGAATAAAAACCAAACCATTAAACACATTAACCGTTAATTTGCTATATTATTCATTTCATTTCATATCAGCCCCTAGAAATCCATCCTCCCCAATAGATTTCCAGGAAGAACGATTTTGAGCTCTCGCCATCCACCGATTTCCCGCGATCTTTACTATGTCATCGGTCTATCGGGTGGAGGGTCGTCCTACGCTGTTTTCTTGTCCTTGGTCGCCATTCGAGAACTTTTATTCCCCAACGTTTATCAGTTCTGTGAGCTATATGGCCTGCCCATTGCCACTTCAACTTGCAAATTGTGAGTGCTATGTCGGTGATTTTGGTGATTTTGCGGATTTTATCACGTAGTGAAACTCCCAACATAGCTCTCTCCATAGCACGTTGCGCGACTCTAAGCTTGTGTAAGAGGCCCTAAGTTAGCGACCAAGTCTCAGTTCCATATGTCATCACTGGCAACATGCACTGATTGTAGACTTTCATCTTGAAGCTCTGCGGTATTTGTGTCGAGAAGATGTGCCGTAATTTTCCAAACGCTGCCCATCCGAGTTGGATTCGTCGGCTGACCTCTTTGTCGAAGTTGGACTTGCCTAATTGAATCATCTGACCCAAATAGACATAATGGTCTACAACTTCGATTATATCACTCTCAACATGTACACGGGTGCAACATGAGCATTTGACATGATTTTTGTCTTGCTCGTGTTCATTTTAAGGCTCACCTGTTGGGAGACGATATTAAGAGTGAACAAGTCGATTATCTTTCCATACAAACGTCGAAGGGTGATCACACCACCGTCTGATGATGAACAACCAAAACTAAAAGTGATATAAATTTGTCTTGTCATAATCTATGCTTGTATCAATACAGAATTGTGAAAATAAAATGGGTTTGAAAGATACAAGACTCAAAAAAAATCGTTTTTCATCACTGATTTTAGCGCAACTTTAGGTGTGAATAAATAACAAACGGAGTACGCAAACTAAAAAATTGTTCCTATACAAGCATAGATTATTTATTCAAGAGCTCAAATAACTTTTTTTTTTTATAATTATATTCAGTAGTTTTTTAATGAGAACCCTTGAGCCAAAGGTCTATTCATTATTTTTACGCAATCGTTTTATTTAGAAATCATAGATTAATCTGATCATATGACTCGAAATTATAATCACGCTATCTCCTTACTGCTCACGTCTATCCTTGGTGCACGTCTATCCTTTTCTCACACTAAGCTAGGTGAAATAACTTGCATTTTAGCTGCGCCCACTAACGAGTTTGTGCCGCTGACTTGTGTATCCTTAAGGTCACTGAGCATTGTGCCAAGGTTTTCCAGCGATTCTGCCATGAGGACTATATCGTCGGCAAATCGAAAGTGAGTGATGCGTTCGGCATTGATGTTGATGATTGATGTTGAACAAGAGCTTGAAAACATCCTCCAATGCAGAGGTGAACAGTTTCCCTTTCCCTTTATGCAATGGGATTAGACTATATTATTACTACTGCTTATTGTGAGCACTAGTGTAGTGTAGTGTTGATTCGAACGAGCCCCACCTTCCAATCTTAAGGTCGTTAGAATTCCGGTCTACCGCTATACCAGTACTCTACACTTTAATCTTAGCCAAAAGGCCGAGAAGCGATACCAGTACAAGTACTCTCAAACGGTAAAGGAAAACATCGTGACGAAACCGACATGTCGTTTCGAAAATTTGTTCGAAATAACTAGAGACACGATAAAACGAAGACTGCTTACAACCTGTTTCAATAAAGAAAAGAACCATATCTATGGCGGATTTAAACGTCCTTTCGCATTATACTAACAGTAATACTCATATATTACTAAATCATTTAATATTCGTTTCACAATAATTCGGAACAAGTCATATCATCATGTTTAGACGTGACTCTGACTACCCTTAGGCATCGAAGACCTAACTAACTAGAAATCTGTGTCTACCAAGCCCCGGGAATTACATTCGCGAGTACACTTTCATTCCTTACCGTTATCATCATCCGTATCAGAGTCGCTCTGATCTTTCTTCTTATCACCGGCCACCATTTCCGCCATCATCAGCAGTTCAGCTTCAAACGGATCCGTCGGCATCTTATCGTGGATCTTGTTTATCTCTTTCATGATCCCTTTAGCTGAATTCCTCGTAGTCGGTATAAAGATAGGCGTGGGAATAGGGATGGGAATCGGTATGGGTATCGGGAACGGGAGCGACCACATAGCGCACGGAACAGGCACATAGATAGGCACCGGAACGGGTATTAACACTCTTCGTTCTAAGCTCGGGTCGGTTTGGCATTCCTTAGTACACGGGTGCGGTCGACACGATACCCCTTTTGACACCATCATAGGTTTCGACATCGTCCCTTTATTCGCTACTTCTTGAGGAGGTAAAGTTTTTACTATAACGTGGTTGTAGATTTTGGGGGGTGGCGGTGGCGGAGGGGTGGGTGGCTTGGGAGGGGGAGGGGGTGTTTTAGGTGCTGCCGGGGGTTCCGGTTCAGGCGGCGGAGGAGGTTGTTGTGCGAGCTGCGTTAGTTGATTGCGCTGAGAGAGTTGCGTGAGTTGCGTGAGCCGTTTTGACTTCCCGCGGGTTGAAGTTGGCATTAGAGGGGGAGGGGTTGCTAGAGAGTGGATGTTCGAGATGACAGGCATGCCTTGCGTCAACCCTGGTGTGCGCTGGTTGCTTTTCGGTTGTATATTAACTGTAACAAAATAAAGCAAGTTTCAGCTACTAATATTATATACACAAAAGTTTGTATGGATGTTTGTATAGTTGTTCGTAGCACGGTCACGTCGCGACGGTTAGATGTCTATGATCTAGAATAGCATATATTTTTAACTATGTGAGCAAAGTTGAGGAAATAAGCTAATGTTAAGGATTTTTACTTAGCGAGTTCAAAATGAACGAGCTATAACCAGTAGGGCGATTATGGAACTCTAATTACAATTAATGTCTATCAGTTTCGATTACCAATCGGCATAATTTCAATCATTCGTTTGATTGTAATTGGAACTACAGACCTTTCACCGTAAGATGTCCCCTGCCGTGATGTTGGCACTATTGATTATCAATCTGTTGTTTAATTCCACCCGATCAAGTGCGATCTCGCGTCGCCGCTATGACTGGTTAGTAAAATAGGGATACCAGCTTCCGACACAATGCCGTTAGTATGGGTAATTAGAATTTACCGACATAACTAATTAAAACATAAACGCGATTACTGCATGTATAATATTACTGATAAATTAATAATTAACCAGTAGAGCTGATTTTTAGCTAATCAATACCATTGAGCGGCGGGCGGTCGCCAGCGACCGCGCGAAACCAAGCCAAATTTTGCCTTGGCATTTAAAAAATAGGGTGTATTTCACTTTGCAACCTTTAGGTTGTTACTACATATTTAAACAACCAACACAATGGTAAAGTTTAAGATATTCAAACGCATCACGCAAAATCAAACTATCAACTTCAATCTCAAGCTAATTTTGTTTGTTTACGCGTTTGGATGTGAGTGTTGTGTGAGGCAAAGTTAAGTTTTGTGATATAAATAAAGCAAATTCAAGGTAAGTGGAGTGTTTATAAGATAATTTTCGATATTATCTCAGTATACAATTTTTTTACAGGTTTTGCTATATTTGAAATATGCTATTTCACGTAAAAAACCTGTAAAAAAATTGTTTTATTTTGTTATATTTGATATTTTTGTCTTCGAAAATCAGGCCGAAAAATAACCTAGATTCACATAATTTTCATTGATTTCCGCTAAAATATTAGCAAAAACCAAGTAATAATCCAATTGGTATGTTTAAAAACAACATTTACATGCTAAACAATGTAAAATGACCGAAATTTAGATGCAAAAATATTGCACGTTATTTGCATTTGGATTTGTTCTAGCGATTTTCATACTTATGTCATCAAAATAGGTTGCATTTATGACTGATGATTTCTGCAAATGTTGTTCATTTTAGAGATTGACTTAGTCGATTTTAGACATCAGTAATATGATTATTGGTATTGATTATTGGTGCTGAGCAAAGATGTAGGTAGTAGTAATGTCAGGGTCTGGGATTACGTCATATTGAGTAAGATGGTAGTCTATAATGACAACGAATATTTTTTGTTATAGTTAAATGTTTGGCCCCTATTTTTAGTTACTGATAATTGAATAACAATTCCATATTTTTAGATTTCTTGGCGTCCTGGTCAATGTGCTCCAGATCACTTCTCACAGGCCTATATAGTGAGGAGTTTGATCCGGACCAGGACCAGGACTCGGACCTGGAAGACCAGCACCTGGATGAGGAGTTTCCGAATATAGATGTAAGTAGTTGTAAGAGAGTATACAATAAAAAAATATAAAGTATACAATAGCCCTCGATGGTAGCTATATAGTGGAGAGGTGCGGGTTCAATTCAGCCTGCTTCAAATTTTAGTTCAAGATCCAGACCTTATTGTTTAGTGTTACCATTATAGGTACTCAAAGTTAGTTTCTTCTAATACGACAATAATTTAATTTCTTTGCATTTTTTAGCTAGTTTAGAGTCAGATATAATAATTACTACTCAGATATACAAATTTGTATTTATGGTATCAATAGAGCTACTATCTAGATCCAACATTAACCCTACGCCATACGACAAGAACACCAATTGATCTGGTTATCCACTAAATTACCAGGTAGGGGGTTTTAGTGGACGCACCACACTGAAAATAATATAACAGTAATATTTTCCATTGCAGACTCATAGTCTATGACCGTTCCGGCTGCCGGCGTACCAGACACAGATTATCGTAACGCAGAAATTATAGTAACTTGGAATCAAAATAAAAATAGTTTTGGAATCTATGAACAAAGATATTTATGTAAGACACTCCACTTCGTGATTTCTTTTGCACGCTTGTATTTTTATTTTCAGATGTAGGCATTTTTTATGGTTTGTGTGTAATGTAAATGTGTAGTACACATAGTACCTAATACAATACTAATACTATAATATAATAGTACTTAGTGTAATACTGTAACTTTTTATGTATCAAAAGAGTTTCATTTTACCAATAATTATCTCCTATTTTCCTGTTTCACTCTCCAGAAATAACTAGGAAGGTACCTACACATATTTATTTATTTCAAGTTACATATTAATTTTACATTATAATTTATATTTCCAATTTAGAATAATGTAAACACATTTTGAAATCCAATATTTGAGACTCAGGTAGCAAAAAATTTTTTATCCATAAATTCGGATCTTGGCGGCGGAGGGGCATTACTAGCGGTTTGTAGTGTCGCATGGGTCGTGTTTACAATCGATTTTTCAGATGTTTATCTTGAAATAATGTTCTTTTTTATGTCTCATATGAAAGATTGGTTCAATTAGATTACTTTCTGAATAATTTTCAAGTTAATAATAATAATATAAAGTTGATTTTCTCTCAAAAAAGGTGTACAACAGTTAATGCTACAATAATTGAAAGGTCATGTCCTTTCACCTGTTTTACAAGAGACTGGTGCCTGAGATAGGGTTTGTAATAAAACCTGTAATACGGTACCTGTAGTACTACAGGTACTACAGGTACCTGTAGTAACAGTCACCAGAGCCCCGCTCCGCGGAGTTTAAGTTTAAGTTCCAGTAGCATCAGTAGGTTTAGAATGCTTTGTTGACTTTATGGCGAAATTTCGTACACTGTTTTAATTACATTACGTAAGTATTCAGAAATACAATACAAGCTTGACGGATGTGGCATAGATAAAGTTCACCCGCCTGAGAGGTTAAACTAGGAAATGACAGCAGCACAGATTCGGATACGACCGTAGACCGAGAAACTAATATACGACTAGATAGCATCCGTCGCATTCATACAAGAAAGAGAACAACTTATGTGCAGATACTGTAAAGAAACGAGATAGAATGGTTTGATTTTTTGTTTCATGTCGCGTGCCGGTTTTTTCAAGATCTGCACCTGAGTGTGCAAAGCAATGTTTGACAGTTTGCCATTGTTTGGATGGTTTGTGCTCGCTTTGTGTGAAATAACCGGAAAAAAACAGTTAATAATAAATTGTGAACACGCTGAATTACTTGCAAATTGCAAATAACAAATTCCTTTACCGGATTTTGTAAAGATAATGGTTCGATGTATCGTTTTAGGATGTTAAAGTGATAGTGAACGGAAACACCCCGATTTGTCTTTTTACTCGTAAGTACAAGTATTTTTGAGTAGTTATTAGCTTTCAAACTGTTTTTTTAATAATATACACAATAGATAACAGCATTTCGAACTGAACTTTGTTCGCTACAGCATAATTAGTTAATCATAACAAATAATTGATTTATTTTGGTGTTGCCTGCATTCGAACTTAACATTCCCCAGACTAGGTACATAAATTTTACATAAAATATATTTTACATTTCGTATGAATTTTAATAATTCAATTTAACGGAAGTATCGTACAATGTTGATAGATGAATATATGGAGGCATGGTAAAGGCAAAAGCTGCTTAAAATCGGTCTGAGGAAACCTTTCATAGATTTTGATGTCAATTGATTGTGAAATAATGTCCTGTCAGTGACAATAACCATACCGCCCTGTATAAATAAACAGATAAAATTGATTCTTACATTGTAAAATAAAACACCTCGCTATTAATTTGTTACAGTTTTCCATCAAACGATAATGTACGTTTGCAGTGGGTTGAAGCCACAGGCCAAAAAATCTGGACACCCAAAAACTCTTCGAGGATTTGTAGTACCCATTTTGAGAAAAATGTCTTGTTTAAGAAGAATAAATTAACTATTCTGTATCCTAATGCTGTTCCACTGTGGTTAGTAAATATATGATTTATGAGTTTTTATTCTGTAGGTAGGTAGATACTGATCAATACTTTTCGACTAGAAAAAGTAAATAAGTCCTTTATCGGGAACACGGTGTGCTTCTATAATAAGCTTCCTGAAAATGCAACTAAACTACCTATGAAGACATTTAAAGCTTACATAAAAGAGTCTTTTGAAGAAAGCTTATTATAATATAAATGACTTTATTATTGATAAGAACGCATGGCCTCATGTCGCTCTGCCCTCAGACAGTTAACCGACACACTTGAAATGTATAAACTCATGTATAAGTATATCGTAGCTAATGTAGTTATAAGATGGATCATGCAAAAATGCGCTAGGACCAGGACGAGTTTCTCTTCTCGGGCTTGGATTATAAATTGTAATCTAAATTCACCTAGTAGGTAAGAGTTTCAAAGTGATCCTTGTGATTGTATTGAATAAAGTATCTTTTGACTTTGTATTATATTTATGGTTTTTTTATTTCTGTATTGTTATGCTTAGCTTTAATAATAAGAAAACATTTAAGTACACAAATGTTGTTATATGTTTTCTATATCACACATCTGTTAAAAAAGTTTGAGTTTTGTGATAGAGAGGAAAGCTCTAGAGATTTTTACTACAACATAACGTCTCGAATAAATCTAGGATTACTTAGGACTAGAGTAAAAGTTTTAATGTGGCAACACCACCCACCTATCGTTCTATCTCACACGCGGCACGATTACCATGTGTCTATTAGTTTCTCGGTCTACGGATACGACAGATGGTGATGATGTTTATGCAAATGACAGTGATATGTCTGGAATCGTTCCTTTTGACCATAATTACTGTCAGAAAAAGTTAAATCAATAAATATTTTAAAATTTAAATTGTGTCATCATTAACAACCTTACTAGTCTTATAACTGTATATTATTTAAAAATATGCAAGTAAAACATTTGAATCTGTTGTGGGTACATACAAGTTTAGATAATGTTTCCGGCAACCACCAATTATCAAGTGGGATAATTACTACATATATTGTTGGCAACACCGTAGGCAATGCAGGCAATTCCCAAGGTAGGGGACAACTTACGGTGAACGGTCTATAGTTTTCACAATAGGAGTTACAATCGGCTGTATGATATTGGTATTACGTAAGCGATTTCAATCTAATAAGTATAATATGACAGATGTCAGCAGTGTGACAAACTTTATTCACTATGGTACCTTAGTCTAGTCGTCATACGTAGAAGCAAGTGTAGTGTAAGTGCAAGGAAACATTTTAATCAATATGTCACGAGGAATGTTAGACAAGATCCATTTTCTATCGGCGTTCACCCTTACTGATAGATCAAATTGTATGGAAACAATAGCAGCAGTCACGTCATTTATCACAAGTTAATGTAATTTCCATACAATTCCATGGTATTTCCAAGACATGAACGCAACAGAAAGTGAATCTTGTCTTGACCCTCAGCTGTAGTATATAAATAAAGTATATAAACTGTGAGATGAACCAACCATTATTTTTAGCAGTAGCAGCTGAGTATGTCCGTCTCGGGGCACCAGTCGGCACCGCTTTCTGCTGATCGATCGCCTCCCCCGGCATTAAAGGAGGATGTTTTGAATATTGACCCTGGAACGCATTTACATTGATCATATATCGCAATTGCAAGGCTTAGTAAACAAAACAGACAAGCTATTCTATGTGGACTGATTCCGATCTGCCGATTTCTGACAACTCTGTAAGGATGTCTTTGTGACCAGTTCTGTAGTGGGCAGTTCTGGTAACTATTTGTTGAATTAGCATCATACTGGAGCTTCATCAGTCGCATTTTCTTAGATAAAGTAGATAAGAAGAATGACTGGGGTCTCAGCTTAGTTAACATTGCCTTCTGCTCTGTAGTGCTACCAGGATAAACATTTGTGTGGTGAACATAGATGTTTGTTCTGTCTGGGTGTTATAAAATATCAAAGTGTGTATTTAAAAAATAAATACTCAGTAAGTATTCTATAAGTCTTCTGGTTTCCATACTTCTTGCATAGTTTGGGGCTAGATGATGTATGAACTTTTTACTAATATTTATTTTTTATATATACGAAACGACGCTAGAACCAAGTCGATTTTTGTTAAGTGATTGTTCTAGAACTTTGCTTAGAAGAAATGGGCACATCAATTCATTTAGTATGTAAAACGATTCAGATTAGTCCTTATGATTGTAATGAATAAAACCGTTCAGAAAGCTTTTCACTTAGATTAATTGATGAAGAGATTTAGGAAACGGTAGTGACAAAGTGACTTACTTGAAACGACATAACACATTGGTACGTGCAGAAGTTTCTAACAGTCGCGTCAGACATCGTCAAATGGTATTGCGCTAGGGACGTTCTCTTACACATATCACACTTTGTTCTGTAAATAAAGAAAGTTGTTTATAGCATTTATTTTAAACCAGTTTGTATTTTTTTGTGTTCGTTTACGCTCACTGCTGTAATGCAAGCTTGGTAGAAATCTACTAAGATCTGTAAGGGTAAGATTCAGAGACAAAAGTAAACGTTAATTTCATGGATCTTTTAATATATCCAAGGATGTTTGGGGTGAACATTTTACTAATAATATAGATGCTAAAATTTGTGTGGATGTTTATAATGTTTGTTTGTTTGAGAGCACTAGTGGTGTAATGGTAGCACCCGTCGATCAAAATGGCGTGAGTTCGAACCTGGTCGGTCACCTATGGATTTTTCTTTTCGAAAAATGTATATGCTTGCGTGCGTGCTTTCAAACCGCGAAAGAAAACATCGTGAGAAAGCCGGCACATTTTAGACCTAATATATTCTAAGGTGAGGATGATGTGGCGATGGGTTTGTAACCGGTCAATACTAACTACTGTGCTAAGTGGGCATGTGATAAATATAACGCTTGGTCGTGCCTCTGACTATCACTTTTAGACATCCTCAAAGATCTGAGGTGTCTATTGAGTCCAGGGAATCCAGTTATGATTATGTATGTTTTACGTAGCTCAATCACGCCAAAACAGTTGACCGGATTTGGATAAAATTTGGTATAGATATTATAGTAATCTGAAATAGCTTATAGGTATTTTATGTAGGTACCACGCGTGCAAAGCTGCCGGCATCTACTAAAATCTAAAATTAATATACAAATTACGCTTCGATGAACACCGAAATGCCGGGCAACATAGGCTTTACTGTTTTCAATTTATAGCATCCCTACAGCTTTTTGCATCTCTTCCGTGGTAAGATGACGACGCTTCATTACACAATAAGAACTCGTGGACTATTATTCACAACACACAACCAATGATTACTGCGGTTACTTTTTTTTTCGTTGAATAAACCCGCATGTATGAAATGCCATTAAAACGGACAAAAGAATGTTTTTTTTTATTTAAAACATAATTTATTTAAAAGAAAAGCCTGTATTTATTTGTTTATATATGAAAGTTTAAAACAAAGAAAAAAATAATAATACTAAAAAAAAACGGGTTGCACTCCGGGAGTGCCGACAGAAGTGAAAACTTATTTTGGCGCGTTAGACATTTTTTAGATGGGTACTAGGGTTATTGGTTTATGAATTGCATTTTATTTATGAATTGTATTTTATTAGTTATTAAAAACTTTAAAATACATTTAATCTTCTTTTATGAATCATCGTTAACAAAAATTATTACAATCTAAAATATAAACTATAGGTTTCTGGTAACTAAAATAGGAAATAAACAATTTTGATTCGAAGTTATTTAAATATCTCGTGAATACCGCATCAATTGTACTTTTATATATCGTTGTGCTAATATTGCGTTGATTGGACATAGTAAAATCAAATCCTCTATTCAAAAATTCAATGAATAGTAGATTTTTATCTTCTGCAAAGTTTATGTTGAAATCCCCACCCAAAATCATTGGCAAATCATCAAATCTTTTTCCAATTTTATCTTGAAGCACTGCAGAGCCGGCTTTAGAATAAATTAATAAATTTTCAAACAAAAAATCTCGTATCGCATTTAAAGACTTCTTAGGCGAAATATAAACAGCAACCATCACAATGAGCTTCCCATTGTCAGAGTGGCAACGACAAATGCATACGTCACCAACATCAGAAACGGAAGTAGTGAACATACTTGAGTATTTCGCATGTACATCCATATGACTTGTGCAACCTATGAGGCTTAAATTAGGAAACTTTGCATAAACAGCCAATCCTCCCGCCGGACGATTGTGTCTACGGAAACTTTTCAAAACAATTTTTTTAGTAAAATAATATTCAGTCATATATTATAATTTTGATGTGTAAATATTAAATTAAATTACGTTTGTAAATCTCTCAATTTTATTTCGGCCAATTCTTGTGTACGACGTTGAAGAATTTCTTTTTGACGATCAGCATTTAGTTTTTTCTCGGGACGTGCGATTTGAGCATCGTATAAATCATTCTGTGAGTTATACATATTTTTTGTTTGAAACTGCGACATTCTTTTCTTATCTCTATAACGTTTACATTTTTCAGCGTTTTTTTGGCTGAAAGAATCAGAAGTGATAAACACAGTAGCCTCCGCAATCCCACTATACTTTTTTTTTTCTCTATATCGCTGAGTCTTTTCTCTGTTTTTTTGTTTTATTGCTTCTCTTTTTTCTTCATAATTTTCTTCATTAACAGGTATTGCGAGCTTATTCTTTTTATTTTCTCTGTGCCGCTTATTCCTTTCTCTCCTTTTTCGTTTTCTTTCTTCAGCTTTTTTTTCAACATCAGATAAGTCATTTATCTGTATTTTTCTTTTTCGATCTTCGTGAGAACCATCTGTATTTTCTTCAATTTTTACGCTGAAACAGTTTGCGACATTTTACTATGCATTCAAAATGCATAAGCAGAGAGAATATGCGCAAGCGTATTACCTACGCTGTAGGTAGCAGTTATCAGTGTTACCGACAGTCGTACACATGATCTGCCACGTGTTGCTTTTTCTATTTGTTATTATTCAATGTTTTATTATATTAATCAAGTAATTTTATTAAATTAACTTTTCAGTCCTTTTGTAATGCTGTTCCAGCTGTTCATGGAACAGCACTAGCGCCTTAGACAAGATAGCGGCAAAAATACTGCATTGTACAAAATATGTAATAACTCTTCAACCAAACCATATTTTATCATTCTGTAAACAACAATGTACTAAAAGATATATTACCTATCTATCAGACATCAAAATAAAGTTTTTAGTCAAATACTATATTTGATAATAAATAATATAAATAGTTTAGTAATAAATACAATACAATACAAAATATTTATTTCTTAAAACTTAATATATGATACATTTCATGGGTGTGGGATCCTCTTTTAAGTATATTATATACCTGTGTAAGAGGGTCTCGCTCTTCCGTAGTACAGTTATATACATTAAATTAAGTTAAGCAAATAACAACAAAATGTAGGTTAAATCAAATTAATGTTAGTTACATTAATTAGTGGTACTTTAGATAATATATAAAGTAAGTTAAGTTATGTATGTACATTTACATTGATTGTGTGAACATACATATATGTGTGTAGTGTTTAGGCGCTCCTGAGCACCGGTCTGCCACGAGCATGGGTAATTCAGGAGAGCCCAGGTGAATATGTATGTGTGAGTGTGGATGTGTGTATGAATATGTGTGCGAAAGTGTATATGTTTGCGTGTGTGTTGATTTTACGAAACAATTTCTAGGAGTTTTTCAGTTTCCTCGTAGTTTAGTGTCAGTAGCCATTTACTTAAGGAAGTTTTGCATTTATAATTATTAATAAGGTAAATATTTATTTTTTTATCACTTCAAAATCAGTAACATGGCAACGAACTTTTTCTGGCCTTATCTAGAAGTTATTACTATGTATTTCTTACAATCGATTATCCAAAAATACTTATAATGAGCGGAAAAACAGTATTTGTAATAATAAACACCCCTTACTATCGATAAATCCAGTAAATCCACTATCAAATCACAAACAAAACACAATCAAAGTTCACTGAACTCACACGGACCAACGCGAAACGCGACTGCCAATCAAATACTGAACGAACACAGATGACGCAATATTTTTTGTTCAGAATGTAGATAATATATCAAATAACCTAACTCAGTAAACTTCTCCATACAAAAGTAGACTGTAAACATGTGAATTAAGGTTTATAATCAAATGGGGCGAGCGCGGCAGCCGGCTGCGTCTCGTAACGGTGTCGCGAGTCTAGAGGTTTTACCTCATCTAAAAATATGCGTACCGCGCTAAAATAAGTTTTCACTTCAAAAAGTCATGTGTTGCTAGACTTTTTTTTTTGTTACATCAATAAACCTACGTTTGACCACGATCTCGCCTGATGTTAAGTGTGTATAACACTGAGGAACAAAAATAAATGAGAAGAAAAACACTTACTTTCTTGACGATACTGCATTCACAGAAACCTGATAGAGATTCAGACAGTTCAGGGAGCACATCATAACAGCCTGCCCATTAGCCTGCACCCGTCTGATCATATCAAAGTTGTACTTCTTGACTTTGCACCAGTTACAAGGCACTATGTGTCGTGTGTTGCTGATGTACACATTCATACAGGATTTGGAGCAGAAGCAATGCGGGTTCGTGTCATCGTAGATCGTGAAGTTTTTGGACTGTTTGCGCTCGAAATACTTTTTGCACCATTTGCACTGATCTGTTGGTGAAATATTTTTAGAAATGCAGCAAAAATTATTATACTTGACGTCATAAGCCCGTTAACGATTTTTGATATCTAGAAACAACAGCTTCTATTTCAAATGACTCTAAACATGTCTTAGATAGGTATAGTATGTTGGCTTTACACATAGCTTGGTGTTTTCGTGAGCAAACGTATTTTCAGTCGTCCATTAACTAAATGAAGTACTAAAAACAATATATTGTAGATAGTGGCTTAACTATGCTTTTGAAAATATGGGGAAGACAAAAATTGTCTCTAGATGAATTACCTGGGAATATGTTATTGACAAACTTGAAGGCAGCAAAGCACGGATCTGAGCACAATCTCTGCGACGCCGTTTCCGTCACTTCCATTTCAATAGTCGTAGCTTTTTCCAACGAACACACGGCACATTTCGCCCACACAGGTTGCGGAACGGGATTTTTACTCATCTGATCAAACTTTTCCATACACGTTTGCGCGCAAAAATCTTTAAACTGCCCCTTATCGCCCACGGGAGCTAGAAACCCTTGCGCGCCGGCCGAAATATCCCTTTGACAGTAACAACAAATCTTTAAACCTTTCTTAAACTCTTCCAAACACCCCGAATTACAAAACTGTCTGATGTCATACCCGAACCGCACACAGTACTTTCCTAAACTCGTGTGTTGAACAAGGTTTTTACAATTCGCGCAACGGGAACCGATTTTATTCTGGAACCTTCCCAGGCATATTTCGTCACAGAAGTCCATGGTTTCCCATGTCAGCACCTTCTCATCCATAGTCAGTATCAGAGAGCACTGGCTACATCTTCTTAGGAAAGACCTTTCTCTTTCTTCCCTCGCCGCTTGCACCATAGCGGGAGTTTTAGCCTGTATTTTGTAGCCTTCATCTAAGTACTTATCTGTAGCGTTGCTTATAACTTTTAACTTCAGCATTGGTGTTTTCGGCGGAGGGGGTGCGGCAACTTTCTTAGCTCTCAGCTTCTTGATAAAGTATCGTCCACCTTCTCTGCCATTAAGTACCTTGATACAAGCCTGTTCGCATAAATAATGTTGCTCTCCATATCGGAACAATGAATATGTGCAAGGTTTAACATTGTCACAAATTAAACAGTTAGCTTCTTTTGGGGTAATTTGATCGATGGTGATCCGAAGTCGTTTGAATGCGTATTTATCTTTTTCATCCGCCATCATACCTTCGAGGCAGCTGAGCGAACAGTAATACGTATCTTCGCCGTCGAAGTTGTAATAGAAGTAGCATGTTTTGTTATCTTCACACTCCGAGCAGAGAAGGATTTTGGACGCTATTTCCTCTATTAGATACTTTTTGCGAGTGACTGTGAATTTTCCGGGGAACTCAGATTGGTAGGCTTTGATACAGGGTTCGTTGCATACATATAGTGTTTCTCCGTCTTTCGTGAATCGGAACGAGCATGGTTGTTCTATCTCGCATTGAACGCAAGGCCCATCGATGGGACATACCTCCTGGATGACACCAGGTAAGGACTCTTCGTCAATTTCGACTGGCTCTTCGTGATCGTTTTCACTTTCACCTGTAAAATAGAATTAATTGATAACCAAAGAAACAAACGAAATTTAGGAAAATATAATCTAAGACTCAATGGGGCCATGATAATGAGTTCATAGGACGCGTGAACGCCTGTCATGCCTTTGTATTAATATAGCAAAGATGTTCAGCTGGCCGATTATGGAATTCTGATACTATCAAAACTTTGATACTAATCGTTTTCTATTGATGAATTGGTATTATGGAAGGTTGATGTTGATTGTCATACATGCTGGCATATGAATAGAAACCTCAGAGCAAATAAATATAAAGACCGCGATCAACTAAAATAAAGGTTCAAAGCCGTGCTTCCGTGTGTACCGCACCCACACACACACATACACCGAAATCGTGCTCCTTGCTTTTAGTACATGTCACGGCGTTTTCAATAAACTTCGTTCAAAATCTTCGCGCTTTAGGTCAAGTGCGTTCGATAATGTTGTACAAGATATTTTCTAGACGACGACATGAATGACAAAAGATATACTACGAACAAGGACCACAGTTTGGGTCAATGTGTATGCGTGGGTGCGTATTTTTGAGGTGCGTGTTTTTGAGGAGCATGGTTTTGAGGCTTCACTTTGCTTATTTACGGCCCTCCGTCTATATATATTTATTTGGTCTGAGATAGAAGCTGAACGTTCGTAATACTAATCCATCTTGTCAAAACTGGTTCCAATTACAATCAAACTAATGATTGAAATTATGCCGATTGCTAATCGAAACTAACAGACATTGATTGTGTCAAAAGTTCCATAATCGCCATACAGATGTCATAGCCATCAAAATGACGAGCATGCGCTCGTCATTTTGATGGCTGATCAAAATGACTGATCGCTGATCAAACTAATAAAAAATTTGAGAAGAAACAGCTCAGATTAGTACAAAATAGTTGTGCTCTGAGCGAGAATTGTCCACCAATATTTATTTAGTAAGTACTGAGATGATAAAAATTTTTGAGATTCAATTCAATTCAAATCGTTTTTAACCGACTTAAAAAAAGGAGGTTTCTCAATTCGACCGTATATATATATATTGACGACCTCTGTGGCGCAGTGGGCTAAGTTCCGGCCGAGATGCAGAAGGTTGCGGGTTCGATTCCCGCCGCGAGACAAATGTTTGTATGATCTGCAAGTATTTGTTTCGGGTCTGGGTGTTTGTATGTATAATATGTATGTATGCAAAAAAAAAAGTATATAAGTAGTATATCAGTCATGTGGTACCCATAACACAAGCTCTGCTTACTTTGGGGCCAGATGATGCTGTGTGAAATGTCCGGGATTATTTATTTATTTATTTATTTATTTATATATATATTTACGAGTGTTCGTGGATACCTTCGTCATTTATGAACCGATTTTGATGATTCTATTTTGTTGGAAAGGAGATATCCCAAGGGTGGTACCATGATAGGGAAATCAGGCAAGATCTGATGATGGCATCCCAGAGAAGTCGAGGGGAATCTTCGAAAATCGTCGTGGCGACTACTGCGTTTGTAATTTCTATTCATTAAGTAGGTGTTTTAAATCACTACTATTTAATTAAGGTCTGGAGTTGATCTGATGACGGAGCCGAAAGACAGTCGAGGGAACTCCTTAACGATTTACAGTAATTACCTGGTGTTTGGGCTTGATTAATTTGTATTGATGAGAACACCTAGATGGGTTGTGACTGTCATTAGGGGTCTGATGATGAAGACGAAGGACAGTCAAGGGATTTTTAACTTTTTAGTTTACTGTTTGAAGTCGGTTTATTTTTCTTTAAAATTATATGCTAGATGAATTTTGGTGCAAATTCATCCTACACACATCTGAGAAATGTAGCCTATATATTATTCGAATTTTTAATATCAGGTTTTATCTTACCAGCCCCGTTTTCGTGCGATGTGCCGTCAACAGCCGCGGAGGAATCACAGTGAGGGACTTCGTTAGTATCTTCCCTAGACATGTCAGTATCCATTGCTACATTCTCCTGTTTCGGAACAGTTGTTGCTGCAGCTGAAACGAAACGTAAATAAGGTTATCAAGATGTTTATTTAGAAACGCTCAGTATCGCGATTATGGTACATTTGATACAATCAATGTCTATCAGTTTCGATTATCAATCGGCTTAATTTCAATCATTCTGTTTGGACAAGATGGATAAGCATTATGTACGTTCGTTCGGATTATATCTCAGACCAAATATATATAAGGATGGAGTGCCGGGAACAACCAAAGTGAAGACTCAAACCGTGTTCTTCTTAATACACGCTCCCACGCCCACTCAGACTCGAGCGATGCTCCTTGCTCTTAGTACATGTCACGTCGTCGTCCAGTAAAAATCATACAAAGCCCTCGCGCTTTAGGTTAATTGCATTCAATGACGTTCAATGAAAATACACGCAGAATTTACACATGCTAAATACCCGTTAAATAATATAACAATATTAATTCTGATAGCAAAAGTTAAGAAATACTAATGAGCAAAGAGACCAACCTTCTTCTGCCCGTTTCCGCTTCTCAGCGAGGACCTTGGCGGCCTCAGCTTTATCTGCCTCTGAGATCTCGCGTTCCGTGTCAGGTAGGAGACAAACTTCCTCGTCAGCCCCAGGCTCATCAAGTGTCTCTGTGACGTTACTCTCTTCTACTAGAGCAAATTAAAAATATGTAGTTATATCATCCACATATCAAGAATTATATCAGTTCATAGTTTTTATTACTAGTTTTAGTAGTTACATTAGTATTATTAGTTTAGTTTTTGTTTACATTTTTTTTTTTTTAATTATGCCAAACACATGTACCAAAATATTATCCAACTGGCGACCCGCCGCAGTTTCACGCGGGTTCAATTTAGAGTGGTAATTGAATCGTGAAAGATAGTTCACGGATTACAGATTTAACTAATTTGGATATTTTTAGTTTGTTTAGGCGGCGCGTGGCATTCGAGAGACACAAGGTGTATTTTTATTGAGTTTCATGTTTTACATATTAATAAAAAATATAATAAATATTTAATTACAAATTCAATTGTTTCTGTTAACTCACACCGCGTAATTTTTCTTACTTTTAATATTTTTATATCTGTCGTAACTTCTAATCAAAAACTCAGACTAGAATAATTGAAGGAGTTATTTACATAATCACTACTGTACTACATAATCAACCTTCATTATGAAATTGAATAGTTTGGATAAAGATTAATATCATGATACGAACAACATCATCACCACCATCATCTTTCGATTCGGGTCGTTGTGACAACTATAAAAGTTAGACTCGGTCTTTTTCGTAGATGAGTACTATAAAAAAAGTACATTATTTTATGTATCATGAAAAGTGATCCCAGCGCACGCGCAGCGTGATACCTTGTGTTACATTATCGCAATTTCCGTGGTAAACTCTATTTTTTTTAAATAAAATAGTTCATGATATTTGCTGATAATGTAGGTTTCTTTACGTGAAATATTAAAAAAAATCGGTTATGTAGTTTTTGAATCACATACAATGAAATACATACAAAAAATCGAATATTTTCTATTTTGAATTTATAATTTTATAATACTCCACAAAGTTGCAGTAGCTCTGCCTTCTGCACTGTAGGTTGAGGGTTCAATTCCCTACGAGGATAATTTTTTGTGTTTCTATGTACAATATGTGTGTATTTAAAAAAAAATAAGCTGTGATTTCCCAAACTTGTTAGAAATGTTACCTGTGTTGTCTTCATGCGGTGTATCATTACCAATGTTATCAACAGCATCATCATCATCATCCAAGTTGATTGCGGATCTACGCTTAGTACTTGATTTTGTGGCTGCTGGTGCTAATGTCTCTGCTGTGTCTTTTAGTAGTGCATCAAAAGGATCTAGGGCCTAGAAATATTTATTATACAATAATATAAATAGTTAATATGTACTAAATATGTTCCTATTATAGAGTAGTGCTTGTGGAATAGCTAACTTACTTGGTCTTAATGGGCCTATTACAACTATTTTCTAAATTAAAAGCCCATCTTTGGCGTTCTTATTCAGAGAAACTGAAACAGTTTGACAATTTTGATTTGTATGGTGGAGAATAGTTATTAGTATTAGTCATAATGACCTCATTTTTCGTTCATAAGATGCGCGTCGGCACTTTTCTAAATTCTTAGATTGAAAGACTATACTAAGCAAATCTTTATATATATAAATCTTCTGTGCGTGTGTTTGTAATTAATCTCCTCCTAAACGGCTGGACCGATTTTGATGAAATTTTTAAGTGAATTTAAAATGGATTGTGTTTAAGTGGATTCGAGAATGGTTTAGATTATTTTTTTTATTGTTATTAATTTTTCTTTTTAAAACGCGCGGACGAAGTCGCTAACGGGAGATATTATTTATTATAATTCGTATTAAAATAAACATTAAATAGTTCATAAGAAATTAAATTGCATATAAATATATGTACATTACAACTGCACAAAATGCTAGATAATTTACATAATGCAATGTGTCGGCTGCTCGAACTCAGTACTGCCATACAGTGATAGGCTTCTTAACAGATCAACAATTAAGAAAACACTTTACGACCAGAGTCATTTTTCTGTCAGCACTTCTGTACATCGAAGATGTCTGTGTTGCTGATCATGAGACCATTATAGAGGTCTTTAAAATTCATCAGCACTGACTCATACAACTGTAGTATATTTTGGGTGATCTATGAACTCTGTCACTGGAATGGACTGGCCTGTCAGCTCAGTTGGTAGTAGCTCTGCCTTCTGCACTGTAGGTTGAGGGTTCGATTCTCTCCCAGGATAAACATTTGTGTGAAGAACATAGGTGTTTGTTCTGTGTCAGGATGTTATAAAGCATCATAAGCATGCATTTAAAAATATATACATCTAGTCAACATAATACAAGATATGCTTAGTTTGAGACTAGATGGTGTTGTGTGCATTGTCCAACAATATTTATTTATTAATCTATTTAATTCACCACTGTTTAAAACAATGGTGTAGCAAACTCTCTTAGAGTTTAACAACTATACACTGACAAACGACTCTCAGATTAGTTTATGTTAGGATGGCTTTCCTCTATAATGTAAGTGGTAAAGAAAATTATGGATAACAAGAGGATAATCTTATGAAAAATATGCCCATATGTGGGCATCCCCAGCAGTTAGGTCAACCATCCACTTTCAGAGAATAACTTAAACTGGTAAGATATAAAAACAAACAAGTAAATACCTAAACGGTTCATACAATACCACCAAGCCCCATACTAAGCAAAGCTTGGACTACAGGAACCAGACGACTAAGGTATATAGGGTAGTCATCAGAGCCAACTAGATATCATAGTGAAATAAACTTATAACGGTATTAAGCTACTTTAAACAACACTATGTACCTCTACATGATCGTCTTGAGATTCCTCCATTGAAATATTTGGTGCGGATTCAAAATTAGGCTTCCCAATATCATCATCTTTGTCAATTGACTTCTCATTGCTTTCCTGCATGTCTTGACTGGATGATTCTTGACTATTCTGATCCGCTGATTCGGCTTTAAACTTATCATCTATGTTTGATTTATCTGGAAATAGAAAACATTACAAAAATGATCGGGATTTTAAATATTTTGTAATGTGCACAGTGTATGCACAGTTGAAATAACAGTGAATGCATTGCACTGGTGTACGAGCTACATATGTGCAATTTCTGTAGGGTCAATTTGGATGTTTTTTTTTTAATTGGCTAGTGTTTATCCATTACAAACATATATACAAAATATCAAATCTTTTCTGGTCTTTGTAACATAAATAATAATAAATAATGCCGGACATTTCACACAGCATCATCTGGCCCCAAAGTAAGCAGAGCTTGTGTTATGGGTACCACATAACTGATATACTTATTTAGTTTTTTTGTAAATACATACATATTATACATAGAATAGAAACACCCAGACCTGAGAAGAATAGTTGCAGATCATACAAACATTTGTCCCACGGAGGGAATCGAACCCACAACCTTCTCCGGGATTCTTTTTCTATATTGTAATAGTGTATAAATAAAAGACAATCATATTGGTTTATGAATATTAGGAATAATTCACATACTAGGCTTATCTTCTTGACTATCAACTTCCATGTTACTGCTTTTTTTAGCATCACTAGAACTGTCTTCCATACTCATTTCTTTGTCCACATGGTTCTGCAGGCCACTAGCACTGGGTTCATTGTCAAAAATATCACCAGATGCTTCTGTCTCCAAGGACCCACCCTCGTCTCGACTCGCATCCTCTGAGACGCCTTCCATTTTCCCAATTGGAAACTTTACCTCTCTCTACCGTAAAGAGGACATCTGAAATAATACTGTTTCATGATATGGAATAGGTTTCGGAGTTGCACCCGGCGATATAACTTTTAGGTTATGATACTGCAGGATCCAAGCCATTCAGTAAATTGTCAATAAAAATTCTGTAACTCCAATTATAACCAGCAGGATAACGTGTTTGAGGTATTGGGTAAGTTATTATCTAGGTAATAACGCTGTTTCAACGAAATATTTTTTATTGCTTGTGACGCCAAAGTAAATGTAATGCTAGCAAGCCACACACATCCCGCGCTAATTTTGATACGACTTTTGTAAGGGTTCGGTGTAAGTTTCGGCGGATCAGCTTTATTATATTCACAGTCTGAGAAAAAGGAAGTCTATACATTACAGCAAATACGCTTTTCTTCTTCAATATGTGTATATAAGTCGATTATTTCATCTGTCAGGGTTTCTTTGTAAGCAGGAATTTGTAAGCGCTATTATCGACTTTGACACTTTTTTGACGATTCATCACAAAACACTTAGACGTTATAATTATGAATTCCTATGCATTGGCGACATCAAGAAATAGACACAAACTAATGAGACGAATTATTTTCACTTACAAGTAACAAATCAATTGAAAGCACAACAAACGACCACCATTTTGGAATAAACTCTCTCACTCTCTGCCATACTAACAATACTCATAACACTGTCTGTACTATTTGACGATATTGAAAAAAACTACAAATAGTCTCAAAATAACAAGTTGATAAAATAAATTACATTAGATCTTCTCAATTTAGGTTTATTGATATTGTTGCATCTCATTTCACATTAATTAGGATGTATTAAGTTTAAAAACATAAAGGAATAAAAGGAAGTCATTACGAATTAGAATCGTAATGTTGGCTAAAAGCCAAACAAAAGTGACGCCCGCCCGTGCCTTGCTGTACTGTAAGAATATGAATAAAAATATCAGGCTTGGCATCCACCAGGCGCAGTTTTATATCGAGCCGCATCGCAATGAGCAAAAAATCCGCATATTAAACATTTTGTTCGAACCAATCTAACCAAATTGCAAATCAGTGATTGTGTCTGTCTTCTGCCGCAGGCAGCAGCTAGTTAATATAAATAAAGGTGTAAATACCTAAATAAGGGCAGACAAAATTACACACAACCATCAATCACCCCACCTAACTAACCCCAAACTAAGTAAACTAACATGTAACTAAACCAACTCTACAATGGGAACTAAATGTACCTACGATACTTTAGTACACCCAGACTAAAAAAAAATACAATTTACACACAATGTTTATCCTGGCAGGGAATCAAACCCACAATTTACCTGAGCTAGTATGAACTGAGCTGGATGCTCTTGGCCAAATAAGTCATCGTAAACGCAAACATGCCGATTTTAATACGTGTACCTGTAAAATATTTTTCCGTCGTGGCCCCTGCCATTCACGTTGCTGCCGGAAATCTTTCCGGATTGATCTCTGCGGCAACATACTGGCAGTGTGTGCTTAATCCTTCCAATAAACATTCAAACTTATTCTTTCTTTCGCGTTCAGCCTCAGGCAATAGCGGAAGTCAAAATCATTACTTCTACAACGCATTTGTGTATGTGCCTATTTGTAATTTAAATGTTTTTAACGTAAATAGCTTTACGTTAAAAAACATTTAAATTACAAAAAAAGACGTCACCGCCGCCGGATGAGTTTGTGAGACGGGGTATTAGTACCTACTAATACCCCGTTTACATCACGCTCCAGCTCATGCTGCTCGCGCTGCAGTAAATAATTCAGGAAATATTTCTGCAGCAACATAACGGCCAGCAGTGCATGTTCACATAATAATAATAATAAATAAAAATAAATAATACCGAACATTTCACACGGCATCATCTGGCCCCAAAGTAAGCAGAGCTTATGTTATGGGTACCACATAACTGATATACTTATATACTACTAATGTTCTTGTTTTTGTAAATACATACATGTAATACCTGTGTATTATATGTATGTATTTACATAAACAATAAAAACAAGAGCGTTATGTCTTTCAATAGGTGTTTCTATAAACATCTATTGAAACACATTATGCTCTCACACTTCTTTCGCGTTCAACCTCTGTACTGACATACACATACTGACACTGTAGGTAGGTGATATTTATCTACCTACAATATTAATGAACAACAAGGTAGATAGAAACAACAACCTTTAGGACTGTAGATTCCCACCTAGGTACAATTGATACCTACCTAGGTACAGGAGATACCTACCTACTGCATTACCTATGTACATAGGTAATACAAAAAGTAAGAATCCAGGATAAATATGTGTGTAATAAATAATAATAACATAGATGTTGGCTCTATTTCAATGTTTCATAATTTATAAATTACAAAAGAGACGTCGTCGCTGCCGGATGGTGGATGATACAAATACTTACTTTACTTTGCCATCTTTATCACCTTGTATAGTCGTCCAGATGACATAGTAACTAGTTAGCTAGTTAGGCCATACTGGATGATCTAGGCTAGGACGATAACAGGTAGCCTAGACATACTTACACTGTAAGTAGGTATTCATGAAACAACAAGATAAGTGCATAGGCAGTAGGTAGGAGTAAGTAGGTATATACCGACCCAGATAACACCTTTATCAGATGTATAACAGCCTCTCAGCTCACTTAGTAGTAGTTCTGTTATTTGCGCTATAGGTTGTTGGCTCTATTTCCATCTAGCCTAGAAGTTCTAAGACAAATATTTGTGTGATAAACACAGATGTTTTATAAAGTATCATAAGTACATAAATTCAATTAAAAATATAAAAGTATCGGTTAAACTATGCTAAGTTTGGGGCTGCATGGTGTTGTGTGGATTGTCCACCAATATTTTTTATTTCTAATAGATTTAGTACTCACTACCTACCTAAGCAGTCCATTATGTAAAGACGTGCGTCGACACCACGAGCTCATGTGCTCAACGGTAAGTGAGTGAGCGAGCAGTATGTAAATACACATTTCCCCTGCCCACTTTCCTGCTTCGTGCAGCAGCATGTAAATGTGGGGGGTACAAAAACATGGAATTAATGTCAGCCTGACGCGTTGTCATTAACTCCCTCTACCCGAGTGATCTATGTCGATTTGATGAAACCCTACTCGGATTCTTCGTTTGTCATTTCATGAAGTAACATAGCTCTGCTAATTTAATATTTCTTACTCGTTTTAATGCATGTTATTCAGTAATCTTAGCGGAATTTTAATGAATAAGTTGTGACTACATGGGACAAGTATGAACAATTGAATTAACTGTGTATGGTGCAATGTGATTTGAACGACGAGGAATCCCAAGAAAATTTGAGACGGCCATTCCGCGTGACGTCTAGAATTGACAATTGACCATCGACTAAGACTTGACACTGGCAAAATTTACATTACCTATTATGTCAAATGTCATAAACAAAGAAGAAGAAGAAGCAGATACCCTACTCGTCTTAACGCTTTTTGTATGCTTCTTGCTAATTTTGTTACGAATGCCGAGTCGAATTGGAGCAGATTCATCCCAAGTATTTTTTTGGAAGGTGTCAATTTGTTATTTTATTACATTTTTACAATTGCCTGTCGACAAATCTAACACGTCACTTGGGACTTTGTTATATAGATTGTACCCTCCATAAAAAATAAAAAAAAACCGCCGAAAAAACTGAAAAGCAAAAAATAATAAACCTTTTTATTTAATCTTAATAATTAAGTTATTAACGACTGTCTTGAATTCAAAATTTCATAAAAAATTAAACAACACGAGCGCCTTAGACAAGATAGTGGCAAAAATACTGCATTGTACAAAATATTTAAACTATGTAATGTAAGTATACCTTAGTGATTTTGAGTCGCCAAACAAGCTAATTAATTAATTACATAAAGCGTGATGCGCGGCGGCGGTCTTGAAGTTAATGTTTGGCGACTCAAAATTACTTAGGTATACTAACATTAGTTTAAGAACTTAGTTATTAAGGTTAACTAAAATATGTTTATTATATTTTGCGTTTCAGTTTTTTCAAATCAAATGAAAAGTATGACATAATTATATGAGCATAAACTATGAGAGTAGCTGATTTAAACGACTCTACAGACCGTTCACCGTAAGTTGTCCCCTGCCGAGATGTTGGCACTATTGATTGTCAATCTGTTGTTGTCTCATTCCGCCCAACCAAGTGCGATCTCGCGTCGCCGCCATGACAGGTTAGTTAAATAGGGATACCAGCTACCGACAATGCCTTTAGTATGGGTAATTTACTGACATAACTAATAAAAATATAAACGCGATGAATGCATGGATAATATTAATGATAAATTCATAATTGAACTATGAAATGACAGTAGCACAGATTCGGATACGACAGATGATGATGACGTTTATGCAAGTGACAGTGATATGTCTCGAATCGTTCCTTTCGACCATAATTACTGTCAGAAAAAAAGAAACCAATAAATAATTTAAAATTTATATTGTGTCATCATTTACAACCTCACTAGTCTTACAACGGTATATTATTTAAAAATATGAGTTTTACTTGCATTTTAATCTGTGGTGGGTACATACAAGTTTACATAATGTTGCCGGCAATCACCAATCACCAAGTAAGGTAAATGCTACATATGAAAATGAAAAATGAAAAATGAAAAATCTTTTATTAGTTAAAAACAAGTAGTACATCATATGTGTTGGGATCTCTTCTGTTAAGTTAAAAATAACCTGTGTTAGAAGAGTCCCCTCTTTTCCGTGGTCTAAAGGAGCACTTGAATTTAACAAAACAATTTTTTTACAATTACAATAAACTTAAACTAGGTACATAATAGAAATAACCATTTTAATGACATACGAGTGCGCTAGGCACAATTAGTTAGGGTATTTCATGATAAAATCTTTTCAATTATTTGTAAAAGTAGGTAGGAAAATTGTTGACAAAATGGTAGGTATCTAGAAGAAAAAATAGCATGTAGGTAAGTAGTCTATCTAATAGGTAGAATAGAATAAACACTCATACTAGCAAGAAGGTTTGTAGATATATACTAATACTATAAAGAGGCAAACTTTGTTTGTTTGTTATGGATGATCTCTGAACTACTGAACCAATTAAATTTAGAAGGTTCCTTCCCTTGTAGAAAGCTTCATAGCCCCTGAGTGCATAGGTAATCAAATTAATGAATATCTAGGCAAGATAGGTAGAAGATCCCCGATATTTGGCATTTAAAAACACTATCAGATATCAAACAATAAAAGATCCTCTGTCTGTTGATAGGTTAGGGACTTTAACCAGGTTGTGACAATTTTTTTGCATTGTGGATACGACTTGTTGTAAATGTCTGTCTCGTTGTTTACTTTATTATATATCCTTCCAGATTGGGCACCGAATTGTTTAAATGCAAATGCTGTTCTAGCAGGAGGTATCTTAATTACCGATCGTTTCTTGCGTCTACTAGCTGCTATACTTGAGTCTAAAACTATGTTTTTGTGCGTTTTAAGTATACATTGGAGAATAAAGAGCTGTCTGACTGTTAAAACATTTGCTTCACTATATAATTTGTTGGTACTAAACATCTTTTTTTTGTGCAGCATTATTTTGAGAATGTGCCTTTGAGCTCTTTCAATACTTATAAATTTAGTTTTAAATGTGCCACCCCAGATTGCAATACAATATATAATAATGGACTGAGCAAGGGTTGTGTAAATATAGTTTAGAAGGTTTTTATCTGCGATATCGCGTAGATATTTAATGACCCAGATTAATTTTCTAGTACGATTTGAGATTAATTCAATTTGAGAGTTCCACGATAAATTTTTATCTATCATTATACCTAAATATTTTGTAGAATTTACTCTTGCCAAAACTTGACAATCACATATGTTTAAATCTATTTCCTTACAAAAGTGAGCAGTTAACTGTAGGTTTCGATTAGGTTGAAAAGTATTTAATATTGAAAAGGTAATATAATTTGTTTTTTGTGTATTTAATGTTAATAAATTAATGTTTAACCAGTTGATTACCCTCTGAAGCCCCTTCTCAGCCAACTCGTAGACTTCAGTCCAGGAATCTCCGTGGAAGAGTAAAGCCGTGTCATCAGCGTATGAAAACACTTGACCGTTTGTTAGTTTTATATTTGTGAGATCGTTAATGTAGGTAAGAAACAAGGTAGGTCCTAGGACACTACCTTGTGGGACGCCATAGTTTAAAGTATGTTCGTCAGTACTAAAGATGTCATCATCCAGTTTGACCCGCTGCGTACGGTCTTTTAGGTAGCTTGTAACGAGACTTAGAAAGGCGCCTCGAATTCCTAGCTTTTCAATTTTGCGAATAAGAGTTGGCACATAGACGGTATCAAATGCCTTTTTAAGGTCTAAAAATATACACAAGGTTCTTTTCTTTTCATCAAGGTATTTAGTTATATTTACTGTTAGATCTAGAATAGCATCTTCAGTGCTGATTCCACTACGGAACCAATATTGCGCTTTTGAAAGTATATTATAAGTATTTAAGAATTTTATTAGTCTAAAATTTATTATTTTTTCTAAGACTTTTGATAAGACTGGCAAGACTGATATAGGCCTGTAATTACCAATATCTCCTCTGTCACCACTCTTGAAAATGGGGTGTATAATAGAGAGTTTTAATTCGAGAGGAAATATTCCATATCTAAAGCATAGGGCACTGAGATGTGTGACGATTGGAATTAGTTCCTTTTTAGCCATTAATATAAATTTCGTAGGTATCCTATCCCAGCCTGCTGAAGAATCAGGTTTTAAATTATTAATAATGGATTCAATCTCAAATGGTTCCGGTTCAATTATTCCTATAGAGTTTGGTTGTGATGGTAGTAGATTAAAATATTGATCAACTTCGGATTGACTAGGTTTAATAACTTCAGCGAGTTTTTTCCCAACATTATTAAAATGATGATTAACAAAGTTAGCTGATTGGGAAGGAGTATTTTTAAGGTTCAATAGATCTTTGGTGTCGGTTTTTTGCTTATTTAGGTAAGTTAACTTTTTAATGCAGTTCCATAAGCTTTTATTATTACTTTTTGCTTTGTTTAAAAGATCTCGTTCATGTTTTGTTTTTAATTTTTTTATGAGATTATTACAATAATTCGTAATACACGTTCTTTATTTCTATATTTGTCTTTCTTTCAGATCTCTGTAGCCCTTCAATTTTACTTTCCAATAGGATAATGTTTTCTTTGTCTTTCTTAGCGTGAACTTCTAGTTTTTCTATTTTAGCTTTCAGTTCTTTGTTTTCTTCAGAAAGGTGAGTTATTGTCGTTTGAACCAAGTTACTAGTGTGATGAATATCTTTTAGCGTAGTCATAATGGCATTTATTTGCGTATTTTGCGTTTCCACAAGTCCATTTATAAGACCCCTCATTTCATTTTTTATGTCTAAGGTCATATCATCGAACTGCGCTTGGCTCAGTCCGTTTCCTCTCTTTCGCTTTTGACGGGTTATTTTGAAGTTTGGTGTGGTAGTCTCATCATTCATGGAAAGCATGTCTGGAACAGAGCTGGACTTTTCCGGTGTACGCATCATAATTATTGAGTAGACTAAATAGCCCTATTTCGTAGCAGAGAGAGCGTTGATTTAAAGCGTAGGAGACGATAGTTTGCGCTGCTGTTACTTAGATGGTTTGGAACGGGCCGTAGCGTAGTTGAGCCTATTCAATAATATTGATAGAATTAGATCCCGTTCTAAAGCCGTTGGATGCGTTCAGAGCCGTAGTCAGCGGAGCGGGAGCAGGATAGCAATTATTAATAGTGTCTCTTTCTGGCGTCGCTGGCCGCGTCCGCGACCGAAACAAGCGGTGCAGAAGCAGGAGGCAAATTATTTGAAGTGTTGTCTCGTTTTCGCGTCGCTGGTGAAGTTTGCAGCCGCGGCAACGGAACAAGATAATAGTAGAAAAGTAGGTACCTCAATCCGGTTGAAGGTATTGCAATGTGCGGCGCCTGTCAGTTGGTATGCGAATTTCGATCTTATTGCAGCGAAATGCAGCGCACGTCCGTCCTCGTCGAGACCACAGAGGTAAGAGGATAACAATATATGGTGCTGCCAACATATATTGTTGGCAGCACCATAGTCAATGCTGCCAATACCCAAAGCAGTGAACGGTCTATAGTCTTCTTTTTCTTTGTTTATGGCATGTTACATAATAATGTCAATTTTGCCAGTGTCAAGTGTTTATTTTTATTTATAGTCAATTTATTTGTTAAAGTCGTAGTCTTAGTCATAGTCAATTGTAAATTTTAGACGTCACGCGAAATGGCCGTCAAAAATTTTCTTGGGATTTCTCGACGTTAAAATTACATTGCACCATAATACACATACCTACAATTAAATTGTCCATATCCGTCTTGTTGTCACAATTTATTCATTAAAATTCCGCTAAGATTACCGAATAGAACATGCATACAGAAAATATATTCTAAAACAAGTAAAAATATTAAATTAACAGAGCTATGTTATTTCATGAAATGACAAACGAAGAATCCGTTCTATAGTCAGCAAGCTTCGGAGTGGCGCCTTTTTCTTTCTTTCTTATTTTCTTCGTTAATGGCCTGTGACATACTAATGTCAATTCTGCCAATGTCAAGTGTTTATAGTTTATATTCAGTTTGTTTGTTAAAAGTCTTATAAGTCGATGGTCAGTTGTCAATTCTAGACGACACGCGCAATGGCGTCTAGAATTTTCTTGGAACTCCTCGTCGTTAAAATCACACTGCACCACAATACACATGCAATCAAATTATCCATACCCGCCCCGCAGCTACAATTTATTCATTAAAATTCCGCCAGGATTACTGAATAAAACATGCAATAAAACGGGTAAAAAATATTAAATTAACAGAGCCATGTTGCTCCATGAAATGACAGACGAAGAATCCCTGGCGCCTTCTAACTGAACCGAAACCGAAAAAACCACGCCAAAGACGATCAAAAGTCAAAGACATGTTGACTGTTTTCTTTGACTTTTGCACTCGGAATTCTCTCCGGTAGGTCAAACGGTAAATAAAGAATATTATTTGAGCGTTATGCGGCATCGGCAAAGTCGACGAAAAAGGCTAGATTTGTGGAAAGAAAATTCTTGAATTTTGCACCACGATAATGAGCCTTCGCACAGGGTCATCATTGTGAACAAACATTTGCGTCATGATCGTAGATGTTTGTTCAAAAATCAAAAATGTATAAGCATCGGTCATCTGGTTATCATAGCTAATTAGCTATGCTTAGTTTGGGGCTGAACGGTGCTGTGTGGATTGTCCACCAATATTAATTTCTAATAGTTTTAGTACCTAATATCTATTTAGGTAGCATAGATAGGCCATTATGGAAAAACGTGCGTTAACTCTGCTCGCTCGACGATAAGTGAGGGAGCCAGCTGTATGTAAACACTCACTGCCACTCGCACTGCCCTTCCTTTGACTTCTGCGCAAAAACTCGCAAAAAAGCAAGTGTAGAGAACGACTGGCTGCCGCTGCCGACAGTGGCTGACCCGATTACATACTCGCACTGCCTATTTCCAGCATAATGTGGGCACAATGTAAACGGAGTATCAGAATTTAATTGTTAAATATGACTATAATATTATATATTAATGTAATACTAAAATTGGTATAAAAATTGGTTGATATCGGTATTCGAGTAATATATATGATGTAAAATTAGTGCCTAAGCGGTAAGACTCGGAACTCGGGGATCAGTATTGACAGGCTGCGTTGTCGTCGGCTCAGCTACGGTAATCATTATTGAAGTAAGCGAAATTAGTCAACTGCGTAGACAGAGAAAACAATAGAAACATGGTGATCGTGCCGCGTGTGAGATAGAACGATAGGTGGGTGGTGCTGCCACATTAAAACTTTTACCCTAGTCCTAAGTAATCCTAGATATATTCGAGACGTTATGTTGTAGTAGAAATCTCTAGAGCTTTCCTCTCTATCACAAAACTCAAACTTTTTTAACAGATGTGTGATATAGAAAACATATAACAACATTTGTGTACTTAATTGTTTACTTATTATTAAAGCTAAGCATAACAATACAGAAATAAAAGAACCATAAATATAATACAAAGTCAAAAGATACTTTATTCAATACAATCACAAGGATCACTTTGAAACTCTTACCTACTAGGTGAATTTAGATTACAATTTATAATCCAAGCCCGAGAAGAGAAACTCGTCCTGGTCCTAGCGCATTTTTGCATGATCCATCTTATAACTACATTAGCTACGATATACTTATACATGAGTTTATACATTTCAAGTGTGTCGGTTAACTGTCTGAGGGCAGAGCGACATGAGGCCATGCATTCTTATCAATAATATAGTCATTTATATTATAATAAGCTTTCTTCAAAAGACTATTTTATGTAAGCTTTTTTATGTAGGTAGTTTAGTTGCATTTTCAGGAAGCTTATTATAGAAGCGCACCGTGTTCCCGATGTTTACTTTTTCTAGTCGAAAAGTATAGATCAGTATCTACCTACCTACAGAATAAAAACTCATACATCATATATTTACTAACCACCAGTGGAACAGCATTAGGATACAGAATAGTTAATTTATTCTCATTAAACAAGACATTTTTCTCAAAATGGGTACTACAAATCCTCGAAGAGTTTTAGGGTGTCCAGATTTTTCGGCCTGTGGCTTCAACCCACTGCAAACGTACATTATTGTTTGATGGAAAACTGTAACAAATTAATAGCGAGGTGTTTTATTTTACATGTATGTAAGAATCATTTATATCTATTTATTTATACAGGGTGGTATGGTTATTGTCGCTGACAGGACATTATTTCACAATCAATTGACATCAAAATGTATGAAAGGTTTCCTCAGACCGATTTTAGGCAGATTTGCCTTTACCTTGCCTCCATATATTCATCTATCAACATTGTACGATACTTACGTTAAATTGAATTATTAAAATTCATACTCATTTTATGTAAAATTTATGTACGTACCTAGTCTGGGGAATATTAAGGTCGAATGCAGGCAACACCAAAATAAAAAAAATATTTGTTATGATTTATGAATTATGCTGTAGCGAACAAAGTTCAGTTCGAAATGCTGTTATCTATTGTGTATGTTATTAAAAAACAGTTTGAAAGCTAATAACTACTCAAAAATACTTGTACTTACGAGTAAAAAGACAAATCGGGGTGTTTCAGTTCACTATCACTTTTACATCCTAAAACGATACATCGAACCATTACTTTACAAAATCCGGTAAACACAATTCACAATTTATTATTAACTGTTTTTTTCCGGTTATTTCACACAAACCATCCAAACAATGGCAAACTGTCAAACGTTGCTTTGCACAATCTGGTGCGGATCTTGAAAAAACAGGCACGCGACATGAAACAAAAAATCAACCCATTCTATCTCGTTTCTTTACAGTATCTGCACATAAGTTGTTCTCTTTCTTGTATGAATGCGACGGATGCTATCTAGTCGTCTATTAGTTTCTCAGTCTACGGTCAACTGCTTGTAGTCGTCCAGTTTCGATTTGAAATTTGTAATTTGGGATCGAAATTGTACACTGTTTTCGGTCGAAACCCTTATTCGTCAAAAGTCTGTTCCGATCACAAATTACGTTCGATCATAGACTACTAGAATGATTAATACAATACATAATTGGATAAAGTTCTTCCTACTTATTTGTAATAAAAAGAAAATTGTATCGATTTTAAAATCTAGACGTAGGATAACATATATTTATATGTAGATAAGTAGATCTCAAACGGAGGTTTTAGGATAAAGCTTGCCCTAAGAGGATACAAAAGTTACTTTCGGGCATCACTGAATACAAAAAAATATCAAGCGCTTCCGAAAAGTAGCATGCAACTCTACGAAAGAAGGCTGATGATCATTAATGTTCAGCTTGGATCGATTTTCTACTGACAGCAAGAGTAGAGCAGTTCTTCTTCTTTCTTCAGAGTTCTTCTTCTTTGTTTATGGCATGATAATGTCTATTTTGCCAGTGTCAAGTACTTATTTTTGTTTATAGTCAATTTGTTTGTATATAGTTCTTATCTTAGTCGATGATTGTCAATTCTAGACGTCACACGGAATGGTCGTCTAAAATTTTCTTGGGATTCCTCATCGTTCAAATCACAGTGTACCATAATACACATACAATTCAATTGTCCATATCCGTCCTGTAGTCACAATTTATTCATTAAAATTCCGCTAAGATTACTGTATAGAACATGCAATAAAACGAGTAAAAAATATTAAATTAGCAGACCTATGTTACTTCATGAAATGACAAACGAAGAATCCATGCAGTAGAGCAGTAGTTTGGTTCGTAATTTGTAAGAGCGTCATTGTTAGTACCGTGTCTATGTCTATGTGTTACATTGTGTTGTGTTTCGTCAAAGTGGTCCTTGTGATTGTAATGAATAGTTATTTTGAATTTTGAATTTTGTCCGATAGGCTAAAAAATATTTTAATTCGATTTATTACGATATCACTATATACTTTTATAGTTTCAAATACTTTTATGATAATATCCTAATGTCATATTCACAAAATAATTTTATCATGAATCCTAACACACGTATACTCACACCATAGACCCAAAATGTGTATCTTTTCTTTTGACAAACACTCTGACACTACTGGACTAGACTAGATGTTTGATTTGACAGTAGAGCAAAACATGGCGGGTGTTTGTTTTTGAATCGAATTGAGCTCTCCGCCGTGTTAAAATATTGGTCGGTTTGGTTTGGTTGGTTATTTTAACCGCAGCGTTGACTGAATAACAGCATGTAACATAGTTGTAAAGTAATGTGCACGGTGCGCCATTTTGTGTTATTTACTTGTAATTGAGTAATCCAGGGTCGGATATTATAAATTCAGTAAGTTCTAAAACAATATCAATACATTTTTGAAAATATTTCTATTGTATGCTTGGGTTGGCTAATTCGAAGTACTTACCTACCTACTTTCCTTTCTAAGTAACATTTTTTAACCGTCCACTAAACCTACGGAACGTTAGTCTTATCTTATAATAGTTTTAATTTTCTCCGTAAATAATTTTCACTCAAAACGGGATATTTACCATGATATATGAGTTTTTCCGCTTCCCGATATTTGGGCGCAGTTGCATGCCCCATGATCACGAGATAAACTGAAGTCTTTGCGGGTGGGTGTTATTGACAGACAAAACGGTCTACCCTCTTTCTCAGTCTTTTACTGCGAACATTTCTCCGTAAAGCCACTTCCTACTGGTCTATTCAACAGAAAGTGCTCTGTTTTAGGAGCTGTTAAAATGGCTGAGAACATGGCAAGCAGGTCGGCGCTGAACCCAGATGAAGTCGCAAAATCACTGTACTTACAACAAGTGGAACAAGCCACAGACCCTAGACCTTTCTTGGCTGAAATGGAGAGAGTCATGAAGTCTTCTTCAAGTGACAGCGATGATGATGAGTCTTCTGATTCAGATGATAAATCGGAACGGATTGTGAGGAAGTCTAGAGGAGACCGTCTTGTTAATGGGATTGTGATGACCAGAGAAGGTAAGTCTTTAATTTATTCATAGTTATATTCAATGTAAATCTCCCAGGGCTTTGTATGATATCAGGATGCAATATTCCTTACGCAAACTTTGCATGAGCTGACTGTGCTTTAATTGCACCTTAAGTAACACTAAGCAAAGTGGTCCTTATATTGATTAAAACTGTCTTGACCTAGATTCAAGGAAAAATCTGATGCAGGAGTAGTGGAATATAGTTTGTGTTAACCACAAACCAGTCCAGTCTCATGTCAAACAGCACTGACTTGATCATACCTGATTACCTTTTTTTTGGCTAATATGAAATAGAATATAATGTTTTGTTGTACCTTGGAATAAACCTCGGACATCCTCAAAAATCTAAGTAACTATAGATAGGAGAAGCTGTCTATCAAGCCAGGGGATTCCATTCATAAGCATGTTTTGTTTTTGTTTGTAGAATAGAATTGAGTATATTAACAACAAAGGCCAGAATCTAAAACTGGAACAACAATAACATACATTATAGTGAAAATAAGTACATAATGAAACAAAATATATGAAGAATAGATTACTAACTAAGAACATATCTATATACTGACTATTTTGGTAGGTCATAGGCCCAACTAGTCGTGCAGCTATGATATGGGTACCATGTAAAGTAGCACTGTACTAGAATGCAAATATAAGGGTGTTTTAAAACCAACTTACTCCCTCTTTACCAGTCGATACTACCATCATACAGTGTACAGAATTTAGAGTTCATGAAATTGAGCTTATGTTTGATCATAAATACAAAGTTGGAGAAATCTCGAACAGTAACTAACATACAACCCCCCTTGGGTTGTATTATAGTTACTAATGAAACTCCCGGCAACTTATGAAATTTTCATACAATCTTTAATCCTTCCTGCACCTTCAGGTTAGATTTCGAGAATCTTTTTCTTAGTGCACATATAAACCTTACACAAAACAATTTTTTTAAAATAAAAAAAAATTAAAAAAAATATTTTTAAACAATTTGTTATATATCCTAGATTTCGCCTGAGGCTTAGCCACCTGCTAAGCTGGTTGCTAACTGGTCCTGCTGGTTTCTACTTTAAAAGTAACTCATGAGATACAATCTTTTTCTATACCAAATATCATCAAGATCCGTTCAGTTGTTTAGTTGTGAAAACGTAACATAGAAATAGACATACAGATGAAGATTTTTTAATTCCTAATATTAGTATCGATTTAGGTTTCTGTAGTAGATGCTTATTTGATATTTGATAATGTAATAATGTAATGATGTATGTAATATCAAAAGTTTCAGTAACATATTTTATTTTTCTCAACTGTTGAGTGGATGGGTTTTGAGATTTAGTGACTTATGGCTCATGTATGGTACACTTTTGGTGCTCCTTTATTTTGCTAGTTTCTTTGGTAGCTTGGTAGGAGGAACGGAGTTGCTAGCTGGTTGGGGTGGTGTGCTAGCTGCTCTTTGAATTATAATAATAAAAAAAAAAAAAAAACTAAATACAAACAAAATGAACAAATTAGTTTACTTTGTAGATATTGCTGTACCCAACACCCATAATCTTGCAAAAACACACTGAACACTGAAAAACTTGCTAAATATACAGAACTAGCAATAGAGCTCAAAAACCAGTGGAGGGTAGATACTGTCATAACTATACCTACCTATTGTAATTAATTTCATCTACAGGCGTCATCCCATACACCTTACATAATAGTTTAGAAGCCCTCAATATCCACAAACTCACTTATATACAACTCCAAAAAGCGGTCATCCTAAACACTTGTCGCATTGTCCGCAAGTTCTTATTCATCAATCAATAAAATCATCAACGATTTTTCGTTTGGCCAAAAGCCCTCGAAAAACTTAAATTAAATTCCTTAAATTCCTCGCCTTACGAGAGACAACAAATGAAAAACATAAATAATAATAATAATAATAATAATACCAGACATTTCACACAGCATCATCTGGCCCCAAAGTAAGCACAGCTTGTGTTATGGGTACCACATGACTGATATACTACTTATATACTTTTTTTTTGTAAATACATACATATTATACATAAAAACACCCAGACCCGATACAAATACTTGCAAATCATACAAACATTTGTCCCGCGGCGGGAATCGAACCCGCAACCTTTTGCGTCTCAGCCGGACCTAAGGTCCGCCACAAAGGTCGTCATTATTATGCAACAGTTGACTTCATTTCATCTCTAACTGTGCTCATTTGTCGGTGTTTGTGTAATTCCATGTTGGTTTTCTGGGCTCACTGTATTATGGTAATATGCTGGTGCAACCCAAGAGTAGTTTCACTTAAGTATTAAATATCTATATATAATTAGATGACCCGGTGAACTTTGCTTCACGCTCGTCAAACTTCGTTATGACGTATCGTTCTATTGATGAAGACCTTGTTCTTAATTTTGTCTACCAGGCATCCCAATATAAATCTCAATATCACTAAATTCCAATATGGTTTCAATTCCAAATCGCTCTAAGCTGGCATTGTAGAACCAACAAAGACACTAAGTCACACACACACACTAAGACATTGACTACGTCGTCGCCACTACTGGCCGCCAGGATCGCATTGTTTTGTGCATTGAGAAGGCCACTAAAATAACTAATAAGTATACATTTTGAAATGTATATTTGTTATTTGTTCTTTATCTATTTATACGGCGAAGGAAAACATCGTGAGGAAACCGATATGGTACTTGGTGTGTGGACTGGTTTTCGCAACTAAGCCGCTAGTGGGCTCTTTTTGCGTGACGAGTGAGGCTGCTACTCCAGCCACCCGATGTCTTCCAGGAAAGCCAGCAGCGCGCTCACGCCGGTGCAGGCTTCTCTGGGCGTCCTCGACGCTGCTGCACTCTAAGAGCATTTGCGCGGCTGTTTCCTCCTTGCTTAAACACCCTCTGCATAGTTGGCTGTCTCAGTGTAAATAGATGTTTGTTTAGTGAGCAGTGACCCGTGACAATACCGATGATAAGTCGTAGTTTGTCACGTTTAAGGTTGAGGAGTTTCCGAGAGTATCTAGGCTTAAAATCCGGGAAAGCATCCTTCGACTGCCTGCGGCCTTGTACTAGCTTAGTAGTTTTGATGTAGATTGATTGTTCGTTGGCGGATCCTTGAACGGGCCTAGCTGTAAAGGAGGGAACGTCAGCCTCATAATTTCGTCTGGATCCGCTGTGGCCCTTAATCCACTGTGGTAGGGTAATTTTGTTGGATAGACTTACCTCTTCCAACAGCTTTTGGCGTTGTGAGGTTGGACCAAACCTGTGTTCGTACCTGTTGAGTGAATGTTGAGTGCTATCTGAGAGGATTATTTTGTTGAAATTGGTTACTTGTCTGTGTAGCACTGCAGTCGCAGCGTAATATGACAATACATTCTGCCTGTGAGTTGTGGGTTCCAAGAGACGTACAAATGTGCATGTTAGGCCTTCTGAGAAAATCCCGGCTACAGAACCTGTTTTTGTTTTTGAGCCGTCTGTGTAAATTCTTACGTTGTTTATCTTTGAGCTGTCACTCGGCTCTTCGTGTAATTGTATAGTGGTATATTTTGAAGTAAGAGTGTGTTTTGGGTGTCCTGTCGTAGCGTGATAAAAGCAATGGGTTTTTACTTGCGTATTCTTTTGTTATGTTGGTGCCTGTGTAACCTGTTACCAGAGTTTAAGAGTCCAGAGTGTGTGAGCTGCTGCAGCTTCTTGTCGCACGTGTAGGTGTAGGGGTGTTAGACTGATTAGCGCCGTTGGGCAGTTTTCATGCACCCCGTGACCGCCACACATCCCAGTCTTTGAAACTTTTGTAGTTTGTTTACGGTAGTGATTTGTTTTGTTCTAGTCCACCCGACTAAAGCACCATAGAATATCGATGGCATTATCACGGGGTTGAATAGCCATAGGGTAAAATTTGGGGAGAGATCCCATGTTTTACCTACCATTCTGCAGCATTGCCTGAACGATATGGTGGCTTTTCGTATTTTATATTCTAGAAGTTTAGCCAGTTTAGTTTGTCCATTGTTATGCCTAGGTGTTTGACTTCGTGGGACAGGTGTAGCTGTGTGTCGAAAAGGATCGGAAGTCGATAGGTTCCTAGGTTGCGCTTGTTTGTTAACATTACAAGTTCTGTTTTTGCTGGGTTCATCGTTAGCCCATTGTCTGTGCACTATGTCTCGACGACCTTTAGTGCATTGTTCATAATGTTGCACGCCACACTAGCGAAGTGCCCTGATATTAGTATGGCAAGGTCTTCTGCATAGCCCACCGTGTCGAAGCGTTGGGCGTTCAGTTTAGTGATTAGATAATTTGCAACAAGGTTCCATAAGAGTGGTGACGGGACTCCGCCATGTGGGCATCCTTTTGCCACAACTCCTCTGGTTACCTCTCGTAGATCTACTCACACCGCTCTAAGTTGTAGCATGTTTAAGAATAAAAACGTAGAACCAACTCTAACAGCCAGACTGTTAGAGTTGGTTCTACGTTTTTATTCTTTAGGGCTGCATTTATACTGTCGAAGTTTGTCTTGGCAAAAGCATCTTCTATTCTATTCCTATGAAGGTTGCCAGATTTACCTCTCTCCATGGCAGTGGTATGTAGCGGAATGCTAGGCAGGCCGTTAGGGTGTTCATCAGCACCTCGCTTAAATACGGTCCACCCCACTGTACGAGGCCGAGGAAGATTTTGTCTATGCCTATGCGAATAAAGTTTCTTATACCGACTGTCTTCTATCTTGTGTTTTCCCGAAGGTGCTGTTTCAAATAGTTTACGAGCTGTACTATATGCGTTCTGCGAAGGTTACGTGTTGGTGCTGGTGTTATTGTACTTAACATTAGTTCATACCTAATCTATCTATGGTCGGAACGAGAGGTTTCGTCTGATACCCTGCAATTTTGTACAAAATCGTCAGTTTCCTGTAACTACAGTGAGATCTATGATGGTGCGGTGTCGCGTCGTTACGTAGGTCGGTTCCGCTCCAACGTTTGATATAGTGAGGGTAGTAGTGAAAAGAAAGTTTACCAGGTCGTCTCATCGTGCGTTAGGTGTCGGCAAGCTCCATATCTTGTGATGCGCATTTGTGTCTGCTGAAATTGTGAGTTTTGAATTATTTGTTCCCCAGTATCTTAACAGATCCCTAACGCCTTTGTGGGTATGGCTTCGTCAGCAGGCATGTATGCTGAAGCCAACGTTCTCACCTATTAAGACTTAGTCGTCTGACAGTTGCCAGGACAGTCGTGCACTCCTCTTGGGAACACGGTGTCGTCCGCTCGCCTCCTTTTGCTCGGTTCGTTATCAGAGTCAGAGCCGAGGCCTGTGTCAGTCGTGAGACTACCATGGCGGCACGGTTCTGGCGGCTGTAAAGGTTACCCTTACTTCTGCAACCAACGGACACGGCGGTCACTACAGACAGGCCAGTAGGTCTCACCAGCAGGGATGCGGTTTTGAATGCGGTTCTGGTTTCGAAACGTATTTGGTCCTGACTTGCTGTCTTTGTTTAAAAAAGGAACTCGTACGAAGGCCTTTCGCCGGGCCTTCCTCCTGTCTGGTGATACCTCGTTGCTCTTCTTTCTTTACATGTTTTTTGTTACTGAGCTTTTTCACGTTTTTGCCTTTCGGGAAGTTAGCTTTCACGAGGGCTTGAACGTTGGTACCGGAAGGTCCGACCAGGGTGCTCTTTGCACCTCTTTCCCAGCTCGCTTGTTATTGGTTTTATTTTTGCCCTTCCATTCAACAACCCTCCAGGCTGCAGTATTCGAAAGGGGACCGCGAAGGCCGCTTCCAAATCCTTTACCGCCTCTCCTGTTAAGGGGTGTAAAAGTGGTCCATTTGTTTAGTTGAAGACATCCGGCTCCCCACCCACCACGGAGTCTACGCCTTGGGGGATGTATTTCTATACACCAGGGCTACCAGTTCAATATAAAGAGGGTGATTGCGTTGCCTACGAGCCAAAACGGCACCACCAAGGGCGTGCACCGCCGACTGCAGACCCCAACGACCCCCCTCTCACATCGGCAGCAGCTGAAGGGCGACCGTTATACTGATTTTCCATGGTTGGTTTTACCAATGGCCCCCCGTTTTTGGAAGAAATTCACAACAAAGTGGAGTGTTGCAGTAGAGACGTCTGTCCGCTCAGCCAGGCCAGTTACATCCACCTGAACCACCAAACATTGGTGGTTCACCCCCCACCTGAAATTACTTTTATTGATGTCAGGATGGAGGTTGGAGGGGTGGGGACCCTCACTCTTTATCCAGGCTTGGGACTGGATTTGAAAGCGATTTGCTGTTGGGAGCAGCTGCTGAAACTCGCATGTTTTTACAAACGGCTGCTTCCAACAGCCGACCTCCAACCGTGTCAAGGTTTCAGAAACCGGCATGTTTTAGAACTTAAAAAGTTCGAAGAAATGTGCTAAGTACATGAAAGGAGCCTCTGATTCGCACTTTAGTCCTTTTACCACACTGGTTCGAAATAACTAGTGACACGATAAGAAGAATCATTTTTTTGCGATTTGATATCTTTTTCGATTTCGCATTCTAAGATTATATGGTTTAATTATCATGTATTTTTGACGATACATATTTCTCGTGATTGACATCGCTTACGTATAGAGAACGGTATACTGGCAATATCATAATATAATAAGTACTTTCTCTTTGTTCTTGTTGGTTTCTCTCCTTTTCCCACCTTTTCTATCCATTATTCCCCTTCTTCCTTAATTTTTTGGTGTTTTTCTTACTGCACCTGTTTTTTTTTAATATATTGTTCTAGTGTCTGTAGTCTTTTGGTTTTTCATACTTGACGTATCAAAAACACGTAAGTTAAAAACTAGATGTATGTACTAGACATACGGGTTTTATTATACAAATACTATATACTACTAGCTGACCCGTTCGCGACTTCGTCCTTTACAAAGTCCTTTTTTCTTTTAAAAAGAAAAAAATAAATGCGAGGCAGTCTTTGGGGACTGCCGATAGAAGTGAAAACTAAGTACCTAAATTAATTGAATTGAATTGTTGTTGTTGTTGGCTTGTATGAAATGACTTCGTGCCCTGGTTTGCCTAGCTTGAGAATCATTATCATTTGTGATGCTTTCCATTGTAAGGGCATGGCATTAAATAGGGCATTGATTCATATAATTGCTTCTCTTGGTAGTTCTTTAAGCATCTCCTTGGGTAGTTAGTCATATCCAGGGGATTTTTGTCTATGTGGTTTTTAATGCGTCCTAGCTATTTCTCTGGGTGATACTGGCTCGGGCGGGATATCTCTTAATTTGTTAGTCAAAATAAAATATTTTTAATATTATGTAAGTGTATCACTACATAGTATAAAACAAACTCGCTTCCCGCTGTCTGTCTGTCCTTATGTATGCTTAGATCTTTAAAACTACGCAACTGATTTTGATGCAGTTTTTAATAGATAAAGTGATTTAAGAGGAAGGTTTACATGTATAATACATGCATAATATAGTAGAGAAACACTGATAATTTTAGAGGTTTCTAATCACATTAGTCATTCTGTAGTATATTTAGTATAAGCATTGCACCCGTGCGAAGCCGGTGCGGATCGCTAGTTATAAATAAGCCTGCAAGTTTTCAATTTGATTTCGAGGAAATTGAGTTTAGCATCACAGGGGGAGGTGGGCGAATTTCAACGGAGTGGGCGAGAGGTCCGCCCTCGGACAAGCCAGAATTGAATTACCTGTGTGCAGCAAATATGTTGTTTCAGTAAGGCAAATAGTGCTATAGCAGTGGGGGTGAGAGGGGGAAGTCTTGCTTCAAAATCGAAACGAGTCTTCAGAATTTCTATGTTAGTTTTAATTCTGAAATGTGCTTTAATGCGCTGCTTTTTACGTTCAATGTTACTTGGACCCTTCTAAATGTAATATTCTCTCGTTGGTCCTAGTGTATTTGGAGTGAATTTACTGCTGATTTATTTATTTTGTGGTTCCCTCTCCCTGTAGGAGGTGGAACTAGGTGTTGCTAGGCTACCGGTATGAACCTTTTTACGGGTCTATACAATTGGGTATGCACTCATAATAGATAGATTATATTGTATAACTGACGAAAGCATATACCTAGCGAGATTTGAGATAGCTCGTTGATAATATAACATTTGCGAGATCTACACACACACGGCAGTGTGTCAGCTAAGTTCAGAAAAGAAACTTAACGCATCGGCAGTGTGTATATTTACACAAACCATTGCGAGCTACATTTGACACTCCCATAACTCAAAAACTAGGAAGCCTACATACTTGTAATTTTGCTGGTTCAATACGACCTTCTTAGCTAATTTACAACTTGGCAAGTTTTATACTCAACTAAATACCCAGGTGTTCTTATTTATTCTAGTAAAGTACAAAATTAAAATTGTACATCACGTTACACGTAATTATTGACTAAGTATTCAATCTTCTCAAGTTATATATTTCATTAAGTACTAGCTGACCCGTGCCCACTTCGTTGGGCGGTTACAACTTCACAAAAAATATTAAAGAACTAATATCGCTTAAAAAAAATGATAGCTATTCAAATTATTGTAATTATTATAGAGATTAACAATGTTACGTATAAATATTGATAGATGGCGCTAGCGGCCACCCGCGGTTTTTTAAAACGCGCGGACGAAATCGCGATCGCTATATAAAGATATTAGTCCATTAAAATGTTACATTTTTTAGGCCTTAGTGTGCATTTGTCAGAGGACGCAATTTTATTTTTTTAATGTGTAGGGGGGGTCAGTAGAAGCTTAAGTTCAAGTTTGTGGGGTCGGCACCCTTGTCCCCCGGCCGCCATCTTGGAAAAGGGGGTGCAAAGGGTTTTCGCGCTGTATCTCGTAAACTAGTTACCTTACAGAAAATTTAATCAAACATAAAATGTAGCAAATTAAATTTCCTACAATTTTATTTCTATTACTTTTTATCGTCAAGTGACCAACAAAAAAGTTATAAACAAAAATAAATGAAAATTTTGTTTGTTTGTTCTAGGTTTTACAGCGCTCCAAACTTAAACGGATTCTCGAATGCTCATAGGGATGCAATAAAAACTAAAAATTAGGCTTACTTTTCTATCTATATTTTTTTTATTTATACAATTTATTATGATCTTAACATTCCTATGCTATTATTGAACTATGTTTGACCCTTTTACCCACCACCTATGAGGTATAACATGGGCAAAGTCAAATTTATAAAAATTTAATGCATTTTTTAATGCATTTTTTGTCACTGTCTTAGCAAATCGTTTGTATCGCAGAGTGTCTAGAGTATCGTCTTTATTTCCGCCATATAAAAAGACGAAAAAACGTTCGCCAACAACACTGAGTAACGATGACTCGACTTTCTCACTCATAAATAATTTAGTTCCACTTGCTAACTCTGGATGCTTCTGCAAAATTTTTATAAATTTGACTTTGCCCATGTTATACCTCATAGGTGGTGGGTAAAAGGGTCAAACATAGTTCAATAATAGCATAGGAATGTTAAGATCATAATAAATTGTATGAATAAAAAAAATATAGATAGAAAAGTAAGCCTAATTTTTAGTTTTTATTGCATCCCTATGAGCATTCGAGAATCCGTTTAAGTTTGGAGCGCTGTAAAACCTAGAACAAACAAACAAAATTTTCATTTATTTTTGTTTATAACTTTTTTGTTGGTCACTTGACGATAAAAAGTAATAGAAATAAAATTGTAGGAAATTTAATTTGCTACATTTTATGTTTGATTAAATTTTCTGTAAGGTAACTAGTTTACGAGATACAGCGCGAAAACCCTTTGCACCCCCTTTTCCAAGATGGCGGCCGGGGGACAAGGGTGCCGACCCCACAAACTTGAACTTAAGCTTCTACTGACCCCCCCTACACATTAAAAAAATAAAATTGCGTCCTCTGACAAATGCATACCCAAATGTAACTTTTCAATGGACTATATAGGACCTTGGAGAAGAAAATAAGCTACTCAAAGTATTAATTCTGCGCAGACGAAGTCGCGGGCACCAGCTAGTATTATAAATGCGAAAGTTTGTATGTATGTTTGTTACTCTTTCACGCAAAAACTACTGAATTGATTTTAATGAAACTTTACAATAATATAGCTTATACATCAGAATAACACAGGCTATAATTTGTAAAGATATTCTGTGAATTGTTCAAAATATAAAGATAAGTATCAAGTAGGTATGAAAAAATTCTGCCATCTAATAGTTATTCTGGCGTGCACTGCAAAAACCGTTGGAATTAGACGAAGTACTAATCCTGCGCAGACAAAGTCGCGGGCACCAGCTGGTGTATAATATATACGTATTTACAAAAAAAGTATATAAGTAGTATATCAGTCATGTGGTACCCATAACACAAGCTCTGCTTACTTTGGGGCCAGATGATGTTGCTTTAAATGTCCGCCATAATTTATTTATTAAAAAAAGAAAAGAAAGATAATAATAATAATAATGCCGGACATTTCACACAGCATCATCTGGCCCCAAAGTAAGCAGAGCTTGTGTTATGGGTACCACATGACTGATATACTACTTAAATAATTTTTTTTTTCTTAAATACATACATATTATACATAGAAACACCCAGACCCGAGAAAATTATTGCAGAACATACAAACATTTGTCCCGTGGCGGGAATCGAACCCGCAACCTTCTGCGTCTCAGCCAGACCTTAGCCCACTGCGCCACACAGATCAACTAATCATTCAATTTCTCTAACGTTTGTTTCCTATAATAACATTTTATTACACTCATGTGTTATATCACATATTTTCCTCGTAACGTATAAAATCATTGTGTATAAAATCCTGGTATGAAATGAAAAGGAAAACGAAAAAAAATGAATATTTTCACAAAACACAAAACAGACTATAACTAAATAATAGTTTCCCTAGTGTTATACATGGGCTATAGTTATCCAGTTAAATTGATATCTACTGATCTCCACATTAGGCACGCCTTTATCGTGGATATCTTATTTACGATCATACAAAACTGATAAGATGCATTAATCGTTTGATAACCATAAAAGATAAACAATAATAATAAAAAAAAATTTTTTTTTTATTATTATTGTTTATCTATATGTTTATAACCGCATAAATATAACACATAAAAAAATAAAAAAAGCTCACTTCATATTTTTTGTTTTTATTTTTATAATGGTAATTCCATATATCGTTTAGAAAAACAAAATATACTGATAAATAGTAAGATCGCGAATATCGGAAGTTATTAAAATAAAGCACCTAATAATGGGATACAATCTTTCGTACCAATTCATTCATTGCATAAATATAAACTGAAAACTCTAATTACATAATCGCAGCCCTGATGCATAACTGGCTAATTAACGCTTACCAACGGTTTTACCTACGGTTTATAATTTGTCTAGCATTACGCACTGCCTCATCGTTGTCAGGACTTAAGATTGTGCCTACAGGTTGCTGAAACTTTTTTCGTTATATACTTACTAGCTGGTGCCCGCAACTTCGTCCGCATAATTTTTTTGATAGGAATTGTAGCTTAATTCCTTCCCCAGTATGCAATTAATCTCCTTGGCAAATTTTATTGATAAGTTTCAAACCAATTACATCCACCACACATTAAAAAGTTTCCTTACAAACATTCACACTCTATTTTACTTCTTTAATAGGGTTATTTTAAATAATCCTGAAACACGTGTCCATTTATTTTGCATTTTAAGTATCCAAACTAAGTTTCTAAAAATCACACCTCCCGTTAAAAAGTTTCCATACTAACAAAGGGGTAAAATGACACCCCATTTTACCCCTTTGTTAGGGTTATTTAAAAAAATCCTGAAATACGTGTTCATTTGTTTTGCATTTTAATTATTCATATCAAGTTTCAAGCAAATAGCACTACGCGTTAAAAAGTTTCATACATTCGTTTTCATCCCTTTTCACCCTCTTAGGGGTTGATTTTCAGAATATCCCGCCTTAGTGGGTAGTTTTGCTTTAAAAGGAAGCTATCTTCCAAATTTCGGCTTTCTAGCTTCTGTGGTTTCGGCTCGACGATGATGAGTCAGTCAGTCAGGTTAAGCTTTTTTATAGGTATAGATTATTTGAGAATCCGATGAAGGTGTCACCTAGAGTTTGTAAAAACGGGCATTTAATTATCAAACTTAGTACTAACATAACATCACCAGTTCTACTACTGCATAAAATTTATTGAAGATCATAAATAAAGTAACCATTCCGTAAGGGATCTGGTTCCGTATGCGGACTGGGCAGCTGGAACAACTGTTGATCTTTCCCCACATTCTCCCCTTATTGCCACCCGAAGTTGCGAAGGATAAGGTAACTCATAGCGACTATCAGCTATCTGTTGATAGAGCAAACATTACGGTTTCGAAGTTTTAAAGGGTTAGGACTAGCAGTGAGATAGTTATACTACATTAGTATTTTTATCTGGCTCCCAAAAAAAAGCTGATATTCTCAATTCGTCTGTTTTATATATCTTTATTGTATTTATGTTACTTGATATCTCTGCCAATTATTGGCCGATTTTTATGATTTATCGTAACATTTGCTATTCACATCAATATAACATTATAAATGTGTGATAGGTAGATATTATTCAGAGCGCTTTGATATCTCGCCCTCAGTGTAGTTGCTATGCTACTGACCAGACCATTCATGGGTCTACCCGGTCCACAACTGTGATTTTATGAACATAAAACTCTCTTATTACCATTTTGGTTTCACTAGTTCAGTGCCTACATCACTTCGTATATTCGTTGATTTGTCATAAAAAATAATACGAAAATAAAAAATCACAAAATAAAAAATCATGACTAAATGCTGACTCAAGACTATTAGGACCCGAATACTAAAGTATTTGGGAACAATTTAAACATTCAAAACTCAAACAAAACCCCGTTATTATTCTAAATCTTCACACTAGAACAGTTATTGAAACGCCATACGAGTATAATATTATGAAGACTCCAAAATTGAGTGGTATTTGACTTTGGAAAGCGTGAGCTTAGTGTGTGTTTTCATGTCTGTAAACCTTTTATCTTTCTTGAGTCCCGATGTCTATTATGTCTCAATCTACAATCTACGAAACCAGTTACAAGCAGCCACATTTCATCATGTCTGTCAAATTCACCAGTTATTAGTTTACCTACAACATCACATCTCTTTAGTACATTCGAGGGATGGGGGATCCCCCAGGCGAGGGTCAACCCCATGCAATGACGCCATATTGCATAGGACGCCCACATAGCTAGACTCATTTAAAGTGCGCCCTGAAAATCAATATTTCCCGGGAAACAACTTCATAAATCCTTGTCAGCTCAGTTCGATCCCGACACGCATCTGGCACGGAAGTGCATCACCAATATTTTAATAACATAAGATATATTTGTAAAAATGGTCATAGTTGATTTGGATTCTGTGATTTGGAGTGTTGCACTGTATTTAGTTTATTTGGGGGTTAGCAGTTATTGTGACATATTTGTGCACCATTTTGTAATAAGGGTTGGCTTTGAAACGGATATTGCAGGCCGTATGGTTTCGACCAGATTAGAGTTTGACTAGGTTTTTGAGTAGCTTCATCTGTTTACCTAAAGTTGTCACAAATTCAATGACTATTTATTATGTGGTCATTACGATAGTGTACCAATACTAATCTACGTTATGTATGTGTGTCGTATGTATGTTATTTTATGCATGCACTTTTTCTTTCTTGGGTGTGGGTTTTATTAAGTTCATGGTTGAACAAACTGACCCTCTTCTAACCCTCCGTGACCTACATTACGTAGAATCGATATAATTAGACCAATTGCTACTTCTACAATTACCTTACCGGAAATAAGCTAATTGTAGAAGTGGAAGACCTATGCAATCTATAACAGACCTATCAGCTGTCAAACTAAAGTAAACTGGGTATCATGTAGAATTTTGAGGCGTTAATTAATTTTTTATTTATTATTTAAAGTTATAGTGATAGAGTAAGCTATAGTCAAGTAAATGTACGAAATATACATTTTGGCACGTTTTCAATTCGACAAACGTGTTACTACGAGTAAGTTAATTCGTCTGTTTACCTCGCGACCTACCCTAACCGTTGCATCGTATGATTGTGTGGTAGGTTTGTTGACTTTGTTGACTTTGTTTTTCGCTGTATACTGCCCTACCGTTAAATCGGGATTAAATGACTAAACAGTTTTAAGGCTTCTTTGGAAAATTCGTGCGGTTAGCAGTAACTCTTTCTTACTTGTTTTGACAATGGACACTCTTGTTTACTTTAAAATCATCAGAGATGACATATCATTCGTCATCTTGATAGCTTTGGTCTTCTGTTCTGAGGCAAAAAATAAGGAGATTTCGATATTTTTAAAGAGGACCTTTTGTTGCAATATATATTTGTATACGAGTATGTTTATTAGTTTTAGAATTACCTTAAAAATGAGTTGTCTTGTTACAGATCGAAGAAAGGACAGAGCTCGATTCTTCAATTTCTCGAACGTCGGCAAAGAACGAGAGTGGCTGAGAGAAGCCCTGCTGAACTCTTCAGAGTCTTCCGAGGAAGAAACAACTCCGGAGGCTAAAGACCGCCGCTTGAAACTTATACTCAAAGAGCGCAAACTCGAGCTCAAATACATTAAGCGATTCCAAATGAAGAAAACGGTAAGAGAGAATTTATAAATATCTACAGCTGTGTTTTTTACTTTTAGGTTATTGTATTTTGTATGTAATTTGTATTCTTACTTCAATTTGGGCATGTACCATAATTCACCCACCATGTATAAAATAACCAGTGGTATATTTCGGTCACGGTTTTGTTCATGGGTCAAGAAAGGTCTTCAGTTTCGAACAGATGGATTATTTTGTCAACTTTGGGCTTATTGGACTTTATAGGGGCAAGATACGGGGAATGCGAATGTTGGGTCAGTATCGTTTGGCAAGCAGTAAGGTACAGATACTATTCATATAGTATCTGTTAAAAATACATGGGGGTGTTAGTTTTTTTATGCTAGTGAATGAATCATTATGTATGGTTTACACAGCGCTACAAGAAGAGAAGTGATAAAAGGTCATGCAGCGCGTGTAGCAATATAGCTAGGCGGATGACAGTCAGCGCTGATATGTTCAGTAAAGACGCTTACGAGTTCACACGCCGTCATGGCTGCATGAGCAGAAAATCATCTACTTCTGAAGATGAAGATACTAGGATGGTGAATGAAAACAACGAAAAAGAAATAGACATTCAAGATGTGCTGGTCGAAATGATAGAAGACCTGAAATTGGACCGGTGGTCGAAGCTGGACAACTTGGGTTGAAGTTTGACCATCGTCAGCCGTATACATCTTCGGAGGAATGTAGACTCTTCAAGAATACATCATTATTAGCTAGGTAACAACTATTCGGAAACCTTCGGCCTCAGTATTTGTATATATGGCCCGCTCATAATTTCATTACCTTGCTAAATAGGTGAGAAATGTGGATCACATTGCATACCTATTTAACCATACTAATATTTAATTCGAATGTGTCTCTGTCTGTATGTTACTTGTTTACAGATCTTGATGAAATTTGTTAAGCAGATAGATTGTTTCTTAAGGACCGACATAGGCTACTTTTTATGTAGGCACAAGTCGTGCGAAGCCGCGGGCAGCTAGTATTATATAAATTGAATAGTATAATAGTAGGATCATAAACTTAGTTTTCATGAGAACTTAGGATGTTTCTATGTTCGCACAGAAATAAGGTAATTTAGATAATAAAATAGTCTATATCCTAATCACATAATAACTAATGTGGCGTTATCTGTTTTTTATTATGCACACAAAACATAGAAAATATAAAAAAAAACTCGGAAAAACTGAATAGCAAAAATTTTTTTAACGAGGTTTTGGCATATATCTAAGTACTAGTAACTAATAAACTAAGTAAATAAAAATAAAAAGATGTGTACTAACACTAACGAATAATTAATTATGTACTAACATCTATGTAATAAATACTATGTACATACCTTATTATGTACATCTTTATTCAATAACATTAGAATGACAGACCATAATTTAACACCACATTTATTTAATTATGAGATAGGTGACAACCGTCTATGAACTGTCTTTGGAATAAATAAATAAATAATGCTAGACATTTCACACAGCGTCATCTTAATCGTCATCATCGCCAAGTAAACAGAGCATGAGCTGTGGGAACCACAATACATGCTCTGATGCACTACATGACTGATATACTACTTCTTTTTTTCGTAAATATTATACAAATTGCCACATAAATTAAACTGGCATATAAGACGATTCCCAGAGATCCTTGTGAATGTATTGAAAAGTTTTGATTTCGAATTCAATACATGTCAATATTAAATGAATAAACATGGCAACAAATAACGCCATATTTGCTAATATGTGAACATGAAACAGACTCATAGTTATTTTTTGGTCTGACGAAATTGTTTATTCCTGGAATGAGGTAGACAATATTTTTTATAGATACGTGGGGCACTCAGAAACTTTCGGGAAACCGAAAAACCAACTTATATAGATACAATATTTTTATTAAATCTATTAGAATGAATTCTCCACCAGCTTCTATACAAAGTAACATGTGTCTGAACCAATTTTCGAAACAATTTTTCCAGTCCGCCGCGCCGCGGACGCATCTACGGCCTACTCGAACGCTCTTGACGCATCTTCCGGCGACGAAAACTATATTCCTTTCAGTAGATTTTTTATTTTAAGAAATAAAAAGAAATCACACGGTGCCTGATCAGGACTTTAAGTAGGGTGACCCAAGACTTTGACCGGTGTGGTGTCCTGGAAGTACCTTGTTTTGAGAGCTGAGTGCGCGGGCGCGTTGTCGTGGTGAAGCAGTAGCCCGCGGAGCCCGGTGTTCGGTCGCTTGTTGCTCATTTCAGTGAAAACTTCTGGCAGGCATTTCGTAGTATACCATCCGGCGTTGATGCTGCTTTGATTTTGTAATGGACTCGACACCAGATACTCCGTCAAAGGAAGAAACTAGCAATCAAAATTTTTCCTGCGCTTTTCGATGGCTGCTCTTTGGTAGGCGTTGGTTCGTTTTGAAACAGCCAAATTGTCGACTGACGCTTTGTTTCTGGATCGTATTGATAAATCCAGGATTCGTCATCTGTCGTAAACGCACACCGAGCCTGCTTCAATTTTATTAATCATGTCACGGCACCATACCACAGGGACCTTCTTCTGAGCTTCGGTGAGGTTGTTCGGCACCCAGCGCGAAACTATCCTTCTCACGCGAAGGTGCTCGTAAAATATTGTGAACGCTTCTCGATCCAATCCGCAATATATACTGAATCACTTCGTACGTAATCTGCTTGTTTTCTAGAATTAAAATTTTCACTACTAGAACGTTTTCCTCGGTAACAGCCGTCAAAGGACGACCACTTCTTTCTTCATCCCCCAAAGTCAGGCGACCACGCTTAAATTCGTTATGCCAACGGTAGATGGTTGCTTTAGAAGGCATTCATCCATAAGTGCCATTTGAAAACGATCATACAACTGATCCGGTTTAGGATTTTCAATTGTGTTTTCAATTGTGAAATTGTAAAAAATCATCGCACGAAAATGTTCCGGACGCAGATCTATTTTTCAATGAAACACGACAATTCAATTTAGCTTTAGAAAAATGTGGAGGGAAATTCAGAATGCAAACGATGGTACTTTTACTTGTAAATAAACATTTTTTAAATAATTATCATCCGCCAGGGCTTCACACATAAAAATTTTTTTTTGCATTATTTTCTGAGTGGCCTGGTATTTACTTTTAGTTGGCTTAAAGTACTAGGCTTGCGTGTAGCAGCTCAGCTTTTGCGGCATAGCTTTAAATTGCATAGCGAACGAAACTAAGAGTGTAAAGTACTACAATATTATGTTGGCGCCTCAGTAAATTTCGTCTCTTATCGAAAAAACGTACACCCAATAGTTATATTTATCTAGAGCTGTACAACAATTATGTTTTTATAATTGTTGCCGTCAACGTATTTTTGTAAAATTTGTAATAAATAAAATAAAAACGGCACAATCTTGAAACCCAATCTCGTCAACTAGTAAGTTTTATCGACTCTCAAATTAAATTTATAAATCATCTTATCACGCTGTAATCAAAACTGTCAAGTGTCAGGCCTCAATACTACTTGAAATTTCCATTCTCAGTTTTTTAGAACGCATTATTGTCAATTAAAAAATAATGATATAAATTGTATATTATTTCACGAGTTTCTGACTTAATAAGCTTTTCTTTTTTAAGTTACAAAGTCATTTTGTAAACAAAATCAATCACTGCAAAATTATATAAGACAAAATAAAAAAATAATCCCTAAAGTTATGAAATTTATTTATTTATTATTAACTAGTACGAACATGTCAATAACACTAATTAAAAAAAACAAAAAAATATTAGAAACCTTAAATGATAATAATAATAATAATAACTGGTAGTAAAGTAAGCATCTACACACTCAAACAGACTTCTCACAGAACCTCAGACATTCAGATAGAATCACCTTGTGAAATGTGGCAACTAGGGGTGTTATTAGCTCTATATCTTTCTAAATTCTTGAACCACACGTGCTATCGCCTTTGAAGCTCGCAGGGTACTGACGAGCCGTCACTAGACGTGGGACAGCTGGACATTCGTGTTTCCGAATTAGTACAATCATGATTGTACTAATTCGGAAACACGAACGTCGCTGAGGCGCTAAACTTTCATCGTAGTACAGTATCTATTTGTCTGTCATTGGCTGATTTGGTTTTAGTCACTCATGTTGGGTTAGTGATCATTATCACATAAATTTACTAATAAAATGTATCAATCTTGTCAATAATATCGTATTTTCTCGAAAGTCAATATTGATGTTGTAGTTCTATATAGAGTAAGTATTCAGAATAAAGTTCTGTGTCATAGTATAAGTAGATAAAAGGTTTTTCAATAGGGACGGGTATAGATATTAAAAATGAAAACAGAATTCGTAGAGTTGTTAACGAATTTTTATTTTATTTAAATATCAATTACATTATTTGTGGAATATCACATCGTTCAAATCGCCGTGGCTTCACTGGGATACGCGCATCCGAGGTGTTAAATTTTCGATAAATCTCGCGCAAAGATAAGTCTGAATTTGAGAGCACCGGTCGTTTGCCATTTACCTGTGACTTAAGAAAACCCCACATGAAAACGTATAAAGGGGTCGCACGATCTCGGTGGCCAGTTCACGTCGTCGCTGCGTGAGATACCATGACCTCAAATCGCTTGTGCAGAATGTCCATTGTGGCATCAGCTATGTGGCACGTAGCGCCGCGCCGTCCTATTGTAACCACATGTCGTTCACATACATATCATCCAATTTAAGGGTTCTGTAGCGAAATTCATAAAACTATATTTGCTAATTGCGTTTGCGTTTATACACTTATTTAATACAAAACTATAATAATTGCGATTGATATAATACCGCTACCTTATTAAAAATAAAACTATTCATTATAATGATCATATGTAAAATTTTGTTTTGGAAATAAACATATACATATATACTGTACTGAGTAACTGAATCATAACTGAAAATAAATAATCAAAAAAATTGCCCAAGCGCATTTGAGTACGCACAGTGAAAGCTTCTGAATTCAGTAAGGTTAAGAATGTCTAGGGTCAGGTCCCAAACCAATTCAACACCATTTAATTAGCATAGCGAAAAAAATGTATAAAAAAAACATGTTTTACAATTCAGGCTGTTACTCAAAATCTAGTACAGCCTTACTATGCGTGATCATTTGAAAACATTTTCATTCACGGCGTTTAATTATATAATCAACTATTCTGTAAAACATTTCGGGTTTCTCCAAGCAGGAGTTTAGCCGTTATAGGGACGACGACATTAAACTCAAACAACACCACATTACATATAGGGCAGGTATCTCTAAAACCGTTTTTTTGTTTTTATTTCATAACTTTGTAGGGATCACTAATAAGGATTACCATGCAAAACTATTACGATAAAACTAATTGTAATAAACTAATAATATCCGAGCAAGAGCAAAATTAGGGGCGGACAGATAGACAGACATAGCGAAACAATAAGGGTTCCTTGTGAACTTCAGAACCCTAAAAATGGCCGCCATGAACTGTCAAAATCTACCCGTCCGTATTAGAAACCCATTTAGATGAGCCTCTACTTAGTAACGTCTCTCAACGTCTCTATCAAAAGTTGAACACTGTTTAAAATAGTGCAATCCCTTTTTGTAGTTACAGGGCGAATCATAAGCAGTGTTTAGGCAATATTCAGGTTGAGAGGCCCTTATAAGTAAGGCCGATAAAGTTAAATACCTTATACCTTAATATACCTTAGCGACTTGGACTTTAAAAAGTAGTATTATTTTTACTGACTTATGTATGTTAGGACATACTTTTGACGTGGTAACGTCTTATAAATCGATGAAAGCCGGCTGCACGCAATTTTACACGTTCCGCCTGAGCAAGCGAGAGCGCGGAACAAGCAATAGAGAGGCACGATCGGCCTAAGCGTTCGGCTTGTGACGCATCTTAATAGGTTAAAAGTATGCTATTTTTCATCAATGTTTTCTTATGACGACGTTATCACGTAAAATTATTGTCCGTAAACCGACTTTACAGAAAACCATTTTTTTAGTGTTGTATTCCCAAAGTTCTTTTCCTAGTTCACCCATCAATAGATTATAAGAACTTAAGTTCCATATATTTATATCTAAAGAGTTCTATATTATCATCTCACACTAGTTTTAATCTATTGCTGTATTTATTCAATAACATAAGAATAACAATGACAGCATACTTTAACTCCATGCTAGCTAACTATGCGATTATAACACAGAGGGTATTGACTCTTTGGAATGAAAAATTTAGAATCATTATTCTGTCCGATGTTCTCCTGATCTCCTGATCTCCTGATCACCTCTTGTAAAACATCCGTTCCTTTTGTTTTTGGTTTTTACTCCAAATTAAGTATTATCAGTATTAAGTAGTCAATTTGAAAGATGTTCTGGTATTAGTAAAAGTATTATAAGCTAGTGCTTAATAGTAGTAAGATTGATACATGTATACATAATAATATTCATTTTTGGGAAGCTAGGATTTTTAGTATGTAACTTTACTGTGTTCATAAATGTACTTTGCCTTTCTTCATTTTATTTCCCCTTGAACCCATATTAGTTAGAGTAAAAAAAGATAAGTTAGCTAGAACATGCTAGAGCGTAGTCCCTATAGTTTTAATAACATAAGCCCCAGATCAGTAGTACAAAATATGCTAAATACCTAAATACTACCTAACTTTTCTAAGAGCTGGTAATCTATACCTATAAAAGAGCTTAACCTGACAGGCTGACTGATTCATCATCGCCGAACGGAAACCGCTGAAGCTAGAAAACTGAAATTTGAAAGATAACTTCCTTTTATAGCAAAACCACCCACTAAGGCGGGATTTTTTTTAAATTCAACCCCTAAGCGGGTAAAATGGAGTGAAAACTAATGTATAAAACTTTTCAACGCATGGTGCGATTTACTTGAAACTTGATTTGAATAATTAAAATGCAAAATAAATGGACCCATGATAAAGATTTTTCAAAATGACCCTCATAAAGGAGTAAAATGGGGTGTGAATGTTTGTATGGAAACTTTTTAGTAATTGGTTTGAAACTTATTATAAACAAACAAAAACAACAAAAAATTGCGGACGAAGTCGTGGGCAACAGCTAGTTGACTCATATGGAAGTAGTGAGGACAGTGACATTTGACTTTGAACCATCTAAACCATTCTAGTAAATTGTCGAAACTTATGGTTTTAAAGTTCCTTTAAAACCACATCAAGCATATACCGTAACAGCACATCTTTACTGTATATAACAGTGACCAAGTCTACGCTGCTAACGCCGACGCTACGAGCCGCCCATTGCTTACTATAAATACAGCTCTTATAAATTATATCACCACCAACCATGAGCTTGCGATCAACTAGTAAGTATAGGGTGTAAAAAGATATTACGAAACCTAAAGACATTCTACACAAAGTTAGATAAACATTGGTTTACTCTGAAGTACGAGTATGCCTAATTAGTTGTTGGAACTGTGACCAGTCTTTTTACACCCTGTATACTTGCTCTATAAACTGCGCTGGGAAGTAGGCCAAGTGCTGAATAAGTAAGTCCTAAAATAGGTAAGTTCAACTTCATACTGAACATCAATGATGTATCAAAGATTCAAATAGCTTAAAATATCAATATATGAGAATAGAGTAACGATTTTGAGAGAAAGAGAGGCAGATATCACATGCAAGTAGATTCTCTCACTCATTTAAGGGGGTTTTGCTAGAAAGAGTAGCAGATATATGCTTTAAACGGAGAGGCATCCACCTCTCTTTAGAAAATAGAATATTGAATTTTGCGCGGAACGTTAGTGCAACGAAAGAGGCGGGTATAACTTTTATCTCTGTCCTTCCAGCGATAGATTTCGAATGTTAGTTACGTACTAGACTTAGACATGGTAGCAGCTAAAATCTATTTTAGCCGTTAGATTGATGAAGTAATTTAGAGTTATTGCAGTTGTTTCGTAGGTAAGCTAACATTTTGTTTCTATCACGTCGCCTATTTGAAATGTCATCTGTCAAATCAAATCAAAATAATAATTTATTGAACTTAAATAAATAGCAAGCTACAAGATAACTTATAATGCTAATAATACAATATTGGTGCGCTAGGAGCCGAGCTAGATTATCTGTATCCCGGTTCCCAGCACCCTCCTCCAGCCACAGATAAAAGTATGTAAGACGTATAGATTTGACGTTGCGTTGTATGTAAGCCTAGGGATGAATTAGAGGTTGAAATATGTGTGCATAGGATGAAGAAAAATGTTTGTTTAGTGTTCAGTCTGCAGATTGTGAGTGAGCGTACATGTGTGTTCCATGTTCATCCCAGTCTTTTAAGAGTCTGGCTATCACAGTTGGAACCCACATAGCAATATGTGTGTGCGTGGGGGTGACTTGTGTGTTTGTTTTTTATTGTTTTTGAGTATCATCTTTTTAAGGGCTTTTAGGATCTGTGTAACATTGTCTTTGTTATGGCGAAGGAAACATCGTGAGGAAACAGCTTAACTCTGTTTTGACCATGTCTTTTGACCTGTGGATACGGTCGCAAACTAACGAGGATGGTGCTGGGCAAGTCAACTCTATCTTAAACCTGATCATACTACTTCGTCTTGAAATTAAAATAGTGGCTCTGTGACCTCGCGAACATTTTTCGAAACGACTGAAATATAATTTTTTTTACGTTTTCAACCCCTATATCTCCGCCATTTTAAAAAATTACCAAAAACTGAATCGGAAAAAAACTATATAGTTATAGAACCTGCTTACGAAATTTCACGAGATTCAGTTGAGAAATGTGACCTGTAGAGGAAGAACATCCGAACAGACGCCGGACATACGAAAGCTTTTTTGCCTAAGCTAAAACAGAGACACTCGCTCGGTCAATCAAAAGTTCCACTTTACGTGGTATAAAGCATCTAGATTAAATGCTAAGGTCTGTTGACGTTGTATCTGAATAGAATAATAGAATAAAATAAAAGAATAAAATAGAATAAAACGATTAAACTGAATTTCATACATCTCTCATCTCATCTTAAAGTTCAAAGCTACTTTATTGCTTGAAATACATTGTGTTAAAGATAAATGTTAATAAAAAGTAAATATTAATCAATATACTCTACCCTATTGAGGCATTTAGTAACAGCAGTGAGCGGTGAGTTTGATTTGAGTGCGAACCGTGAACTCGAGCGGTAACAAGCGGAGCGCGGATCAAACTCATCCTGATGAAGATTCTCTAGATGAATCGAAACAGTGTTGGTGCCTCCATCGACAAAATAACACGCGAGTAAACCCGTGTTTATCAAAATGTATAGTACAACTCACAAAAGTTTTGAAAGTGAAATTTATGTATAATTTGTTTAGTATGGCGTTGAACTGTCTCTGTAAATATGATTTTTCTCTTAAAGACTTATGGATCTTATTATAAACTAGCTGTTGCTCGCGACTTCATCCCCATTTTTTTTTAAAGGAATTGTAGCTTAAATCCTTCCCCAAGATGCAATTTATCTCCTTGCCAAATTTTATTAATAAACCAATCAATCACCTGACCACCCATTAAAAAGTTTCCATACAAACATTCACACCTCATTTTACTCCTTTATGAGGGTTATTTTGAAAAATCATGAAACACGTGTCCATTTATTTTGCAATGTGACGACCTCTGTGGCGCAGTTGGCTAAGGCCCGGCTGAGACGCAAAAAGGTTGCGGGTTCGATTCCCGCCGCGGAATAAATGTTTTTATGATCTGCAAGTATTGGTTTCAGGGTCTGGGTGTTTCTATGTAAAATATGTATGTATTTACAAAAAAAAATAGTATATAAGTAGTATATCAGTCATGCATGAGGTACCCGTAACACAAGCTCTGCTTACTATGAGACCAGATGATGGTGTGTGAAATAACCGGGATTATTTATTTATTTATTTTAGGTATCCAAACCAAGTTTCTAAGAAATCACACCACCCGTTAAAAAGTTCCCATACAAACTTTGACACCCCATTTTACTCCTTTGTTAGGGTTATTTTGAAAAATCCTGATACACGTGTCCATTTATTTTGAATTTTATTTATTCATAACAAGTTAAAAAGTTTCATACATAGTTTTCATCCCTTTTAGGGGTTGAATTTAAAAAAATCCCGCCTTAGTGGGTGGTTTTGCTGTAAAAGGAAGCTACCTTCCAAATTTCAGCTTTCTAGCTTCAGCGGTTTCGGCTCGGTGATGATGAATCAGTCAGTCAGTCAGGTTAAGCTCTTTTATAGGCATAGATAATGAAGAGTTCACATGAATCCGTCATTTTGAAGTGGAACATAGCTCTGACGCATCTTTCCTGTTGTTTAAAGATTAATAACATCAATTGAATTGCCCAGGAACATAATACCAGAATATATTATATTGAACGCAAACGGACCATGTTAGGCAATGAGTAGAGTCCACGTTTACTATTGGGGAAAAATTGTATAATATTCTGGCTGTCTGTATGAGACTGTCTAAATTCAATTTACAATTATGTTTTTGACAATGCTGACAAATTTCGTCTGAATAGACCAAAGTTCAAATCAGAGCAACAGTTCTAAATGTCAGTTTTAAAATAAGTGAAAACTTTGTTCCATTATTGAGATTTCCTTTGCCGTTTTAATAAACACCTAATTACATGGCGTCAGCTAAAACACATCAACCTCACGTTAATTTAGTATTTTTTTATAAAGCCATTTAACAATGTTATTCTAATTCAGACTTTGGTGCAAACAAAATAACATCGGTCGTGTTTGACAAAATTTTAGCTACTCTGAAACCACATAATTCCACCAATAAATAGACCTAAGAATTGCATTGTCAGTTTTAATTGCCAACTTGATATTTTTTTCATCATTATATTGTTTGTCTTAAATTTATATAAGAAGAAGCAATTAATGATTTTAGTCTTATTTATATTTATTTTTAAATTATTGTTGTGTAACTATTTTATGATCGATGTCAAAGCTAAGATTATGTAATATTTATGTGATAATATTGTTATATATATTATTGTTACGGTATTGTCGTCTGCAAATAATAATAATAATTAATATTTATTCAAAACTCCAATAGTAATATAACAAAACAAAATCTTAATTAGGCAAAGGTAAATGCTTAACACGAGCCTGAACTAGGTAATCCTGTGTTTCAGGTGATAAGAGCTTAAGTAGGATCTAAAAATAATCACTTACTTATTTATTATAATAATTAAAACATTTAAATGCATAGTTATATAATAAATAAATAAATAAATAATAATAATAATAATAATAATAATAAATAATCCCGGACATTTCACATAGCATCATTTAGCCCCAAAGTAAGCATACCTTGTGTTATGGGTACCATATGACTCATATACTACTTAATACCTTTTTTGTTAATACATACATATTATACATAGAAACACCCAGACCCGAGACAAATACTTGCAGATCGTACAAACATTTGTCCCATAATGTAAACAAGGTAGACCTAAGTTAAAGTGAAAAATCAGAAAACTTAACCAACTCTAAAAACTAAATTAATTACAATTAAAATTCATTTACACACAATTAACGACTCCTCTGTATCATCGTAAGACATATTGTTTATTGTCATACTAAAAAATAACGAGGCTGTATATACTGGAAGGACATTTATGTATATTATAAATAGTAAACCAGCACACTGCCTTCGAAGCTCCATATGTAATTAATTCAAATACGATTTTGAGAGACGTGGCTTTTTAGGATTTACATTTGTTATCTTGGTCAGCTCTTTTCTGTTTTCTGACTTCCTCTGACACAGTAGAATTATAGTTTTTTTTTAAAGATGTCGGAGTACATAATCTCGAGTTTCATAAAAAATGTTCTCATTCGTCCTTAGTACACGTATTCTCAGTAAGCTAACAAACCTCTTTCTTTGTTATAGAAACCGAACTACATGTATTATAGCACTGGGTTTCTGTCCACCTTGGATCGCTACGTGCATCCAGAACGTTCTATCAAGCCTCCGCCATCGGCCAGAGGTCGTAGAGGGCGCCCTCCCTCTGAAAGAGGGGCGAGGGCTAGATCAGACCGGAAAACAAGAGGGGCGTATCGGCCCAGACGAGGGCGCGCTAAGGAAGGACCTAGTACCAGCAGTAATATTGATACGGTATGTTATATTTTAATATCATGGTGGTGTTTTTTTAGCTAAAAAAAGAACATAAAATACACTTTTTTGGAACGAAGTTCCTTATCGTACGGTACGATGGTACTTGGCGACTAGACGAAAAAAACGTGTAAGATTTTTCCGTCACGAATTTCCGTCACGGCCTTTTCTTTAGTGTAGACGTAGACGGTAATCCATAGGATGCATTCATTCCATAGGACACGAATGAATGAATTAGATGAATTGAATGATGTACAGTAAAATGTTCATTTTCACAACTCGACAAATATATTAATAACAAAATTTCCTACCATTCCTTCAATATATATTTTTTTAAACCACAAAAGGACCTATATTTTCCGCTATAAGACAGCCCATTTCACACGTACATAGTTTTTCTTAAATTTGTCAAATAGTTAATTATGTATGTAGTTTAAACTGTACAATTGTGCAATATTGTTCTAAAGTGCAATCAATAATAAAGATTAATTGATCCATCATCCATTCTGAAAAATTATACATGATGCTGTATAATTTAATAAATTATAAAGCATCATTTTAGCTCCACCTTGAAATAGAAATAGAAATAATTTATTTGCAAGAAATATGGTAGGTAACAGATATTGAGTCATACACAGTATGTTCACATATTTCACCAAAGAACATTGGCATGCAAATTTTTATGTTTTGAATTACATTAAATTAAACTATATAACATTACATTAAATTATAGTATTCTATTTTAGCATTAATCAATTAAATTCTTTAGTTTCCAAGAAATTCGTTAACAGTATAATCACGTTTTAAAAACTAAAAAGAAACCGACTTCATTGAATGAAATTCGAGCCTATAATACAGTTTTAGTGGAAAGTAGATGTATTTTGTATATATATAATATGGGTAGGGCAAATAAACGCACCGCTCCAATGAGACAGCGAGGTATCATGAAAATATCATCGATGTATAGATACAATTTTTAGATTTTTGTTGATTTTTCAGCTCGACCGATTTTGATAAAATTTATATGGGACCACCTGTGAAGTATACCCTTTCAAACAAAAAAAGAATTTTTCGAATTGGTTCAGCCGTTTTCGAGTAATCGGTGAACATACATAAAAAAAGATTCTGACGAATTGAGAACCTCCTCCTTTTTGATAAATTCGGTTAATAAAAAGATCTGTCAGCCACAATTTTTTTTTTTTACAAAAAGCCGTATTTGCAAATCCTTTATTTCGGTAGGAATTTTATTAAATATTTTATAGACAAACCATTAAGTTGTTTTACGATTATATTAAAACTTGTTATAATATAGTCCGGGAAATATTTATCACAGTTCACCAATCATATGAAATACTATAAATGTACCAACATTACAGACAATGCAAGACGGCTTAATGGATTGGGAAGAACAACTTCGGACTATTAAAGTCGAGGATGAAGATAACTACCAATTCTTCAATCCAATGTCTACCGATAAGCCTGAAAAACAGCCAGGAGTTAGGTAAGAACCCTCGTTTTTACCAGAATAATGATACAGGAAACTTTTTTAAATACTGCTAGTAAGAAAAGTGGACAGAGAGTCCTTTAATTTTTATACATAATGCCGATCGTTTCACACAACATCATCTAGTCCCAATGTAAGCAGAGCTTGGGTTATCAGTACCTACCACATTACATTATATGCTTTTTTTTATAAATAAGTATTATACATAAAAGCACCTAACTTCGAGACAAATACTTTCAGATTATACAAACATTTGTCTCGCGGTAGGAATTGAACCTGCAACCTTCCGCGTCTCAGCCGGGCCTTCGCCCTCAGACCATAGAGGTCGTCCAGCAGCATTTTATTATAAATTCAAAGATGGATTGTTTGTCTGTTTGCTGGTCTGCATGTCTGCCTGTTTGTTACTATTGCACGATAAAGCGGCTGAACGTATCATGATGAAATTTGGTAACCTATGTTCATCACACAAATGAAATTACACAACAACCATACATCTGCATCAAATTGGCACCTAAATTCACCTAGTATGTAAGACTTTGAATAAAATATCTTTTGACTTGACTTTGACTTGTCATCTTTCGCAGGGGTCGTAAGAAACTGTCTGAACAGAACACTCCAGAAGCTTTGACCGCGCTTCGACGCCGTCACTGGCAGTTGGTGGTGAAGAAGGATCTGGGAAAGGTGCAAAGAGCGCGGGCGAACGCACATAAAGAAGCCATACTGCAGAGAAAACGCTTAGCTACGGCCTGCGCTAAACATTGGCGGAATGTGGCCAGTCAGGTAAGTTCACTAAGGCGTCAATTACACACCCATGCAATCCACTACGAATAACTGTTCGAATTATATAGGTATTCAATAAATTACCAAATATTGGTGTACGGTTCACACAGCATCTAGACCCAAATGAGACGAATTATTTTAATATTACCTGTCTGGATGAAAGTATTCGAACTTTCGTCATTCAATTTAAATCATTTTGTGAAATTGAAGAACTTATCAGTGAAAATTCTATTATTTATCTGAGTAAACATTCTCGTTATTGTATTTTGACTATTTTAATATCCATTGGAAATCTTGAAATATATTATTTGACGTATTTTAATTAGTGTAAATGGTTTAAATGCCTTTAAAAAGGTCAAACATTTGATTCGCTTTATAGCATTAATTAAATTACACATGCCTATATTACACATGATTATTTAATATTTATTAGTACAAGTGCAGAAGGTTGACTACACGAAAACATTTATTTAAATAGAGACTTGCTACGCCGCCAAAAAATGCAATTCAGCTCGCACAAGCGCTTAGCGACTAACATTATATATACCTACATAGTGCCTCTCTTTCTATCGCGTAACCATATCTCACCTGGCGCGGCACTTCTCTACGAATTAGTCCAACAGAATGGGTGCGCCAATCAAAGTAAAGTTAAAGTCAAAAGATACTTTATTCAATACAATCACATGGATCACTTTGAAACGTCTTACAGACTAGGTGAATAAAGGTGCTGATTCCTCCTAACCCAAGCCCGAGAAGAACTGGCAAGAAACTCGTCCTTGTACTTGAGAGTTGCCTGACATGGCGTTCTGTGTTTTAGTGCTGTTTCACTCTTCAGCTAATCAGAGTGTTATGTTTCACAGTCCCAAAAGAACATGAAAGAAACCGTATGGCGTTGCAAACGGCTTAGTCGCGAGATGCAAACTTATTGGAAGCGGTACGATCGTGCGGAGAAAGACGCTCGCCGTAGAATGGAGAAAGAAGCTGAAGAACAGAGAAAGGTATAAGTTATGAGAAGTACCAACAGTATAACCAAATCTTGGTTATTGACATATTTTCTAGGCCTTTAAATATATAAAAAATACTATTTCTAGATTAGTAGTGATATGAATAATGTCGAACAGCGTAAACGACGAGTCTATTATACTCTTATTTTATATTTAACTAGCTGCTGCCCGCGACTTCGCACGCGTGGGGTCCCTACAAAAAAAGTAGCCTTCTCCAAGGTCCCATCTATATCTATTCCAAAATTCATCAAAATCGGTTCAGCGGTTTTGGCGTGAAAACGTGACAGACAGACAGAGAGACAGAGTTACTTTCGCATTTATAATATTAGTAGGGATTAGTAGGGATTACCATTCAGATCGAACCATGACGAACCATGTCAAGATGTTTATTTTTAATACAACTGAGGGTATGTAGTTACCGTTACCTATGGACGTTTGCAATACCGAATATTACTCGCACGCACCCTAGACATATTCTCTTGTGCCCTTCAAACCTAAACACAGTAATACTTGCACTACTTGAAGATTGAATTTCTGGCACTTCGGTTAACCCACCAAAACGGATTCTTGCTGAAGAGTTCTACCACTCAGTTAATGTTTTTATTAGACCTACTAATTTTAAACTAAGTCTAATAAAGTATTTCTACAGATGGACGTAGAACTGATGGAGGCTAAGCGTCAACGTCGCAAGCTAAACTTCCTGATCACCCAAACGGAGTTATACGCTCACTTCATGCAGCGTAAAGCGCACAGCGGCGGCGACAACGGCGCTGAGCACATTCTCAGGCAGCTGGACGAAGATATCGACCCTAGACTGGCTGCTATTGATTTATACGACAGGTGGGAATCCATAAAATAATCTTATTCTCGATTCTCTTGCCCGAATAATGAAATGCCACGCATTTGAGACCAACTCAAACGAGGACCGTCGCAAAAAACAGACTGATACAAACAGATTTCAAAGTTATAATAGTACGAATATTCAGAACCTTAACAAATAGGATGAACTCAGTAAAAGGCTAGGATTCATTTTGGTGGGAATCCTAGGCCTCTTATTTATTAGTGGTTGGTATTTGGTGTGGAGACAAAATGAGAAGTCCAAAGTCCACTGTTGTAGTAGTGTATTTTAGCGGACTTCGCACAGGTACACGGAATGGTTTAAAAAAAATATATTATACTGTATAAAAGACTAATCCTTACTAATATTATAAACGCGAAAGTTTGTATGTATGTTTGTTACTCCTTCACCACGAAAAACTACTGAATGGATTTTAATGAAACATTACAATAATATAGCATAGACATCAGAATAACACATAGGCTATAATTAATAAAGATATTGTGTGAATTGTCAAGTTTTGAAGCTATTCGAAGTACTAATCCTGCGCAGACGAAGTCGCGGGCACCAGCTAGTTTTTAATAAATGATAGCGCACTGGTATGCTAGGGCAATTGTGCATATTTGATTGTAAGACAAGAAAGCATAATTATTGTATTCGGTGTAAACCCGAACAAACTCCTTGAAAAATAAATAGTGCCAGTAAAATAAGCATCAGTAGCATTGACATGTGAGCTTCGAAAGATACAATAAGTGGGATTCCCGGCTTTAAAATATCGTTAAGTCATGACGAAATTCTTACTGTCCTATGTTACTAAAGTTAACTGCTGATTCATACGAACTTCCTACTTCTTGTCGTTTTACTTAAATCTATTTAGATATAAAATACATGTGATACAGTTGACCTATCTAAGAACCGTTTAAAACGCTATATAGATGTATCCAATAGAGGTATTTCTACTTGCTACAGTGAAACAATGAAAGCGCAAGCATCTCGTAACGCTCGTGAAGCGTTCCGAGCGGAACGAGCTCGCACACAACTCTTCGACTCTCTCTCCGGCGTCGGTGACGTCGAGGTGGAAGGCGAGGTGGAAGTGGAACTGGAACCCGAACCCAAGAGTGGAGAACACGATCAACCGGATCTATTCCGTGGGACGCTGAAAGGTTACCAGCTGAAGGGTATGAACTGGCTCGCGGGATTGTACGATCAGGTATGTTTCATCGGGAAGGGGGTCAATTAGATGGTCAAAGAAGTTTGTTGATTTATTTATTAAATTCATAAAACGTATTACAATTTACAATTCTTGTTTGTTCGGGTTTAATTCAGTTCTTTTACAATGGTATTTTACAATTGAATAGGGGGTCGAGATAAATATAATCTTATCTTGGTGGTCAACTCAAGGCTTATAATACATTACTAAATACTGAATAAAGAGGTCAGTTGCGCGTTAAGTCGACAGTGAAGAAAAAAAAAACTGTTTAATTTCACAGTATTAAAAGTAAGAGGCATTTATGCTTATTGTTAATATAGAAATCATACAAAAGGTTCAAAAGTCAAAAACTACTTTGAAACTCAGTGTTAAGGGCTTGTTATGGTCTCTGACTAACCATTTGACCTTGTCTAGACATACATAATAGATTTTCTATTGTCTGGAATCCAGGCAAGCAACACTTTCATTATTGTTTTATTTCAGGGCATCAGCGGAATCTTAGCTGATGAAATGGGCCTCGGGAAGACAGTTCAATGCATAGCGTTCCTATGCCACGTGGCAGAGAAGTTAGGAGTATGGGGACCTTTCCTGGTCGTCTCCCCTGCCTCCACATTACACAATTGGCAGCAAGAAGTTGAGCGATTCGCGCCAGATTTCAAAGTGGTAAGGATAACTAGGACTTTGTAAGAAAGAAGCGGAGGCATATCCCAGCAGTTGGACAGTATGGGCTAATTCAAAAATAAGTATATACGAGTAAGATGTCCAGACTAAATCTGCTTAAAGTTTTTCTATCAGAATTCATATTGTTTTAGAAATTAACCAGTATTTGTCGCGGTTTTAAGTGATTTGTCGTAATGTAAACGCAGACATTTTAGAATCTGAAGACGATACCTCGCTTGAGTTCGAAAAACTTCCTTTGATACTCGGCGGTAACTCCCAATGCCTCCGGTCAGTCCGCGACCACGGTTGTTGCAACATAAACGTTTAATAACGTTTAATAATAATAATAAACGGGTAATAGATCGGGTATAATTTAAAGGTAATACGCGATAAAAACAATAACAATCTAAAATATGCTGCGCGTGGTTCCTTGCGCGAGTGATCTAGGATCTCAAACAATCGAGATAAAACACGAAATATTGCGAGGCGAGTGACATCTGAGTGAAAAATACCTACTGCTATGAAATGTGACAACTGGGGGTTTGAATATCTCTATAAATATCCAAATTTTGGATTCGCACGTGCTACCGCCTTTAAAGCTCGCAGGTGACGAATGAGCCGTGTAAGTCGTGGGACAACTGGACATTGGTTGCATAATCGTACTAATTCGGAATCTCGAACGTCACCGACGCGCCATACTTTTATCATAGTACAAGCGTCCCGCCCCGGCTTCGCACGTGTGCAATATTTATACCAAATATACTACAGAATGTCTAATGTGATTAGAAACCTCTAAAATTATCAGTGTGTCTACTATATTATGAATGTATTATAGATATAAACTTTCCTCTTGAATCACTCTATCTATTAAAAAAAACCGTATCAAAATCCGTTGCGTAATTTTAAAGATTACATAGGGACAGACAGACTGCGGGAGGCGACTTTGTTTTATACTATGTAGTTATTGTAATATGAAGTAGGTACACTATTACAATACTATTCTGTAGTAGAATTCACCTATTCTGGTCCTTGCACAATGTTTCTTAACTTCGTTAGTCTGTAAAGGACGAGTGAGATTGCTGTGTTACGAACGCAAGGATATAATTCTTTATCATACACCACACAGATCGAAATTCCTAATTTCAAAAGTAGGTTTGAATGTTAGCATCTAAAGGCGTTCTTATCGCTTTGCTACTGCAAGATAGTTAAACGTTAAAATCATTTACCTGGAGGTTCGATACCCTCCCAGGACAAACATTTTTGTTATGAATGTAGGTGTTTGTTCCGTGTTTTAGTGTTATAAAGTATCTTAGGTATGTATTTATATAAATGAAGTACATAAGTAGTATATCAGTTATGTGGTAAATTACACAAGCTCTGCTTACTTTGGAGTCGGATGATGCTGTGTGAAATGTCCACCACTTATTAATTATTTCTCAGGTGCCGTATTGGGGCAGTCCTTCAGAACGGAAGATCCTTCGTCAATTCTGGGAACGTCGCGACCTACATACGCGTCAAGCGGCTTTCCACGTCTGCATCACCTCATACCAGATCGTCGTCTCCGATATGAAGTATCTGAACCGCGTCTCCTGGCAGTACATGATACTGGACGAGGCGCAGGCCATCAAGAGTTCGCACAGCATGAGATGGAAGCAACTTCTGGGGTTCAGTTGTAGGAACAGACTTCTGCTGTCTGGTGAGTGTTATCTTCAGATGTGTCAGAATTGTCGGAGCTGTTTTTATCGTGATTATCCAATAATAAGCAAGCAATATGAAATCATTTATGTAATTGATTGACGACCTCTGTGGCTCAGTGGGCCAAGGTCCGGCAGAAACGCAGAAGGTTGCGGGTTCGATTCCCGCCGCGGGACAAATGTTTGTACGATCTGCAAGTATTTGTCTCGGGTCTGGGTGTTTCTATCTATAATATGTAAATTTAAAATAATAATAATATATATATATATATATATATATGTATAAGTATTAGGTATATCAGTCATGTGGTACTCATAACACAAGCTTTCCTTACTTATTATTTATTTCTTTAATAAGCAATAATTTATGTAATTGATGTTTGGCTATATGCCTTTTATCATTTATTTAAATATATAAATAATATGCTTTATCATTTCTCGGTCTAATCTAAATGATAAAAAACATCGTTCTAGTGCAGATGTATTCACAATTAATGTCTTTAGCTACTCACAAAATGAGAATTTCTTCGCGTTCCAGTACTTCCAGTCATTTAATATGACAAATTAATGAATAACAAATGTAATACATTCAATTATTTAAACAATTGAAAAACGGAAATAAATATGAATAGCAAAATAACAAATTTGAATAAACAGGTTAGGCTTTTGACGATAAATAACATTTGCTTAATGTTAGATGTACAGTAATAATTAACTTGGTTATTATCAACAATCCCTACTAATATTATAAATGCGAAAGTAACTCTGTCTGTCTGTCTGTTTGTTACGTTTTCACGCCTAATCCGCTAAACCGATTTTGATGAATTTTGATAAAGAGTTAGATGGGACCTTGGAAATGGACATAGGCTGCTTTTTATCTACGTACCACGCGCGCGAAGCCGCGGGCAGCAGCTAGTAACTTATAACTTTGAACCCTGAATGATATAATAGGCTACTTTTTAAGCTTTAAAGATAACATTAAATAAGACAATACTAAACTCTATTCTACATTCTAATGAATTTTAGTATATTTTACAATTATTGTAAAAACTTCAGGTACACCAATCCAAAACAGTATGGCGGAACTCTGGGCTCTTCTTCACTTCATAATGCCTACGCTGTTTGACTCACACGAGGAGTTTAACGAATGGTTCTCCAAAGATATTGAAAGCCACGCTGAGAACAAGACCACAATGGATGAGAGTAAGCATCATTACGAAAAAGTAAAGAAATATTGTTATTTATATTAAAGCGATTTTCCTTTCAAGATGGACGCAAATTGAGCTTTAAAAACACTGTAAGATGGTAGATATTCGATGTAACTGCTACCTGCATTATCTTGCATTCATAAAAGCAACTTTTTGTAACTTGCAGAGCATTTGTCACGACTGCACATGATCCTCAAACCGTTTATGCTGCGTCGAGTTAAAAAGGACGTAGAGAACGAACTGTCTGATAAAATAGAGATTATGGTGCACTGTCCTCTCACTATCAGACAAAAACTGCTCTATATTGGTAAGTATTTTAGCCTTTTATTCCCACAAGCAAAAGAAAAACTATTATGTCTGGAATCCGGTGTTGGAAATGGACAGGTTTAATAAACAAGCACTTGTCGTGTAAATTGACTAGACGTCTTTGGGCTAGCGCTCAAGCAGATAAAATACCTAAAACATTTTAAATTTGTAGCGCTTAAAAAGAAGATAAAAATCGAGGATTTGCTGCACTACTCTGTTGGAGCCGAAACTGGACACAACATTGATAAGAACTTTACTTCTAATCTAATGAACCTGGTTATGCAGTTTAGAAAGGTAACACTCGGCCATTTATGATTTAAACTTACTTGCTCTACCTGCTGCCCGCGGCTTCTCACGCGCGTGATCTTGTAGACATAGTAGCCTATGTCTACAAGATCTAATTGGTAACACACAAAACAAACTGACTGACACTTTAGAATTTGTAATATTAGTATAGATAAATAATATCCGCCTGTAGCCTATAGCATCCAGGGTAATCTCACTATCTCTCAGTGTCATCTTTTTAAGTATTAGTTCTGTAGTTCGAAAGATTAACCTTTACCACAAGAAAAGTAAAAACAACCTCAAAACTTTAACTTATATTACATGTAGGTATAGATTTACTGACCTGACTGTCTTACTTATTTTGACACTCCATTTCACCCTCTTTTGGTGTATTTTGGTGTATTCGAAGAAATCTCTACTATAGTAAGGTCAATTTAATAGATCACATTTGACATCTGTCTGTTTTAGCTTCATAGTCAGGTCAGACCTGCTTAGAAACATTGATTAAATTAAATTATCGATCTATTTTCGATCGTAAGTTATGGAAACAGAATAAGATAAGTACATAGTGTAACAAAAGCAACAGCAGTCTTTAAGCAATCGGAATCCAAATTATAGCCAGGTAAACATCAGAGTAAGATCAGTCCAATAAGATAAGCCGTTTCAGAATATATTATCAGAGAACACACCAAAAACGCACAGTTACTTCGCACAACGACAAAAGACTGCGACATGTAACTCCATGTGTCACTGGTTGACTAACTGACTGACATAGAAAAAGTACAAATGAAAGCAAAGAGTTTTCATACTATGTGTCTCCTAGGAAAACCTAGCACCCGCCTCCTTAGGAAAAGTTGGTGATCGCCAAAAAAACAAAATGGTAGCTTTGATAGAAAATATTTCAAACTAGACCACCCGTTTTCTTTAAACTCTAATAGATCTACTGTATGTTTAAATTGAATTACTTAAAAAAACACAGAAATATATACTGTTTCTTTTACGGTAGGTGTCCACTTTGTTCACGAGGGCCCAAAGCTGCGGTTTACTTTACATTCCTTTACAAGTAATTCATATAATCTATCATAAATCTTTTGATTTTTTGTGTAACAGCCGTATTGTGTACTCATAAAACAAGTTCAACAACGTAACCTTGTAACGACGTTCAGTTTTTTAAATAAAAAATAAATTACTATGTTTAGAATGGTTTATTAGTCAAAGTAAGTCGTAAAATTGTCTTCTTTTATCATTATTACAATAAATATGTATGTTTAACTGAAAAAAGTGTATCAATTGTGCAGTTGAAACTCTGAATATCATGTGTGCCCTCCGTTACAAGGTAATGTTGTTGAAATCAGATGTAGTGTCAAATGTGACCTATTAACGTAACCCTACTATAATCGTCTATGTCAAAATATAATTTTGCAATTTTGGAAAGTAGGTTCAATTGTATTTTAACTAGTCGCTAGATAAAAGTAGCTTTGCTTTTAAGATGGATTGTTGTTACTCTTCTTAATATTAACGGCGTTTTTGAAAAACCATAATCTTCTCGGTTTTTTTACAACTGTACCAGTATACAAGCAGCCCACCTGGTGGTAAGCGGTTACCGTAACCTATGACACTTATAATACCAGGAGGTTTCATGGCCTTAGACGTAGTAAATGTATAAGTATGTCTGTAATTTCACTTGCTATATTGCCCTTCTAATCTGAACACAGTAAAGCTTGTACACTACTGCTTTGAGGAAGAATATCCCCACTAAGACTCTTTCTACTCGTCCAACCTGGTTATTTTAAATTTTAGTTATTTTCTAGGTTTGCAACCACCCTGAATTATTCGAAAGACGAGATGTAAAATCCCCTTTCTCGGTACACGTTGATGATTACCACGTGCCGAAAATAATAGCAGAAGATTGCATTTTAATCCGCTCGATCCCGTCAAAACGACACTTGTTATACAACAAACTGTCGATTCTAACACCGGATTATATCCACGAAAGTTTGAAGGGTGAAAAAGAGGGTGAGGATGGAAGCAGGGTGAAAAGCAGGGTGGATGGATGCTTCTCGTTCACGAGGTTCATGGATTTGTCACCAACTGAGTTGTACAGAGTTATGTTGTGCGGCTGGCTTCATGCGTAAGTGTATTTTATATATTTAATAAATTAATATTGGAGGACAATTCACACAGCACCGTCTATCCCCATAAAAAGCAAATCCTGTGCTATGGGCACCAGACGACTAATATAATATTGGTGACGAGGTTTTTGATACAAGTAATCTCATTTTACTCTTGCCTTATTTCTGACATAATTACCTAACGTAACTATGTCTAATACACTAGGAGACTGTCCTACACTGTCCTACACTGTCTCTAATGAGCCTGTATTGTAGCCTTGTAGGGCCACAGTGCCCCGTCTTGGACGTTCGTGATAACTGATAACTGAGCAAAATAAACATAAACATAAGTTGGTAAAATATTGTCGGTACGTACATATTGCTAATAAGCTAATTGATGGAAAAACGAGACAGAACAGTATAAATTATAACTAATTAAGTACCCATAATACTTGGATTCTTAATATATACATACTCGTATGATACTGACGCCGAGACACAGTAATCATCTATGTTCGTCATAGATGGTTTCTCTGCTCTCCGCTCTGCATTCTCTGCGCTCTGCCTTTAACGCCATAGGTTAGGGACCTATGACGTAGAAGGCAGAGCTACTGACCAACTGATTTGTGAGGCTAGTCATTTTAAACGATTTTATTCGAATGAAGTTACTCCACATAAAAACAAAAGTTGAAGTACGTTTAAAATAAAATAAAAAAGTCCGCAACGAGGAAATCCGTAGAAGAACCAAAGTTACCGACATAGCACTAAAAATTTGCTGTAGTTGAAGTGGCAATGGGCAGGCCATATAGCTCGCAGATTTGATAACCGTTGGGGAATAAAAGTTCTCGAATGGCGAACAGGGACAGGAAAACGAAGCGTAGGACGACCCTCCACCCGATGGACTGACGACATTGTAAAGATCGCGGGAAGTCGGTGGATGGAAAGGGCTCAAAATCGTTCTTCCTGGAAATCAATCGGGGAGGCCTTTGTTCAGCAGTGGACTTCTAAGGGCTGATATGATAATGATTTTTAAAATAATGTGAGTTAAATTACATAAGTTGTACCACAAACTTTCACGAATGTACACATTTCTCCGCTTCTCCTAGTTGAATAAACCTGAGTCCTAACACCTAAAGGGGGTTAAAGGGATGTCGGCCTGCTGGACTGTCTACAAACAAAACAAACAAACCTCACGACTGTAAATCATTGGTATTCACAGATACCTCAGATCACGCACAGAGGCACGTACATACATTATTTAGTGGACTACCCTATTGTATTAGGAGTATCCTGTAATGATAGTTGTAATGGGATATAAATACATAAATAATTAAATTATATATGTCAAATCACCATTCATTGGAGTTCTGAAACAGCGAAACGGCGCCGTGGCAGACTCAAAAAGAGATGGGAGATGATATGGACACCTTTAAAAGAGCTTGAGTTCAAAACAGAGATGGCTGGAGAGATCAAGGAGATGTATTTGCCCAGCAATGGAACACAGTGGGCAAATCGTGATCGTAATTTGTCATACGCCCACATTTTAGTATTAAGCCTATCGCTGCTTATAAGAATACTGCCCGATGTAACAGCGTATTTGATGTTCTAGGGTGTGTCTGTTTCCTCTCAAAGTTTTCAGTCATCATTTGACCAGCATCATCAAGACTAGCATTGCGCATATAATCATTTCGACAGGTAAAATCTATTTACAATCATCATATCTTATCTGTCTGGGTATTAAAAAAATATCCTACGAGTAAATTATGTACCTCAAAATATGTAAGTATTCTATCGCACATCTGTACGTCTAGTACGAGTTTACAAAATACGTTAACCATAAAAGTTTTCGTGGGCTCGCTAAACTATTAGTTTTCATCTGTATCGGCAGTACATAACGTTTTCGAATGAAGTTTACACGATGTCGTCCATCGATTAAGTCTATTGAACTAACTTCATGCTATATACTTTTTCTCTCTCTTCTCTCTCTATTACATCTTACACTTACTCATTACATCTCTTTTACACTTCGGCAATATAAAAGGGACAAGTATTTCCGTACTACCGATTTTAGTTCATCAAAGTTTCTGCTAAGGGCACTGCAAGCATGGAAACGATACGTTTTAAAGTTTTCGTAAACTATCAAAACCCGTAGCCTACCTACGGGTTTTGATTTCAAGACGTATCAAATTTTATAACCAATAAACCAATAAATTGAACTGGGTTTTGAATTTGAATTAGAATAGGTTTCACGCACAGTGATTGATGACTTTAGAAGTCAGAATAGATAAGAATTTCTAGTGGTCATGTCTAAAACGAGCTCCTAACGTTCCTCATCACGACGGTCAGCTTTTACAACCTTCGTGGCTAACCTCAATCTAAGCAAGATCAATAATCAAATATCAATAATCATAATCATCAAAATCAAAATCAAAATCATAATTATCAAAATCAATACTCCAACGACTCAATGAGAAAAATGGATGATGTTTGCAAGCTCTCACTAAAATTTATTCAGTGAGTAACAAACTGTGAAAGTTTTCATCTTGTCAAAGTGGGAACTCTTACCTACCTACTCGTGCCAAAATGCACCAATTCGTTCGAAAACTTCTTTCGTTTTCGAATGGAATGGGGCGATAAAACCCGTACTACCGATTTCAGTTCTTGAAAGTTACCGCTAGAGGCGCTGCATATAAATGTATGAAAGCAAATGATACATTATATAGTTTCCGTAAACTATAAAAACCCGTACTGATTCCCATAGTAATGCTTCGTTTGGGGCTAGATGGTGTTGTGTTGATTGTCCATTTATATATTTATCTATAACAGAATACATCACATAGAAGAATCTCTAGAAAAGTACGAACGGCTTCGTCACCGCCATTACTGGTGGTACTCCCACCATTCGGGAAAAAGCAAGAGAAGGAGAGATGTCTCGAGGCAGTACGATAGTGTGAGTTTCAAGGATATGCTGCTGATATGCCCTGATGGCGACGTTCTGAAGCAGAGGAAAGAAGATAGCTTTATGTGGAGAGAACTTCTTTTTACTGATCCCTTGTGGGTTAGTGGTAAGTTGTTTATTTCTGTATAACTATTATGGATTTCGTTATTCAATCAGTTACCATCAGGAGATTTGATAGTTATTACGTACGAGTATAGAGATGATTTGAACCATTAGTTTGATTGCAACTGGAACCGGTCAAGATTGCGTTTTCATCGACTGTTTGAATTTGGTTTTTTATGCATTTTGTTTCTATTCATATGACAGCATGTGTTACAAATAACATATCGATAGAAACAAACGAAAGCTGTTATTAGAATTCCATAAGAGCAGCACTAGTCTTATTTTAGTGTATTCTCCATCTCCGTAAATACAAATATTTTCTTTCATTTATTTATTTAATAGTATGTTAGTGAGCACTACAGCATCATATAATAATAATGCCGGACATTTCACACAGCACCATCTGGCCCCAAAGTAAGCAGAGCTTGTGTTATGGGTACCACATGACTGATATACTACTTATATACTTTTTTTTGTAACTTATATACATATTGTATTTAGAAACACCCAGACCAGAGACAAATACTTGCAGATCATACAAATATTTGTCCCGCGGCGGGAATCGAACCCGCAAGGAGGTCGTTAAAATAAGTAAATATATAAAATTGACCAATTGGTACATCATAGTAACGGTGATGGCAAAACGGCATAAGCTAGTCTAGAATTTTATTTTCAGGTGGTCCATTCTACACATATACAAACCTTACCCTACACTACATGGCTGAAACGATGGAACACCGTGCGATGAGGTCTAAGCAGCTTAGGAATACAGATGGACAGGTAACATTTTGACACAATATTAACAGTTGGAAACATCGCGTAACTAAAGAGTTTGGTTTCAGCGTATTAGGATTGCTATTCAACGTGGCAATGGCGTCAGTGTTTTGGGCACGCTAATCACTTAATATACTTATTTTCAGTTATTAGTTTTTACCTTTGAATATCACATAATAATTTTTTTTTAAATAAACCCGGGCAGTTTTATGACAAGTTGGGCTACTTTAATTATGACCTGTCGCAAATTTTGTGGGCCCAAGACTGAATTTTTATTGACATTAATGTACCTAATGATATATATATATATATATATATATATATATAATTGGTATTACGTATCGCTGCGATATCTATTATCACTTTGCCAAACAGAGAAATTTTATATTTATATATTCTTATTCGCCCATTCATTTAACTTGCTACAATGTCCAAATCGTGTGTTTATGTATTTTTATTGAATCATACAATGGAGGTAGTCATGTCAAAATCAAAGGCAAAAGATATTTGTTATTCAATACTGTTCAATTCAAGGATCACTTTGAATTGTCTTACACACTAGGTGAATTTAGGTGCCAATTCCTCCTAACCCAAGCTCGAGAGGAACTGGCAAAAAACTCCAGGTCCTGGTGGACGAGTAGGATGGTGGTGATTCTGTTGTTTCCCAGAACAAGATCTTGTTTTGTTTGTCATATTTATTATTTTATTGGATTAGTTTTCTTAGGCGGTTTCTTAGCCACAGTTTAAACTGTGATAAAAAATAGGGATAAAATTTAAGAAGTGCAATTTCATATATTGACTAACCTGTCAGCTCAGTTGGTAGTAGCTCTGCCTTCTGCGCTGTAGGTTGAGAGTTTGATTCCCTCTCAGGATAAACATTTGTGTAATGCACTTAGGTGTTTGTTACATTTCTGGGTGTTATAAATTCTCTTATGTATGTATTTAAAAATATATAAGTATTCTATCAGTCATCTGGTCACCATAGTACAAGCTATGCTTAGTTTGAGGCTAGATGGTGTTTTTATTTCTTATAATTTTACTCTAATTCAGACTTTGGTGAATACGTTATGCCACGTCACGTACTCACGTAATGCCACATGGTGCCACGTTTGCCACTATTTGTTTTTATTTTGCAATAAAATAACCTTACTTTTTATTCTACATAAGTTCACTCAAGTTAATCGATCGATCTCAATCTATCAAAAATAAAAAAAATAAAAAGTTGCTATTTGCTTTGCTTGCTCAGTGCTGTGTTGCTAGTAAGAAATAATAGGGATTAGTTAAACAATAATAATTTTATTATATACCTTTACACAAATCGCGATGAACACAAATTGAATCTATATCATATACTTTTTAACCTAATACTATTTATTTCAAATTTTATATATACCTATATTAATTATTACGTTATGTTTCGCGCCCGTGAAGTCACGGCGCCGGTTAAGGTCTAGTCTGAAAAGAGACTGGACCTGTTTGGACATACCACACACAGGGAAAGTACTAAATGTTTTCGAACCACAGTTAGTATAGGTACCTACTATTGGTGTAGGTACAATTGTACCTTATTTTTATTGAATTTTTGTACTCTGTATTTCCTTTTATTTTCTGTTATTTTTTTTTGTTTTGTTTTTTTTTAGTTACATTCTTGCCTCATTGTTCATAGATACTTTCCTAACTGCCTGTTTCTATTGTATTTTCAATTTCCGTGTGTGTATATGTACCAAATAAATATTTATTCTATTCTATTCTATTCTATTCTAATAAGTATGTACTGGTGAAGAGTTATTACCTTATTTGTTTATTACTAGATCTGGGAACGTCCAGTTGAACCGCAGCCAAGTACGAGCACTGCTCTGACATTCGACGACGTGGTGGTCAAGTCGGAGCCAATCGACGAGTTCCTGCACGTGGAACGGGATCCTGTCGTCTTTCAACTGATGCCGACATCTCTGCCGCACTTCTTATATGCAGCACAACCTAAGGTACAGCGATCTATTACGTTTATATCCGAGATTGTTTAATTAAACGCCAATTTATGGCGTTTTTATTACTGAAACTTTTTCGACAATTTTGGCTTATCTTATGGTGGAGAATATTTGTGAAAGGTTGCGGGTTCAATTCCTGTCGCGGTACAAATGTTTGTATGATCTGCAAGTATTTGTCTCGGGTCTGGGTGTTTCTATGTATAAATATGTAAGGATTAAAAAAAATCATGATTAGTAAATTATTGGTGTGGTAAAAACAATATTACAGTACACAAGGTTTAAACACATGAGGCTTCAATAAATTTGACGTTCCCTGCACTAGGCAGAGCCTGTATCGTCGGTAAGCAATAAGCAAAAATAAGCATATTGGTTAGCTTAGGTACTCACACTAGAATAAATCTGTATTATGGGTACCTATACGGTTTTACTAAATATATGGTTAGCAGCCTCGGTCGGTGAGCAGCATGCTATAATATTTTGGGCCCATAACACAAGCTCTGCTCACTTTGGGGCCACATGATACTGTGTGAAGGGTCCGGCATTATTTACTTATTTATAACACCGACACAAAACGAACACCTATCGTTCATCACCAATGCTTAGGAAAGGGAATCGAACCCTCAACCTACAGAGCTACTATCAAGTGAAGTGATATGCCAGTAATGATTACTGGCATTTATATATTTGGTTCCAGGCGACCGCGCATACTCTGACGCCGTTCGCCGTGTCGCGAGCCTTCGCGTACCACGTGACTCGACACCAACACGCCGAGTGCCCCGAGGGAAGCCTCACCCTCTCCCGACTGGTGGATAAGGCGAGGCCTGCTTTTGGATGGGCGGCCATTCAAGTGCCCGGTAAATACATTATATAACACCATTTTTAGAATTCATTTCCTAGTCCATCGTGATTATCTTTCAGCCCTTATCTCACGCTAAGGGGTCGACACGAAATGTATCCTTCCATTTTCCTGCCGCGAGATAAATATTTGTATATGTTCATATGTATTCAATAAAAAGTATATAAGTTGTGTATCGGTCATGTGGTACCCATAACTAAAGCCATTTATAATTAATTATTTCAAACCAGAGTGGAGAGAGGATTAAACTGCCATCTCTTAACAAGATAGATAATTGATTCAGGCGTGATTTTGCAAAATTTTTAACAATCAGTCAGTCGAACGTTCGGCGAAGCAACAAGTCTGTAGAGCAGTGTTTTTACGTCAAAGGTTCAAGGGTCAAGTCAAAGTCAAAAGATACTTTATTCAATACAATCACAAGGATCACTTTAAAACATCTTACATACTAGGTGAATTTAGGTGCTAATTCATCCTAACCCAAGCCCGAGATGAACTGGCAAGAATCTCATCCTGGTCCAAGGGTTCCTGAACAAGTTATTTGAATGAATTAAAACTATAAATTTTCAGATAAGAACCAGCTGGTTAGCGATGCGGGTAAACTGACAGTATTAGACTCCTTACTGAAGAAACTGAAGGAACGCGGACACCGAGTGCTCATTTATAGTCAAATGACCAAGATGATTGATCTGTTAGAGGTCAGTGTGTTATATATCACTAGGTGCTGCCCGCGGCTTCTCATGCGTGGTACCTCCATAAAAAGTAGCCTATATCCTTCTCCAAGGTCCCATCTATCTCTATTCCAAAATTAATCAAAATAGCATCAGCGGTTTAGGCGTGAAAACAGACAGACAGATAGAGTTACCTACTTTTGCATTTATTATATTAGTAGAGATATTGAATCCAAGAAATCAAAGTAAAATTTTCAAAGTTTTCTACTTTCTAAGAGATTGATTAGCTTTCGTGCTTCGGAGGCCACATAAAGCTTGTCCGTTCCGGCTTTTTGAAGTTACTCTGCCACCACATAGGTCTTCGAGCTTAGCTTAAGTTTGCGTCCCTTTGTTTATAATCAATCTCATAAGTAGTAGTAAGTCTCATAGGTCATTTAATAGTAGTCAGTAAAAAGATAACAGTTAAAAACATTTTAGTTTAATTTAAATTGCTTTCATTCATCTGGCAGATGTCGTGGAACTTTTATGTATTTATATTTTGATCTATGTACCTCGTGGGCATGGCGACTGGCAGAACCTGGTACGATAATCAGTATATATAAAACAAAGTTCCCCCCGCGTCTGTCTGATTGTCTGAACGCGATAAACTCAAGGGTTTTTCATACGGCTTACACCAATAGACGGAGTGATGGACCAATGTCGGGTTGATAATATATTAAAAGAGTATTGTACGTTTCAGGAGTATATGTGGCATCGCAAGCATAAATACATGCGATTGGATGGCTCCAGCAAAATATCCGCTCGACGAGATATGGTCGCTGACTTTCAGGTGAATATTTTCATTACTTATAGTGAACAGGATTTTGCATCTTACTAGAAGATTAAAATAAGTATTTAAGTGTATATAATCATGTGCTACCCATAACCCATGCTCTACTTACTTTGAGGCTAGATTATGCTGTATGAAATGTCCGGCATTATTTATTCACATAACAGCATCTAGCCCTTAAATAATAAAAACGAGTTAAATGGGAACCTGATAGGATACAATAATTACCTTTATTACCCCTAATAAATGATAGACACAATCAGAAGACTGCCCCCAGTTCTCGGCAGTTTCGCTATTATATAGGTGGCGGCCACGGTAACGGCGGAACAGGGGGTGCCAAGAATCCCTGGCAGAGGTCCAGCTACCAGTCCTAATGACTCCTGGCCCTGGCAACATTCGTCCTTCCTGAAAATCTATTGGGGAGGCCTATACTCGTATTATACTTTTAAATACATACATACATAGGATACTCTATAACACCCAGACAGATGGCGTCAAGTGAACATTTAAACATACTCACTCGCAGTAGTGACACGGGCTGTTGGAGTTAGCTTGCCCAGCCTATACCTTCCTCTCAGTTTATTCGGCCGTCTCCACAGAAAATACACAATCAATACGTTTGTAGCTGACTAAATGGGTTTCACGATGTTTTCGTGAAAGAATGCTTAAAAGAGCCCATCTTGCCAAAAAAACGACATTCGGCAAGATGGGTAGACGACATAGTCAAAGTCGTGAACCGCGTGTGGACAAAATTAGCACAGGTACGCGGCAGATGGTACAAGCTTAGGGAACCTAAAAACGTAAAAGTCTATTCCCAGTAATGAGTGCTGGGTGATAATGTTTATGAATGGATCATGCAAAAAAGCACTAGGACCAGGACGAGTTTCTTGCCGGTTCTTCTCGAGCATGGGTTAGGAGGAATTGGCACCTAAATTCACCTAGCATGTAAGACGTTTCAAAGTGATTCTTGTGATTGTATTGAATAAAGTATTTTGACTTTTGACTTTGAATAAGAGCAATGAAAAATCCGGTGATGCATGTTAGGTTCGAGCCACGATCTTAGGATCGGAAGACAGAGATGCTACTACTACACCAGTGCTCTTGAATTTACTGAACGTTATGTTCTACCGACGTAGCGCTGTATTTTACTGTCCCGTTTTGTCTGCTAATTGAATGATATATTGTTTACTTACCTTTCTACTGGAAGGAAATTCTACTAAACTTTACACCTGATTGGAATTAAACCGCTGCTTAACGATAGCTTTTCAACACATTTTACATGTTATGCTGCTTATGGTTATGCTATTTCACTTTCAAAACATTTGTGAGTTGTACTATACATTTTGATAACCACGGGCTTTACTCACGTTTTATTTTGTTGATGGAGGCACCGACACTGTTTCGATTCATCTAGAGAATCGTGAGAATTCATCTAGAGTGTCGGTGCTGTCATCGACAAAATAATACGTGAGTAAAACCCGTGTTTATCAAAATGTATGTTATTGTGCTATTGAGTAGCAGCTCAGCTTGCTCTACGTCTACGAAGTAGCGATATATCGAATGTTTTCTTTGATAAACGTTTGACTATAGAGATAACATTATTGTTTTTAGGGTATAAACTGAATTGAAGCTTCTAACTCTGGTTTCTGGCTTCTGGCGCTGTACATTGTGGGTTCCTAATCCCAATCCAGGACACTAACTTGCATATACGCTATGTCTTGTCTGCCATGTCTATGTATGTCTTATATTATAAAGCATCTTATGTCTGTATTTATACAAGTAATTAGTATGATCAGTCATCTGGTTCTTATGGTACAAGCTTTAGTTAGTACGGGGGCAAATGGTCGCCATATAGTACTAGTGTGTGTTTGTTCTATGCAGGCTCGTACGGATATCTTCGTGTTCCTGCTGTCCACTCGAGCCGGAGGACTTGGTATCAACTTGACTGCCGCAGATACTGTAAGCTTATAACTCCAATCTTCTAGAACAGTCCATAGTTCTTTACATTAATAGAACATAATAGGTAAATGAAATAATATTATGTCAATTTCGATAAATATGTGATTACTTAATGCTGCTGGTGTTAGAAAACGCAGCAGTGATGCAGTGATGTGGGTAAGTATCTAAAGATCGTTTTAAATGGTTATTACCTTTATTCTTTTATAATTACAGATATGTAGCTACACCCGTGTGTTCATTTAATGTCGCCATGGTACGTTGATAATACAATCGTGAACGTTATTGTTACAGGTGATATTCTACGACTCTGATTGGAACCCCACAGTGGATCAACAAGCGATGGACCGAGCGCATCGCCTCGGACAAACCAAACAGGTGACCGTGTACAGACTCATCTGTCAAGGCACCATCGAGGAGAGAATTATGGAACGGGCTAGAGAGAAGAGTGAGGTATGTGTTTCATCTAACTAATATTATAAATGCGAAAGTCTGTCTGTCTGTTTGTTACGTTTTCACGCCTGAACGCTGAACTGATTTTGATGAATTTTGGAATAGAGATATATGGGACTTTGGAGAAGGACATAGGCCACTTTTTATGTAGATAACGCGTGCGAAGCCACGGGCAGCAGCTAGTTACTTTATAACTTTCAAACGATTGTAGACCGTTTTCAATCGATATTATCATCACCTTTCTGTTCTTTTTAACCGACTTCAAAAAAGGAGGAGATTCTCAATTCGTCTGTTTTTTTTTAATGTATGTTCACCGATTACTCAAAGACGCCTGAACCGATCTGGAAAAATCTTTTTTTGTTTCAAGGGGTCCCATTTAAATTTAATAGAAATCGGTCGAGCGGTTTATAAAAAATCAACATATCATATACAATAATACATACTACATATACAATATTGTATACATCGATACATCGATGATGTTTTTTATATTCAATGAAGTCGGTTTTCTTTTTAGTTTTGAAACAGTAATAATCCCATCCCATTATGTGAGGTCGGTACAATAGATTCTTCTTTTCCATTCCATTGGAAAATAATCTCATTTACACAGTTTATCATATTATATTCCATCGCCCTTCTAGTAACATGACTTTTTTACCTCCGCATGACATGCCCATACTACGCTAACTTATTACTCTTCAACATTTCCGTCCGCTGCTTTCAAACTTCCTCTGATAGGTAATTATTCCTCCTTTTATATTCCTTTTTAATAATAACTAGTGGTCGCCCACTGGTCGAAATTCGACGATAATTAATTAATAATTAATGTATTTTTTATGCATAATGAAAAAAATATTAGCATTCTGCACTCCTCTATATAAACTATAGTGCGCAAATACTCCTAAAATAAAAAAAAACAAAAATTTCATACTCCTCCGTCCGCGCAATTTTCGTAAAAAGGGGTACAATGTTTTTGCTTCTCGTATTAATATATAGATAATAATGCCGGATATTTCACACAGCGTCATCTAACCCCAAAGTAAGCAGAGATTGTGCTACACATGACTGGTATACTACTTATATATTTTTTGTAAATACATACATATTGTACATAGAAAAAAGCCGCGGCGTTGCGGGTTCGATTCTCGCCGCGGGACATTCTTTTTTAATGAACTGCAAAGATTTGTCCTGGATCTGAGTGTCTTTTCTATATAATTATTTACAAAAAAAGTATATAAGTAGTAATATCAGTCATGTGGTATCCATAACATAAGCTCTGCTTGGTATGGGGCCAGTTGATGCTGTGTGATATGTGTGGCATTATTTATTTGTTTTTTGTCATCGTGTGGCTGTCTGATCCCACTGCTATAGCTACCTCTTAGTTTGTAATCAGCCTTTGGCGCTAATCTAGCCTTTAAACGACTTGCGATTTTATCTGTGTAGTCCAACCTACCTTTGAACTTATTTTTATATATTTAGCGACATATATTTAATTTCAGATTCAAAGAATGGTGATCAGCGGCGGCAATTTCAAAGTAGACTCACTGAAGCCGAAAGAAGTAGTCTCTTTACTACTAGATGATGAAGAGATAGAGCTCAAATGTAAGTGGCCTCATTTTCCACCCTATGGGTGTAGTTAGTTAAAGATATGTTGAATGCTTTTGTCTGTCTGTCTGTACAGACGCAGATAGACTCAGGCTAAAGGCTCTGTAGCACCATAGCTAGCAAACTGATATATCAATTTCAATGCGGATTTTATAGTTCTACTAGTGATAGTCAAAGTCAAAGAAGCAGTGACTAAAGTCGTGGGTTCGAATCCGGACGTGGACTAATGATTTTTTCTATTCGAAATTGTATGTGCGCTATACCAGTACCTAGAGCCTAAGAGGCGCCTTAATCTTTTCACCACACTGGTTGTTAATTACTAGTGACTTAATAAGAAGTATCATCAAACTAATATCATCTTCTTTCTGTCTGTACTACAGCACCATGACTCGTATAATTGATAAACAAATTTAAATGCGGGTTTTATATAATCAAAGCTAGCACTAAGCGCTTGTGGCATAGCTAACTCAATCTTGGCAAATCAACGAAGTAAGCACCTTCTGCAAGGTGATTCCTTGGATTACCGCAGTGGAATTGTCATCTGTCTTGTCCTGGCTTTTCTAAAGTTATTAAGCCGGAGACCTTTTAGTGGAATTTTAATTCTGTCACCAGAAATGGCCAATGACTCTTAAAGTAGAAGTAGTATAATGAAACTGATATTAACAAGGTTATCTTTACCATGTTCTTGGATATGTTTGGTTCAACATATTAAAAAAAAAAACACGAGTTTTTGATAAAAATGTTTCATGTTTCAACAGATCGCCAAAAATCAGAAGAAAAGAAACGAGAAGAAAGAGAAAGGAAGAGAAAGAGTGGGCTGCCAGCTCCGGTAATTACCTAATCTATTTCGGTTAACTTCTTTATTGCGAGTTCGATTCCAGATGCGTGGTCAATTTAGGCATATTTTAATTGGATTCAAATTTAAAACAGTTTTATTCAAAGATCACTTTGAAGTCTTAAATACTTGTTGAGTTTAGGTGTCGGTTCTGCTATTTATACCTGATCGCTTCCGTGCTTCGAAGAGCACGTTACTTTTCTGTTCGATAAATGTATGTACGCATTACCAGTACTCGAAACAGTAAGGAAAATATCGTGAGGAAACATTCCAAAAAGTTATAAAACTAAGTTTTCATCAACTTCGTTTTAGAACTTTTTGGAAGCCGCTGAGCTCACTTTAATTCTTTCACCACACTAATTCGAAATAATTAGTGACACGATAAAATGAGGAAGATTTTACAGCAGCCGGCAGCAGCGTCGACGCCGGAGTCGAAGCGGTCACGTGACTCCTCGGAACCTCCCTCTCCGCTGGTGATAGATGGGGAGGAGGAGAATATAGTTGTCGATGCACCCGTCGCTTCTACCTGTGAGTATAATTATTATATAGTTCTTGATGTGTAACATCTTTCGTCTCGGTCCTGTAATCTGTGGGAGTGATTTTGTGTAAAGGGACGGAAGTGTGTAACATGACGACGGGGAAGAAATTAAAAAAAATAACACGTTAGCTACTACTGAAACGACGAGTGAAAGAGGGGAGAGCGTAAGAAGAACCTGGTATAAGGGAGGATGTTGACATATTTATAGTATTCATATATTTGACGACCTCTGTAGCGCAGTTGTCTTAGGTCCGGCTCAGACGCAGAAGGTTGCGAGTTCAAGTATGATCTGCTAATATTTGTCTTGGGTCTGGGTGTTTCTATGTATAATATGTATATAAGTATTAAAAAAAGGAGATAAGTAGTATATCAGTCATGTGGTATAACACAAGCCCTGCTTAGTTTAGGGACAGGTTATGTTGTGTGGAATGTCCGGCATTAATTATTTAATAGTAAGCCCCCATAGTAAGCAGAGCTTGTGTTATGGGTACTACATGACTGATAGATTACTTTGTTTTTGAAAAGACATATACATATTATACATAAAAACACCCAGACCCGTGACAAATATTAGCAGATCATATAAACGTTTGTCCGAGGCCCGGCTGATACGCAGAAGGGTTCGACCTTTCTCGGTCCCGGCCGGCTGCACCAGCCGGCTCTTGGCCCACTGCACCACAGAGGTCGCCGACGTCATAGGAAAGTTGTATTATTAAATTAGTTTCCACAGCTTTTACCCCAGTGGGAGGTGTACAAAGTAACGCGTGGGGCGTGAAGCGCGGCGCGCGTGGGGCCCGGCGTGGCCGCCCGCGTGGTTCACGTCACGCCATCACTCGACGCGTGCCAGAACCTTCCACGTCTACAGACAATGCCATAGCTGTTGCTGCAGGTAACCCGCGCCACTATTTGTGTTGTGTTCTGAGTTTGACACGATGCCCACAGCTGCTGGTACTGCAGGTGTTGATCCGCGGATATAATTCCCAGGTGCAGCGTTACTGGAGTCTGACTCTCCGCTGGAGTCGTCCCCGACGACATTGCGGGGCCGGCGGGGGCGGGGCCGGCCGCGCAGCACGGCCCCCCGCCGCCCCGCGCCCTCGCGCCGCCCCCGCCGCCCCCGCGAGCCCCTGCTCGTGCCCCTGGCGCCGCCCCCCGAGTGAACACTACCAGGTAACTGTACAGAACACTACCAGGTAACTGTACAGAACACTACCAGGTAACTGTACAGAACACTACCAGGTAACTGTACAGAACACTACCAGGTAACTGTACAGAACACTACCAGGTAACTGTACAGAACACTACCAGGTAACTGTACAGAACACTACCAGGTAACTGTACAGAACACTACCAGGTAACTGTACAGAACACTACGAGGTAACTGAGGATGAGAGGTCTACATCAAGGATAATGTCTTTACATACCTTTACCGATATGTATCAAACAAATATCTGTACCGATAATAAACGAGCGAGCCTTACAGTAGTCGCATATGAGATTGAGATTGAGATTGAGAAGAAATACATCAAAGTATACAAGCAAATAAACTTTACAGTAAGTAAACTTTCAAATGTTATCGAAAACCTGACCGTTATCCGAACAAACAGGCCTCCTTACAGGACTAACAATAATTATAGTACGAGAGATGAAAGCTACTGTTGGTTAATTTCGACCTAGACGCATAAGTAACTTTGGTGTGTAGGTTACAGATACCGCTTCGCATACCAAACCTGGCTGGTTCAAATCCAATGAATGGCGAACAGCTTTTTGCACGTAAAAAATTACGTGACAGACTACGACACTCTAGAGAGGAAGGCTGACCGAACTACTATAATGGCTACCTGACACTAGAGGACGCTAAAATTAACTTAAATTTTCACGAGAGGACGTGCTTATCAATCAATCAAACGACAGCTATCAGAATGAATATCGACAATGTACAGTCAGACAAGAAAGAGTAGAAAATAAATGAGGGCGCCACTATTGTTTACATGGTATCACCATGTACTATGGCAGAAAGTTTTGATATTTGATATATTTTAATATACGTATAACACATTCTTATTTTATCAAATTTTACATCAAACATTTATGCTCATCACATAAAAGTTTGTCCTGAATAAGATTCCCACCCACTATGTTAAACCCACTATGTTTATTGGTACCTACCTAGAAAGAAAGCAAGAATATTTTGTATACTCAGAGTGGAAAAACACAATAAAAGTCAATTTTGTTGAATAATAATAGAATTTCATACATAATTACAAACATTACTCCAATGACTTAAAGATACCCGACATCGATTCTTTTTCAGAATGTTGTGGTAGAACATAATTAGGTGTTCCTGCCATACCAAAATTTTCAGATTCCTCGCAAGAGCTTTTATCACCGTATTGTATTACCTCAATGCTCAATGTTTTGGTACATGGTTCGACCTCGCTCATAATATTATTTTTCGATTTTTTCACATGTTCACAGCATCGCTTCCAGATAAGTAAAGTATCAAAAATAAGGGATTGCACTATAAAATAGTGCAGTGTTTCCACTAGCGGAAAATTCTTCTGGTTAGTCCAACACAAATTTAAATAAGATTTCAAGAAATAATTTTTACGTCTGTTTTTTTATTCTTTATATTCTATTGTAATGAAAATAAATCTACATACATAAATCACATCATACCTATTGGTATATTGGTTATATATATTGGTATATAAATACCAATCATTAGGTGGTTGCAATTTGTACATATATTATTATGTCACAAATCCTTTTGAATGCTTGGTTCTTTTAATTAAGCATGATTTTAATATATAAGCAAAAGTAGGTATGTATCAAAGCATGACGATACTTTATCAAAAAAAATACGTGCATAATATAATTTTGCAAAGAAAAGTTGAATCTGGCGACAAATTCACTACAGCGGCCACACTGGCCTTTCATAAAGAGTTGCCAGTTTATAGTAAATTTTAGTTCCTTAATAATTAATTTCTACTCTTTCTTGTCGGACTATAACTGTAAGTTCATTCAACCAAGAAAGTTCGCCGATAGTTTCGACTAATATATCTATGATGGAAAGTACTATGAGAAGTTTGGACAATTCAACATACGAGAAATTTAGCATACCCCAAAGCCTACAAGTGCAACTCGATAGAATAAATGAAAGCTTGCAATTAGCTAATTCAAAAATAGACAATTTAGCAGCACAAAATCAACAACTTAGAGCTGATCTGTGTAAATACAAAAAACTGTTAGAAGGAAACAACTGCTATATGAGCAATGTCACAGAGAGACCAATCAACGAAAGGTAAACGAAAGAAGCAAAAGCTTTCTGAATTAAGCCTAGACAATATTATTGACCTCGAACCTATACAAGTAGTAATATAGAAGCAAAAAACTCTGTATTTAGAGAGGAAGAACGAACATTATCTGATACGAATGACGTTAAAGAAACTCAGGAAGGCATTGTGGACGAAAATATAGAAGTATTCGGAAATAATGAAGACACAAATATAGCGCTCGAGAATCATAGAAGTAGAAACAGTTAACGCCGGAACCACTGATGACCGTATTAATGACCAATATGTCTCGCTCCCGGCATTTAAAGAAAACATAGTTAGGCGTAATAATTCACGTAGTTATGAAACTTGTGAACAGTACCAATTGTCTAGATATGAACGACACAACGTTTTGTTAGTAGCAGATGAAATTGGAAGGGGCTTAGGAGAACGCTTGCAAAATTTATTGGGAGATAAGTTCGCCGTGACGTCAATTATTAAACCTTTTGCTATGTTGCATCAGGTCGTGGATACGTGCAATATATCTTTCAAGAATTTCAACAAATCTGATTTTGTGATCAGGAGCAAATGATAAAAGTCCTATAAGTGTGCAATCTCATCTTTATTGTAACATAAAACATCTAAATCACACAAACGTGCTTGTGGGCAATGCTTATAGGAATAGATTTTTGAATGTTAATAATATAAATAAACTAATGTATCATATCTGTACCTACTCTGATAATTCTGTATTTGTTTCACTGGACATCGTCAATTATGTTTCTAATCAATTTTTTGATAAAATGGATGCTTGTAGATTGTTAAACCGAGAGATCATACGTATAAGTAGTACATTTAAATATTTAGCTAATATAAGCTCCATGAATAAAATGTCTCAGAGAAAAATTGCAACTTCCAAAGTGTTGATGGCTGGTCACAGACAACTAAAGGCAATGAAAACAGGCAGACCAGTAAATGACCATAAATAATAATGAATATTTATTCAAAATCCCAATAGTACAATAATATAACAAAACAAAATCTTAATTAGACAAAGGTAAATTCTTAACACGAGCCTGAACTAGGTAATCCTGTGTTTCAGGCGATAAGAGCTTGACATGCAACATTTTTATTTATTTTATTTGTTTATTATACTTTAATTAACACGGATAAACCAATTACATTATTTAGTCACAAACAATTATTTGAAATATAAATACCTATTTACAATGTCAAAGAAATAGTCAATATAATTCGGTTAATAAAAATACCTAGCCATCAATGTCGAGCCAAAACACAAATAGAAATAAAAATAGTATGAAACACGCAATCATACATCACGCTCACAGAAACTCAAACAATCTGATAAAATTTTAACCCATACGCAAATAAATCGCACTGAGGACTACGATTCAGGAGCGTTTAGCGCGGCGAGGATGCGCGGAATAGGTGAAAATGCACACAGACTGATGATACAAGTCCAGATTTTGTTTTTTTTGTGAATAATGAAGAAGCTAACAGTGTTTGTCTGATTTTAGAACAGAAGGTTGATGCTTGTAAACCAAATATGGCCTGTATAAATATTTTACACCAAAATGTGTGTGGAACATCCAGTAAAAAAACGAGTTTGAATTGTATTTATCAGATAAAAATATGGACTATGTGTGTTTAACAGAACATTTTCCTAAAAAACAAAAGTAAATCTTTAAACATACATGGTTACAAAATGATCTCTCATAATATAAGGCACTCCAAGAAAAGAGGAGGTTCGCTAATATTAGGTAAAAGTGTCAAGATGGCGGAAGATTTTAATGTAATCAATGAACTTTATAAAATTAATTGTTTCGAAATATGTTGCTTGAAAGACATTGAAACAAACTTATACATTTGCTGCTAGTTATAGAACTCCAGATGAAAAGAACTTTGATGATTTTATATTAAGACTTGAAAAGGTATTTGAATATTTTTTAAAAAGAAATGTGTCTTATGCGGTGATTTTAATGTTGATTTGCTCGTAGACAACAAACAGCGTATTGAATTCCTCACTCTATTGAAATGCAATAACTTTAGACCATTCGTTTTCGAAACGACATTTATGCGAAATAACGTAACATCTTGCTTAGATAATATCTTAACAAACCTTGACGAACAAACTGTATCGGAGCAGTGCCAAATTGACTACAATGGTCTTTCAGATGGCCATGGTGCATTATATTGTTCACTTCTGTTAGGTAAAGTCAAAATACACAGTAGGTCAACACAAACTATAAGCACTATAACTAAAACTGAAACTGAGAATGTGCCCAGGAATTACATGATCTGATTCCACCATCTCCTTTTCACAACAAGACAAGCAGACGTACCGTTCAATACCATCCATACCTTGTCAACCTACCACCCTTACGAACAAAGCGCTTTGCTTCCACATTTATAATGCGTACAGCCAAGGATTGGATTGCTTTGCCGTCGTCTGTCTTTCCTGAAAACTACAATCTAGGTCTCTTCAAGTCTCGAATAAATAGGTGTCTTCTAGACCTGCGCTTCCCATCGTCGGCCTCATCGTCGCTTAACATCAGGCGAGATCGTGGTCAAACGTAGGTTTATTGATGATAAAAAAAAATAATTGAATATTATAACAAAAAGAATCATGTAATTTTCAAACAAAAAATTCTTGAACATAAATGACATGAAATGGGTATAAAAAATTTTTTGAAATCGTTTTACAGTACTTTTAAAGAATGTTACAAAGAAGTTACTAGGAAGCTTGTTCTAAAACCTAATTACGGTATACGGTGGGCTACAAAAGGCATTAAAACATCAAGTCAAATGAAACGTTTTTTATGCTCATGTAGTGGAAACCAAAAACATGAAAGTATACAGACTTATTGTAATAAATATTATTAGTCTATACCGTAAAATAATTAGGACCGCAAAAATAATGGCTGTCGAAGAACAAATCAAAAAGGCAAACAATTCTATAAAATAAATATGGCAGGTAGTAAATAGACATACGAACAAATTAAAAGTATTACGAGCCAGCAATATAACATTAAAGTGTGAAAATAAGTTCTGATTGATGATCCTCTGAGTATTGATTTATAATGTGTTCGCTGAACGATTTTATTACAATAATTTGTCTGATATTTGTGCTAAAAATGCAATTACGTTCATTCAAGAAAATACTGTCAGAATTGGGACCAGAATGAATATTAGTTACACTGATGAAAAAAGAAATAGAGAAGACAGTTAGAAATATGGTAAATAAAAACTCATGCGGCTATGATGATTTGCCAATAACTGTTATGAAACACCACATAAATATTTATACATAACAAGACCGTTATCATATTTCTTCAATAAATGTTTTGACGAGGGCATCTTTCCTGATCAATTCAAACTGGCTAAAATAGTTACTGTATACAAGAAAGGATCTAGTAGTAATCCTATAAACTATCGTCCGATATCTCTACTGCCCACACTATCAAAAATATTTGAAAAGCTAATTGTCGTTTATTGTCACATTTATATTTAAACAGAATATTACACCAAAGGCAGTATGGTTATCAAACCTCAGTTGGTACTGTTGATGCCATGAATACACTAATTGATGACGTAGTCGAAAGATTGAATATAAAAAAAAGGTAGCTGGAATTTTCTTAGATTTAAGTTCTGCTTTTGACGCCTTTGACCACGAAATTTTAATAAATAAACTAGAACACTACGGTGTGCGAGGGGGCTGCCTTGGATCTACTTAAGTCATATTTAAGTAATAGGACAATGTTCGTCGAAGTTAAAAACAGATCACAACATGAAGGAAAAGAATCTGTGCATAAATCAAGATTAACTAACATTTTGACAGGAGTTCCTCAGGGCTCAATATTAGGACCAATATTGTTTATAATTTTTACGAATGACTTAATAAATTACATAACTAATAATTTAACTGACATCAAATTAATTGTTTACGCTGACGATACGAATGCGATTATCAGCTCGGATGACATGACATCTCTTAACACTAGGATAGAGGAAGCACTGGTTGCTTTTCGAAAATGGTTTTCTGTAAACAAACTTATTATCAATATTAAGAAAACAAACATCATGTTGTTCAAACGGTGTTCTACGGTTAGAAATAACGATCTGATTGAAACCAGGGTAAGTAGTGAGAGAATTGAAAGCGTTAACTGTGTGAAGTTCCTTGGAGTACAGATTGACTCTCTCCTAAATTGGAAAAATGAATTGGAAAGGATTGAAAACTCCATTGCTTCAGCTTGTTATGCATTACGTGCCTTACGTGATGAAATCAGCATCGATCAATTAAAAATAGTATATTATGCACTAGTAGAATCTAAAATAAGGCATAGCATTCAGTTCTGGGGAAACAGTTACTAGTTAGGTACATTTTGGAAAAAGCATTCATTATGCAAAAACGAAGTATAAGAACTTTAGTTAGAATCTCTCAGAGAGAATCATGCAGAGAGCATTTTAGTCGACTGGGTATTTTGACGGTCCCAAGTATTTATGTACATGTAAGCCTTCTAGCCAAAAACGTAGGAAGTAGGAAGAAAAATCTAAAGAATAAGATACATCCCACACTCAACATCATGAAACACTGTTTAAGATATCAAGCAGTTGACATTTTTAACAGACTGCCACTAGAACTGAAATCTATTATTCACCAAAGAACAAAGGTTGAGTTGAAGTCTTTTCTTCTGGAGAAATGTCTCTATTCGCTGGATAAACTATGAACCGTTTTATAATTAGTGATTGTCTTGATTGATCACATTAAAATGTTCTGATTATTTATTGTAAGGCTAGGTTTTAATATTATAATATATTGCATGATTACCATAATTTATCAATATTAATTTTATTTTTTATAATTTACTAGCGACCTGCCCCAACTTCGCACGGATGCAATTCTGATACTAAATATACTTCATGTCTAATGTGATTAGAAACCTCTAAAATTATCAGTGTTTCTCTACTATATTATGCATGTCAGATGTTACACATCATAGTTCATAGTTGTTTATTCCATTGACAAATTACATTGTATGTGGAAATATCACATAGTATAAAACAAAGTCGCTTCCCGCTGTCTGTCTGTCCCTATGTATGCTTAGATCTTTAAAACTACGTAACGGATTTTGATGCGGTTTTTTTAACATTAACAAGATTAAGGTTTATATGTATAATAAATGCATAATATGGTAGAGAAACACTTATAATTTTAGAGGTTTCTTATGTGATGTCGTAAATAAACACATTTTTTGCGCTTACATTGCAAACGCTGGCTGAACCCTACGGGATAGATCAAAATAATGTATAGTATTGTACCCGTGCGAAACCGGGGCGGGTCGCTAGTTATTGATACAATAAATAACTATATTCATAATGTATATATATATGTATGTATTATATATATATATATACACATATATGTATATATATGTATATATATGTATGTATATATATATATATATACATACATACATACATACATGTCTTCAACAGAATGATTATAGAAGTCAAGTTAATTAGGAAGAAGTAGATTTTGATTAATAAGAGGTGATTTTTATTTTATTTGTTACGTTTAAATATAATTTAAAAAAAACATCAGGTTATTTCAGCTTTTGATTTTTCGATTTGATATTCTTGTTGTGTCACTAGTTCTTTCGAACCAGTGTGGTGAATGGATTTTAAATGCGCATCAAAGAGGAGGCTCTTTCGTGCACTTGGCTTTTGGAACTTTTTAGGTTTTACGACATGCCGTTTTCCTCACGATGTTTTCTTTCACCGTTTGAGAGTACTGGCGTAGTACATAATACATAATTTATTTGGACAGAAAAACTCATTGGTGCACGAGTGGATTTGAACCCACGACCTTAGGATCGGACGGCGGGGCTGCTACCACTAGACCACCAGTGCTCTCTTTGATTTGATATTAAGTGAACATCTGATTTAGTAAGACTGATTTAAAATAAACCTTGACAATTATTTTTAGTAAACGTTTTATTCCTTACCTACCTGCTAAACAAAACATAAGTAAAATTTAGGTAGAAATGCGCTTTAAAAAACTTCTAATATAGTTACAAGATCGCTGATCACCGTGCTGCGTTTGAATTGGTGTGCAGTTTCAGTATGGAACATCTGCACAGAGCGGCAACGTTGCAGTCACTATTGACCAATAAGACGTTTACTGCGTTCTCATTGGTTCATTTGAATCGGATCAACATTTTAAAGGTGGAATTGTATATTGGATCAACAAGCGATGACGTAATACCAGGGCTACGAAGGTCTAAATGTTGATCCGGGTCGGAGCCACACTTGTTAGTGAAAATTCAAATTAGATCAACAAATGAAGCTGTGATCAACATGTGTTTTCGGATCAACAAAGTGCTCGCCTAATGTCGTCATTGATCAACATTTACCGTAAAGCCATATATACCGTAAAGCTTGTGGGAGACTAATTATCGGTCTCCTTCATTCTCTCTTTCTGTTACGGTTATTCGTAACGTAACGCGTTGCATTTTTTCTCGGCTAGGTCCCCTCGCCAACCCGCGATAAGAATCTTTGTTCCAAAAGTATCTAAACTACATACATAATCATAGAATAGTAATTTGTAGCCACATGTTTACGAAATTTCAACGACATTTTATTGTTTCAGGTTTCGTGCCTAAAATACTCACCTACTCAGCTCTATACAAGTTATGCAATTTACACTTTAAATTTCGGCATCACCATGTTTATTAAAATAGATTGCCAACAGTGGAACATCTTAAAAGTGCTGTGCTTCGAAATACACGTGATCGTACGGCTTGTAGGAATCATTGGACAATGATAAAAGCCTTAGGAGTTAAATAAACGTAATATATGTACAAATACTGACTCGTCTTTCCTGCGGGTCCTATCGGTAAGGTCGAGAGGTTAGTGTGGGATGGGATGGCGCTATCAAACAGAATCCCAGGAGTGACGTCAGTGGAGAGGAAACATCACCCACCTCAGCTTGCTGGAGTGGATCCATGTACTAAAGGTTTTCAATTACAAATAACTGCTCTGTAACTTGACTGACGCCACCTAAATCATCTTCAACAGATTAACTAAGCCCAATAATGATTAGTTAGTGATATTATATTTTAAGTTTACGAAAGTATTCTATGCTGTACGATTTTTGTATAGTAAGTTGTTAATTTAGGATTATTAAGTAGTTTATTAGACGAGGAACAAATTGTTATGAAATAAACATTATTTCAATATTATTTGCCTTTATTTGTCATCATAACCGTGTACAGTACATAACCGCTGTTTAGTTTATTGGTGAACTTGGTGAGTGCTCCGTTAAACAGCCGAACAATGCTTCTGGTGGGAGAGCGGGAAAATTTTGGATGATCCGCAGTGCTCCTCTGGTGGTTAGGTGTTTTCTTTTATATACATTCTATAATATTATAATACTATATAATAGTATACTTTCTATAATTATATTTATGGCACCATTTTATAGTCCAGGATCCATGGTCCATTTTTGCTTTTGATCACTATCAAGCTAATTTTCCGTGAGTAGCTTAATTTTGATGAGACGCCCAACAATTTCCTGTACGAAACTCTATTGTGGTAGCTAACAGAGGAATCAAGGATAAAATATGTCTATTTCATGATTATCAAATATTTATTACTAACAGATTTTTTTTTTGTTAAATCTCAAGATAATTATCTAAATTATTCGAAAAAATATTTTGTTTTACAAAATCTATGGTTTGATCAAAGAGTTCCCTCCTTCCAATATGTATCGATAACGAGGTCATCATAAATGATTACTAAGCAGCTGATTTTTTTTTTTTACTTAGTTAATATTTATATAATTTAACAGTCATATCAATAGTCCTACGCTGAAAAGTAGTACAATTCCTTGATATCCAATTTCAGGGACCCTTTGCTCAAACCATAGATTTTGTAGGACAAATATTTTTTCGAATAATTTAGATAATTATCTTGAGATTTAACAAAAAATAAATCAGTTAGTAATAAATATTTAATAATCCCATCCGCAAAGTCCGTACCGTGCGATAAGGAACTTCGCTCCAAAAATATTTTTAGTTTGAAAAGGTTTTGTTTTTTTTAATGAAATGAAAAATATCCCTAGTAATATTATAAATGCGAAGTAACTCGTGTCTGTCTGTTCGTTTTCACGCCTAATCAGCTGGACCGATTTTGATAAATTTTATGTAAGTACTACGCGTGCGAAGCCGCAGGCAGAAGCTAAATTTAAAACATTTCTTTATTTAATTTTAAGCAGTCAAAGATTTGGACACACTGGTCCAAATCTTAATAGGAGCACGGCAGGTAAATCAAAATTTCCCTTCTGAACAACTAAGCATTTGCATTTATCCGTCGTACCACTGAGGGCAGAATCCGGGTGTGCAGCGGAGAACTCGCCGTGAACTTATTACGTCTGTCATGGAGGTCCTTCCTTACACGGGTGACTGCTAACCATTCCACTTAGCCGTGCATTGTGGATTGTGACATGTGTCTAATTACATCATAGGACTGTCTCAATAGCGGTTAAATAACAAACTACTCGCCTCCACCGAAATTTGCATTAAGAAATACAATTATTTAAATACATTTTTGGGAGCGGGTGTTAATTTTTAGTGCTAGGCAAGATTGCAAACGCGGGCGCGGGGCGGGCGTGGCGCGGCAAACTCAATCATATGAACTTCATTTGAACGTCCGTAGTGGGGCGTCGAGCGGCAAACCGCGCGGGAGCGAGGATCTCAAACTGCTAACAGCGCGTGTTCTTGTGATGGCGTCTCCACAAATTAATGTAGAAGAATTAATGAGTGCTATATAAGCGCGACCTGGACCTGCGTGGATGTCGAAACAACGTCAATACAAAAACAAATTAATTTAAGGTTGTGGAATGTAATAAAATCAAAAAACTTTAGAGGTTGCTCTCGCAATTTTTCATTTAATTTAAAAATTGCCATTGAATGTAAGAATTGTCTAGTACATAAAATACAGTTGAATATAGAACCTCCTCCTTTTTTGAAGTCGGCTAAAAATAAGTCTTTTCATCCATATTATATTTTGACAAACACGACACGACAACACGCGGAAATAAGCCGCGCTCCACTGCAGCCATGCACGAACGCGCGCGTTGCCACACCCGCGCTGCCAGTCTGACCAAGCCCTTAGGCTAAATAGTCTCTAATACTATTTACTACTAAGTAGGTGAAGGAATTTTATTCAGATTTTCTTACTAGGTTTTTGAGAGAGAGAGAGAGACCACACTAGTTCGAAATACACGATACGAAAAAGAAGAATTAGGTTTTTTATATATAGCCGATGACAAGCTTATTGAGATAATTGATTCAGGCGTGACTTTGCGGAAATCCATTACAAAACATTAAATAGATGGACAAATATTTAGTACTATTCCGCCAATCTATTCTCAAAGAGTTAGACACGATGCAGACGCATGCACCTCCCACCCGCCCGCAGTTGAAAAGCCATGCAAAGCGTTAGTAAACGGCAAGCACACACAATCCACATATGCAACCTCCCAAAGAAATTCGACACGTGTTTCACCTCTCCACGAGACATCCTCAGGAACACTTGACTTACTAAACACGTGTCGAATTTCTTTGGGAGGTTGCATGTGTGGATTGTGTGTGCTTGCCGTTTACTAACGCTTTGCATGGCTTTTCAATTGCGGGCGGGAGGGTGCATGCGTCTGCATCGTGTCTAACTCTTTGAGAATAGATTGGCGGAATGGTACTAAATATTTGTCCATCTATTTAAAGCTTATTGAGTGTTTAGGGTACCTTATCTATTCTATGAAAATTATCAAATTGGAAAAACATCTAGGCAAATTACAACATCATCATCTACACATTTTTTTAGCGACATGATGGTGCTTTCAGACCAGACGAGTTTCTTGCCGGATTCTTCTTGAACTGGGGCTAGGAACCGGCGCTTAGATTTACTACGATGTTGCATGTAGGTACTACGATTCAAAGTGGTCTTTGTGATATTGAATAAAGAAAGTTTTGTATTTGTATTTCAGTTATTCTGAATACCTAACTAAGTATTACTTCACACCTGGTTTTTGTATCACAAAGCTCGGACATCAATGAGGGAAATTAGAATAGTTGCATTATGAAATTCTAAATAACATGCGCAGCTTAAAAATTTAAAGATTTAACTGATTTTAGCGCAACTCTCACGAGACTAAACAACTGGCGATTAGTATTCAAATCAGACCCGTGTCGTTCAAAACTACGGGAAACATATTAAGGTGGAGTCCGCTTGCCAACAAACATTTGCTTGCCTCTGAGCTTAGTATCGTAGAGTCTTCATTATAACTTTTTGTACAGAATAAGGAACTACAATAATCTAACTAATATTATAAATGCGAAAATAACTCTGTCTGTCTGTTTGTTACGTTTTCACGCCTAAACCGTTGAACCGATTTTGATGAATTTTGGAATAGAGAATATGGGACTTTGGAGAAGGACATAGGCTACTTTTTAAGTTGGTACCACGCGTGCGAAGCCACGGGCAGTAGCTACTATAAAATACATGTGAAATAGTTTAGCTGTTTATTTATTTATTTATTTATTGTACAAAATCCACAGCTCTTAAAATATGATACACAAAACTTAAGTATAAACCGACAGCCAATAACGGATTTACATTTTAACTAACTAAAAAAAACGACAGTAATCATGGTGTGTGTGTGTGATGCTTGTATGTAATTATGCGAATGTGTGTGTGTGTGTGTGTGTCTAAGGACCGTTCTTATTATATTCGTATCTTTTACGAATTTGTAAAAAAAGCACTACCAGGGTATATAAAGCTTGTAATGTAACATAGAAACCTTTTAAAACTATTTTGTAATACTTCACTACACTTGATTGAACTATCTAGTGACATGATAAGAAGATCGTGTATCTAGAGACACAAATTTTTCGCAAGTTTTCATCTTGTGGCTGGCAAGCGAACTCACAACGTAGCAGGTATAGCTACTTACTACGAACTTTGAGGCAACTACGAGCCTTTTTTAAGAATTTGAAATTTCTCATTTATCTGGGTTATCTACTTAATGACACGTAGGTACTGTAGTTATCTATCAGTGGAAAACAAGTTAGGTATAGTTAACACACTACTCTCTCTTCATTATGCTATGTTTTAATAAGAGTAGAAATCTTTTTGAGAATACATTTCGGAGAATGTGCCTAAGAATTGCATGATCTAATCCCACCATCTCCTTTGCACAACAAGACAAGCAGACGTACCGTTTAGTACAATCCATACTTTGTCAGTCTTACGAACAAAGCGCTTTGCTTCCACTTTTATAATGCGTACAGCCAAGAATTGGAATACTTTGCCGTCGTCTGTCTTTCCTGAAAACTACAATCTTGGTCTCTTCAAGTAAAGAGTAAATAGGTGTCTTCTAGACCTGCGTGCCCCATCGTCGGCCGCATCATCGCTTAGCATCAGGCGAGATCGTGGTCAAATGTATATAAATAATAATGATCCATGATAATAAATATATAAAAAAATACCTACTTATACCTTTTTCACTTTCTAATCTTTCTTAAGTTTAAAAAACTTTATTTCTTAAGTTTATTATATAATATAAAGATTAGAAAGTGAAAAAGGTATAAGTAGGTTTTTTTTTATTTATTATCTTATTATCTATATTTTATTATATTAGAATATTATATTACTTAAGAAAGATTAGAAAGCGAAAAAGGTATAAGTAAGTACTTTTTTATCAATTTTCATGGACACGGAATTGAGAGACACAGGTCTTACGTGCGAACGAGTGGACCGCGGATCAAACTCACGCTGATGAAGACTCTAGACTCTAGACTCTAGCTAGATGAATTGAAACTGTGTCGGTGCCTGGCTAAATATCCGTAAAAATACAAAAAATCCGTGTTTACTTAATAGTAAGATACCTACCTACACTTCTATGTTTGTATAAAAAGTATGTATTTAAAAAAAAAGGATGTACCTAAGTAGTATATCAGACATGTGGTACCCATAACACAAGCTCTGCTTACTTTGGGGCCAGATGATGTGTGAAATGTCCGGCCTTATTTATTTATTTATTATTTTTCAAGTGACCGTCAGCAAACGTTCTTGTTATGGGAACTCCGTTTTAAGTTGTTGTAATTTCACTCACATTCAAATCACTCATCTTGTGCGTCACCGTGCGAACTGGAGCTTTCCACGAGTGGACGTGGAGTAATGCCATCTCTATATAGTATATCATAGTACCTACCAAAGTTTGTATGGTTGCTTTTATACTAAAGATATGCGAGGTATTTAAGCGGAACGCGAAGTTAAAGAGCTACGAAATTATGTGACCGTTTCCATCAAAGCTAGGTCGGCGGTGAAGCGGGTAAGATGAGCTATTTACGAGATAAAGATAATTTAAGGATACGTGCACCTTCCTATTATCCTACAACTTGTTTGATTCACAGCTCAGCAATGCACATCTCTGGTGCAAAGGCAGCCTTAGAGTAGGGAAAGCTAATAATAATAATGAATGATAAACATTAGTGGATGATTCACACAACATCACCTAGCTCCAAACTAAGCATAGCTTGTATATAATAACCAGATAACAGATATAATTCTAATATATTTTTAAATACATGCTTATGATAATTTTATAACACCCATACACAAAAAAAAAGCTTTGTCCATCACAAATGTTTGTCCTGGGAGGGAATCGAACCTAGCAAAGCTACTACCAACTGAACAGTCAAAATACGCGATAGGCTGAAGCTCTAGCCAACTCAGCCGTTCCTAGATTACCTGGATAAACACTGTAGCGTTTTCTTCTGAGGCCACGTTAAGCTGTCAGTACCAGCTTTTTAAAGGCCTAAGAACTCCATTACAGGAGTTGGCAGACTCATACCAAGCATTAGAACCTACATGTAAGTACTTTAACTACTTGGTTATTTATTTTATTTTTAACAAATTCGTAAATAATAAATTTAGAACGGTCCTTATATAGCTTAACTGTTTCACATGTATTTTTTTACCTGCTTGGTGAAGATAGACGTTAAATAAGAAAGTTGAATCAACGTGTTGCTGAGTTTCTGTCAACATGTCGCCAGAGCCAGAGTGAAGCGTAGGTAACCGTCAGTTTAGCAACAACGTATGTAGAAGTCTTTGCAACAAGCTTATAAACATTACAGTAATGTGGAGCAATAATAAAATAAAGCAATTAACATAAATATTACAAACAAAAGCAATTTTATGGGATTTTCAAGAAAATTCTAAAATAAATATAAAAAAATAGGACATAAATTTGTTTAATTTTGGCTATTGTCGGACCAATTATTTCCAGAAGATGTTTGAAATCTCTCTTCGACATTCTCTAACTTTACTAAATGTAACTCCTAGATCATTTTTGACTTTTATCAGCGACATTTTATTTTATTGATTAGAAATATAAACGTTGGATACAACAACACTAGGTACTTGGATGTGGAAGAAATATTAATTAAAACATCAACAATCTTGATCAACTATTGCTCATGCAACAAATGTTTACCATGAATACGGGGCTTAAAGGTCGATTTTAATGAGTATAATTTTAGCAACGTAGGGACGGGTTTCAGTGAACTGAAAGCAAGCGTCATTCGATTGAGTGGTTTGCGATAACCTCATTATTAGCATGTCAGCAGGAATCTAGGCCAGCATCTAGACTAGGTTTTAATACCTTAAAACACACTGTATTTAGTTGTACCTATCTACGTCTTGGAGGTACTGTTCAATATAATAATGGGTTTTAAATTTAGATGTGACTGCCGAGCTACTGTAATGCGTCAGGCATGTTCTTCTGCAAAAGCACACGTCGATTATGCGATAAATAGCAAAAGAACATCGTAGGGGGCGGGTCCAACAGCTTCCTGCGACTTAGAGGAGAAAAGCTGAATGTAGACTATACCTTTATTAACAGACTTCAAAAAAGGAGGAGGTTCTCAATACGTCTGTTTTTTTATATTTGTTACCTTATAACTTTATCATTTATAAACCGATTTGAAAAAAATAATTTAATGTGAAAAGATATTACTTCCCGATTGGTCCCATATAAATTTCATTAAAATCGGTTTTGTAGTTAGGTTTTAAATAAAAATAACTGAAATAAATATGTCATCCACTTGGATGAAACGATATTTTGAAATTTTGCTTTTTTTACATGAGGTCGGTTGTGTTTTTAGTTATTATAACGAATTTATTATGAAGAAATGGACAATACTGCACAATGTGCGCTATAGGTCCAGCGCAATATCTTTGTTTTCATTGTATTTTCTTTAGGTTATACATGCTCTACGATATGGCTAGCATTTAACTTTGTGTGGCTGAAATAAATAGATCTTATTATCAATCATTAGAAGACAGCCGTGAATTTTTCGCTCAGAAAAGTTTAGAATTCCTGTCCCATTAGCACATTCCGAATCTATTTATGAACTGTATAAATCAATGCATGATTTTCCAAGTCAGCACCCTTCTCCATCGATCAATAATGACAGTTACTAACTGCTGACAAGATTTTTTGCGATATCCATCATCACAAACCACCCTGCATTGCTGGGGACGATTCTCTTGGCGTTTTTCTTCCTAAGCGTATTTTGTATGTGCCTCTTTCTTTCTGTGCTAATTCTGCTAATGTAGATATTTAAAAATAACCTTTAGGCCTCCCTGTACACACCTTTACATTAAACGAATTTAAAAATTAAGAATTTAAAAGAAAACTACTAAGAATTATTTCAAAATGCAAAAAAACTTAAAACGGGGAGTTTTAAGTTTTTTTGTTTAAAAATCGGAAATGACACATTACACTCCCTAAAATACCTATCTTGAGCACCACTTAATGTTGATCTGTCTGAATTGAACTGGCTTCTATATTTTGGTGGGAACGGACAGATCTTCCTATGTTAGCTAGGTGGTAGAGGGTGGCAAAACATGAGGGCGGCTAAATCGTCGCGAAGCGTCGAATGACGGATGTCTTTACAAGCTTGAGAACTTGTCAGTAGGGATTAGAATTAATACTTTTAGCTTTTTTGAGTATCTCAATCTTTTTCTTATCTATCTGTCCACCCTCTTATGATGCTGTAGATCGGCGATCGACCACCACGGCGCTGCTGGTATGTTGCAATAGCACTGTATTTAAAAATAGTATACTTAATTTTTATTTAAACAAGAACTTAAAAAACAGTAGGTAAGTAGGTATACATAAAAATCTAAAAACATAAAACTTCAAAGTAGTATTGCCAGTTTACCTACAGACAAAAACCCCAACCTTCCGTGCTAGTTGAAAACTGTGCTACGGCAAGGTAACGATTCTCGTCTAATATAAATACGGGACATATTGGAGTGCCACAAGTCTGGTGGAACTGAAGAAATATCAGTAATATAATAGGGCTCTAGATTGATTTCTTTACAGGTAAGAGAGAGGAATGCTTATGAAGTGATCACAATGGATCAGTGCAGTAAGGAATAAACACGCAAATGACGACACGGAAAAGCCAGTCGTGGACTTAGTAGGTAGATAGGTATAGATTTATGAACTAGGTAAAACCTAGGATAACATTTTTGTTCTGTTTTTATAAACCGACTTCACAAAAGGAGGCGGTTCTCAATTCGTTGGAATCTTTTTGTTTATGTATGTTCACCGATTACGCAAAGACGCCTGAACCGATTAGAAAAAATATTTTATGTTTCAAAGATACTCCCAAGTGGTCCCATTTAAATTTTATCAAAATCAGTCGAGCTGTTTTTAAAAAATCTACATAAATCTAAATATTGTATACTTCAATGATATTTTATATAAAGTCGGTTTTCTTTTTAGTTTTTAAAACGTAATTATAAAGATTAAACTTTGAGATCCACGTATATCGATAACATATCGCTCGCGCGAAAGATGAGCGTATCCTTCCGTGCTTTTTTACTGCACCTATAGATACAGTCACCCAAAAAATGGATACCGGAACAGACGTGTAAAAAACCGTATCGCATAACGCCCACGTGTCCGTTACTGAAATACCGTGACGATAAACGTGTTTTTCATTTACGTGACGATTTTGTTATGACTAAATTATTTATGCATTTCTTGTTTTGGGGAGGACGCTTTTAGATCGTGTAAAAGATACGATGTATCCTTGTCAAGCTATTGATAGCACACGGTTTTTAGGTTGATTGATCTGCTTATAACGGTCTGGGAGCAAGTCCTACGATTAGAGTCGAACAGACAGACAGTCAGACGGAAATAGCGAAACTACAAGGGTTTGATGAGCTTCGGAACCGATTCATAGACAGACAGACATTTCGTTGTTTCTTAGCTCACAACACACACAATACAAGAAAATAAGGCACATGGTATCTACTAATAATGCTTATAATTTTTGTACATACAACTAGCTGTTTCTTGCGGCTTTGCTCGCGTGGTAGATAAAAAATAACAAGATAATAATTGAACGAATGAATGTTTGGAAAAATTACAGAGCATAATCGCGGTTTTCGCGGTTTGACCATGATCCAGAGTGTTTTTTTTTTTAACCTTTCTTAGCGAGCACCTACGGCCGTAGTTGTAGTATAACAAATTTAATTCCAATCCGTTTGGTGGTTTCTGAGATTTCGTGATTAATGTGTGAGTTGTATTTGACAAAAATAGTAGATTTTAAAACTATGTAAATTTTTTACAATAATTATGCTAAGGTAGGTATGTGTTGTGTATGCTACAGCAGCAAATTGCCCCCGACTCAGCATGATGCCTACTGATACTAATTCAAAAGACCATGTTTTGTGCAAACTACTTATATAGGTAGGTATAGGTAATCTACTAAGTTTTCCAAGATTTTCTATAATACCTATTCAGATAGTTTGGTTAATTTAGAACCCTTGCTAAAGCGAACACAGATAATAACTTACGTCAGTCGGACTGGTTATTTTGTGCGGTTTCAGCAATTACGAAAGATGACATCAGAAGACTTACGATTGACATTTTGACCCAGATTTATCATTAGTTGATAAACAAGATGGGTTTGTCTCAAATTATGAGATGTCTGATCAAAAATCTCAAAAAATATCTATAATCTAATGGTCAGAAAAATAACTAGAAAAAAACATAGAGAAAGATATCCTCGTACAGTGCACGTGATGAATCTCTGAGCATTTCAAAACTATTGACACCATATGAAGAAGAAGAAGAAGACTAGATAAATAGGTATGATGGTCCGTTTTGCCTGATGTTGTACTCGTACCTATCTATATCAACAAAGTTTACGATATAACTTCTAAGAAATGTCGCCATTGCTCTTCAATAGCCACTTAATTTGAGACGCAACGACAGACATTTCCGACACGATGCCGGCATGTCGGCAATGGGGTGCGAAAACGCATTGAAGATAAATTGGTGACCTCCACCCCGGCACCAGTTTTTGTTACCTCACTAATGATCACCGTTTTTGCTTGGGGATGGACATTTTGACATTAACATTTCCCTTTGAAGTAACGTTACTAGAATGGAATTTTACATACCGGCTGAGACGCAGAAAGTTGCGAGTTCGATTCGCGCCACGGGACAAATGTTTGTTCATATGATCTGCAAGTGTTTGCCTGGTAATGATGAGTTATATTGACATGGCATTTTTTTTCTATCATCAATAGTTGTCCCAGCGTACGCCTCATAATATTTTTATAGGCAAATTATAAATACCTTAGGATACACTATTTAATGTATTTATTACATGATATTGCCTTATCAGTATATATATAAATAAATACTAGCTGTACGCGCGCAGCTTCGCCCGCGTTGCAGATTTTTCCCGGGATAAAAAGTAGCCTATGTCACCCGGGGATAGTGTAGCTTTCCAACGCTAAAAGAATAAAAATCTCAATGACAAAAAAACATTGAGATGAATCATCTCCAACTCGACTCGCCATCCGTAACAAAATTAGCAAACAAAATTTTTTGTCCCTACAAAGAGTGCAAATAAAAAAGAAATAATTATTCAATAAAATCACAAGGACCACTTTGAATCGTCTTCTTAAATGCTAATGAATCTAAGTGCCGGCTCCTCCTTACAAAAAGTTCAAGAAGAATCCGGCTTCAAGAAGAACTCGTCTGTTTTACTTAACACATTTTTGTATGATCCTTGCTAATTTTGTTACGGATGCCGAGTCGAGTTAAAGATGATTATCTCAATGTTTTTTGTCGTTGAGATTTATATTCTTTTAGCGTTGGAAAGCTACACTATCCCCGGGTGACATAGGTCTTTAATTTATTATTATAAGACCAAGCTAACAATGTATGCCTACGTACCTGCCTAATACAATAAGTACAATCATTATTTATTAAGTGTGCGTGAGCTATGTTTCGAGAATGTTGGACAAAATGACTAGTTTACTATTAAGTATAACCATTGTATTATTATAAATACTTACTGGTATTTATCGCGTTTATTTACCTATTTTTCCCGACGATTCGCCAGGTTTACACTCTGTCGTGGTCACGGGATGACTGAGTCATCCCGTGACCAAAAAAAAATAGGGGAAAAAATAGGTAAATAAACGCGATAAATACCCGTAAGTATTTATAATAATGTGTTCTGATCGCGTAAGTTTAAAAAACTTTATAACCATTGTATTTTATGCCTTCTTGCATGGAATGTATATTCGTAACATTTAAAGGTTAAAGAAAGTTATTATTATTATATTATTTATTTAAAAATAAACTATAGCTCATTTTGTGAAAATTTAACTTAAGATGAAATCATTTTTAAAAGCGGTTTATATAAAAATATACAAACATACAAAAAAAGAAATCATTTCTACTTAAAATATCTTGTGATCACACGTCTGTTGACAAAGTGGTTGTGTATGTCACATATTTTACCAAAGAACATTGGCATACAATTAATATAACTAGTGGTCGCCCACTGGTCGAAATTCGACCATAATTAATTAATAATTAATGTATTTCTAACGCATAATTTAAAAAAAAACATGTGTGCAATTCACACGTGGTAGAAGTGAAACCTTCAAAAATTTTGGCTTATATAAGAAACACTGCATAATGCTTCCTATCTCATTTTCTCCCACGTTAAATCTTATTATATTTTTTTTAGCGTAAAATTTTCGTAAAAAGGAGTACAAAGTTTTTGCTTCACGTATTAATATCATAATTATAAAATATTCGACATTAGCATTTTAACATTTAACAATAATGTTTACTTATAGTCACCAGCTTCCTAGAAATTCGTTTTCACTTTAAAAGTTCTGTCAAAAACGCCACTCTTTTAATCACTACATAGTAAGTATAAAACAATGTCGCTTCCCGCTGTCTGTCTGTCCCTATATATGCTTAGATCTTTAAAACTACGCAACTGATTTTGATGGGTTTTTTTAAATAGATAGAATGATTCAAGAGGAAGGTTTATATGTATAAAACATGCATAGTATAGTAGAAAAACACTGATAATTTTAGAGGTTTCTAATGTAATGTCGTAAACAAACACATTTTTTTGCGCTTACATTGCAAACACTCAGCAGCATTGCACCCGTGCGAAGCCGGGGTAGCCTTATTGGCTATTTCATTTATTTCAGTAGGAATTATAAAAATAATAATAATATATTTTGTATATTGGATTGTTCCGGTCTATCAGGTGTCGCCTCCAATTCCTCCAAAACAATACGTTTCATTTTTTATTCAACTAGCTGACTCGACAGACGTTGTTCTGTCTTAACTATGAATATTGAATTCGAATCGGTATTTTCTAATTTTCCACACAACTTCCTTAATTGTCTCTTTCATAAGAACCTTCTCCTGACAATAACAAACATATAAAAAAAAATATTATCGAAATCGGTCTAGCTGTTCACGCGTGATGCCTTGGCCAAGGGAAATACCTACATAAAAAGTAGCCTATGTCCTTCTCCAAAATACCATCTATACCAAAATTCATCAAAATCGGTTCAGCGGTTTAGGCGTGAAAATGTAACAAACAGACAGACAGACAGACATACACTGTTACTTTCGCTTTATAATATTAGTTAGATGTAGAAAGAACTAGTTAATAATGAGTACGGCACGGCAAAAACTGCTTTAATAATGCATCGGAGTTAGCAGCGCTGTCCGCGCCATGCTATGGATTTTCCATTACCGTTGGCAACTGCTGAATATAACCCAGATCAATGGCTGGAGTCTGCAATGGATAATGGCTTTTGTACTGGCGAGTGGAAAAGTTTCTGCACTAAAGTTTTTTATTTTTTAAATAAATTGCTGCCTGTATAGTTCAACTGTTTCACATTAATTTTAAATGAATGTCTAATACATATTGTGCGATGGCCAGATAATGTTGTTTGAAATGTCCGGCATTATTATTATATATTGTATATTATAAAAATATATTTTTATTAAAAAAAACAACTTACATAAAGACAATATTTGAACGTTTTGTTTGTTTTAAAAGAATATAAACCTGTATCTAAGCTAATAATATATAGCTATTTTGATTACTTTTTTTTTTCTGTAGGTACTTAATATAGATCGAAGAAGTAAAATACAAACTAAGCAAGGTACTAAATGCTAACGTTTTTCCCAGGTTTTTGTTACTCAAAATCCAGTAAAGCCTTATGTAGCTATGATTATTTTCCTGGTAATGTAATATATTCAACTACTTAGAAAGCGTTTCAGGTTTATAGAGGAATATGAAGAAATATAATAATTTATTTTAACAAAAATATGAAAAGAAAATAAAACCACTCAATTTTTTTATAGGGGATGACTAACACTAAAAACATTTATTAAAAGTTTTTATTATATAACTTATAACACCTTTTAATTAGCGTGCAATATTTAATGACATTACAAAGTCTGCTAGCAAGTGCTCTTTAGTTAGGGGTGGACAGACAGACAAACAGACGAACATGGAACTATAAGGGTTCCTTATGGACCTCGGAACTCTAAAAAAAGACAGACATCCGTGAACCACATCGTTACGCCCAGTGAGTGTAGCTTTCCCACTTGCCTGACTATAAATCCTTTTTTTCCTCGCCAGTACAGCCATGCACGTATTTCAGGTGCTATTGTCTGGCGCACTGCACTTTAATATTAATGGCCATGAAATCATTAGGCGGTCTCCACGTTATTGCCTTGATTTATGCCTTTATTGAGCTAATTTACTGAGTACACCTTAGAGCCATATGGCAGAACAGTAGGGCGATTATGGAACTCTAATTACAATCAATGTCTATCAGAAATCTATGAAAACTGATAGAAATAGATTGTAATTAGAGTTCCATAATCGCCCTACAGAACTCAAACTCAAATCGAAAACTTAGCGTCGATTTGTACTGTCAGTGTTGTATATTTATGTAGGTATAAATGTCCCGCTCGTGATGTCACCCAGTAAGCCCTAGTCTGAAAACTAGCACTGTCTCCTATAGGAATCAAAGGTGAGACTGTACCTGTTTGGCACCACAAGCGAAACATGTAAACTCCTAACATGTGGGTACAATTTGGTCTACCTACATTAATAATTTTCTTGTTTGTTTCTCTCTGTCTGAAACTTTTTTCGTGTTGTGTGTCAAAAATAACATTATTCAATTCTATTCTATTTATTAACATTTCATTCAGAACTCTGGATAGTTCTGTATCTGAGTTTGAGTTTTGTTTTGAAATACGGGTATTAGCTACAGTCTGTTCAATATGAGTATAGTCGTAAATCATTGCATTGCAATCATTTTGTACCCTTCGGTCATTGACATAAAAGTCACCCCATGGTTTTACTATTTTAAAATATACTTTAACCGTTTGCTTTATGATCTTGATTCGGTTGTTTCGCTGAACTAACTAATATCGCAAGTAGTAGCAAATCACTATAGTAGGTCTGTCAATGGATAGACTACTATCTAAAGCTTTGCCATTTACATGTTTGACTGAGACTGAACTTTGACAATGCTTTTACGCTTAATAATCAGTTACTTACTTTTGCATTTCTTGAATCTCAAACGAGTTCAACGCCCTCTTTATTAGTTTTGTGTTATTGGTTCCCACAATAAAATGAAAATGTAGTTTTCAGAGTTTACAGACGATATCTCGGCCGGTAGCGAGTTGCGTGACTGTTCAGTAGATACCTACTTACTAAGTTAATCGAAACGTAATTGGAGTTATGGAACTTTACAATTGGATAATATTTTATTTCGTGAAATACTAAAATACTTAATACTTTTGTTTTGTAGACTTAATTATAGGCATAGTTATAGCTTTTAGTATATTTTGAATTTTTATGTATTAGATTAGGTAGGCACAGGTAACTTTTTTGCACACCGCCGACTTTTTGGCTTTTTGTCTATCCTGTCCATCCAAAAGTCGCCTGGAAGAGATCGCTTTTAGCGATAGCCAATTGTACAACTGATTATTTTTTGTGTGTTCTCTTGTGTACAATAAAGTGTTTATCTATCTATCTATCTATAATGGAAACTGTCAAAAAAATAAAATATAATACACTTTTCATATTTATTATGTTAGTACTATAATAGTAGGTAAACTTACTAACTAAACTTACTTAAATTAATAAATAATTAGTAAAATACAGCCCATAAACTGTAGAGAGTACAAACAGGCGCTCTGTAATTTCTAAAGAAATTTTAAATTCTATAGGTATAAGATTCAGAGGTGAAACTAAGCCTAGCCCGCACTAGCGAATTAATCCGCGCGGCTTAAACTCGTAGTACCTATTCGCTATTATGAAGTAGGTATGTTATTTTCAACGCGGGTTTTTCCACAATGCGCGCTAGACCATAGCGTGCTATTGCTTTCGTTAGTCAAAATGCAGTACGTACACAAGCACTAACTTATCGTATATTTTCATCTCTTAGTCTTGTGTCTTGTCTTGTCTTGAGTGTTTTTCAAAAACTGGGACCGAACATTAAAAACTCCAAACCGATTCTCAGCTACAGCTTCAACTTCTGGAAAGCCTCTTTTAAACAACAAACTCCAAAGCACTTTCAAAACCGTTGGTGATTATCTCTCTTTCTATCAAGATCTTTCTATGTCTTCATCGACAAAATAATACGCGAGTTAAGTAGTATCTTCTCAAAATGAACATAAAAAAACGTACTTTTTGACCTTAATACTTATTTTATGAATAATAATAATGCATTTCACACAGCATTATCTAGCCCTAAAGTAAGCAGAGCTCGTGTTTTTCTGTTAATCTTAACATATAGAAAAAGACAGACCCCAGACAAATTGGCGGCAGATCATTTGTTACGCGGCAGGATTGGAACTCGCTATGTTTTATGCTCAGTGCTATCGCTTAATATCGCTTAATGCTATCGGTGAGTTGGTATCGGCTTTAAATTATTTCGTCCTGTCGTACGAAAACTCGTACAACCTCGTACAATTATGATGAATAGTTGTTCTGTATCTGAAGGTTACTATCTGACCTACGTAGCTCGCCAATTGTCAATTAATTCCCTTCACTAGTCTTATGAATAAATTTTGCAATCAAATTTAGCTACATTACCAACTGCATAAACTGATCACACTCTTACGAATGTATTCTTTTTGAGATGGTTATGGGTTTTTAACAATCTTTAAATCGAGTTAGGTCACTTCGATCGAGGCAACTCACTGAAAATCTGCTGAAAGTACAGCTGATTTTCAGCGAGTCACCTCTAAAGAAAATATATCAGCAACCCCGATTAGCATGCCTTGGAGTGACAATCAGTTGAAGCAGTCATATGTACGTCTGTACATATCAAGTGTACAATAAATCCGGTTATTCCTTCTCGAAGAACTCCTCGGTCAGCGGAACAAGTGACAGCTGGTCGTACGTATATGCGTCGAAGAACCGCTGTGTGACGTTCATGGCGTAATCGATCGCGTAGTCGAGGATAGGTCCTCCGAACTCGCTGGCGAATGTCTGGGCATCTGAGTTCAGGACTTGAAGGATGTTTGCACCTGGGAACAACAGTTAGCATGGATCTGACTGGCCTGTTAGCTCAGTTGGTAGTAGCTTTACCTTCTGCGCTGTAGGGTTCCATTCCCTTCTAGGATAAACATTTGTGTGATGAACATAGGTGTTTGTTCTGTGTCTGGGTGTTATAAAGTATCATAAGTATGTATTTAAAATATATAAGCATTCTATTAGTCATCTGGTCACCATAGTACAAGCTATGCTTAGTTTGGGGCTAGATGGTGTTGTGTGCATTGCCCACCAATATTTATTTACATTTATCTTGCGTTATTTGATCTTGCTTCTGACTCCTTGTCGTGCACCAGCATGGCGATTATGGAACTCTTAATACATCCATAACTGGATTCTGTTGTATCAACGGACTAAATACGGACGATCTTTGCGTACAAGTCTAAATTAGAGAAAATTAATGACTTTATTATTGAATTAATATTCCTAAGATTGTCCGCATTTTTAATCAACACCTGTTTACATGATGACTTAGTTAAGCTAAAACAAGTCAATCACATGTCAATTTAATAAATTGAATTGTCATTTAAAGATGTTACTCTAATTTAAACTTTAATACAAACAAAATAGGATCCTTCGTTTTTATGAAATCCAGTCCAGTGAACCTCATCAGGGCCAGTATCTAGATTAGCAATTTAGAGAGCACTGGGGGTCTAGTGGTAGTGGCCCCGCCTTCCGATCTTAAGGTCGTGAGGTCGAATACGGTCGTGCACCAATGGATTCTGTTTGAAAAGTGTCGTAGAACCTAAAATGTTCTAAGACTTGTGCCAAGTGCACTAAAGCAGCCTCTGAAATGCACTTTAACCCTTTCACCACACTGGTTTGAAATAACTAGTAACACGATAATAAGAAAAAAGATTTTGGATTTTCAAATCCCCAACCTTAAACTTGGAAGGACACTGCCACTACTGCTCTCATCGACATCATTATACTTGAGTTAACCCGGGTTCCACAAGATGTATGTACATCTCACAAAAGTTTAGGAAGTATTAAAAAGTAATCTATCAGTCATCAGATTCCCTTAGCTTTACTTAGTTAATGCAAACAAGTATACGGCCCACATGACGGTAAGTGGTTACCGTAACCCATGACGCTTGCAATACCAGAATATCATACGTTACCGGCCCAGACATAAGTTCTTTTGTCTATTCTCCCAGTAATGTCACTTGGTCCAGAGCCCTTCGAACGTAAACACAGTAATGCTTGCACACTACTGTTTGGAGACAGAAAATCTGGCACTGTGCTCGTAACCACTAAGTAGATTCTTCACCGTAGAGACCTATCTCCAGTAGGGCGATTATGGAACTCTAATTACAATAAATGTCTATCAGTTTTCGGCGTAATTTCAATCATTACTGATAGACATTGATTGTAATTAGAGTTCCATAATCGCCCTACAGGTTATTGTGAAAAACGATCACCAATAGTTATGTATTTCGGTGGTAATACTTACTTATTACAGGATTTCCTCTGATAAGGTTCGTAAGGTTCAATTTTAGTGCAGTCCCGTAATCTGCTTTGTATTTATAGGAGTTGATTTTGTAGTGTCCTTCACCAGCTTCGTCCCGCACCACTTTTTCCACCACATCTAGCCGGATCCTTTGGTTCCCTGGAAACACATTAACCCCGAATATAAAAATAATAATAATAAACTTTATTTGGAACAGATAAACAAGAGGTACATTAACATTGAAAGTCGATGACATCTGCAGAAGTGGAAAACTGTGTCGCAGACATCAACGCCCTCCTTCGAGAAAAAATACAAAGCTCCTTAACATTATATGTTGACAACTTATACATGTAGTTAAGTAAAGTAGGGAGGTGGGGGTGTGTTCGTGTATGTGTGTGTGTGTGTGTGTGTGTGTGTGTGTATATGTACGTGGGTGTGTGTGAATACTGAAATGCCAGTTAAAATTGAGTCTATCTTATAATTGCATATTAGATAATGTGTTGTTTAAATCTGTTCCCATCTTGACATTAGAATGATAAGGACGTTCATACTTTAACGCCACGCTAACTAATTATTTGATTATAAGATAGAAGGTAAGATGACGTTGCATTGTTTCCTCATACAGCTTTGAAGGATAACGGGGTCTTAAACGTTTGAGTTGGTCTCAAATGGTTAAGTAGCGTTTCAGAGTAGAGTCTATTCAATATGAGCAGATTGCTGAAATTACATTTTGTAGCTTAGTTTTATAGTTACTTAGATCTTTTTAAGGGTGTATTAGAGGGTAGTCATGATTGTCACATGGCCACATTTTGCACTGAAGTTGGTACAGTATGAAAGTATGACTGAATGAATGAATGAATGAATGAATGAAGAATACCTCAAAATATGTACAATGGGCGGTAAACCCTTGGATGGACAACCTTTAGATGGAGACGAGCCTTACTTGAATGGAAGATTGGTCAGGGTGCACTAAATTATGAGCTATGGTTTAAATATTTATATGTATGTTATATATATGTAATGTATATAAACGATACACACAAAATAGAATAATGCAGCGCATTAAGGGGAGCTCGTGTATATATTTGAAGATCGTCTGCATAAAGGTGATAGATGAAGAGGTTAGATGATTAGAGATAGAGTTAATGAAGAGTGTAAACAGAAGAGGTGATCGAAGGCCACCTTGTGGTACACCGGCTGTCGTACATCGTTCGTTTGAGACGAACGATTTTGTTTTGTCAACGTTTCTGTTTCAATGATAAATATGTTGACAAATAGCGCGATTGATCTGCTGGTCGGCAACTGGACTGTAGAGGATTAAGTAGGTTATTTGTGATGAGGAAGAAACATAGCTGATTATGGACGAGACGTTCAAAAACCTTGGATAGGAATGGAAGGAAGGAAATTGGTCGATAATCAGTAGTTTTGGACTTTTTTGGTACGGGAGTAATGTAGGCACGTTCGTGTTTCCGAATTAGTACGAATATGTAACTAATGTCCAGCTTTCCCACGGCTCGTCAGTTACCTGCGAGTATCAAAGATGGTAGCACGTGCGGTTCCCGAATTTTGATTAGTATAGAGCTATTAACTCCTCCAATTGTAACATTTCAGCTGTAGGATTTTATTGATTTTGTCATAATTTTTTGTCAATTTGCAGTGTTTGATTTTTTCTAAATGGATTCTAAATTAAAATAGGAATGTTTATTATGTCAAAAGTAACATATATTATATCTTTATTTATTAATTGAGGTTCATGCGTTCAAAACTGAAAATGGATATTCCAACAAAGTTCAATACCGCGTTGATTATGCCTGGCATATCAAGACAATTCTGAAAAGATTATTAAAAGAGAAAGACTAATATGGTACCTCTGCGTTCATGGCGCCAAAGAAATGGAAGCCAAAGACTGACACTTGAAAGTTCTTGCGATAAAGTCATTAACAAAATTGCTAGTTGACGTGATTGGGTTTGTCCAGTTTTAATTTTATTTTCCAAAATATTATACAAATTTCACGTATTGGTTGTGACAGCTCTAAATAAATATCACTACCGGGCTTTCGTATTTCCTATGATAGACGACACTTGCTGTAGCGCTGTGCTCTGTACGTGGCAGAGGTTGCGATAGTCTCGCCGCTCCAATGACAATGTAATACAAAATGATTTTTCGCCACTACTAAGTATTAAACAGTCTCTATTCATCTAATTTGTGTGACAGTATTCCTGTAAAAGGTGATGAATTAACAACCTATTATGTAAAGAATACTTGTTTTAACTACCAACTGTGCAGAAATGTAGGTATTTGACAAAATATTATGTTTGATTCTGACTTACACATCCTTAGGCATCCACAAGATGTTTTAGAAAAATGTATACCTGGTCGTTGGGTTTTATTGACTTACAGATTTTAACTTTAGCGCTGCCTTCAGTATCCAAGTTGAAGAGCAGCAGTCTCCCAAGCAGGCTGTATGTTCCTCGGATAGTGAAGTTACAGTGCATGTCAAACACAAAAGTCCGAATATCTCGACGGGACCTGAAAGAAATTTGTATATGATATCTACCGACCATGTTTCTACCCGCGGCTTCGCACGTGTGGCACCCACTAACAAGTATAAAATATATTGAACTAAAAATACCATACACAAAAAATACATTGGTCTACAACATTGAGACGACTCCAATGAGCCCAATGGTCTATAACATTGAGACGATTTCATCAGGTCAAAGTTAATTATGTCCTTGCAATATCATTGTAGTAAAAGGACACTGACAAATGCCCAATCGATCAGACCTGTGGAAGCTGCTCACATCTCTTCAACTGTAAAAGAGCTGATGATCTTCAAATGACTGAACAGATTTGTTTTAAGTGATAACTTCTTACGGCGCCAGTCTGTCTGGCTTCCCTTACGCTTCTCTCACGCATACGGCAGCGGTAGGCAGGCTCCTCCTCTCTCACTCTAACCCACAGCGCTAGTTGAATTAGTTGAAGTTATCACTTACTTCTTCGGGCGTCCCGAGACGCACACGTTTTTTTTTCATAGCTATAGCTCATAGTAACATAATCAATTAAGTCACCATTCAAACAAAAAAATCATGAACTGTTCATGTTTGATAACTTTGATGCCATAGATAGTGAGACAACACAACACTAGTTACACACGTTAAACTTAATTTTAACGTTAATTTGCTCTGGGGTTAAATTAAAAATTAGCCCATCTCCTTCCTTAAGATACAATCTGTTTATATTTTACTGTACAACTCTCTTCCTGTGCCTATGAAAATCATAGAAAGTCTACATTTAGGTTTGCATCGATAAAGCTTCTGCTGGAAGGTGATTCTATGTAGCTGATGACTTTAAATTAAGAAAAATTTTATTATTTGTAATCATTTGAAATACATACTTTTATATTATGATTATGTTGTTATTGAATAAATTCTTGTTCTTATTCGTTATATTTTCCTATAAAGCACATTAATAATATTTTTAACACTCCGTTCTCACGTACTGACCTTGGTCTCAACTCTCCCTTCTCTAGAACATGTAACGAGTACAGTTTAGTTACGCAAGTAAACCCTAAAATAGATGTATTTGGTGACTTGTTACCCATTTATAAAAATAAATGAATCAAGCATTTCCTTGGTTCTCACCAGGTTGAACCAGCTGGTATCTTAGAACCTATCTATTATTTAGGAGATCCACTGTTTTATGTTATTTTAGTTTCTAGTGTTAATTTAGAATAGGTTGGTTAATCTATACAATATTATAAATGTGAAAGTAACTCTGTCTGTCTGTCTGGCTATTTGTTACGTTTTCACGACTAAACCGCTGAACCGATTTTGATTTGGTAGGGATAGATAGGACCTTGAAGAAGGACATAGGCTACTAGGCTAGGTACCACGCGAGCGAAGCCGCGAGCAGCAGCTAGAATACCTATATTACGTATAAATTTGACAATATTGGTTTTCACTATTTTAGTACTTTTAGTTTTAGTTCATTATTTCTAATCTAAGTTTAAGCAGTTGTATGTATAATTTGTATTGTATTTTATGGCAAATGCTGTGTTTGCGTGTAATTGGTAAATATTCCATAAAATATTATAGTTCATTTGTATAATGTTCGTTATGTGTACCTATTACTGATGATGCTTTATAACTCAATAAAAAAAAATGTCCTTATTCATCACGATCAGTTCGTCCAAATTAGAAAATGTCTATGTTTTTGACTGGCCTGTCTGCTCAGTTGGTGGTAACGTTGTAGTTTGAGGGTTCGATTTCTTCCCAGAAGAAACATTTATATGATGTATGATTGTATGATGAACAAACACCTATATTCATTATGCAATATACATTCTAGATGTCTGGGTGTTATAAAGTATCATAAGAATGTATTTAAAAATGTATTCCATCAGTCATCAGGTCATCATAATACAAGCTATGCTTAGTTTGGGACTAGATGATGTAATGTGAATTTTCCACTATATATTTTTTTCACGGCTAAACGGCTGGACGACAGGATACAGGCTGCTATTTATGTAGGTACTACGTGTAGGAAACCGTATGCGGAAGCTAGTAGATTATACCTTGTTTGAGTGAACTCATCTAACACATACAAATATGTGGATATTGTCAAATATTAGGATTGTGAGAGAAGAGGACATATATATGTATTGTATATGATTCGTTTCCGTATGTTCCAAATATCCCTACGGAAGATCTGTTTTTTTTATTGTAGCAGGTTATACGTGTTTTTTCTCCCTCTTTCGTTCACAGTGCACGTTTGCTGTCTCTTTAAAACTTCCGGAGAACCTAGATCCAACAGCCGTTCTATAACTACTCATGGCGTAAGACTGTAAAGTCAACTGTGACCGACATTGGGTGCGGTTATCATTTGGATCTGTGACCGCTAGTGCCTTAACATCTGAGCGCTTCCGTATTGGGTGTTGTTGGACGGAGAATATCTTCAAAATATAATTTTTACCTACTCCAATCTAATTACCGCCGTGGGACTGATGTATGTATGATCTGTAAATATTTGTCTGATGTATATATTTGTACGCCAACCTAGGTATATTGATAACCTCTGTGGCGCAGTGGGCGAAGACGCAAAAAGTTGTGGGTTCGATTCCTGTCGCGGGACAAACGTATAAATGTGTTTCTATGTATAATAAGTAGGTATTTACAAAAAATAATTACGTTTTAAAAATTAAAAAAAATCAAAATATCCTCTATTTTTTACTCTTAGGAAGGGATATTTTTCTTCAAATTTAAAAGAGATCAAACGGGAAGTATACCCAAACAAAAGAAAAAATTAAAAATCGGTTGATAAATGACGTAGTTCTGAGGTAACAAACAAACGGTAACAGGCGGTTAAAATTGTTTTTATTTTACGCTTTTTAGTACTTTATCATTTTCCGCATTTCGTAAACACTTCTATAAGGCTAAATACGAAAAAGCAATATACGAAATTTTTCCTGTTATTTTGATTTTAAAACCAAAATACTAAACAGATTTTGAACGAAATTTGTATACAGGGTGTCCCGGAACTAGTATGTTATCCTGAGGGGGGACATTTCTCGACACTTGGGAGAACAACAAATGTTCTACGAATTTTATGAATTCATTAATTTTCATTGAAGAAATAGGTAGCAAAGTTTGCTTTAAAATTTGTAGAAGTATGTATCCATGCCTACCTATCTTAGTATACCAATAAATTTGTACTTGCACAAACATATTTAGGTAGGTAACGTGCTTGGAAACACTGTAAACCAACGAGGATTGTCAATATTAATAATTGGAATAAACATAAAAAAAATTGTATGGAAATTTGAAAATAGGAATTCAAAAAATTACACCCCCATATCTGTTTATTAACATGGTCGGAATCACCTCGTTAAGGCTTAAAATACTAGTTCCGGGACACCCTGTATAAGTAGTATATCAGTCATGTGGTTCCCATAACACAAGTTCTGCTTACTTTGGGGCCAGATAATGTTGTGTGAAATGTCATAATATATTTATTTATCATGTTTAACCTCCACTCAAGTCTTGCAAAATCCTGAAGGTTGATGAGTAAAAAATCTGGGAGCTGATTTTTTAAGATATTTCGAAACTACATATTCGACTTATAGTCCATTGAAAAGTTACATTTGGGTATGCATTTGTCAGAGGACGCAATTTTATTTTTTTAATGTGTAGGGGGGGTCAGTAGAAGCTTAAGTTCAAGTTTGTGGGGTCGGCACCCTTGTCCCCCGGCCGCCATCTTGGAAAAGGGGGTGCAAAGGGTTTTCGCGCTGTATCTCGTAAACTAGTTACCTTACAGAAAATTTAATCAAACATAAAATGTAGCAAATTAAATTTCCTACAATTTTATTTCTATTACTTTTTATCGTCAAGTGACCAACAAAAAAGTTATAAACAAAAATAAATGAAAATTTTGTTTGTTTGTTCTAGGTTTTACAGCGCTCCAAACTTAAACGGATTCTCGAATGCTCATAGGGATGCAATAAAAACTAAAAATTAGGCTTACTTTTCTATCTATATTTTTTTTATTCATACAATTTATTATGATCTTAACATTCCTATGCTATTATTGAACTATGTTTGACCCTTTTACCCACCACCTATGAGGTATAACATGGGCAAAGTCAAATTTATAAAAATTTTGCAGAAGCATCCAGAGTTAGCAAGTGGAACTAAATTATTTATGAGTGAGAAAGTCGAGTCATCGTTACTCAGTGTTGTTGGCGAACGTTTTTTCGTCTTTTTATATGGCGGAAATAAAGACGATACTCTAGACACTCTGCGATACAAACGATTTGCTAAGACAGTGACAAAAAATGCATTAAAAAATGCATTAAATTTTTATAAATTTGACTTTGCCCATGTTATACCTCATAGGTGGTGGGTAAAAGGGTCAAACATAGTTCAATAATAGCATAGGAATGTTAAGATCATAATAAATTGTATAAATAAAAAAAATATAGATAGAAAAGTAAGCCTAATTTTTAGTTTTTATTGCATCCCTATGAGCATTCGAGAATCCGTTTAAGTTTGGAGCGCTGTAAAACCTAGAACAAACAAACAAAATTTTCATTTATTTTTGTTTATAACTTTTTTGTTGGTCACTTGACGATAAAAAGTAATAGAAATAAAATTGTAGGAAATTTAATTTGCTACATTTTATGTTTAATTAAATTTTCTGTAAGGTAACTAGTTTACGAGATACAGCGCGAAAACCCTTTGCACCCCCTTTTCCAAGATGGCGGCCGGGGGACAAGGGTGCCGACCCCACAAACTTGAACTTAAGCTTCTACTGACCCCCCCTACACATTAAAAAAATAAAATTGCGTCCTCTGACAAATGCACACTAAGGCCTAAAAAATGTAACATTTTAATGGACTATTAAATAAGTAGGTACATAAATCTATTTAAAGTTCTAGGTCAAAGACATTCACAACCTTAACTACGTCGGTAGATACCAGTTTTATTTTCAAAAATTAATGATATAATAATCCACACTGATATATAAATTCGAATGTAGCTCTGTTAGTCTGTATGTATGTATGCTTTTCCCGGCTAAACGGATGAACGGATCTTGATGAAATTTGGTAAGCAGATAGATTGTGTCTTGAGGACGGACATGGGCTACTTTTTTATATATTTAGGTACACCTGCGAAGCCGCGGACAGCAGCTATTAAGTATACAATAATATAAAATGCATGTGAAACGGTTGAGCTATCTAAGGACCGATTAAAACGATCTTTAGATAGGTAGGTAATTCCACATAATTTTTATAGAAGGTTTCATAACATAAATTGACTAGCCTGTCAGCTCTGTTTGTCAGTTCTGCGTTCTGCGCTGTAGGTTTAAGGTTCGATTCCCTCCCAGGATCCCACCTATGTTCTTCATTTGTGTGTATAACACAGGTGTTTTTTCTGTGTCTGGGTGTTATAAGGTATCATAAGTATGTATTTAAAAATATATAAGTATTCTATCAGTCATCTGGTCACCATAATACAAGCTATGCTTAGTTTGGGGCTAGATGGGTTGTGTGCATTGTCGACCTATATTTATTTATTTATAATATTTACTAGCTGACCCGGCAAACGTTGTTTTGCCTTATTAAACAATAAAAAAAAATTTTGAGTTGAGCCACCCTTAACACTTAGGAGTATACAATTAGTTATCAACCTATTCTCAGACCTACTGAATATACATATAAAATTTCATCAAAATCGGTCAAGTCGTTTCTGAGGAGTATAAACACGAAAACTGTGACACAAGATTTTTATATATATAGGGATTTAGTGACTTAAGCAAGTGTGATTATGTTATACCTACCCACACACCTAGGTATACCTATCAAAAAATAAGATTCATAATAATTTGACACGTTTCAATGCAAGCTGTATTAAGGCGATTCCCTCATCAAATGATCTTGACGCGTATTCACGGCGCTTAAATCAAGATTTTTATCAGAAAACATACGTAGTATAAGGAATTCTGGTAAAGTATACCGGTTTATGTTTTAATTAACTTACTTTCCATTATTTTAATAACATTTTGAAACGAGGAAGGGAAGTCAAAATAATGAAAATACATAGGTACCATAAACTATTAACTATTCTTCAATAAACAAGCATTAACCAAAAAATAGCGGTAAAAAAATACTTATCTCTTTTATTTAATAATAAAAAATCCCTACTAACATTATAAATGCGTAAGTCTGTCTGTCTGTTTGTTACGTTTTCACGCCTAAACCGCTGAACCGATTTTAATTAATTTTGGTATAGAGATAGATGGGACCTTGGAGGAGGACATAGGATAATTTTAATGTAGGTATCACGAGTGCGAAGCCGCAGGCAGCAGCTAGTAATAAATAAATAATAAAAAATAATGCCGGATATTTCACACAACATCATCTGGCTGGCCCCAAAGGGAGCAGAGCTTTTGTTATGGGTACCAGATGACTAATATACTACTTACAAACTTTTTATTTGTAAATACAGACAATATACATAGAAACACCCAGACCCGAGACAAATACTTACAGATCATACAATCTTTTCTGTCGCGGCGGGACTCGATCCTGCAACCTTCTGCGTCTCAGCCGGATCTTAGTCCACTGCGCCACAGAGGTCATCTTTGCAATTAAAGTTCATTTGCTAAGGACACCGTCTTCGAAATCAGTTTTGGTTCCTCAGATCTTACTAAATTAAGTACTTGGATAACTGTGGTAATCCAAGAGCTAATACATGCAATATTAAACTACACTATTAAACAATTCAACCATGATCTAAAAACACATAAATACTCACGATACATTATCCGGTACACAAGAGCTGAGCCCCACCAGCTTGGCATTATGGAAGGTCATTTTGAGATTCCCGGGCAGCACGATACTGATGTTCTTATCCAGGTATAACGGATCCAGGGATGGAATCCCGGCTTCAGGGATGCCTTTGACAATGCCGGGGATAGCGTCGAGAGTTGCTTTTGTGAAGCATTCGTCACTTAGTTCCGCACAGGGGTGGATGTAGTCAGCTGGAGGTTTTTGCAAGGTTTTTTTATATTGGTAGTCCATCCACATAACGTCATCTAGCCCCAAACTTTTACGAAACTTTATAAAAATGTCGAGTCTAAAACTTTAATATTTATCAAAAGTATATCTGTATCGTACTGTTAAAGAAACATCGTAACTGACTCCAATGATATGCCAAACTATCGGGAGTAAAGTAGAAAAAATAACTCCCGCGTTATATATGTAGACGAGGTAAGTACACCTAAAAACCATTTATCAAAAATATTCCTTCAAGAATTTTATAAAGCCTACCAATACGTACATATTACTTATACTAATCAAAGTCAAAGTCAATATTTTATTAAATGCAATCACAAGGATCAGTTTGAAACGTCTGATACAAGGTGAATTTAGGTGCCAATTCCTGCTAACCCAAGCCCAAGAATTAAATCGTGTTATCGTGCAAAATTATCAAGATAAGACTGATAATCTGAGAGTTAGATCTCTGATTAGGAGCGGACAGACAAACAGACGGACATAACGAAACTATAAATGTGTAAGGGTTGTTTATTGGACTCCGGAAACCTAAAAAAACATTTCTAAGGATCATAGGATGTAAGGGGGTGAGTAGAGGCACGTCTAGCTTAACATTTAAAGGCTACAGGAGCACTAGTGGTATAGTGGAAGCCCCTGCATTTTGATCCTATGATCATGAGTTCAAACCGACTCCTTATGGGTTGATTATTTTCTTATCCCGTCTCAATACTGCAAATAACATGCCATCCAATTTTCAAGTTCCCACGACCAGCGGTTTAGACTGTTTTTGACAGTCAAGGCTCCGATTCTTATAAATATTGAGGATTGAGAACTTACGTAAAGGAATTAGCTGCAATGTTCCGTAAACACAAAAACCCATCACAACTAACACACACATTTGGAACTCCATCTTAATTTAGGACTTTGGTGTTCTAGTTTCTAAATATGCTGCAGTATGTATTTTTTAGTGATGTATACGTGTACACTATTCCACACCGTGAGTCTGTGTGTTTTGCAAGCCTTCAAACAGCTAGGGTGTTGCAAGTAAGTGGTCGGACAGTGAGGCAACGTTGTAAGGCGGGCTATTAAAGACTCTATTATTTCAGAATTTGTTTACGAAATAAGTATTTTTGATGGGAAACGTCTAATGGCGCGGGAGTGAGGTCGAATCTTGCCATCTGCCACGCGGCCCGGCATTTTTTTTCACATTACTTAATTTAATAACATTTTCATATAGGGTCCATTGATAGCTTTATACACTGATCGGCAATTTATGAGTTGTTACATCGAAAAACAGTGTATGGCATACCATACACTATGGTGACCTCTGTGGCGCAGTGGGCTAAGGTCCGGCTGAGGCGCAGAAGATTGCGGGTTCGATTCCCGCCAAATGTTTGTATGATCTGCATCTGCAAGTATTTGTCTCGGGGCTGGGTATTTCTATATATAATATATACCTATGTATTTACAAAAAAAAGTATATAAGTAGTATATAGGTAAATCATGTGGTAACTGGAGACAAATACTTGCAGATCACACAGACATTTGTCTTGCAGCGAGAATCGAACACGCAACCTTCTGCGTCTCAGCCGGACCTAAGCCCACTGCGCTACAGAGCGTCATATCATCATATCAGCCTTTCAGAAGTCCACTGCTAAACATAGGCCTCCCCAATCGATTTCTCCTACGGTGGAGGTCGTCCTACACTTCGTTTTCCTCTCCTTGGTCGCCATTCGAGAACTTTTATTCCCCAACGGTCATCAGTTCTGCGAGCTATATGGCCTACCCATTGCCACTTCAACTTGCAAATTTTGAGTGCTATGTCGGTGTCGTTGGTTCTTCTACGGATTTCCTCGTTGTGTATTTTATTTGAGCTTGTGTATAAGACCATTAGTTAGCGACCAAGTCTCGGTTCCATATGTCATCACTGGCAACACGCAATGATTGTAGACTTTCGTCTTGAGGCTCTGCGGTATCTGTCACGAGAAGATGTGCCGTACTTTCCCGAACGCTGCCCATCCGAGTTGGATTCGTCGGCTGATCTCTTTATCGAAGTTGGACTTGCCTAGTTGAATCGTCTGACCCAAATAGACATAATGGTATACAGCTTCGATTATATCGCTCCCAATATGAACGTAAGATCAATGTACCTATTTTGTAAAAAAAACAAGAAACATGTCCTTTCTACGATGTATGGTTTCGTACTGAAATTTACATTAGTGATTATTTTTATAAGTGCACAGTACGCGGGATCGTAAAAGCTTAAAAAAGTACGCAATTTCATTTGGAACGAAGAAGCAATTACAATTCCGGATTTTGGACATTCAATGTTCATGAATGGTCACCTTTCTACTAAACCACAGCACGCACTGCGTTTTCGAGGATTGTACGTCAACACTTCTTACCTACTGTCTACGTTACCAGCATCAAGGATTTAAGCCGCAGTCTTCAAGTGGCGACATTCGGCTGCCTGACTGACCTGTCGGCTCAGTTGGTTGTAATTCTGCCTTCTGCGCTGTGGGGTTCGATCCTCCATCTCCAGGACAAACAATTATGTGAACATTGATGTTTGTTCTGCGTCGGGGTGTTAAAAAGTATCGAAATTATGAGTTTAAAAATATATAAGTACTCCATCAGTAATTTGCTCACCATAATACAAGCTTTGTTTAATTTGAGGCTAGATGGCTAGATGTTGTGTGCATTGTCCACAAATATTTATTTATTTAAACAAAATATTGAGCTATCCGTATATTTACCTATTCGTTGTACAAAATCCACGGCTCTTCAAATAGTATGTACAGTCAAGGATCAGAATACTTTTTTCGTATCATCATTATCATCATTACATAGTATAAAACAAAGTCGCTTTCCGCTGTCTGTCTGTCCCGTTGTATGCTTAGATCTTTAAAACTATGCAACGGATTTTGATGCTGTTTTTTTTAATAGATAGAGTAAAACATTAAATAGATGGACAAATATTTAGTACTATTCCGCCGATCTATTCTCAATGAGTTAGACACGATGCAGACGCATGCACCTCCCTCCCGCCCGCAATTGAAAAGCCATGCAAAGCGTTAGTAAACGGCAAGCACACACAATCCAAACATGCAACCTCCCAAAGAAATTCGACACGTGTTTCACCTCTCCACGAGGCATCCTCAGGAACACTTGACTCACTCTGCACCCCGACGAAAAAACACTCTGCTCTGCAGACTTGTTGCTTGACGTTGGTCGATGAATTGAAGGAATGGTAGGAAATTTACGTAATTTCCTACCATTCCTTATTTTTTCTTATTTAAAAATATTAATATATTTTTTCGAGTTGTGAAAAAAAACATTTTATTGTACATCATTCAATTTATCTGATTCGTTCATCTGATTAATTCATTCGTGTCACCCTGTAGATAACCGTCTACACTAAAGAAAGGGTCGTGACGGAAATTCGTGACGGAAAAATCTTACACTTTTTTCGTCTAGCCCCAATCCGCCAAGCCCGTAACGTGCGATAAGGAACTTCGTTAAAAAAAAAACTTGTTTGTAAAGTTGGTGGCACTACCGTCGCTATGGAACACCACCTTTATGGTTTAGTAAACATGACCTCTTATCATTTAAGGCTGCTGTTAGGTAATGGTGTAGACTACAATCCGCTCACTTGCAAAACATTTTCCTTTACTTCAAGGTCGGAAGATATTAACCGTCTGAACCAGTCAAAAAAGCGATAAATAAATAAATGCTGGCCAAATTAACATACCATCTACGTTGTACACTAAGGCATTTACTATAGAAATCAGATGGATCATGGAATACTTTTAAACTTAAAAATATTGATGGACAATGGACACAACACCATCTAGCCCCAAACTAAGCATAGATTGTATTATGGTGACCAGATGACTGATAGAATATTTATATATTGTTCATCAAATAAATGTTCATCCTGGATGGGAATCGAACTCCAACTTACAGCGCAGATGGAAGAGCTACTACTAACTGAACTGACGATCCAGTCAATACCTGTCAATTTAGGCTAAAGGCAATTTAACAAGCATCTAGTTTTACACAAATGTGTGTCCTAGATTGGTGATCTCAAAACGTTCAGTGCAGAAGGTGTGGTTACAGTCTAATTGATCCAGTGGATGTCAATGAGCGGATCATAGAGGTAGGTAACCTCTTTGAATTTAATCCATATAGGTTTGGAAACCTATAAAATTAGTGTGTTGTTGTAAGTAGGCTACCTATTTACTTTATAAAAATAAAGACTAAGGTAGATAGTAAAATACTTACTGAGAATCATATGTATCATCACTACATAGTATAAAACAAGTCGCTTTCCGCTATTTGTCTGTCCCTATGTATGCTTAGATCTTTAAAACTAAGCAACTGATTCTAATGCGGTTTTTTTAATAGATAGAGTGATTCAAGAGGAAGGTTTATATGTATAATACATGCATAATATAATAGATAAACACTGATAATTTTAAAGGTTTCCAATGTGCTGTCGTAAATAAACTCATATTTTTGCGCTTACATTGCAAACGCTTTCTGAACCCTACGAGATAGATCAAAATAATGTACTACAGTATTGTACACCCTCAAAAGGTCTTCAAAAATGTCCGTGATGGTATATGTCTATCTCTTAGGGATAACTATTCTGTAGTATAATTAGTATCAGCATTGCACCCGTGCGAAGCCGGGGCGGGTCGCTAGTTTAATAATATTCTCCACATTTCTGTAAATAACGAAACATGAATAATACCTTTATTATATCAAATAATAGGTTTTAATGGTTCATACTCATAACCAAATAATTGCACTTCCATAAAATAACATTGTATTTCAAAAGTAATGAAGTACTGCGGCTGGACAAATAAATAAAGAACGCAAAATAAAATATGTTCATAATTTAGAATTTTGAAAACGAGTTTTTTGATATCCATTTTCGCCTATTTTATGGTTACTTTCTTCTATATATTTTGATAATTTGAATCATGATTATTAGCAAGAAAGAAAGAAAGAAAATAAGAAAGCATTTATTCAGTCCACCACTCAAAATACAATAGCAAAAATAAGGAATAGGAAGTTTAAAAAACAAAACTTACAATAATAATAACAATAATAAACTGTGGTGGCGAAATGGTACTCAGCTCAACATAATGCTGCCGCATGTTGCCATGTGACAGCGCTGGTCTTCCGCTGAGGCCAGTGTTGAGTTCACGGACATCTTGACCCGAATCAGGGCTTACAATCATTTTTTTATAAAAGTAACTTAAAATATAAAACAAACTTCACAAGATACATTAACTCAACAAGATACAACATCAAAAAGCACATAATTCAAATTAATAGGTACTTAAAATATGAACATGAACCCAAAACAAAGATAAAAAACAACAGTGGTAATAAGATGAGTATTTTACTTACATTACAGAACAAACTAAGTGGACAGTAGCAAAAACTAGCTTCCCCTATGCCAGGGCTGGTATATTTGTATGGAAAAAATATGTTCCTTTAATTTAACTTTAAAAAGATTAACATTCAATATGTTTTTAAATGGTGGTGGTATGTCATTCCAACACTTTGTGGCAGCGTAGCGGAAACTACCTCTAAATGCAGCAGAGCCATGTAACGGTGTTGCTAGTAAAACAGAACCTGCTCTAGTTTTGTACCTACTATCATCCTGAAGCCAGCACATTTTGTTGAAAAGATACTCAGGTTTTCTACTATTGATCACCCCAAACAAAAGTATAGCAAGGTGAAGATACCTTCTCCAAGACATCTTAAGCAGCTTGGAATTGTTAACATAAGGTGTTACATGTGCTCTAGGCGGAATATTAAAAAAAACCTGGCATAAGCGTTTTGGACGCGTTGTATCAATCTCTCGGTTCTGGAAAATAGTCTGGGGCCATAAACAGTATCAGCTTAATTCAATTTGGAAAGGACAAGAGCTTCAGAGAGATTGACACGGAGATCAACGCTCAAACAGTTGCGAATATGGTACAAAACTTTTAACCGAAAGAAACAACTCCTAACACAATCAGTGATATGCTTTTCAAACCGCAACTCACTATCCATTATTACTCTAAGATGGCAAGATTCATTTGTGCAAACAATGGGTTCCCCTAAAATGCTCACCTGAGGTGTCTTGAGTTTAATGTTATCAATTTGCTTCCTTGATCCTAGTATCATATACTTTGACTTCGCAGGATTTAAAACCAGACAATGATTAGTTGGCCAGATAGCAATACGGTCAAGGTCTTCATTTAATTTATCCAATGCTTGCGATGCATCCTTCGGAAGAAAAGATGTATAGAGTTGCAGATCATCTGCATATATGTGATACTGACAGTGATGAATATATTTTACAATGTCGGAGCAGTATATTACGAACAACAAAGGTCCCAATATAGAGCCCTGAGGTACGCCTCGAACCTTTTCTCCATCAGGCTTTGAGATTTTTACAAACTGCGAACGATTCCGGAGATAACTATCAAACCAATTTGTAGTATTACTATCGAATCCATAGTAACTTAACTTTGAAATAAGAATGGTTGTGTTTATACTGTCAAAGGCACGAGAAAATAAACTTACTTTTAATAAATATTAAAAGTGCTCAGAAAACTAGGGTTTATAACGTTAGAGCGTTAAGATTCAAAATGTTTAAAACTATCAATAATGTTCTTCGAAAACCTAAATCCAGAAAAACGATGCCGCGTGAGAAAGCTTTGATTGTTCTTTAGGCGAGGGTTCTGAAATTTTAAGAAGGGATGTTTTTGGCAATTAAGGAATATCTGTACTTACAGTACGAACACGAATGGTGAGACGACAGCTTACACTAATAGGAGGAAAGTGAGCTAACCAAATCATTTGTATAATCTACAAGCATTTCGTGTCTGGGTATTTTTCTATGTAAACATGTACCTTTACAAAAAAAGTATATAAGTACCTAGTATATAAGTCATGTGGTTACCACAACACAAGCTCTGCTTCGGGGCTAGATGACGATTTCGTGTGTTATGTCCGGAATTATTTATTTGTTTGTTTTAATTTCATCCTTTTCAGTAACCATGTACTTATAAGTATATATTTCTGAGTATCACTTATTTAAGGGCTATCCATTGTTGGATAAAGGCCTGCTTCATCTTTTACCATTCAGTCCTGTTTCGTGATATAATTAGGAATAGACGTTCATAATTACAAAACTGTATATACTTATTTAAAAAACACTTAATAAATTAGTCGATTAGATTTTTTAAATGTCTTTTATTAATAGCAGTCCAAAATCGCAATTCCGAACATTCAATAGCACTTCAATATTGGATCAATGGGCCACAATGGTCAATGTCATCATTTGAGCACAATGTTGAATAGCATTTCGCACGATGGGCAACGAGCGAGGAGTAGACAAAGCCCAGACACCATTCACCCAGTGTTGGGAATCAATGGCCCATTGCGGCTATTGTCAGTGCCCAATGGCCCGGCAAATAAGTCTGTACACGTCTTTAGTTGATGTTTGATGACATTATTGATTTGATGGATGTTTTCATTTCATTCCTTTCATTCATTCTCATTCAATCGGGATTTCCCGAGTCCTTTATTCTGGCAACTTCAAGGGTTGTTTGTATATTTTCAGCAGGTACCTACATATATCTGTTATAAGGTGTTAAGTTTGTATCCATACTAATATTATAAATTTGAAAGTGTCTCTGCCTGTTGGCAGACTGCCAGAGACAAACAAAGAGACAAATAGAAGGTATGAAACAAAGAGATCAATTAAATCTCTTTGGTTGTAACCTCTTTGTTTTTTTGTTACCTGTAAGGTTGATACCTTACTCATTTGAATACGTGTTTGTCTATTTGTCTCTTTGTTTGGTACCTTTTAACGGGTATACGATTGATTAGATCTTGATAGAATTTAGTAAGGAGATAGATTATATCATAGGGACAACATTTGTTGGCGATTGGCCGACTTCATGGAAAAGGAGTCCCTCCTTTATGATTAACTCCTTTTTCAAGGAACGGTCGTCCACAAAATGGACGTGGCTTCACCCCGGTGGACACAAACGCGTGGTAGATTTCATCATGACGACCAAGAAGCAAATATTTAATGATGTCTCAGTGATCAACAGGGTCAAAACCGGCAGTGATCACCGCATGGTCAGAGGCTCATTAAATCTAAATGTAAAGCTGGAAAGATCCCGTCTGATGAAATCTACTCTTCGCCCAAGTCCTGCCCTAATCCAAAACCCCGAGAGCTTTCAGTAGGAACTCTAAAATCGCTGCTAATGCCTCGCCGAATGCGGATCCGTGGACGAAATAAATGACGGTCTGGTGGAAATTGTACATGCCGTTGGGACAAAGTTCTGTAAAACCCAGCGCAAAGGTATAACCTAAAAACTCTCAGACCATAGTCTTAAACTCATAGCAGAACGTAGCGAAATGAAACTGCAGCCTTCAGTGGACATGTCGAAATACAGCTCGCTCAATAAACAGATATCTAAGTCTATGCGACGCGATTTGCGTCTCTTTAATACGTGTAGTTAATAAAGAACGCAATAGAGCGCAACCAAGGCTCTAAAGTGTTCGCGAGAGATCTGTCTATTGGGCAAAGCTGAAGACCGATGGTAGCAGTATCGTTTCCTCAAAGACAGAAGTTTTACGAGAGTCGAGCTCTCTCGAGAGTCGAAGTTCTATGGACAACTGTACACCTCATCGCAAAGCTCTGCTACAAGCATGACTAACGATGGAAGAGCCCGCCTAACCCGACACTACACAGAAGACAACCCGGACGTCGGCCTATACGAGATCCGAATGGCTCTCAAGCAGCTTAAGAACAACAAGGCATCGGGGGAAGACGGAATAACGACAGAGCTTCTGAGAGCGGGTGGAACACCGGTACTTAAGGTCCTCTAGAAGCTGATCAACTCCGTCATCCTCGAGGGAACTACGCCAGAGGCGTGAAACAGGAGCGTGGTAATACTGTTCTATAAGAATGGGGATAACATCCTCTTAAAAAATTACAGGCCTATGTCGCTGTTGAGCCATGTCGATAAGCTGTTTTCGAGAGTAATTACTAATCGTCTCGCTCGTAGGTTTGACGACTTTTAGCCTCCCGAACAAGCCGGGTTCCGAAAAGGCTTTAACATCATAGACCACATCCATACGCTCCGGCAGGTTATACAGAAGGCCGAAGATATAACCAGCCACTTTGTTTAGCGTTTGTGGACTATGAGAAAGCCTTTGATTCTGTCGAAACATGGGCAGTGTTGCGGTCACTCCAGCGGCGCCAAATCGATAATCGGTATATCGAAGTATTGAACAATCTGTACAGTAACGCCACCATGTCTATCCGACTCCAGGACTAGAGCACGAATCCAATCCCATTGCATAAAGAAGTGAGACAGGGAGATGTTATTTCTCCGAAACTGTTCACCTCTGCATTGTAGGATGTTTTCAAGCTCTTGCACTGGCATAGACATAGTATCAATATCAATGGCGAACACATCACTCACCTTCGATTTGCCAAAGATATAGTCCTCATGGCAGAATCGCTGGAAGACTTTGGCACAATGCTCAGCGACCTTAATATCGTCTCCCAACAGGTGTTCTTAAAACGAACATGAGCAAGACAAAAATCATGTCAAATGTTCATGTTGCACCCGTACCGGTATATGTTGAGAGCGATATAATCGAAGTTGTGGTCCATTGTCTATTTGGGTCAGACGATTCAACTAGGCAAGTCCAACTTCAACAAAGAGGTCAGCCAACGAATCGTCTCGTCGTCGTTTTTCCCTACGTGATAAAATCCGCAACGAGGATATACTTAGAAGAACCAAAATCACCGACATAGCACTCAAAATCAAGTTGAAGTGGCAATGGGCAGGCCATATAGCTCGCAGAACTGATAACCGTTGGGGAATAAAAGTTCTCGAATGGCGACCAAGGACAGGAAAATGAAGTGTAGGACGACCCCCCACCCGATGGACTGATGACATTGTAAAGATCGCGGGAAATCGGTGGATGGAGAGGGCTCAAAATCGTTCTTCCTGGTTATCTATTGGGGAGGCATATGTTCAGCAGTGGGCTTCTAGGGGCTGATATGATGACGACATTGGTTACTTTTCATATTGGTACCACACATGCGAAGCCGCGTGCAGAAGCTATGTTCAGAAGAAACTCAAACTCAGATCTTGAATTGCGCATAGATTATGCGCAATTCAAGATTCAAAAAAAAGCGGAAATGCGGTAAAGTTGCCAATAACTCTATATTTCATTGCTGGTGATGAAGTATGAGCTTTAGCTTTAACAATGATTCGTTTTAACTGATAGTAAAATAAACAGTGTGGTGAGAGATATACCTACCACGCATCGCAATAGTAAAGGATTCATGAACAAATATCACACTACCAACATACCCATACTAAATACTTCGGGCAACGTACCTTCCGAAGCATGGAAAGCTTCATGCTTCGGAAGGTACTAGAACGAACATAATAACTCATGACTACACTAGAACCAGTCTTACGTAGAGTCATGAGGTAACATTTATGTCAATGACAGAAGACAGATAATTCAATAATTCACGACTTTACTTGAGTTTTAAAACAAACTCAATTTCCAAAGCTACACCGCGCTGAAGCATCTTTCTATGTTCTGTGACTCCACTTTAGAATAAATAATGCTGGATATTTTACACAACATCATCTAGCCCTAAAGTTAGCAAAACTTGTATGGCAACCACATGACTGATATACACTTTTGTAAATACATTCCTAATATACATAAAAAACACCCAGACCCGAGACAAATATTTGCACATCACGCAAATTGTCCCGCGGCGGAAATCGAACCCGTAACGTCTTAGGAGGTTCAGGATCACCGAAGTTAAGCAACGTTAATCAGTACCTCGATGGGCGACTAGTGGCATTTTCATCTAAGCATTTTTATGCTTTAGGTCCGTTAGAAGGCGTGACTCATAGGTAGGTAAATAGATAATAGTCGCGGTTTTATTTATGTCATTGGTATAATATTATCTAACAATATTTAAATTAGCATTGTCCAGTGGGTCCGTCCATCCATGAACCACGATTGACGGATCCCATGAGTCTGTCTGTCTGTGTCATGTAGGTAGATGTAGATATTGGTGGTAATTCTGTTGTTTTGTCAAACTAACTAAAATTTCGAAAACGAACGAGGGGTCTTGCATATTGTCACTCTTTAGCTAAAGAAGTTTTTTTTTACTTTATTACATAAATACATAAATATGTGATTATATATAATAATAGCTTATTAAATATATATATATATATACTAGCTGACCCGGCCATGCGCTACTGTAGCTCAGTAGTTCTAATATGTTGAACCCTAGGGGAAGGGGGGGACACTTGATCACCCCTTTTGATTTTTGTACATAACTCATAGAATAATATATATTCTTATATATTTTTTTCACCATTATATAAATCAATTATATTTCTACCATATTGCATAATTGAATTTGGCAAAAAGATGAAATAAATGTAATTTATAGCATATTTTCTTAAACATTCCAAAAGGAACAAGTGTACCCTGTTGAGGGAGACTTGATCCTGGTATAGTGTAGACTTGATCCGGGGGGATCAAATGTACCCTATTGTATGTAAAATGAAGTAATTAAAACAATTTAATAATTATTAGCTTAGTTTTATTCAGTCTTAAATCAACCTTATAATGCCATCATCTTATAAATTTTCCTCATTGAAAATGGTATTATAACGAGAGCTATTTTAAATCACAATCATTTAATGTAAGTGTAAGTCTAAGACTTACTTTTTATTACTTATTTACTATATGTATGTTACGATTATCACATTAGTATAGCACTTTCAGTCAACCTTATAACTATTGATTAGTTATCTTATATAGGAACTTTGGCTTTATAAAACCTATTTAAAATTAAAAACAAGTTCTTGGTTAATCTAAATTGAACTTTTTTAAAGATTTCTTGAACGAAAACGAAATCACACGTTTGCTGTTAGATTTAAAATCTGGTGGATCTATTTTCTTAACAACTTGAAACCTTGCGATTTCGGAGATGTCTTCTTTAACAGGCCATCTGAATTTGTGATCATCAATTTTTTTTGCAAATTTTACTATGTAGCCACGGATTGCAGTGGATTGAATTTGTCCGACGTAACGATGAACCAGATTTTTCATTGATGTAAGGTTAACTATCACCCAATCGTCATTCTCCGGTAAAGTAGAAGTTTCACTTTCGTTTTCAGACTCGCAACTAGACGAATCAAACATATCATCTTCTGATGAAAATGCTCTTAAATTTCGTTTTGCTTTGTTGCTGTTACTTTCTTTCTGTGTCTTTTTGTTTTTTCTTTCTGTTCTCAGCAAAAGTTCTGCCTCCATTTGTTTTTTTTCCGGTGTATCTGTTAATATTTTAGTCGATCCTTTTTTTCGTCCTTTTGTTGTAAGCTTGCGAGGAGCTGCTTTTGGAAAGGGTCTAATTTCTTCGGGGGTTTTAAACGTAGATGAAGTGGACGCCTTAGGTGAATTTGATTCACCAGTTTTCGCGTTGAGTTCGCCAATATCCAATAAAGTTGCGTGAAGGTTTTGTTCTTGGGTTTGTTCAATTTCTTCAGTCGCAGGAGTTAGGCATCTGACAGTTGATGTCGATGGTTGGACACTGTCTTGTATTTGGTTCTCTTCTAGGTTCTCCTTATCTTGACTTTCTGCAATTTCAGCTGTGATGGAACCATCTGAACAAATTCTGTCAGTCACATAAGAAGAGAGATAATCATCATCGGTGAATACATCACTTTGAAATGGAAAAATCCCTGTGACTCTGAACCCACTTTGGATGTTTTGTGGGGTAAATGCTTTTTGAAAAGCATGGCCGAGACATTCCGCTATGTCATATATTGTCAAAGCTTTTCCAGCATTTTGGACCATCCAATTGTCACATGCCCTGTTGTAATGTGCTTTAAGTGGTCCGAACACAGTTCGATCAAGTGGTTGGGTCTTATGTGACGTGTGCGGAGGTATAGTAAGCAGATGAATGCCGTTTTCCTTTGCGTAATTCAAAGATTCGATGCTGATGTGGCTATCGTGATTGTCCATTATTATTAGCACTGGGGAGTCCAAAGCACTCTTGCTGTACTTTTTAAAGTGTTTTAAAAAGTTAACGAAATTGGTGGCTGTCATCCAACCCGATGGGAATGTGCTTCCATCTGTACCTGTAGGTGCACCTTTCACCATACGGTCCTGCCAGTTCTTTCGCGGGAAGATCATGTAAGGGGGTGTATAACCACCCAATGCATTAATGGCACAACACGCAGTTACCAATTCTCCACGCTCTCCTGAGGTCATCTTTCCAATTTGTTTTAAGCCTTTCGTGGCAACGACTTTTTTTGACTTATGTACCGTCGTGAGACCAGTTTCGTCAATATTCCAAATGCATTCGGGACCAAAGTTATGTTTGTCCATCAAAGATTTCAGATTTGCAAAGAACTTTGAAATATTGTGTCGATTAAAACTCGTTGAACGGCTTAAACTAGTGGCTTCGGGTGTCCGGAGGGATAGTTGTGGGTTTCTACGCATAAAACCATAAAACCAGTCATATGTTGCTGTTTCATTTGTCCACTTACTTATTTTCTCTATAGGTTTTTCATTTGCTACGGCATATTCGTATGCAAGTTTTCGCACACATTGAGATGTTAAGCCGTGGTGTAACTTGCTTGCTTTTTCTATATAATTCACGAGTAATAACTCTTCTTCTTTTGAAAACACTTTGGATTGAGTGTAATCAGGAGCATAAGCAATTTCGGTGTCTATATTTTGTTGCTTCTTACGGCAATACCTTTTCAAAGTCATGAGAGGAACGTCATAAGCTTTGGAGGTCCCTTTTATAGTATTGCCTTTTAAGACATGCTGGACCGCTTCTTTGAGCTTTTTTTCGTCGACAGGTTTTCGCTTTTTTACTCCCTCCTTTGCTCGATATACCCTTGGCATTATCTACAACAAGAAACAATATAATAGTAAGTAATTTTAATACGTAAGTATTGGGGGAGATATGATCCCCCTTGATCAAGTCTACCCTATTGAGCGGGGATCAAGTCTACCCTGGTCACATTTTTCTAAACAAGTTTCTTTTACGTGAAAAACATATTATTTTATTGAAAAGTAATCTACTCAAATTTATCTTAAGTCGACCAATTATCAACTGATTTACTTGTATTTAGAAATAAGTATATACCAATAGCACTAAAATACGAACAAAATACTCACGAAAAAATATTGCGACCCGCTCAAAACAACAACACGCCACTGCTCTGAAGTTATCTTCTTGTCACTGTTCAAATGACATTTGGTGATTCCGGATGACGGCAAAGTACAGTATTACCAGTATTAAATTTAAAAAACTCCTATAGATTTCAAAATAATACCTAGGGATCAAGTGTCCCAAGTGATCAAGTGTCCCCCCCTTCCCCTACACTATACGCTCCAAAAATATCAGTGTTTCTCTACTATATTATGCATGTATTATACATATAAACCTTCCTCTTGAATCACTCTATCTATTAAATCCGCATCAAAATCCGTTGCGTAGGTTTAAAGATCTAAGCATACATAGGGACAGACATACAGCGGGATGCGAATTTGTTTTATACTATGTAGTGATGTATCATAATGTATTATTTAGTTTAGTTTATATTATGTAAAAACTTACTTTCGTTTATACATTTTGATAAACACGGGCTTTACTCACGTATTATTTTGTCGATGGAGGCACCGACAATGTTTCGATTCATCTAGAGAATCTTCATCAGGGAGAGTTTGATCCGCGGTCCGTGAGTTGCCGCTCGAGTTCAAGGTTCGCACTGCGGGTGAGGTATCTTGCGGCGCGAGTCGTGCGTGCGGGTAGAGGTGGAAACGTTGTCACGGCAGGCGGTAACAAATTTGGTGCTAGTACTGGCTCTTCGACTTCGCCACTCGTGCCCACAACATTGGGAACTGTCAAACATACAGCACTGACAACATCACTAACCTTTAGTTCTCCTCCTTTAGTTTAGTTTCTGAATAAGTAATAGCCCTACGCCGCCATGGAAGAGCAACGTCTTCTCTGCCGCACTGCAGCACTGGCGAAACTAGTACGGAGGGTAGTCACTTGTTTGAACCTAACAGTTAAATGCTACGAATATTGCAAATTTACCACAACCTAAAATTTTTAGAATTGTGCAAAATAATATGTCCTAGTTGTAAGTTTGTACATCGTAATTAATTACTAAATAAATGTTATGATTTATTTAATTATTATAGGACAGACGGTTAGTAGATAACGAGTATTTATTGTCGACTTGTTTATAATAATAGTATTTAAATACTTGTTTATTAGTAATAATATTTAATCTAATCACAAAGGTTTTAAAAATACTACAAACGCTCATATTTTTAACAAAAAAGAAGGAAATTCTCAGTTAAGGTATTTTTTTATCTATGTTTGTTACCTCATAGCTCCGTTATTAATAAACTTATTTTAAAAATATGTTTTTATGTGAAAGGATATACATGCCGATTGTTCCCATAGAAATTTCATTAAAATCGGTTCGGTAGTTTGGTTTTTAAACCATTGTTGGAAAAAGTATGTCGTCCAAGTAAATGAAATTTCGTATTTTGCTTCTCTGTTACTTTCCTGTGTTTACGAATTTTGAAAAATTATAAGGTACTAAAAAGCGTAAAATAATAACTTTTTTAACCGACTCCAAAAAAAGAAGTTCTCAATTCGGTTGTATTATTTTTTATATTAAATGTCGGTTTTCATTTTAGTTTTTAAATCGTAATTATGTTTTATGTTTACACCAAAATCTAAATTAGAATAATATTTTTTAATAATATATCTTGAAATGTACTACATTTATGTGCGTTTGATGTGTTTTAGCTCTCTTAGTCGCCATGTAAATTGGTGTTGAATAAAATAGCGAATCCTAGAAAAAAAATATTCAATATGAGAAAAAACTACATATTTAACTTATTATCGAGTTCACAAAAATGCTCATTTAGAGTTAGGTGAATAAACACAATAAAATCGGATTTCACGAAATTGTAGCTAGTCCGACAAGATAACAGAATCACAAACAATATGAATGAATAACTCAATTAACTCGAGGTCAGTTGGTTATCTGATATGGACTGTACTCCACTGGGAATAGAGTATTAAATTGCAAGTATACTTATAAAGTGGGTAGATGTTTTATTTTTTATATTAGAAACCCATGTCACAAAACTTTTATTTTTAACCTGTTAAGTTTACGGCAGTTGTAATGGCACAGAGAATAAAAATTCAAGGTATATACTTAATTTCATATAGCTTTAACTAAATAAAATTTTAAACGAATTGCTGGCCGCGGCTTCGCACGCGTGGTACATAATAAAAAGCCTATGTCCTTCCCCAAGAATCAGTATTTTAAAATTTATTAAAGTCTATAAAATATTTTATCAGTCATTTGGTCCCCATAGTACAGCTATGCTCAGTTTGTGGCCAGATAGTTGTGACATGGCTACAAATATTTCGAAATTGATAACTTTTATACTTAATTTTTACTTTTTCTGTAGCGTAAAATCAGTTATTCATATTTATATTAAACTAGCTGACCCGGCAAATTTCGTACCGCCTCAGAATCAATAAAAAAAACGCAAGCATTTTTTTCATATTTACTCACCTTTTAAACCTTCCGTGGACTTCCACAAATAATTCAAAACCAAAATTAGCCAAATCAGTCCAGCCGTTCTCGAGTCTTCGCGAGACTAACGAACAACAATTGATTTTTATTATATAGATTAAACATTTCGTCAATTTCATCAAGATCCGTGCAGCCGTTTAGCCGTGACAAGGTAACAAACAGGTATACAGACAGAAACGCTTTTGAATTTATAATACTAATTAAAGACGATATCAGTGGCGCTGTGGTCAAGCCCCCCTGAGACGCAGAAGGGTTCGATTCCCGCCGCGGGACAAATGTTTGTATGATCTACGAATATTTGTCTTGGTTCTGGGTGTTTTTCTATGTATAATAATGTATGTTTTTACAAAAAAAAATATAAGTAGTATAATCAGTCGTGTGGTTCCCATAACACAAGCTCTGCTTACTTTGGGGCCAGATGATGCTGTGTGAAATGTCCTAGTTTGTTCCTTATCTTTATTTATCTGGACAAGTAAGTACTTTCGTTTGAAAGTGTGTTAGGAAAATATCACGAATATAACAGCAATTGTAAAAAAAGTAAGACACTTGACAAGTGCTTTAATCTTTTCACCACGCTCGCTAGTTCGAAATGAAATGGAAAAGAAAATGAAAAATATTCATTTGACACGACACAACACATAATTATGATTTAAAAACTAAAACGACACCAAATTCATGTACATAAAAAATATCATTGATGTATTACAATTTACAATACAATTTTAAGATTTTGTTGATTTTTAAAAACCGTTTAAAAATTTAAAAATTTTCCAAATCTATTCAGACGTCTTTGAGTAATCGGTGAATACATAAAAAAAAGATTCCGACAAATTGAGAACCTCCTCGTTTTTTTGAAATCGGTAAAAAAATTACTATGGTAAATGATACAAACATAATTAAAAAAAACCTAAACAAAAAAAATTTAAGTAGGTACCGTAGGTATAGGTACCCACCCAGAATGGGTGAAGGAGGCCTTCCTTCACCCATTCTAGGGTTCCGGTAGATTAGATAAAAATTAAGTAACTATAAATTATATGATGTAATACATAGGATACACATAACATTATATTATTAAACAACAGAAAAATAAATAACATCGAATAAACTAAATACTCCGATACTCCGATACACGTGACACTTGTCCACACTTCCTCATACTATGCCGATTCTTTTACAGTCAGTACAGGCTGCTCAACTATGGAACGCACTGCCAGATGCTGTTAGACGCGCCAAATCACATACTAATTTCAAAGCTATAGTCAGGGAACACTATTTGTCCTTTTGTTAACTATTGTTGTTTCTTTACGTTATTAAGGTATATATGTTCTTATAAGTATGTATTTGTTTATTTAGTTTATCATATTGTAGCTAATGTTATTAATTTATCTTTGTAATCTTATGTATTTCATATTATTTTTATCATAAATCACTCATATTATTTTCATCACCCCATATTCAGCTATATTTATTTCTATCCATCCTAAGGTTGTCTGGCAAAGATCCCTATCTAGCGATAAGACCGCACATTCTAAGGCTCAGCTCAGCATAATGTCAATTAGGTAGTGTAAACCTACCTATTTAACGCTGGTGTTATGCTAACCCCGTGCAGTAACGTCACGACCGACGCGACGTCAGAGGCTCGTCCTTCTCTCGTTCAATAGTCAAAATTTAATAATAATAAGGCCGGGCTTCACACAACATCTGGCCCCAAAGTAAGAGCTTGTGTTATAGGTACCACATGACTGATATACTATTTTTCTAAATTTTTAAATACATACATTATTATATATAGAAACACCCAGACCCGAGACAAATACTTGCAGATCATACAAACATGTGTTCTTTATATATAAAGAAATAATTCGTTATTCTATAAGAAGTATTTGTTTATTATTTAGTTTCCCAATAGTTACTGAAATAGTTAGAAATGGTTGCGCAAACTAACTCGATCTTCGGCAAATATTGTTAAAGCTTAGATACGATCTAGACTTCCCACTAGCGATTACGTAATGCATTCTGTGCGCAAGCGCATCTCACGATGCAATATTGCAGTGAAGGACACTGTGCAATACTTAGGTTCAATGTGAGCAGGATTATATTCGATTTCTTTGTTAGATTTTAATTCAGAAAATATAGAAGTTACATTAGAATTTTATTACAGACTAGCTGCTACACAAAAAGTAGCCTATTTCTGTCACCAAGATACAATCTATCTGCTCACCAAATTTCTTATTAAGGAAATCATTAACCTCTCCCTACCCATATCCCAAGCTAAGGTACGGCACAGCATTATTCCTTCTACCATTTCCCTCTATCAGCCGTCTATTTAACGACCTCTGTGGCGCAGTGGGCCAAGGTCCGGCTGAGAAGCAGAATGTTGCGGGGTCGGTTCCCGCCGCGGGACATCATTTTGTATAATCTGGAAGTATATGTCTCGGTCTGGATTTTTCTATGTATAATATGTAAGTATTTACAGAAAATAGTATATATTGTAGTAGGTATATCAGTCATATGGTACCCATAACACAAGTTCTGCTTAATTTGGGGCCAGATGTGTGTGTTAAATGTCCGGCATTATCTATTTATTTATTTATTGCCGTCATTCTCAATACTCACGCCTTTCATATCGTCTTTCACACAACCCATCTTTCTTTTCTTTAGCCTACCTTTTCTGTTTCTACCCTCATTAATATCTAACACTCATTACATGACATTCCTATCTTCCCAAAACCTGTCCAGACCACGCTTACCTACTGCTTCATACCTTATCTATCACTGGCGCTAGTTTAAGACGTGTACTCCTCTCTCTTATATACTTTTTGATTATGTAATGATATATAAAGAACAATGATATTAAATTATATTATGAATTCATTACCAGCGATCCACTACGGCTTAGCACGGGTGCACGCGGGCACGGGTTACATTATTGCAATTATCTAAGAGATCTTTATTTCTTTTAAATACAGCTTATGTTACTTATTGATATTATAGCTTTCTATAGGTGATTTAAAAAAAAAAAAAATTGGTTGTTGAGTTTATTCAATTAACAAAAAATCTAATATTTTAAGTTTATATTATTAGAGTAGACAACCAAGACTAAAAAGTGCTCCAAATGCAAAAATATTTAAAAATTAGTAGTTAACTTTAGTACCTTGATAGGTACTTAGGTTGTTGGCAGAGAAATCGGAAAAATATGTAATTAGTCACTTATTTTTCTGTTTTTAAGCTCGATTCTTTCACATGTTTTCCATGTATCAATAAAGTAAATAAGTAGGTACTTACCAGAGAAGTAAGTACACTTTAAATTCTTGTAGTTAAGTACCTATATCTACTTACTTAAGTTACCGACATAATAAGAAAAAAGTCTGACATGCTTACAAAAACAAAGAAAAAAATATGGCGCCAAACGGTGCTGTGCGGTGAACGATTTAAACTTGGAACAACAGACTATTACTGCGAGAAGCATTGCCATACACAGCTATTTTAGTTTTGTTCAAGCATCTCGTTCTATTTTTGAACATATCAGCTTAAAACACTGGTCCTTGATAGTGTTGTCCATTTAGAAAATATTTATACACATCTAATAAGTAGGTTTTTACTCAAGCAGGTTTTTACCAAGTAGGTTCTTACAAAGTAGGTTGGTAGGTAGTTACTGCTCGCTATTTATTACTTAAATTAAAGTTATTTTTTTATTAATTCAAATGCATAGAGCAGCAAAAGACCTTACAAAGATTTTAAATGTAGGTACAAATGACTCCAGATTTACGATCACTTGAGCTTTTTTATAAAAGTTTGAACTACTCGATACTAGATGGCGCTACTAGTTCCTAACTTTACCAAGACTGACTCTACAATCAGGTGTAAATGATTGTACTAATTACTTCCTTACTAAGCAAATTATTATTATAGTTTTCAAATCAGAATGTTTAATAACTCACTAATTACTAGTACGTAATTAAATACTTCATACCTATTAAGTAACGCATTTGTTTATTGTAAACATCACTGAAATCTGAGAGATGTAACGCTTTGCTTGACAATGTTGCAATCATTGCATCGCGGTGGCTGCGCAGTAACTAATTGGTATATTTGGAACATATAGATAGAACCTAGAACCTACAACAACAAGGAGGTATAAGTAAGTTGTAGGTATGTAAACACTTACGTACTCATAACTCTCAAAATAATTACTGGACGATACATTTTTTTCAGCCATACGGGCCGAGGTAAGTGATACCCCCCGGGGTCGTGGGAATTAACCCACGTGTGGGACCACCGCGGTCCCACTTGCCAATTCGGTAGCGCCCTAATTTTGACATCTGATTCGATTGACCTTTTTAGAACAGTAGGTATTATACCAATCAGCTGTTCACCTTTTTAAACTCACTTTGGTCCAGACTTTTTCGTTAATTTAAAAACTATTGTTATTTTTTTTTTTTTAAATATTGGTATTTAAAATTATTGGTATTGTATTGGTATCTACGACTATCTACGTGGAGATTTGTCGACTGGCAAATTTAAACAAAACTGTCTTTAAAACTTATATTAGATAATATCATAATAATATTTTTCAAATGACAAAAAATATTGGATGAATCTGTTCCAACACGGCTTCCATATCAGAATTAGCACGGATCATACAAAAAAGCGATAGGAACAGACGAGTTTCTTGCCGGAATCTTCTTGGTGTTAGCAAGAACCGACATACCTACATGTAAAACAATTTACAGCAATCCTTGTGATTTTAAAATAAAATGTATTTGATTTGTCTGATATTTTAATACTTAGTACTTACCAATGTCGCTCGCTTGGCATTAGCTCAGCTGTACCTAACCCTTCAAAGACTTCAGCAATAAACCCTTCGGTTTTCAGGGCTATTGTTTACGACGTTGCCGGCCCATAGAGGTCAAGGTTGCTTATTCCAGGCGGGTCATCGCCCCATGCCCATAGCAATCCAATATGGCCGACTGACAGGACGATGTGTTTTTGTCACGCGAATTTAAACATGTGCGGAGCTTTTGTTTTGAAATATGGCCGATATTTTTAATTACAGAACTTCTTGATACAAGTCTGGACTTGTTTTCGTTTTGATGGGAATTTATAGTATCTATGCGGTATAATTAAATTGAGTTAAAAAAAGCCTTGTTTATTATTCGATTCGATTCGTTGTGATTCGATTTTGTCCGCCTTCCGATTTTAAAGTTGTGGGTTCGAATCCGGTTGTGCACCAATAGATTTTTCTGTTAGATTTATTTATGTGCACATTACCAGTACTATCATACGGTGATGGAAAACATCGTGAGGAAACTGGCATTTTGTAAACCTAAAAAAGTTCAAAGATATGTGCCAAGTGCACGAAAGGGGCATATACGCACAATATAAGGCACACATTAATCCTTTCACCACACTGGTTCGAAATAACCAGTTAAGAAGAAGAAGAAGATAGGATTTTGTTACGTTTATCTCTCTTTGTAGTTTAGGTGGTAAGAGGTTACAAATTCAAATGTTTTTTGTTCAATACAATCACAAGGATCACTTTGAAACGTCATACATAGGTACTAGGTGAATTTAGATGCCAATTACATAAACTTTTAATTATCAAATAAAAAAACAAAGATACATTTTGAATTATGATTAATCTTACCGATATATTTACCTTACTATAAGTGCATTGAATAGTTTTAGTTGAGAGAAGCTACAGGGGCGACCTACCCCAAGAACTTCAACTAGGTACCTACTGGTAGGTTTAAAAACCCCTTCTTTAAGAAATCGAGATGAGATACGCTCTTTGCTTCTGTTATTTATGACACCTGCTACGATTAGACCATTGACAGTGTCCCACTGCTGGGAAAAAACCTCCCATTGATATCTCCAGTCATGGTTTTGAGCCAATTGGACCCAAACTCTGTCAAAGGTGGCAAGATTATCTCGCCATCTCTTCTTAAGTCTGCCACGGCGTCGTCTCGCTGTCTCTGAACTCCACTGAGAGGTGATTTTGGTCCACAGCTCATCTGGCATCTGGCATAAACCCAGCTCCACTTAAGCTTCGCAATGTTTTAAGCTACATCAGCAATAAGAATCATTCACATATCAAATTATTTGATTTCTAAACACGAGAGCGTATACGCTCCAACATTCTAAACATTGTATTGTTTAAATGATTTAAATCTATCAAGAAATTACGAAGTTATTATAGTTTTGTTTTTGGAGCGAAGCTTTACTTAGAATGTTGATAACTCAATATAGTACTAGAGTATATAGACTAGCTGTCCGCGTTGAAGATTTTTCCCGGGATAAAAAGTAGCCTATGTCACCCGGGGATAGTGTAGCTTTCCAACAGTTAAAGAATTTTTCAAATCGGTCCAGTAGTTTTAAAGTTTATTTGTTACATACAAACATACAAACTTTCCTCCTTATAATATTAGTGTAGATAGATATAGTGCTATTTTTGAAATACATTCTTATGATACTTTATAACAACCCAAAACAGAACACAAATTTTTCAATACACAAATGTTTATACTGGGAGAGACTCGAATCCTCATCCTACAGCGCAGAAGACAAGGCTACTATCACCTGAGCTGACAGGCCGGTCAAATATAAATGATAAATACATACATATGACACTTTAACCTAGTCATAGAAAAATATCTCTATGTTCATCACACAAATGTTTATCTGGGAGGGAATCGAACCCTGAACCTACAGCGCAGAAGTCAGAGCTACCACCAACTGAACTGTAGGTACCAGTCCAAATTAATACAACACTGAAATTCAATTAAACAAACACCATCTGCCACAAAATAAATCTCCAAATTTATAAATGGACAGAAACGATTTATTATCGGATAACGAAAATGTATTGTTGGTATGTGACAATGTGGAGGGTTTGCGCAAAACTATAGTTAAGATATAACGGTCTGTTGTTGGGCACGTAAGGGTGGTTTATTAGCGAATTAGCGAATTGTCATGTTTGGATTACACGAAGAGATTTGTAGATACGAGAAATTTTAAGATACGAAATACGAAATATAGTTTTTATTATACAGTTATGAATTATATTTCCCATTTACAAAATAAATCACATACTAATAATATAAATACTACACAATACTTGCTACTGAAAGGCAATACCGCCAGTGTCTTGGGAACGCTGCCCTTTGGCTGTGATCTGGATCAGTTGAACTATCTATCTATACATCTATATATATCGTTTTAAACGATCCTTAGATAGCTCAACTTACATGTATTTTATATTATTGTATATTATTCTGTAATTCTTTCAGTACGTAAGTTTTTACATATCTTATTTAATACAGTAAGCGTTTGATATTCATATACTGGTGGCAATTCTGTTGGTTCATTTCTAAAATTAGGAATTGTCTAAAATATATTTAGTTAGTCATAGCATTTGTTAAACCTATTCGGTTGGTGCCATCTAACTAAATTAGGAACGCTTAATTAAATAAGATAGGTAAAATAATTACAGAAATCTACAAAATAATATACAGTAATATAAAATACAAGTGAAACAGTAAAATTATATGAGGATAAGTTGGTAGCAGAAGAATACCAAAGTTTCATTTGAAACTAAACCTAATTTTAGCTAAAATTAGTTAGGTTGGTGCCAACAGAATTGGGGCCAATAAAATAGATTTAAATTGTATATAAAATGAAATAGCCAAAAAGTAGAGTAGTTTCGTTATGTAGACACATATGCAAAACCGAAGCAGAATGTTTGTGCGTGGAACCCCTTGCTCAATTAAATTAATGCTATATTAACGCTTTGAGTTATCCCCGGTTACGATTAAGGTGAATTTAGGTGCCGATTCCTCCTAACCCAAGTCAGAGAAAAATTGTCAAGAAACTCGTCTTGGTCCTTTTTTGTATTATCCTACTTTTTAAACCGACGTTAAAAAAAGGAGGAGGTTCACAATTCGGTTGTATTCTTTATGTTTGTTAAATCATAACTCCGTCATTTATGAACCGATTAAAAAAATATATACAAGGATATATTTTCTGACCAATCAGAACTATAGAAATTTAATCAAAATCAGTTCAGTAGATTGGTATTTAAATCAAAATAGGTGGAAAGAATATGTCGTCTAAGTAAACGAAATTTCGTATTTTTATATAAATGAAGTGAAGTTGTAAAACGTAATTATGTTGTCAAGTAGATGGTAGGTTGTGTACGTATAATTGGTTAATTATCTTAGCAGTATATCTAAGACCCTAAATAGGTACCTATTTGCTACTTGGACTCTGGTCTCTTAGGTGGGTAGGCCATTGGTGTGAGATCGAAACAAAAATCTCAAATCTTTCTCTTTTTTTTTTTTATTCTATAGAAAACCAGTAAGATGATCTCTACATTTATAACTCGCCTTTTTCAATTAACGTCTATAGCTATAGCTTTTTAAAAAAACATTACCCACGTCACGGATATAAATATATTTAATATAAAATTGTACTATCTCAATTTGTAGCTGTCATTGCATTGCGCACACGCATAATTCTTTTTTATATCCGTACCTACCTAAGTCCACACATTTCAGAAATGTCACGTTTGTGACGCCCTCTGTGGAAGCTCTATCGCAACTAGTAAGGGTCGCGTTTTTTTATACAGGGTCTTATAGAATTAATTTATCATTGTATTCAATTACTTATTGACTATTGAAAAAAATATTTTTAATTGTTCATGTTTGTAACTTATAATCATAATTGTAACAAAACAAATTGTATCCGTAACAAAATTGGCAAGGATCATACAAAAAAAATTCTTCTTGAACTGGGGTTAGGAGGAACCGGAACCTAAATTCACTAGCATGTCAGAAGACGATTCAAAGTGGTCCTTGTGATTTTATTGAATAAAGAAAATGTTGTATTTGTATTTGTGCTTAAGTAAATTCATCAATTGGCTATAATTTATGAAATAAAAAATCCTGTACATTTCACACAGCATCGTCTAGCCCCAAAGAAAGCAGAGATTGTGTTATGGGAACCACGTGACTGACTACTTATTACTTTTTTTTGTAAATACATGATACATATTATAAAGAAAAACACTTAGACCCGAGACAAATATTTGCAGATAAACAAACATTTGTCCTGCGGCGGGAATCGAACCCGCAACCGTCTGTATATCAGGCGGTCTTCGCCGACTGCGCTACAGGTCGTCGTTGTTATTCGTAGGCGAATGATATATATGATTTGTAAAATGTGACAGAATAATAATGAAATTCTTTATTATTTATTTAAAAATATGCCTTTAATTTAATTTTCAATTAGATAGAAGTTACTGCACTAACAAGCTTTAGTGATAAATAGCTTAATCTGTATATTTTCAATACATTCGTTGGGTATTGCTTTAACGTATGGTATAAAAATGACAGGTAAATTTATGACAAAAAGTTATATCATTTATTTTCTTCGATCATTTAATTTCATAATGAGACGTATTCAAATACATAGGATTTTTTTTAAAGCATATGAGTTTTCTATTTAAAATTATTTGTTCAGAGTTCAAACAATGTATAATATGACGTTTGTAAATTTTTGTGTTTTGTTGACGTATTTCGTAATTTTATATCTAATTTGGAATTCAACTTATCACGATGTAGGTACTCAACCATATTCTGCAACGCAGGCACCATCTTGATTTGCACTCATATTTTTAACCGACTTAAAAAAAAGAGGAGGTTCTTAATTCGACGGAGTATTTTTTTTTATATGTTCACCGATTACTCAAAGACGCCTGAACGGATTTCGAAAATTATTTTATTGTTTCAAAGGGCATACTTCCCAGGTGGTCCATTTAAATTTTATCTATATCGGTCAAGCGGTTTTTAAAATGTCAACTAAAATCGAAAAATTGTATGCAGCGGTGATATTTTTTATATACATGAAGTTGGTTGTCCTTTTAGTTTTTAAAACGTAATTATGTAGATACAAAAAACACTTCTGACGTCATGCCCGCTGTAAGAGAGCAAGGACAACTAATAAGAATTCACTCGGATTTTTGCATCCATAAATATTTTTCATGGACCCTTTGGGATATACATCTGTGAATAAGCCGCTCTCACAGGGTACAGTGTAGGTATGTAATTATACTTACCTACAGCAAATTACATACACTGCTTACACAATTATTTATGCTTCAATGTAAATTGAAGAATTTCATTCATATCCCACTAAATTTCATAATCAAGGTTGATTTTTATATGTAAATTAGAACTCAAAATTTCACTTCTGGGTGGGTCGGTAGTCGTCTATAGAAAGGACAGAAACTAATGTACTGTTCCCAATATTTTAAAATAATATTTAAATTCATTAATAGAATAGTATAAATAGATGTTAAATGATCATAATTAGCGCCAAAATGTGGGACCGCGTAAAAAGCAGATTGTAGACGCCTCAAATTATGTTTTTGCAGCCGCCATATTTGTTTTTGAGTGTGAAAAATTGCATTTTTAGTCGGTTTACGTCAGTTTTTAAGCAAAACTAATGCGTTACTATTAAGTGTGTTAATACTAACACATTAGTTTTGCTTAAAAGCTGTAATAAACCGTAGTAATTTCACCACAGCTGAGAACACACACGTGGCTTTGGTTGCTTATTTTTACAGAACCATTTGTTCGTTAAGACGGTACCCACAGCAAATTCACATTTGTATGAAAAAAAAATGTGTGCAATTCACATGTGGTAGAAGTGAAACCTTCAAAAAACAAACGTATAATACGTACACGTATACAAAACACCACGGTTGTTGTGATGCTTTTTCTCAAGCTTTGTACTACGCATGCGCGCACAAACACTTAATAATAAACACGTATAATGCTTCCTATCTCATTTTCTCCCACGTTAAATCTTATGAATTTATAAGACTGTCTCTTTTTACTGTCGCTTTTTCGTTTCATCGACTTTCAAATCAAAACGATGCTAAAGAAGTTTTCACTTAAAACATTTTTTTACCGCTATTTAGTGACTATCTGCTCGTTAATTGAAGGGATTATAGTTATAAAAGAAATATAGTATGTATTTTTAATATTTTGCCTTCAATTTCCTCGTTTGAAATTGTTTCTATAGTAACTGTTGGTTTTGTAATTTAATTACAAAATAATGTCTAAAATATTCAATAATCATAATCTTCTCCTAAAGCTGACGTCGTTTTTACTTGCAGCTTGCACTAATAGGCGCAAAGTAAGCTAATCTAATACCTTTAAAGGGACAATTCTTGTATATATGTATATTACTAGCTGCTGCCTGCGGCTTCGCACGCATGGTAGCTACATAAAAAGTAGCATATGTCCTTCTCCAAGGTCCCATCTATGTCTATACCAAAAGGATCATTAGCCTAAAATTTTATGCTTCTAGTTCTGAAAATGACAATACTTTGATACAACCTTTCATACCCCGTTTCATCCTACTTACAACACTTTTTTCCAATTAAAAAGTAGCCTATGTCCATTCTCAGGCTTTAGGCTATCTGTGTACCAAATTTAATTTAAATCGGTTCGGTAGTTTTGGCGTGAAAGCAAGACAGACAGACAGACAGAGAGAGTTACTTTCGCATTTATAATATTATATTAAGTAAAGATAAGGATATAATCTGAATCTCGGAAACGGCTCCAACGGTTTTCATGAAATTTAGTATGCAGAGGGTTTCGGGGGCGATAAATCGATAGCTAGGTTTCATTTTTAGAAAACGTCGTTTTATCCGTGTTTAGTACAGAGCAAAGCTCGGTCATCCAGATACATAAAACATTATCTGTAAAACTTTTTTCGAAATTCTTTATTCTGATAGAAAATCGCGAATACGCGACAAATCATTTGATCAGGGAATCGCCTTAATACAGACACACTAGCCCTGAATCTGTAGTTTCGCCAGACTATATTAAATTTCCTAAAATACGAAAGACCTTATTTTGTTAGCACCAGAGTCTAAATTAGAGTAACATATTTTAAATGACAGTTCTAAGTTAAAGTTGACATTTCATTTCTGTATTGAATTGATTTTCATAGAATTTACGTAGTTTTAATCAACGTGTTGACAAAAATAAGCAAAACCACGTCAGTCACACGTGAATTTAGTAAGTTTTTTTAAGTCTAATTTAATAGTGTTACTCTAATTTAGAAATTTTATCTAGTTTGGCGAAAGCACAGAATCATGGCTATTATTGAGGAAAAATGTGTAACTTTGGAGCATTGCCAAATATCATTATAATAATGAATGTACTATATGATTTGACGACCTATGTGGCGCAGTGGGCGAAGGCCTGCCTGAGACGCAGAAGGTTGTGGGTTCGATTCCCGCCGCGGGGCATATGTTTGTATGATTTATGATCTGCAACTATTTGTCTCGGGTTTGGGTGTTTCTATGTATAATATGTATGTATTTAGAAAAAAGAAGTATATAAGTAGTTTATCAGTCCTGTGGTACCCATAATACAAGCTCTGCTTACTTTGGGGCCAGATGATGCTGTGTGAAATGTCCGGCAACTGCGTTTTCAAAATTATTTCACGGCGTATGGTAGATACATTGCGTGACCCAAGAGCTGGCTCCTATCTGGCCCAGCGTATTATCATTGCCATTCAACGTGGTAATGCCGCCAGTATCTTGGGAACGCTGCCCTCTGGCAGTGATCTGGATCAGTTGAGCTATCTATAGATCGTTTTAAATGGTCCTTAGATAGCTCAACTGTTTCACGTGTATTTTATATTATTGTATATTAAATTGTACATTTCTGTAATTATTTCTGAAAATAAATGTAATTTACAGTTACGTACGTATTATATGATCGTTATGTATACCTCTGTCTCTCGATTCATCTAGCTAGAGAATCATCATCAGGGTGAGTTTCATCCGCGGTCGTTGCCGTTCGCGTTGACAGTTCGCTCTGGAAATTTTTATTTTTAAATTTGCGTCTAAGAGTCGAAAACTATAAGGTTAATATCATTGGTACCTACTGTACCTAAAGTCGAAAATCTTGTGGAAGGAACACGTGGCACTTTCACATACAAATTGCCAATACATCACAAGAAACAAGGTTTGTAGTTCTAGTTCAATGTGGTCGCCATTACTGAACATTTTTGCATGTCACTAACCTCTAATTGCCAGTTAATACGCGTTTGGACAGTTATTGCTCGTTAATTTCAAAATGGTGGCAATTGCTGTGTGGATTTTGGGAGCTAATAAAGATATTCCGGTTCTGTTTACTGACAAGTAAAATGGACTGATTTTAGTGCTTTCTTTCAATGTAATTCTTCTTCATGAATGACAGGTGTCTTAATGACAGTTTTCACATTTGTCAAATGTTTATATTGTTTATAGTATGTAACAAAGTTGTATCTAATCGATCGACATTTGTTATTTAAAATAAAATGGTGTATTTTCATACAAAATAATAAAATTGATTATATTTCCTCAAATCACATTAACAGAAACAACGTTTTTATTTCAATTATTCACACCCGAGTCCATTACTCTGGCTCTATTTTAAAAAAAAGTGTGCGTCTTGGGACGCCGGACAGAAGAGATAACCTAAACTAATCTAACTAGGGTTAGGGTGAGATTAGAGGAGCCAGACATCCTTGCGCCGTAACGCGTTACGTAACGAAGCGGTTTACCCTCCCAAAAATAACTAATAAAAAAGGAATAACGCGGGAAAATCTAATAATTAAGAGTTCGATGTTTGCTTCGCAAAAAAACTCTCAAGTTCTTCTTCTTCTTTTTTTATGACATGTGACATAATAATGTCATTTTTGCCACTGTCAAGTGTTTATGTTTGTTTATAGTCAATTTGTTTGTTAAAGTCTTAGTCGATGGTCAATTGTCAATTTTAGACATCACGCGGAATGGCCGTCTAGAATTTTCTCGGGATTCCTCGTTTAAATCACATTGCACCATAATACATATTTATAATTTAATTGTACATATTTGTCCTATGTAGTCCCAACTTATTCATTAAAATTCCGCTAAGATTACTGAATAAAACATGTAATAAAACGAGTATGAAATATTAAATAAGCAGGGCTATGTTATTTTTCATGAAATTACAAACGAAGAAAAAATCCTCAATATTAGTTAAACAGCGATAAAATATAATAACTTGTCAAAATTTTCATTATTATGACAAGCTATTAATGACGAAGAAGAAGCAGTTAGACTGCTATGAATACTTGGCGATGGAACAGCGGTTACAACACCCTAGACCGCTATTATCTTATTTTATCCATTATTAACCGACTTTATCAAAAAGGTGGAGGTTCTCAATTCGTGGGAAACATTTTTTTTTATGTATGTTACTCGAAAACGGCAGAACCGAAAATTAAAAATATTTAAAATTATTTTTTTGTTTGAAAGGTGGTGGTGGTTTGAAAGCTTCACAGGTGGTCCCATATAAATTTTATCAAAATCGGTCGAGCTGAAAAATCTATGTAAATCTAAAAATTGTATACATCGATGATGTTTTCATGTACTTCGATACCTCGCTGTCTCATTGGAGCGGTGCGTTTATTTGGCCTACCATATACAATAATAAATAAATACATCAACTTTCCACTAAACATGTATTATAGGCTCAAATTTCATTCAATGAAGTCGGTTTCTTTTTAGTTTTTAAAACGTAATTATATAAGGTAACATAGCTCAAATAAATTAATAATTTTTCTAGTGTTAGATCATGGTTTTTATCTTAGCGAAATTTTTACCAATAAATTGTGACTTTTTTGCATAAAAGTGGTATTTTTTTTAATACTACTTTGCCTTAAATTACGTATAGAAGTCATGTTAAGCATTGCCGACATATATAACCACTAGCTGACCCGGCCACGCGTTGCTGTAGCTCAGTAGTTCTAATACGTTGAACCCATATACGCTAACCTCTAAAATTATCATTGTTTTTCTACTATATTATGCATGTTTTATACACATAAACCTTCTCTTGAATTACTCTATCTATTAAAAAAACCGCATCAAAATCTGTTGTATAGTTTTAAAGATCTAAGCATACATCGGGACAGACAGACAGCGGGAGGCGACTTTGTTTTATACTATGTAATGATTGCCATTTTATTTTATGTTTTTTAGTACTCATTTTTCGAAATCGTAAACACCACTGGAAAGCCTTAGGAAAACAAAATACCTAATTATCGTTTACTTGAAGGATATATTTTTTCTAACCAATATTCATGATATGGGACCAATAGGAAAGTACATCAATTCTAAAAAAAAAATTTTAAAATTGGTTCATAAATGTTAATAAACTATTTTTGGAAGTATGTGTATAAATACCAGTTCTCTGGTTGCCATAATACAAGCTATGCTTAGTTTGGGGCTACATGGTGCACCAATGGTCGAGAGGTTAGTGTGGGTACCTGGGAAGGCCTCCGCTATCAAACAGAATCCCAGGCAGAGTGACGTTAGTGGAGAGGAAACTTCCCCCACCTCAGCTTGCTGGAGTGGATCCATGAACAAATGTTTTAAATTACAATTAACTGCTCTGTAACTTTACTGACGCCACCTAAATCATCTTCAACACGAACGAAGGCCAATAATGATGATGGTGCACCAATATTTATTCAAGTATGGCCCTGGATTAAACAATTTCAATTCCCCGTGTAAGTGTACCCTTAGGTCTACAAAATACATAAACTTCAGATAGCTACCTAATGAAGTGACACATGTTTTTGACGTGACGGATGCCACACCTAATTACGAAACGAAATCTTACTAAAAACGGAACCAGCTTTCTATGTTCAAAACTATTGCAATCCAAAATAGTCTGTATTCCGTTGGCATTAAGGTTTCGGGATAGTTAGATTAGCTTGTCTTTTGCACGTGTAATGTGTGATGTTTTCCACATGTAGGTAAGAACCAAAATTGTTATGCAATAGATAATTAGGTAGGTAAAAGTTGTATCTATCGTATCTATCTAATTAAAATTTAGGTTTCTCACATCCAGAGAAAAAAATCAGTAACGGAAAAAGATTAACAAATATTCACCTCTGTGGCGCAGTGTATGCAAGTATTTGTCTCTGGTCTGGGTGTTTCTATGTATGTACCTAACATTTAACACAAAAAAAAAGTATATAAATAGTATATCAGTCATGTGGTATTCATAACACAAGCTCTCCTTATTTTGTGGCCAAATGATGTGTGAAATAACCGGAGTTACTTAATTTTATTTATTTTATTTAAAGCGTTTTGCTCCTTATTATCCAGATGTTATCTGGAAGAAATCGCCTCCTTCGCGATAAGACCACCCATTATACATAATTTTCAGTATAAGTACTTAACTGTCAAATAGTTTTAAGGTGTACGTACAATCAATATTCTCATTCATTCACTCGTTCTATTTCTTTACCAAATTTTATCAAGATCCGTTCAGCCGTTTATCAAACAGACGGACAGACAGAGACGGTTTAATATGGAAGTGTGGGCGTATTGTACACTAAAGTTATTGTGTAATAGGTACATTTTAAAATAGAAAACTCAATTGGTGCAAGAGTTTTGTACCAACTAAGAATCTGAGCAAAACTACCACGGGACATTTTATTTAACACAGTATTTTCTATCCCCAAAGTAAGCAGAGCTTGTGTTATGGGAACGTCGTCGGTCAAAAGAAGCCGAATTAAGGCCGTAGATAAAACTGTCACCACCATTACAAGCGGTATATTGATTACTATTTACATCAATAGCTCATAAAATAAAAACAATCTAAGCGATATCAATAATCGGCTGAGCACGCACCTCACGATGTAAAGGCATGACCACACTGTCGTGTGACACGTGTGTCGCGTGCCTTATTGTTTAGAGTCGTGACGTAGCTCTACTTCGGACTACAAGCAGCCGGATTTTAAATTTACTAAATTATTCTAATGACTGATGAATAAATAGTCTATAAGGTTTAGGTTAGCTAAGAACATTACTACTCAGTTTATCAAACATTAATTATGGTTTGTTCCACGTTGGTAACTAAGATTTCATAACTAGTTATATATCAGGGTTTTTTTTTCACTGTTTTATACAACAAATAAGTTAAGTAAAAGTTAAGTAAATTAAATAAGGCCGCCGAAGCGCCAGTGCTAATTTGTCCAGTGTACCAGGAGACCATACATGACTAAGAGGTTCTCGTTATAAAAATGGAAAAAAGCCTTGTGTTCAAAAGTCTTGTTTAATAACAGGTTATAAAACAGTGAAATAAAATCCTGATATAAAATAACTAGTTATGAAATCTTAGACGACCGTGAAGAAAACTTTAATTATTGCGATAAAAATCATCTCAGCAAATGAAAGCTTTCAATAAGATACAATGGTAACTTAAAATTATTAACTATCTCGTCCTGGGACTGTATTGGATAGGTATAGTAATAATTAAAATAGATATTGTTCGACTATACACTTATCACCACTCAACAAGTTAATACGAGTTAAGCTTAGTTTGGTCACCAAATATTAACATGAATTATGGTGCCCAGATTACTGATGGGCAAGATGACTTTATGTGCATTGGCCACCGCTGTTTTTTATTATTATTTAGTTACGAAATTAAGCGTGTGCTTATACTTTCTATTATTACAATTTGGTGCATTTTTATTTTTACATACGGAAATGTGAACTTCGTTGAAGTTTTCTCTTTGAAGTCTCTGAAACTTCGCAGGACTAATAGGTAAATTAAACTGGTGCCGCTATCTCCGAGGTGCCCAAAGCTTGATTTTACAGAGTACTTGGTGCTTGTACCTGCCAAGTGCTAGTCCTGGTATTATTGTAATTAAACATTTGCGAAGTTTAACTTACTTACGACTTGTTGAATGGCATTAATTCGAGCATAATTAAAATTAGTTTACAAGAAAATTCCGAATGCATGTAGGCCATACCATCACCTGCTTAGTGGTTATTTAAATGTAAATTATGTTTAATTTGAATAAAAATAGCTTTCGGTGTGTGTCAAAGGTTGTTTCTGTCAAGTATTTTTGTCTAAAAGCACCTAATTAGTTATCATGAGTGTTTATTTGTAAATGTTGTACTATACCTTATTGATTACGATATTGATGACCTTCTCAGCAACAGCGGCTGAGAAGATTGTGGGTTCGATTCCCGTTGATATTTGCATGATCGTGATAAGTTTTCTATTTCTGATGCTTGGACAACGGTCTAGTCTAGATCGAGAATGATTGGGTATTTACTAGAACTAGCTTCTCCTTGCGGCTTCGCACGCGTAGTACACGATGTTAACCGCTGTTCAAGTCTTACTAATCCTACTAGTCTAATATTATAAATCTCTTAATCAGGTTAAATATGGCGAGATACCTACATAAACATACATTACATTTAATAAGAATAGAGGAGTAAACCTCTTCAATCACGCGTAAAAAGTGTGACCGCTTTTTATTTTTGGCGACGGACGTAGAGACATTTTAAAGTAAAAAGTTCATCATCTTCTTTTTCTTCTTCTTCAACAATGGCATGTGTCATATGATGACATTTTGCCAGTGTCAAGAGTAAGACTCACATATTTTTTAACTGTTCTCGTTTGTCATTATATGATATTATTACTTCAGATTCAGATATTCCTAGATATGTTTACTCTCTCTAGTTTTTACCCCTTTTGTAAATATATAGATAGGTTTAAAATGAAACAGTAATCTTTAATTCACTGTATTTTCAAAAAAAAAATGTATTTTTAAAACATGCGAGAAAACACGAGAAAATAATAAATTTAGAAGTGCTATATTACCTAATGAAATAACAAGCGACATATCTCTTTTACTCTTATGAAGTACTTCAAAAATCCAAAGTGACATTGGTTTTGAAAGAGATATTGAAGCAGGATAATTAGTGGTGCCAAATCTTTAACTTTTCAGAAAAATAGCATTATTAATTAAGAATTATAGAAAAAGTACATTGACGTTTGTCAAAATGAAGTCTGTTTGAATGATAGAAGTAGGTCATTATACTCCGTTATTGTTACCTTACGTTACCGCGACCTATTGCATATCTATTTATATAAATCTATGGCTAATTATTTAAAAACACCGTTCTTCAGACCTCATTTACGTCAAACACAATCAACAAGATGACACAACTAGCTAATCACTGCCACTTCATTGTCATTCATTTCTATTCATAGCCTTTTTATCGATATCGATCAGTATCGACCATCGATATTACAACACTACGGTATAGATGCATTGACATACTCAATGTTTTTTTTGGATCCACAAATTTTGCTTGCTACCTGTCACGTACGGAATTACTTACTTCCAGACCAGGATCCAGACCAGGATCTGGACCTAGGACCTCTGACGCTCAAGCACTAAGATCAGGACGAGTTTCTTCTCAAATATTCTCGAGCTTAGGTTAGTAGTTGGCACCACCATTGTACCCACCCACGACGGGCTCTTGCAGTAACCAGTGTTATTACTGTAGGCAAGTAAATTATTGTTACAAGGTAATAATAAATATACATATACAACCGAATTAAGAACCTCCTCCTTTTTTTGAAGTCGGTTAAAAAGAAAACCGACTTCATGATATAAAATAACCCATAAAAGTTTGAATCTCCTGTTTTATTTCCGTTTGTTATTTAACTCAATTCAAAGTCCAATTTATAATTTCTTCCCCTATTTTCACCCTTAGAAGTGGTAGTTTTCTTCAAATTTAAATGGGACCGAACAGGAATTATACCCTCCCAAACAAAACCTTAATTTTTAAATCGGTTCTTAATGACGAAGTTCCGAGGAATCATACATAAAAAACCTAATTCAGAATCTCCTCTTTTATGAAGTCGGTTAGATGTGGTACCTACAGTACACTGAACGTCGTTAATAACAATATTGTGGTCAAATGACCGAAAGGTGTACAGTTGTGATATCGCGACGCGCAATATGGCGTTGCACATTTTATTATTCTATTGAGTGTATTGTTACGTCACAGCTTTGGGAGCTGAATGCCGGTCAGGATATGATGCTTGATTGATGGCTTGAAGAATGCACGTTGGAGTGGAAAGAAACACCTCAATTTAGTTGTCAAGAGCTTCCTATTTCATGGTAATTTATTGGCCTAGAGGCTGATTTTACATTTGTCCGAATATTTAACGTAACGGTTTTCTTCTTCCTTATTCTTTTTGTTCTTTTTGCTAAATTGACATTATTTTGAAACATGCTATTAATAGCATGTTTCAAAATAATGTCAATTTAGCCAGTGTCAAGTGTTTTTAGGTGAAGTATGATGTCATGAAGTCGTATCTTGTCGTTCGTCATTTGTTATATTATATAAAATGGCTTTCGTATAAAATAACTTCGGATTATTTTTGCTGGATCACAAAGAAACCCAAAGCTTTTATTCCAATTATTCACACACGAGTCAATAACTCTAGCTCTATTTAAATAAAAACAATGCCACACATTGGGGTAGAAAAATAAGAAAATTAACACATATATTTTTTTATTTGCCTTCTACTCGTCTCGATTCTTATCCCCTTGCAAAAACAGTCAGACAGAAGGACATGTCGAAACTATAATAATAAATATTGAACAATGCACACAACACCATCTAGCCCCCAACTAAGCATAGCATGTATTATGGTGACTAGATGACTGATAGAATACTTAAATATTTTTAAATACATTCTTAAGATACTTTACAACAGACACAAATTAAATATCTATGTTCATCACACAAATGTGTGTCCTGAACCCTCAACAGCGCAGAAAGCGGAACAAACTGACAGATATAAGGACAGAGCCGACAGGATATAAGGGTTCCTTTTTAAACTTTGGATCTCTAAAAAGACATCTATAAACTTATTCAAACCTATTAAACAGATGTCGCTCCACAATCAAATTGCAATAAGAATTCAAAGCATCTATTATCACCTACTGCGTAATGTATGAAGCCGGAAGTGGCACGACGTATGCGCTGAAAAGGGTTGCATCCCTTGACACCTATTGCGTCCGTTGTCCAATTCGTTGAAAAAAACTACACCCGCTGGTCGCACGTTATTACAGGGTAGGATTGAGACAATTTTATACCTATGTTATCTGCAAAATCATCATCATCGACAGTATTTATACCTAGCAACCTATCTTGTTGCCAAAAAAATAAATTTTCTAAAGTCAATGATTTGCGCTCGTCAAAAGCCCAAGTAACGTTGTCACAGGTTGTCAGACAAACTAACATTAACAATATTATGTCTAGTTCAATCCTTTCACCACAGGAAGGATAAAACTTTTAAAACTATCATGGTTTTGCACATAATTTTCACTCAAAACAGGATATTTACCATGATATATGAGTTTTTCTGCTTCTCGATATTTCGGCACAGTTGCATGCGCCATGATCACGAGATAAACTGAAGTCTTTGCGGGTGGATGTTATTGGCAGACAAAACGGTCTACCCTCTTTCTCAGTCTTTTACTGCGAACATTACCCCCACTACCGGTTTCACTGTCACTAACAACTCGATCACGATTACGACACACAACACTCACGGTATCTGGACGCATAACTGGTACCTCACTTTTACGATTTCCACACATCCTCACCACAGGGTTCCAGGCTCCAGACAATGAATGTTCGCAGTAAAAGACTGAGAAAGAGGGTAGACCGTTTTGTCTGCCAATAACATCCACTTGCAAAGACTTCAGTTTATCTCGTGATCATGGCGCATGCAACTGTGCCGAAATATCGAAAAGCAGAAAAACTCATATATCATGGTAAATATCCCGTTTTGAGTGAAAATTATGAAAGGATAAACTTTCCGATTGGTCCTATACAAATTTCATTGATTTGGTGCTTTGGTTTTTAAATTAAAATAGCATATAGCAATCGGTTAAAAAAAGCAGGAGATTCTCAATTGGGTTGTATTTGTTTTATACTCAATGAAGTAGTTAATCTTTTTAGAAATTAAAATTTCTAAAATTATCCCGACTTTCCCAATTCATCCCTGCTCTAATGATCCTGTAGCACGTGTTATAATAGTATTGTCTACGTGTCCCGTCACAGCTCATGGTAATACGCACCCGTTGCGCACGCGCACGTGCCCTGCCAAGCACGAGCCAGCACATACTAACTGTTGTATAAGCTGTTGGCACGATGGCACTTTGGTCGCAGAATAATTTATAGTTTAACGCACGTTTTGGTAATTACATAGAGACGGCTTCTTTTATAGTTATACTAAGCTTCAGTCCTTTAGAATCAATACTAGGAACAGAATCAAGTTATACTTCTCTAAGTTTCGAATATAATAAGTAAATAAATCGTTTACGCAGGCGATTGTATAATAAACTTCCTGAAAATGCAACTAAACCATCTATTTACGTTTACCATCGTCTTACGACGACCTCTGTGGTGCAGTGGGCTAAGGTCCGGCTGAGATGCAGAAGGTTGCAGGTTCGATCCCTCCGCGGGACAAATGTTTGTAGGATCTGCAAGTATTTGTCTCGGGTCTGAGTGTTTCTATATAATAATATAATATGTATGTATTTACAAAAAAAAGTATATAAGTAGTATATCAGTCATCTGGTATCCGTAACACAAGCTCTGCTTACTTTGGGGCCAGATGATGCTGTGTGAAATGTCCGGGATTTATTCATTTAAACACAGATTTAAAATGTATAAACTCTATTGTATAATTTTTCGTAGTAACGGTAGTTTTAAGAAGGATGCAACAAAAGAGCGCTAGGACCAAGACGAGTTTCTTGTTAGTTCTTCTCGGGCTTGGGTTAGGAAGAATTGGCACCTAAATGGATGCCAATGGGGAGATGGGAGATGGGAGATGGGAGATGGGAGATGGGAAATGGGAGATGGGAGATGGGAGATGGGAGGTGGGAGATGGGAGATGGGAGATGGGAGATGGGAGATGGGAGATGGGAGATGGGAGATGGGAGATGGGAGATGGGAGATGGGAGATGGGAGATGGGAGATGGGAGATGGGAGATGGGAGATGGGAGATGGGAGATGGGAGATGGGAGATGGGAGATGGGAGATGGGAGATGGGAGATGGGAGATGGGAGATGGGAGATGGGAGATGGGAGATGGGAGATGGGAGATGGGAGATGGGAGATGGGAGATGGGAGATGGGAGATGGGAGATGGGAGATGGGAGATGGGAGATGGGAGATGGGAGATGGGAGATGGGAGATGGGAGATGGGAGATGGGAGATGGGAGATGGGAGAATATATAGAAAAATATACACCTAGACACAGAATAAACATTTATGTTCATCAAACAAATGTTTGTCCTGAGTGAGAATCGAACCCACACCCTAGAGCGGATAGTTAATAGCTATGAGGCCATTCGAAGTCAAAATATATTATGTAAATGTTTGTATGTCTGCTTGTGGCTCGATATCACTCTAACGGCTAAATGGATCTAGATGAATCTTGGTATAGATTGTATCTAGAATAGCATATAGGCTACTTTTCTGTAAGCACCATGCGGGCGAAGCTGCGGGTAGAAGCTAGTATAGAACACACTAAAACAATATGTATTGATAAATAAATAATGCCAGACATTTCACACAGCATCATCTGGCCCCAAAGTGAGCAGAGTTTGTGTTATGGGTACCACATGACTGATATACTACTTACACATACTTTGTCAAATACATCATACAAACATTTGTCCCGCGGCGGGAATCGAACCTTTTGCGTCTCAGGCAGGTTTTAGCCCACTGTGGCACAGAGGTCGTCTCAAGATCCAGATTATTGCCAGCTCATTATGCCCAAGACGCTGGCGGAATGGCCACGTTGAATGGAAATGCTAATTGCTAATACACGATCTACCACAAAAACAATTTTAAACTACATCACATTATTTAAAAATTAATGATGTTATTTCTCATAATTTGGACAAAGGGTCGCCCAGGGTTTGATAAAGAACTGACAAAAAGTCTAGATTTTAATCGACTCGCCGATACCGGTTCAAAACGAGTTTACACAAGAGAGAGCCAGTTTTTAGCCATTTGTATTAATAAAATAAATAAGTATGTATGTACTTAATAAAAAAATACAATAAAATCGTATTAATATGTACAATTTATAATAATATCATATACAATTAATAAACTAATTTATGTAACTATGGCATACTACTTCGCCCGCGCGTTTTAAAAAGAAAATAATATCGAATTGTAAATTTAAACTATTCTCGAATCCACTAGACACACACAAAAAAAAGTCAAAATCGGTTTAGCCGTTTAGGAGTGTAATTACAAACACACGCACAGATAAACTGAAGTCTTTGCGGGTGGATGTTATTGGCAGACATCGGTCTCTCTGCCTCAGTTTTCAACCGACTTCAAAAAAGGAGGAAGTTCTCAATTCGACTGTTTTTTTATGTTTGTTACCTCATGACTCCGTCATTCATAAACCGATTTGAACCGATTTGATTTCATGTGATAGGATATACTTACCGATTGGTCCCATATAAATTTCATAAAAATCGGTTCAGTAGTTAGGCTTTTGAATCAAAAAAAATGAAAAAATATGTCATCCACTTGGAACGAAATTTTGATGTTTTACTTTTTTATACATGAAGTCGGTTGTCTTTTTAATTTTTAATATGTAATTATTTACTGCGAACATTACCCGTACCACCGGATTCACTATCACTAACAACTCGATCACGATTACGACACACAACTCACTGTATCTAGACGCATAACTGGTACCTCACTTTTACGATTTCTAACATCCCTTTTTGAGTTTCAAAGTTATATTAGTTTGAATTGTTAGGTACACACGTACTAGGTCAACAAAGTTAGCGAAATTCAGAGCATTCACCATAAAACAATACCATATTCACCATAAAATAAAGTACCAAGCGCGAATTACTGTCGTGAGCTTGTTTTTTTATGTCACCATAAAACTTTCTCAAGTATTTTGTGGAGCTACATTACTCGTGTTCACTATAAATTATCCATACTATACTGTCATTATATATGATACTAGCTGTCCCGTTCGCGACTTCGTGTGCACGTTTTAAATATATATCACATTATAACACTTGACTTGACTTTGCTTTTATATATCCCACCCAGTAGTTAAAAAGTTTCCATACAAACATTCACACCTTTATGAGAGTTATTTTGAAAAACCTGAAACACGTGTCTATTTATTTTGCATTTTAGGTATCGAAACCAAGCTTCTAAGAAATCATAACACCCGTAAAAAATCCCCATAAAAACATTGACACCCCATTTTACCACATTGTTGTAAGGGTTATTTCGAAAAATCCTGAAACACGTGTATATTTATTTTGCATTTTGATTATTCAAACCAAATTTCAAGCCAATCGCATAACGCGTTAAAAAGTTTCATACATTCATTTTGGTTCACCCTCTTATGAGTAGAATTTCAAAAATCCCGCCTTAGTGCGTGGTTTTGCTGTAAAAGGAAGCTTTCTTTCAAATTTAAGTTTTCTAGCTTCCGCGGTTTCGGCTCGGCGATGATTAATCAGTCAGTCAGGTTAAGCTCTTTAATAGGTATATTCTAAAGTGTCTCAGGTGTCACAGGGTTTAAAAATGTGTCATTCTTGTACAAACCCATCCTTTCGTTACTGCAAAGGGGTAATATTAGTGGGTAGTTCAAAAAGCTCACCCCTATCATTCGAATTTACGACAATACCTAATGACAAAACAATAATTTGTTGAAAAACCGTTGGTCAGGGGTTAGCCCCTCATTTGAGACCACTGGATTCGGCTGAATCGTAATTATGATAGCTTTTGAATTTACTTTGATTATCTATGGTTTTCAAAAGCTGCCCAACATGGAAATAATAGACGAGTTTCTCGACGAAAGAGAAATAACATTTACTTCTTATTCGTCTCCTACTTCGTACAGGTCATGTTAACAGGCCTTTGTTATATATCTTCAGTGACGGACCCTCTATCGTATTCATATATAATTATGTTTTAAAAACTAAAATGATAACCGACTTCATTGAATAAAGTCTAAATGAAGCCCATAAAATTACAAAGGAGAACCTTTTTATTAAATCGGTTAAACAAGTTTTACGTTTTTTACTATATACTTTATCATTTATCAAAATACGTAAAAACCACTGGAAAGTCCCACGAAAGCAAAATATCGAAAGTTCTTTTACTTGGATGATTTTTTCAGCTATTTTCATTTAAAACCAGACTACTAAACCGATTTTGATGAAATTTCTATTTAACGAATCGGAAAGTAAGTATATCCTTTCACATGTTTTTTTGTTAGATTACGTCTGATTCTCGCCGGCAATCAGATATCTCAAATTTTTTGTGAGATAACCTGGTGTAAATAAAATGGTGTGAGATAACCTATAACAGCGCTACACGGACTTTTGGCAAACATTTAGTTGTCACCCGACCTAAAATATATAGGTTTTTGGCAACAACCGCAAGGGCACTATTTAGGCAAAAAAACCTCGGTTTGGGCATATATTGCCTAGAGGTCACCCAACTCAGGCGGAAACGATGAGAGCCTTTCTCTAACATATCCTCAATTCGGTCTAAGTGAGCTCGCCGGGGAAGTTCCCCTTCCAACTTGCACATTCACACTCGCCTCGTGCACCTGTTTCGTCAATCTTCTTTAAACCAAAAATGAATCAATCAAAATATTATTTATTCCAAAAAATCTCAAGGGCCACTTTGAATCGTCTTCTTACATGCTAGTGAATATAAGTACCGGTTTTTCTTAACCCCAGTTCAAGAAGAATTTATTAAAGATGCCGAGTCAAGTTGGAGCAGATTCATCCCAAGCTTTTTTGTCATCTAAACAATCTGTTATTTTATGACATCCTTTATGAAACAGTTTCTGTTTTATTACGTTTTTAGATTTGCCAATCGGCACGTCGCGTCGCGTCGCCTGGGACCTTGTTATAAAAGCGTACCCATTGCCATATAAAATATTAATGAACTTAAGCGAACCTCACTGTGGGAACAGCGAGTTTATCCATCCATACATACCCAAATCATCTTAATTATTTATACCTTATAATTACATAAATTACTTTAAAGTAGAGTCTGTCACAATAGCTGTAAGAGCTACGAATGAATCAATAAATGAATTAAGTAATGAAAACACTATTGTACACTAGCACTTAAAATATTTAACAACTAAGAATACCTAAATATATATATACAATGGGCGGTCTTATTGCTAAGGGTGCGATTTCATCCAGACAACCTTTGGATGGAGAGGAGCCTAACTTGAATGTCAGATTGCTCGGGATGCATTAAATTATGAGCTATGAGCTATGTGTATAAGCTACCCATAACACAAGCTCTGCTTAGTTTGGGGCCAGATGATGCTGTGTGAAATGTCCGGCATTATTATTATTATTATTATTATTATGCTTGTTTATAATATAAACTGAATTAGTGGCTAGAGTTGTAAGACTGTCTGTTCCCGAAGTGCCTAAATACTCGCTGAGGCCCCGTAGTCACGACTTACTGGCTGCACCGTGGGCGCGGTCAGTCGCGCACGACAACTCGCCTCTTGTTCGGGCTCTAAAATTATTAAATGCGCTTCTGGCATCAACACCTTCTTGTGATCTGTTTGCTGACCGATGGACGAATGTGTGCAGAGAATGTCTGAGGTATTGTGAGACGATTGATAGTAGTAGAATTAGTTCAATCTGTTAATACTTTTTTTTGTTATTTTTTTTTTAAGTATTTTTATTATTAATTATTTAGTAAAAATATTTTATAGTGTTAAATTTTTCTGTTAAAATGTTATTTCATAGCGCCTTGGTGTACCTACTGTAATGCTATGATCGTATTGTGTAAATAAATAAATAAATAAATAAATAAATAAACCCGGAGTAAATCTGTTTTTGTTATTAGCTTATTTGGAATATGACCTATAAAAGTCAGTCGAATCATGTGGTCTTGAATGAGAGACTAGATTATTTTATTTAGGCGTTATATTTCTCTTGGGGTGAATTAGTATGCATTATTTTATTACTTGCATAACTTCATAGTTTCTTGAGGGGTAGGTGCAGGGGGTAGGAATTTTAAATGTATAATTAACGATAATGCTAACGTAAATTTTGTTTTTATATTTTTTCACAAAACGATTGAGTAGGTTGGTACTTTCTTAATCGGTAGGTAGGTGTCTAGGGGAAGGACTCTTCAGAAAAACTCTGTCTTGGTTGGTATCAGCGCAGTGCCAGATATTCTGGCTCCAAGTAGTAGTGTGCAAGCATTACTGTGTGCCGGTTCGAAGGGTACTGGACCAAGTGACATTACTAGGCCAATAGACAAAAGAACTTATGTCTAGGGCCGACAACTTGTGATATCTCCTGGTATTGCAAGCGTCATAGGTTACGGTACCCACTTACCATCAGATGGGCCGTATGCTTTGCTGGCTCAGTTGTAACGACCTCGGCGACGCAGCGGGTGTCGGGTTGAAATACTCGCGTTCGGTTCCTTCGGGACATGTTTTCATAACCTTTTTGCGCAGAAGTAAATCAGATAAATATATTCAATAGTCCAGGTTACCTGCGTTTTACTTGCGTATCGCGTGTGTGGTGACTGCGTTTCTATAGCGTGCAGTAATAATGGTGCCGTAAACATTGTAGGGTAGTTAATGAACGAGGATTTTACGACAAATCGTTTAAAGAACATTTAGGGTCGTGTAAGGGCTTTTCTTTTGAATATAGGTAATGTTAGGCACCCCCTTTATAAAAACATAATTGAAACTACAACTGATTTTCATTATTATAAATAGATATATGTTATACTAGCTGCTGCCTGCCGCTTCGCACGCATGGTACCTACATAAAAATCATCTCTATACCAAAATTCATCGAAATCGGTTCAGCGGTTTAGGCGTGAAAACGCAACAAACAGACAAACAGACAGAGTTATTTTCACATTTATAATACTACTAGTGACTCTGAGCTGTAGACCTAGCAATCATTTTTCGAAATGACTGAAATATAACTTTTTTTACGTCATCAACCCCCATATCTCCGCCATTTTGTAAAATTTCCAAAAACTGAATCGTCAAAAAAAATCTATATAATTATAGAACCTGCTCACAAAATTTCACGAGAATCGGTTGAGAAATGCGACCTGTAGAGTAGAACATCCGGACAGACGCCGGCCGGCCGGACGCCGTTCAGACAGACATACGAAAGCATTTTTGCCTAAGCTGAAACAGAGACACTCGTTCGCGCTTCGCGCTCGCTCGGACAATTCTGTTTAAAGATATTTATTCTCAAAAGAAATTTACATTTCACTTAATGATATATTTAAAACTAACCTAATAGTTAATTCATATGCTATACAGTGACCATGCAGAACATTAGTAACATTTCAATTTATTAGAATGCGTTTTATACCAAAGCACTTCAGGTTGCAGTAGGTACATTTTTATACGCTTTATATTAGCTTCACTTGTATGTATGTTTGTATGTTTGCAACCGACTCCTTAGGACGCGATTTTGACTTTGGCCAGATTTCATTCAAATTTTGCACACCTGTCAAAGACCATGGCAATGCAATAATTCGAATAAAAATTAAAAAAATAAAATAAAATAGTAATTAAAATAACCGATTATCCTAAAACTATAGAGTGAAAATAAATAATAGTTTAAAAAAACTAAAAAACACGCTTTATATAGAAAACCAAACTAAAAAATAAAAAAGAAATTTTAATATATGTAAGAAAAAAATGTTTTAATTAAAAAAAAAGCGTGGGGTGCTTTTTAAGATATTATCGAAATGATAATTCATAATGATATTCCTTGATATTCATGATATTCCTTCTTCTCATATCTGTCAATGAAATATTTATTACTATTGACACCATGCACCGCACGCTTTTTTTTTAATCAAACATTTTTTTCTTACTTACATTTATTAAACTTTATTTTCTATTTTTTAGTTTGGTTTTCTATATAAAGCGTGTTTTTTAGTTTTTTTAAACTATTATTTAGTATATACTGGACAAGAACAGAAAATTGAAAAGGAGATTTGTGTTTTTATGTTTAGCGTAATAGTATTGTCATAGACGTAGATAATAGCACAATTACAATTAGTAAATATATTATTTATTATAATGCTATATTTTAAAGCATAAAATACTATAGAAATATATATTCCCGTCTTTCCTATAATCAAATAATTTGTTAATGTGGCGATATAGTATGGTTAGTACTGTCATTGGCTCACAGCTCTGGCCTCTCAGCTTAGTTAGTAGTGGGATCGCTTCCCTCCCAGGACAAACATTTGTGTGATGTTTGCAAATGTTTATTTTGTGTCTGAGTGTTATTATAAATTTAAGTAAAAAATCTATGTCATTTGGCTACCATAGTACAAGCTATGCTTAGTTTGGGGCTAGATGGAGTTGTGTGGATTGTCCAGTAATATAAATAATTATTTATTTATTCATATGTTAATGAATAAAGATGTTACAGATTAGATAATGCCATTAATTTCATTCATTCATTTATTTCAACGACACACTAGCAATTTATGTGATTTTGAGAAAGAAAACGTAATAATCAACCTCTGTTGTGGGCTGAGGCCGGGCTGACACGCAGATTGCGGGTTCGATTTCCGCCGCGGTATTAAACATTAATCCATAATATGATCTGCAAGTAAGTCTCGGGTCTAGGTGTTTCTATGTATAAAATTACAAAAAAAAAGTATATTAGTCATGTGGTTCCCGTAACACAAGCTCTACTTACTTTGGGGCCAAATGATACAGTGTGAAATGTCCGGCATTACTATTATTATTATTAATACAAAAGAATAAAATACTAGCATATAAGTACATACTGACTGATACAACTAAGTACATATTTACTAATTTCTCGCTCAAAATACCGCAAAATCTGCTCCGTGGTTTAAGTAGAGCTTTTTAGTGAAGCCACTTGACGCTAGATGGCGCTAGGAGTAATAAGTAGTAAAAACAATTCTCAACCAAGTCTACTGAACGATATAAATTTCTTGATTTATTGAATGAGTTTCACACAGAATGTTATTTATTATTTAATGCCATTTTTTAATCAACTTCGCGTAACTGTATGAAACATTATTTTTGCTAAATGGTTCTCTTATGACACTCATTTAGGAGCTAATTTAGCTTGTCTGGACGACTGTCCCGATAATTTCTAATATGAACTTTATATTTAGGGTTATAAAAACTATTTTTATTTGTGGTTTACGAGTTTTAATTATGATGAAATCACGGTTATACTAAAGCTCATTAGGATGTAGGCTAACATTGTAGTAAATTGAGTATTGACTAAAATGTTTTGGACGAATTAACTGATCTCGAACTTCATTGAAAACGAACTCATAAGTGAAGTTCGACCATTACGTAGTTGTGTCTATCGATTATGTATTATTTTATTAATAATGCAGAAATTTGAAATTTGAAAATCTGAAATATTTTTGTGAATATTTATAAAAGTACTCATTTACGATCTTTGCACAAAATTTCATCAAGATCCGTTCATCTTTTTAAACGTGATAAGATAAAAAACTGACTGGCCTGACAGTTCAATTGGTCCGTTCAGTGGGTTCAGTAGCTCTACCTTCTGCGCTTTAGATTAGGGGTTCGATTCCCTTTAAGGACAAATATTTGATGAACAGTTTGTTCTGTGTCTGGGTGATAAAGTATCTTAAATAAGTTTAAAAAGTATTATATGTGATCTGGGCCCACTATACAAGTTATGCTTAGTATGCGGATAGATGGTGTTGTGTTTACTAATATTATTTATATTAAAAAAAACATTTTGAGACACTTTTTAATTTGTAAGGATTACATGTATTCTTCTCGGGCTTGGGTTACGAGGAATTGGCACCTAAACTCACCTTGTATGTAAGACGTTTCAAAGTGATCCTTGTGATTGTGTTGAATATAAATATATTTGATGTTGACATGATATGGTTATGGATAATACTTATATTATACCAAAGTACAAAAAAGTACAAAATTATTACAAGATAAGTGATAAATTACTAAAAGCTGACGTCAGTTTAGTTACTATAAAAAGTGTCATTTAAAAAGGTTAATCTAATTTAAACTTTAGTGTAAGCAGTGTAAAGTCGAGTGTTTTATTTTAGTTAGTCGACGGAAACTACAAAATCATGGCATGATTTAAATGCGTATCTGGTTTAAACTGGTTCATAAACATAACTTATCTTTTGCTAATTTTATCAAGCATTACAAATACAGACATATTACTCGCACTTGGCCTTTCTACACACAGAGATAATATCAAAACCTTATCATCGACACCCATAATTAAACAGTGGCGCCACCGGAAGTGATAACAACCGGATGCACAGGCCACGCCCCCGTCTTAAGGAGGGTGGTATCATGCAGTTTTTAATTTCTTATTGTTGTGATAACGTGCACAACATGTAATTGGAAGCTTTTATGATGTATAATTGAGTTTTTCATTATAATTAAAATGATGTCTAGCTGATTGTTATAAATAAATCTTATAATTGCTTGTATTTTTCATTCCAGATAAACTACAATATTAATAATGCCGGACATTTCCACAGCATCATCTGGCCCTAAATAAAGTAAGAAAAGCTTGTGTTATGGGTACCACATGACTGATATACCACTCACTCATTCATCACGAAATCTCAGAAGCCACCGAACGGATTAGAATGAAAGTTAGCATGCAGCTTCCTCTAGAGCCGTAGGTGATCCCTAAGAAAGGTTATCAAAAATTTCACTCGTGATCATGCTCAAACCGCGAAAACTGCGTTTATGCTGTTTGTAATTTTTTTCGAAACATTCATTCGTTCAATTATCATATTGCAACTTTTTATCTACCACGCGGGCATAGCTGCCGGAAACTGCCACTACAGACATATATATAGAAACACAGATCCAAAACAAATACTTGCAGATCATATAAACATTCGGTCCGCGGTGAGAATCGAGCTCGCAACCTTTTGTGTCTCAGGCGGGTGTATACTACGCCACAGAGGTCGTTAATAATCAAATACTCCTGTTTATCGTGTCATTCGTTATTTCGAACCAGTGAGGTGAAAGGATTAAATTGCGCTTCAGTGGCTCCTTTTTTGCACTTGAGCACATGTCTTGGACCTTTTTAGGTTCGGTGACATGCCGGTTTCCTCACAATGTTTTACTTTTCTGTTTGAGAGAGTACTGGTAAAGCGCATAAACATTCTTCTATCAAAATAACCATTGGTACACGACTGGATTAGAACCCACGACGAAAACTTCAAATAAACGTAATTACATCTGCACAAGTTAAAATAAATTTTTTATCATCACTACATAGTATAAAACAAAGTCACTTCGCGCTGTCTGTCTGTCCCTATGTATGCTTAAATCTTTAAAACTACGCAACAGATTTTGATGCTGTTTTTTAATAGAGTGATTCAAGAGGAAGGTTTATATGTATAATATATGCCTAATATAGTAGAGCAACACTGATAATTTTAGAGGTTTCTAATCACATTAGACATTCAGTAGTATATTTAGTATAAGCATTGCACCCGTGCGAAGACGGGGCGAGTCGCTGGTTTAAAATAAGAATAAGAAAGATATTTTATTAAAAAAAGATATTAACTTTACCATTATACTACTTAATCTACTTAATGGTGTTATATTCGCACTATATTTTTTGTTATGTGACGTTAAATAAATATTTTCTTTTCTATTCTATAATGCAAGTAGCTTCATTTGTTAGGAAATATATTATATATATTATATGTTTAGCTGAAATTCTGAAAACAATGGTAATTATAATAGGCGTAACAGAAACAAACTTAACCTTCTTTCTACAATCTTACAGGCAATAGGGAAAAGCCCAACCAATTAGTAAAATTTTCAATAGAATACCCGAACGACTAAAAACAGAAGAAAAATACGCATTATTCATAAGAAACCTAAAGAATCTTTTACTGGAAAAATCATTTTCAGTTGAGGAGCTCCTAACTGACAAGCGTTTGACATAGCTTCTATGTATTAATCTATTTTGAATGGACATTACGTGACAGTACAATTTAATATTTTTTTATTTTAAATTTTTATTATTTAAACAGTAGGCAATTAAGTAATTAGGTAGGGTATACAAAATTGTAGGTAGGAAAATAAATATCAGGCATTTTAAATTTTAACTGTTTATTTACACTATTACTTATATCATAACCGTATTAAAAAAATAAAAATAAATTACCATAGTAACATTTAAACAGATACATACTTATTTTTAACCGACTTCATCAAAAAGGAGGAGGTTCTCAATTCGTCGGAATCTTTTTTTTTATGTATGTTCATCGATTACTCGAAAACGCCTGACCGATTTGGAAAATTCTTATTTTTTTCGAAAGGGTATACCTCACAGGTATAGGCTTCCATATACATTTTATCAAAATCGGTCGAGCTGGAAAATCAACGAAAATCTAAAAATTGTATACATCGATGATGTTTTCGTGTACTTCGATACCTCGCTGTCTCATTGGAGCGGTGTGTTTATTTCAACATCATCATCATCATAACAGCCTTTAGGAAGTCCACTGTTGGACATAGGCCTCCCCAATTGATTTCCAGGAAGAACGATTTTGAGCCCTCTCCATCCACCGACTTCCTGCGATCTTTACAATATCGTTAGTCCATCGGGTGGGGGGTCGTCCTACGCTTCGTTTTCCTGTCCTTGGTCGCCATTCGAGAACTTTTGCTCCCCAACAGTTATCAGTTCTGCGAGCTATATGCCAATTGCCACTTCAACTTGCAAATTTTGAGTGCTATGTCGGTTACTTTGGTTCTTCTACGGATTTCCCCGTTGCGGATTTTATCACGTAGTGAAACACCCAACATAGCTCTCTCCATAGCACGTTGCGCGACTCTAAGCTTGTGTATGAGGCCAATAGTTAGCGACCAAGTGTTTATTTGGCCTACCCATATTATATATATACAACATACATCAACTATCCACTAAAAATGTATTATGGGCTCAAATTTCATTCAATGAAGTCGGTTTTCTTTTTAGTTTATAAAACGTAATTAATATTATTAAAATTAAAATTTGTTTATTGACAGCAATAACTTAACATAGATAAAATAAAGGAAAAGTAAAACAGCTTAAAACTATTAAAATTATGACTATATGAACATTCTAATTATGGAATTTAAATATAAAAGAAAAACTCAATGGGTACTTCTATAATACCTTATTATAAATAAATAAATCAAATTATATTTGTTAAATGTCTGTTTTGCTGATAAAACTTATATGAATTACCTTTGATACCCACACTAGATATAATCTGTATCGCAGGTATCAGATACGAATCAACATAAAATAAACAAGCCTCGGTTCACGGTCAACAAGTTATTTAACTACATATATGTATTATGTAAGTGTGTTTTGTTAAAAATATGTAAAAGATAATAAATAAATAATAAATTATATAATTGCAATATAACGTAAGTACATAAATACTATAAACAAAATTGAGCTTCATATTGATGTAGGATTAACATTATAAAGACATAATTATGATTAAGACAACTGATCAAGTAAAAGTTCTGTGCAGTTATAGTCAAGAGTTTTTAGCCAGTTCAATACAATATAATTAGCCTTCGAGATAGCGCAGCTTTATATCGCAGATCTTAACAATTGTATTGTAAAGAAACCCCGAAATGTAGGGATTGAACCGCTGGGCAAAAGAAGTGTTAACTGAATAAAACTGAATTTCAAAAACTCGGTGGGTTAGCAGCATGTCCTGGTAAGCAGCACTGTTGAACACACTTTTGTGTGCCATTGTACATATTTTTAATACAAAAAGTTGACGGACACTAAGAACATCACATTCCCTAAAGACATTAACAGTTCTCAGGGTTCTCAGGGTATCTGAAAAGCTTTTTTAGGATGGTCTTCATAACAGATTTCTGAGATCTTTACAACTGTATCCGAGTCAATTTTGGAGCTGTATAACTAGCTGGGGGGGCCAGCTAGTTATACAATATGTTAGAAGTGACTGACATAGTGCGATATACATGGATTTTAGTGTGGTAAAGTTAGCAGAACTCCTAAGAATTCTCATGACGTTTATTATTTTGCGGGTTTTAGAAGACAAACTATTTATGTGAAGTTTAAGTTTTGGTCTAAAATAACTCCCAAATATCTTACATACTTAGCTCGCTCTATCTTCTCGCTATTGCAGTTAACTGGAACAATATGACTACATGTGTGGAGTTTGATAGACAAGATTTCAGGAGGAGTATTAATTATAACTTTTATATGACTTGTTTGTAAATTATTGTGTTTTGTTGACGTATTTCGTAACTTATACCTAACTAGCTGCCGCGGCTTCGCACGTGTGGTGCCTACATAAAAAGTAGCCTATGTCCTTCCCCAAGGTCCCATCTATCTCTATACCAAAATTCATCAAAATCGCTCAGCGGCTTAGATGTAAAAACGTAACAGACAGACAGGCAGAATTACTTTCACATTTATAATATTAGTAGGGATCAATAGCCTAAAATTTTATGCTTCTTGTTCTGAAAATGACATTACTTTCATAAAACCTTTCATCCCTCTTTTTAACCCTTTACAACACTTTTTTCCAATTAAAAAGTAGCCTATGTCCTTTCTCAGGCTTTAGACTATCTGTGTACCAAATTGCATTTACATCGGCTTAGTAGTTTTACCGTGAAAGCGAGACAGACAAACAGACAGATATAGTTACTTTCGCATTTATTATATAAAATAAAATAATAAATATTATGAGCCTATCATTTATCTATAGTTATTTACAGAAATGTTCAAAATAATATACAATAATATAAAATACACGTGAAACAGTTGAGCTATCTAAGTACCGTTTAAAACGATCTATAGATAGCTCAACTTATCCAGATCACTGCCAGAGGGCAGCGTTCCCAAGATACTGATGGCATTACCACGTTGAATGGCAATGCTAATAAAAAAAAGAGCTTGTATTATTAAGACCACATGACTGATATACTATGTTTGTAAATACAAATATATTATGGCCTGGCCTGTCAGCTTAGTTGGTAGCTCTGCCTTCTGCGCTGTAGGTTGAGGGTTCGATTCTATGCCAGGATAAACATTGGTGTGATGAGCACAGGTGTTTGTTCTGTGTCTGGGTGTTCTAAGGTATCATAAGTATTTAAAAATATATAAGTATTCTATCAGTCAGTCATCTGGTCACCATAATACAAGCAATGCTTGGTTTTGAGCTAGATAGTGTTTTTGCATTGTCCAGCAATATTTATTTAATAACTGTACTGATATTACAAATGTGAAAGGGTCTGTCTGTCTGTCTGTTACGTTTTCACCACGGCTAAACGGCTTAAGGGACCTTGATGAAATTTGGTAAGAAGATGTATTGCATTCGGGAGAAGAACAAAGGCTACTTTTTGTTTCAAAAAACCACCTTGAAGTGGTAAATAGGAGATGAAAGTTTGTTTGGGCAACTCATATTTCCTTGAGTTAGGGATCTGAAAATTCATATTTAGGATTATGGTAAGAAATAAAGAAATATGTGTCAACGTTTTTGCAAAATAATTCCGGAAGGGGGTAAAATAGGGGATTAAACTTATGAGATGTTCTTTAGATACACAGAATGCATTCCATCCAAAAATAAATAAAGGTTCTAAGCATACGCGTACGAAGTCGCGGGTAACATCTAGTCATCATTACATAGTATAAAACAAAGTCGCCTCCCGCTGTTTGTCTGTCCCGATGTAAGTATGCTTAGATCTTTAAAACTATGCAACGGATTTAGATGCGGTTTATTTTAATAGTTAGAGTAATTCAAAAGGAAGGTTTATATGTATAAAACATGCATAACATAGTAGAGAAACACTGATAATTTAAGAGGTTTTCTTATGTGGTGTCGTAAATAAACACATTTTTTTGCGCTTACATTGCAAACGCTAGCTGAACCCTACGAGATAGATCAAAATAATGTACTACAGTATTGTACACCTTAAAAAGGTCTACACAAAAGTCCGCGATGGTATATGGATATCTCTTAGGGATAACCATTCTGTAGTATAATTAGTATCAGCATTGCACCCGTGCGAAGCCGGGGCGGGTCGCTAGTTTATCATAAATAGAAAAACCCCGAGACAGATATGAACAGATCATAATTTACTTGCGGCGGAAATCGAATGTTTGGTCGTAATTTACAACACGACAGGATGACGTCTCGAAAATTCCAAGAAATTCACCAAAACAGCAACGGAGCTATGTAGTGCTACTGGTATGTTTACCAATGATAAGATTATCAATTTATTACTATCAGTCTGCTAATTTTATGTAAGTGCCGACCTAGTACCTACCTATCACTATGTCTGGAACTGTGATAGCCATAAAAGTACACCATGGCGTTCTTCGTGGATTTTATTTTAAACTTTGACCGATGTATGCCGATCATAGTAAACAAATATTTCTCTGGAGAAATGCATTAGCTAAAATATTAAATATATCGATAAATATATTAAATATTAAAATAATTTATATATATTAATCTGCTCCAATTTAATTTAATGAATTTATTGCAGTGGCATTAACATCTACTTATATAATTTAAGAAACAAAGGCTAAGCTGACATACATTCACTTGGTTTGGTCTGAAAGGGGTCCGTGACGATTCTCAAAAATCATGCGGTGTTTCTGCTTCATGTATGCCTTTCTAGCATAAGCATAGGCTCCAAGGTCACCATATTTTATGAACCAAGCTTCCTCAGCTTTCTTATAGCTGTCAAGAAGAGGCTTGGAAGAGGTCATATGATCTGGGTTTTCATACATCATACAATCTTCAAAGCGCTGACGAAGGATAGCCAGGATTTCACTGTCTACAAGCCTATCGCGTTTGAACTGGCTGTTGGCTTCGAAGTCGCACACGACATCACCATCGTAGCATTGGCCGATAGTCGGAACCCGTCGGAATTTCTGGTGGTACCACGGATATGATTTCTGATTCGGCACCACGAGCTTCTCTCGAAACCAAGTCACTAGTGAATCAACAGTGGCATATAAGGCACAATTATAACAAAACAATCTCGAGTATATACATGTTTGGTAGTAATAAATAAATATATATAATAAAAACATTAGTGAACAATACACACAACACCATCTAGCCCCAAACTAAGCATAGCTTGCATTATGGTGACCAGGTGATTGATAGATTAGATAGATATTTAAAAATACATACTTATGATACCATATAACACCCAGATACCCAGAATAAATACTCAAGTTTGTCACACAAATGTTTATCCTGGGAGGGAATCGAACCCTCAACCTACAGCGCAGAAGGCAGAGCTACTACCAACTGAGCTGACAGGCCAGTCAAAATAATAAACATAAACTCAAAAAAAATGTGATTGACTCACAACACACACCATCATCACATTGTAGGTACAACACCAATTCTTTTATAATTATTTCATATAAACATTATTTTTCTAAACTATACGAGTCAAGCCAAGTCAAGTCAAAAGATCAATACAATCACAAGGATCACTTTGAAACTTTTTGCATACTAGGTGAATTTAGGTGCCAATTCATCCTAACCCAAGCCCGAGAAGAACTGGCAAGAAACTCGTCTTGGTGCTAGCGCTTTTTTATATGATCCATCTTATAACTACCTTAACTACGAAATACTAATACAAGAGAGTTTATTCATTTCAAGTGTGTCGGTTAACTGTTTGACGGCAGAGCGACAGCGAGCAGAGTATAATGAAAAGTCTTTTGACAATTTTGTAGGACTATTGTACATTTTGTACTATCAAGAGAGACCTAGAATTGGCTGTTTCTAGTATGTTAATTAAGTTTATAAACTGTATCTTATTTTAGCTGTTTGTCTTTTCAATAAAAAAAGCTAACTGGTTTCGATCTTATTTAATTGTTTCTCTAGACATTTTTTTCTATCTAATTGTTAATCTCTCCGGCTGAGAATTACATCTTATCAATACCTTATCACACCAATAAACTATTCAACAAACCTTTATATATTTTAAGACCTATCCAACGTAACACGATGGGTTAGCAAAATCAGCAAAGCTATGGAAACTAGATGATTGGTGGAATACATATAATACCTGTAAATAATAATAATAATAATAAATAATGCCAGACATTTCACACAGCTTCATCTGGCCCCAATGTAAGCAGAGCTTGTGTTACGGGTACCACATGACTGATATACTACTTATATACTTTTGTTTTGTAAATATCTACCTACATGTTATACATAGAAACACCTTAACCCGTGACAAATACTTGCAGATCATACAAACATTTGTCTCGCGGCGGGACACGAACCCGCAACCCTTCTGCGTCTCAGCTTGACCTTGGCCCCCTACGCCACAGAGGTCGTCTTATACTTATGATACACTGATACAGAATTAATATCTGTGTTCATCACAAAAATATTTGTCTCGATGGATATCGAACCCACAACCTACAACGCAGAAGGCAGAATTATTACCAACTGAGCTGCCAATAAAACCCAGGCACAGTAGGTATGAATATAAGTAAGTATTCAATAAGTCATCTGTCATTGATATTCCCATATACAGCTCGGGCTGTGTTTATCAATATTTAGTCATAAAATATTAAAATACATATTCGTCAAACGAGGAAAGAAATTATGCAAATCAACCATAAGTTAGGTACGAGTTAGGTATAGCTACAGCTGGTTTTAACTTGCGTATATTAACGGTAATTATACAGTCAGCAAGCGGATCCCGAATCCAAAAAAGATGTTAAAAAATACGAACCCTGAAATATACGAAACATAATTTACAGACATTTTGTGTGAAAAAGACAACTTTCACTGTCGTATAAAGTCCCGTCACGGTTTAATAGTGCTCGGTGACAGCGGAGGGTACTTTTGCGCAAGTGTTCGCGCATGGAATAATTAGATGTTGTTCTAGCGAATAAGGGATTTGGTAGCGTCCGGGTGAAATTCTAAAAACCAAATATCCCACATTTAAAAACGAGTTTAAAGTAAACAAAATGAACATTTAAATGTTCTAAAAAAGACTAGGGGGCCGACCACAGTAATTTTGAACGTTTGAACCAAAGCTAAACTAAAGTCAAAACGTTATTTTTGACATATTTCGTACCGCGTTAGTCACTTTACCGGAAACGATTGCGGGATCGCGTTATTTTTAGCAGTGCTTTCAAACGATATTTCTTGATTTAGTTACATCCTAGTAGTCTGTGCATAGAGTAAAACTAGGTAGTTCTATATATACATTATGTTCGATTGGTAAAATAAACGATTTAATTTCAGGAAGAATAGCGCGGTACCATTTTGAGATTCAGATTAGCCACATTCAAACCTTTGCCAAAACTAATCTGTTTAATGTTATTTAACATTAATTAATTATGTTACGTTAACAAATAGCATACTTTAAATTACCTAAAATTTTATTTCTCTCTTTTTTATCATTTTTATTTTATATTTTTATAGGTTGCCAAACTTAATACTTAATTGATATGCGCGAATGTACCTATTCGACTAAGCGACCAATACAACGCCGTGCTTCCCGTCACACCTCCTTCCGCCAAACAGATCTAAAAATTGACTTCGTCAGCGCTATTAAACCGTGCCGCTACCTGTATCTAACCTGAATTACTGGGATAAATATAAAAGTAACTAGGTACTAAATATTGAGCGCCATGTTTGTTTAACTCAACTGTTTGTTTGGCAAAGCCTTTTTTTAAGGAAAATTCTTAAGTAGTAGGTAGATTCGTTATGAGACACTTCCGAATTTATAATATTAGTATGGATCACTAATATTATAAATTCGGATGTGTCTCTGACTGTTTCTTGAACTGGTCTTGATGAAATTAGGTACGGATTTAGATTGAATCGATCTGACACCATAATTAAGAAATAAATTAAAATAAAATAATAAACACAAACACACCTGCACTATCTGTTTTATTACTTGATATTTTATTGTTTTATATTATTAAAAAAAACTGAACTCTTGCCATATATTCAATTGTGTTAATACTATATTATTTTATATACCCTTGTCATTCATATCCTTACAGACTTCGGAATTGTAACATTGAGTTTGACTATCAAACATGACCATTTCAAAGCTTAATATTTATCAAACTAACATCTGTGTCGAAAAACTGTTCAACCCTTTAAGAAACCTTCAATCTAATGATAACCAACGAAATAACACACGATGGGATAGTTAAGTAATAAAAAAACCACCCCACAGAGACATACTTTAAAATATATATTTTGTTATAAGCAAGAGCTCTGATTACGGATGGACAGTCAGATAGACAGACGGATTTAGCGAAACTATAAGGGTTTCTTGTGAACTTCGGAAACTTCAAATAGCGCGAAAACCAGGACGAGTTTCTTGTCGATTCTTCTCGGACTTGGGTTAGGAGGCATTGGCACCTAAATTCACCTAGTATATAAAACGTTCTAACTAGTATAACACTATTAATTATATAGAACTAAAATATTGACATTTCACTTGGCTTTGCCCCAAACTAAGCATAGTTTGTATTATGGTGACCATATGAACGATAGAATACATATATATTTAGAAATATAAACAAATTATACATTATAACACCCAGACACAGAACAATGTCTATGTTCATGACACAAATGTTTGCTCTGAGATACAAAATGAGCTAAATGACCAATCATTTGCGTAATAAGCAATTTTATTCATATAATTTGATAGCTGAGAGGTATATGTTCAGTATTCTAACCACAATGATGTTATATAAAAAGAGCCTTAAACTGGCTGACACCATAGAGACTAATTTAATTCGGATATACAGCATAATCTTGAACCAAATGTGAATGGAAAATTAAAAGTGCAAGCAAAAACATCTGTACTCAGAGAAAGATGCCCTTCTTACTACTTTATCTTTAGATCTTTTTGCGTTGAAGACTATGGTAACTATGACGACACAGAACCTGATTGTAAAAAGAAACAAAAACCAGCGATAGTCAAGAATAGAAATGGATTAAAATACAAGATTCAGTCAACAATCGTTTCATATAATGACAAAAAACATATTGAAGATGAAGGTCCAGATTACCAAACTGCGATTGACGAGGAAAAAAAAGATTTTGATAGTGACGGAAACTATGGCTATGATTATTACGAAGACAAGGAAGTAAAAGACTCTATCCAGCCTGTAAGCGTTTCTGACATTGACGTAAAACATCTTATTGAAGACGAAGAACTAGATTACAAAAATAAAATTGTCAAGGATTCAAAAGGACTAGAAGACCCAATTCTGCATAGAAGCGTTTACAACAGTGACAAAAACTATGGCTTTGAGTATGAAGACGATTTAAAGAAGATAACAGAAGATAAGAACGGGCCAGAAAAAGGCCCTATCGGCGTTTCCGACACAGACAAAAAAATTTTTATTGACGCAGAAGAAACAGATAGCAAAACTGCAGTTGCCAAGGGTAAGAAGGGAATAGAAAAAGTCCCTTTACAGACTAAGATTTTCGAAAATAACAAAACAGCCCGACAGAAGTCGCATAATTTATTTTCTTGTTTTTTTTGTTTTTTTCGTTCAAAAAGAAATATTATTGATAAATTTAGGTTATTGCAGGGTTGATAGAAATGGAATACGACTCGTATCATTGGATAAACCATGACACGAATACGGATCCCATTGTACTAAGTAATATACATTCTAGGGCCTTTCCTTATTTGATTTCAAATTTGTGTTATTCTTTATTTTTATTTATTGGAAAACCAACAGCTTGTTTAAACAGAATATAACAGTCACATAGAATAAGAAAATTACAATTTTTCACGTATAAAAACACAATATAAAAAGTTACAGCTAAGAACAACTAGAAATAAGTATCTAAGTATAAAGTACTAGTAGTAAGTATATAGTACTGTTGCCCGCGACTTCTTCTGATTTTTTTTTTGGAAGGAATTGTAGCTTAAATCCTTCCCCCGGATGCAATTTATCTCGTTCCCAAATTTTATTGGTAAGTTGCAAACCAATCACACCCACCACCCATTAAAAAGTTTTCATACAAATATTCACGCCTTATTTTACTCCTTTATGAGGGTTATTTTGAAAAATACTTAAATACGTGTCCATTTATTTTGCAATTTAAGTATCTAAACCAAGTTTCTAAAAAAGTTCCCATACAAACTTTGACACCCCATTTTACCCCTTTGTAAGGATTATTTAAAAAAATTCTGAAATACATGCCCATTTATTTTTCATTTTAATTATTAAAAGCAAGTTTCAAACAAATCGCACTACGCGTTAAAAAGTTTTATACATTAGTTTTCATCGTTTTTCACCCTCTTAGGGGTTGAATTTGAAAAAAATTAATGAAATGAAAAAAAAAATCCCGCCTTAGGGGGTAGTTTGCTATCAAGGCAGCTACTATAACCAGGGGGTGTCACTCCGAACTTAGGTATATTTGGCAGGCGCGGCGCAACGCTTCAGGCGGTGCCAGTTGCCGCTCAGCTCGCGCGCAAGCTAGTCTTGTCGCGCGACTTCGTCGCCGCCTACCATTACGTGATATTACGTACCACAATCCACGAACTGTAGGTAATAATAGGTCGTATAAAACTGATCTAAAACAGTGCCCATCAATATTATGCTGTTTGGTGGTTTAGGTAGGTATGTAAATCAAACTTAAACAAGTGTAGGAACGTTAGGTAGGTACAAGAAGCCTACTTACTTTAATCTTCCTAGGTGAGTCCAGCCGTTTGGTTTACCTAGAACACATACGTAGGTTAGGTACGGTATTACGTACCTTAACCTCAAGTACCCAACATACTTTAAAGATGATTGCTAGGTTTGCACCTACCTAACTCTTGAAATGCAATTGTTCAAAAAAAATACTTACCTTCCTACCTACGTTACGCCACAGATAGATTAACTTATATTTTTAGATAAATAAGCTACAGAACGCGACAAGTTGACAACCCTTACGAAATGCGTCGCTCCGCCCCAGAGAGTGACAGCGCTATAAGTAAGAAGCGTTAGGCTATGTTTAGGTTATTCTCTCAAGGACGTTTAGAGGATATGCGAGCTGATTTGAACTTTGTTGCGTCGCCTCAAAAGTAGCTATTTATTGAATTTTGTTCGTGAAGTGAGCCTCGGGTTCCTTTCTGTATTATCTGCTATAACTAAGTAAGTATCTAACTTTGTGAACTTGACTTGAATTCCCTATTCAGCCGTTGTCTAGCTGAGCCTACACAAGTGCAGAATAGATCTTAGTCAAAACGTTTACTCAACTTATTGAAATTGTGGCTTGCTCGCCACAGAAACGTATCGAACGTTTATCTTTCTTAACCCCTCGACATAATTTTTTGTTTTTATAAATGACTAGCTACTGCCCGCGGCTTCGCACGCGTGGCACCTACCTAAAAAGTAGCCTATGTCCTTCTTCAAGGTCCTATGTATCTCTATACCAAAATTCATCAAAATCGTTCCAGCGGCTTAGACGTGAAAACGTAACAGACAGACAGACAGACAGAGTTATTTTCACATTTATAATATTAGTAGGGATCAACAGCCTAAAATGTTATGCTTCTAGTCCTAAAAATGACAAAACTTTCATGCAACCTTTCATCCCCCTTTTCAACCCTTTACAACACTTTTTTCCAATTAAAAAGTAGCCTCCTTTCTCACTTAAGACTATTTGTGTACCAAAGTTCAATTAAATCGGTTCAGTAGTTTTGGCGTGAAAGCGAGACAGACAAACAGACAGATTTATATTCGCATATATAATATTAATATATATATATTAGTAAGGATATTTAATATATATATAGTAGGGATAAAAGAGGCTAACAGGCTTTCTGCCCGATAGTAAGCAGTTACCGTCGTCCATAGACATCAACACCAGGAGCATTGCTGGTTCGTGCCCATAAGGACTAACGGTTTGATATGTCTCGTAAAAATTCTTTCTAGTTGGCCAAATTAACACTTTTTTCGCTATCTTTCTCACTACGGCACGAAAAAGTAATTATCGAACAATATGCACAATGATATGCGCGACTGTACCTACCTTCCCTATGCACAGTCGCGCATATCAGTGTCCAGTTGCGTCGCAGAAGGCGACTAAGCGAATACTACTCCGACTCTCCCGTCGCACCTCACGCCTTCCACCAAACGGATCTAAAATTCGACATTGTCAGCGCTATGAAACCGTGCCGCTACTTGTACTCTGAATTACTGGGATAAATAGAAAAGTAACTAGGTCCAAATATTGAACGCCATGTTTGTTTAACTTAGCTGTTAGTTTGGCAAAGCTTTGTCATTGTTTTGAGGAAAATACTTAAGTAGTAGGTAGATTCGTTATTATACATATTATGATTATAAATTCGGAAGTGTCTCTGACTGTTTGTTTGTTGATCTTGATGAAATTTGGTACGGAATTAGATTGTATCGACCTTAATAAAAATAATACACCTGCACGATCTGTTTGATTAATAAATAATTCATTGTTTTTATTATTCAAAGAGAAAAACAAAATACCTTAACTTTTGCCACATACCTACTGTGTAAATTTCAATCAATTGTGTAAATTTGTATTGCCTTGCTACGAACATTTTTAACACACAGGCACCAGCTTCGTACAATGTGAGTACAAATATGTAGGTACATGTTCAGATACATTAATATTATGTCCAAATAAATTTAGAATTACACTTTGTAGAAGAAATATATACATTTGTTATTAAAAAAAAGGTTCATACTAAATCATTTCATATACACTAGTCATTTATATCCTTACAGTCTTCGGAATTGTAACTTTGACTTTGACTTTGACTATAAGATTTCCACTTCAAAGCTTTATATTTATCAAACTAACATCTGTGTAGAATAACTGTTCAACCCTTTAAGAAACCTCCAATCTAATGATATTCAACGATATGCCACACGATAGGATAGTAAAGTAATATAAGAGATTTAAGACTTAATATAGACTTAGAGAGTTTGACGACTTCCAGCCTCCCGAACAACCCGGGTTCCGAAAAGGCTTTAACACCATAGACCACATCCATACGCTCCGGCAGGTTATACAGAAGACCGAAGAGTATAACCGGCCACTTTGTTTTGTGTTTGTGGACTATGAGAAAGCCTTTGATTCTGTCGAAACCTGGGCAGTGTTGCAGTCGCTCCAGCGGTGCCAAATCGACTATCGGTATATCGAAGTGTTGAAATGTCTGTACAGTAACGCCACCATGTCTATCCGACTACAGGACCAGAGCACGAATCCAATCCCATTGCTTAAAGGGGTGAGACAGGGAGATGTTATTTCTCCGAAACTGTTCACCTCTGCATTGGAAGATGTTTTCAAGCTCTTGTACTGGCATAGACATGGTATCAACATCAATGGCGAACGCCTCACTCACCTTCGATTTGCCAACGATATAGTCCTCATGGCAAAATCGCTGGAAGACCTAGGCGCAATGCTCAGCGACCTCAATATCGTCTCCCAACAGGTGGGTCTTAAAATGAACATGAGCAATACAAAAATCATGTCAAATGCTCATGTTGCACCCGTACCGGTACATGTTGGGAGCGATATAATCGAAGTTGTAGACCATTATGTCTATTTGGGTCAGACGATTCAACTAGGCAAGTCCAATTTCGACAAAGAGGTCAGCCGACGAATCCAGCTCGGATGGGCAGCGTTCGGGAAATTAAGGCACACCTTCTCGTCACAGATACCGCAGAGCCTCAAGACGAAGTCTACAATCAGTGCGTGTTGCCAGTGATGACATATGGAACTGAGTCTTGGTCCCTGACTATTGGCCTCATACACAAGCTCAGAGTCGCGCAACGTGCAATGGAGAGAGCTATGTTGGGTGTTTCACTACGTGATAAAATCCGCAACGAGGATATCCGTAGAAAAACCAAAGTCACCGACGTAGCGCTCAAAATTTGCAAGTTGAAGTGGCAATGGGCAGGCCATATAGCTCGCAGAACTGATAACCGCTGGGGAGTAAAAATTCTCGAATGGCGACCAAGGACAGGAAAACGAAGCGTAGGACGACCCCCCACCCGATGGACTGACGACATTGTAAAGATCGCAGGAAGTCGGTGGATGGAGAGGGCTCAAAATCGTTCTTCCTGGAAATCTATTGAGGAGGCCTATATCCAGCAGTGGACTTCATAGAGGCTGTGATGATGATGATAAGAGATATACAAAAATATACTTCTTTCTAAAATAAGATAAAACAATTAGTCTGCAAGCGAGAGCTTTGATTAAGGGCGGACAGTCAGATCTGTCTGTCTGTTCGCCTTTTATCAGACAGACAGACGGATATAGTGAAACTATAAGTGTCTGTTGTAAACTTCGGAAATCTCAAATAGCGCGAGAACCAGGACGAGTTTCTTGTCAATTCGTCTCGGACTTGGGTTAGGAGGAATTGGCACCTAAATTCACCTAGTATATAAAACGTTCTAACTAGTATCACACTAGTAATTATATGGAACAAAAATATTGACTTTTGACTTGGCTTTGCCCCAAACTAAGCATAGTTTGTATTATGGTGACCATGCGATATAATACTTATATTTTGAAATATAAACAAATTATACTTACTTTATAACAACATCCAGACACAGAGCAATGTCTATGTTCATGACACAAATGTTTGCTCTGAGGTACAAAATGAGCTGAATGACCAATCACTTGCGTTATAAGCAATTTCACTACATAGTATAAAACAAAATCGCTTTCCGCTGTCTGTCTATCCCTATGTATGCTTAGATCTTTAACACTTCGCAACTGATTTTAATGCGGTTTTTTTAATAGATAGAGTGATTCAAGAGAAAGGTTTATATGTATAATACATGCATAATATAATAGATAAACCCTGATAATTTTAGAGGTTTCCAATGTGGTGTCGTAAATAAACTCATATTTTTGCGCTTACATTACAAACGCTGTCTGAACCCTACGAGAAAGATCAAATTAATGTACTACAGTATTGTACACCCTCAAAAGGTCTACAAAAAAGTCCGCGATGGTATATGTCCATCTCTAAGGGATAACCATTCTGTAGTATAATTAGTATCAGCATGCGAGATACCCGTGTAAAGCAGGGGCAGGTCGCTAGTTATTTATATAATTTGATAGCTGAGAGGTATATTTTCAGTATTCTAACCACAATGATGTAATAACATTAATATTGTCCTTAGGTACAATATTATACAAAAAGAGCCTCAAACAGACTGTCACTAATATTGTGACATACGCCTAACCAACAACAATGTTTTTGTACCCATGTATATTAGTATGTGCTTTAACAGTTTCTATTGACGGCAAAATAATAGCATGGTCGGAATACCATAGAGACTATGCTAGTTCGGATATACAGCATAATCTTGAACCAAATGTGAATGGAAAATTAAAAGTGCAAGCAAAAACATCTGTACTCAGAGAAAGATGCCCTCTTGGCTACTTTATCTTTAGATCTTTTTGCGTTGAAGACTATGGTAACTATGACGACACAGAACCTGATTATAAAAAGAAACAAAAACCAGCGATAGTCAAGAATAGAAATGGATTAAAATACAAGATTCAGTCAACAATCTTTTCATATAATGACAAAAAACATATTGAAGATGAAGGTCCAGATTACCAAACTGCGATTGACGAGGAAAAAAAAGATTTTGATAGTGACGGAAACTATGGATATGATTATTACGAAGACAAGGAAGTAAAAGACTCTATCCAACCTGTAAGCGTTTCCGACATTGACGAAAAACATCTTATTGAAGACGAAGAACCAGATTACAAAAATAAAATTGTCAAGGATTCAAAAGGACTAGAAGACCCAATTCTGCATAGAACCGTTTACAACAGTGACAAAAACTATGGCTTTGAGTATGAAGACGATTTAAAGAAGATAACAGAAGATAAGAACGGGCCAAAAAAAGGCCCTATCGGCGTTTCCGACACAGACAAAAAGATTTTTATTGACGCAGAAGAAACAGATAGCAAAACTGCAGTTGCCAAGGGTAAGAAGGGAATAGAAAAAGTCCCTATACAGACTAAGATTTTCGAGAATAACAAAACAGCCCGACAGAAGTCGCATAATTTTTTTTCTTGTTTTTTGTGTTTTTTTCGATCAAAAAGAAATATGATTGATAAATTTAGGTTATTGCAGGGTTGATAGAAATGGAATACGACTCGTATCATTGGATAAACCATGACACGAATACAGATCCCATTGTACTAAGTAATATACTGTAATAAAATGATTTGAAATTGTAATAATAAATTAAAAGTTCCTAGTAAGATGTTAAATTGGAATAGAAAGAAAGTTTTGAATGGGGCCCCCTGTCACAAACAAAGTCAAATTCAATTAAATAATATTTCTCGGGCGCCAGACAGGAGGTATCCCTACTTACTTAAATAAAATCACCTCGGATAGGCAGCCGTCGCACCAGAACTTCTAATCACAGGGCCGGGGAAAACAATAAAAGTCCAGATACGTTTCAGATGTTATAATTTTGGTGTTTTGGGGTTTGTCTGAGGCTTATAACTTCTAGTTATTCTAGATACATTTCTTAATTTCGATTACCATTGTATTTCTTAGTAGAAAAAAATAAAAGTTAAATTTCAAATACCAGGATCCAAGAGGCATCCTGGGACTCCGCCACGTGGCGTGAGGGTCTCGCGAACGTCGCGTGTCTTGGAAAACGGGTCTCCTGGGGTCGGTCCGGTGTCTCTTTATATCAGAGAAATGAAGTTATGTGGTGGAGTCTCACCACTCTGACGTTCCCGCCGAAATTACACGAGGCGTCATTGGATCAAAATTTTGCTAATAAGAAAAAAACGCCACCGACATCTCGCGTAGCTAGAACAAATAAATCACGATTAATAAAAACTCGATGAATGATCAAGGGAAAGCCAAGACTAGTAGTAGAAACTTACCGTTTCTCTTTTCAAATAATGCTGCTGTATTACAGTCATCTTAATGGTAGGAAAATTGATGTTTTCCGCCTAAAACAAATATTCACGATTGTCAAAATTGGCGAGGTAAATTTGAAGATAACAAAATCACAATCAAATTGGAAACTTACCGAAATAATGCTTTGGGGGGATCACCCTTTGGCCTATGGAAACATATCGTCCATTTCAAGGCTTTAATAATATAGGATTCTTGCGAATTTAAAAGATTTCGCAAGACCTAACTACAACTCCATTCTGTAGTTCGAAGAAAAGTACGGTCTCGGTGACCGAGTATGAAAGCTCTATCCGATCCAATCAATCAATCTAGAGTTGCCAACTGGAGGAAATAAAAATTCCATAATAGGGACGAATGTAACTGTCAAAGTCAAAATTTATTGCTCTGACAGAACAGCTAAATGTTGCGCTCAAAAGACAGCAGCTGCCTGACGTAAAATGAATCGCCGCAATATCTAGAAGTAAAAACCGTGAGCCTCTCCATCTCGCTCTAGCCCGTAAAACTATATGTATGACGCAAATACGTCGTTACAGTACAAACTTTCCCAAAAAAAATAAAAGAAAGACACTTTCTTTTATGCCTAAACCAATTACCAAAACAATAACTTCAAACGAATTTGATCTAAATAGTATAAGAGAGCAAACCTCTACAAAACATAACCCAAAATAATATGAGAGAGCAAGTCTCTACCATACAAAATTCAAAATAAAATGAGAGAGCAAGTCTCTACCATACAAAATTCAAAATAATATGGGAGAGCAAGTCTCTACCATACAAAATTCAAAATAATATGAGAGAGTAAGTCTCTACCATACAAAAATAGACTCTACAACTCTATAATGTATGCAATACAAAAAAGCTATAGGCTCTACAAAAGATGAATTGAAATTGAAGGAATGCATCTTTGGGTTTATCAAAGAAGCATCTAAACAAAAATACTAAGATATCTGTACTTATAAAGTGCGACTAGACAACATTGGTCGTCGACTCAGAAAAGTGTTAAGAATATCTAATGTGTAATGAAATAATAAATGCCAATAAATTTGTAATGCAACAATAAATGTTTAAGAAAACTCAAGTATTACACTGAAACTTGTATAAAGTGCGGATGGGCAATCCTAGCCTCCGACTCAAAGTTCAATGAATATCAAAAGTGGAATGAAATAATAAATGTTAATAAATTTGTAATGAAATACATAATAAATGTTTAAGAAAACTTAAGTATTTCACTGAAACTTGTATAAAGTGCGGATGGGCAATCCTAGCCTCCGACTCAAAGTTCAATGAATATCAAAAGTGTAATGAAATAATAAATATAATGAAACTTAAGTATTGCAGTGAACTGGTAAAAAGTGCGGATAGGCAATCCTAGCCTCCGACTCAAAGTTCAAAGAATATCAAAAAAGACTCTATCTCGAAAGATATCTAATACAATTTACGGTTAGACCACTTGTGTCGCCGTTTCAGTTCAAAAACAATCACCTGAAGGGGTGAAAGCATAATACACAAACAAAAGTTCGTGGTGTGAATGTCCAAAACTAGGTACAACTAGACAATGAAACAACCAACAAAAATCGGTGTAATTGTGATCGGCTCTACACTACCAACTTTCCGGGCACAATACAACAAACAAAAAGGTTATCCAATACAACAATACGGTGTGGATAAACAAAAATTAGAGTATGATGTGATCGGCGCATCTCTACCAACTTCCCGGGCACATGCATATCTGTAACAAATGGTGTTGCTCTACACGACAAAACGGTGTAGGCAAACAAAAACTGTAAGTGCTGTGATCGACTCTACCCCACCAATTTTCCGGGCACAACACTAACAAAATGGTTCCACTCCTCACAACAAGACGGTGAGGGTGAACAAAACAAACTACAGAACCGGAGGGAAAATCCGAGAACTGCAAAAAATGGTGTGTGCACATCCGAAAGGATGTCACAACAAAATGTAAACAATCAAACGGAACCGGAGGGAAAATCCGAGGACCGCAAAAGGTGTGTGGACCATCCGAAAGGATGTCGCAACAAAATCTAAACAACAACAAAACAAATAGAATATGAACAAAACAAATAATGAATTGAATACGTTATGATCGGCTAAACCTTCCAACTTTCCGTACACAAGCATATCCCTAAAAAAACGTTGCTCAGACAACAAAGAAGGAATGAGCAAACAAAACAAATAGATATGCTGTGGTTGGCCAAACCTCTCCAACTTTCCAGTCACAACGCAAACAAAACGCTAGAACAAAAACAAGTCAAAAGAATGACTTACAAAACAAACGAATGTAGGTACAAAACAAAGACCTATAAAATAATGAACAATAATATACATAAGATCTTTTGATGTTGAATAATAGTAATAAAGAGTGAGAAGTAGTAAACCGAAACGACCTAAGCTGTCTTTTGAACATCTAACCTAAATTCAATAACCGTAATGGGGTTTCCTTTTATACATCACTTTCATACTGCGATCTACTTTTATCCATCAAATCTCATTCATCACAATCAAAAGCAGAATTCAAAACAAAGTTACTAAACTCAAGAGAAATGTAAGTGTAAACCAAAATTAATATTTAATAATATCTTTAACAAGAAAACGTCCAGAAGTAGTTTTATCTAAATCCTTTAAAAGGTAAACATTTAATAAACTCAGGTTCTAATCTAACCGAAAAATATGCCTTAGCATTTAATTGAACACAGCTTCTTCTCCAAACAATATCACCAACAGCAAAAGAAATGACTTTTCTCCCTTCCACCTAATAAATAGCAGTGCGCAAAAAAATGTCAGTAAATGAAACTGAACTCAAATAACAATTATCACTAAGTGATCTAATAAATGTTGTAAAAGAATATCCAATTAAAGTTGATCCAAATAAAAGTTGATCCAAATAAAAGTTGATCCCAATAATCCAATGAATTACTAAAGTGATGTAAAAAGCATCAAAAATGTAATCCCGTCCAAACATAAGAAAACTAAGTGTAATCTGTTACAAGATTAACACTTATTCAAAACTAATGGTATAAATTTCAAAATGTGAAACCAATTAAACAATTTCCAAAAGGTGGAACCAATAAAACAATTTCCAAAATAATAAATGAATTGAACAAATTTCAAAATAAGCAACCAATGAAACAAATCTTCAGAATAAGCGAGGCAAAAATATTGAACAATAACATTGATTGTTTCTAACAAAACATGATATGCAAATTGCTACAGTCTTACTATATCTTCCCACAGGATTGTTCTACAGTATACAAATTATTATAAATTACTTTAATAATGTTATAACTTTTCAGGAAGTCTACAAAATACTTTGAAGTGAATTGAGTATCGATGAAACAAACTACAATTTCAAGACTAATAAACTTTTAGAAATATTTTCCCTTCCAACAATCCATTAATAGCAGAAGTGAAAGCATTAACCATTGGGAATATTCAGCAATATTTAACATGTATTTACACCTCAGCTACACACATCAACCATAGAAAGAATATACTTATGTCCAGAACAACCTTTAGGCAAAATTCCTATGATGTCAACCGAAGGCAAAACCGTGTAGGATTAACCATACTACAAAGAGGTGGAAATGTACTATGTTTATAAGCCTAACAAATGTCATCAAACTTTTAATTTTAATTTAACTAACAATATTTGAATTAATCTAAACTAACTTGAACATTAAACCTTTATTCCAAAATAATGTTGTTTTAATTTCTTTATTGTATATATTTATTTATTTAGATATTTATTTATTTAAATATTTATTTATTTAATGTTTTTATTTCTCAGAAGGAGAAAGTTTAGAAACAGAAGTTACTGTACAAGTATAAATTCTATCATTACTAACAAAAGTTATATTTTACCATAGATCTTTATCTAGATCAAATCTAAGCCAAAATTAAGGTACTAAGATAATTGGATAATTAAACATAAGTAAGCTTTACTATCCTAGTAATGCCATCGCATGTTACTGGAATATTCATAACTACTAACTCTCTGTGTAAAATCTAAAATGTTCTATTGAATCTAGAATTGTAAGTAATTATCTTTCTTTTGTGCTAAAGTTAAGTTCACACTTATTAGGTGGTCTATAGTAGAACGCAATTGGATGTTGTCTACTATTAGTGTCTGCTTGATTCAGAACACTATCAATTCCAACAGAACTAGCATCACAATGTAAAAAGAAAGATTTCTCAAAGCTAAGACAAACCAAAACAAATGATGAAACAAAAGATTGTTTCCAAATTATAGAATGCAGTTATTTTATTCAAAGGTGAGAACAATGTCAGCAAATTTACAATGTGAATCTACAATAATAAGAACATATCCCAAGGAACTTCTTATTTGTCTACGGTATCAGGTCAAGGAAAATTATCAATAATATCCAATTTAGTGGGATCAGTATGGAAACCTTTACTGTCCACAATATAACCAAGATCACAAATGTATAGAACCAATATCCAATAATTAACAATACCAAAAACTATATTTACCAACCAGAAATTGCAAAAATGAAACTAGAAACACTATTCTTGACACACAAAACAAACATAACCTTATAGATGTTAAAGAATGTGTTTAGATAGCATAACCAATCCTAAAGTTACCTGTTACCAGTTGTAATGTTGGGTTTTCTCCATGTGGCTAACAATTTAACATCATCTAGACACGGCGGGTTTCTTAGAAACTGGTGCTCGATGGAGACCAATTAGTTTTTTGAAACAGTATCCTATTACTCTAAAATGCACACTTCACAATCCCTTGTGATAACATATAACCTGTGTAGATGAAAACAAGTCAAACCTGGAATGGTCGGGCAATCCCTATAAAGATAATCAAAGGCAACAACATTCTCTTCATGAGTAGAAGTACTGGCAGTAGAATATCATTAAGTTCAGGCAACGGTGAGAACTGAACCTGTTTGTCCATGGTGAAAATGTGTGAACACTCGAAGAACACAGTAACAAAGTAAAGTCAAGAATGTTTTTAGTCAAGTCCGTTAAATATTTTAAATGTTTTTAAATGTTTTCCAAACTATTTGTTTAAATAAGTTTGATTTTATGATAAACAGTTATTCTCTTCACTATATGCATTGGTAATTCACAAATGAAAACTTACTATTGAATGAATACTTTTAAAATTAAAGTTTCACAATTATAACTTAATTATAACCACTGTAAAAAGATACATATAATTAACTGAGCAACCTGGCTTGTTAATGTTTGTTACACAATTAAAAACACAATATAATGGCACACAAAAATTGGCACAAAATATGGCACAAAAATAACAATATATCAAAATTATTTGATATCCAACAATAGAACAAAGGGGTTACACAAATAAATTAAATTGCCTCACTTTAATCTGGTTTAACAAAAATAGAATGCAATGGTAACTATAAACCTCAAACAAACCACTCCAGGTCCCTGTGCGTGAGCGACAATTGTAATAAAATGATTTGAAATTGTAATAATAAATTAAAAGTTCCTAGTAAGATGTTAAATTGGAATAGAAAGAAAGTTTTGAATGGGGCCCCCTGTCACAAACAAAGTCAAATTCAATTAAATAATATTTCTCGGGCGCCAGACAGGAGGTATCCCTACTTACTTAAATAAAATCACCTCGGATAGGCAGCCGTCGCACCAGAACTTCTAATCACAGGGCCGGGGAAAACAATAAAAGTCCAGATACGTTTCAGATGTTATAATTTTGGTGTTTTGGGGTTTGTCTGAGGCTTATAACTTCTAGTTATTCTAGATACATTTCTTAATTTCGATTACCATTGCATTTCTTAGTAGAAAAAAATAAAAGTTAAATTTCAAATACCTTGGGTTGTCAGTCAAAGAAAATAGTATAAATTATACCGGATCCCGGTTCCAAGAGGCATCCTGGGACTCCGCCACGTGGCGTGAGGGTCTCGCAAACGTCGCGTGTCTTGGAAAACGGGTCTCCTGGGGTCGGTCCGGTGTCTCTTTATATCAGAGAAATGAAGTTATGTGGTGGAGTCTCACCACTCTGACGTTCCCGCCGAAATTACACGAGGCGTCATTGGATCAAAATTTTGCTAATAAGAAAAAAACGCCACCGACATCTCGCGTAGCTAGAACAAATAAATCACGATTAATAAAAACTCGATGAATGATCAAGGGAAAGCCAAGACTAGTAGTAGAAACTTACCGTTTCTCTTTTCAAATAATGCTGCTGTATTACAGTCATCTTAATGGTAGGAAAATTGATGTTTTCCGCCTAAAACAAATATTCACGATTGTCAAAATTGGCGAGGTAAATTTGAAGATAACAAAATCACAATCAAATTGGAAACTTACCGAAATAATGCTTTGGGGGGATCACCCTTTGGCCTATGGAAACATATCGTCCATTTCAAGGCTTTAATAATATAGGATTCTTACGAATTTAAAAGATTTCGCAAGACCTAACTACAACTCCATTCTGTAGTTCGAAGAAAAGTACGGTCTCGGTGACCGAGTATGAAAGCTCTATCCGATCCAATCACTCAATCTAGAGTTGCCAACTGGAGGAAATAAAAATTCCATAATAGGGACGAATGTAACTGTCAAAGTCAAAATTTATTGCTCTGACAGAACAGCTAAATGTTGCGCTCAAAAGACAGCAGCTGCCTGACGTAAAATGAATCGCCGCAATATCTAGAAGTAAAAACCGTGAGCCTCTCCATCTCGCTCTAGCCCGTAAAACTATATGTATGACGCAAATACGTCGTTACAATACATTCTGGGGCCTTTCCTTATTTGATTTCAAAGTTGTGTTATTTTTTATTTTTATTTATTGGAAAACCAACAGCTTGTTTAAACAGAATATAACAGTCGCATAGAATAAGAAAGCAAATTACAGTTTTTCACGTATAAAAAACACAATATAAAAAGTTACAGCTAAGAACAACTAGAAATAAGTATAAAGTACTAGTAGTAAGTATCTAAGTATATAGTACTGTTGCCCGTGACTTCTTCTGATTTTTTTTTGGAAGGAATTGTAGCTTAAATTCTTCCCCCGGATGCAATTTATCTCGTTCCCAAATTTTATTGATAAGTTGCAAACCAATCACACCCACCACCCATTAAAAAGTTTTCATACAAATATTCACGCCTTATTTTACTCCTTTATGAGAACTTATTTTACTCCTCCTTTTACTATTTTATTCTTTATTTGAAAAATACTTAAATACGTGTCCATTTATTTTGCAATTTAAGTATCTAAACCAAGTTTTTAAAAAATTCCCATACAAACTTTGACACCCCATTTTACCCCTTTGTAAGGATTATTTAAAAAAATCCTGCAATACATGCCCATTTATTTTTCATTTTAATTATTAAAAGCAAGTTTCAAACAAATCGCACTACGCGTTAAAAAGTTTTATACATTAGTTTTTATCGTTTTTCACCATCTTATGGGTTGAATTTGAAAAAAATTAATGAAATGAAAAAAAAAATCCCGCCTTAGAGGGTAGTTTTGCTATCAAGGCAGCTACTATAACCAGGGGGTGTCACTCCGAACTTAGGTATATTCGGCAGGCGCGGCGCAACGCTTCAGGCGGTGCCAGTTGCCGCTCAGCTCGCGCGCAAGCTAGTCTTATCGTGCGACTTCGTCGCCGCCTACCATTACGTGATATTACGTACCACAATCCACGAACTGTAGGTAATAATAGGTCGTATAAAACTGATCTAAAACAGTGCCTATCAATATTATGCTGTTTGGTGTTTAGGTAGGTATGTAAATCAAACTTAAACAAGTGTAGGAACAAGTGTAACAAGTTAGGTAGGTACAAGAAGCCTACTTACTTTAATCTTCCTAGGTGAGTCTAGCTGTTTGGTTTACCTAGAACACATACGTAGGTTAGGTACGGTATTACGTACCTTAACCTCAAGTACCCAACATACTTTAAAGATGATTGCTAGGTTTTACCTACCTAACTCTTGAAATGCAATTGTTCAAAAAAAATACTTACCTTCCTACCTACGTTACGCCACAGATAGATTAACTTATATTTTTAGATAAATAAGCTACAGAACGCGACAAGTTCACAACCCTTACGAAATGCGTCGCTCCGCCCCAGAGAGTGACAGCACTATAAGTAAGAAGCGTTAGGCTATGTTTAGGTTATTATCTCAAGGACGTTTAGAGGATATGCGAGCTGAATTGAACTTTGTTGCGTCGCCTCAAAAGTAGCTATTTATTGAATTTTGTTCGTGAAGTGAGCCTTGGGTTCCTTTCTGTATTATCTGCTATAACTAAGTAAGTATCTAACTTTGTGAACTTGACTTGAATTCCCTATTCAGCCGTTGTCTAGCTGAGCCTACACAAGTGCAGAATAGATCTAAGTCAAAACGTTTACTCAACTTATTGAAATTGTCGCTTGCTCGCCACAGAAACGTATCGAACGTATATCTTTCTTAACCCCTCGACATATTTTTTTGTTTTTATAAATGACTAGCTACTGCCCGTGGCTTCGCACGCGTGGCACCTACCTAAAGCCTATGTCCTTCTTCAAGGTCCCATGTATCTCTATACCAAAATTCTTCAAAATCGGCTCAGCCTGTTTAGGCGTAAAAACGTGACAAACAGACAGAGTTACTTTCGCATTTATAATATTACTAGCTGCTGCCGCGGCTTCGCACGCATGGTACCTACATAAAAAGTAGCATATGTCCTTTTCCCAAGGTCCCATCTATCTCTATACCAAAATTCATCAAAATCGTTCCAGCGGCTTAGACGTGAAAACGTAACAGACAGACAGACAGACAGAGTTATTTTCACATTTATAATATTAGTAGGGATCAACAGCCTAAAATTTTATGCTTCTAGTCCTAAAAATGACAAAACTTTCATACAACCTTTCATCCCCCTTTTCAACCCTTTACAACACTTTTTTCCAATTAAAAAGTAGCCTCCTTTCTCACTTAAGACTATTTGTGTACCAAAGTTCATTTAAATCGGTTTATTAGTTTTGGCGTGAAAGCGAGACAGACAGACAGACAGATTTATATTCGCATATATAATATTAATATATATATATTAGTAAGGATATTTAATATATACAGTAGGGATAAAAGAGGCTAACAGTAAGCAGTTACCGTCGTCCATAGACATCAACACCAGGAACATTGCTGGTTCGTGCCCATAAGGACTAACGGTTTGATATGTCTCGTAAAAATTCTTTCTAGTTGGCCAAATTAACACTTTTTTCGCTATCTTTCTCACTACGGCACGAAAAAGTAATTATCGAACAATATGCACAATGATATGCGCGACTGTACCTACCTTCCCTATGCACAGTCGCGCATATCAGTGTCCAGTTGCGTCGCAGAAGGCGACTAAGCGAATACAACTCCGACTCTCCCGTCGCACCTCACGCCTTCCGCCAAACGGATCTAAAATTCGACATTGTCAGCGCTATGAAACCGTGCCGCTACTTGTACCTAATCTGAATTACTGGGATAAATAGAAAAGTAACTAGGTACTAAATATTGAACGCCATGTTTGTTTAACTTAGCTGTTAGTTTGGCAAAGCTTTGTCATTGTTTTGAGGAAAATACTTAAGTAGTAGGTAGATTCGTTATTATACATATTATGATTATAAATTCGGAAGTGTCTCTGACTGTTTGTTTGTTGATCTTGATGAAATTTGGTACGGAGTTAGATGGTTTCGACCTTAATAAAAATAATACACCTGCACGATCTGTTTGATTAATAAATAATTCATTGTTTTTATTATTCAAAGAGAAAAACAAAATACCTTAACTTTTGCCACATACCTACTGTGTAAATCTCAATCAATTGTGCAAATTTGTATTGCCTTGCTACATTTTTAACACACAGGCACCAGCTTCGTACAATGTTAGTACAAATATGTAGGTACATGTTCAGATACATTAATAAATGGTCTTCCAATAGGCACGTCCGAACTTTGACAGTTGGTAGCGGCCATCTTGTTGAAGCTACATCTGTCAAATTGGTTGTAATTTATTCATTCTGTTTTGCCAAATCATCATGGATAGCTATAGCATTCAACAACACGTGCAAATGATAAAATTGTTTTATCAAAATGAGTCTTCTGTTCGGGCAACGCACCGCGCGCTTCGCCCATTTTACAGTCGCCATAATCGTCCTACCGAGAGGACTATTCGTCTTGTGGTGGATAAATTTGAGTCCACTGGTTCGGTAAATGATCGACCAATACCCGTACGTCAACGAAACGCAAGGTATGCCGAAAACATCGCCGCTGTCCGTGAGAGTGTGCAGGAGAATCCGAGGCAGTCGATTTCGCGTGGCTCACAAGAACTCGGCCTTTCACAGACCACAACTTGGCGAATTTTGTGTCGTGACTTGGGCCTGTACCCGTATAAAATTCAACTCACCCAGGAATTGAAGGTAAACGACCATAGACAACGACGTGTGTTCGCTGAATGGGCACTGGAGTTAGCAACTGACCGTAATTTTCACAGAAAAATTATCTTCAGCGATGAGGCCCATTTCTGGATGAATGGGTACGTAAACAAACAAAATTGTCGAATTTGGGACGATACCTATCCACATGAGATCCAAGAGCGACCAATGCATCCTGAAAAAGTTACAGTTTGGTGTGGGTTTTGGGCTGGCGGCGTCATCGGGCCATATTTCTTTGAGAACAACATTGGCCAGGCCATCACTGTCAACGGCAAGCGCTATAGGTCGATGATTACCAACTTTTTTTGGCATGAACTGGATCATCTGAACACCAAAGACTGTGGTTTCAGCAAGACGGCGCTACGTGCCACACAGCTCATGCCACATTGAATATTCTGCATGAGAGATTTGAGGGCATGGTCATCTCACGTGGAGCTGATGTGAACTGGCCACCGAGATCTTCTGACTTAACCCCCTAGACTTTTTCTTGTGGGGTTTTCTTAAGTCGCAGGTCTATGTGAATAAACCACAAATCACAGCGGCCCTCAAAGCCAACATAACCTATGCCATAAGTCAAATTCAGCCTGATTTATGCGCAAAAGTCATGGAAAATTGGATATCTCGTATGCGCTCCACCCAGAGAAGCCGTGGCGGACATTTGAATGATGTCATATTCCACACATAATGGCATCACTACATCTTTCAAATAAATAAATAATTTCGATAATATATCACACACACTTTGTTTTATTTAAATTTAAAGATAGGACACGCTTAATGAAAGACCCTATATTATGTCCAAATAAATTTTAGAATTACACTTTGTAAGAAGAAATATATAAATTTGTTATTAAAAAAAAAGGTTCATACTAAATCATTTCATACTACAGTATTGTACACCCTCAAAAGGTCTACAAAAAAGTCCGCGATGGTATATGTCCATCTCTTAGGGATAACCCTTCTGTAGTATAATTAGTATCAGCATGCGAGATACCCGTGCGAAGCAGGGGCAGGTCGCTAGTTATTTATATAAGTTGATAGCTGAGAGGTATATTTTCAGTATTCTAACCACAATGATGTAATAACATTAATATTGTCCTTAGGTACAATATTATATAAAAAGAGCCTCAAACAGACTGTCACTAATATTGTGACATACGCCTAACCAACAACAATGTTTTTGTACCCATGTATATTAGTATGTGCTTTAACAGTTTCTATTGACGGCAAAATAATACCATGGTCGGAATACCATAGAGACTATGATAGTTCGGATATACAGCATAATCTTGAACCAAATGTGAATGGAAAATTAAAAGTGCAAGCAAAAACATCTGTACTCAGAGAAAGATGCCCTTCTGGCTACTTTATCTTTAGATCTTTTTGCGTTGAAGACTATGGTAACTATGACGACACAGAACCTGATTATAAAAAGAAACAAAAACCAACGATAGTCAAGAATAGAAATGGATTAAAATACAAGATTCAGTCAACAATCGTTTCATATAATGACAAAAAACATATTGAAGATGAAGGTCCAGATTACCAAAATGCGATTGACGAGGAAAAAAAAGATTTTGATAGTGACGGAAACTATGGCTATGATTATTACGAAGACAAGGAAGTAAAAGACTCTTTCCAGCCTGTAAGCGTTTCCGACATTGACGAAAAACATCTTATTGAAGACGAAGAACTAGATTACAAAAATAAAATTGTCAAGGATTCAAAAGAACTAGAAGACCCAATTCTGCATAGAAGCGTTTACAACAGTGACAAAAACTATGGCTTTGAGTATGAAGACGGTGAACCTGATTTAAAGAAGATAACAGAAGATAAGAACGGGCCAGAAAAAGGTCCTATCAGCGTTTCCGACACAGACAAAAAGCATTTTATTGACGCTGAAGAAACAGATAGCCAAACTGCAGTAGCCAAGGGTAAGAATGGAATAGAAAAAGTCCATATTCATACTAAAGTTTTCGAGAATGACGAAAAAGCCGTTCAGGAGTCGCATAAAACACGTCGCAGTGTAGGTGGTATTCAATCAAAAAGTCGGATGAAGCAATATTTTTATTTTAATACAATGAGTGAAACCGATTATGAATGAATGAATGAATGAATGAATGAAAACTCTTTATTGTACACCATAAAACTAGCACAAAAACAATTTGACAACTAAGAACACCTAAAAACACATGTACAATGGGCGGTCTTATCGCTAAGGGAGCGGTTTCTTCCAGACAACCTTTGGATGGAGAGGAGCCTAACTTGAATGGAAGATTGGTCAGGGTGCACTAAATTATGAACTAAATTATGATTTAAATATTTTTGTAATCAATAAACGCAATAAACTTAACGAAATTATTGATACTTATATCTATATAACAGATCTATGAAGATTCATGATGTTTCAGCAAGAAACAGTTCTTTAATCCTAATTTTAAACACGGCTAGTGAAGAGGATTGCCTTATGGAGACCGGCAATGCATTCCATATGTGTACAGCTTGGACTGAAAAGGAATTAGCATAGAAGCTAGTTCTATGCATTGGGGTTTTAAGGAGGAGGTTTTCAGAGGACCGAAGATTTCGAGTATTCTCACAATCTCACAACTCAAAACGTTCCTTCAAGTAATAGGGAGTGGAGGGATTGTGGAGGATGTTGAACAGGAGGGAAAGAATGTGAGTATTCCGGCGAAGGCGGATAGGAAGCCACTTTAGCTTATCACGAAAATACGATACATGGTCATATTTACGGAGTCCGTAAATAAACCTAATACTGACATTTTGGAGACGTTCAAGTTTGTTGAACTGGTCTTCTGTGAGATCAAGATAACAAGAGTCAGCGTAATCTAAGACCGGGAGAAGGAGAGATTGTGCAAGTGCAATTTTAGTAGCTGTGGGTAGAAAATTACGCAACCTCCGAAGTGAACCAGCGGAAGCAAACACTTTTCGGCTCACGTGTTCGAGCTGTGGGCCCCACGACAAACAACTATCCATTAATACACCAAGGTTTTTAACAGTACTAGAAAAAGGAACAGTTACACCTTTAAAAGTAATTAGAGGCAGTGTTGACCAATCAATTTTGCAAACTGTTCGAGAACTTCCTATAATGATGACTTGAGACTTCATAGGATTAACTTTTAGTCCATAAGCCATGCTCCAATTACTAATGCAAGACAAGTTATTATTGATGTTGGCAATAGCATAATGCAGCTTATTAAGGGGAGCTTGTGTATATATTTGAAGATCGTCTGCATAAAGGTGGTAGGAAGAAGTTAGCTGTTGAGAGATAGAGTTAATGAAGAGTGCAAATAGAAGAGGTGAAAGAACGCCACCTTGTGGTACACCGGCTGCAGTACAGCACCAAGACGAATAGGTATCGTCAACACGTACCCGCTGCCGGCGCCCGTGCAGATAACTGCGAAACCAGTCAGTCACCGATGGAGATATGTTAAGTGAGCGATTATTAGCAGTTATTAGCCCGACAGTTACCGTCGTCTTAGACATAGACATCAGACATGTTGCAGACGTCATAGACATCTGCAACACCTGGACCATTGCTGGCACGTTGCGTGCCCTTAATATTTTGCTTGGAGCAGTTTATGTTATTCAGTTCATCGGAAAAGCTTCAGAAGAGAGATCAATAAAACACTTACCTAATTACTAATACTTGTAGTGCACGAATCAAGCCTCTTGAGGCGCACTTTAACCCTTTCACCACACTGGTTCGAAATAACAAGTGACACGATCAGACGAAGATCTAATACGTCGCAGAAATGACATGGCCTAAGAACTTAAATTTAACTAACTTACATAATTATAGTGTTATTTTAACTCTTTCTAATCATAAAATAATACAAAACCTTTGTTTTATTCATTACTAGCTGCTGTCTGTGGGCTTACCTGCAGGGTACGTAGACATAGTAGCCTATATGTTGCCGAACAATATTGTAAATTGAGATGTCCCCCGTATGTGGGCAGCTGTACAATGTTTGCAATAAACTTTTGTGTTCAGCGACTAGAGATGGCATTGAAGAAAAATTAACGACAAAGCCGGACAAATCAAGGATTTAAATTTTAAGTTAAGCTTCATTTTTCTAAAATCTTTTAATTATGGATTTAATGAGTCACCTGTAAACTTTTTTTATTTATCTGGTCTGGCATATTTTTGGTCCGTAGCGTACTATAGATTGATTGTCTATGGTATCAGTCTTAGAAACAATCAGTCTAGTGAGCATTCCGAACTATTCTTTTTATGAATATATTATGTATTTTAATAGTCTTGGCAAAAATCTGAATGTATGCACCTTAAAACGGGTGTATATATATAATATATACTATATACCTACTCAGGCGAATTAGATAGGTGGTGTGTACAAGCATCATATTGTGTGTTTGGTTGTTAGGATTGACAGTCGTACCACTCACGTGTATAGGTACCTCTGGTATTGCAAGCGATTATAGGTAACGTTAACAACATACACCAGGTGGGCCGCATGTTAGTAGACTGGTTTGGTGGTATAAAAATTTATTGACCAAAAGTCAAAAATATTTTACTAGGTGAATTTAGGTGCCAATTCTCCCTAAACCAAGCCCGAGAAGCAAGAAGAAACTCGTTCTGATCCAAGCGCTTTTTTGTATGATCCATCTTATAACTAACTTAACTAAGAAAAACGAATACAAGAGAGTTTATACATTTCGAATCTGTCAGTTAAACGTCTGAGGGCAGAGCAACATGAGGCCATACATTCATATCAATAATATAGTTATTTATATTATAATACGCTTTCTTCAAAAGCCAACCCTATAAGCTTTAAATTTCTTAATAGGTTGTTTATTTGCATTTTCAGGAAGCTTATTATAGAAGCGCACGAAGTGTTGGTGATTTAAGATTTATTTACTTTTTCTGGTAGAAACCTATTGATGTATAATTTGTTACAAAAGTTACAAAAGGAATTTTTATGTGTATAACAAGTGCGAAATTCGCGACTGACAGTCCTTATGTACTTATAACTTTCAGCATCTTTAATCTTACCATCGCTCACTAATAATATCTATATATTAATACGTGAAGCAAAAACTTTGTACCCCTTTTCACGAAAATTGCGCGGACGGAGGAGTATGAAACTTCGCACACTTATAGTTTATATAGAGAAAGAGTGCAGAATGCTAATAATTTTTTTTAATAAATACATTAATTATTAATTAATTATGGTCGAATTTCGGCCTGTGGGCGACCACTAGTACCAATTATACCGTCATAATACATAAAAGCACCGAGCATTGTTTTTATGTTTGTATTGTATTGTTTTATATAGATATATATCTGAATCTCGGAAACGTCTCCAACGATTATCATGAAATTTAGTGTGCAGGGGGTTTCGGGGGCGAAAAATCGATCTAGCTAGTTTTCATTTTTTGAAAACGTCGTTTTATCCGTGTTTTATACCGAGCAATGCTCAGTCAGCCCAAGTACTTTAAAAACAAAATCTTTATAAGAAAACATATATATGTATAGCAATTCTTGTATAGTACATATATATGTACTATACAAGAATTGCTCGTTTAAATGTATTAGATATTGATTTATATAAGTACCTACAAATGAACGGTTTTCAATTTTTTTTATTTAACTTGTGTTGCCAGATCTTGCGCCTTGCCAAATTTCATAATTCTAGGTCAACGGGAAGTACCCTATAGATTTAGATTTTCTTATTCGAAATAAATGACCGTATATTTAGACTGCGTTGACTTAGAAGTTGTTTTTTATATAGCTTCAACTGATCGACAAATGAAATTGATATTAATTTCACTTTAAAACCTCCACGCGCTCCACGGTTCTTTGGAGCGCGTCTTGACGTATAGAAAGAGTGAAAGACAGGCAGACAGACAAACAAGTTATCCTATAAGGGTTCCTTTTTTTGAGGAAAGGAACACAAAAAAATTGGTTACATACAAAGTTTTTTTCATTCAATGAACATCATTATTAAAGTCGAACGTATCCGGCTTTACGACTCTATTCGCGGCTGTTTGATTAGATTTTCTTCCGGCATATTCTCGTACCTATGGATAAATTGTGTTAAATCAACACTCGTGCATTCGCAAACAATGCTTCATTCATTAATAATGTTTGAATAGCTAAATTTATAAAGGAATTGAGCAATATCAATAATAATCTATATATACTTACGTATATAAATCTTCTGTGCGTGTGTTTGTAATTAAACACCTCTTGAACGGCTGGACCGATTTTGGGTTATTCCCATCTGTCCCCTTGCCTGTCCTGTAAAGCTGTATCACATTTCAGTCTGTATATGTTATATATTGGCAAAATTCTAAATAATGTCAAGTTATCGTAACTACTATAGCTTATTTAGCTTTCGCGGAGTCCACCTTCTGGGCTTGTACTAATATGCCAGATTCTGTGCCAGAGCTGAGAAAATTCCATGAAGTACATACCCGGCTTCTTCGTAAGCAGTTACATAATTTTAACTCTAAAACAAATGAACTCATAATAACTAGTTATTGACCTGAAAACAATCAGAGCTTCCTTTAAGGTATTTTTTATGTTTGATTGGTAACTTACGATAGTTGTTAGATAAGGAATAATATGCCTACGTTATACCTTTATCTGCAGATTGTAAATTAATAAAGTGACGACCTGTTTGGCGCAGTGGCCTAAGATCCGGCTAAGACGCAGAAGGTTGGGGGGTCGATTCCCGCCGCGGGACAAATGTTTGTATGATCTGCAAGTATTTGTCTCGGGTCTGGCTATTTCTATGTATAATATGTATGTATTTACAATAAAAATGTATATCGAATGCTTAAAAATTCAATGTAGTTGCTTACAGAGAAGCCGGCTATGAACTTCTTGGAATTTTCTCAGCTCTAGAACAGAATACTAAGTACAAGTACAACAATTAAGTTTCAAAAACTAAAAAGCAGATTGTAGTTTTCAGGAAAGACAGACGACGGCAAAGCATTCCAATCCTTGGCTGTACGCATTATAAATGTGGAAGCAAAGCGCTTTGTTCGTAAGGGTGGTAGGTTGACATGGTATGGATGGTATTGAGCGGTACGTCTGCTTGTCTTGTTGTGAAAAGGAGATGGTGGAATCACATCATGTAATTCCTGGGCACATTCTCCGAAATGTATCCTATAAAAGATCGAAAGGCAAGCAACTTTACGACGGTGCTCGAGACTCTGGAACTTACTCTCAGCGTTGAGCTGTTCACCCATTATCCTTAATGCTCTACGCTCGATCGAGTCCAAGGCAGAACAATGTACATGTTAATTTGTACCTGAAGTGTGGAGTACGTCTGGCATGGCTCTGGTATATTCAGTCAGCGTAACACACGAGAAGTTAGCTTCGTGACAGACAACGTAAGCTCTCACGCGATGGAGAAACTGGGAGAGACATCAGGCGTGTTTAAACAATAATACAATATAGAAATATTAGCCTGGTTATTTATAATTAATTAGCAAGCCAAATTAGTTCTAGTAATGACGGTAACTTAACATTATATGAAATGTTGTCATTGTAACACGTAAACAGCCTGAAAAGTGAATACAGTTTAATGGGAACATATTAAATAATTATTTATTAATTGGAGGAGAGGCAGGAATATCTGTCTCTCTTATTGACGGGGGGACAGGTAGAACTTTTTTAATGATTAGAAGTTTTATCTGTCCCCCGTTGCATAAAAGGGGACAGATCGAACTTTATTAAATAATAAAAGTTTCATCTGTCCCCCCGTTGCAAAGAAGGGGACAGATCAAACTTTTTTCCACTGAGGAGACAGATGGGACAGAGCAGGGGGACAAATGGGAATAATCCCCGATTTTGATGTTTTTGGTGTGTGTTCAAGTGGATTAGAAAATAGTTAAGATTTACAATTAAATAAAAAAAAATGTTTCATTTTAAAACGCGCGGACGAAGTTGCAAACGGGACAGCTAGTTAGTTACACTCTTGTGCGCTCTCTGTCCAAATAATTGCACAAGGGTGGACCTTATCGCGGAGACAGTGAAACCTACTCCAAAACCATATAACGACTGAAGCATCGCCACGAAAAGAAGAAGAAGAAGAAGTTAGTTGTATAACTAAAAACTATAGTGGCAATGTCCATAATGATGTATCGCGCGTATATATAGAGACGTAGTAAGTTGTGTTCTGACAAAAATAAAAAAAAAAAAATAAAAAAAAAATTTAGTTCTAATACGTGATGATGGTAAAAGGCCTGATGGTATGACTTATGGGTATGGGAGATGGGTAGGCGATTCATATAGGATGCTACTTGCCGTCATTCTAGACGCTTCGCATATGTCGGAGACTTCTGTTAGAGCTGGTGCGGCGGCTGATCTACATATTTTAGCCTTTTGGAGCAGAGACCCTGAGCCCGAGTGAAACAGGAGGCCATCGCGTTGCTAAAATTATTTCACGAAGCTAGTAACCTCGCGTGACCCAAGCTGGCTATTTGAGTTAAGTTTGTTAATGTTTCACAAGACTTTTATGTTTTTTAATGTTTTCTTGTTTCAGGGTCAGCCCAGATGTACTCTACCTTGGCACCTAAATTCACCTAGTATGTAAGACGTTTCAAAGTGATCCTTGTGATTGTATTGAATAAATCATCTTTTGACTTTGACTTTGACTACACTTTAGGTACAAAGTTACAAGTAAATAGGCGTAATATTCAATAATATATTATTTATCTTTGAATAAGTATTGCTTTTTTATTGATTCCATAAGTAGTATATTGATAGTAGGGTTTTCTAAATGGTTCTTATGGACCCTGACTACAAAAGTAAGAGAGAGAACGGTATTGGACACTTAATAGGTATCTAATTGTTATTGATAGTTTACCCAACACGCATCCAATCTGTAGGCTGGGGATTCATTAAATAGATGGACAAATATTTAGTACTATTCCGCCAATCTATTCCTAAAGAGTTACCTTCAAAATAAATTCGACACGTGTTGACATGTGCCTCGTGGAGGGGCGAAACACGTGTCGAATTACTTTTGGAGGTAACTCTTTAGGAATAGATTGGCGGAATAGTACTAAATATTTGTTCATCTATTTAATGTTTTGTAATAGTCACGTCTGAATCAATTATCTATGGTTGGGGATTCGATTCCCTTCCAGGACAAACATTTGTGTGATGAATATAAGCGTTTGTTATAAGACTGGGTGTTATAAATTATCTTAAGTTGATACGTATTCAAAAATATATAAGTATTCTATCAATCATCTGGTCGCCATAATACAAGCTATGCTTAGTTTGGGGCTAGATGGTGTTGTGTGGATTGTCCACCAATATAAATATAAAAAATATATTCGGCAAATTCCTAGAGAAGTGCCGCGTCAAACGTGATAGAGAAAATTAGTAGAAAGAGATGCACTATGTATGTTAATATAATGTTAGGCGCTAAGCCGTGCAAGCTGAAATGTACTATGTTTCATCTTAGCAAGAGTCGCTATTTATATAATTTTTTTAGCAAACAAATTTGATATTATCAAATTTGTAAAAAAAAGATCGCAGGTATTGCGACTTACATGAAAACAAAGGAGTTAGTTACTTATTAGAAATTATAAGAAATCGATAGAGAAAAAAATAAAAATTATTTTGAACTTGTGACATGAAAACAGCAAAAAGTGGACTTAGTGACTATCAGATCTAAGCCATCCCCTTTCTGTACATGCACTAAGTGTTCTGTGACAGGGTGGCTAAGAATGAACTGACAAACATATACTACATTTTGCAATTTCATAGAACCTTAAATTACAATTAAAACATACAATGAAATACTGCACTTGCTCTGAGGGTAGAAGCCATTTCGTGGGTCGTGCAAATATTAATCAATCGAGTTGTTTTGTCAACCCAGCGGCTGCAGCGCTTAGTGTTCAATGGCACATAGTAATTAGGGCACTTGCGCTGCGTAAAGCGCATTTATCAAGTGCGCTGAGATGTGTGAAGAAAAGGCGCTAGTGATGGGAGGTGTCGATGCTTTTATGGTATCGATGATTTTTAAACTTTTACTAAAATTAGGCTATTATATTATTGTATCTACCTTTTAGTGCTTGATTGTGGAATTTAAGTAGATACTGAGGGCTTAACACATTCACTGCCACTGACACGCCTCGCGTGTTCAGGCTAATCTAAGTCTCTACGCCAAGAACACGCCAGGCGTGTTTTGATTGTTTAGGTTATATTTCCAAAACTAGGCCGGATTTTCTGTTCAAATTTTTAGTGCATCATTTTTAAAGGATAGGCTATGGCATATTGAAGCGGTTCCCTAAAAAAACTAGTTAGATTTTTTTACGAAAAATAGATATTTTGTAGTGCCGAGAACACGCTAGGTGTGTTCACTTACTGAAGCTACCCTTAGATTCCCAAACTTTTTTATTCTATTAAACGCTTCGCTAATTTCAGAGTTATAAGCTTGCGATATGAGATTTTTAACCAGTATTTGATGACAAAACGGAATGTCATAATTTATCGGACCGTTGTTTTTACCGTATACAGTACTGTGTCATGTATGAATAAATAATAAATAAATAAATAAATAATGCCGGACATTTCACACAGCACCATCTGGCCCCAAAGTAAGCAGAGCTTGTGTTATGGGTACCACATGACTGATTATACTACTTATATGAAGTCGCTTATACAACTCCATACGCCATCAATGAAAAAAAACGTACCTATCCGATGTATATCTTTATATAATTATACATACACACACAGTGACATACACACGTACAGTAAAATTATCTCTATTATATAAAAATCAATTGCTGTTCGTTTGTCTCGCTAAAAATTTTGTCATCATTAATATCTTCCGTTTCCGGTACAAATTTAACTTTTCCTGAAAAAAAGATAAGAAATCAATTTATTTCATTTGAATATTTTAAATTTAATTTATACTTATGTAATTAGGTAAGGCCAATCAACCAACATTACGATAATACGAGATAAATAACGTAAACAAACTTTCTGCAGTTCAAAGCTTTTTATCGGTTATAATTTAGATGAATTCACTCATATATGACTGAAAATATGTTTATATATGATTGTCACTCAATATATTATTAAAACAAATGTACTTGCACTGTTAACAATGCCAATGTTACAGTTCACAAAGAACTTTATTCATTTATGCATGGGAATTTTAGTAAAAAAAGTTTGAGAACCTTAGATTACGTTATAATAAATTTACTTACTAAAATCTATTTTTCCAAGCAATGCCGCGAGCACGCCTAGCGTGTCCGCGGTTTTATACGGCGGCATCTCGATAAACTTCAAGAAAATCGTGGTGGCAGTGAATGAGTTAAGAGGGCCGAAGGCCGTATTTTATAAGAAAACTCTAACTCAGATCGCAAACTGAAACATTAATTTGTAAAATCTATAAAATGGTGACTGACTGACAGACCTTGTATAATCTCTCTAACCCAGCCTGTTATTATATACTCTATTTTTACGTCATTCTCTGCCACTCAAAATATACATTAATTCCCAGTAGTTTAGTGAGAAAAATATATATTGATGTATTTTTTTTCAGAGACTAATTCGAGGGTCAAACAAATAAATCGTCAGATAAATTCAGTTCAATTTAATTCATTTATTTATCCTTTGAGACAATATTATGTACTTAGACAAGTCATACATACATTAAACAAGTAATTAATAGTGAATTACATAGTAGTTTCCTTATTACCTACATATGTATAAAATATAATAAAAAACAATAGTATACATAACTACTGTAACCTGGTTGAAAAATAAAAGACTAGATAAGGTATACTTTTTTTACCCTCTTGTTCGTTTTAATTACCTACATATTTCCTTGTTTCTAATGTTTAAGTAATTTTGTTATGAGTGAATGTACCCAACCCGCATGCAAAAACTGGTCAACAAACTATCGATTATCGATATCGACAGTGTCGCAGCACTAACCTGCATCTGTGTCAGATGTTCGGCAGGTGGCGCGCGCAGGTGGAGAGGACTCCGTACTAGGCATGCAGCCTTCCCGCCAAAATCACTCAACAAATATTGAAACATATACCTAAGTCTTAATTTGAGACATGTGGAACAAAATCTCATAAAATACTGGCTACCTAAATTCCTACCTAATTCTTCTTCTGTTCCAATCATAGCATCTGTTTTGATAATGATTTTGCTAATGTCAACTGATTGTTTTGTTATGTTACACCTCAAAACCATTTTTTTCATCTTAAAGGATATAAAGGTATAGGATAAAGGTACCTTTGTCTAAGTCATTTCGGTAGTTTGATTTTTAAATGAAATACATAGCTCGAAAAAATATGCATCCAAGTAAACGAAATTTAGATATGCTTTCCTGAGACTTTCTATTGATGTTTACGAATTTCAAAAATAGATAAAGTACTCAAAATCGTAAAATAAAAACTTTTTACACCGACTTCAGGGAGTTCTCAATTTAGTTGTATTTTTATGGGCTCAAATTTCATTCAATTAAGTTTTCTTTTTAGTTTTTAAAACGTAATTATCACTACATAGTATAAAATAAAGTCGCTTCCAGCTGTCTGTCTGTACCTATGTATGCTTAGATTTTTAAAACTACGCAACGGATTTTGATGCGGGTTTTTTAAAGGGATATTTTTAAATGCACATCTGTATAATTTTTCAGCACACTAGGTAACTCCACTAATTAACTAAATGCTCCACTAATTAACTAAATGCATACCAGAAAAATGAATGCTGTGCTAAAAAACCAATTGATTAACTAAACATGTCCTACAATTGGTTAGGTTATGTTAGAGTATAGAAAACAACGCGCAAGGCGTGCGAGCGAAGCGAGCGTGCCGCGGCAGCGGCCGCCGAAGCGCCAGAAGAATAATACAAGGTCACGGTAGGAGCATAAGATTTCTGCAATTACCATTAAACAGTATATATAATTTGATTTATTTAGTGTGCATAACTTGTGTGCAAGTCAGTATTTTTAGTTTAACTTTGAAATATTTTGTTCGAAAAAAGGGAATACACAGATATCGGTTAATTACATGCCTTTTTTAAATAGAGTGATTCAAGAGAAAGGTTTATATGTATAATACATGCATAATATAGTAATTTTAGAGATTTCTAATCACGTTAGACATTCTGTAGTATATTTAGTATCAGCAGATTGATGTATTTAGTTACATCAGATTGTAACAACAGCATGTGTTACAATAAACATTAACCTTCCGTAATACCAATTCATCAATAATACCTAACTGTTAATTAGTATCAATTTTTGATAGTATCAGAGTTCCATAATCGCGAGGCAGGACGAGTGTACGTAAGTTGGGAGTAAGAAAAGACGTACACTCGTCACAACGACGTGAAAAGACTGACCTGAGTTAAGGCGCTTCCTGGAGACAGATACAAAACTTAACACTTTCGGCCACTATTAAGTGGCTATTAACTCGTTAATTGTAAGAATAAACGAAATTTTAAAAATATGTTCTGTATGCTGAATATTTTGTCTTCAAGTTCCTCGTTTAAAATTGTTTCTAAAGTTGTTGTTAATTCTGTAATTTAATTTTGTATTCAACACGAAAATTGGAAATAATTTATCATCTTCTCCTAAAGTTAGCATCACTTAAATTTGCGGTTTGCACTACTAAATAGATATTTTAATAGGTAAATAATTCCTCGTTAAATACTTTTAAAATTGCCTACTTGTAATTTTTCCCAATACAACTTCGAGAAATTTGAGCGAGTTTTGGTGTGGCTGGTAATGCGCGGGCGCGGACGTCAGTGCGCCCCCAACTCTCGGACGTGGAACCCGTGTCGCTCGCATCCGCACCGGCCGGCCGGCTGCCGATGCACAATCTCGTGGTTTCTTCTAAAAGTACTTAGTTGTGTTATTTTGTTTTTGTTTATTGTGAAAAGAGGCTTTGTGTTTATCAAGATACCTACCCTACCTCTTTAGTTATATTACCTTTAGTTTGTAGAAGACTTGGTTATACTAGTATTGATTGTGATTTGTGAAACATTTCTCTGAATTACCAACTGCGAAAAGACGCTTCGATTGCCTAGATTAGAGTCGGTACCTAGTGATCTACTTTCATGTGTTTTATATACCTACGTGCCTAAAAAATGCCGAAGTTCAAACAAGTGAAACGACAAAGGCGTCAAAACGCAGAAAGATTGAATAAATTTATGTAAGTACATACCTATCTACCTAATTATTGCTATTTTCATCATCCATACTGCCAAACTATATCATACATAATATCCATAGGTAGGTACTTACTAATATTATAAATTCAAATGTGTCTCTGTCTGTTTACCTGCTTGTTTACTAAGTTACGATTAGGTAGGACCTACCTACTACAGACTTACTACTTGGTTTATCTAATCACCTGCTCATTTACTTACAATGTAGGTAAATACCACAGTAGTTACTTACAAGTACCTAAGTACACAATAAACACAGGTAAGTAGCTGAATAATCTATAATTATTTGTTGTAGACGAACGCGAAAAGAAGAATTATTTGGAACATGCTCTAATAACGGACAAAATAACAATACAACATCCCAATTGAATGTGGATGAAAACGAATAAGTACCTACTTCAGAATAAATAGGTACCTATCTATTAACTATACCTACCATAATACTTACGGTAAGTAGATACTTCAATTTCGATGGTAGGTACCTACCTACTTGCCTGTCTACCTAAGTACCTAAATACTTGTTATTTTGATAATCTGTCGGTAATTAGCAAATTTATAAAGAAAAAAATCACGTGTTAGATAACTAGTAGGTACCTAGGTAGGTAAATCAAACAACTAATCAAAATAAATCTACAATGTTTTGTTTGATCAATAATCGAATCATCGCTGCGAATAGGTAGATACTTCGTCATCGGTGTGCGAAGAAAAATGAACTGTATCTCGCTTGGTTGTGGATCATAATGGAAACACCTAAACGCCTGCTTTGGTATCTAAAATTGCAATGTAGTGTAGAGCATAAAAAATACAGACACGACACTACACGAACGCAAGGGTTTAGGTTGCCGTGTAATATTTTCTGATTGCAGAACTATTTTACATGATTAGGTTCATGCTTTATTTTGTAAGTCGACTCTATTAGAATATTTACCTGCCTAAATAATAAATAATAAAAAGTTTTTTTTTGCAGGATAGGAAAGCGTAATAATCAATAATGAGTAAGTAGATTATATATATATATATATATATATATATATATAATAATACCACGTTTTATGCTATATTATACATGGTGTTTTTTTAAAAAAAACGATGTTGGTATCAATTATGAAATTTTTCATGTAGATAAAAAAAAATGGCATCCATTTCAAAATCTAAGGAGGTACATTTTAATAAAAAAAATAATGTACCTACGCACATTTGATTTTTTATAAAATGATCCTTCTTATAAACTATGATATTTAGACGTTTGTTTGTTTGTTACTTACGCAATCACAACGATGCTAAAGAAATTATACTTAAAAAAAAAATACATGTGTGCAATTCACACGTAGTAAAAATGAAACCTTCAAAAAACAAACGTATAATACGTACACGTATACATAACACCACGGTTGTTGTGATGCCTTTTCTCAAGCTTTGTAATACGCATGCGCGCACAAACACGTAATAATAAACACGTATAATGCTTCCTATCTCATTTTCTCCCACGTTAAATCTTATGAATTTATGTGTCTGTCTCTTTTTACTGTCGCTTTTTCGTTTCATCGACTTTCAAATCACAACGATGCTATAGAAGTTTTCACTTCAAAATATCTTGCCTATTCAATTCATGATAAATTTATATTTTTTCAGGATGATTGAAGAGCGCTCAGGATCACCTTCACGAGTCATCGAAACAAGTAACAACGAATCCTTTGACGATTATGAAGAGGTGGGTATTATAATTTATAAGGCAAACTCGAGGTCGAGATTAGTCTTGTATACAATAACTTATATAATGGCTTGAGTTTCCAATGTGGTTCAGATAACTTAGTTTTATATTTTTTTTTGCAGTTACAAATATCATACGAGAATGAAACAAAAAACAAGACAGTGACGAGTAGAAGAGGGATAATCGACGTCAGCTATTTTTTATCAGAGCTTAAACGCATATCTACTCATGGGCTGCTCGGATGCAGCATCATCAGATGAACTCAATTTGATTTCAGAAACACAAAGTGGTCTGCAATCGAAATTTAAATTTAAATTTCGTCTCTGCAAAAAAAAAATGTTATAGCAGGTGATAACTTTAGTGACAATTATTTGCCCATTAATACATGCGCCGTTGCCGGTGCAATGGCAATTGGCGGGGGTCAATCTCAATTGGTAGAATTTTTTTCGGCTCTTAACCTGCCTGTTAAATCTGAATTATATGCAAAAAACCATGACATTGTTAGTCAGAAATGGGAGGATGTTTCTGTTGATGCAATGAAAGAGGCTGCAGAAAACGAAGACTATTTGCGATTTCTAAGGACAGGGTCAATAATAATGGCATTCCAATCATCGATGTCATTGCGGACGGTTGCTGGTGTAAACGTAGTTATAAAAACAATTATAATACTCTTTCATACAAAATTCAGGAAAGGTTTGCCACTTGTAAACTATCCTTAATATTATATTATATATTTTGTATGAAATTATGTATAAATTGGCTCGCCATCATTTGTTTGTAATTTTGTTTGATTATAAAAAAGTTTAAATAAAGTTTATTACGTGACAAACAGTTTTTTTTTGTACCCTCAACCATAACCACCTAATAATTAAAAAAAATACATAAGTAATATATTTTCCTGACTTGTGAGGTAGGTAGGTACTTTTACTTCTAACACACAGAAATTTACATGTTACCTAACCTTAGAGGATTCAAGGTATAATCAATAATCTAAGTACCTAGTTTAGTAAACAATTATTTATTTCAGGTCCAGAATTACTTTAGATTGATGTCTACAATATCCACTCGTATAATCAGTAGGTATATTTAATTTTAAAATGCAAAAATACTTATTATAAACATAACTTATCAAAGTCAGTCAAATATATAGTAAGTAGGTAAGTAACTAAATAGTTATCAACTCACAACTTACCGAGCTATTTTGTTTTATTTCACCGGCCGTGTCTGTTACATTTCTAGGGTTATGTTTTTACAAATGAAATCTCAGAATAAGTACACGCACAGAATAAGGACGCTCTGCGACGGCGACGAGCGGCACCGGCTCGCCAGGCAACGCCACCTACGGCGTAATTTTGTCAACTTTCTCGGCCGTTTCTGTCTTTATTTTAGGTACTGGAAGCGCCTTAACGGGAATACGACAGATGTCATCACACATTTCATCACACCAATGTAACCTATCTACCTAGACCTTACTTGGGTACATATAAAAATGTAAATCAATAAAAATGAAATTAAATCATATAAATTTATTTTGACACACACAGAGATACAAGTAACATAATAACAGCAGGTACACAGTGTTATCTGTGTCCAACCAAATTATTATTATAAAAACTGTTTATTCTGCTCTTTATAAGTATTTTTGGATAATCGATTGTAAGAAATACATACCTAGTAACAACTTTTATATAAGGCCCGAAAAAGTTCGTTGTCAAGTTACCGACTTCGAAGTGATTTATTACTACTATTACTAAAATTATAATACGAATATTGTATTTGAACACTTTATTTTGCCATGCCTGATAGATAGGTAATATATCAGGCTGAGACGCAAAAGGTTGCGGGTTCGATTCCCGCCGCGGGACAAATGTTTGTATGATCTGCAAGTATTTGTCTCGGGTTTGGGTGTTTCTATGTATAATATGTATGTATTTACAAAAAACAAATGTATATAATTATTATAAATACTTACGGGTATTTATCGCGTTTATTTACCTATTTTTCCCGACGTTTCGACAGGTTTACACTCTGTCGTGGTCACGGGATGACTGGAGTACTGGAGCTACCGCCTCTGCGAAGCGGGGGCAGCGTTTTTGCAACTACCCTCACTTGTTTTTCCGAAATAGAAATGTCCATCTGCACACTCGGACGACACACAACACTAACCGTGTCCATTACGCATTGAGAAACCGGTCTACGTTGAGTACACTTAGCTATAACTGGATTCCATGAGGCAGAGAGTCTGAAACCGTCTTCACGATTGAAATTAGGATATTTCTTAATTTCAATCGCTTCCCGAACCATTCTCTTGTAGTAATGCCTTTCATTACATAAAACTTGAGGTTTATGTAATTCAATCCAGTGATTGGGTCCTGAGTCCACTATGTGCTCTGCTCTCATATACAATATACAATAATATAAAATACACGTGAAACAGTTGAGCTATCTAAGGACCGTTTAAAACGATCTATAGGTAGCTCAACTGATCCAGATCACTGCCAGAGGGCAGCGTTCCCAATACTGGCGGCATTACCACGTTGAATGGCAATGTTAATACGCTGGGCCATATAGGAGCCAGCTCTTGGGTCACGTAATGTATCTACCAGACGCCGTGAAATAATTTTGAAAACGCGGTTGGCTCCTGTTCCCCACGGCCTTCCCCTCCTTCTTCATCATTACATAGTATAAAACAAAGTCGCTTCCCGCTGTCTGTCCCTTTGTATGCCTAGATCATTAAAACTACGCAACGGATTTTGATGCGATTTATTTTAATAGATAGAGTGTTTCAAGAGGAAGGTTTATATGTATAATACATAAATAATATAGTAGAGTAACACTGATAATTTTAGAGGTTTCTAATGTGACGTCGTATGTAAACACATTTTTTTGCGCTTACATTGCAAACGCTGGCTGAACTCTACGAGATAGATCAAAATAATGTACTACAGTATTGTACACCTTAAAAAGGTCTACAAAAAGTCCGCGATGGTATATGTCTATCTCTTAGGTTATGTTATTCTATTAGATAACGTTGTATATAAAGACATTCTGTAGTATATTTAGCATCGGCATGCACCCATGCGAAGCCGGGGCGGGTCGCTAGTTTATACATAAGATTGTCATTAAAATTGTCAAAAACGGTATTAGTAAGTAAAATGACTTCTTGGCTTCTAACAAACATTTGTTTCATTCAATGACTCGTTCGTAGAGTCTTCCTAATCAAAATAATTAGGGTCCAGATAAGATTGTGAGCTTGGAATTCGGTTTACAATACAGAGACACACTTACTAACTCGTTTTTCCGGGGATAAAGGTTTTGTAGCGATAAATACTTAACTAAATAAGACCTCTTTCATAAATGTTGGTTTTACAAATTCAGAAGATACAAAAATGGAAGATTGTTTTGTGCCACCAACACGATAATAGCATTAAAGTATGTGCAAACAAATATGTCGTCAAGTTCTTCGGAAGACCTCCGTGGCGCAGTGGGCTAAGGCCTGCCTGAAATGCAGACGAGTGCGAGTTCGATTCCCGCTGCGATACAAATGTTTGTATGATCTGCAAGTATATGTCTCGGATCTAGGTATTCTATGTATAATTTGTGTGTATTGACAGATAAAAATACCATTTAAGAAGTATATCAGTCATGTGGAACCCATAACTCCAGCTCTGCTTACTTTGGGACTAGATGACGCTGTGTTAAATGTCTGGCATTATTATTATTATTATTCTAGCTTTCATTTTCTATTGTCAATGATAAGTTTTTTTTTTCATTCTTCAAAAGACTTGTAGAAAAACAAGGTCAGTTAGTTTTTAGTTCCCTTTTCTACCCTTGATGATCGGACACAGCAGTCTTAAAACCATAAAAATTTGTTACTTGGTCTTCTTAATGATTTTGACTTAAAAAGACTCAGTCTAAATAGTATTTTCATAAACATCGCCATTGTCAGAATTGAATCACGTATATTAGAATTTCATTTTATTTACCATTTTGGGAAGCATTATCTAGGGAAGTGACGACCTCTGTGGCGCAGTGGGCTTAGGTCCGGCTGAGACGCAAAAGGTTGCGGGTTCGATTCCCGCCGCGGGACAGGACAAATGTTTGTATGATCTGCAAGTATTTGTTTCGGGTCTGGGTGTTTCTATGTATAATATCTATGTATTCACAAAAAAAAATGGTATATAAGTAGTAGGTATATCAGTCATGTGGTACCCATAACACAAGCTCTGCTTACTTTGGGGCCAGATGATGCTGAGTGAAATGTCCGGCATTATTATATTATTATTATTATTATTTTCTTCGTCATCAAAAAAATCGTAATTTAGTATTTTATATAAATGAAATCAGTTTTCTTTAATCCGCAAGTGTCTTGGGAACGCTGCCCTCTGGCAGTGATCTGGATCAGTTGAGCTATCTATAGATCGTTTTAAACGGTCCTTAGCTCAACTGTTTCACGTGTGTTTTATATTATTGTATATTATTCTGTACATATCTGTACATTTCTGTACATTTCTGTAAATAAATTTTCTTTTAGTTTTTAATTATGAATATTCTAAATTCAAACCTATAATTAAATCTACAATTCTGCTAAAAAGTCACGACAAAACAAGAAATCTAATTCAATTTTTCCTATTAACTATTCATATGTAACATAATTCATAAAATGTCAAACGCAGACACTCTGTATTCTCTGATTGTACTTACTGTTTCTATGTAAATAATTAAAAAGTGTATTGTCTATGTGTGTCTATGTCTATTTAGGTTAAGTTATGTTTCTTCATACTTAGTCGACATTTAAGCCCGATAAATGCCCAGGTCCCGTAACATTTTAATCTCTGACACATAATGCTTTCACCTTGAACAAGGCAAGCGCACGCATCATTGAAACAATGATACAGTTTACACGTAACAGTACATTGATAGGCTGTTTAATAATAGTAGTGTTGCGGTAACATTTATGTCGATGTAGTAAGGTATAAAATGAAACGATTCACGACTCTACTTATATTGAACAGAGTCTAGTGCCACCTTGTTTTTCTTTTAACTTCGCAAATGTCATGGCACAGGCCTCTCGTCATTTCCAAGATGTTTACTGGCAACATTTACACCGATGTGTAACGTAAGAAACAAAAAATACTAATGACTGGCTCATATTTACGTTGCTCATTTTTAACAAATCAACAATTTACAACTGGAAACAGGCATGTTGTAAAACTAAAAAGTGTAGAGACATGTCCCTAAGTGCTTGAAAAATGCCTCTAATCATCTAATCACTTTAATCCTTTCACCACACTAGTTTGAAATAAATAGTGATACTATAAGAAGAAGATCTAAAATATAAATATAAAAAAATATCATACAAAAAAAATGTTTTTTTTTCTATTCAGCAAAGAAACTTTGCGTTAACTACTGCGAAATGGAAATGTTCCTGCAGAACTGTAAGAAAATCGACGCTCAAAACTTAGTTTATTTGGTACGATTCATAATAATCACATAAACACGTAAGTGGAAGTAGTAGAAGTACTTACTTAGAAATAACAGCTTCCCGAATCCGAAACCAGTAATAGATCATGATGAAGTGTACATCACCGAAATATTTCTGATCAGAAAATATCTAAGTTGGTTTCTATTTCTATTGTCTTTTCTCAGACCAAACAAATTGACTTCTATGATTCAGTGTTCAAAGTATTCAAACTCTAAAAATCATTTTAAAATATTTTCGCTGTTCAGTGCGGTGTGACAGTTAAATGTCACTTATAAACTTACATCGGAATGCATTACAGCAAACTGTTAACCTTAAAATGGTGCTCTTAAAACCACATTTTTATTTACCAATATTTGTACAACAACACATTGGAATCGAATTTCAATAATACAACATTGCGCTCACATTTTATTTAAATGTATAAAGTTCATAATGAAGTTTCAATGTTAAAATTTTGCAAGATTTTTTTTACCAAACTCCCAATACTTCCACAAAGGTCTTGGTCACCACCAAACCTAAATATCTACTAAAAAAATCAGACGTTAGTCCACGATCAAACACTTGTGTCTAGTCTGTACCAATTACGTCATAATCATGAAAATATCGACATCTATTCGAAATTTGAATGTCTCTGCCGAAGTACGGTAACTCCACAGGGCCGTGGGAAAAAGGCCTCCTGTTCGAACCTCTTTTTTCAAATCCTCATTGTAGATTACACCTGCTGGCCGTTCGCAGCTTTCGTTAAAAAAATCAGTGCGTTCTTTTTTCGAATGGACCTATCGCTCGAATATTATGGGCATTTTATTTTTAAAGTAGTCGTGAGATACTCGGTATACCTACGATTATTAAGTGGTAGAATCACGAAGCAGCTCGTCTTTTTTCATTCGGTGCACGAACGATGAAGGGTTATTGATCATTATAGACATCATAACGCGATGCCTTACTTTTTCTCAACAAAGAATGCTCTAGTCGATTATTCCCCAAATTAAATCGGTAGAGTAATTTAATGTAGATGACTCTACGAAAAACAAAGTTTGTTGAAAACCCAACCTACCGCGGTACCGGCATGATTGACCTTATAATGTTTTATAAGTAAAAAAGTTTCAAAATTAAGCTACTACAAAATCAGTCATTCTGTCAAATAGACCCTAGCACTGTCACGTAGCAAAACAATTCACGTCGTGTCGATAAAAAGCCCACAAGCCGTATATATTTCTTGTTCGCGCAATTTAAATGCTTAGATCTTGTGATGTGGCTTTTTCAATTAGTCGCGTTATGCCATGCCACACCGGCGGTGTTGGAAAAAAACAATCACCTGTAAATAGGTACTTCCGCTACCTTTTCTTTTTAATTGGAACGATGATTTTAATATTTAATTTTGGAATGATGTCGAAGTATCAATCATGGTGAAGGTAACATCTTGAACGACAGGAACTTTGTTGTGATTGGTTGAGATTTGATTCGTTTTTGTCATAAACAAACATCAAACATCATCAATTTAGTTAGATGCAGGTGCATTTTGTACGGGCATAGGTTATTATTAGATCCAAGAGAAGTATCAGTATTATTGCGTTTGCTTTCTAGGGTAAAAATATACATTTGCTTTATTAAAAAAATACTTTGTTATGTATCTAAGCCATCATGTGATAAAAAAAAAACAGCGGCTAAGTACTCAGTCCAATTCAAACCTATAACTTACCTAAAAAGTTGCGTTTTATCTCTAAAAAATATATCTACCAGAGGCGCAGGCGCATCCACAGATTAGGTTCTTTCATAAATAACCCTCGTCCTTGACACTAGAAATTAAAACGCACCCATCTCCACTGCATTTAAATTGACATTATCGAGAGCCGATAAGAATTAGGTGTCGAATATTTACGACAACTTGTCCCTTATACGGTATGCGCGTGCGCACCGGTCGCCATTACGACTGACGATCACATTCCATTTACAAAATTGGAATTTAATGTAAACGACTGGCCATCGATACTTGTTTAAGTTTAGACATTGTCACATCACTATTTTTATAACCGGATAATGTTTTTGACATTTGCGAGTTGAGCTTACGTTTTCGCTACATTATTTTTTTTTTGCTGAAATGTGGGTACGTGTAATAAATATATAAATACGGACTTCTTTACCCGGGCTATATGATTAATGAAGCCACAGCGTTAAGTATATAAGTAGATACAGTTATTTAAGATTCAAGAATCAATAATTCATTATATATTATGACAGTGGCATGTCTATAAATAAAAATCTAATGTATGTATACAAATACGTTATGTTCTTTGAAATAATTACGTTGAAAAAACTAATAATAACACTAAAATGAGTAAAATAAAAACTTTTTTAACCGACTTCATAAAAAGAAGGTAGTCAATGAAGTTGTCATTGAATGAAATAAGCCCATAAAAATACAACCGGATTGAGAACCTCCTCCTTTTTTGAATTCAGTTAAAACAGTTTTTATTTTACTCATTTTAGTATCTTATCATTTTTCGAAATTCGTAAACATCACATTTATTGGAAAGTCTCAGAAAAGCAGAACACATAATTTCGTTTACTTAGATGACATATGTTTTCGAGCTATTTTAATTTAAAAGCCAAAGTACAGAATAAATTTTTATGAAATTTATATGAGACCAATCGGAATGAATATCCTTTCATATAAAACAATATTTTTTCAAATCGATACATAAATGACGTAGTTATGAGGCAAAAAACATTAAAAAATTAAAATAAAAAATGCAACCGAATTGAGAACCTCCTCCTTTTATTGAAATTGGTTAAAAATAGCGAGAACTATAATAGTAATACTAGACACACAGACAGAACTTGCTGTTGCCACAGCTGGGTTCGTAGGAGTTAATACATATATTTATTATGCAAATGATACACGACAAAAAGGTCCGAAATAATGTACAAAATTTTTTTATTGGCAAATTTTAAAACGTAATTAAAAAAACAGTCTCATAACGCTTATTAAAAATATCAGAATATTTAGATGACAGAAAAGCTTGGTATGTATCTGCTCAATTCGACTCGGCACCCCTAATAAGATTTGCAAATCTATATAATAAAAATCAATTGCTGTTCGTTAGTCTCGCTAAAACTCGAGAACGGCTGGACTGATTTAGCTGATTTTGGTGTTGAAATGTTTGTCGTAGTCCAGGGTTTAAACGGTGAGAAAATTTAATTATGGGGAACACGGTGCGCTTCTATAATAAGCTTCCTTAAAAAGTAACTAAACTACCTTTTAAGAAATTTAAAGCTTACATAAAAGGTAATCTTTGAAGAAAGCGTATTATAATATAAATTACCATATACTGATAAGAATGCATGGCCTCATGTTGCTCTGCCCTCTGGCAGAGGTTAACTGCTCTGACAGTTAACCGACACATTTGAAATGTATAAACTCTCTTGTATTAGTTTTTCGTTGTTAAGCTAGTTATAAGATGGATCATACAAAAGAGCGCTAGGACCATGACGAGTTGTCAGTTCTTCTCGGGCTTGGGTTAGAAGGAATTGGAACCTAAATTCACCTAGTAAGTAAGACGTTTTAAAGTGATCCTTGTAATTGTATTGAATAAAATATCTTTTAACTTAGACTTAAATATATAATAATATTCTCGTCTTCGTAACAGAACCTACATGCTGAATACTTGTTTTAACATAAAGCTAACACGCGTATGTAACTCAAAAATAAGCCTGAGGATAAGAATATACGTATATTCTTATCCTAAGAATATAATAATATACGTAAGCAATACATAGAAATTACAATTTGAAACAGATCGTATTGTGCGAGCGATCCTAATCATATTAAAAAAATCATTCTCTAATTAAAATCCAAATCTCAGGACAAAAAGCATGAAAGCACTTCCTCCACATGTGAGCTACAAGTCCAACCTGCATTTGCCGCGCATCCTGCAGGCGTTTCCGTGTCCGCCGGAAGCGCTTTTTCGCGCGGGTTTTTGCGCAAGCATTGTGCCACTTCCTGTTCAGGTAGGTGGAAGGTGCATTTTGACCTTGAGCTTGGATTTTTGGGGGTGACGGGGGTGACATTGAGGAGATATATGGTGTAAGATTGAATACCTAAGTATTTGCAATTGATAAAAATTACTTTTTTTGAAAGATTTAGGTAATTATTGATTTAGGTGGCCATTGCAGAATTCAGTCTTTAAAGCTTCAAGCATACATTTGCCAATACAACAGGTAAGTCGCTACAGTTGAAGAGGTAACGAAACGACATCTGTTATATGAATATCAAAGGACAAATCTAAGGCTTCTAGCTCTAAGGTTCCGTCCACACGAAGGTGCGCGCAGCTGTGAAATACCATCACAAAGCACTTGCACACAACGATTTAGTTTTTCAAACACCATGTGCTTCTCGAATTAAAGCATTTTTTCCATATTTGCATCTAAGTGACACATGTCGTCTCAAGGCCCAAAAAATCGGGGATTTCATGAAAAAATCAGTACAAAAAAGGTTTAAGGCACGGCAGATGTACGAAAAAGCTCCAAGCACGTGCCATCTGCCAAATCTTGTAAGGAGCGCTCACAAAGAAATAGATTTAGAAAAAATGTTATAAGAAAACACGCACACAGTGCTAAACTGCGATCTATCAAAGATCGGCGCACGCGCGACGGCAGATGGTCTGCCCTGATTGGTCGAAGGAGTTTGAATTTGGAACTTCCGGACAATTGCTTGATAAGGATTATGACTTCGTTCCAGCCAGTCACTACCTAGTATACCTTTATTTCAACAACGTTAGGTAAACGTTATTTTACCAAAGTCTGGATACATTAAAATCCTACCTACAAGTAACAAAAAAATCCTGTTTCTCTGTCTACCATAAAGGAACTTAAGTAAGAACTTAAGAGGTACCATAAACCTATAAACGGAGCTATACGCGGTCATTACTTGAATGGGGTAGACCGCAGTTTGTAGTAGCTTTGCCTTCTGAGCTGCAGACTGTGGGTTCGATTCCCTACCAAAACAAATGTTTGGTGAGATGAACATATGTAGGTGTTTGTTCAGTGTCTGGATGTTATATTATATATATAAAAATTTATAAGTATAAGTATTCTATCAGCCATCTGGTTATCATAAAGCTATGCTTAGTTTGGGGCTAGATGGCGCTGTGTTTATCCACCAATTTTATTTATTTTTAATAATTTTTTTAGACCATGATGAGAGCTTCGGGCGGCTCATGAATTCCCTCACCATGGTTGACTGACTCATACGTGAATTACTAACACCAATTAGTAGCTGAGTATTATTGGGCTCTGACATAATATTTATGAACGATGTCGAAATAAAAAAACACCCTTCGTTTCTAATAATCGAATTAACAAACTATTATCTTAAAATGTGGTCGGTACCTAGTCTTCTTCTTCTTCTCGTCGTTTCACGAGTTATTAGTGTGGTGTTTTCCTTTACCGTTTGAGAGTACTGGAAGAAATACCGCATTTAAAAAAAAAAACAGAAGTGTACCCACGAACACACGAACCCACGAATCCACGATCTTATGTTCGGAAGCCACTACTACCACTACACTACCACACCACAACAGTTTAGGGCACAGTGATTGGCGTACTAGAATTTTGAGGAGCTCTTTTTAACTGACTTAAAAAAAGGAGGTTCTCATTTCGTTGTATTATTTTTGTTTCTTACCTCATAACTCCGTCATTTATGACCGATACTTGCCGATTGATCCAATATAAATTTCATCAAAATCGGTTCAGTAGTTTGGTTTTCATATCAAAATAGCTAGAAAAGTAAACGAAATTTCGATATTTTGCTTTCTTGTGACTTTCCAGTGGTGTTAACCGACTTCAAAAAAAGGAGGTTCTTAATTCGGCTGTATTTTATGGGCTCAGATTTCATTCAATGAAGGTTTTCTTTTTAAATTTTAAATTATTTAGAATTAGAATTATTTATTTCAGAATCAGAGAAAACTTACTAAGTGTACTCCAAACGTCTGTCTCAAAATACTCGTACATTATAAAAATAACTAATGGTCACCCACTGGTTCTAATTCGACCATAATTAATTATTATATAATGTATTTTTTATGCATAATTAAAAAACTATTATTATTCTGCACTCCTTCTCTATATAAAAGATGTGTGCGAAATTTCATACTCCTCCGTCCGCGCAATTTTCGTAAAAAGGAGTAAAAAGTTTTTGCTTCACGTATAATAATAATAAAAAGGCTATCAAACAAGCCTATATGTTGGAACTCGTGTACGAATGCATTTAGCTAATTAAGCACTCTTTATGTTGGCATTCTCAGCGTGATGTGTGTGTTACGTGACAGGCAAACAACGGGTGTCGACGCCGTTGGACACAGCGCACGTAATTATTAAGTACAGAGGTATGCTGTACGATATAGCCGGATTGTTTGCGACGACGACCTCTGTGGCGCAGTGGGCTAAGGTCCGGCTAAGTCGCGGGTTGGATTCCCACCGCGGGACAAATGTTTGGATGATCCGCAAGTATTTGTCTTGGGTCTGGGTGTTTCTATGTATAATATGTATTTATAAAAAATAACGTATTTAAGTAGTATATCAGTCATGTGGTACCCATAACACAAGCTCTGCTTACTTTGGGGCCAGATGATGCTGTGGGAAATGTCCGGCATTATTATTATTATTATTATTATTATTATTATTATTGTTTACTTTGCTACGTAGAAATAAATAGTATTGTAAGGCCCGACTTAGTTTACCCCACAATTCAAGCGTATTACCTACAATGATTGCAACAAATAGGAAAGTTTTAATATAATTACGTTTTATAAAATAAAAAGAAAACCAACCTTATAAAATGAAATTTGAGCCCATATAAATATAAACGAACTGAGAACCTCCTCCTTTTTTGTTGGTCGGTTAAAAAACTTTTTATTTTACGCTTTTTGGTACATTTTTCGAAATTCGTAAACAATATTGGAAAGTCACGGGAAAGCAAAATACGAAATTAGGTTTACTTGAATGATATACTTTTTCAGCTGTTTTGATTTAAAAACCAAAGCCAATTGAGCCGATTTCGATTAATTCGATTAATTTCGATTTTTATGAGACCCATCCTATGATGGGTACAAACAAACCAAGTAAGTATACCCTTGCATATAATTATTTTTTTGAAAATAAAGTATAAAACATTAAAAAACCCGAATTAGGAACCTGCTCCTTTTTTGAAGTCGGTTAAACATGACAAACAGATCAAGAAGTAACCAGCATAAATGAACGAATATAGGCATATGACATCGACAATCGTCTGCGCTATTTTTTTACAGTTAATGACAGTGGTAATGACTATAATGCAAGTAGAAAGTGATTCTGTTGTTTCCGACTGATTTCTTCTTCAGTCATCAATCACAATTTCAGACAATATCATTTTGGTATAGATTCTTTTGTAAATGGCTAATGATCGGTAGTTCGATGTTTATGATGGATGGAGTTTTAGTTTTGAATCGTGTGAAATAGGTAGATGATTTACGCACCTACTTAAGTACCTACTTAAGTAAAGTACTTAAATTCGCTACGAATTCATGGTTAGGTTAAGCATTTTGAAACTACGGAAACGTCACCGATATCTGAAACCCCGGTGTAGGTCCCAATATCGGTGGCATTCCCTGCCAGGGGAGACGGACATTGATGATTATGGTTAACGCGGTAACTGCTGTACTTACGAAAATGTCATCGACATACGATGTGCTTACGGAGTTGCCAATATTGGTTTTATTCCCTGCCGGGCAAGACGGACATTGTTGATTATGGATATCGCGGCAACTGCTGTACTTACGGAAACTTCATCGATTTACAATGTGCCTGCGTAGTTGCTAATATCGGTGGTATCTCCTGCCAGGCAAGATGGACTTTGTTGGTTATGGATATCGGGGTTACTGCTGTACTTAAGGAAATGTCACCGATATATGATGCGCTTACGTAGCTGACGTAAGCGCATCAATACCAATATCGGTTGTATTCCCTGCCAGGCAAGACGGACATTGTTGATGGATGGATATCGCGGTGACTGCTTTACTGTGCTGTACAGAAACGTCATCGATATTCGATGTGCCTGTATTAGTTCCTTATGATGTCACTAGCTATTTCACACCAGTGTGGTGAAAGGATTAAAGTCCGACTCAGACGCTCCTTTCGAGCACACATCGGATGGTGTTCCCGGTCATGACTGACATTGATGATACCGATACATTTAACAGTGCTAAACTGTTGTACTTACGTTAATGACACCGGTATCCTGTAAAATAAACGTAAAAACGACAATAATATTCTTTGTTTTTATTTTTCATTACTAACGGCACGCCCCGGCTTTGAACCTGTGCAATTTAAAATTATGATAATGTTTTAATGATGAGATGAACCTACTATAAACATGTTGTACATTATTTTATGCATCATCAATAGTTTTCGTAGCGCACGCCAAATAAAAAATAAAGAAATATTGCTGGACAATGCACACAACATCATCTATTCCCAAACTAAGCATAGCTTGTATTATGGTGACCAGATGACTGATAGAATACTTATATATTTTTAAATAAATACTTATGATACTTTACTACACCCAGACATAAATGTTTATCCTGGGAGGGAATCGAACCCTCAACCTACAGCGCAGAAGGCAGAGCTACTACCAACTGAGCTGACAGGCCAGTCAATAATCACTTTTATGATTTTATGATACCTTGGGTTACATTATTTTATGATACCTTGGGTTACATTTTATGATACCTTGGGTTACATTATTTTATGATACCTTGGGTTACATTTTATGATACCTTGGGTTACATTATTTGAATTTTCGTAGGGACCTTTATTTTTTTTTAAATAAAATACATAATAAAACGACATCTTACTCACTGGTAACGTTATCCTTTAAATAAATAAATAAAAAATCGTTTATTGCCTTAGTAAATAGGTACAAAATTGGTAAATATTCTAAATATCTTAAAAACACTAGGCTTACTGAGGTCAATGAGTGCAAATTCAGCATCTGCTGTTAATAGGTGGGTAATAGATAGGTATACCTACCTACACAGCGCTGTTTTTCAATTTGCCCTATTTGGATAGTTCTTCACCGAGAGTTAAGAGCAAGCGGGGTTACAAATTTAAAAAGGTACATTTATGTGTGTATTATGTGTGTAATACACTTTATCTACAGGTGAAATAATTCATTGAAATCGGTTGATGCGTTTTTGAGTTTATCCATTACAATACTTTTCTCTTTATTAGAATACATGGCCTCATGTTGCTCTGCCCTCAGACAGTTAACTGACACATTTGAAATGTATAAACTCTCTTGTATTCTTTTTCGTAGTTAAGGTAGTTAGAAGATGGACCAAGCAAAAAAACGCTAGGACCATGACGAGTTTCTTGGCGGTTCTTTTCGGGCTTGGGTTAAGAGGAATTGGCACCTAAATTCATCTAGATTCAAGATTTGATTCATCTTCAACAAATCTTTTGACTTGACTTGACTTTATAATAAATGTTTAGATATTAAAATACAAAAATCAGGATATGGCAATAATTTTCTGTAGGTTTTACTTCTAGGTTCTAAACAAACCTACGTCACGTTTTGAAAATTAGATCGTAAAGGACGGTCTTAACATCTAGCTATGTTCTAAGGTTTAAAACTTTAATATCTTGCTAGGGATACCTTGTGGGTCTAATTATCAGGGGGTTAAATACCATAAAAATCAATAGATGTCTTGCAATCAGTCCATCTATAAAACTAAATAGAGAATATTAATGGTTCCCACTCAAAAAATCGTTTAAAAAATCCAATAGATCTTTTCCCATAGAACCTTGCTACCTGGCAGAATACAGCAGCTGCTTGTTAAATCGATCCCTGTTTGTATCTCTTTCTTACACTACTACATTTGTATATATATCTCTTTTTAGATAAGGCTATGATCTTAAGATGGAAAAAATCGGGTGGTTTTGAAGGCTCTAGTACCTCTTTGTGTGAGTAAATTCTGTAGGTACAGTTGTACAGACAATAAGTTCAACTTGGCAACACAGGATGTCAGTGAATAGAGAACGTGAACATAATATCCTTCATCGTAGATTTTGCTACCCATGTGGTCATGGCATAAGCATTTACGGAAGGCCAATGCCTGGACTGCATATAATAATAATAATAATAACAGACATTTCACACAGCATCATCAAGCCCCAAAGTAAGCAGATCTTGTGTTATGGGTACCACATGACTGATATACTACTTATATACGTTTTTTTTGTAAATACATACATATTATACATAGAAACACCCAGACCGGGGCAAATACTTGCAGATCATACAAACATTTGTCCCGCGGCGGGAATCGAACCCGCAACCTTTTGCGTCTCAGTCGGGCCTTGGCCCACTGCGTCACAGAGGTCGTCTCTTTGTCTTTGGAGATATTAAAGTAATATCTCCAAACACACTGAATATTCACATGCAAATCACATTAAGCACCCAATAAGATTTCCAATTTTAATATTAAAAATGCCATTTAAACGAATAAATAGCTTTACAAGATAAATTCCCATAATATTGTAAGCCTTTCATAGCTATTAGGGTGTGTCAATCACGTGAGGAATTTACGTTTTAATTCTAACTCGATTGCCACACTCTAACTCCAAATTACTAGAACTGAGACTAAATGTATCGGAGTAATTAACCGTGGTTCCATGATTGTGCTGCGTAGCTGTTGCCCGTGACTTTACTTCGTTCGTCACTGTTTTTTTATTGGCGATCTTCTTCTTCTTATCTCTAGTTCTTTCGAACCAGTGTGGTAAAAAGAAAGTGCGCATAAGAGGCTCCTGTCTCAGCGATGAGCGGAATTAATGTGTGATAAAATACGTCAAGGTTAATGAAATCGATATTCAAGGGTAAAGAGCATTTTCAAAGTGGACATAAACAATTTAATAAGTTTTTTCTGCAATTAATAAAATAAAATATTAAAAACAATATATTTCACATCATCTAGCCCCAAAGTAAGCAGAGCTGGGTACCACTATAATAATATTACAACTTTTTTTTTTTTGTAAATACATAAAAAGACCTAAATCCGAGACAAATATTTGCAGAACATACAATTATTTGTCCTGCGAGGGGAATGGAATCTGCATCCTTCTGCTGCCCATTTCGCTACAGAGGTAGTATGACATAGTTTAACTGACTATATAATACCGACAGGGTTAGTGTGAAGATTGTGAAAACTTCTAGACATTTTAACAATCTTCAATCTAGATAAATATCTAGACTAGACTATCTGCTAAATAAAAATGAACTGGTCATTTAGGGTCTATTTTCAGCAGTATTTTTTTTTATTTACAATTGATGCTGCACTCTCAGCAAACGACCTGGACTCGTATTGACGGTACTCAAATCCTCAAACCTCGATTCTGCATTAAAAATATATCAAATAATAAAGTTGAACGGGTGTAGGTAATGTCTTAATATCCATTATCTATTAATGTAAACTGCAAGCTAAAACGTCAACTTTAGGAGGATATGATTGTTTAATATTTAAAACCTTATTTCACAATTATATTACAAAAGTTGAAACATCCATGTTGGAGGAAAAATATTCAAAATATACCATTGTCGTGTTAATTTGAAAATATCCATAAAAAACGCTTTTTAAAAGGTCATTAAGATTTCCTATGTTTTGCTATCTATACATTATTTCGAAGAAACAAACGTACAACTCTTCCATTTCTATAAATCCAAGTAATACTCTGACAGAACTACCACGGTAATAAGGCTTTAATCGATTGAGATGCATCTCTTTACCGGAAGATGGCGTGACCAACGGCACTTCTTTACACCTATTTTGAAAACGTTATATTTTTAACTACAAATATCTGATTGCTCGGGTTATCAATTAGCCGGCACGCGAATGGATTTTAGAGTTCCGTTGCTGAAAATTGAAAATGTAATTTAAAAGTGAACACGTAACAATTTCTTATTTTCTAGGAAAACCAACTAATTCGTAAATATTGTGTACTAGCAGTTTCCCGCGGCTTTGCCCGCGTGGTAGATAACAATTGAACGAATAATTGTTTCGGAAAAATAACAAAGCATACTCGCGGTTTTCGCGGTTTGACCATGATCCCCAGGGAATCTCTTGAAAATCTTTCTTAGCAAGCATCTACGGCCTACTGCATACCAAATTTCATGCCATGCCAATCCATTCAGTGGTTTCTGAGATTTCGTGATGAATGAGTGAGTGGTTTTTGACAAATATATTGTAAATAGATGTATTGGTTCTGTCCTACCTGATTCATTCAATACTATTTTAAGACTAATGTCAATATTGTGCAAGTCAGAGAGCATGAGCACTCGCCATTTGACGACCTCTGAAGCGCAGTGGGCAAATGCCTGCCAGAGACGCAGAAAGTTACGTGTTCCATTCCCGCCGCGGGATTAATGTTTGTATTATCTGCAAGTTTTTGTCTCGGTTCTGGGTATTTTTCTATTATAAATGTATGTATTTCCAAAAAAAAAAAGCATATCGTAGTATATCAGTCGTGTGGTACCCATAATACAAGCTCTGCTTAGATTGATTGATAAATTGAATTGGAGACATATATAGGCTACTTTTATGTTGGTACCACGCGTAAAAGCAGCTAGTAGCAGCTTACGAGTGATATATTTTCGGTAGAACCCTTAGACATAGGGAAAGACTCGAATTGACTAATGTTTCATAAGCAATTCGTTGTGCATTTCGTATGATTTTTAATTTTCTTCGACTGTTATTTGTAACGTTAACTCCATTTGCAAATAATGGACAATCGAGTGCAATATTTCGAAAGAGACTTCATTTGAAGATGTTTTTTATATATATTCTTGAAATAAAATGAAATACTTAAAAGCATGTATTCTGAATGTAACATTTTCGAAATATGTACAGACTTTTATACATAACAAGCAAGGTGCCTGCCCACAAAGATCTTGGCATGATAAATGAATATTATTTATAAAATAATTAGATACATATATATTTGTGGATAATGCACACAACAGCATCTAGCCCCAAACTAAGCATAGCTTGTTTTATGGTGACCAGATGACTAATAGAATCTTACTATTATTATAAATCCGAAAGTAACTCTGTCTGTCTATCTGTTTGTTAAATTTTCACGCCTAAGCCGCTGAACCGGTTATGATGATTTTTTATATAAAGATACATGGGACATTGGAGAAGGACATGGGCTACTTTTTATGTAGCTACCACGCGTGCGAAGCCGCGGGTAGCAGTACTTTAATATTTTTAATACATACTTATGATCATTTATAACATCCAGACACAGAAGAAACAAACAAATGTTTGTATGATCTGCAAGTATTTGTCTCGGGTTTGTGTGTCTATGTATAATTAAAAAGCTATATACTTATGTATTTTATCAGTTATGTTGTACCCATAACACAAGCTCTGATTACCTTCTGCCTATTTATTATGTATTTTTTTAAATTATGGTTTTATGAAATCTATCTTATTTTCGTAACGCGAAATATTTCAGAGTTTCCGTCTATTTTCATCAATTATGTTGATATGAATGAGAAATTAGGAATATAGGAACAATATTTTTTATGACATTATATACACACGTTATATACACATTATATACACGAGCTTTAAACTGGAATCGCTCGAGGAATCATCACGAGGCGATCATGACAATTTTTTACAATTTCTGTCCAATGAACTAGGGATTGTGGTATATAATTTGACATGTGATTTTGTTAGCTTTCAAGTCTTATCAAGAAGATTAAAAATTAATTAAATTTCTTACAGAAATTTAGGTAATCATTGCAATAGGTCGAAGTTGTGGACGTGTGGACTGCGTCTGAATAGGCAGTAGGTAATATGAAAAAACAAATTAACAATGTTTATGTTAAACCCCCTCAATATTTTGTGTTACCCCCTGGCCCTAATGACTGCTTGTAAACGGTGTTTCATGGACCTAATGAGTTTCCTGAAGGAATCCTGTGGGATTTCCTGTCACTCTTCGACAAAAGCGGTTATTTTTTTCTTAATACCCGCCGTTTTAGCTCATTCCACGTATGCTCGATTGGGTTCAAGTCAGGACTGAGGACTGACAAGTCTAGTGTGCGGTTATCTTTCTGCGGTTCTAGATCAACTCGCAATGAAGCGATTCCTGTTTAAAGCTCGCGAGTGTATAATAGATATGCTTCAGCATTACATCTCCACGGGATGCCAATCAAATATGTCATATTGTCAATAATGGTGACATATTCAATACAATCATAACCTTATTCATTCTCTATTTTTATTTTACATGTATTAAAGAATTGCGAATTTCGTTTATTTGGAACAAAATACTCTCCGGTTGTTGATGTGGCACATCATGCTTTAGTTCGTATAGATTTGTGTTGAGAGGCTCATATTACGGATTATTACGATTCCATCATTCAAAAAATAGTGTTATTTTATTAGACCTTGTGATCTTATTGTAGCAATTGTTAGCACCCTTGTCACTAGTTTTTTTGTACCAGTGTGGTGAAAGGAAAATTAAATTAAAGGAAAATGAAAATCAGTGTTTGCTTTTTGAGCAAAATTATGCGCTGAGCCTTTTTGTCTATGTACCTAAATGTTTTGTTTTATGTTTCTATTTATTTATTTATATTGTTTTTATTTGTATATCTCATTTGTAAAATTTTCAGATACAATTTAGTTACTGTTCAGTTGGTGGCTCTGGCTTCTGCACTGTAGGTTGAAGGTTAATTCGCTCCCAGGATAAACATTTGTGTGATGAACATGTTCTGTGTCTGGGTGTTATAAAGTATGATAAGAATATATTTAAAAATCAGTATGTATTCTATCAGTCATCTTGTTATCTTCTATGCTTAGTTTGGGGCTAGATGGTGTTGTGTGCATTGTCCACCAATATTTATATATATTTATTTATGTATATATCTCTAGGTATAATGTACTATTCTGCCTATGACTATGACGATCTCTGTAGGCCATGGCCTGGCTGAGACGCAAAAGGTTGCGGGTTCGATTCCCGCCGCTGGACAAATGTTTGTATGATCTGCAAATATTTATCTCGGGTCTGGGTGTTTCTATGTATAATATGTATGTATTCACAAAAAAAAGGTATATAAGTAGTACTCTTGTGGTACTCATAACACAAGCTCTGCTTACTTTGGGGCCAGATAATGCTGTGTGAAATGTCTGACATTATTATTATTATTGACTATAACAATATACTGTTCTTATACATGAAAGCAATAAATAAATGAAATTGAATTAAAAACTTGTCTTATACGGAAATTGATGACATTATTATAACAAGGTTGAGAAGCCTTTACAGATTAGTAATTATAAGTAATTACTTATAATTACTTCGGACCCTACTTCTTGTACTACAGACTATTTCGCGCACGCAGCTTTTTATGTGGTAACTAAATATAATTATGTTTTAAAACGAAAAAGAAAACCGGCTTCATTTAATGAAATTTTAGCCCATAAATATACAACCGAATCGAGAACTTCCTCCTATTTTTGAAGTCGGTTAAAAATTAAAAACATTTTTAACCGACATTTTTTAAAAGTCAAGGTGAAAGTCACAGGAGAGCAAAATATTTAAATTTCGTTTGGATGACGTATTTTATCCAGCTATTATAATTAAAAAACCAGAATACTGAATCGATTTTGCAAAAAATTGTGTGGGACCAAACAACTATTGCTGATAATACAAACATTTGTCCCGCGGAGGGAATCGTACCCGCAACCATAACGAATTTTTTATGCGTATGTACTTTTGAATATTATTTACTTTTGACTATATTGATATTATACATTTTAAAAAACACTGGGTTCACTTACGTATTATTTTGTCGATGGAGGCACCGACACTGTTTCGATTCATCTAGAAAATCTTCATCAGGGTGAGTTTGATCCGCGGTCCGCTCGTTGCCGCTCGAGTTCACGGTTCGCACTAATAATGATATTAATAAGTAATTATTATGACTACTATATACTCACTATATTAATGTCTGTCCAGACGTTTAGCCGTGAAAAAGTATCTAACAAAAAACATAGAAAAACACATCGAATTTGTAATATTAGTATTCGTGTGCTACAGTAAATGCCGTGATGTAGAAATCGACTCGAAACCAACCAAAAACGATTTTGTGAAACCCAGGTAGGTAGGTATAGGTAGGTAAAGTATTCGAAAGTAACGCACGTGATGTGTATAGCCTTTTCCCACGCTGCTTGCGCAAATCTAAGAAACCTTTTTTTATTAAAAAAAAGTTGCGAATATCCGAACACGTGTGGGTTGAAAGCCTTGAGATCAGCTGATTCTGTCAAATACTGTCACTCACATTTTGAACTCAATTTCTAAGCTTTTATGCCTCAAATTCGAATGGGACGTGATGATTGTCAGCTGATTTTTTCAATTTGACTTTAGCTGGAATTTAGGACTTTATGTAGGAACTTTTAAGGCTCATGTTCGGATGACTGTTTACGATATAAAATGAGTTTCTCTACGGTATCAGAGAAGATTGATATGATAAATGTGATATTATATAAAGGTATCTAAATTTGCATTTGCGTACACAATGAAATAGGTTCAATTTAGTGAATTTGTCTGTCCATTCATACCGTTTTTGTAAGTCAGAATAGGCAAATCTTGTGCAGAGGTTAAAATCTGGTTCAAAATCGATCTGCGAGTATTTACCCCGGTCTGGGTGTTTCTATGTATACCTAATATGTATGTATTTACAAAAAAAAAGTATATAAGTAGTTTATCGGTCATGTGGTACCCATAACACAAGCTCTGCTTACTTTGGAGCCAGATGATGCTGTGTGAAATGTCCGGGATTATTTATTCATTTATCTTCTTATCTGTTGGAGAAGTGTTTTTACTCTGTTAACGAAATTATGACAAACTAAGAACTGACATAAAATATATTAAATACTAGCTGCTACCCGCGGCTTCGCACGCGTAGTACTTACATAAAATTATCCATGTTCCCATCTATCTCTATACCAAAGTTTATCAAAATCGGTTCAGCGGTTTAGGTGTGAAAACGTAACAACAAACAGACAGTCACACAGAGTAACTTTCGGATTTATAATACACTCATGGACTTATTTAGATTAACGCTTCATCAATCAAATAAAATACTAAAATATGTACTAAAAGTTCTTAGTATAAACTGGCCACATATACAATAATACTTAATTTTAAAAAAATATTACTTTAATAGTCTTTTGTTTCTGGCTCTCATTTGTTTTATCGTTTATTTGTTATTTTCACCAGTCTATTGGAATAATGTTGCTGACGTAGGTATGCATATTAATTTCTTAAAATCTTCATCACATGACTGATATGTTACTTATATACTTTTTTTTGTTGAATATATATATATATACATAGAAACGCCCAGACCCGAGACAGATACTTGCAGATCATTAAAACATTTGTGCCGCGGTGGCGGGAATCGAACCCGCAACCTCCTGTGTCTCAGCCTTGCCTTTGAGAAATAAACGACCATATTAGCGTCAAATCGTCCTTAACGTTGGGTTTAAAAATATTTTCCGATTGTTTTGCAATTTACTATGGCAGTTATGGCTCTTATATCTCAAGGTAAGGTAGCTAGGCATTCCAGGTCTATTTACAAGCTAAACAACATTGCAATGCATCCTATCAAAATATCCACAAACCAGGTGCTGCCTAAATACCCGTCGAGAAGCCAAATAAGTCTTTCAGAATGAGCCAAATGCAATCTCTTTGGTGAAACGATCTTCGAACACAATGGGACAATGCAAGGACGATTTTAGTTCACTCTATTAAAACCCCATTAATCTTATACCAACTTTAACTTTACCAAACACACGGAATACCTTCAACTTTATTCTCAAGCTAATAAAGTTTATAATAACTTTACATAATGTTTACAGCGATCTCTTCCATGCCACTAGGTAATACGGTTTGATTTCGTGGGGATTATTTTTCGAATGTTTAGCTAAGTTTGTGAGCGTGTGACAGTCGTTGTATTGCAATGTATTGTGGATCCAAAACGTTCTACTGGGGACTGATTTGCGTATAACGGTATCATTTACATCACAATGAGGTAAGGTATACGAGAGCTCACCCTTCGCTTTATTGAAATCAAAAGCTTAAAGAAATCACGTGCTACCGTTAGAAAACTAAAAATTCGTACTCGTTTTAAGGCTGTTAATTGATTCGCTATACTTGTTTCTCTAACACCGTTGTATAGTTACATTATAGAAGCTATGCTTAGTCTCGGTCAGGAATATTTATTTTGAACCCCTGAAGAAAATAGAGAAGTGTAAGTTTGACGTGTGTATGTGTGTCTGTCTTTGGCATTGTAACTCCGAAACGGATGAACCGATTTTAGTTTAATTTTGTTTGTTTGAAAGGTAACTTCATTGAGAGTGTTCTTACTTATGATTTAACAAAATCTGTTCAGCGATTCGAAGATCATCATCTCTTTTGTAGTTGATGAAGAGATGAGCCCAAATTCCACAGGTTCCATTTAACATTTGGTATACTGTTACTTCAATGATAAAGCAAGAGCTGGGTAACCGTGACCTGGTGCGGTATCAGCTGGAATATGCTGCATATCCAACTCCTCACTTACTGCAGAGGTATCGTGTTTGGGTTTATTAGAATTGTCGCAATTTACAGGTTATGAATAGATGTTTTTGAAGTGAAAACTTCTTTTAGCGCGTTACGCATATTTTTAGATAAGATAAAATTCTCATCAAATTCCTCTGGATTCGCGACACCGTTACCGTCTGGAGCGAGACGCAGCCGGCTGCCGCGCTCGCCCCATTTGATTATAAACCTTAATTCACAATTGTAAACATGTCTACTTTTGTATGGAGAAGTTTACTGAGTTAGGTTTTTTGATATAGACGCAGCCGGCTGCCGCGCTCGCCCCATTTTATTATAAACCTTAATTCACATGTTTACAGTCTACTTTTGTATGGATAAGTTTACTGAGTTAGGTTCTTTGATATATTATCTACATTTTGAACAAAAAATATTGCATCATCTGTGTTCGTTCATTATTTGATTGGCAGTTGCCATAATTACTGATTTTGAAGTGATTTATTACTAAACTCTAACGCGCCAAAATAAGTTTCACTTCTGTCGGCACTCCCGGAGTGCAACCTGATTTTTTTTAGGTCGCGGATTTTATGATTTTTAGTAAGCCTGGATGGATGACGACATTTACGTTTTCATTTGCTTCTGTTTTTGGTGATGTAATGAATTAATTCAGCACTTAGAGAGTCCTTTCAGTTGCTTGCTATTCTCTATTGGAACAGCCATAATAATGACCATATCGGTGAGATTTTCATGCGGTAATTTTATCAGGATGGTCGAGTGTATGGTTCGATCTATTTTAGTGCAATTAACCTTCTAATTGCAATAACAAAAGGTTATAAAAAGAAGTAACTTGCGACACGGCACGTTGGGTCATAAATTTTTCACAAGAGGGTTTTTTTTTATTTTGGAAGAAAATAGGATAGTCAGATTGTTTTGACGAATGTTCGGAGAAGGGAGTGTTTGCAGCCTGTTTGAGCATTTCATTGGAGGTGTTTACATTAACCGCCTTCTTTAATATCACCTAGAAATAACATGTATTCGTAAACACGATATCAGCAAGGGATCGGAGTGATTAATTTAATTTATGTTACCAGTCGTCCTTAGATGGTATTAAATTATTTCTCTTGGTTAAAATTCCACCATTACATGCTTATGACATCATCTTTGATTAAAATCACATTCAATAAGGTAAAGCACGGTACAGCCTTATACGGCGTCAGTACATGAGAAAATTTAATTCTTAGACTTGTTGTTACGAGTCTGAGGATTTTGTTTGTACTTGGTACCGACATACTTAACAATTATGTAGTCTACCATATATTCCCATGCAGGTTAGGTAACTTTACAGAACTGTTATCTTATTCATTTTGAGAAACACAGGCTTTCAGTCACGTATTGTTTTGGAGGCATCAACACTTTCGATTTATCTAGAGAGTCTTCATCAGGGTGAGTTTGTTTGATTGATTAAATAAGTCCTTTATGGGGAACAAGGTGCGCTTCTATAGAAAGCTTCCTGAAAATGCAACTAAACGCACGCATTTCTCATCAGCCGTATGCTCTTGATTTCGATATTATATGAGGAAGCTTCGACAGGCAGCTACATACCTAATAAGAAATTTAAAGCATACATAAAGGGTAGTCTTTTGAAGAATGCGTATTATATATATTTATATAAATGACTATGTTATTGATAGAAATGCATGGCCTTATGTCGCTCTACTCTCAGACAGTTAACCAACACATTTGAAATGTGTAAACTGTCTTGTATTAGTTTTTCGTAGTTAAGGTTATAAGATGGATTATGCAAAATAAGCACTAGAACCAGGACGAGTTTCGTGCCGGTTCTTCTCGATCTTGGGTTAGGAGGAATTGGCACTTAAATTCACCTAGTATGTAAGACGTTTGTGATCCTTGTGATTGTATTGAATAAAGTATCTTTTGACTTTGACTTGACTTGACTTGATCCGCGGTTAGCTTGTCACGCTCGCGCTCGCGAAAAATAAGCTCACTTAATATAATAATTGTTTTATTTTCAAATAATATTTAGGAGATGTCTTACAAGTTATTTAGATTTAAATAATACACACAAGGAAGGTTTGTCATCTAATAAAATCTTGACATTGACTCTTCACTTCTTGACATTGATTCTTCACATTGACTAAGTCTATCGACTTGTAAATAGAGGTATAAATCTCTGATTCGACTTTTTACAAAATGTGGGGAAACAAACTTGTTAACAAATATTGTTATGTTGTTATTATATTCTATTCGCATTAATGTATATTTTGTGAAGTTTTAATAAGATTAAATTCAAAAATCTTAATCTCAAAAGAGAAAAGAAAAAAAGTTAAATTTCACGCAGCATCATCAGGCCCCAAAGTAAGCAGAGCTTGTGTTATCTATCACATGACTGATATACTTATAATTTTGTTTATTTAAATACTTATTATACATAGAAACACCCAGACCCAAGACAAATACTTGCAATTCATACAAACATTTGTCTCGCGGTGGGAATCGAACCCGAAACCTGCGTCTCAGCCGGTCCTTGGCCCACTGCGCCACAGAGGTCGTCTATTTATTGGATCACCAACAAGACATACACTATAATGCAAACAGAAAGCTACAAGGTGTTCTTTCAAATATTGCTGTTGACTTCATCGTGCACAGAACTCGCACTATATGTACGAATCTACAAGTACTCATTGGCGAGCCCATCTTGGTGAGCAAATTAGTAGAGAAGTGCTGCGCCAGACGAGTTAGAATACGCCATAGAAAGATAAGCAAAATATGGGTATATATATCATTAGGCACTAAGAGCTTGTGTAAGCTGAATTGCACTCTGTGACGTCGTTGCAAGAGTTGCTATTTAATTAAAGTCCATCTATTGTACTTGCACTAATAAGTATTCCGTGACACAACTGTAACGTCGGCTCGATATAATAAATATATGAATTGTAAAAAGTGTAAAACCAATGTCTGCTGTTATCTTTTTGTGTAGGTACTATCAAGAATGTACTTCTTTTATAAGAAGCTTCTGAATAAGTCTTCACAATAATAAAATCTCGTTAAATTATTTTTTCTACAATTTAACATCGATCAATATCTCAACCACAATGGGATCTAGCCACAACAAATGATTGTTGACCGATCGTATCGTTTCATGATCTTATGGTCCATTGTCAATGTGGTTGTCTGACCAGGATGATACTGAAAAAAATAATTGTCTATGGGAGAGCTTGCGTAACGGTAATGCTTTATGCGGTTCTTATTTTGAATAGAACGAAATCGGGTATTGTGTTGCCATTTATGATTATAATTGAAGTACCTAATTATAAAACCAAGTAGTGAGCATATATCATTCGTTGTAATTATTTTATTGGAGCACTGGCGGTCTAGTTGCCTCAAGTCCGATCTCAAGGTTCAAGGTTTGAATCCAGCCGTGTACCAATTGATTTTTTTGATCGAAAAATATATGTGTATACTATTTTCAAACGGCATCTCGTTAAACCTAAAAAGTTCGAAGACAGGTGCCATGTGCACGAAAGGAGCCTTTGAGACGGACTTTCACCACACTGGTTAGCGACACGATAAGTAGAATAATTTTCAAACTGTCAATAATTTTCTATTCCTCCTAACATCTGTTTACATTATCTTATTTCAAATCTACATTGCAAAATTTAAATGGATTTTACGTGACTTCACAAATAAAGTTTAAGGAAATGTGTGCCAAATCAAGGAAACAGCAAGACGGCTGTGCTCCCACAACATTAGCGTTCTATATTTAAAAATAAAAAAAAAGAAATGCACCAGATGTAAAGCAGGTACCACCAGCCAGCATCATGTTGCAAATTATTATAACCTATTCAAATTCAAAAGTTGCATTTCGTTTACAAATGTTTGGTAGAAGTGGTGTGTTGAATTTAGGCAGGTAATCGAAAACACAGCTTGTGCCGACAGCTGTAAGTCACGGAAGGTACAAAAAGTAGCGCGTGCTGTGAAGAAAAAAAATATGCGGGCACAAGTTGAACGCTATTCTGCCGGCTTAGAAAAAAAATGAAAAAAATATCTTGGTGTTTGTGATTTCCGCGAATGCCGTGAAATATATTTTTAGATTGGCGACGGCTTGGGACAGATGGTTGGGAGTTTAATACTTAAGAAACTGCATTACGCACGCATGGCTTGAATATAGGTATTAAAATGCATGATTTTAGTAAGTATATAGGTCTCCTAAGTATGCAAGATGGCTGGTCCCTATGCCAATGCTTATACCTAATGTATTTCAACTTTTTGAAGGGATAACTTCTTATGGAAAGGTAAACCGCTTCGTTACGTAACGCGTTACGGCGCCAGTCGGTCTGGCTTCCCTTTCTCTCACGCATACGGCAGCGGTAGGCAGGCTCCTTCTCTCTCACTCTAACCTACAGCGCTAGTTACATTAGTTTAAGTTATCACTTTTGTCGGGCGTCCCGAGACGCACTAGTTTTTTTTATTAAATGGAGATTTTTGATCTGACTATATTAGGTTTAAGAAATTCGAAATAAGTAGCTATCAAAGCTTGAAACGATAACACACCAAATTATTTTATTAAAAACAAAAAACAACCATTGTCCGGAAGTCATTGTAAAAAAATGCTTCCTATCGAAGACACGTGGGTACTTGAATCAGACCACACACCGCGCCCTTGCAGTAATCAAGAAAAATAATAATTATTAGGGTTCCGTAAGCGTGAATAAAACAAGCTAGCGTGTAACCACTGCACTGGCTAAAAAGATCGAAGACAGTGGTGGCGATTCTTTAAAAAAATAAACGAAATACAAGTAGGTATTAACACTTATGAGAAAAATGTTTATCATTAAGTAGGTATACCGTAAAATATAGGTATTTTGTTACTTACTTACCTACATTACCTTGTAGGTTTCATAGGTAAAATCTAACTAAAACGATTACTGTCCTTTTCAGATAATATTAAAATGAAAGAGACAGTTATAGTAAAATTGAGTGTATCCACTATAATCATTACATGTCTGGTACACGTTAACTGATCTCTTAGTTATTAATAGCTTCTGTGTGATGATTTAGAATATCATGTCATACCAGTACCTATAAGTACAGAAAGCGGCTTAACAAAAATAATGCGTGTCTATTTGGTCTTTTAAAAGATCGAAAAAAACAACCTTGTTAATATCTCAAAAATCTTGCACATAGGTAGTTGTTCTAAACTTCAGTTTGATTTAAGTGCCTAGTCTTTAGACTTTTGTAGGTATTTATAATTGTTTTCTTTTGTTATCCATAAATATTTTGGTTTTTATTTCTGTTGTATTTCTGTTTAGTTTGAATTTCAATATTATTGTATCATAAGCTAACTTTACATTATTATTTATTTTTATTACTATCAGCCCACACTGTCCTACTACTGGGCAAAGGCCTCTCTCCATTCTCTCCATTCATACCTCCTCCGCGCTAAGATTGTCCAGTAGGCCCGGAATTCTGTGAGCTCGATCCTCCACCTTATATTTATTTTAGTTGTTACTTCACTTATTGTAGGTATACATTAATTGCAATTATGATGGTACCCGATGACAGTGCGCCACCACAGTGCCGATGCGCATACTATCGCAGCGTTCTGAAGAACAGCGTTATACGAGCGTTCCTAAACGCAACGCAACGCAATAACACAAGTCGAGTGACGACCGATTTTGCTGTCAATTTACTTACTTGTTAGTACATAAGTACTTATCACAATTTGACACGAAATGAACATTTCTTTCTCTCTTTTATCACGTAACTCTGTCTCGTCTGGCGCGCCACTTTTCTATGAATTTGCACAACAGTAGAGCGATCGCGCTATTTGGCATTGAACGGATTGGTTTTGGCAAAGATTTGGATATGGCTAATCTAAATGTCAAAATGGTACCGATTGATTTTACGAATCGTACAAATATACATATATATAGAAGTACATAGTATTACTCTATGCACAGACTACTAGGATGTACTAAATCAAAAATGTTTGTTTTAAAGCAATGTCAAAAATAACGCGATCCCGCAACATTTTACTAACGTATAATCCAAATTAGAGCTAAATCGTTTCCCGACTCTGTCATGGTCCCGATGAGTCATCCCGTGACCACGACAGAGTGTAAACCTGTCGAAACGTCGGGAAAAATAGGTAAATAATCGCGATAAATACCCGTAAGTACTTATAATAATGTTCTGATCGCGTAAGTTTAAAAAACTTTAAATCGTTTCCGTTATAGCGCGGTACGAAATATGTCAAAAATAACGTTTTGTCTTTGTTTTAGATATGGTTTAGCTTTGGTTCAAACGTTCAAAGTTATCGCGGTCGGTTTAGTGTGCCAATGTACCCACTTGAAACATTCGGATTCGTTTTAAAACTATTTTTCGTGCATTTGTTTTGTACGGAACACTGTTTCGAAAGTAAGACTCCATTTTTAACTGGAGTTTGGTATACTACTACAATTGTGTATTCTATGTCAGTGTTTGTCAACAGTGGGTAGCCTCGTGTAATAGGGGCGCTGTGATCCTTGATAACTATCAGTGTTTGTATCCTGCATTACCTAGTTATTTACAGATAAGTACAGAACAATATTGACTAAATACGTATTAAATACAGTTGAGTTAGAACCGATCTATAGACAGCATAAATCATTGGTAGCGGGCATCGTCCCTTAGACACTTGCGGCTTTGCCTTGTTGAATGGTAATGCTCTCAGGCGATCGTTGTGGCGCAATGGTCAAGGCCCGCCTGAGAGTCAATCAATCAATAGCTCTTTACCTTTTTATGAATATTTGAAATGGCACTTCTTATATGTACTAAATTGACGAATTACTAATGAAGGTGTTGATTAAAACTGCGGAAAATCCCAGGAACATTAATCCAATAAAGGCAATAAATGTCAATTTTAACCACAATTTTAACTTATTTAAGAACCGTCGTTTGAAACTGATACTCTAATTTGAACTTTGGGGACAAGCTAAATAAGGTCGTTCGTATTTTAGCTAGTCTGGCGAAACAACAGCGGTCATTGCATTGGGGATGGACAGCGGGCTACTTTTTATGTAGGTAGTAATAATAATAATATTGATGGACAACGCACACATCACCATCTAGCCCCAAACTAGACATAGCTTGTTATTATAATTACCAGATGACTGATATGATAAGTACTTTTATATAATATATAAATACATACATATAATACAAAAACAAATCCTCCAGACCCAGATTATCCAGATTATATAACATTTGGTCAACGGCGGGAATCGAAACTGCAACCTTCTGCGTCTTAGGCCTTGACCCAATGCGCCACAAAGGTCGTAAGCACCACGCATGTAAAGCCGCGGGCAGTAGCTAGTAATAAGGATCGCGACCTTAGCCCATACAGACGCACCCAATGCGCCGGCGCAGTTGGCCCTGACCGACTTATTCCAAGGGTCAGCAGGATGCACCACCCTTCTGCAAGGAGGTAAGTAAACTCTCATCACGCTCATATAACATGCAACTTAGCTAATAAATGAAATAAAAAATAAATCGTTTGTATCCTGTTCCACCCTTATGACGTCACTAGGGCCACAAAATATTTCAATCTCAATAAATGAATACATTAATAATTCGTAAACTATAAGAAATCGTAGAACATACTGCGGTACCTCTCGGATTTTATTCTATTTTATTTAGTAAACAAAATCCACAGCCCTTAATAAATAACAGTAAATTAAAGTAAGTCAAAGTCAAAAGATACTTTATTCAATACAATCACAAGGATCACTTTTAAACGTCTTACGTACTAGGTAAATTTAGGTGCTAATTCCTCCTAACCTAAGCTCGAGAAGAACTGGCAAGAAACTCGTCCTGGTCTTAGCGCTTTTTGGATGATCCATCTTATAACTACGAAAAACGAATACAAGAGAGTTTATACATTTCAAATGTGTCGGATAACTATCTGAAGGCAGAGCAACATGAGGCCATTCATTGCTATCAATAATATAGTAATTTATATGTTTATTATGTAAGCTAAACTTAAGGCCAATAATGGATTTACATTTATAAAATAATGTTTATAAACAGACAGAAAATTTTACCTGACATACTAAATACTAAATAGAGTAAGTAAGTAAGTAACAAAAAGAAAACATAATAATGAATGTATACAATGTATACAAAAACTAATGTTTATGAAAATATTAATACGTGAAGCAAAAACTTTGTACCCCTTTTACAAAAATTGCACGGACGGAGGAGTAAGAAATTTCGCACACTTATAGTTTATACAGAGAAGAAGTGCAGAATGATATATTTATTTTTAATTATGCATAAAAAATACATTAATTGATAATTAATTATAGTCGAATTTCGACCAGTGGGCGACCACTAGTATTAATATTTATAAGGTATCATAATACACACATAAATAACTAGTACGTTAATATGCACTATATCAAAGGAACTAATTTAAAAATAAAAATGAAAAGTAAAAGCTTAGGATTCGGATTTTGTGAAATTCTGTTTGACTATTTCCCTGAGCACCCTGTAGTCTGTCCGAATAAAGAAGAGCCTAGAGCTGATAATACGCCATTGGCATTATGACACAAAAGGTATTTACCAACATTAAACAATCTCAATGATAAGATTTTCGTCACTAATAAGCATTCTCGGGCTTGGGTTAGGACGAATTGGCGCCTAAATTCACCTAGTATGTAAGACGTTTCAAAGTGATTCTTGTGATTGTATTGAATAAAGTATATTTTGACTTTTGATTTGATTCGTGTGAGTGAGAGGACAAAAACCGCACCTTAAGACTCTACCCTCAGTAAATGACTTTTAGATATATAAAGAAAAATGTGTATATTTTTTCTGATTATGTTGATTCAGTGGCTTGATTTAAAAATGTTTCACATAATATTAAAGTCCCTGGATGACCAAGCTTTGCTCGGTATAAAACACTAATAAAACGACGTTATCTAAAAATGAAACCTAGCTAGATCGATATATCGCCCCCAAAACCCCCTGCATACTAAATTTCATGAAAGTCGTTGGAGCCGAGAGTCCGAGAGTCTATATACATATAATATATATATAAGAATTGCTCGTTTAAAGGTATTAGATAGATATTATTCTGTACACCCGAAAATTAAAAAAAAAATAGGGCAAAACGTTTTAACTTGAAACACTTATAGATAGAGAATAAACTAATCAAAACATTACCCGATCAACTATTTTTTAATTCTTGATATTGCTTTTTGTAATAAAAAAACACAATCAACGCCGTCAAAACGCGTCATTGTTGCTGACGGTACGCCTTATGTCTCGTTTCTTTATTGAATAAGGTTTTACAGTAACACATTGAAACCTCGATGATACCTACTAAATTAAATGATCATAAACACATCAGAATGTATCTATAAATAGATTAATTTACCTTCTCTTAACCAAAGATGGCCTCTATCACCTGGGCCTTAAAAAGTATATTCATGCCCTAAGGTGACAAGGTGCAATGTAATATCGTCTACTTACACGTAAAGTGAAAACGATTGTGTCAATATTTTTATGTTCCAGCTATTCTTAATAGCGCCCAAGGCTTTGATGAGACTTTTACTTAAAGTCTTAAGCTACTGGAGAAGTATTATTGGTTTGGTCCACGTTCGTAACTAAAGTTTTATAACTAGTTAATACATATCAGGATTTTTTTTCACTGTTTTATAACCAGTTATTAAACAAGCCTTCTTTTCCATTTTTATAACGAGAACCTCTTAGTCATGTATGGTCTCCTGGTACACTGGACAAATTAGCACTGGGATTTCGGCGGCCGCTGCCACGACACGCTCGCTTTGCTCGCTCGCCTTGCGCGTTGTTTTCAATACTCTTACATAACCTAACTAACTCGTTTCGATCTGATTAATTTTTTTCTGACTGACTACTCTGTCCCGGTCGCTAATTTGTCCAGTGTACCAGGAGACCATACATACTAAGAGACAGACTAAGAGGTTCTCGTTATAAAAATGGAAAAAAGTCTTGTTTAATAACTTGTAATAAAACAGTAAAAAAAATCCTGATATACATATATAACTAGTTATAAAATCATAGTTACCAACGTGGACCAAACAGTATTATTAAAGGTCCCAACAGCAAATTATTTTGAGCATTTATTGTCTCGATGTTTTGAAGTGATAACTTCTTAAGGGAGGGTAACTGCTTCGTTACGTAACGCGTTACGGCGCCAGTCTGCCTAGCTTCCCTTTCTCTCACGCATACGGCAGCGGCAGGCAGGCTCCTCCTCTCTCACTCTAACCCATAGCGCTAGTTAGATTAGTTTAAGCTATCACTTCTGTCAGGTGTCCTGAGACGCACACGTTTTTTTATTTGACTGGCCTGTCAGTTGATAGCCTTCTCTGCCTTCTACATTGTAGGTTGGGGGTTAGATTCCCTCCCAGGACAGGTAATGAACGTATATTAAAAAGAGAGTGGGGCCGAGTATACTGCCTTGAGGTACTCCATAAGTAATGGGAGCATCTGAGCTCACATGCGCCCCAATCCTTACTCGCTGAGTTCGGTTAGACAGATAGCTTGCAAATAGTTCAAGTGCAGTTCCCCGCACTCCAATCCCGTCAATTCTGTCAAGTAATTTTGGAATAGAGACAGTGTCAAACGCCTTTGCAAGATCCAAGAACACCCCAATACATTTTTTGTTATTATCTAAAGAACTGATTCCGTTAGTACTCCGAGCGCATCTTAGATAGATTTTCTGGAAGTGAAACCGTACTGATTACCAAAATTTCAAATTTCTTTAGATACTTGGTAAGACGCAAGTTGAGAAGTTTTTCAAGGATCTTGGACATTGCAGGAAGAACCGAGATGGGTCGATAATTGTTGACGTATCAACGCAGTTTTGAAGTGCCTGGGGAAAACACCAGATCTAAAACTCAGATTACAGATAAAAGTTATCACTGGTGTGAGTACATGTTTTGCCATTTTTAGTACTTTACTAGAAATACCATCAAATCCCACAGCACAATCATCTCTAAGGTTCTTAATTATTGAGAGCACCTCCATCTCGTCTGTCTCCGTTAAGACAAAAGAGTTTGCGACTTGCGCAAGCGGGTCAGTTGTTACACTTTCAGTAAGGTTATTTCCTAGTTTTTGACCTATCGTAGCAAAGAATTCGTTTACCTTATTGATAGAATCCTGAGGGTTCTCTTCAATATCCAGTAGACGTTCGCAGGATACTTTTTGCGTGTTAAGAGAGGCAATGTTCTTAATCACTTTCCAAGTCTTCTTCAAATCGTTCTTTGCTTTTACTAGTTCGGCTTTTTTGTACTCGCATTTTACTCTAAACAAAAGTTAATTACAAAAATTTCTATACCTAGCATAAATACGTTTTGACTGTAAATTTTCAGGGTCTTTCCTTATTTTTAAGTGCATCCCATCTCTAACCCTAATGCAACCCAATAGTCCCGGCGTAATCCAAGGTTTAATAATCTTCCTACGGTGACTTACGTTTTTAATTGTTTAGTGGTTGTTTATCGTATTAGCCAAACTTTTTATGAGAATTTCGAGTGCTACATCCACGTCAATACAGCAATATACTGGACTGAAATTAGAATTCTCTATTTCGGTGATAAGGTCAGTGTATTGGATTTTCGTATAAGTGGGTTGACTACAGTAATTTGTGATCATTCTACTCAATATCTAGCATACCGAGTAATGGTCTGTTACTGTCGAAGCTACAACAATCGTGTTACTATGATACAAAGTTCTAATCATAATATGATCCAAGCAATTTTCGCTTCTAGTAGGAGACCGATGTGCCGGTAAAAGGCCATGGGATGCCATCAGATTCAGGTACTCGTGTGTCCGGGGATCACTAATAGATTCATTTATATTTATATTGATGTCACCAACAAGGATTACATTTTTAAACGAAGCCAAGGAAGCAAGTAATAAGTCAAGAAACTTGTCAGCATGATATTTTGGAGGTCGGTAGACTGCTATTATGGCAATATCATTCTTGACTTTCATTACAACACAGTTTGCCCAAACATATGAACACGAGCTAAACGACAGCTCGTGTTCATATGTTTGGGTTTGTAAACAGTTTTTAAATTAAACTACTACACCTTCATTTTGAGTATGGTTTGGCGACGTATTATACAATGTGTAACTATTAATAAGAGGAATATTACTAGTTATTTTTTAACCAGCATTCCGTAAGAACAATCACATCAAATTCAAAATCCAGTTGCGCCAGGTATGCTTCAAATTGATTTTTGTTACAAGATATGCTTCTGATATTTTGGCAAATTGTACTAAGATTACTGTTAGTAACGTTCAGGTGTAGTTTTGCTTCTTGAGAATCACATGCGTGCCAATACGAGGCACTGTATCGGTCAAGATCTTTACATATAACGTTTAAATCCATAAACGATAGATTGGATGAAAGTACCTGCTGAGGGATCTATCTAATAGACTACAGACAAAGAACTGCGAAAGACAGGTTATGTAAAAAACTGAGTATGAAACCCTATTTTGAGTGTGTGAGATGTGGTAGAGACTCGATTGCCTATCATAATATGTTAGTGTGTTATGATATTGCGTGTGGTGTATTTTGTCTTGGGTGATAAATACTTATATACAAGTAGTAACTTTATGGATAAAATAAAGAGCGAAATAAAGATAATACAAAATTAGTACTAGAAAATGAATACCTAGTCAAATAGTGAATGCCGCGTAGGCTTCTTTTAGAAGTTGAAGTTGATTCTCTGATTTGATGAGAATTTGATCAAATCCCTCTCTTTGGCGTATGTACACTTTTCCGTTGGCGGTCCATGCAAAGCGGTACCTTTCACTTTTTGCAAATTCACGTGCCAGGTAAAAAAGTTTTTTACTCCTGTTTGTGTGATCTGACACATAGATTGGCTTCGGATCACCAGTATTACCCAAGCAGGAAGTGCTTAAGGTACTGGGCTTGTTTTTTAGATTGTACTCTCTGATCGCTTTTATTAAACTATTTTTCAAGAGCGGCGTCGAGAGTTCAGCTATCACCACTGATGTGGTAGCATTGTTGCTCTTATTCGTCAGTCTGTAAATATCACGAATTTCACCCAGGCTCAGGTTAGATTTAACAGTTTCGGAGATTCTGCCGACAGCCCTCACCAGATCTTCTCGAGTTTCTCGAAGCCGTGTTGAGCGTTCGAGATCATCAACTCTTTGTTCTAGTGTTTGTATCTTTTCATCTTGGTCTTTACGCATCTTTTCTAATGCAAGACACTTTCCCTTCACTTCCTCGTATTTTTGTGCCATAAACTCTACCGACTTCTTGATATCTTCATTTGCTTTTTGTATTGCCACAAAGGTATCTTGAATAGACTTGTTTTGTAACTTGTCTTCCGTTACATCTTTCGAAATCTTCTGTATCTGGGATCAAACTCATCCTGATGAAGATTCTCTAGATGAATCAAAACAGTGTCAGTGCCTCCATCGACAAAATAATATGAGAGTAAAAATCGTGTTTATCAAAATGTATAGTATAACTCACGAAAGTTTTAAAAGTAAAATATCATAAGTATTTATTTAAAGATATATAAGTATTCTATCAGTTATCTGGTCACCATAATACAAGCTTTGCTTATTTTGGGACTAAGATGGTCTTGTGTGGATTGTCCACCAATATTTATTTATTTATGTTGTTACAGTAGGCGGGAGTTTTTTGTTAGTTTCTCAATCGAGGCATTGATAGTGTTGGTCGCTCAAAATCATCTAATTTGGTGCAAGTATCTCGATCGCGTCCCTAGCGATTCGCGAGTAAACATAAATTTCATATTGTCATAAAAATTTCGATCGATCGAGATGCTCTCACAAAATCAGCTGATTTTGTGCGTACATCTCGATCGATCAACATTTTTCAATTTGCAAAATCTTGCTAAATTAATTCTGTAATACTTCAAATTAAGTACACTACGTCTTCTTCCTATAAGTATCACATGTTCTTTTAATCAGTGTGGTGAAAGGATTTATGTGCGCCTCAGAGGTTTATTTTACTAAAGAATACTAAAACTATGATATACGGTGGTCTTGGGACATTTATACATGTAGGTAAGTACGATAACGGTAGTGTTTATTACTATACAAATTCAGACACACCCTGTACATTATGAAACTTTGTAAAACCTTATCCAACACGGATTCGAACCCTGGACTTAAGTACCTATCACTTTAGTAACTGATTAATAAACAGGAATTCTGTACTTTTTATTTTAGTTATCGATCGGCGCTCAACACCGACCGCTACAGGTGCGCGTGCGCATCTCAACGCTGTGGCAATAACTTTTATAAGTATGTTATAAAAATAAGTAAATTGGGTATGATACTCAATAAATATCTTGAAAATCTAGATACATTGTAATATATAGATACCTATGTGGTAGACCATTCCCTACCGTCGTAGATACCTTAGATACCTAGGAAGATACTACACATCCTACCTATCTAGTTAATATGTAGGTAGGTAGGTAAATTAACATTTTTGGGATGTTTATTGGTCAAGTTATGTCACATTTATGTTTTACCTGTGCGACCAACTTGGTCTTAATTTTTGAGAATTTCTTCCGTGTCTAACCCATTAGTACTAAATATTTGTCAACCAATTCAATATTTTGTATATCCGTACGTAAAGTGCCGAGTACGCCTGGCCCGCTACAACGTAACCAGGCCTACAATATATTCTCTGAATTATTTATCTAACATTTCAAATCTTCCTTATAAGTACAACAGTGCCGCATTCCAAACCACACAATTGCAATAACAGGATGCTATCAGAATATCCCAACTATTAATAGGTATTATATTATATGTATTGCGTATCTTTGTATGTATAACTAATGTACCTATGTACCTACATACGCGCCACGTAAAAGCTTATTTTGGGTGCACGGTACACATTATTGCAATTTTCTCTAAAACTATATCCAATTAAAAAAAAAATGGTTAACTGTAAAGTCGGTTTACGGATGATAGTTTAACGTGACAGCGTCATAACAAAACAGACATACAGATAGATCTATCTGTTTTGTTATGCGATCTCGCTCCGATCGTAACGTTACAATGATCGTAACGGGACAATGAGCACAACGGGACAATGAGTAATTGTAGACGTTATTACGTCAGAAAATTGGTTGTCTGTAAAGTCGGTTTACAGACGACAGTTTAACGTGACAACAAGCCGAACGCTCAAGCCGATCATGCCTTACGCTTGCTCGTGCAGCGCTCTCGCTCGTTACAATGAGCGAAACGGGACAATGAGTGTAATGGGACAATGAGTGTAACGGGGCAATGAGTCATCGTTTTTCGTGCGTGCAGCCGGCGTTCATCGATTTATTAGACGTTGTCACGTCAAAAAAAATTGGTTGTCTGTCGGTTATACGGACGAAAGTATAACGTGACAACGTCACAACAAAACAGATAAAAATCTGTTTTGTTATGCGCTCTTGCTACGATTGTAACGTTACAATGAGCATAACGGGACAATGAGCGAAACGGGACAATGAGTCACGTGACGTTGTCACGTCAAAAAATATACCCCGTGTTACTCACTGATAATGTAGCTTTCTATAAATGAAAGAATTTTCTAAATCGGTTAGGTAGTTTTGAATTAATCTATTAAAAACAAACATACAAAAGCTCAAATCTTTTCTCTATAATGTTAGTTTAGATTATACTTTTTCCTCTTTTTATTTAAGAGCTGTGCGTTTGTCTGTGATTGATGCAGCTTTTTTTTACAACAGTATCTGCAAACAAGCTTACAGCCCACCTGATGGTAAGTGGTTACCGTAACCTATGACGCTAGCAATACCAGGAGGTATCACACGCACATTACCGCCCCTAGATATAAGTTATTTTGTCTATTCGTCCAGTAATGTCACTTGGTCCAGTGCCCTTCGAACGTAAACACAGTAATGCTTGCACACTACTGCTTGGAGACAGAATATCCGGCACTATGCTGGTACCCTCCAAGACAGACTCTTGTTGTCCGTCCTATCACCAGGTAAACCACCACCACCTGCCCCTCCTGCTGCTGGAGTCAGGAGCTTATTTTATTTTATTGAAACTATGTAGGTATCTGAATAAAATTTTTAGATAACTTAAGATATTATTTGCGAGAAGGCCACGGTCTATGTCCAACCGTGGACTTCTACCAGATGATAATGATGATAATTATAAAAATGATGACTTCTTTAAGTATGACCGGTAAGGGGTAAAACCGGTGAGACGTTACGGTAGCTTCATTAATTTTGGGCATCTGCAACCCTTTGCATCTGCCTACCCTTTGACCATAGTAAATGTTCTAAGTAGCACAACAAGTCAACAACATGCAATACATGATAATGGTCATCTGTATTATATAATAATTACGTTTTAAAAACTAAAAAGAAAACCGACTTCATTGAATGAAATTTGAGGCCATAAAAATAGAACCGAATTCAGAACCTCCTCCTTTTTTTGAAGTCGGTTAACAGTCACAAGAAAGCTAAACATCGAAATTTCGTTTACATGGATGACATATTTTTTCCAGCCATTTTGATTTAAAAATCAAACTACTAAACCGATTTAAAAAAAAAGTATATTATATACGAGTATTAGCTGTGCGTTAGTCTCACAGACACTCAAAAATAAAAAATAAATATTTAAAATCAAACTAATTTAAGATAGTACGAAGTTCACGTGTCATTTAGTAAAAATATATATAAGTAGAAATAAAAAAAAATATTAATGGACATCAAAACACCATCTAGCCCCCACAAAGCATTGCTAGTACTTAGCAAACAATGACATTGTAAAAATCATTAGCACCAGATGATTGATGACCTACACTTAAATGTATAGGCACATGATACATACAAAAAACAAATTATGTTAATCACAAAAATGTTTGTTCTGAATTGGAATCAAACCCACATCCTAGTGTAGAGTTATTACCGACTCAGCTGGGACTAACCTAACAATGACAAATACATATATATGCATACTTCCATACTAATATTGTACATTTGAAAGTGTCTCTGTCTGTTTATTTATTTGTCTGTCCCTTTTTTTGTTTGTAAAATTTTGACAACTAAACCGCTGAACGGATCTTGATTGAATTTGGTAAGAAGATAGATCTTAGGGATGGACATAGGCTACTTATATATAGATACAACGCGTGCCACGTGCAGAAGCTAGTAACATAATAGTAACAGTAACAGCATAAACATGACACTCTGTTTTGTGTTTACTATGTCATAATGACAGACAAAAAACAGTTTTTTGAGAAAAAGTTAAGCCTTTCTGGCCCTTTTCTACATCTTTGGCATAAACTATTGATGCGTGTCGGTTACATTTAGCTACTTACCCGAGGTTTTTCGTGCGAATGATTTATTTGTTTATTTTTGACTACGTTTGAAAGGGTTAATCTTATATATATTTTTTAAGAACGTTAGGTTTTTTATACAAATATTATTTTTGAAAAGAACCTTCATATACGAGTATCTGTTTTTTGCCAATATATATTCTGTGACTTTAGTACATTACTATTTATTATAGTGCGTGCCAGTGGTCAACCATAAAAATCACCGCGTCGTAGCTCAGAAATTACTAAGTAAATAAATAAATCTGGATCAGTTGTGCTATCTATAGATCGTTTTAAACGGCCCTTAGATAGCTCAACTGTGTAAAATACACGATTATGGAAAATAGCGTGACTCAATAGGTACTTACGGTAGTTTATGGAATCAATGAAATCATCAAAATACTGTGAAAATATTAAGAGTAAATAATAGAAATAGTAACAGAAATACCAAGGTAATATTAAATTACGTTGTATTGGAATTTCCGGAATTATTAGAAATTTTGCTCCACGCAAATAACAAGATTAGATGGACGATGGCCAAATGTACCTGGTAAATAAAAAGATAAGTGCTTATTAAATAATGTCGATAAATAGTCATTAGCTAGCTCATGGCGGAGGCCAATGGGTGGCCTTGAACGTTCTAGTTGGCCTCTAGCTTAACCATACTAAAGTAAGTCCGTATTTCAAAACCCACAAATCCAGAAGAAAACTAAAGAACAATGCTTAGTTTTTGATCTGTTTGAGTTTCGTTTAAAAAATACAGCCCTTGTACTTTATCGCCTGACTGTACCTATTAGGTACCTAATAATACCTATAGAGGCTTTGACTCTACACCTTATTTTAACCTAACTTTTTTATTTATGCGTTGATAAAACAATTTATCTGCACAAATAATTTATGATCATCCGTTTTCTAAATAATTAAAAGTCCGAATAGTCTTATCTCGTCTTAAAGTTAATGTTTCCAATCACCTGCCTTTTGCATTAGCTTTTTGTAAGGCAAGGTGTTCTGTGCATTCAATTTAATTTGGACATTAGATTTTTGACACAACATTTCAAGCATTTGGTCTCGGTGGCGGTAAAATATTTGAATTGCACTGGCAGGTGATATAAAAAGAAAAATGATTCGAAATTCAAACCTCGAAACAAGCTTTTTAAAAGTTTTGTTCCGAATCCAAATAGGTTTCATTTAATGAAGCGAAAACTTATTCTAGCTGTTAGAATCTAGCAAATAGGTTTTACTCTAGGAAATTCAGAGGGTTTGTGGTGGCGCTTCGCTGTGTTTACTAGATAATTCTTAGCACATGCATCATACTCATGTCCATCACATTACTAGGAAGTCCTTTAAGGTATTGTTGTGCATGTCTTGCGGTGTACTTGTTTGAGCGGCAGGTGACCGGCGCCGCAGCTGCCTCAGCCAAGGTTACTCCGCCCCGCTGCACCACTAGTGATGTCACACGCTTTTTTGGAACGTATCTATAAGTAATTATGTATGTAAACTCATTTAGGCGAGTACCTATGAAATTTTAAGTAGACTCCATAAGTAATGGTGGATCCATTACTTATTGTGTCTACTTAAAACGTAATCTATGTGCGTACAGAGAGACTATATACTTATATAATATATAGAATAAATATGGATTAAGTAGTGTTTAGTTATTATATTTTTTTTTATTTATGTATTTATTTTGATTTGCGTTTGCTCTATGACCTGACATAAAAGTAAGTAAGATTATGTGTTATATTATATGCTATACGAATAAGATAGGTAAATAAGTGGATCCTTATTCTTCTCCTTTAGCCTATTTTCTCTTGTTCCTGCCAGTCTTTTGAATCGTTCTATCATAATACGATAAAACTCCAAAGCGTGTCCCATCACTAGTAGGTCCGGTGATGCCGGTGGCGTCCACGTGGTCTGCGCACGCGCCTCGTGTCATGTCCCCAAGAGTTGCGCTAGCCCTTCACAAACCACACGGTTTGGGGTGACCTTTGTGAGGACACCGGTATCGATCGGCTTTAAGGCGAGCATCCACTAAAGCAGAGAGAATGGAAAGTCTATATTTTAATAAAAGGTAGAGACGGTAGAGTCAAATTGAGATAACGTTAAAAGAAATCATTGATGAAAAATTGAATACTCTTAACCTATTACAAACACACGAACGCTTAGGCCGATCGTACCTCTCTATCGCTTGTTCCGCGCTCTCGCTTGCACGCTCGACACAGGCGAAACGTGACAATTTTTCGTGCGTGCAGCTGGCGTTCATCGATATACAAGGCGTTATCACGTCAAAAATTATGATTTATTTAAGAGTCATCAACAGAACCTGGACCACCTAAACGAGTGGGCTGACTTACTCTAATTAAGACCTAGATTTCATCTTGGAACATCCCGCTTTGATAGACACTACCTCAGCTCAGCTTTTAGTGAGCTTTCATATTGATTACTGAGTTCTCTGTACCTAAATATGTAAAGTTATCTTATCTACATAATATATCAGAGAAAACAAGTTCCACTACAAGTATCTAATAACTTATTCCTATTTCACATCTACTAATATTATAAATGCGAAATATTGTTTATGTTTGCATGATTGTTTGTTATTCAATTACGCAATAATGGCAATAAATATAGATTTGACATTGTAATAACTTATAGGATTTATAAGTTATACATATTTATATTTATATACCTACTTTATACCTATAACTAATAACATTTATCTACTATGTGGGTAAAACTATAGCGCAATCATAATCATCACGGTAGCATATAATTATATCGATGTTAGAAATACGAAAGAGAATGAAACCTACTTTCATTCGAGTGAAAACTTTTTTGGCATCAAACAAAACCGTTTAAAGAATTTCGAATTTCGAAACGATTCTTTCGCTGAGTTTTGTCGAAAGAATCTTCGTTTGACATTTCACGAAGTAACTTATCTAGCTCCTATAAATTAAATAGTTTTTCTAGTGTTATTTAAAACATTGAATTGAGTAATCTTAGCGTAATTTTTAACCGACTTCATCAAAAAGAAGGAGGTTCTCAATTCGTCGGAATCTTTTTTTTAAGTATGTTCACCGATTACTCGAAAACGCCTGAACCGATTTGGAAAATTATTTTTTGTTTGAAAGGTTATACTTCACAGATGGTCCCATTAAAATTTTATCAAAATCGGTCGAGCTGAAATATCAACTAAAATCTAAAAATTGTATACATCGATGATGTTTTCGTGTACTTCGATACCTCGCTGTCTTATTAGAGCGGTGCGTTTATTTGGCCTAACCATATTATATTATATACAAAATACATCTACTTTCCACTAAAAATTTATTATAGGCTCAAATTTCATTCAATGAAGTCGGTTTTCGTTTTAGTTTTTAAAACGTATTGATATATTGTGACTTCTTAGCACTGTAGACAGTTAAATTGTGTATTAGGTTCATATTTTTTGTAATTTGTACGATGAGGAATCCAAGAAAATTTTAGACGGCCATTCCGCCATGTTTAGAATAAACAAATGACGATGGACTGCGACTGACAATATTATAACAAAACCAAACCACACGAGACATTAGAAAAATGTAAGTACATCAAAACAGATTCCACTAAAGGAAGAAGAGTCTTGACAAACAAGGGTTCTCGTTGCGTACGAATTGCGTCTGAATCTTAGTCAGCTTAATTACTAATAAAAAAACATCTACTAAGGGTGAGATTTAGAAAAACGGCAAGGGATAGACCAGTAATAAGCTAATAAATAATACCGGACATTTTCACACAGCATCATCTGGCCCCAAAGTGAGCAAAGCTTGTGTTATGGGTACCACATGACTGATATACTTCTTATTAACTTTTTTTTTTGTAAATACATACATATTATACTTAGAAACACCCAGACTCGAGACAAATACTTGCAGATCATACAAACATTTATCCCGCGGCGGGAATCGAACCCGCAACCTTTTGCGTCTCAGCCGGACCTTAGCTCACTGCGCCACAAAGGTTGTTCAAGCTTTGTTGAGTGAACGCCCGCTCCACTCGAGAGCACATCGGTCTAAACGGCGACTTCCTACATCGCGTTATGGCGAGTGCGTCTGCTAACGACGTGCTTTATGGGAATAGCCCCTGACTCTTAAACAATCTTGAGACATGATATAAAAAGAATCAGATATTTCACTTTCAGAACTTTCGGAGACATTTTTAGAAACACAGCCTTTTAATTATTTATGTACTTACTGGCATGTCAGCTCAGTCTTCTACGCTGTAGGTTGAGGGTTCCATTCCCTCCCAGGACACACATTTGTGTGACGAACATAGATGTTTGTTCTGTGTCTGGATGTTATAAAGTATCTTATCATTATTACATAGTATAAAACAAAGTCGCCTCCCGCTGTCTGTCTGTCCCGATGTATGCTTAGATCTTTAAAACAATGCAACGGATTTTAATGCGGTTTTTTTAATAGATAGAGTAATTCAAGAGGAAGATTTATATGTAAAAAACCTGCATAATATAGTAGAGAAACGCTGATAATTTTAGAGGTTTCTAATTGGGTGTCTTATATAAACACATTTTTTGCGCTTACATTGCAAACGCTGGCTGAACCCTACGAGATAAATCAAAATAATGTACTACAGTATTGTACACCTTAAAAAGGTCTACACAAAAGTCCGCGATGGTATATGTCTGTCTATTAAGGATAACTATTCTGTAGTATAATTAGTATCAGCATTGCACCCGAAGCCGGGGCGGGTCGGGATTCTATCAGCCATCTAATTACAATACAAGCTATGCTTAGTTTGGGGCTAGATGGCGTTGTGTGCAATGTTCACCATCATTTATTTATTATTTAGTCGATGGAGGCACCGACACTGTTTCGATTCATTTAGATAATCTTCATCACGGTGAGTTTGATTAGCTCGCGGATTTCTGAGGTCCATGAAAATCCGTGTTTCTCCATAAAACATTTCAACTTTAATCGAAACTCACCTAATCACAGACTGTCCCCCTACCCTATATCCACATAATTAGCTTGCATAGCGTTTAAATATGTTCTTCTACTTCTTCTTATCGTGTCACTTTTTATTTCGAAGCAGTGTGGTGAAAAGATTTAAGTACGCCTCAGAGGCAAGTGCATAATAAGATCGTGCACTTGGTACATGTCTTAAAACTTTTTGGTTTCTACGACATGCCAGTTTCCACGCGATGTTTTTCATCGCCATTTGCGAGTACTGGTACACCACACATACATTCCATCAAATAAATCCATTGGTGCACGACTGGATTCGAACCCGAAATTTAGTAAATTTATATACGTTACTCTAATTCAGACTTTTAGTTCGCCTAAACAGAATTACAAGCTCTATGAGGCCAGAAGGTGGACTTAGCCGGCCAGACGTACTCCGCACTTTAGGTATGAATTAATTAATTAATTATAAATTAATTAATTATTATTTATGATTTTATTTTAATTTAATTAATAAATATAAATTATAATAAATAATAAATTAATTAATTCATTGGCGTACCCAACCTGCTGGACAAATTCGACGAGATAGACTTACGTGATAGAAAGAGATAAAGAGAGGTACTATGTAGGTCAATATAATGTTAGGCGCTAATCGCTTGTGCGAGCTGAATTGCACTTTATTTCGTTGTTTCAAGAGTCGCTATTTATATAAATGTTTTCGTGAAGACTTCTATACTTGAAATAATAATTATTATGTAGTAGTTGAACAAGAGCTTACTGATCAATTATTGTTGATTGAGTGCTATCATTTAGCAATATAAGATTATTATCAATATAACTAAAATTAATCGTTTAGTTAATTCACGAACCGACATCTATTTTCCAATTTAATTAATGAAAAGTCGTTATAGGGTGTTCCATTCTTGTTATGGTGTTAAATATAGGGTGGTTCATTTAAAGCTGATATTGATGGACTCGATAGCAAATTGAGATGTGTATAATAACAGGCCATGTACAGTCGCGATTAAAATTATTACTTAATCTATATAATAAAAATCAATTGCTGTTCGTTAGTCTGGCTAAAACTCGAGAACGGCTGGACTGATTTAGCTGATTTTGGTGTTGAAATGTTTGTGGAAGTCCAGGGAAGGTTTAAAAAGTGAGTAAATATGTTTATTTTTAATTATTGATTTATTGAGGCGGTACGAAGTTTGCCGGGTCAGCTAGTCATTTATAAATATCTGGATCAGTGGAGCTAGGTAGGTATCTATGAATCGCTTTGAACAATAATATTAAACTTAGCTAAACTGTTTTATCTTCTTCTTCTTATCATATCACTAGCTATTTTGAACCAGTGTGGTGAGAGTACGTGTATAGCGGACATATAATTTTCGAAAAAAATCCATTGGTTCACGACGCAATTCGAACCCACGACCTATGGATCAGAAGGCGGATTCACTACCACTAGACCGCCGGTGCTCTTTCAGTTTCAACTTATTTGTGTATTATTCAGTATTTTTCTGTTAATAAATAATACCTAAAAAATTTTCATTACTTCGAACTATAAACACAAATCATTTCAGTACTTACGAGTACTTATCTATATATTAATACGTGAAGTAACAACTTTGTACCCCTTTTTACGAAAATTGCGCGGACGGAGAAGTATGAAATTTTGCACACTTATAGTTTATATAGAGAAGGAGTGCAGAAGGCAAATTTTTTAATTTTTTTTTTGCTTAAGCATTAAAAATACATTCATTATTAATTAATTATGGTCGAATTTCGACCAGTAAGCGACCACTAGTATATATAAATCTCATATTACCTATCATGCAAAATTTCTTGGGCTAATATTGTACCGATGGTATATGTCATAAATATAAATGTCTTCCCAGCATTATTTACAGTAATATCGTAATTAATCCAACAGGAGAGGCTTTTTCAAAGTTTGTTTACTAATAAAAGTAGATTTAGCTAACACTTTCGTGCACACGCATATCCATTGATCGCTAAATTGAGCATTCTAGTCGCTCAAAGCAGATAAAAAGATGAAACAGTTCGATAGTGTCAGAGCTGTTTGGACTTTTGTGTGTAAACACCTTTATTCAGAACAAAACCTTCTGTTGTGTCAGCCAGCTGCAGATAGAGATAAGATATATATGAATTAGTATACAGGGTGTCGCGTAAAGGACTTCTAGCGTTAATTTACTTTGGGCCATATTCCTGAAAACAAAACACAGATACCATTACTGCGATTTTAACTTGACGCCTCGGTAACGCACGTGTTTCCGAATCAGTACGATTATGTAAATGTCTCCCGCAGAAAAGGACAACGCGTACGTAAACATATATAATCAAACAGTATTTAGTGACGACCTCTGTGTCGCAGAGGGCTAAGGTACGGCTGAGACGCAGAAGGTTGCGGGTTCAATTCCTGGCGCGGGACAAATGTTTGTATTATCTGCAAGTATTTGTCTCGGGTCTGGGTGTTTCTATATATGATATGTATGTATTTACAAAAAAAAACAGTATATAAGTAGTATATTAGTCATGCGGTACCCATAACACAAGCTCTGCTTACTTTGGGGCCAAATGATGGTGTGTGAAATGTCCGGGGTTATTTATTACTTATTTATTTTATAGTAATAACATATTTGCATACCATCGTGTTTATAAACTTGGTTATTTTAAACTGATTTAAAATTCTTAAGTTGTTAAAATAGTGATCATAGTTTTTAGATGAAATTGCATTCATTTTGTTGGAAAATCTAAGCTTATATAGGTCTCGTTCTGAGTTTAGGTTTTGTTATTTCTTTGTACGAACCTTCCTCTTTTCTGGAACTCATCAACTACATACTTTGCCTTGCCTGAAAATGTTTACCTACTTTGTGATGCTACTAGCTTCTGCCCGCGGCTTCGCATCCAAACGTTTAAAAAATCCAAACATCCACACATCTACATCTAAATTTACACATTAACAATATTAATAGAATTAAATTTTATTTCCATTTCTACAAATTCAGCTTATGTATCTATAATAAATCATGTAAGTACTAAATACTTAAATTTTAACAAAATTTTAATTTGTTAAATACTAATGCCATAAAATATTAATGTTCGTTTATCATACAAATAAGTACACCCTGTATAAAGTTTTGATCGAAGCCAGATACAACGAATTCGTGAATCGTAAATTTAGCAGTGTTAGAGATTTCGAAAAACACGCGTATTACAGAAGTTATGTCTTCAAACATGACAGACATTTCCGTGACAGTAACCGAGAGATTAATAATAACAACCGAAAGATAGGCCTCATAGAACAAGGCTTCAAACATTCAGAGTTCAGACTCTATCGTGAATGGAATTCTTCGCATAATCGGTTAGTAAATCTTTCATTCCAATTGCACATGCGCGGTATTGCTGGAACAGGACGTCACTCTTGCGTCACTTTGTCCGCCATCTTGGAATGCAATGTTTTGTAAATACAAGACAATAAGATATTAGGATGTGGATAAACATACATAATAATAAACAGTGCGAAGTATGCGAGGTATTCAAACTGAAGCTGTTCAAACAAATATTCTTTATTTTCTACCAAAGTGTAAACAAACTACGAAAGGGTGAAACGTTTTGAGGGTAGTTACTGGTAATTATGGTTCTTTCACCATCGCATAGGACTATATCTGTAGTGTTGGCAGATTTACCACCTGGCTGAATAGGCTTCATCTAGGGTTGCAGATTTTAAAAGCAACAAATTTGAGGACTGTCCTTTTTGAAGTCATTTATCAGACGATCTGGCACGGGTCACGCGTCACGGGTCACGTGTGATTCAAATTTCTGAATAAAGGTCTATGGTCTCGGGGAGGAAATTCTAAATTCGATGGTGAAGTGACCCGTTCAATCTTACGTCATTTCCGATGAACATTATTATCTATCGAATCGAATACCTTTGGTATACCTTAAACAAGCAATTCTTGTATGTATATTTATATAATCTGAATCTCGGAAACGGCTCCAACAATTTTCATGAAATTTAGAATGCAGAGGGCGATAAATCGATCTAGCTAGGTTTCATTTTTAGAAAACGTCGTTTTATTCGTGTTTTATACCGAGCAAAGCTCCTTCATACAGGTAGGTTCTTTTCTTATTTTGCAATGTTATTATTAAATGTTAAATTTGTACGACGATAAATCAAGAAAGTTGTAGACGGCCATTCCGCGATGATGTTTAGAAATGCTATGTTTAGACAAATGAGGATCGTCTGCAACTTTGTGAGGTTACTATAGCAAAACAATCACTGAACATTGGTAAAATTATTATCAACTAGCTGCTGCCCGTGGCTTCGCACGCGTGGCACAGGACATAAAAAGTAGCCTTTGTCCTTCTTCACGGTCCCATCTATCTCTATATCTAAATTCATCAAAATCGGTTCAGCGGTTTAGGCGTGAAAACGTAACAAACAGACAGACAGAGTTACTTTTGGATTTATAAAATTAGTTAGATACAGGTTCCAATATATGAGGAAAAGAAAATAAATTTGCCAAGCGCATGTTACCATGCACAGTGAAGGTATCTATCAGTAAGAATAAAAATACCTAGTGGTCACGTCTCAAGCCGATTCAATAAAAAAATACCTTTATTTTACTACCAAAACTTGTGACATATCGTTAGATAGATCATTTAATGACTATCTAACGATACTACGAGGTTTCAAACAGTTTTTTGATACCGATATTCGTTTGATAAATATTAAGCTATTTTTGGTAGAGGTCAGTGTGTGTACCCAGCTAATCCGCTGTTTGGGGAAACCTTATTTTTTTTTAATATTTGGATATATTTGAAAAGTACAAGGATGATCACGACAAGTCAGGCTTTACTAGATTCCGAGCAACAGCCCGATTTGTAAATATTAAAAAAATCTAAGAGCCCGTTATTTTTTTGTTTTTAACCGACTTCATCAAAAAGGAGGAGATTCTCAATTCTTCGGATTTTTTTTTTATGTATGTTCACCGATTACTCTAAGACGCCTGAACGGATTTCAAAACTCTTTCAAAAAGTATACATCGATGATATTTTCGATACGTGCAGTGCAGATCTGTGCGGTTAGTTGGTCTACGCTTATTATATATAAACAAACTTCCACTAAAAAAAAAAAAAATTATGCTCTCAAATTGTATCCAATGAAGTCGGTTTTCTTTTTAGTTTTTAAAACGTAATTATTGTAATATTATTGTATAAAGCATTTTTGACGTGACAACGTCTAATAAATCGATGAACGCCGGCTGCACGCACGAAAAAGGATGACTCATTGTCCCGTTACGCTCATTGTAACGTTACGATCGGAGCGAGAGCGCAAAACAAAACAGATAGATGCGGCGCAAGCCACATCTATCTGTTTTGTTATGACGTTGTCACGTTAAACTATCGTCCGTAAACCGACTTTACATACAACCAATTTTTTTATTTTTTCACGTGCTACCGTTCAAAATGTTATAATTATTTTATTAATAGTCTGCGTAACTATTAGGATTTCTTGATTTTGTGGAACCCTAAAAAGTACTACGATCTTCCAATTTCAAATCAGTTCAACAGACTTCAGTAAATATTTGACAATCGCTAATACCTCTAGAGACTAGTCAAATTAAAGGTCAAATCAAGAAAACCTAACTTATAAATATATACCTACAACACTTTAGGCAATATATTTAGTGAACTTGCACATTCAAACCGTGACCTACGCGCGTCTTTGGATATGACCGCCTAATTACAGGCCACAGTGACAGCGCTACGCAAAAACAGTGACTTATTAAAACAATCTTGAAATGATTTCATATTTATAAATGTTACTATAGAGCTACAAATTTTTAGAATATATTTTTACTTTAATTTACGTGAGTTGATAATTTTGAGATTCGGGTGTTAGTCACGTATTACTTTGTTTAATAGAGGCATCGATACTGTTTCGATTCGCCTGGAGAATCTTTATCAGGGTGAATTGGATCCGCGATTGGCAATGGCCTCAATTCTGTTGGCACCAACCTAACAAATTTTTGCTAAAATTAGGTTTAGACTGTAAAATGTAACTTTGGTATTCTGCTGTTACCAACTTATCCTAATTTAATTTTATCTAATTTAATTAAGCGTTCCTTATTTAGTTAGATGGTACCAACCGAATAGGTTTTACAAATGCTATGACTAACTTAAATATATTTTAGACAATTCCTAATTTTAGAAATTAACCAACCGAATTGCCACCAGTGTAGGAGCCTTCATCGTTAATCTGGAACCTTGTTATGTAGGTAAGTATAATGAAAAGTAATCAAATTATTTACGTTATTAATATAGCTTTAAGTTTATTAGCTCCATAAATACTTATTCAAGTATTTATATAAAACCCGATAAAATATAAAAACATACATAAATACATTTATGTGGGTATCTGTATTGTAACCTTTTTGGTAAGATACCTACCTCAATAGTGATTTGTACGAACGAAACGTATAATTACATTGACAAGAATTATGCATTTTAATTAATACCTATCTGTGAACAAAAGTTTTTATTTTTTAATGTTTTGTTTAGCTCAGTATATTACTTTTGCCTGTGACTTTGTCTATAGACTTAGCATTCAACAGATATACCTATAACATAAATGGTTAGTCCATCTGTTGCTCCTAAAATATTTATCTCAGGAGTAAAACATGTCCATGTATTTCTGCTGTATTATCCAAACACCCCTAGTAGAATGGCGTCTAGAATTTTCTTGTGATTCCTCGTCGTTCAAATCACATTGCACCACAATACACATGTAATTCAATTATCCATACCCGTCCTGTAGTCATAATTTATTACTTAAAATTCCGCCAAGATTACTGAATAAACATGCAATAAAACGGGTAAAAAATATTAAAGCTATGAGCTATGAATATTAAAGAGCTATGTTACTCCATGAAATGACAGACGAAGAATAAAAAAAATATTCTCAAAAAGACAAGTATTGCCGCGTTTTTACCTTTCAAACTTACCTTTCAAACGAAACAAACAGAATCAAAAACGGTTCATTCGCTTTGTAGCTACGATGACATACACATACATACTTTAAACTTATAACATATCTCTGTTTGCTTCGGCACACGAAATGATAATAATTAAAACAAAGCATTACGTCATAATATTACAGTAAACCCGAATGCAATTCTCCGTCTAAACAAGCCATAAAATGAAGCCAGTAAAACATAGAACGATAATAATAACTACAGAGAAGTCAATTTGTAAAAAAAACGATTCAATACCACAAGTAATACCAATTCAAGTTTTAGTATCCATTTAAAACCAACATCGTTACATATTGTAGCATGTAGGTAATAACAAAACGCCCGCATCTGTCCGTCTGTCCAACGTATCTTTTATGTTATCTGCGGATAGAGATGTAGTTGAAAAGACGGAAAAATCTGGAAAACGCCGGACATATTTATTTTTCCAGCTGGGCTGAAACGAACTGATTTTTTTTTGTAGAACCTATTTAATTAGGTATAATTACTTATTATAACCATATTAAAGTGCCCTAGTTCCCACAATAGGAAAACCTGTGTTGTGGGTAGTGTCATTTGTGTTATTACAAGTGTGAAATCAAAATATATTTTTCTTTTCTTTTTTGTTATTAGGTACCTAGTTAAATACCTGTATATACTGTATATACCTAGTTATTAATTAGGTATATACAGTACAGTATTAACTTGGATTTCGCATTTAGGATAACAATAAAGAATGTAAAAAGAGTAACTCAATGTAGCTACTAAAAGAGTTTTCGGCAATACTGTCTATAAATAAATAAATAATCCCCGACATTTCACACAGCATCATCTGGCCCCAAAGTAAGCAGAGCTTGTGTTATGGGTACCACATGACTGATATACTACTTATATACTTTTTTTTTTGCATATTATATATAGAAACACCCAGACCCGAGACAAATACTTGCAGATCATACAAACATTTGTCCCGCGGCGGGAATCGAACACGCAACCTTTTGCGTCTCAGCCAGACCTAAGCCCACTGCGCCACCGAGGTCGTCTAAACTAAAGGACTTATTTGAAACAATTACAGAAATGTACATAAAATTTAACTATAATATAAATTACATGTTGAGCTATCTAAGGACCGTTTAAAACGATTTATAGATAACTGTCCAGATTACTGGCGGCATTGTCACGTTGAATAGCAATGCTAATACGCTGGGCCAGATAGGAAGCCAGCTCTTTGGTTACGCAGTATTTCTACCAGAGGCCTATATTTCTTATTTGAGACTTTGTCAGTTCATTTCACTACAAATCTGGTTGAGGCAAGCTGTCCTGATGTAGATAAAGCCGGATAAAATCTGGACACTAACCAACCCTAGCTCAACCCCATTCTCCCCTAACCACCTGTCGCGATTTCGTTTTGAGTTTATTTGATTTGCAAGCCACCAAGGTATGGGAAGGGGTAAGTTGATATCATATGAATTCAGATAATATTATACCCTTAAAACAGAAAACAGTTAGATCGTTAGACGACCTCTGTGGCACAGTGGACCCGGCTGAGACGCAGAAGGTTGCGGGTTTTATTCCCGCCATGGGTCAAATGTTTGTATGATCTGCAAGTATTTGTCTCAGGTCTGGGTGTTTCTATGTATAACATGTATATATTACAAAATATATTTATATATTTACAAAAAAAGTACATAAGTAATGTGGTACCTACCCATAACACAAGCTCTGCTTACTTTGGGGCCTGACGATGTTGTGTGAAATGTCCGGCAATATTTATATTTATTATTATATATTTATTATCCATAGCAAGGCTTTGTCTTCTTCTTCTCATTCATTCTTCTCATTCTAATGTTTATTTTCATGTATATTATGGACCTAATGTAGTCTGAAATAAAGATTTAATTTAAAAAATTTTAAGAGCTTGTCGGTGATTTATGCAGTTCTTTCCACCTGTTCTTCTAATCTCCTTATAAGACACAACTACTACATTCTCCTTGATTCTGCTCATGTAACTAATTCATGGCCTTCTTCTTTCTCTCTTAAATATTCCCTTTAATGATGGTTTTTTTAACTGTCGTGCAGTTTAAAAAACCAACCATTGAGATGGTCAATCATTTAGTCCTTCTATTTGGTTGTATGATGTCTTAGATAACTCTTGGCATTGCCCGAAGATACATTTATACAGATATTAATTACTGAAATATACGAAAAAATATAAAATACACGTGAAAAAATTTATCTATCTATAGACTGTTTAAATGGTCAAGATCACTGCCAAAGGGGGGTTTTCCCAAGACACTGGCTTCATTGCCACGTTGAATGACAATTTTACCGGATTCTTCTTGAACTGGGGTTAGGAGGAACCGGCACCTAGATTCACTAGTATGTAAGAAGACGATTCAAAGTGGTCTTTGTGATTTTATTGTATAAAGAATTATTTAATTTTAAATACGCTGGACCAGCTCTTGGGTCACGCGATGTTACTACCAGATGCCGTAATTAAAATAAATAAAATAATAATTATTACAACGCAATGGCAGCAATCAGCCGCCGCACCAGCTCTAATGGAAGTCTCCGACAGATGGGATACGTCCAGGGTGTCGTCGCAAGTGGCATTGCCTAATAAATAAATAAAATGGTGTAATACCTGTGATTAATTCTGTTTAATGCTTTAATTCTTTAATTCGTCTCCCTCGAATAACCTTCTACGATCTACATACATAGATACATTTCTTAGTGAATTTTAAATTTCGAACCCTACCAGAATTGGGCTCTTAAACGAACTTACTTTTAAGTCCCCAAAAAGTTTAATAGTTTCGATACGTCTGTCTGTCTGTCCGCCCCTTAATCAGAGCTCTAGTTGGCAGTATATTATTTTTATTGTAATAAAAATTTGCACAGATATCATCAACATCATCATTATCAGCCTTTAGAAAGTCAACTGCTGGACATAGGCCTCCCCAATTGATTTCCTGGAAGAACGATTTTGAGCCCTTTCTATCCACCGATGTCGTCAGTCCATCGGGTAGGGGTCGTCCTATTCGTTTACCTGTCCTTGGTCGCCATTCGAGAACTTTTACTCCCCAACGTTTATTAGTTCTACCAGCTATATGGCCTGCCCATTGCCACTTCAATTGCAAATTTGAGTGCTATGTCGGTGACTTTGGTTCTTCTACGGATTTCCTCGTTGCGCAGATATAATAGTCATGAAATAAAAATAAATAATAATAAAAATATAAGTTATGAAACAAAAACATATAAAATGTTTCAGGGTACCTTTACATGTGCAGGAGGTTTAATATTATTTTAGTACCCCATCGTGTACCATGTTGTTGGATAGGCCTGTCCAAGATATTAAGAAGTTTCTTGAACATTACTTTTGATACATTATATTCGTTTGGTAAATTATGTATTAAGTTTTAAATTTTCTATAAATTCCAGTGCGCATCCGCTATTTGGGGCTACCTGTTTCATACACAAGAGTTGGTTACACTAGAGACAGACTTTTATCAATCCAATTAAAATCACCAGTATTTTCAAAAAATCTCAAAAATAATGCGTCATACATTAACTGGTAGATCGTGATGCCAACAATAGAAGTAGGACGAGATTTATAGCAACGAGGACCGCGCCAGCAACGGTCGGAGTTCATTCCGGGATGACACCAGCAGCATAGGGAGGACATACCCTCTATTTAGGGTTCTGGAAAGTTCGTTAAAGAAGTTAAAGGAACCTTATTTCTAGATATTGGTGGTTAAATTTCCTACAATACTATCTCATTTTGCTTGCAACTTTACTTATAGTCCACTTAATGGTAACATTTTTATATGACAGATTTAAAAAGTTGAAATTAAAATTTTGTTCCTTTATTGAGTTGGATGTGCTAGGACTTTCCCCATCACCAAATTGCATTGCGTCATAAATGAGCTACAACACATCAATCACGTGTTAGTTTAGTAAATTTAAGTAAAGCCACTTAAACAAGTTTCTCTAGTTTGGACTTTGGTGAAAATATAATTACGTTTTAAAAACTAAAAAGAAAACTGACTTCATTAATATAAAAATACGAAATCTCGTTTATTGGTTGACATATTTTTTCCCAGCTTTTTTTATTTAAAGAACAAAACTACTGAACTGATTTTGATGAAATAAATATTTTTTCAAATCGGTTCATAAATGACGGAGTTATCAAAAACCGAATTTAGAACCTCCTCCTTTTTTTGAAGACAGACAAGCCTTCGAATTTAATATTAATAATACGGATGTGTGAGCCCTAAAGTGGTAAATTATTTTTTTATACAACTTAGAAAGTGAACAAGCATACGTCCCATTTGATGGTAAGTGGTTACCGTAACCTTGCAATACCAAGAGGTTGCAAACGCACATTGCCAGCTCTAAAAATATGTTTAAAAGAATTTTGGGTCAAGGTTCTTCGCATGAAGTAGGTGTATCAAATAACTTAAATACTAAATTATAGCAAATAACCACGAAATAGCTGCTTTATATGGCAAATATGATTTGCTTAGTCATAAATAATGGCATATCCGTAATTTTCTTTCATTGCTGAAAAATGTGCCTCGACTTGCCACAGAAGCATGGCATCGAACCATGCTAAAGTTCATTGTACCGAGTGCTTAGTTCATCCGTTGTCCTCCTTGCGTCGTGGACGTACTCAGGGAATCATTCCAATAGCCCAAATAAGTACCTGTATCGGGGTACCATATTAATGTACCACTCCATTTAGTCAATATTTCCACGGCATCATAGTGTTTTGTTATCTGTGGTACATTCAAGATGTAATCAATAATAATTCTTATATTTATGTAAGTATGATATGCAAGGCGAGCGAGCAAAGCGAGCGTGTCGCGGCAGCGGCCGTCGAAGCGCCAGAAAAATGTAGTATATACCATTATTGGTGAGGTGTTTTTTTAGCCGTAGTACCATTTATGGTATTTATAATGATACATTCTAATGGTACCATGATAAACAAACGCCTAAGTTTTAGACATAGACATAGATATATAATTTTCACTCAAAACTAAATATTTACCATAATCTGTTATTTTTTCCGAATATTTCGGCATAGTTGCATTTGTTATGAAAGTTATACAGACAGATATTATTATATCTTTCATAACACAACCACAAAAGATACAGGAAAAGAACAAGGCTCATTGTAATACCATTATAATTATGTAAATACATACATATACCATGTTTTATAGAGGTTATACAGCAGCAAATTAACTCCTTTTACGTTTCCCACTTACCATTATTCAGTCTAACTTATTTCATAACCGCTGCTGCCTTATCTACAAAAAAAGCCTATGTCATTTCTCAACCTGCAATCTATCACAAAACTTCATCAAGATCAGTTCAGCTGTTTAGCCGTGTTCACAAACAAACACAGCGATACCTTCGAATATATAGGTACTCGTAGAGATGTGTTAGGTTAGGATTGCCTGGTTGATTGTCGATTGGCAAAATTAATAAATTTTAACAAAAAAAAACGACTTCAAACAGGAAACTAAAAAGTAAAAAAGTCTTAAATAGTAATAATAGTGCTTTAAAATACTTAATGAAAAAAAATTTACATACGCATTAGTCTCAACTACGATTTTCGAAGGTTCCCCTCGATTTCTCTTGGATGCCATAAACAGATCCTGGTTTCCTTATCATAATACTACTCTTGGGATATCTCAACAAAAAAATAATCATCAAAATCGGTTCATAAACGACGAAGTTATCGGTGAATAAAAGGAAACAAAAATAATATATATACGGTCGAATTGAGAAACTTCCTTTTTTTGAAGTCGGTTAAAAGCGTAATAAAACAGATACTGTATATTGAAGCATATTATAAAATATCAGATTATTTAGATGACAAAAAAGCTTGGGTTGAAACTCGACTCGGCATCCGTAACAAAATTGTCAAGGATCATACAAAAAGTGTTAAGACCAGACGAGTTTCTTGCCGGATTCTTCTTGAGCTGGGGTTAGAAGGAACCGGCACCTAGATTCACTAGCATATAAGAAGACTATTCAAAATGGTCCAAGTGATATTATTGAATAAAGATTGTTTTGATTTGATTTGATTGAATAAAGTGGGCTCCGAACCATCATAGACATAGACAGACATTTATTTGCTTCTTAGCACACGACATACAACATACAAGAAAAGAACAAGGTACAAATAATACAATTATGCTTAGCTAGTGTATGTGTATGTGTATGTGTATGTGTATGTGTATGTGTATGTGTATGTGTATGTGTATGTGTATGTGTATGTGTATGTGTATGTGTATGTGTATGTGTATGTGTATGTGTATGTGTATGTGTATGTGTATGTGTATGTGTATGTGTATGTGTATGTGTATGTGTATGTGTATGTGTATGTGTATGTGTATGTGTATGTGTATGTGTATGTGTATGTGTATGTGTATGTGTATGTGTATGTGTATGTGTATGTGTATGTGTATGTGTATGTGTATGTGTATGTGTATGTGTATGTGTATGTGTATGTGTATGTGTATGTGTATGTGTATGTGTATGTGTATGTGTATGTGTATGTGTATGTGTATGTGTATGTGTATGTGTATGTGTATGTGTATGTGTATGTGTATGTGTATGTGTATGTGTATGCTGCAGCAGCAAATCGGCCCCGACTCAGCATGATCCTACTGTTTTCGCAGTAGACGCTGTTATTCTGCCGAGACCATAGTTGTTACAGGACCCTGTGAGAATATATAGCTGAGAGGTTAAAAATAAGTTATATTCAAATTAAGTGTCCTGATTACGAAAATGTGCTACAAATTTTAGATATTTGAAAGATGTAAATACTTACATAAAATAAATGAATTAACATTTAATAGGGGCATCCGTACCAAGCAACCCTGACTTATAAACGACTTCTATAAAAGGAGGAAGTTTTCAATTCGGTTGTATTTTTTAGGATTTGTTACCTCATAACTCCGTCGTTTATGAACCGATTTGAAAAAATATATTCTCTTGTAAAGGATATAAAAATCCCATAGAAATTTCATAAAAATCTGTTTAGTAGCTTGCTTTTTAAATCAAATTAGCTGGAAAAAATAATAGGTTGGGGAAAAAGGTTCTTCGCATTTTTAAGAAAATTCAAAACATTTTTTAATATAGTTTATTTACATTTAATTTAAGAATGTTGATACCATTTTGTTCGATAACTTTTTACTTTTATCTTGTAGACCAGAAGTGCCAAAATTTCTGTTTCAATTTCTGTAGCAATGGGACATGATCCCATTGCTACAGAAATTTTGGCACTTCTGATCAAAATACCGCGACAAGTGGTTTTGGCAGTCCTCTCGTGGTGTTAACCTGACACTGCCTAAAGAATTCTGAAGAGACCGAAACAGGTGGAAATCTGAAGGTGCAAGGTCAGGACTATACGGCGGATGCATTGCACACCTTGCACACCTCCCAGCCAAACTCTCTTAATTTTTGCTGAGTGGCTAAAGATGTGTGAGGTCTAGCGTTATCATGATGAAAAACCACACCCCTTCTGTTGATTAATTCCAGCCGCTTTCTCTCAACTTCTTGTTTTAATCTCATCAGTTGTTCGCAGTAGAGTTCAGAATTGATGGTCCTGCCTGGTGGTAACAGTTCATAATGAATAATGCCCTTCCAATCCTACCACACACACAACATCACCTTGTTGCGAGTTAACCCGGGTTTCGCCACAGTCTGTGAAGCCTGACCGGCCTTTGACCACGATCTTTTTCGCACGTTCTTGTCGTACGTGATTCACTTTTCATCACCAGTTATCAGCTTCTTTAGAAATGGTTCGGTTTCATTACGTCGTAATAAAGAATCACAAATGAGTACACGGTTCATTAGGTTTCTTTCCTAAGGAAATTTGTGCTACTCTCACAGACACTGCACTATAGGTCCATAAACATCGCAAATATTTCAATATTTTGCTTTCTTGTGACTTTCCAGTGGTGCTTACGAAATTAAAAAAATACAAACTACTAAAAAGCTTACTAAAATACGTAAAATAAAAACATTTTTACCTTCAAAAACTATGTTTTTCGAATTCCGTAGTGTTATTTTTGTATTATACGAAGTCGGTTTTCTTTTTAGTTATTAAGATGTAATTATTGCTAATCAATTAACCCTTTAACCGACACGTCTATTGATTATCATTTGTCCTGTTTTCCGGTAGCCATTTTTGCCTTTTTTCGTTCACTAAAATTTTATTCAAAGACCTGAATACAACCAGTTCAAAACTTTCTTTGCAATATTCGATATGCTTTCCTTATCTATAAAACATTGAATTTGTTTTATTGGTCTGTTTGTTTATGCTCAATCTTTTCCCTGGGTTATTGTGCATCAATTTTATGATCCGAATCGTAGTTTTCATTTGTTATTGGCATTCTCTAAATTTATTCTGCAAATAAATGTTTATTTGTTAGATAAATAATAACATCCAACTAATCAGTATTGGTTTTTATTTCAGTAGTTTTAAACAAAAAAATAACGAATGGCATAAATAAGATCAACATTTCTTTTGAAAAAGAGAAGCTAAATTCGGCCTCGTAATTTTTAACTAATTAAAAAAAATGGTAGAGAATTCACACAACACCACCTAGCCCCTTTCTTACCTCTAGATTTCCTGCAATTTATGAGATTGAAAGACGGACGTAACAGGAATCTGGGGAAGTGCGCGCTATTTGGATTGACCAATGAGCGCGCGCAATGGTAGAGTTAGATGGTATTAACCCATTTTCCTAGAGGTTGGTACGAAAACCTTGTACTATGGGGAACAGAATAAGAATAGAATAATAAGAATAGAATAAGAATATTTATTGCCAAAAAAGAATTACACTAATTTACAGTATCAGCGAGGCCCAAACTAGGCGTAGAAGCCTGTATCTTGGGTCTCATGAGCTCGAGTTACCTAATTAATACATTTTTGGCGATGTTTGGCTTTAGTATACATATTACAAATGTTAAAATCGGCAGTTTTAGATTGCATGCATGTATTGTGTGTGTGTGTGTGTATGTGGATGTGTGTATGCGTGTGTGTATGTATGTATGTGTGCAGGTGAGTGAATGAAAGTGAGTGTGATTGAGAATAGTTTTTTTTTTTGTTCGGAGAACGAGCTATATCAAAGCTTCCACCTCATCATACGAAAGACTAACAAGCCATTGCTGAATAGTCCTTTTGCAAGTACAAGCAGTGCAATCCCTAATGTCACACTTTTTACAAACATTGTTGTAGGTGTTCAGAAGTGAAAAACTCGGACTTCGTCTTGCCATTTCAAAATGAGTTCTTGGGATAGGGATTCTGTAAGAACGTCTTTCACATATGTCTAGGTAATTTGTACGATCCCTTATACTTTTGTGAGTTTTAATCGTTGCGCTAAGGACAAAGAGGTGGCGGACTCGTAAAACGTTAAACTCCTGGTAGAGGGTGTCGGTTGGGAAACGGAAAGGTTTATTAAGCATGACTTTGATCAGCGCCCTCTGAGCTCTCTCTACCTGTATGAGAAAGCTTTTTCCCGCGCTGCCCCAAACAGAGATGCAGTACTGGATTATAGACTGACAGAGAGCGGTATAAACTAGCTTTAAGATGTCAGCTGGCGAGCAGTTTCTAAGCTTTTTCATAATAAATATGAGCCTTCTAACTCGTCCAGCTAAATCCGAGAGGTTTTTTTTATAATTTAGATTTTCATCCAATGTTATGCCAAGGTATTTGAGAGAATGACTGATTGAATAATATATATATATAATGTCAAATCACGTCAGTTTTCTGAAGAGCTAGGCAATATACAGGCTAAAATATGCACCTAAAAAAAACAATTTTTATTTAAGTACGTATTATTTTTCCGATGAAGGCAAAATACACTGTTTCGATTCATCTAGACTAAAGAACGTCACATAATATTTTTTTTTTCTCGATGACCAAGTGATGGAATGGATCAAAACTAACTGGACAAGATCACGTACAAGTTATTTCCCAAGTACCAAGAACGTTACATATTTATAATTAACCTACACAAATGAATAAAATCGTGAGAAACGATTCGCAATAATAAAAATGTCACTGCAATCCGTTAAGAGCTCGGAATGTGCAACACTAACTCAAGTTCACAAACCAATTCAGATCTTAAAATAAGAGTGGAAAGTTCAAATTTGTTTGCCGTTGTCAGTGAGTAGTGATGTATTGATTTAATATGGTTTATTATCGATAAGACACGCGCTTATTTAGCTGTTGATGTCGATTGCCAAGATTCCTACGAACGTGTGGAAATTGAAGGATTTATTATTATAAATAAAGATCATTATGTTAGTGAAATCGTATTGAAATGTAAACTTAATATGTACTTATACAGAAAACGATGATGGGTTAAATATTAAGTGCTAAATGAAACGGTAAATTTAGATAAGATAAGATATTTATTCATCTGAGGTAATTAGGTTCACAATGATAAAAACACTGTCATTTAAACTAGGAAATCCTGTGCTATAAATGACAGCACCACAATTTGGCACCACTCATTAGATTGTTAACAGTATAGAAGCGAAAATAACAAAAACATATTTTTTTTGTATATATTCGAGATTTTTTAGGTTATTTTAGTAATACGAACTTTAATTTCTCAGATAATTTATAGTGTTTGTATTATATTTTGAATATCTTGAATTTTAAATTAAATTAAACTCATCATGGCGCATGCAACTCCGCCGAAATATCGGGAAGGAGAAAAACTCATATATCATGTTAAATATCCCGTTTTGAGTGAAAATGATGTTCAAAACCATGATAGTTTTAAAAGTTAATTAAACACAATAGATTAGTTGGGTATGAATATTTTCTAAATACGATTATTTTTATAGTAACACCTTAATTATATTAATAAGTCATGGATAAAAAATATGTATTACTTAGTGTTATAATTATAAAAAACAACGAGCAACAGAAATACTTTTTCACAAAATCGTCAGTCATTACGGACACTGTAGGTGGCAAAGGCCTCGCCACTTCATTTGCACGAACTGACACTCTTGATTATTTTATAATGTGTCCTTTATTACTTGTGCGTTAAGGGCATAAAAGAGACACTTTTCATATTTTTTAACACATTAAATATAATGCTTATAATTTCCATAGGTTATAAATTATTTAGGTAGGTAGGTTGATGGACATTACAATTCAGTTGGTAACTCAGCCAACTCTGACTGTGGTAGTTGTATATTAGTAACTCTGCCTTCTACGATGTATTTTGTAGGTTCGATCCCCATCCAGGACAAGTAATTGTGTGATCTTCTTCTTCTGAAAGTATCACTAGTTATTTTGAACCAGTATATGAGGTAATTTTTTTTTGACATATTACATATTATACATAGCAACACAAAAACCCTAGAAAAATACTTGCAGATCATACAAACATTTGTCCCACGGCGGGAACCGAACCCGCAATCTTCTGCATATCAGCCGGGCGCACTGCGCCACAGAGGTCGTCAATATGGTTTAGATATTGCCATATAATTACCTACCAGTTTTTTACCTGTGCCTAAAACTACATATATATATATATATATATATATATATATATATATATATATATTTGTATATTTTTAAAAGAATGTCGTGTTAGTTGCAACACTTATAACTTGAGAACCGCTGGACCGTTTTGGATGAAACTTAAAATAGCTAGCAGGTGGCCGCTAGAGACATCTATCTATATTTATCCGTAACTTTGTAATTATTACAATAATTTGAATAGCAATCTTTTTTTTAATAGCGATATTAGTATTCCAATATTTTTTGTGAAGTTGTAACCGCCCAACGATGTGGGCACGGGTCAGCTAGTTAAAATGTAAAATGAATTATAAATTAAATAAAGTTATTTAAAATGTTGGCTTTCCTATATGTAGATATATTTTCTTTTCTATATGCAGGTATTATCTACGTAATTTAATGCTCAAAATACTACATAGGTAGTCTTGTTAGAAAGGCCAAAATTTACCCCAAACCTACCAATTTTACAAATCAATTTCCTGTCTACTTTTTCATTCACACCAGTGTAATAACATCTTGATTTATAACTTATTTTGTCCTTGGATACTTTAAATTGGTCAATTTAGCAACTAAATTGCCCAGAAACAGGCAAACCGTGTAATTTTAAATAGGTTTCGTCTTTACGAAACTTTTTGGCGACTATTTAAGGTTAAGGTCGTTGCAAATGCCCATTATTTGTCCCGTTAAGGTTTTTTATTTGATGGTTCTTGACCTCAGGTTGGGGACTTGATATATTCCCTTAATTAGTATTGACAGAAGGTCAGACTGGTCGATTTACCACTAATGTTGTTAATGTTATCTTTGGACAATAAAGTTTTATGATGCTTCTTGAAAATATCATGATTCAAGTTGATCTTTGACTAAAGTTAAAGAGAGGTACTGACATGTTTAAAAATAGTTTTTTTTAAATACATTTTATATTTATATAAAACAGATTCATTTTTCGTTTTACCAACCATTGCTTAAACTTTTATTGCCGTACATCGGTGCTATTTAGGACTCAGGGTATATTTAGGACTTACGTATTTTTTTTTCACATGATAATATTTTTTTTTCTACTAGTGGTGGGAATGTAATAATGGAGCCTGCCTATACTATACTTGCTTATAGTTTTGAAAAATGAACGTTGGAGGTTATGTTGATTCACGCGCCGCAGAATACGGGTTTTGTTAGGTGTATAGTTTTAGAAAAAAAAAATCGGGTTGCACTCCGGGAGTGCCGACAGAAGTGAAAACTTATTCTGGCGCGTTAGAGTTTAGTAATAAATCACTTCAAAATCAGTAATTATGGCGACTGCCAATCAAATACTGAACGAACACAGATGATGCAATATTTTTTGTTCAGAATGTAGACAATATATCAAAAAACCTAACTCAGTAAACTTCTCCATACAAAATTAGACTGTAAACATGTGAATTAAGGTTTATAATCAAATGGGGCGAAAGCGGCAGCCCTGCGTCTCGCCCCAAACGGTAACGGTGTCGCGAATCCAGAGGTTTTACCTCATCTAAAAATATGCGTACCGCGCTAAAAGAAGTTTTCACTTCAAAATTATGGTGTCAATGTACCATGTCGTAATTATGTTGTTTTTTTTTTAAATGTCATTATTAAATTTTTTATCTTTGTTTTGCACGTACTAGTAGTGTCTCCATTAATTGCACTTGGTTTTATTCAGTTTTCTTGTATTAGGGAGTCAATAATCAAGAAATACTTTGCATGTTTCAAATAACACAACTTGCCGGATTATTTGGGACAATCGTCGTATTTTATCTTTTATAGGAAATGGCAACACTTAGAATAAAGGTTCACCCAATGTCAATAGCTAAAGAGTGCTGCCAGCATGAAAAAAAATACTGGCATGCGATAAATATCATGAGTGCGCGTAAAATAAACTTTGATTGTAAAATTTGTCCCAAATAATACCGATGTACGGTAATTGTTTACCAATTTTAAAAATACTTATTTAAAGGAATTACAGAATAATAAACAATAATAGATACATGTGCAATATTTAAGCTATCTAAGAGTAAGAGCCGTATTAAACGATCTATAGATAACTCAATTGGCAGTGTCCCCAATTTAAAATACTGAAATTAAAATCATTGTACGTTACCAATTTTGGAATGAAAACCGTTATGGTGTCAAAAAACTAATCAAATTGCCAAAAAACAATTCGAAATGTGCCAAAAACAGCCCAGCCTAGGACGCAATAGGTAATAAACGACCGCTCCGGGCGAGGCAGATGCAATATGATTAATAGCCAAGCTTTTTAATGGATTTCCGAAAAATATTTCCGATTTTTTCCTAAAAAAATCAAAACATTAGGAACCCTGTCGCACTGTCGCTACCACGAAATATTGACATGGATTTAATATCTTGATTCTTTTGTAAACTTACGAAACTAGTTACATTATTTTTGGCGACTCTTCATCATTATCAAGTTTCAGGTAGTTCTTATTCAATTCTTATATCGATGATCGATATTTTACGTCTATGAAATATTCGTCGAATTTAGTCGAATTGTTTTTTTCGTTGTCAAATTCAAATCGATTGTAAAATTGTCAAAGCAAACAGTCAGTCGTTCCATTGTTTAAGACTTTTTAAAACTATGTTTTGGTCGTCTTCCGAATGCGCTCTTATACTATTTCTTTTACTAGAGTTATTTCTGGTATTTTGGAGTTATCGACTCGGGTGTGAATAATTGCAATAAAAGCTTTGTGGTTTTTGTGATTCGAGCAAAAATAATCCGTAGTTATTAATATGAAAGGCACCATTTTATGGTGCGAATATGAATGACGAACGTCAAGATACGACTTTGTGACACACTTTAAACAATATATACACTTGACACTAGCAAAATCGACATTATTATGACACATGTCATTCACGAAGAAGAAGAAGAACTATGTAACAATGAGAAGGGTTTGGTACGATTATTATCCATAATATATTAGTTATCGTTTTGCCAAGTAGACTTCCTCTTAATAGTAAGCGTGTTTGTTTTGTTTAAAAATATTTATTTTCTATTTAATATTAGACTGCTGACAGCTAGGATCAAAACCACAATGTCACAACATCGTACTCTCAAAAAAGTATTCGAATTCCATATGTTCATTTTTTAAGAGACGCCATAGGCTTTTGACAGTTTAAAATAAAACTTCACATGCTTTGCTAATTGCAAAAAATGGAATTTGACCCAGAGCCCGCATGCGTATAATAAGAACGCATATTTTGTCTGCGCTTGCGCATCTGGCCTTCTGTCTAAGCAAGCGTGTAAATAAATACTACGCTATCTTGCCAATGCACATTCGCATTCAACCGACTTCAAAAATAGGAAGAGGTTCTCAATTCGACTGTATTTTTTTTATGTTTGTTACGTCATAGTCTTTGCGTAGTCTGGTCGCTTCGTCATTTATCAACGGATTTAAAAAAATCTGATTTCATGTAAAAGGATATACTTCCCGATTGGTCTCATACAACTTTCATAAAAATCGGTTCATTAAACAGTAAGATTTTTAAATCAAAAAAACTGAAAAAAATATGGATTTAACTTGGATAAAACGAAATTTATAATTCACTTAAATAATGACGTTTTACTAAAAAGACAACCGACTTCATGACTGTATAAAAAATCAAAATAAGTGAATTATAAATCTATTGTTATAATAAAACTGTAGAGGTCGTTAAAGCAGTATATAACACTATTTATTCTTTTAATATTTTACGATTTTAATAACGATTGTAGAATTTTTTGAATTTCTGTCTGTCTTTCTGTCTTCTATCGTAAAAACCACTAGATCAATTTGGATGGAACTTACATTTTATAATAGCTTATTCGTCATGTTAAATGCGGAGGTATGTTTTATATCATGCTCTAAAAAGAAAAAAAATTAAAAAAAAAAAAAAAAAAAGGTTTGTATAGGAATTTTTAAATACGAGGTGCAATTAGCTTGAAACTGGATTTAGATACAATATATAATAAATAGATACGTATCAGGGTTTGTCAAAAATCGATAAAAAAGGACATAAGAGAAGGTTTTGTATGTGGCAGTAAAATATTCGAGAATCTACTTAATATGTTGTTCATATAATGGTAAACACATATTTTACCAGATTTGAAATTTAAATTCGTCTAAATTATTTTTGTATAAGTACATAATTTGATTCACAGAAATTCACTCACGGCGCGCTCAAGCCAAAACGCGTCCACGAAGTCGCGCCTGGGTCAGCTAGTAATAAATAAATAAAACAAATTGACATAATGTTAAATTTTACCTCCAAGCAACGAAGGGTTAATGTTTAAAAAAAAGCAAACGAGGTCACAGGTGGTTATACCGGGAATCTTATAAAACCCGCTAATATATTGAATTTCTGATTCAGATAATTACACTTTTATGAACAACTAAACACGAACGGAAATAGTTTTTTATTCAAATCTACCTTCATTCAGAATCACGAAGAGAATGGCATTTAGCCACTTTAACTTGAACCCTGCTCTCCCTTTAGCCCCTGCGACAATTTCCCTTCATTGCGTTATTGCAGAGCTCAGACCTCGCTGGTTTACAGGTCTTTAGTCTATAGAAAAGGTACTTCCGATTCTTCCTTTTGATATAAAAGTGCCTGTTTGTGCACGTGATAAAATTAAATGTGCTGTTTAGTGCAGTGTCAGGCGACACGCGCGCTGATTGTGCTTTTCTAAGTTTGTGATTGGAATTAGGACAATTAGACTGGATACGAATGAAAGTTTTAATATAATATGTATTTTATCAGTCTTCTGGTATCCCAGTACGAGCTATGCTTAGTTTGGGGCTATAATGGTGTAGTCTGTCTACCAATATTTATTTATTTACGCATTACACATTCAATGGAGTTTTTAAATATTGTTCTGTTTACAAATTGGTCAATTGGCGCGCAATTGGCGCGTTCATTGGTCAAATCTAATAGCGTGCGCTTCCCCGGCTTCCTGTTACAAAATTACGTCTCACAGATTGCAGGAAAGCGAGAGGAAAATGCTAGACATCAAGAACGTGATTATTTGTATATAAATTTTAACCTGCACATCAATATTTCTCCTACCCCTTGTAATGAAACACCACCTTGCCTCACCTCACTACTTACGTATCCTCTAAAAATAATGGACCAAAACAAGGAACTTTAGATTTTTTTTACAAAGAATCATTACAATATAGAACAAAATATCCTCAAATGCTTAAAGACGGTGGATCCGACAGCTGCATTAGCACGTGCCCAGACATGTGGCACTGATAATGATAAAGATTGAAGGACTTTGACTATACCGGATGAGTAAATAAGGAGTTGATCGAGAATGTTCTGAGAAATATTCGGAATGGAAGATAAATAGTCTTCCTTGTTAGAATTAATATCAAAATATTGTATTTAAGAAACTATGTAGTAGCGCCATCTCTTGTTGTACTGGTATAGTTGTGTACCTACCTGCCTTACTTTTGTACTTAATATAAAAAGTCAGTCTACGCGTGTTTCATTAGGTTATGGGCCCAGTACTTATTTTCGGTATAATTGTGATTGATTTACGTTCGAAAGTGTATACGTCAACTATATAAATAGTTAGTATTCATGTATAACTATTAACGTTTTTTTATGAGAAAACATAAAATAAGATTTCTAAAACAATCAAAAAGTATCGTATCTTCAATGCAAATCGATCAATAGATATAAAACAAATTGTAATGGCGTAAGAAAGTCTTAATGCATTGGAATATCACAAAAGAAAGTGAGTTTCAACGACCATAGAGAATCGCGCGCTATTCCAATGGACCTTCCCATAACATTTAATAATCATTATCTATGGTAAAAAAAAGAAAAGAATAGCGATGCAATTATCCTAAATCTAATTATATAAAACCGTGACGTAGTTAAATTGACCGATCAACACAGGTACTTAACTGACTTATGATAACCGCAATTAACACAAGTAAACAGATTCAACATCATGAAGTTCGGAGGAAACAGCAACAAGTCTATTTACGAACAATATTATAACTTTCACGGACACAAACTCATCGAAAAATTATAATATGACACAAAAATCTCCATACATAGTTTGCTCCGTTTATTAGCGGATGTGTCGTATTAAATAAATGTTTGAGTGTGTGTTTCGGCATATTCGACCACAGGCGGTGCCGCCTGTAGACGGGTTGTCATATCATACACACTAATTAAGTGTGTGTTGTGGCATAGACGGCCACAGTAGTGTTGAAAAAAAAATATCAAATCGCTTTACGTATCTCGACGTTTCGTCCGTGAAAGTGTTAAGTAGGCACCTATATAGTAAATGCTAATGGCAGTCTGCAAACAAATGATGTACTCGCAAATCGTTGTTTGACCCAGTTGTTCAGGATATATCTTGTCGCGATCAATAATAATGATTCTAGATTATGTAGAAATAAAAATCGTTTTGATTGATTAACGCAATCGTATAAAATCATCCATATATATTTTTTTCTTCCCAGAACAAACATTTGTGTGATGAACATAACCAATTTTTTCATTCTGCGCGTTGTATGGAATCATATGAATAGGTAAATATGTATTAAAAGATATAAAAGTATCAGTATCAGGTCACCATAACACAAGTTATGCTTAATATGGAGATAGATGGTGTTGTGTGCATTGTACACCAATATTTGCTTTTATATTTTTAATAGATTATGTGGAGTTAAAAATCATCTTGATTGATTAATGCAATCGAATAATATAATCCATTTATATAATCGAATAAACAAAAGCACCATCAACATTCCTCACTTTAGTCCGTTTAATATTATTGACAGATGGCGTATCTTCACGCCGGCGGGCCAGGGGTCAGGCAGTGCATTAATCTGCGATTAACTGTACTTGGTGATTGCGCCCGCGCATGTGAGGTCGCTGCTAGTTATGCGGGGTTCCATGTCATACATAACTGGGTATTTACGTCTGTGAAAATGAATCTATTGACGTGTTTTTATACTAGTAACAGATAATTTATATAAAGTGCTCTTTTTAGTTTTAGTGTTACCTATTGTGTTAAGTATCTATATATTTAGACAATCCAATATGGGGTTGGTTTTTACGAAAGTGAAAAGACAAAAATAAAGTAGTCAATGTGGTGCTTGAAACGCATAAAATTATAACTAAAGGGTTGTTTTTTAATATTAAAGCAGGGTAGGTGAGGCTACAGTGTTTCCGCCGTAGAACGGGTTGAAGACACATGCATCACAGATTTCCGGCAAGACGTTCCGATCGCACCACCTGGCTGAAACATCCACTTTTTGTTATCAAACCCCTTACCGGGGGAAGACTCTTTTACTCTTCTTTGTATTACCCCTTTTATTACTTTTTCTATGACAGGAAAAAGAACATTCTATTTTCGAATTTGCTTTTTCGATCATTATCCGGAACTGAACACGTTTTGGAGGTTTTTAGATATGCTTACGGCTAAATCTAATTTTAGTTCAGCACATGCCACTTTGCAGACGGTGATGTCACTGGAAGGGTTAAGTTTTTGTAAAAAGTAAGCGCCAATTTTAGAACATGACATTCCGTTTTACTAAAAATAAAGCAATGCTTTTGTAAAACAAAATCTAAATGTTGATATATGGCACATGTCATAATATTTGCAAAAACGGATGTGATATTTGTTAATCACATAACCAAAAACAACCTTATGCATCTCAGCCGGACCTTAGCCCACTGCGCCACAGAGGTCGTCACAGAGGTTTTGCTAGTCTGTGGTATTTCATAGGTATTTAAAGACTGGAAATCCATTGGAAATAAAATCTTTCCTGCAATCTGTGGGAGTGATTTTTTGAAAAGGAATGGATGTGAGTAACAGGAAGCCGGGAAAGCGCGCGCTATTTGATTTGATCAATAAACTCACGCGGTTAAAGTTGGACGTCAGATGGTACCAACCCATTGTCCATGAGGTTGGTACAGTCAACACTGCGCACGCATACACTGCGTGTGTGTGGCGAGAAAGAGAAAAGGATATAGAGAATGAGAACGCATCACCTTTGCGCTTAACCTACAGTGTTGTGGATAGAGTGTGCTGATATATGAACTAATTCAGGATATAATGTTAATGTTACTTATCGCCAAGGTCAGATGTTACACATCATATGCAACTGCAGTAAGCTTTTATTATTTTATATTTATATCTTCTCAGAAAACGCACGAAACGCGTCTTATAGCTGGTTTACACGAGTTTCGTAGCTAATGTTTAGTACTTGTCACTTACATGTATTAGTGCCTAGTATTAGTGAAACCGACAAGTGAATAGAAAATGATCCTATTTACTAAGCGACAAGTAGAAAACCTCAACACTATTTACTAAGCACTTATCGCTGGTTGCAACGTGTGAACAGCTATGACAAGTGTTTATGTCAATGACAAATTTGAAAAGGCAAGTCAAACTAATACAAGCGTGTAAACGGTTATTTCTTACGAGTACTAAGTGCTTAGTACTAATGTCAAGTGCAAAACTCGTGTCAACTAGAAATAACGCCGTTTTATTGACCAAAATGTCAACGCTTAAATTACGCTTGAGGATTGAAACATTCGTCCTATCCACTACATAGTTAAAAATACTAAGTAGGTATCATGCTTTTGGTAAGTTAGTTTTATAAAAACAGTAATTTAAATAATGTTGTGAAGATAAATTATTTCACGGCGCCTGGTAGAAATATCGAGTGATCCAAGAGCTGGCTCCTATCTGGCTCAGCATTGCCGTTCAACTTGGCAATGCCACTAGTGTCTTGGGGATACTTGGCAGTGATCTGGATCTGTTAACCTATGTATAGATCGTTTTAAACGGTCTTTAGATAGCTCAACTGTTTCACATGTAATTTTTTTTATTATTCTTTATATTTCTGTTAATTACTTTAAAAGACATGTAGAAATTTTTGAAGAGAAAAGATTAGATTATTTGTAATGTATAAACTCAAAAACTACTTAATTGATTTTAAAGAATTTCCCCTATAGAAAACTTAATTACCAGGGAGTAAAATGGGCTATAAATTATATCCAAAAAATTAGAGATTCTATATCCCTACGAAAGTTGCATTAAACGAAACCCAAGATTTCAAAAAATATCTATAAATGTCATTCATTGACGTGCGCTTCGAAAACTATTGATGATGCATGATATAATAATAATAATAATAATACCGGACATTCACATAGCATCATCCGGTCCCAAAGTAAGCAGAGCTTGTGTTATGCATGATTGATATACTACTTATGTATATACTTAGTTTTTTGTACATAATATTATACATAGAAACACCCAGACCCAAGTAAATAATGTATCTACTACATGTTTATAGTACCAATCATCACCCGTAAAAAAGTCCACTACGCTATGCCTAATTATTATACGTCAGTTACATTGTCTTTTATATTCAAATTAGTCAATCAAAACATATAAAAGACACGTAGAATCGAAAAATGATTGCAGCCGTGCGAAACCAGGGCGTGTCAATAGTACAATATATTTTGTATTTACATATGTAATAAAACGCTATATATTTTTTATCGTCGCGTTCAAGTGTGTCATGTCATTGTATAACCCTGTACGAAGTGTAATTTTAAAAAGTTTAAAAATGTTTATGGTTAATTCGACTGAGACAGATGCTGTCCGTCCGACTAATGGAGCCGAATGGTGAAAGTGAAGTGATTTGCACTCTGACCCGGGAATGTACCTAGCGTGCGTTTGCGCAGGTTGATGAGTTGAGCTTTTAGCAAATTAAATGGTTATAAAGATTCATGGCTGGATAGACTGTCTGGGTTACTTCTTTTTTTATTACTATCTATTTCAGAATGTAGTATTCTAGGAACGAAATGTTATATATGTAGTATACAAATATGAACATTTGTTTAATATAAATTTAAATATTTATTTATACTCACAATAATTCTTAATTCTTGGGATACTACTAGCGCAGACCGCATTCTGCATTCCATCTGTCGGGGACTTCTGTTAGAGCTGGTGTGCGGCGGCTGAATGTGTCGAGGGCCTCAAAAGGCTGAGACTTGGCCCGTGGGGAACAACAGCCCATTGCGTTTTCAACATTATTCACGGCGTCTGATAGAAACATCGCGTAACCCAAGAACTGGCTCCTATCTGGCTCAGCGTATTAGCATTGCTATTGAACGTGGCAACGTGTCGCCAGTGTCTTGGAGACGCTGCCCTCTGGCAGTGATCTGGATCAGTTGAGCAGTCCTTAGAAAGCTCACATGTTTCACGTGTTTTTTATATTATTGTTTATTATTCTGTACATTTCTGTAACTATTCTTAATATATATTTAAATAATTGAATATATATTTAATAACTAGCTGCTGCCCGCGGCTTCACACGCGTGGTACCTACATAAAAAGTAGACATGTCCTTCTCCAAGGTCCCATATATCTCTATACCAAAATATTTAAAATCGCTTCAGCGGTTCAGGCGTGAAAACGTAACAAACAGACAGACAGACAGAGTTAAATTCGCATATATTAATATATATTTAGTTAAAGGAAGCGGCATTTAGTAAAATCTTCGCGAATCAGCTCAACATCCGGCCACATTGGGGCTGGCCCTTTTTAAATCATGCCAACAGATGGGGCCTTACAATTGAAATCGTTCTACATGTTTTTCGACTAAGACATTATAAACAACCTGTATAAATCATCATCATTATCATCAACATATTGCAGAAAACTTCTGAATGTAAATCTCTATAAGGCACACCAACGCGCCTCAAGTAAAATGATGACGTCATCTGAGACATTCTTCTCACTTTCTGAGCATAGGCTCACTGATCTTCGGTTCTTTTCATCCTTGTCCTTACAGCCACATTGCGCGAATCTTCGCTCCATTCAGCTGGAGGATGTCCTACACGTTGCCGTAACGTGGTCTCTTTCTAGAACACTTATTCCCACATTGCCATCGGTTCTTTGATATTTTTACAGCCAGCTCCCTGCCACTTCAGCTTGATAATCTTCTGCGAACACTTTGGTTCTTTATCGGATGACCTCGTTTCAGATTTTATTCTTCTAGGAGTCGCCAAACATAGCTCTCTGCATAGCTGGCTGAGCATCTGTTTGAATGTCATCTTTTAAACCATTGCTGGCCAGAGATCTATAACACTAGCTGCTGCCCGCGGCTTCGCACGCATAGTACCTACATAAAAAGTTGCCTATATCCTTCTCTAATGGTCTCATCTACGTCTTTACTTAAATTCATCGAAATCGGTTCAGCGGCTCAGAAAACGTAACAAACAGACAGACAGAAAGACAGAGGTACTTTTACATTTATAATATTATAAGAAGGGATTACACCATCGATTTTGACCCATTGTTTACTGTTGGATAGGCGTATTAATCATCTGGAACGTCCTCTGACTACTGTCGTTAGACTTAGACTTCTTTGAAGATCGAAGTTGCTAGAAATCTGAAGATACAGATACTCTCAGAGTTATACTACTTTACGTTATCTGTGGATGGTCTACCGAACGAGAGCTAGAATAATAATGACCACGTTTTTTTAGACATGCTGATTTTGTTTGCTGAGTCCTTGTGTCTTCTTTTGGATAAGTATATTAATCATCTGTGATGTGCCTCTGACACTTCTTCAAACATCGAAGTCAACATAAATTTGAGATGTCTTACCAAGCCTGGGGAACAGTTGTGAGCTCGTTTTGTATTTTTTGACTTACCCGATTACATAGAGTATGTGTTGATGGTACTTACATATGGTCGAAAAAACTGTTTCCATTTTACAGTCTATATCCTGTATGTAAATATATAAGGTAGCTGTTGATAGTCGTAAATAAATAAGGTAACGCGGAGAGCGCCATTTGGCCAAAATCTTTGCGATTCGATTCAACTTCCGGCCAAACAGGGCAGCCCTTAAATCACGTCTAACAGGTGGCTGGTAGGGAGGGTTGCAAACTCATGTACCTATATCATGTAGAAAGGGGAAATGGATGTTTACTTTTTGTTCGTTGATTCGGCTATATGTCTTGTATAATATCAGTAGAACAAAGGGGCTTGAAAGCCAGCTTTTATTTCTTATTGTTCGAGTTCTTGGATACTTTTATCATATTTTATTGAAGATAACTTATTATTGGAGGTTTGTTACGTAACGCGTTACGGCGCCAGTCTGTCTGGCTTCACTTTATGTCACGCATACGGTAGCGGTAGACAGGCTCCTCCTCTCTCACTCTAACCCATAGTGCTAGTTAGATTAGTTTAAGTTATCACTTCTGTCGGGCGTCCTAAGACGCACAAACTTTTTTTTTACATTAATAACAAGTTCATTTCAATATGCTATAAGCAATTTATAATGTAAACTAGGTATCGTAAAATCTATTATTATGATTACTTGCAGTAACATTAACAGACGTTATACAGGATATACAGGGTTCTTAGACATGGTGCCGGGAATGAGAGCTCACCTGTGGTACGACTTTTGGTGTTGATGCACCTGGACGCCTGGAGAATATAAAAGTAATTTATTATTTAGTTTGAACAGTTGTTATTTGAGCTTTTGAGAGACCCTGGGCCCGTGGGGAACAGGAGACAAAATTATTGACAAAATTATTTCTCTGCGTCGTCTGGTAGAATCACGTGACCTAAGAGCTGGCTCCTATTAACACTGACAAAATTATCGACAAGACGGATGAAAATCAATAAATTGTGACTTATTAGCACAATTATAAGCTATTGAATTATAAGAGTTCATTTGCGATTTGTACCAGGAAGGATCGAAGAAAATTCTAGCGACTAGTCCGAGATGACTTTTAACAGATTTGACAATCGACAAATTTTATCAAAACTGAATTACTTGACTCTAGTAAAACTGTCGTCAAGACAGTTGTCATACGAGGAAGAAGAAAAGGACAAGCAGTGAAAGAAAACTTAACTAACTGGCTCCTATCTGGCCCAGCGTATTAGCATTGCAATTCAACGTGCCAATAATAATAATAAATATAATATTGCCGGACATTTCACACAACATCATCTGGCCCCAAAGTAAGCAGAACTTGTGTTATGGGTACCACATGACTGATACTACTTATATACTTTTTTTTGTAAATACATACATATTATACATAGAAACACCCAGACCCGAGACAGATCATACAAACATTTGTCCCGCGGCGGGAATCGAACCCGCAACCTTCTGCGTCACAGACGGACCTAAGCCCACTGCGCTACAGATAGCTCAGCTCAGAGATAGCTCAACTGTTACACATGTATTTTGCATTATTGTACTTATTATTAGGTACATTTCTGTATTTAATTTCTATAAATAAATATGTATTCAGTGTACGGTTGCTTCTTTAAATATGCTTAAGAAATCATAAGCTTCTAATAGACCCATCATTAAACCTATTATATAAACGAAGATGCCTCATTGCAATTGCGTTACATAATGTATTACAAGGTCCACTGGCTCAACCACTTGATCCGACGAAAGTAAGGCTTACCTATCTAATTAACAGTAAATAACCTTCTTGAATTGATTGTATAACTAATTAGGATAATCCTATGTTAATTATTACTACAAAATTAATTACGGAAATCAATATTATGACAAAATCTAATGTTTACAAATATATTCATTTGTTTTAAAAATTGCGATAATCATAATATTCATATTAAACTTTATGTTCCCACATTGGGCTCGCTATAGTAATTAATGTTTCATGCGACGTGCTAGATTTCTGGATCAGAAAATTTAAGAAGGTAATTCTAAGTGCCCTACTAGCGGAGTTTTAGAAGATGTTCATTATTTGCTGGTGGAATGTAACCAGAGCCAATCTCTAAGATCTTATTTGTCTTATATGTCTAAAAGTATGATCTGAATTTGCTGGATATTGGCGGGTTTCAGAGTGTTTTGGCTACCCCCTGGTCTGAAGCGACCAAGGCACTCTTTTCAATTGTTTTTAATATAGTTAATTAATATAATTTAAGGTGTAAGCTAAAACAGGGAAGACATAGTGGCAAAGGGACTCCAAACCCTCTGTCCAATAAAAGATTAAAAAAGAAACGCTTAGAAAATATCTATAAACTTTTTACTCACAAAGGAAGACGTAGTTACAAGAACAATTTCAAGATGAAGTGTTAGGCTTGACCAGCATCTGTTCCTCTCCTGTGGATACAACTAAGCTAAAACGAAAGCGGCTGAATGCTGAGACCTAAAAGACATGCTAAATACGTGTGAAGCTGACAATAACATAAAAACTGAAACATTTTGAGACCAACTCCAAATCTAACTCCCGATAGCCTTCAAAGCTGTTAGAGGTGACGAAAACGTCATTTAAGTAGCCTTTTATAAGTGGCGCTTCAGTATTCTGCCGTAAGAAGTCGACTTTGCGACAGGCGACTTTGTGACGAGATTATAGTAAAACAATCGCATGACACTGGCAAAATTGTCTTCGAGGCAGATACCATTAAGCGAATACTTTAAGAGCGGAATATTAATCAATAAATTGGGATTCTTCAATTGTAATTTCATTAAGTAACATAGCACTTCTAAATTCATTATTTTTTACTCGTGTTATTGCATGTTTTATTCAGTAATCTTAGCGGAATTTTAATGAATAAATTGTGACTTTAGCACAAGTATGGACGATTGAATTACAAGTGTATTATGGTGCAATGTCAACGACCAGGAATCCCGAGAAAGTTCTAGACGGCCATTCCACGATTAGACGATACTAAAAAGTGGAAAAAAAACCAAAAACTTGGTTTTTTGATTTTTTCACATAAATTTTGAGGTTATGTGAAAAAAGTGTTAATACAAAAATTGTAGGTATTTTTATTACCTACAATTTTGCTATGTGACTTTTTTCCATAGAACTTGTAGTTTTGCCGGAAATCGAGATAAACCGTTTTTTACCTATAAAAACTCACCCCCTTCCCTTTCCCGACCTCAGATCGCCCGTAAATTATTTTTCCTTCCATTTTTTATAATATTCTCTTCCTTTTCCAATGGGTTTCATTCCACTATTATTTTTCTTGGTTTCAAAAATTATCGACCCTGGTCTAGATTACGTTTAGAACAGACAAATGACGATCGACTGTGACTTTATTATCAAACAATATCTTCTTCTTTTCTTCGTTAATGGCCTGTGACATACTAATGTCAATTCTGCCAATGTCAAGTGTTTATAGTTTATATTCAGTTTGTTTATTAAAAGTCTTAGTCGATGGTCAGCTGTCAATTCTAGACGACACGCGGAATGGCGTCTAGAATTTTCTTGGGACTCTTCGTCGTTCAAATCACACTGCACCACAATACACATGCAATCCAAATATCCATACCCGCCCCGCAGCCACAATTTATTCATTAAAATTCCGCCAAGATTACTGAATAAAACATGCAATAAAAGGGGTAAAAAATATTAAATTAGCAGAGCCATGTTGCTTCATGAAATGACAGACGAAGAATCATCAAACAATATCTTGACACTGGCAAAATTTTCGACAAGACAGATGCCATTATAAGAAGAAAAGAAGAAGAATCAATATATTGTGACTAGCATAAGTATAAGCCATTAAATTATAAGTTTTCATTTGCGATTTGTATCAGGAAGGATCGAAGAAAATTCTAGCGACCATTCCGAGATGACATTTAACAGATAATTGACAATCGATTTTTTTTATCAAAACTGATACCCTAGTAAAACTGATAAGTAAAACTGTCTTCAAGGTAGTTTTCATACGAGGAAGAAGAAAAAAACAAGCAGTCAAAGAATAACTAACTGGGTTCTTCTATTTTCGATTTGTTCCGGTACAGAAATTACATCATATCGTACACAACCTATGATTTACATGTTCGAGGGTGGCTGGAGGCGACACATCCGTTTATTTCAAGCTTATTACACTCATCTGGCTTTAAACGTCATTGTTTTATTTATTTTTTTAACTGACTTCAAATAAATTAGGTTCTCGATTCAGTTGTTTTTTTTGAAGTGAAATCTTCTTTTAGCTCGGTACGCATACGAAACTCGACCTGGTCCTAGCGCTTTTTTGTATGATCCATCTTATTATTTAAATACGAAAAACGAATACAAGAGAGTTTTTACATTTCAAATATTATGTCGGTTAACTGTCTATAAAAGCAGAGCAACATGAGGCCATGCATTTTTATCTGTAATATAGTTCCTAGTAAGTATTGATTCTATGAAGGCTTTTTTGCTAAAAACAAACTCTATTTTTATGAGTGTTAAATTATCCTAAATTATCATTATTATTTTATATGCTAAATTATTTAAATTATCCTTCCAAGCATTGAATATTATTCTATTGATGTGTTAGGTGCCGTGGGATCGTAAACGGAAGGTCACACCATCTGCATCCTCGACATCCATTGCTCCATATCCTCAGGAAACCAGTAACTTGTATCAAAAGGAATCTGATACACTTTCTGCCCACTTGTGCACACAAATTCGTAATACCTTACCAACACTTTCCTTAACCTGTGGCCCAACTCTCAAATGATGAGAAATATAGCAAGCCATAAACTGCCTCACAACCATTTCATGCTTACACCCCAATCATATCATTGTAGATTTAAGAGACCCGGCAATGTTTAATGTGCATCAGTATGTTCCGAGGGACCAAGTACCAAGTGCTGATAAAATCGCGACCGAAAAACGTGCCTTAAAACCATTGCCCGCTAACATTCCAAGCGCATTAACATAGACTTAAGTAACCCGGCAAGTTATGAAGTGCATGTGTTCTGAGGGATGAATAGGAAGGATATCCGCGGATATGTTTGTACAATTGCGATACCTGTGCGAGGGTGGGAAGCGATTAGCTGAACGATTTCTAGTGGTGTCAGGTTTCGGAGGAAGTGTGAATGTAGTTCAAAGAATAAAGTCACCAGATGTTAGTATGTATTCGTCTCAAACCATCATTTTTTTTAAATACCTGTGTAGGTATTTGTAGATACCCTTAGCACCTACTACTTGTACTTATAGTACCTATTTCAAATTAAAATTCAATAAAAGATAACAAAAAAGGTTGTACATACCTAGTTAATAAGCATGGAACGGACATGATGTCATAACTTAGTTCCCACTTCCCAAAACCCTTTAAATATTTTGTCTAACAATAGTACGGCATATGGCCCTCAATAAAAATAGAAACATACAAAAAACATTCTCTAATGAACTAATTTTCATATAAAGGGTTGCTTAAAATACACTGATCTATAGGGAACTATTCTGGAGCACGAGCAAGATAATGGATAGATAATGAGATGGCTTTTCGATATAAATAAACCGATAAACATCTCTACACAATTCGTCTAGCCCCAAAATGATGTGAAGTTGTACGAAGGGAATTCGGTTATTTTTACAATATATAAATAGTTGTAAATACATACTAATACTAATGCTAATGATACTTTATAACCATACAAAGAACAAACATCTAATCACACAAATGTTTGTCTTGGAAGGAAATCGAACCTAGCCTAATGTAGTCTGCAGCTACAAAAGACAGAGACGCCAGTCATATCTTTATATAAATCTTTTGAGTCTGTGTTTGTAATTAAACTCCTCCTAAACAACTGGACCGATTTTGATGATTCTTTTGTGTGTGCGTTCAAGTGGATTCGAGAATGGTTTAGATTTTAAACAATTTTTTTTCTTTTTAAAACGCGTGGACGAAGTCGCGAACAGGCTGCTAGTATTTTATATTTTCATGAAACTATGAAAATGTTTAATACTAACTGTCCCGTTAAAAGCTATGTAGCATTTTCATCTCAAAATCTCTAGTTATTTCGATCCTACCTGTTTTAATGAGGGTAGTCAAATGCTCAAGCATCATATTCTACAATTTATCGGCACATTGTTATATACCGATTTCCAGCTAATTAGGTAAAGACACACTTATATAAAGAACACCACAACACTAACTCAGATAACAACAGAACGTCTAGAATGAGTTTTTATTGTTTACGAAATTTTTTTTTTATTTGTTTCCATCTTTACCTCCAGCGCCCCTAGCGGATACTTTGAAGAATTGTATTAAATACCTATAGCAACATATAATGTAATGTAATTTCTGTAATTTAACGAATGGCTACTTATTAACAAAGGCTATGATCACGCATCAATCATCCAATCAGTATCGCATTCAATCCAGACGAATTCGTTTACACGCGTCGTCGAGTCGATTCAAAAATAATTTGATCACAAATCGTGAACAGTCAGAACCTTTGACACACCTTTTAGGCTAAGAAAGCCTTAGGTATGTACATAATGTTATTTAAGCGATATATAGTGATATTCCTAGAGATCTAGATAATTACATCATGCTTAGTTTCATGCTTAGTTTATGGAAATTACATCAGCAGTCACGCTTCTTCATTTTCTTTTCTTAATATAATGGCATCTGTCTTGTTGACAATTTTGCCAGTGTCAAGTGATTGTTTGGTTATAAAGTCTTAGTCGATCGTCATTTGTCTAAAATGACGATCGACTAAGACTTTATAACGAAACGTCATCGCGGAATGGCCGTCTAGAACTTTCTTTCTCAAATCACATTACAACATAATACACTTATAATTTAATTGTCCATACTTGTGGTACGAAGTTACAGTTTATTATTTTAGATCTATCCACACTTCAGCCACGTGACTTATCACAAGTCTTCTTCTTGCGTGTCAGTAAAATACTGCTACCCTCACTCCATCGTCCGTGGCGTCCATTAGGTCATCCCTTGTGCAGGTGTAAGGGCACAAGGGGCAGACGAGTAGATGTGATATCGTTTAAGTGGGAATTCCGCATTGGGCACAAGCAGAGTCGCGATAGCTACATTTACACATGCTTTCTCTACAATCGTGAACGCTTTCAGAATGTGGATTTTGTCTAGGCTCTGGTCTTCATCTTAATGTTTAACTAGCTATTTCGAAGCCTTGTGGTGCATTAAAATGCGCCTCAAAGGCTCTTTTCGTGCACTTGGCACGTTTTCGAGCTGTTTAAGTTCTATGACATGCCGGTTTCTTAATGATGTTTTACATCACCGTTAAAGGGTACTAACTAGGGACTCAACCTATTTACAACCTGGTTACTTATTTACGAACAGAAACTGTAAACATTTTGAAAATGGACATGATAGTGCAATAGATGACGAGAAGTTACTGAATACAAAGAATTCTCAACCTTTGATGAAACTAGGACTTAATACCTTAGAGCCTATATAAACACACTGTAGCTTATACGTTCTTTGAATATGTTGCTGTCCTTATTCATTGATATTAGCATGACAAGGACAAAACATACGTAAATACTACAGCTAGCTAATTATGAATGTTATTATAGTATAGAGCGTAAGTCTACAACATTAATTCAACTATTTCAACGACACCCAGGTTCCTAAGTAGGTTTAGGTACCTACTTAGGTACCTAACAGGGTATACGTGAGCTAATTTTCATTTTAATATTTTTAAAAATATTTTTTACGTTTATGGAGTACAGAATAGCCCCCATTTGAGTAGATATAGTAATTTCTTCGATTTGAAAGGTACGCTCAGATGATTTATAGTTCCAGCATGTACCGTGCATCTTCAGTTATTTATAAACGGTTATTTAGTTATCGTGTACACACCTTTTTAGTGTCGGCTTGCGCGTACATAATATATGGACGCATTGTACAAATAAATGGGGTTCAATTAATAGTAAAGTGGTTATGAATTGAAATAGTTTTGTAATTAATAATATTCCTTCGCAAAAATAACGCAGAAGCATATTGATGTACTCGTAGGTAGGTATGCAATTTTTTACTCATTTTTGATTGGACTTAATTTTCAAAAATTCCGACCTCATATCATAAGACCTCATAATTTAGCGGAGTTAGTTTATCCCTAGGTTTCGACTAGAAAAAGTTAATAAGACTTTTATGAGGAACACGGTGCGCTTTTATAATAAGTTTTCTGAAAATGTAACTAAACTACATATTAAGAAATTTAAAGTTTACATAAAGGGTAGTCTTTTGAAGAAAGCGTATGATAATATAAATGACTATATTATTGATAAGAATGCATGGCAGAGGCCTCATGTTGCTCTGCCCTCAGACAACTAACCGACACATTTGAAATATATAAAATCTCTTGTATTCGTTTTTGTAGTTAAGGTAGCCAGGACGAGTTTCTTGCCAGTTCTTCTCGGGCTTGGGTTAGGAGGAATTGGCACCTAAATTCACCTAGTATGTAAGACATAATAGTGTCAGCGTGTGGTGGTAAATTTGTTGTTACGCCGGACTTGCCAGACGATCTTATTTCGCTAACAAAATCCAAATTAAAGTCAAAGTCAAAAGCTATTTTATTCAATGCAATCACAAGGATCACATTGAAACGTCTTACATACTAGGTTAATTTAGTTGTCTATTCCTCCTAATCCAAGCCCGAGAAAAACTGGCAAGAAACTCCTAATCCTAGCGCTTTTGTACATGATTCATCTTATAACTACCTTAACTACAAAAAACGAATACAAGAGAGTTTATACATTTCAAGTGTGTCGGTTAACTGTCTAAGGCAGAGCAACCTAAGGCCATGCATTCTTATCAATAATATAGTCATTTATATTATAATACGCTTTCTTCAATAGACTACCTTTTATGTAAGCTTTAAATTTTTAAAAGGTAGATTAGTTCCATTTAATATGAGTAGAGTCGTGAATTATTGCATTTTATACCTTTTATCGGTGACATAAATATCATCCAGCCACTCTAGTAAACAGGCACATTTTTTTTTTGATGCAAAATCCCGGATCCTCCAATATCAACCACATCTAAAGTTACAAACCATATTCCCACCATCTCTTGACATATCTGTCAAGGTGCAGTAGCTTCTTTTTTACGAAAGCGGAAACGGAAAGACGATGCTTTTATCTCTCTCTAACATTACTATCTCTTTCCTTGAGGTGCACAGATTGTGAGCCACCTGCTCCGGCATCTGACTATCATATGGTGCTTAGTTAGCCATAAGTTAGATTGTTCTGGCAGATTTTGGGATCTTTTATGGCGCCAGAGGTTTATTTTGTCTGAGGTACAGTCTGCAAAATTAGTTATACAAAGAAGATATTGTGTAATTATATTTCTCCCACAAGCTATAATTTATTCCTTGTTGTAATCACTAAGATCACTAAAAACTCAACACATTGAGATGTTATTGTTATAAAAGAAACCTTAACACATTTTATTAACTTTTACTGCCTATAAATATAACAATCTATGTATTAATACGTGAAGCAAAAACATTGTCCCCTCTTTACTTAGATTGCGCGGACGGAGGAGTTTGAAATTTCACTCACTTATAGTTTATATAGAAGGAGTGCAGAATCCCTCCATTTTTTTTTACTTATGCGTAATACATTAATTATTAATTAATTATGGTCGAATTTTGACCAGGCGACCACTAGTTAGGTATAATAATTAGGGGTTCAAACCGAGTGTGTAGTTTGACACATTCAACTAGAGACAGTTCAATTAAAGAAGAGTAGTAAATCAATGCAATTTGCATCTTTTATCATTGACATAAATGACACCCCACTCTTCTTATATCAAACAGACTCTTGTGTCCAAATACTAAAGTTTGAGACCCCGTTATACTTATTCTTAGTATCTTAGACCATATTTTGTCAAGTAATAGTTTTATTATCGTCAGTAAGTAATAATAATAATATATTGCCGGACATTTCACACACATCATCTGGCCCCAAAGTAAGCAGAGCTTGTGTTATGGGTACCACGTAACTGATATACTACTTATTTTTTTTTTTTGTAAATACATACATATTATACATAGAAACACCCAAACCTTAGACAAATACATGCAGTTCATACAAACATCAGTCCCGCGGCGGGAATCGAACCCGCAACCTACTCACACCACACCTCCTCCTCCTCCTCCTGTTTCATCAAGGTATGATCTAAATTAAAGGTAAATCGTTACCATTATATTGATTAGCGCGGTACGAAATATGTCAAAAATAACGTTTTGGTTTGCTTTGGTTCTGACGTTCAAAATTACCGCGATCGGCCCCCAGGGTCGTCTCTAAATTACCGTTCTACCAAACCCTTTCGTCATAAACTATTTCGTTCTGTATTTCACAATGTACTATCATATCAGCATCTATCCAGTCTCCCGTGGGAGCATTACCGACAAACACGAATCTGTTGTTTTAACGTATCTTTGATAGATCACCGGGACACGACTGGTGAGAGATGCCAACGACCTGCGGACTAGATTGATCGACGAATAGATTACAGTTCTTAACCTACGTTGTCCCTGCGGAAGTCTAATGATCTGCAAATACAGATTTTGTATTTCACTTTCAAAACTTTCGTCTTTGTATACATTTGATAAATGCATTCGACTTAGTGCGAACCGTGAATTCGAGCGGCAACGAGCGGACCGCAGATCAAACTGATGAAGATTCTCTAGATGAATCGAAACAGTGTCGGAGTTTCCATCGACAAAATAATACGTGAGTAAAACTCGTGTTTATCAAAATGTATTTTTTTTATATTCGTTAAATAGAAGTCCGTCAAACCTCTTGAAATCGATAAACGATGTAACGATCAATAATCGTGCAAAACCCTACTCTTTCGAGCTACATAGATGCTTTTGCTGATAAATAAAAAAATGGAAAATTATACTCATATAATTACTTAATTAGATACACTTATATATTATAACTATTGTGAGATGTCTAAGATGTCTAAGAACATTGTATTATGTCTAAAGATGAATAAATGAATTTAATTGAATCGTTTCGACTCGTTTTAAGCGATGGAGCGGCCGACATTACATTTAATAATCGATATTGTAATCCTCCACAAAATAGGATTCGATAATTTGAATTTTACAACGAAACTAAAGTCAATTTGACAGAATTCGACGTACATTTCAAAAACTTTATCGTTTCTAAATATCGAATTTGGATCGCAGAGTAGACAGACGCCCTGGCTTTTAATATAGGAGATCAAACCATATTGTGTCACTGTGTAGATAATAATATAATAATACGGGACATTTCACACAGCATCATCTGGCCCCAAAGTAAGCAGAGCTTGTGTTATGGGTACCACATGACTGATACACTAGGTACTTATATACTTTTTTTTTATAAATACATACATATTATAAATAGAAACACCCAGACCCGAGACAAATACTTGCAGATCATACAAACATTTGTCCCCGAACCCGCAAACTTTTCCGTCTCAGCCGGACCTAAGCCCAGTGCGGCACAGAGGTCGTCGTCGATCCAAAAACGGGACAGTTATGTAAGTACCTCCATACCTACATGTATAATTAAATATGGCTAACTAACTCCCACATCGCAATCTAGCCTGAACTTAGCAAAGCTTGTAATATAGAAGCCAGATAACTAATAGAGTAATATATACTTTTAAATATGTATATAAGATAGATAAATACGTTATTAAGACACAGAAGAAGCATCTTTAAATGTTTGCGTTGAATAGGTACACAGATGTTTATAAATGTTTGCTCTGGATAAGCATCAAACCCACAATATACAGCGCAGAAAGCCAGATCCTGCCAGAGCTGCCAGATGAGCTTTCAGAGTAAAACACTGGTTAGGCCCTAATAAGTAACATACATGATCTAGTTAGTAACATACTCTGTTCTCATTATATTTCCCATGCTTGCAAGGTGAAGGACCAGTTAATTAGTTGCAATTAGATCGCCAAGATGAAAGCCTGTCGAAACGTAACAAGATCACACCCGAACCTCAATGTACTCAGTCAATATGCATGTTTGCTTACATTAATTACTGCACTTGAGTGTACAGAGATAAAACTGTTCAGATGAGACTGTTCTTTAGAAGTTAGATAGATAGATAGATAAAAACTTTATTTGACACACAACAGACACAATATAAGGTACAAAATTATATACTAAACTTAACTACTAACACTAAAAGAAAAATAAAAATAAAATATCTACACGAGTTATAGCAAACACACAAAGTAGTTAAGAAGCAGGGTAGGTGCAAGAAGGTCTGTGTATTCGATATGCCAAAAAGGACCAGTCTCAGCTTAGTGTTACTCTGCGCCATTAGGCGTAGGGCAACGCTGGTTTTCAGACTGGGCCTGTGTAGAATTGACTTCACGAACAGAGGGTGAGAACACAACTGTACCTAATTAAAAGAAAGAAATAGCATAAACACATATAATATAGAGTAGTAACTAATTTATAAAATTAACTAAGTAATAATCAGTAGGCACCTATAAGAAGAAAATAGAAGTTATAGGAAATTCTAATTAAAACATGGTATATAGTAATACAAAGAACATATACCTAGTTGAATAGTAATAAAAACTAGTGGCTCTGTGTGCTGTACACCTCGCAAACATTTTTCGAAATGACTGAAATATATCTTTTTTTACGTTTTCAACACCCACATCTCCGCCATTTTGAAAAAATTGACAAAAACTAACGTAAACAAAAAAATGCTATATAGTTATAGAACTTGCTCATACAATTTCACGAGATTCGGTTAAGAAATGCGATCTGTAGAGGAGAACAGTCGAACAGACGCCCGGCCGGACAGACAGACATACGTAAGCATTTTTGCCTAAGCTAAAACGATAACACCAGTTCGCGCTTCGCACTCGCTCGGTCAATTAACAACAGATGAGAAGTAAGATCAAAAGTACCTAGATCATGAACCAGATCAGAGAACGCTCTGAAGTCTTTCAAAAACCATACTGATAACCGAAGATAATGAAGAATGAAAACTTGAGTAGTACAAGAGTCATTTAAGGTCATAAAGTTCAGTAGTGAGATCCAAAATCTGATTAAAGTTATAAATTAATGCAAATAGCGACATGAGCAGTATTTATACGATACAATCAAAGTAATATCGCAACGCCGAATAAATAAGATTAAACCATGTCCATATCCAATTGAAAATGCTCAAGCCATACCACTTATCCGTCTTACGAGCTAATTTGAATCAATTATAGAAGTCAAAGTTCATTTCTAACAAATATTTGGACCGAAAACTGATTAAATAAACTCTTTCTACAAGAAGAATGTATTGGAATGTATGTATCCCAGTTTACCGCTACTTAATGTGTATCTACAGCCCAAATATATTTATCAAACTATTTATACTTGCGGGCAAGAGAGAAGAGAGCTGGTGCGCTGAGTTCTGTAGGTACTTGAAAATGTACGTAAGTACAATTGTTAAGTTTAAGTTAAAATGTAATAAAATTATTTCATTTTCATTTCATTTTCTCTCTGGTCACTCGTTATTTCAAACCAGTGTAATGAAAGGATTAAAGTGCGAATCAAAATAGACGATTATGATCGTTAACTTATATCTCATATAAAAATAATGATAAGATCCATTATCCTTCAAAACTCCTAACGAACAAGATCAAAACACTCTGAGGCTCCTTTCGTGCACTTAAAACTAATAAATGAACAAAAACTAGTGGCTCTGTGAGCTGAAGACCTCGACCTCGACCTCGACTGGTTATGTAATTTTGAACATTTTTCAAAATTACATAACCATATTTTTTTACGTTTTCAACCCCAATAGCTCCGCCATTTTGAAAAATTTCCAAAAACTGAATCGTCAAAAAAATGCAATATAGTTATTGAATCTGCTCACAAAATTATGAGAAATACGACCTGTAGAGGAGAACACCCGGACAGAACCCGGACAGAACCCGGACGAACGCCGTTCGAACAGACATACGAAAGCATTTTTGCCTAAACTAAAACAGAGACACAATAATAAAACTACTGAAAACACATCATAATCGTAAGATTAGGATTACAACATGAATAATACTAAGACCTAAATCTGAACGTATCTATTTTTAGGGTTTAGAAGAAAGAGGAGCACTAAAAATAGGTACAACATTTAAAACAAAACACATTTTTTTATGTTTTGCATCTTTTCGGCATTAAAGATTCTTTGGCATCGCTTATTCCAAATATGTAATCTATATTAATACTTTCTTAGATTATGAATTATGAATTAGATTAGATTATGACTGTGATATTGAATTTTGAATCAACATTTTGTTTATACATAAAGCTAAAATAACCTATACATTTACATATTCAATATGCAAATGTCCGTTATAAAATCCAGCCACTGACACAGACAGATAGACGCCAAGGCCTCGCCTTTATCTCACAGACACGGAACCCCAAAAGTGAATTTGTTAGTAACTGCCTCTCGTATAAAATAATTTACCTTTACAAATATCAATTCGGATAGAAAATATAGCGAGTTTATGTTAAGTTGTGTAATCTTTGCCCTCGCGAGGTGTGCTAAGTGATCGTACCTACCTAAGTTATGCGGAAGTGAGGTTCTTCTATTAAGCATATTAAATTTTGATATGAATGGATTGGTAGTCTGATTTAGTGAAGGCTTTTTTGTAATGTTTTTATATTAACGATCATGTTTTTATATTGTTCGGTACTTTAGTTCGAAGGCTGTTATAACGCACGATTTAGCGTCTTATGCACGGTATTATCGAGTTAAGATAGTAGCTTTATTATATCGATAGATAAATTAATAAATATAAGTAGTGACCATATTTATCCAGTAGGGCGATCGCGCTATTTGTCAACGTAATTGTAAATATCATTGAACTGTTTCGTTTTGGCAAAGGTTTGGATATGACTAATGTCAAAATAGTACCGCGCTATTCTTCCTGAACGATTCAATCGTTGATTTTACCAATCGAACATATGTTTATAGAACTATAGTATTACTCTATGCACAGACTACTAGGATGTACTAAATCAAAAACGTTCGTTAGAAAGTACTGTCAGAAACAACGCGATCCCGCAACGTTTGATCAACGTATAAACCAAATTAGAGCTAAATCGTTTCCGTTATAGCGGCACGAAATATGTCAAAAATAACGTTTTGAATTTCGTTTATCTTTGATTCAGACGTTCAAAATTACCACGGTCGGCCCCCAGATGACTGTTAGAATACTAAGATATTTTTAAATACATACTTATGATACTATCACAAATATTTATCCAGGAATCGAACCCTCATCCTACAGCGCAGAAGGCAGAGCTACTACCAATGGAGCTGACAGGCCGGTCTGAGATGACCGTGTAATGTATGACCACTAGAGAAATTCTGAAGGGAAGGAAAACATTGTAAGGAAACCAGCATGCGTAGAACTTAAAAAGTTGGAAGACAAAGGTCAGGTGCACGAAAGAAGCGTCTGAGGCACACTTCAATACTTTCACCACACTTCGAAATAAGTAGTGAGAAGAAGAAGACAAAAAGAAGAAGTGTAATTCTTGTCACATAACGCTTATGTGCTTCACGGGGTTTTTTCGTCGAACGGGAATATTTTTATACAAACATGATGTTAAACTTGTATGCGTCCCACCGGTCTGTAAGTGGTTATAGATGTTTTCACCTGTAACACCAGAGGTGGTTAACTGTTATGTACTCATGCATTAACTCTGGTTAATCAAGATCATTAGGTATCAGTTCTAAATTATTGCATTACCTAATGGTATATCAATATAACACGATATATTAGTGTATAATCAAGGCATAGCAATATGCATTGCATAAAATCTGCCCCCGAGCGGTGGAACAGTAAAGTAGATGATTGATAACGCGGTAGAGCGTGTTGTTAGGATGACAACGATGTCAATACATGGACAATCAAGCTATAAAAACCCTAAATCAGTTGAAAAGATTTTGAATCCTATTCAATTGAAGCTTCTAAGGTTTTCTGGAAAAAATAGATTCCTCGGCTATAAATTCGCCCATTTTACATATTTTATTATATGTATATTTAGTTGTCATACTGTTATATTTAGTCTTAAGGTGTACAATAAAAAATCATTCATTCATTGATCTATCATCTATGAACATAATGAATAATAATGGTCCTAGTCAAGACCCTTGGGGCAGGCCATTATTGTTATTTATCCTTGTTTTTGTTAGGTGTTTTAGCCCGTACTGTCCCACTGCTGGGCAAAGGCCTCTGCTCGAGTTTTCCATTTATTTCGGTCCAACGTCATTGCCTACCACCGACAGTCGCTAAAGGTGTCCGTCCAGCTCGTCGCGCCATCGCTTCAAAATAGAAAAATATAGCACTTGGTTCGATGATTCAAAGTATATAAAGTGTTCATAAATTAATTCAGAAAAAGACAGCGTGAAGATTTTTTGTATTCTTGCAAAATAAGTTTAATTGCTTAAGTGGGAATAGTTATTGAATTAATTACGTAAGGTGAAATCGAAATCTGTCAAATTGAAGGTATGTTTAGTGGCCGTGTAACGTATCGTTTTCATCAGAAAATCGTTTCTGAATACAGGCTTGTCCATATTATTGCTAGCGTTTGCTCACCAAGCAGGTCCCGGTCGCACATCGTTGCTCGTTCAATTATCATATCCACTTTCTCTCTAGCTGTTGTCGGTAACCAATGTTTTGATCGTCAGTGTGTCCCCACATCAATTATATACAGGTGGGCTAGTGCTCACTGATCATTTGTCACTAAACGAGGTTCTAAGTTTATTGATTAATTTCATTTGTAAAATTTTATATTGAGTTTATTTTATTTTATTTTATAATTTAGAGTCCGATTACCGCCGCGAGACAAATGTTTGTATAATCTGCAAGTATTTGTCTCGGGTCTAGGTGTTTCTATGTATAATATGTATTTATTAACAAAAAAAAAGTAAGTTATTAGTACATCAGTCATGTGGTACCCATAACACAAGCTTTGCGTACTTTAGGGCCAGATGATGCTTTGGGAAATGTCCAGGATTTGTTTTTATTTATTTATGAACAGCATAAGCGCTGAGTATGAAGCTTGTACAATATTGAAATCACGTACAACCGTTATTTTTCTTTCAGCTTAAAACATGTATTATCTACTAACTTTTCAAATATTTATTTAGGTTAATTTTACGTTATAACTGTGTAATTAAAAATAAATAAATAAAAAATGTCTGCGAAGCTTGCAATATTGCAATATTATGCAACTAACTCATCTGTTCGTGAGAATTTGTAAATTAATTCATGGAAGTGTGTCAATTCATAGCAATCTAAATTATGCATATTATTTTTAACGTTAGTTAATTAATATATTTAGTTTGGACAGTGAATTAGATTCGAAATTATTGTAGCAGGATTTTGTGAGAAACATGAAATTGAATAAGTCAACAAATCTTTTTAGCAGCTTAGTTGGTAGCTCTGCCTTCTGCGCTGTAAGTTAAGGATTCGATTACCTTCCAGGGAAAATATTTATGCGATAAACATACATGTTTGTTCTATTGTAAGTGTGTATTCCATCAGTCCTCTGGTCACCATAATACAATCTACGCTTAGTTTGGAGCTAGGTGGTGTTGTGTGCGATGTTCACAAATATTTACTTATTTTATTTAAAAATCCTTTTAAAAAGAGCTTCACAGTTACTGTGTGGACTGGTTTCCACAACTAGGCCGCTAGTTAAAAAAGAGTATCGTTAATAGTATTTTGAGGAATTTATATAAATAAATAAATAATCCCGGACATTTCACACAACATCATCTGGCCCCAAAGTAAGCAGAGCTTGTGATATGGGTAACACATGACTTATATACTACTTAGATGCTTCTTTTTTTTTTTTATTCTTACATATTATACATAGAAACACCCAGACCCGAGACAAATACTTGCAGAACATACAAACATTTGTCCCGCGGCGGGAATCGAACCTGCAACCTTCTGCGTCTCAGCTGGAACTTAGCCCACTGCGCCACAGAGGTAGTCCTATCGTATTTAAAGTAAGAAGCCGTATTTAAGTCGTATGCGTGGGAAGGTATTAAACTAAATGACATATAATAGCGGTACAATTACAATTTACAACAAGAGGTGTGAAATAGGTTTGGTCGCAAAAAACTTTACTACATAACAGTACATCATAATAAATTAATTCTACATACCTCCATTTAATTTCATTTACATTTACATTTAACCCCTTGAGTGATGAAACTAAATCAAGACTTGGCGGCAAGCGGCGGTGCCGGCAAAATGGCGGCATAAGATGTATTTTCAGAAAATCAACCATTTTGAACAAACTACTGCTTCTATCAACAATCCAAAAACAGCTGAAGAATCCTACTAAATTTTTCTATTAGATTATTGTAGTTTCCATTCCATTTTCCATCCATTATTTTATAAATATAATTGTTCAGCTTCTAGATGTCAAAATGGTAAGCGCAAGAGTCTTAAATGTCTAAAATGATTAATGTTGATTTAAATAAATAAATATATGTAAAATATTAACACAACTGTTTTCTACGGTTTTTAATCGCGATTTAAAAAAAAAATGCGATATACTATTATACTCAAACCGCTGATATCTTTAACTTAAGCCAAGACAAGACAATAGGGACCAGACCAGCGAAATTTGAATATTTCACGCATTTAGCCGGCCACGCGTGAACAGAAGGACCGGAAGTTGAATCCTTTATTTAAATGTATACCCTCATTTCAAGGTGCAGTCGGTCAAGGTTCTTAACTTTGAGGATTTATGGCATTTTGTAATATCGGTTGAAGTTTTTTACGAATACTTAGGTAAGTCTTTATGTTTCCATTTTCAAAGTGTCTGTGTCTTTTATTGCCAAATAATGTGTGAATAAGAAAATAAAGTATTTTTAAAATAAATCAAATATAATAAAATATAAACAAATTATTATTATAAATAATTATAAATAATAATTTGTTTATATAAGACATAAAATAATTACGTTTTAAAAATATAAAAATATTGTTTTATCCAAGTGGATGACAATTTTTTTTAGTTTTTTTGATTTGAAACCTAACTACTGAAACGATTTTTATGAAATTTATATGGAACCAATCGGGAAGCCCTTTCACATGATTTTTTTTTCAAATCAGTTCATAAATGACGGAGTTATGAGGTAACAAACATAAAAAAACAGTCAAATTGAGAACCTCCTCCTTTTTTCGGTTAAAAAACGATATCTAAAACAACCAAAAAACAACTTCTTAACCCTATCCTACATTAAACATAGCGGTTCATAGGTAAAGCATTTCAATTGTAGTACGACGAGACAGTCAACCAAGTATAGTGACGATGACGAGGCATCAAGGAGGCAACTCGTTTTCGCATGATAGCGTGGAACCGTCTACATAGGGTTTTGCACGCATTTCTGATGCGCTACAGAAACGTGGAATCCCCAGGCATCTTCAGGGATGCGCAGAGCATTGATATATTTCAGTGTACAGGTAACCCTGAGGCGGCTGCTGTAAAACGTCTGAGATAATGCTAAATAAAGGGTTACGATTATGTCTCTCGAATACCTTGCAAACCTCCGAGCCAACATGTCACACCTCACCCTGCGCTCCCTTTCTACATCATTGAGGACCTAGCTTATATCAGAAAAGCGCAAGCAACCACATTTACTTCAGTAATTAGTGACAAAATAATGCAATAAAACAAAATGGTATCCCAATTTCAAAATTAGAGAAAATAATTTATATTCATAAATGATTTGAATGATCTTGTCGATCGCTGATACAGTTATTAGTACCTGAGTATAAAATTATTTATATTCAACTAGCGACCCGCCCCGGCTTCGCACGGGTGTAATGCTGATACTAAATATACTACAGAATGTCTATATATACAACGTTATCTAAGAGTATAACATAACCATCACGGACTTTTTTGTAGACCTTTTTAAGGTGTACAATACTGTAGTACATTATTTTGATCTATCTCGTAGGGTTCAGCCAGCGTTTGCAATGTAAATGCAAAAAATGTGTTTATTTACGACATCCCATTAGAAACCTCTAATATCATCAGTGTTTCTCTATTATATTATGCATGTATTATACATATAAACCTTCCTCTTGAATAATTCTATCTATTAAAAAAACCGCATCAATATCCGTTGCGTAGTTTTAAATATCTAAGCATACATAGGGACAGACAGACAGCGGGATGCGACTTTGTTTTATACTATGCAGTGATGGCAGGTGTTAGTTTTGTCGAAAGTTGAATATAATATATCCGTTAGATAATTGGCTTATTTATACCGTAATTAGATACTTATTTTGTGAATTAGATACCAACCGAATAATTTACCTTGAGAAAATCTAATACGTCATTTTTGTAATCATTTAAAGTTTCTATACATTTACAAGTTTATATAACTATCGTGGTATATAAATAACACTTGTAAAAATATAAAAAAGACATGCTCATGACTGCTATCCCCAAGCTTGGTAGACTCCGAGTTGCAGTCTTGGAGTTACTCATAAAAATGGAAAACAATATCCACTAGATGGCGCCTGCCTACTGCAGATTGGTTTAACTGATGGCAAAGAGGTGTTATATGCTGAATATGTAGCAGAAGGTAATTTTGCCACAAAGTAGATTACTGTATGCATCGTAACTTCCGTTCCAGGTGTTCTCAGCACACTTTTATAATTGATGTTAAGAATTTTTGGTGTGAATTATACAAATCGACAGTCAGTTCAGTAAAAATTGTTTGCCTGCTGATTACCAAGCGCATGCGCCGTGACGATAGGGTTGCGCATGCCCCTAAGTTTTACTTTGATATCTCAAACCAACCTGCTATTATAACTCGTCTGTCTTCGGTAATTGAACCGATAATCGCTTGCGATAAACATTTCTTAAGGCTTTCCACTTGCGAGGTTCAAGGTTTGATAAATGCTGATGATGAAGGGTTTTCGTTTCTTTAAAGATTAGAATAGAGTTGATGTTCGTTTAAAGATGACGGTTCTGCTTGGAAGAACGCTGTATGGTCTTAAGGGCTGCCCGCAGTATTGTATAGAGTTTTATGATGTTAAGGGGTTAGATATGAGAGGAAGTGACAAGTCGTTGGGTTTTTGGACGTTATTTTATGATATCTTCTGGTGTTTTAACGGATAAGTTTATAATAAAAGCCAAGGATTATTTTATAGGAAGGTCCATAAAAAATACAACATCAAACAGAAATTATACTAAAGGCGTTAGATAGATCACCTAGGCAGAATTACGGTGTAATTTCCTTTAAAAATATATGGAGACCCGTGGACCCATGGGGAATAGGAACCCATCGCGTTGTCAAAACGGCGTTTGGTAGAAATATCGCTTGACCCAAAAGCTGGCCTATCTGGCCCAGCGTATTAGCATTGCCGTTCTACGTGGCAATGCCGAGTATAATATAGTATTATAATATTCTGTACATGTCTGTAAAAATGATTGCGCAAAATTATCAAAAGCAGCGCACACGCATTGTCGCGTGCCACTATAAATCGTAGGTACCAATTCCAACATCCAGTTTTAACAAATTTATATCGGTTCACCAATTATTTAGGTTTATTATATTTCGTACATTTTATTTACGTAAACTTAACGCAATATTTCTAGACTTTTTCTAAGTTGCACAATTTTAAATTACGTTTTGGCAGCCGAGTGCATGCTTATCTATCATTCTGTCATCTTTATTTACCAATATAATAAATAAATAATTAGTATAAGGTCTAAAAATTAAACAAAAACACATGTTGCTCGTAATAAAACGAATAGTTTGCTCTAAACTGATGTCTCGCAATGTCCGCATCGTGTCGTAATAAATTATTATCTTCCTACATAAATGACAAAATATTGACAACCTCTGTGGCGCAGTGGGCTAAGGTCTGAGACACAGAAGGTTTTGGGTGCGATTCCCGCTAAGGGACAAATGTTTGTATGAACTGCAAGTAGTGTTTCAGGTCCGGGTGTTTCTATGTATAAAAAAAAGAAGTAAGTATATAAGTAGTACGTCAGTCATGTGGTACCCATAACACATGTTCTGCTTACTTTGGGGTCCAGATGATGCTGTATGAAATGTCCATGATTATTTATTTATTTATAAATGTCGATATCAAATTCCCGTATGTCGGAATACGGGAATTTGATCTCATACTCCTTAAGTAGTTCTATAGAAAAGCTCCTGACTCCATCATCAGATCCGCTCGGTATCAACATAAATACATACCTACTTTGTCTTCAATGGTTTTAATTATGAAAATACTGAACTTCTAGAGCCTAAATACTTCAATTAAATCAGATAGAGTCCAGTCTCGTTTCAACTTCAGACCTATAAAAACCAGGAAACTTGAATACAGGCAGTACAGCGGTATCGAAAATATAATGCCTGTATTCAAGAGGCCTGTAGAAAATATACTGCCTGTATTCAAGAGGCCTGTAGAAAATATACTGCCTGTATTCAAGAGGCCTGTAGAAAATATACTGCCTGTATTCAAAAGGCCTGTAGAAAATATACTGCCTGTATTCAAGAGGCCTGTAGAAAATTCTTCGATGTAGTTTTTAAGATTAAAGACCCTTTTAACTTAAGCTCCCATTCGCTGAAGTTTCCTTGTTTTTATAGGTCTGAAGTTTTTATAGGTATGTAAGTATATTTTCGATACCGCTGTATCGAAAATACTGATTTATATTGTGATTCAAAGAAAGCCTTTCTTGGGTAATCGTGCCTTTCAGGTTTATTTACCACTAACCTAAGCTCAATTTTAATAAATTAATAATAAATAATAATAATAATAATACCGGACTATTCACACAGCATCATCTGGGCCCCAAAGTAAGCAGAACTTGTGTTAAGGATACCACATGACTGATATACTATTTGTAAACTTTTTTTTGTAAATACATACATATTATACATAGAAACACCCAGACCCGAGACAAATACTTGCAAAATAGAATGCCAATAGACATATGACAATTGACTACGAATTTGTGTCGATTTTATAAAAACATGATCACCTGATATTGTCAAAATTATCATCAAATGCCATTACAGGAACAGATGCCCTAATGCCGGACATATCACACTGCATCATCTGGCCCCAAAGTAAACAGAGCTTGTGTTATGGGTGTGGTACCCATGGCTGATATACTACTTAATTTTTTTTTTTAATACATAATATTATACATACAAAAAACCAGACTCAACACAAATACTTCCAGATCATACGAACATTTATCGCGGCGGAAATCGAATCCGCAATCTTCCGCGTCTCAGCCGGGTCTTGGCCCACTGCGCCACAGAGGTCGTCAATTATAGGAAGTTGTATAGAATTATAGAAAATGTCATCGTCTCCAGTAATGATGGAAGCTTGATTCTTGATGACGTTTAAAGATATCGATCATTTTGATGCCATTCGGTGGAACGATGAACTGGAATTGCTCTAGATAGGTATCAACACTAAAAAGCCAGTAACAATTCATGTTATCATCATGGCGATCACTAATCGTCGGCTAACGAAGCTCAATAAGCTTTATTATGAATATTCATTCCCTTGTCCACAGTCTGATGATAATAGCTGGTTAAGTTCACTTTAAGATACTCGTTAATAATAACTGACTCGTAAGACTTCTTTGACCTGCAAAAGGTTTAGGGTCTAATTCATTACAAATAATATTTTTTTACCGAATTAAAAAAAATAGGAGTTTCTAAAGTCGGTTGTATTTTTTATACGCTTTGTATTAGCTTCACTTGTATGTATGTTTGTATGTTAGTATGTTTGTATCTTTGTATGTAACCGACTCCTTAGGACGCGATTTTGACCCACTTTAAACGGCCAGATTTCATTCAAATTTTGCACACCTGTCAAAGACCGATGACAATGCCATAATTAAAAAAAAAATAAAAAAAAAACATAAAAATAAAAAAAAACCGGTTATCCTAAAACTAAAAAGTAGAATATAAAAATAATTTATTAAAATATTTGTAAAATCTTTATTATGTCAAAGGATTGGTCCCATAGAAATTTCATCAAAATCGGTTTAGTAGTTTGGTGTTTAAATCAAAATAGCTGGATAAAATATATCATCCATGTAAATGAAATTTCGATATTTTGCTTTCCTGTGAATTTCCAGAGGTGTTTAAGAATTTTGAAATATTTAAAAGTTAATTTCTTTTTACCCTTTTTTTGAGCCGGATTCAAAAAATTCACCCACTAAGACAGACTCTTGTTGTAAATCACCAGGTATAAATCACTTATACTCATCAAATGTGGGGATGAAATCTGCTGAAACGTTAGTTATTGACATAAGAATGACAAGGACCAATCATACTGTAACATCATATTATTTGCAGATCATACTAACATCCGCTCTGAAGTAAGAATCGAACCCACAACCTTCTGCGTCTCAGGTGAGGCAGTGCTGCCATCTACCCAAAGTCCTACTCCGATGCTTCAAGGAGATTGGTTGGGGTAATTTAGTAAAGGACAATGCATTATATTGGGGTTTAATATTTCTTGCTAATGACCCTAGCTTTTGGGTAGATGGGGATAGAAAGATAGATAAGACATTTATTTGATAAACCAGCACACACGTATAATCAATGGTAATAATAGTCAATAATGGTAATGGTAGTACATAATAAAACTTAAAATTAGACGCTAGATATTTAAAACTCAAAAGGGTCATAGCTCAGCGATATTATTGCTTAATAAGCAAACACAGATTTTCTGCTATTACTCTCAAGATGTCGAGCCGAAATCGATCGCACACAAAAGTGTGTATAAAGCGTGAATAAAAAGATGCGTGCAAAAAGTATGTGTGTGTATTAGTGGGTGAATGAGTTTATATTCGTGTCGTGTGGTATAATCTCCTCTGATAGCCGCAGTCTCTTATGAGTCTGGGTAAACAGAAGAGGCCTACTTGTATGTGGAGTATAAGAGAGAGTTTAGAAGGTGGTGTGTGAATTGTCGCAATAGAACATAGACGGCAGATTACCTGTAGTCGGCAAATTTGAACTTGCATCTAAGTATTAATTCGCTTTGCACCAGCCGTTCTCCCGAGACTGCGTATCGTTATAAGCCCATTAAATCATAAATTCGTCTGGTCTGATAAACGAAGGGATAGTTCTGGAAGAACTTCGTATTATGTTAATAGGTCGGCTGTAATTTAATTACTCGGATTCGTGGGACTAAAGGTTGGGAAGTAATTGGACGATCGTATCACAGAGGTTGAAAATTATGCAGTTTGTTCAATTAAAGAAGAGTCGTGGGTTATTGCATTTTGAATCTTTGTCATTGACGTTAATGTTAACTCATAAAGCTTTGTCCAATTCATACCAGTTTGTAATCATTTTGCGTTTTCCTCAGGCACATGAAGTGGTATAACGCATGCGCTATTGCATGCGCTAAACTAGTTCGAGAGCAGCGCATGTATTGAAGATTCACAAGTTCATTTTCCAAGTTGCATGCCTCATAAGGTAATCAATATGACATACGTATGACACAATACGAAATGAAGTTGAAGACTCAAGTTGATCATGAAAGTGCACTGGTGTGTTCATACTTGTAGTTATTTACGAACAGGACAAGCACACATACCGCTCAGTATCCATATCTTGTCAGTCTACCACCCTTACGAACAAAGCTATTTGCTTCCGTATTTTTAATGCGTACAGCCAAGGATTGGAATGCTTTGCCGTCGTCTGTCTTTCCTGAAAACTACGATCTGGGACTCTTCAAGTCAAGAGTAACGTGTCTTCTAGACCTTCGTGCCCCATCGTCGCAAAAAAAACAGACTACTAAGTCGAGTAAGTTCTCTCTTTTCTGATGATGCGTATATTAGTCATCATCATCATCTTCCTGCCCTTTTCCCACATTATGTAGGGTCGGCACAACATGTGTTCTTCTTCCATTCTCCTCTATCAGCCGTCATCTCAACACTCACTCTTTTCTTACTCATGTCATCCTTCACACAATCCATCCATCTTATCCATATCATGATGCCTATATAAGTCCCTTCATTCTATTTATATGACAGAAAAATCTACCGATAACCATTGCGTTATTTACAGTCACTTTAGTCAATGATACTAAAGTTACCCAGCAATCTATTAGTGCCTTTAGAACTTACGTCTTCTCGCAGAAACACCACGATATGGGCTACCTGTATCGTGATTGACCTAGGTCAATGTAGCCTTAAAAACATATTTTTAATCTGGATATCTTCAAACTATCTTCTTCAGAATCAGTAGGGCGATCGCGCTATTTGTCAACGTAATTGCCATTGAACGGATTGGTTTGGCAAAGGTTTGGATATGGCTAATCTGAATGTCAAAATGGTACAGCGATATTCTTCCTGGACGATTTAATCGTTGTTTTACCAATCGAACAAATTTATATATAGAACTAACTAGTAAAACTCTGCACAGATTACTAGGATGTACTAAATCAAAAACGTTCGTTTGAATCCACAGTCCAAAATAACGCGATCCCGCAATGTTCGATCAGCGTATAATCCAAATTAGATCTAAATCGTTTCCATTATAGTTATTAGCGTGGTACGAAATATGTCAAAAATAAAGTTTTGACTTTGGTTAAGCTTTGGTTAAAACGTTAAAAATTACCGCGGTCGGCCAAGCGGTCGGCCCCGAGGTCTACTCTGCAAATTCTTATCGATTTCAGTTGAACTGGCGGTTGTTTCGTAAATTTTCCGGAAAATATCTTAATAATCTGTTTCGGAAATTCAGATTATCAAATCTTCTGTTGAGGATTACGACAGTCGTTCTATCGTTCAAAACAAGTCGTTCAAACAAGGTCGATTATTTTTGGTCGACTTGCGAAGTGAATAAATAATAATAACCACAAATCTTCAAATACCTAACTGTAATCGAAATCATGCTAATATTATCAGGGTTATCTAGGAGTGCCGTAAACAGCTGATATTTAACTTCGCGAGTCACTAACATCGCAGTGTTCTGTACTTATTCATTGCAAAACTAGAGGTACCAGTCTTTTATGTCGTAATATGTTGTTAGGAGGTTTTGCATAAAGTAACGCTCAACATAACTGAAGAATAGTTTGAAGGAAAACGGAAAATAGGAAGAATCTCGGCCTAGACAAGATCCACTTTTGGCGTTCACGACAACGAAAAGATCAGATTATATACATATATTTCATTATTATTTTTCAAATTATATATATTTGTCAGCTTGTGATATGCAGCAAATAGCAGCAAATATTGCAGCAAATATTCCATGCAAAGGCAATTAGCGCTAATTGCCTTTGCATGGAATATTTGTATAGAAATGACAGCAGTAATCACGCTTCAGTCACGTGACATATCACAAGCTGACAAATATATATAATTTGAAAAATAATAATGAAATATAAGTATATAATCTGATCTTTTCGTTGTCGTGAACGCCACTGTTAGCTGAAAACGTTTTTCATGGAAATGTTCAGTATCATTAAGAAAATTCAGTACACAATACATTATCTACGGTTTTCTATTTAGGTCTAATGAGCGGTAAGTTGAATGAGTCAAAGGAAAAAGTCGCTATCATATCATGATGTAAGTTGAAAGAGGATGCGTTGTAATAAATAAAATGGAAACGGATAGATGGATAGATACATATATATATATATATATATATGTATGTAGATAGATAGATTTATTTATAGAGTCATTTATTTATAGCTACAGTCCCACACATATATAAAACACAAATGAAGGAAATAACAGCATTATTACTTAGTTAATGTTTCCGTCCTCTTCTGTTGCTATAATGGCATTGGTCTTATTGTCAATTTTGCCAATCAAATGTGATTGATTTGTTGTAATATCGTCAAAAGTCGTAGTCGATAGTCATTTGTCTATTGTAGATATCATCGCAAAATGGCCGACTAGAATTTCATCAATTCCTCGTCTACAAATCATAAACATATTATATCTACTTATAATTCAATTATTGTCTACACTTTTAATAAGTAGCAATTTATTTATTAAGACTTAGATAAGTTTACCCAGTACCTAAAACATGATATAAAAAAAGAAATTTGAGTAGTTTATTATTATTATTATTATTTCAATTTTATTATTTATTTATTTATTTTGTCTGTTATAAACATCGCGTGACCCAAGAGCTGGCTCCTATCTGGCCCAGCGTATTAACATTCCTGTGATCTGGATCAATTGATCTATGTATAGATCGATTTAAACGGTCCTTAGATGCCTCAACTGTTTTACATGTATTTTATATTATTTTGTACATTTCTGTAATTATTTTATTTTATTTTAAATTATTTTAAATTGGTTTATAAGAGTTATGTTACTACATTAAATGTCCAACGAAGAAACGATTGTTACCATTTTCTCATTTCGACATTTTCGTCATACTATTTTGATGGATCACAAAATCTGTTTGAGTTGGTCTCGAATGCTTAGTGACCTTAGTATTTTGATACTCCCAGAATAATTCTGAAACTCAGATAAAGAAATAAGAACATTTTTTAACCATATTTCAGTGAAAACTGTTAAAACTACTTTTATAATTCTTGATATCTTTGAGTTTTATTCTGAAACGGAACTTAAAATTTCATTTAAATTTGGTGAATACAGGTTTAAAAACAATGAAATGTTTTGTAAAGCGAAGCCGTCATAGTGTGTGGGTATTCTTCCTTCTCGGTGGACTCGGCTCGTGGCTCCTGACCATGGTTTTTGACAGTTGCAGCAGTGACCGAGGGGTGCAAGGCACGGGCCGTAACGCGTCACGCTCATGCACGGCGCGTGTGTACCTACATCTAGTAAGTACTGTGTTTTATTTGTTTTTCCTTGCATTTGTACGTAAGCTTAAGGGTCAAGATATATGAGGAATGCAACCAAAACGTATAGTCTATTTTATCTGCTAAAGCTACGCACATAGTTCATAGTTATATATTTGTCAAAGGCATTGCAGATAATTCTTCGTAAAATACAATTTCTCAACCTAATTAATAACTAGGATGAGGAAATACAATAAAAAAATATATATAATAAACTAGCTTCTGCCTGCGGCTTCGCACGCATAGTACATTCATAAAAAATAGCCTATGTCCGTTCCGTTAAAAAAAAGTTCTGTTGATCCGATCGCTACCAAACTTCACAGGATCTGAAGATTTCCTAAAAATAATCAAAATCGGTCCATAATCTAAATCGAAGTCAAAATGGAAAACATACATACACACATCGCCTTTTAATATAGATACGTCAAATTAAATTAAAATACCTTGAAATTATTTATGAAAAATACTAATTATTAAATTCGTCAAATTCGAATTGGCGAGAATTACTGCTTCGAATAGGCATCACAGAACCATCTACAAACAAATTCTATACTTGTTGGACAGAATCTTTCGGGACCGCTCCGTTCACTATACCAATGTATATAATAACTAATTTTACTCCTAGGTGCAGCAAGTAGATAAATTGCGAAGTATCATCATCAGCATTGCTCGATTTCACCCACTGCTGAATACAGGAAGGAATAGGAGATGGGTAGATGACATCGTCAAAGTCGCGGGCCTTAGATAGATGGTACGCGCAGATTCGAGGTTGTACGAACTGATCTGTCAGCTCAGTTGGTAGTAGCTCTGCCTTCTGCGCTTAGGTTGAGCGCAGAAGGCTTAGGATTAGGTTTAGGAAGGATTAGGTTGAGTGTTCGATTCCCTCCCATGATAAACATTTGTGTGATGAACACAAGTGTTTGTTCTGTGTCTGGGTGTTATAATTTATCATTTAAAAATATATAAGTATTCTATCAGTCATCAGGTCACCATAATACAAGCTATGCTTAGTTTGTGGCTAGATGGTGTTGTGTGCATTGTCCGCCAAAATAATCACTAAGTTAAGATAATGGTGGCGATTCGGTTGGTTCATTTCTAAAATTAGGAATTGCCTAAAATATATTTTAGTTAGTCATAGCATTTGTAAAACCTATTCGGTTGATACCATCAAACTAAATAAGGAACGCTTAATGAAATTAGATAAAATTAAAGAAGGATAAGTTGGTAACAGCAGAATACCAAAGTTTCATTAGACAGTCAAAACCTAATTTAAGCTAAAATTAGTTAGGTTGGTGCCAACAGAATTGAGGCCATTGTCTAACAAAACTAACGATGTCAAATGGAAGACAAGAGTTATAAAAGAAAATTTTAACAATTCATGGTTTCGATAATGCTCTTGGTTGTCTCAGGGTTTTTGACAGTTGAGCACAACCTCAGGGGAGCAGTGCACAGGCCGGAACGCGTCACGCTTTGAAGCGGCCGGCGCGTGCGCATGTGTAACTGTCTTTAATTGCTTGGGGACGACGACTTGAGCTTTATAGATGCAAGAGTTGAAATTGCATGGTTGCATAATAACAGCCTAGTGTGGTCAGGCTTCAGCGAGCAGTATGAACTCTTCGGAAAAAGACAGTCTTGATGGCAAGCTTGATGATGAAGAGCATCTAGAAGCAGCAATTTGTAATAAAGAATCCCGCCATTGAACACGATGTAGATTGCACCTTGCGCTTTCGTAATTACTTGTTATTTCAAGCTGGCAACCCTAATCAACGCAATAGGCGGGGCAACGTCTTCATTCATTTTCAATGGAGATATCAAACCGAAATGAGCTTTTTTTGACCAAACTGAAGCACAGAATAATTATCAGTTACTTTAATACTTAGTTTACTGGGTGGGCATGCGAACTGCGACATTTCATTAAAAATCTGTTTATTTTTTTTGCGGCAACACTGAAGTTGACGTTTTAAACTTTTTATGTTTAAGCTGATTTGAATTATTATTTTATTGAAATATTACCGTTACTCTGGAAAATGTAAAGCACTTGCTATAATATAAACAATAATAATTAATATAAAATAATGCTCACATTTTTTCAGGAAGAATAAATAGATGAATTAATTACAGAAACCAAATTCAAAATGGTCTTTCTGATTTTATTTAATAACATATTTTTTTATTTCTTATATCCTCAGGTAGAGAACCGGAGGTCAAGTGGTAGTTGCCCTTTCATCCGATCCGATCCGAATCCAGTCGCGCACTAATGGATTTTTCTGACCGAAAATGTGTGTGCTGGTAAGTAGTCTCGAACGGTGATGAAAAACATCGTGAAACCGGCATGTCGTAGAACCTAAAAAGTTCGAAGACATGTGCACGAAAGGAGATTCTGAGGCGCTCTTTTATCCTTTCACCACACTGATTCTAAATAACATGATAAGAAGAAGTTAAAACAGTGAACAATATGAACTTGCGTTCTATAGCTAGCTCATTTATACTCTGCTACTACAGGATAATAATTATTAAATATTCGTTCAGTTGCGTTAAAAATCATATTATCTTTAATTTACAGTGACAGGCGTTGTTCAGTGGCACGGGATTTTGCCTCTTATTTCTATAACCATAAAGGTTTTAGGTTATTATCTATAATATCTACCCTAACTTAAGGATAATTATCTAATTACAGAGTTTATTGTCTTTGGAAATGAAGAAACTGGCTGTACTTACGTGAAGGTTTTAATGTTTTTTTTTTGTCAAATTGGTTATGGACTTGTCTGACGGCTCCGATGGTAGCAACTCTACCTTCTGTGCTGTGGACTGGACCTTTAAATAACCTCTTGGTAGCTCTGCGATCCTAGTACTTATTGCTAGAAAACCTAATAAAAATTTGTTAAAGCAAATAACAAAACGAGCGAGCCTTACAATAGTCGCATATGCAACATTTTGAATAAGCTAAATTAACATTATATTCTGAATTAGTTCATATAACAGACAATACATTTTATAAACAACACTGGCAACCAACCTGTACCCAACAGTACCTCTCGGAAAATGGGTTGATACCATCTGACGGCCAACTCTACCACCGCATGCTCTTGGTCAAATCAAATGCCGCACGCGCTCACTGGTCAGATCAAATAGTGCGCGCTTCCCCGTCTTACTGTTACACACTTCCGTCCCTTTTCACGAAATAACTCCCATAGATAAGGGAAAGGAAATATGATGGAAATATGATGTCCGGATGCCAAACCGAGTTGGAGCAGATTCACCCCAAGCATTTTTGTCACCTAAATAATCTGTTATTTTATGATATGCTTTAAGAGATTTTTTTAACAAATTAACTTTTTTGTGAATATTTATTAGATTTTAGTACATACCTATATACCTATACTTAAAAGGCGCTGTCGTGATATTTAAATTTTAAATTCATTTCTAAGTGATTCTCTAGGGCCCATGTTATAAATTTCACGAACAGCCATCTTATTATCATTCATTCATTTTTTTTTTTTAATAATGCCGTACATATCACACAGCATCATCTGGCCCCAAAATAAGCAGAGCTTGTGTTATGAGTATACTGATATACTACTCAAATACGTTTTTTTTTTTAATATTATACATAGAAACACCCAGACCTGAGACAAATACTTGCAGATCATTTGTCCCGCGGCGGGAATCAGCCGGATCTTAGCCCACTGCGCCACAGAGGTCGTCAATTCATTCATAGTGGGGTTAATATCTGTAGCCCCACTATAGAATGCCATAAGCCACAATGCTATGAAAATTGCTGAAGTAGCTAGACTTCAGAAAAGCGCGGATTAATTCCCTAGTAGTCTGATGTACGCATTTCGGAAGGTTAGTGTCATTTTCGTTTGACCAAAGTATTATCTGTCTTCTCTTCCGTATCCAAACAAATACAGAAGCGTGTAACTAGTAAATTATACTATTCACTAAGGTCAAACACTTTTCCATCTAAGTACACTGTGGACTAAAAGAATCGTATGTCAGGCACCCCACCGGAACGGCTGACCACATTAACTTACATTTCACCACCATACCCTGACCTTCAAAGCCCTTAGACATAGGAAAGAAGCTGTGAAGGTGATGGCTCAGTGTAAGCTGGTCCAGCACGTGGCTAAGGATGTGCCTATTGTTAGACATGATGGTGATTTCAATGTCTTTGGTTACATATTGTCTGTTCGATTATTTATTAATAAAGTAAAAAGTCGAGGGTATTGTTGCAATGCCTTTACCAAGTAATCATGACCTGAACTGAGCTGTATTAGAATATGTTATGAAAGAGTCAATGGTAGTGTTTCTGTTGTATGCTGTGGTAACTAAAACTTTGTTAAATATGAACGATTTGTCACCTAAAAATAAATTAAAGACTAAACATTTTTAAGGTTCTCAAGTCCAACATCCATGTAAAGAAATAATACGATAGGTAGAAACAACTCATTTATTTATAATGAAACTGTATCCATTTTTTTATGTGTTGTGTAATAAATATTTTTCTATTTTTTTTCTATTTTTACTACCCTTATAGTGGCTGTATGTCTGTCTGTCCGCCCCTAATACAAGATCTAGCTCGCAGACTATATCGTAATGATTCAATCTTATCGTGTTTATTCTTCGATAATGTACATGTAAGATCGGGTTTTCTTACTAACCTAGAGATAGGTCTTATAAAGATATTTGCAGATTTTTTGAACAATTTTACGATTCAGATAATAGTTCCGATAAATATTAAGCTTTAAACTTAAGTTGGTCATATTTGATAGAACCCAGTGTCTCAAACTGATCGGGTATATTTATTTATATATTAATTTTATATTTTTATTAAATAGTTTGTATTTTTTTATTGAATATTTTATATCTATATTATTTTATATATTATTATTTTCATGTAATTAATTTTTTTCTCATTTTTGTTGTATTTACGAATATGACCCCGCTATTACATTATCATTTTATTGCTCGACTGTCACCAAAGTTCGAACTAAGGGGTAGACTGACAACCAGTCCTGCGTAAACTATGTTTGCGCAGATATAGTGCTGAGTCTACTCCAATTGCTAAATTACTCACAGAACTGTATAAATGGTTTTATTTTTTAGCAATAAACCCTTTTGTGTTTTGTATTTTGTAAAACGCACAATTCAACTTGATCACAGGAGAAACTGGATTTTACAGTTACTTTTCAGAGACTCTCATTCCTTAACCGTTTTAAAAATTGTCGCATATATGCTGATATTATAAGGAAAATATCTCGTCTAGTAACTAAGGAAATACTAGATTAGAGTAACAGCCTGATTAGTCAACCTTTTATTAATTTATTTTGCTAACTATTATCGTGTTGTTTTGATTTGTGTCCCAAATCAAATCAACACTAGACACACTAGACATGAGCACTAGACATTCTAATCCTTAATGGATTTGTGACCTTTCACTGTACCTGATCACATGCTCTTGGGCAATTTTTAATTTACAGTTTTTTTATTAGTCAAAATGAACATAGGTAAATTTTAACTAATATTAAAAAGGAATCGAACCATAACCCACAGCGCAATGGATGGGTTGTGGGTTCGATCTCTTTCCAGGACAAAACATTATGTGAGGAACACTGATGTCTGGTGACTGATTTTCGGTGTCTGGATGTTATTGAGTGTCATAAAGTATTTAAAAAGTAAATAAATAAATAATACCGGACATTTCACATATTTCCAAAACAAGCAGAGCTTGTGTTGGGTACCACATGACTGATATACTACTTATATACTTTTATTTCTAAATAAATACATATTATACATAGAAACACCCAGACCCCCGACAAAAACTTGCAGATCATACAAACATTTGTCCTGGGGCGGAAATCGAACCCGCAACCTTCTTCGTCTCACCCGGACCTTAGCCCACTGCGCTACAGAGGTCGTCAAATAATAATATGTATTAATATTTGATGTCAAATAAGTATTTTATCAGTCATCTCGTTCCCATGGTACAGGGTGTGCTTAGTTTGAGTCTAGATGGTGTTGTGTGGAACGTCAAGTATTATTTCGATGGGTAACTGATAGTGGCGTTTATATAACACTTCGAGTGAGGATTTCTACGTGGAACTGATCCCAGATGAGTGCTACTCGGAGACTGATGATGGAGACGACTGCGATAGTCTTCAAATTATTGGGGATTAGTCCCCCTGTTGACTAAAAGAAGAGCTGGCAATAGAGAAGGAAAACTTGAAACAAGCCCGGCTCGGTGCCAGCCGTTATGCACCTGCAACCGAACCGACACCGCATGTACTGATTCGTCTCTCCTGCGGGTCCTGTCGGCAAGGTCGAGAGCTTACATTAAGGCTTACCTAAGTGCACGAAAGGAGCCTCTGAGGCGCACTTTAATCCTTTCACCACACTGGTTAAAAATAACTAGTAACACGATAAGAAGTGGCGTTTACATGATTTGAAGAGCATGTTTTGGTAAACCATGAGGGTCGTACATGTCTTATGGGATACAAGAGTTGGAAACTCATTTGCTTTATTATACATACAATTATTTAAGTGAATACTGGGCCTTAATTGTAATTGTATATTCTTTTAAATGCTTGTGAGAAAAATATCTTTTCTTCATTCAGCAATTGACCTCCAAGTTTCAAAATGACGATTTAAAAAGCGTGTGAAATTGGGTCTTTGAAAAGTAAAAACCTTTGTCTTTTTGAAGAAAACTTGAATATGTTACTACATGAGAGACTATCATCATGTCCAAAGCATAGCGAGACGCCTTCTGAGGTCACCCAACCAAATATAATCGGCCCACTATCATATACTCACTTAATACGATCAGGTCAACCCATTACCATGTAAGACTAGCTGGAACTCCGTCTATTTTGTCCTCGCGTTTGTGCTTAAGTCTGTACTTAACCATATTAGACAGTAGCTCGCAGATGGCAGATTTTTTTCCTGCTTACTTGACACTTATCGTCATATTTTGGACAATTCACACAATATTTTTATAAATTACTAGCTGCTGCCCGCGGCTTCGCACGTGTTAGATTCATAATTTATACCTGCTCTAATAAGTATAATATATTACTCCTAATATCAAGATTTAGAAGTTTATAATGAAAGTTAGTAAAATTACTGAAGTTAAATACCTACTTCTCACATGAGGAATTAAAGCTAAATGTAAGCAAGGATAAATTCAATAAGAAGAGAGAATAACAAATTTACCATAGTATATTCAATTTTCTTTATTCAATAAAATTACAAGGACCACTTAGAATCGTCTTCTTACATGCTAGTGAATCTAGGTGCCGGTTCCTCCTAACCCCAGTTCAAGAAGAATCCGGCAAGAAACTTGTCTGGTCCTAACACTTTTTTGTATGATCCTTTACAATTTTACACAACACAAGTACCCTCCTACAAAATAAACACCATAAGGAATATAAGGAAACAATGACAGAATAATTAACTGATACAAATGTATGTAGTTCACAAAGATAATATAGTTTTAAAGTTACCAAATAACCAAACAGAGAATAACACAAAAAGTTAACGGTACACATATTAAATACACACAAATATATTTTAGTACAATATTATTGCAAGGCACTTATCTTTCTAGTTCGGTGGTCACTCCCAATCTACCCGTCTTAGGCTTTAACCTCGCCTTTTATACATTTTTGAAATATATACAAAACATCACACCATATTCATTATTCAACCAATCACAGAAAGCCTATTAAGAATCCAAGTATAATAATGAAAGTTATTTACTTAATAACAATAAAAAGATGTTAAAATATAATTCATGAAACAATGGATTCATAGTTTTGCTATATATGTCTTAATAAAAGAATTATAACGAATTTACTGATTTAGTAAACAATCGAATGAAGGACTTGTAAATATCAGAATAATGAGAACAGAAAATAATAAAGTGAAACATTCGTTAATAAATCCAAACTAATTAATAACTGGAAAATAGTAAGAAAGTATGTATCGAACAATTAAATTTACAATATATAACAATCATTGGATACTTTCGTTCTGAAATCCTAATTTCGTTCTCAAATGTGTGTGATGGTATAATCATTTTTATTACAATAATATTTATTAAAGCATATGTTAATTTAAACCAACTATAAAATAATAATATAAGCATAAAACTGTTTAACTGTTTATCAAAACACCATCTGTGTTTTTAGCTGTGAACTAATTGAATGACAGGTGGATTTTTATTGAATTCTTACGAGTATAATTTCAATTATTCTGTCACGGCCATTCTGACATGTACTTCGTCCCGAAGTACCTACTTACAATATTTAATTATAGGTAGGCATTTAACACAATATTGAAATTATTATATAATTTTGTATGTACACATTTTTATCTATTTTTTTTTTTTTTTTAATATGATTTCACATTATGTATTTGAACTGACCACATCTTTAAAGCACATGCCTATCCTCAGCTCTATCCTTAGCTTTATCCACTGCCCTATCCACAGCCCTATCCACAGCGCTATACACAGACCTATCCACAGCCCTATCCACAGCGCTATCCATAGCCCTATCCACAGCCCTATCCACAGCGCTATCCACAGCCCTATCCACCGCCCTATCCACATCCACAACACCTTTATCACATCGTTTAGAAGTGATTGAATGAACTGTTAAGACTTTCCACAGACCACGACTTTCCACAGTCCACTTAGCCATTCTCTGACGAACCATTACACACATTACACATTATATGCACATATACAAACATTATACAGATATATACACATATCAACATATATACACATATACCAACATATATACACATATATATTATTCTAGCAACATATTGCTCTGCAGTCCATGACTGATATAAGCATTTGATAGTAATCGAGTGATTAAAATGAATTGTTAAGACTTTCCACAGACCACTTGGCCAATCTCTGACAAACCATTATACACATAAGTACATATATATGGTCAGGGAACACTTTTTGTCATGTTGTTAACTATGTATTGTTTTAATATTTAGTTTATCTTATTGTATTATTATTATTTAATTTATTTTTGTAGGTAATATTAGGTATCGATGTTTTTCACTTTTTGATATCCTGTAATTATGTATGTACATATTATTTTTATCATAAATCGCTCATATTATTTTCATCACCCCATATTCAGCTATGTTGATTTTTATCCATCAAAAGGTTGTCTGGTAGAGATCGCTATCTAGCGATAAGACCCCCCATTATACTACCGTGTAGCAACATATTGCCCTGCAGTCCTGATATTATAGGCATTTAATAATATATAAGCAACACTAAATATGGCAATAATTACGTAATAAGAAGTACTAGTTTGAGCATTTAAAGTCTAGAAGTTTAAAGGTAACTAAACAAAACTGATTTGGCAGATTTAAAGTGTACGTATTTAGAACGGATTATGTCTAATCGTCCATTCTCTGCCTAATAGTAATAAAAAAAACCCCCTTAAAAAAAAAAAAAGTTCACTTGTTTAAGGTACTGTTTCAATAGATAAAACTTGATTAATCTGTACAACATATAACAAATTAGACTTGTACCTTTCATTTGTTATGTACTTGAAATGAATCTGAAATATGTAAATAATGTAGTGGTTTTAGTTATTATTTATACGTAAATGCAAAACATAAACAAAGCTTTAGTTTTCATAAATCCAGATAAAATATTAAGTTTAGATCGTTTCGGTACAATATGCTTAGGTTTATTTGGTTGTACTATGTAACATAAAAAAAATATAATGTATTCGTTTTCATCAAGTTCACCTGCAATAACCTGATGTATTTAATTCTAGACGACCAATAATCTGTATTAATATACCCAACAAACTAGTATCTATATAGAGTTCAGTGAACAATACTGGATCAACAACAGGTATCTTGACTTAGCCAAGTGACTCGATCAAGTTCACGTATTATAACGTATTATTATACGTATATTCACGTTTACTAAATAATCACTTTTTAATATGGATCCAATGAGGAGTAAGTTCTGTCAACCTTCTGGTTCCATAATATTACCTCTATGGCACAGCTTTGCTTAGTTTTGGGCTAGATAATAATTATAATAAAATATAATAATAATGAAATATAAATATAATAATAATAACAAACTAATAAATAAATATAATAATAATCAATATATTTATATATTAATAAAAATATATAAAAAAAAAACTACCAGACATTTACAGAGTAATCACATACTTCCTCCATGAGTATTTCGCTATGAGTAAACACATACACAGTTCAGTATTCACCTATTTCTTTTGGTATTTATTTTACTTTCCGTTTTGTAACTATTGTTTGTTTATTTGTCATAATGTGGGTAGTTATTGATTCCTGTCCGCTAAAAAAAATCGGTCCTAACGTAAGATCAGCGCAGATTGTTAAGGTTGATTCAATTTTATTCTGCATATTATATTTATGGCTAATGTTATATCTAATGTCTAATTTAATAGAGTTTAATTCGAATAAGTCTCATGGTGACGAGATAGCATTGATTTTGATTGCTTTGTCTATATTTTGTACATATTTTCTATGAAGACGGCTGTTAACTAAATCTAATAACTGTACATTCTGTAGTTTTAAATTTCATTTACAAACATGTAGTATTTATAATTAGTACGGGATTTACTTATCGATAAATTGTTCATCAGTGGGCAAAAGCATTTTACTTTTGTTTTTGAAGCATAGAAACGGTACCATCCACGAACATAATCACAATATAATTCCGTAGTAATTAAGGTGTGAAGGATTGCTTTGCCACGGTATCGGACTAGTTCATTTCAGACTATGCCTTATTAAGATATCGTCTCCAGATAGAACCATAACAAAGCTGAACCTTTACGACTCTTACCGAATTTTGCTGTTTGTCGTAATGCTGCAGTAAGTATCTCGATACTGTTGCACCAACTAGAAGCGCCGAACTGCTTCTTGTCAGGATTGATTAGCAAAGCGTAGCGTAGCGTAGTGAAGTGAAGAACTACAAAGCGACATCGTCGTTCTGGTAAGCAGAGGCGTAGACTACTGCCAAAAGGTCGCCAATTCTGGTCATACCCATTCTGGAATAAATCAGAAACAACTAATTAAAAATGGCCTGGAAGGATCCCACTTCTGATGTTAGATTCATAATTTATACCTGCTCTAATAAGTATAATATATTACTCCTAATATCAAGATTTAGAAGTTTATAATGAAAGTTAGTAAAATTACTGAAGTTAAATACCTACTTCTCACATGAGGAATTAAAGCTAAATGTAAGCAAGGATAAATTCAATAAGAAGAGAGAATAACAAATTTACCATAGTATATTCAATTTTCTTTATTCAATAAAATTACAAGGACCACTTAGAATCGTCTTCTTACATGCTAGTGAATCTAGGTGCCGGTTCCTCCTAACCCCAGTTCAAGAAGAATCCGGCAAGAAACTTGTCTGGTCCTAACACTTTTTTGTATGATCCTTTACAATTTTACACAACACAAGTACCCTCCTACAAAATAAACACCATAAGGAATATAAGGAAACAATGACAGAATAATTAACTGATACAAATGTATGTAGTTCACAAAGATAATATAGTTTTAAAGTTACCAAATAACCAAACAGAGAATAACACAAAAAGTTAACGGTACACATATTAAATACACACAAATATATTTTAGTACAATATTATTGCAAGGCACTTATCTTTCTAGTTCGGTGGTCACTCCCAATCTACCCGTCTTAGGCTTTAACCTCGCCTTTTATACATTTTTGAAATATATACAAAACATCACACCATATTCATTATTCAACCAATCACAGAAAGCCTATTAAGAATCCAAGTATAATAATGAAAGTTATTTACTTAATAACAATAAAAAGATGTTAAAATATAATTCATGAAACAATGGATTCATAGTTTTGCTATATATGTCTTAATAAAAGAATTATAACGAATTTACTGATTTAGTAAACAATCGAATGAAGGACTTGTAAATATCAGAATAATGAGAACAGAAAATAATAAAGTGAAACATTCGTTAATAAATCCAAACTAATTAATAACTGGAAAATAGTAAGAAAGTATGTATCGAACAATTAAATTTACAATATATAACAATCATTGGATACTTTCGTTCTGAAATCCTAATTTCGTTCTCAAATGTGTGTGATGGTATAATCATTTTTATTACAATAATATTTATTAAAGCATATGTTAATTTAAACCAACTATAAAATAATAATATAAGCATAAAACTGTTTAACTGTTTATCAAAACACCATCTGTGTTTTTAGCTGTGAACTAATTGAATGACAGGTGGATTTTTATTGAATTCTTACGAGTATAATTTCAATTATTCTGTCACACGCGTTATACCTAAAAAAAAAGTAGCATTTGTTCTTCCCCTTTATTCTTCTTCTTATCGTGTCACTAGTTACTTCTAACCAGTGTGGTGAAAGGATTAAAGTGAGCCTCAGAGGCTCCTTTCGTGCACTTAGGTAAGCCTTAATGTAAGCTCTCGACCTTGCCGACGGGACCCGCAGGAGAGACGAATCAGTACATGCGGTGTCGGTTCGGTTGCAGCATAACGGCTGGCACCGAGCCGGGCTTGTTTCAAGTTTTCCTTCTCTATTGCCAGCTCTTCTATTAGTCAGCAGGGGGACTAATCCCCAATAACATGAAGACTATCACAGTCGTCTCCATCATCAGTCTCCAAGCAGCACTCATCGGGGATCAGTTTCATGTAGAAATCCTCACTCGAAATGTTATATAATTCAGCGAAAATTACCAACCCGATTTTACAGTCAGATGCGGGTGCTGAGCTATTTTTGATGATCCTCAGCTGATCGTTATAGAGTACAGCGGATGATAAAAGTAAAAACTTCTTCCCCCGAATGCAATACATCTTCTTACCAAATTTCATCAAGATCCGTTCAGCCGTTTCGCCGAGAAAACTTAACAAACAGACAGAAACACTCTGCCATTTATAATATTAGTATGAATAGCCTGTGTTATTCTGATGTAGAAGCTATATTATTGTAATGTTTCATTAAAATTGTTTAGTAGTTTTTGCGTGAAAGAGTAACAAACATACATACATACCAACATTCGCGTTTATAATATTAATAAGGATTTAGACTCCCAGGCTTTTTTGCGGTTAATGATGTGTACCATAAACATGAAGCACATTATTTTATCTCGCATCAATCGTTTTTGTAGCGCATGCCAAATAATTACTTTCATAGGCAAATTTTTGAGACCTTGGGTTACATTCTTGTAAGATTTGTAGGGAACTCAATTAAAAAATAAATATATACATAGCCCATGTTACTCGTTGATAAAGTAGTCTTCTATATATGAAAGAATGTATAATATTGGTTAAGTAGTTTTTTTAGTTTATCCATTACAAATACACAAAAAAAAATTGTTTAGATAAAATATTTTATGTACAGGAATATACAGAACTAGCTGCTGTCCGCGGCTTCGCACGCATAAAATACCCAAAAAGTAGCTATGTCCTATGTCCTGCTCCAGGGTCCCATCTATCTCTATAACAAAATTCATCAAATCGGCTCAGCGCTTTAGGCGTGAAAACGTAACAGACAGACAGAGTTACTTTCGCATTTATAATATTAGTAGGGATATACGATAATACAAAATTCATGCGAAACAGTTAAGCTAAAGATTGTTTTAAACGGCCTTTAGATAGCTTAAGCTGACCCAGATCAATGCTAGGGCAGCGTCCCCAAGAGCTGGCTCCTATCTGGCTCAGCGTATTAGCATTGTCATTCAACGTGGCAATGCCGCCAGTGTCTTGGGGACGCTGCCCTCTGGCAGTGATCTGAATCAGTTGAGCTATCAATAGATTGTTTTAAACGGTCCTTAGTTAGCACAACTATTACACATGTATTTTATATTATCTATAATGTACTTTATATAGCTATAAAAAAGCTTAACCTGACTGACTGAATGATTCATCATCGCCGAGCCGAAACCGCTGAAGCTTGAAAGCTGAAATTCGGAAGGTAGCTTCCATTTTATTTTTACAGCAAAACCACCCACTTTAATTTTTTTTTTAATTCAGTCCTAAGAGGGTGAAATGGGGTGAAAATTTTAACGCGTGGTGCGATTTGCTTGAAACTTGAAAGGAATAAATAAAATGCAAAATAAATGGACATGTGTATCAGGATTTTTCAAAATAACCCTAACATTAGGTAAAATGGGGTGTCAGAGTTTGTATGGGAACTTTTAAACGGGTGGTGTGATTTCTTAGAAACTTGGTTTGGATACTTAAAATGAAAAATAAATGGACATGTGTTTCGGGATTTTTAAAAATATCTATCATAAAGGAGTAAAATAAGGTGTGAATGTTTGTATGGAATCTTTTTATCAGGTCAGGTGATTGGTTTGAAATTTATCAATAAAACTTGGCAAGGAGATAAATTGCACCCTGGGGAAGGATTTAAGCTACAGTTCCTTTTAAAAAAATGTCTACGAAGTCGCGAGCAACAGCCAGTTCTGTACATTTCTGTAATTAATTTTTTTTATAAAATTCCTACTTGGTATTATTCCATAAATATATCCTTTATTTATTTATCTCGAGATCATCAGTAATTTATATTGCTTCTACATTCCTTCAATCTTCGCGTCCATTGCGGAACAGTACCCCGTTCCGTTGTTCCGCCACAATGCGGAACTCTAACTTCCAACGGAGACATGTAATCAGAAAGCACGTATGAAATTGAGGAGAAAATTGATAACTAGTGTATCCACCCGGCGTTACTCGGCATTACTGTGCGCCGAACTATGACAGGAATTCGTATGTAGAAAATTGTTATGTGTTATTAGTATGGAATAGGCTTTTTCTATGACAGGTACATAATAGCTATCCTTATCTTCATCATGTACATAAATAATAATAATGCTGGACATTTCACACACCAACATCTGGCCCCAAAACAAGCAGAGCTTGTGTTATCGGTACCACATGACTGACATACTACTTATATACTTTTTTGTAAATACATACATATTATAGATAGACACACAAGACAAATACTTGCAGATAATATAAACATTAGTAGTCGGCGCGAATCGAACCCGCGACCTTCTGCGTTTTGGTCCACTGCGTCACAGAGGTCGTCAAATAAATGCTGGATAATACACACAACACCATCTAGTTATGTATAACTTGTATTATTGTGACCAGATGACTGATAGAATACATATATATTTTTTATTAATCTATATAATAAAAATCAATTGCTGTTCGTTAGTCTGTCTAAAAATCGAGAACGGCTGGTCTGATTTGGCTAATTTTGGATTTGAATTGTTTGTGGAAGTCCAGGGAAGGTTTAAAAGGTGAGTAAATACGAAAAAAATTGCTTGCTTTTTTATTTATTGATTCTGAGGCGGTACGAAGTTTGCCCAGCTAGTATACTGTATATAAATATAAGTTTGTTTAAAAACAGTCGTAAATCGTTGCATGTGTTCTTTTGTTATTGGCAAAAATGTCATCTGACTCTTGATCTACTGAAGATTCTTAACAAATTAGAAGCAGACGTTTCTTGCCGGATTATTCTGGAACTGCAGTATTTGATAGCATGAGTATTTATTATTACGTACACAGTTCCGTATATGTCTAGTGCTAGTGCCTACTGTTAGCAAGTTACGTAATAATTGCATCGAAGAACCCATGTCACGGGAAGTTGGTGGAAAGAGGAACCGGCACCCAGATTTACCTACTATGTAAAAAGACGTCCTTGGAATTTTATGGCATAAAAACACCGCCTTAAGTAAATCACAGATTGCAGAATCGGTGATTCAGCATCTAATAGCAGTGTTCGAGAACTATAAACGGATGTTAAGTTAAAGCAGGTAAGTATTATTGTTTCTGTTAGGCAACACCATGTACCAACAACCGTTTGTTTAGCCTTCTGATGCTGTAACGTGCCTTTGCATCCAACTAGATGGTGATATATCGGATTATCCGGGATATTCAGAGTATCGGAATATCAGCGCCAAGTAGAGCATTTTATTCATTTAGAGGATGCTAAAATTTAAATAGATGGACAAATATTTAGTACTATTCCGCCAATCTATTCCCAAAGAGTTAGACCCGATGCAGACGCATGCACCTCCCTCCCGTCTGCAATTGATGCGCCATGCAAAGCGTTAGTAAACGGCAAGCACACACAATCCACACATGCAACCTCCCAAAGAAATTCGACACGTGTTTCACCTCTCCACGAGGCATCCTCAGGAACACTTGACTTACTCCGCACCCCGACGAAAAAACACTCTGCTCTGCAGACTTGTTGCTTCGACCAACGTCAGGCTCGTCAGGCAACGTCAACGTTGTTGGGACAGTTCTCCTGTCAGCAGCCGGCTGTATTCACTGGAAAGAGATGATCAAAACATGATGATTGCTTTGGAGGGTTCCGAAGTCCACAAGGAACCCTTTTAGTTTTGCTATGTCTGTCTGTCTGTCTGTCCGCCCCTAATCAGATCACTTGCTCGCACGCTATTATTAGTATTATTGTGATGAATTTTTGATGTGATAACTTCTTATGGGTGGGTAAACCGCTTTGTTACGTAACGCGTTACGGCGCCAGTCTGTTTGGTTTCCCTTTCTCTCACGCATATGGCAGCGGTAGGCAGGCTCCTCATCACTCACTCTAACCCACAGCGTTAGTTAGATTATTTTATGTTATCACTTCTATCGGGCAACCGTTTTTTCACGGTAATATGTATGTGCATATATATTAAGCTTCAAAATGTTCGTTTTTGATAGAGTTTTGGGACAAGGGGAGTAATTCTACTGATTTATGTTAGCTCGATTAGACTCAAACCGCAGCTGAACACATCAAACCTCTCGCTTTTGACGTGTTTTCATATTCTTCTAATGAACAACGACTCAGCTTACGCTACATTTACGAATTCGTCAACAAAATGTTCAAACAAAAGAAAACATTAGATCATTAGGTCTTTGGGTAATTATCGAACTGTAATCGGAGCCTAAACGTAGATGGATTGGAATGGAAGGATAACCGTTGTAAATTAACAGAATTATCCCCCTGACCACTAGCTAGTTTTATTCATACTGACTTCGGAAGCCTTCTGTGCGTGCTCACATGCGTTTGGCAAATAGAAAAACACCCACACCTGAGACAAATATTTCCAGATCATACTAACACTTGTCCCACGGCGAGAATCAAACCCGTAACCATCTGCGTCTCAGGCGGGCCTTTACCCACTGCGCCACAGGGGTCGTCGATAATTTCGTAACCGAGAGAGTTGGCCACTTACTCCTAAGAATGTAGTAGTAACACTCATCAGAATTCATGGATTTTGAACTGACGCTGATCACTGCTGAGCTATCACGTCTCTCCCGGCTTAGCGTATAGCCGTGTAGGTATAGCCTTGTGCATGTAAGAAGGCACTAACGGGCGTCGCGCTCCGCTTGCCGCGCTTTCGTAAAGCGATCCTTAGATAAGCACTACAAGGAGATAACTGGAGTTTAATTGAGAGTTTTAAACAATTATTATTGTCGTGTGTGACTGTATTAAGACTCTTAGGCCCACAATCCACTTAATGAGGTGTAAACCTAGAACTGGTAGAGCTATCGCGCTGTTTGTTTCATTGGCAGTTCAGGGAGAGTTTGTCTGCGTTCTGTCAGTCGTTAAGCCATGACGAGCATTTAGGGGCTGCGCAAACGTAGACACTTTTTGTTGCCGACACGGCAGACTATTACAGGTAACCGTAGTTGCTGTGTCCTGTAGCGGTGATCGGACCGCTGTGGCCACTGATACAATTCGTTACTTGTTTTTCGTCAGTCTCACGATGGACGTCGATGAGTACAATTGTAAGGAAATTAGTTAATGTTGCTTGCGACGACTTTTAGTTTCCAGTTACCGACACCGAACACTTTTTGATCGTCAATGAGTATGTGTTAAGTGGGACTTAACACATACTCATGACGATGACGATGACGACAACTAGACACAAAAAATGTTTACGTATGCGCAGTGAGTGGATGATTTCATACTGGTTCTATAGAAATCAAATATTAAACTTATCGGTAGCTTGTATCTGACACAAGACACAAAAGTGTCCACGTTTGCGCCCTGCCTTAAGAACACCAACTCAACCATAGCATACGAAACTTCTAGAAGTAAATAAGACCACCAGTCACATATATACTCAGTCCTGACTCCTGCATGTATAGTATGAAGTTTATAGTGTTAAGACTAGACGTATTTCTTGCCGGATTCTTCTTGAACTGGGGTTAGGAGGAACCGGCACCTTGATTCACTAACATAGGTATAAGAAGACAATTCATAGTGTTACTTGTGATTTTATTGAATAAATTATGTTTTGATTTGATTTGATTTGATTTGGTATATATAAGAATTGTTGACCGAACTGTAACCAGTTGGTAATGACTCTGCCTTCTGCGCTGTAGGTTGAGGGTTCGATTCCTTCCCAGGATAAACGTTTGTGTGATGAACATAAGTGTTAGTTCTGAGTCTGGGTGTTATAAAAGTATCATATGTATGTATTTAAAAATATATAAGTATTCTATCAGTCATCAGTAGGGCGATTATGGAACTCTAATTACAATCAATGTCTATCAGAAATATATGAAAACTGATAGAAATTGATTGTAATTAAAGTTCCATAATCGCCCTACTGGTCACCATAGTACAAGCTATGCTTAGTTTGGCGCTAGATGATGTTGTGTGCAATGTTTAACTTATTTATTTATATATTTTTCCTTCTCGTAAATCTTACTAATATTATAAACGCGAAAGTTTGTATGTAGGCATGTTTGTTTGTATGTATGTTTGTTACTCTTTCACGCAAAAAGTACTGAATGGATATTAATGAAACTTTACAATAATATAGCTTATACATCAGAATAACACATAGGCTATAATTTATAAAGATATTGTGTGAATTGTCCAAATATAACGATATAACGATAAATCTGCCATCTGGAGTTATTCTGGCCGCCGTTAAAACCGTTAGAATTACGCGCAGACGAAGTCGTAGGCACCAGCTAGTACATAAATATATTCGGATATAGGATATTATAAATATCCGAGTAAACGAAATTTGGGTCTTTTGCTTTCTTGTGACTTTCCAGTGGTGTTAGCCGACTTCAAAAAAGGAGGTCTTCATTCGGTTTTTTTTATGGGCTCAAATGAAGCTTCATTTAATGAAGTCGGTTTTCTTTTTAGTTTTTAAAACGTAATTATTTTATAGAAAGTCATACATTGAAATAGAAGTTGTTTCATGTTGTTTCCTACATTATTTTGAATTTCAAAAGGGTGATAATATAAGTGATACAAGTATCAGTGTTTTTTTTATCATAGATATACCTACGTTTGAACACAAACTCGCCTGATGTTAAGCGACGGTGTGGCCGACGATGTGGCACACGCGGTCTAGAAGACACTTATTTACTCTTGACTTAAAAAGACCCAGGTTGTACTTTTCAGGAAAGGCGCACGACGGCAAGTTTTCCAATTCTTAACTGTACGCATTATAAATGTGGAAGCATAGGGCTTTGTTCATAAGGGTGGTAGACTGACAAGGTATGGATGCTATTGAGCGGTACGTCTGCTTGTCCTGTTGTGAAAAGAAGATGGTGGGTTAATTTAAGTGTCAAATTTTGCTCAAGAAGCTTACAGCTTACCCTCGAGATCCGAAAACGAAATATTTTCAGTCACGGTTACTATTACAAAATGAACCACATTTAATACGATTCAAAGTGATTTTTGAATTTGAATTTAAAATTGTTATGCAATGGCGGTGGCCACTGAGTCATACAAACATAGTACACGGAGGTATTCAGATGTTGAAACTAGCATGTGTGTGAGGTGTACTGACACACCAATTAGTAAGGAATGCAATTTACATGCAAGAACGTAATTTCACAAATGCATACCAAACTAACACTTATATTAATCAGTTCAGCTATTAACTGCATAGTTTAGCCGTTTACAGTATATCATTCGTTGGATATGCGCGCGACTGTCAACTCCAGGCTTGGTAGACTCCTCAGATCTCTAATTCATTTTTTTCGGAGATGTCGAAGGGAAGTCAGAGGCACGTCTAAACATTATAGGGCACCTGCTTGCTTTTTTCACAAATCAAACAAACAAACAAAACATCCTTTATTCAATAAAATCACAAGGACCACTTTGAATCGTTTTACATGCTAGTGAATCTAGGTGCTGGTTCCTTCTAACCCTAGTTCAAGAAGAATCCGGCAAGAAACTCGTCTGGTCTTAACACTATTTTTTATGATCCTTGCCAATTTTGTTACGGATGCCGAGTCGAGTTGGAGCAGATTCATCCAAAGCTTTTTTGTCATCTAATTAATCTGATATTTTATAACATGCTTTTCTTTCAACTATGTTATCATTAATCACTACAAAACCGATCACATCACGTATTTTTTGCTTAGAACCAAAACAGTGCAGTAATGTTATATGAAATCTCATTATTGCACTGTTTTTTACTTTTTATTTAGATATAAATTTACCACAGAGGTTTAATATCTCCCATTAGGTTTAATATAAAATGTTTGCATTAGATCAAAAAGAGACTGGCTAATAAAAATCGGCTGAATAAAACCGCCTTAGTGAAAAAAAAACAAATGGCGCGCATATTGTACCATTGTAAAACTTTGATTCTTCATATTTTTAATTTGAGTAGGTATATTCTATCACAGTAGGTACCTAGATTGGTAGTTGAAAGAAAAGTAAATTACGCCCCTTGCTTGCACTCGTGTTAATTTAGTGCCCTCGCTTGCGCTCGGACACCAACATAAAACTCGTACATTAATGACTCACTTTGCGCTCGGTGCAACAATCTACTATAAATATACAGTTTCTGTTTAATTACGTTTTTGAATTTGCCAATCGACAAGTCTAACACGTCACGTAATCTTCAGTAGGTGACAGGTTGCAAGCCTATCGACGCTTATAGAAATCCTAAACGTCGAAATTTTAGATTCTAGGGTAGGTATGTTGGTTTTCATCATGATGGTTTCCTGCGCCGTTTTTAAGAACACATAAATTTATCTAAAGAAAAATCCAATGATGCAAGACCAAGTTTGTACCCACGAACTTATGATCGAAAAGCAAAGGTGTGTTCGTAATGGCCATGAATTATTTATTTAACATAGTTAAAGGAATAATATTAGGATTGTAAACTAACCATTTTCTAAATGACTAAACTGAATATTTTTTAAGTGAAAACTTCTTTAGCATCGTTGTAATTTGAAAGTCGATGAAACGAAAAAGCGACAGTAAAAAGAGTAAGACACATAAATTGATAAGATTAGAGGTGGGAGAAAATGAGATAGGAAGCATTGCATACGTGTTTATTATTACGTGTTTGTGCGCGCATGCGTAATACAAAGCTTGAGAAAGGCATCACAACAACCATGGTGTTTTATATACGTGTACGTATTATACGTTTATTTTTTGAAGGTTTCACGTGTGAATTGCACACGTTTCTTTTTTTTAATTTAATTTATTGTCATACATAATCCAGTCGGTCCAGGTCGTCACCAGATGGATGCCCAGAACACTGTCAGCATTGCCACGTTTTATGGCAATGCTAAACCAAAATAGAAGGGAGTATACCGGTCACACATGGTCTCTAACAGTCTCACCGCTAGGTAATATTTATTTTTCTATATTCTATATGATATATATATGCGTGCCCCTGATGCCCCTGAGTACCCCTGAATGCCCCATGGACCTAAAGTCTCTTAAGGACCAAAGGATCCCAAAACGGCTCAAATATTTTTTAAAGAAAAATTTTGTATTTTTTATCTTAATTATTAGGCTCGTTTTCTTTTTGTATTAAATGTAAATATCTACATGATTTAATTTTACATATACATGATTGAAGTGGTAAACGTTGTGTAGCACAGTTGCTGCCGCCACACACTCAGGCATCACGGAAGATCAGCATCGCAATGGCGTATACTGTGAAATTTTGCTGAGTGGTGTCCTTTTTTGCTGTCGCTTAATAATAATTATTTTGTAACCTATGTTTAACTTTATGTGGCGCAAAATAAATGTTTTATTATTATTATATATATAACCCTAGATCGAGATCCACATATTTGTGCCGTTCGAGAAATTCCGCTGATGTTGCTGCGGAGTCAGCTCGCGTTGACGGATTTTTAAGATCCATAACCCTTGGATTTGATTCCATTATTGAATTGTTATTTCTGTGACATTTGTTATCCATATCTATATCTATAGGTATATAATATTATAAATGCGAAAGTGTCTCTGTCTGTCTGTTTGTTACGTTTTCACGGCTAAATTTCTTTAGGGATCTGAAAATTTATATTTACGTTTTTGGTAAGAAATTAAGAAATACGTGTTACAACGTTTTTGCAAAATCATCCCCGAAGGGGTAAAATAGGGGATTAAACTTATGAGATGTTCTTTAGATGCACAGAATGCATTCCTTACAAAAAATAAAATAATTGTTCTAAGCATACGCGTACGAAAGCGCGGGTAACAGCTAGTTTTATATAAAGTTGTACCTTTCATATAAAATAGCTACGGATTCGAATCACAAAGAAATACAAAGCTTTTATTCCAATTATTCACACTCGAGTCAATAAATATAGTATTATTTAAGAACGCAATGCTTGCTTCGCAAGACGACCAAAACACCTCTTTTCACTATTACTAAAATGACATGTGTTTGATGTGTTATAACACGTCAGTCACGTGTCAATTTAGTAAATATAAGAAGTATCATATTTCTTCGTTTGTCATTTCATGGAATAACATAGCGCTACTAATTTAATTATATTTTCTCGTGCTATTGCAAGTTTTATTCAGTAATCTTAGCGGAATTTTAATTAATAAACTTTGAGTTCATAGCATGAATGGACAATTGAATTATGTATTACTAGCTGTCCCGGCCACACGTTGCTGTAGCTCAGTAGTTCTAATACGTTGAACCAAAATACCCTAACCTCTAAAATTATCAGTGTTTCTCTACTATATTATACATGTATTATACATATAAACCTCCCTCTTGAATCACACTATCTATTAAAAAAAACCGCATCAAAATCCGTTGCGTAGTTTTAAAGATCTAAGCATACAACGGGACAGACAGACAGCGGAAAGCGACTTTGTTTTATACTATTATTATATATTATATATATAATGGTGCAATGTCATTTGAACGACGAGGAATCCCTAGAAAGTTCTAGACGTCCATTCCGCGATGACGTTTAGAATAGACAAATGACTATCGACGAAGACTTTTTAATCAAAAAATCACTTGACGATGGCCTAAATTCAATTGTTTCGTATATTGTTTGCGTTAAAGTCTGAATTAGAATAACATTATTTAGTGACACTTCCTAAGTTAACGTTTATCTGACGTGTTTTAGCTCAATTTAGTCATCATATAATGTGTTGATTAAAACTGCGGTTATTTTCCGCAGTTTTTATCAACACCTCTATACATTATTTTCAATAAAGGAATTAATTGGAATAAAAATAAAAAACAAAAAATAATTTTAGCTTATTTTAGAACTGTGATTTAAAATGGGTACTCTAATTTGAACTTTATTAGTAGCAAAATAAGGTCGTCCATATTTTAGTAAATTTTAGCTAGTCCGGCGAAACAACAGAATTGCCAGTGTCAAAATTGTCATCGTAATGACACATGTTATTAACGAAGAAGAAAAAGTATCATTTAAAAATGTTACCCCGATTCAGACTTTGCTGCATATATAATAAGATCGTATTTTACGAAAATTTAGTTAGTTCTGCGTAATTAACGAATTAAATTTAAAGCATACATAAAGGGTAGAAAGGATCTTTTGAAGGATGCGTATGTATTATAATAAAAAATACAATATTATTGATGCACGGCCTTATGCTGCTCCTGACAATTTGAAATGTATAAACTCTCTTGTTTCTTATTAGTTTTTCGTAGTTAAGGTCATGATAAGATGGATCATGCAAAAAAGCGTTAGGACCAGAACGAGTATCTTGCCAGTTCTTTTTGGGCTTGGGTTAGGAGGAATTGGCACCTAAATTCACCTATTATGATAGACGCTTCAAAGTGATCCTTGTGATTGTATTAAATAAGGTATCTTTAGACTTTAGACTTTTTTAAAGGTTATTGGCTGAAACATGCTTTAAGTTTAGACCGATTGTTCCCACTAATACAATAATTAATTAATTTCCAGAACCATTAAAAGATCTAGGTAAAATCTTATTTATCCTATAAACTGCGCGGGATTCCCCCGCGGCGAGAATCGAACCTTCTGCGTCTCAGGCAGACCTTCGCCCACTGCGCCACAGAGGTCGTCAAATAGAGAAAATGGTGACGAATTAACTCAACACATCCTAAAGTAATCAAAATAATTCTTTTTTAATCCAATTAATCGGTAAACAGCTGTTGCGATATAAAAACGAAGCAATTACGATCACAATAAGGAATTAACTCGATGCTTGACCAAAAATCATGCATCTGCTTACAATGAACATCAACCCTTTTGGAAGGGTTGGAATAATGATCAATTAACGGGAACGTGGCAATGACGGAACAATATAATTTGAAAACTGTCGATCGCTTCAAGAAAAAAATACATTAAAATATCTAACTAATATTATAAATCCGAAACAGACAGACAGAGTTACTGTCTGTCTGTTTGTTACGTTTTCACGCCTAAACCGCTGAACCGATTTTGATGAATTTTGGTATAGAGATAGATAGATGGGACCTTGGAGAAGGACTTAATTTTTATGTAGGTACCACGCGTGCGAAGCCGCGGGCAGCAGCTAGTAATGAATAAATAAAAACATAGACAATGCACACAACACATCTAAAAACATGGACAATGCCCAAACAACGTATAGATTGTTTTATGACGACCAGATGACTGAGAGAATACCTACTGATACATTTTTAAATACATATATATATATATACATATATGTATTACACACATATATATATATATATATATATATATATATATGTGTGTGTATATATATATATATATATATATATACATATAGAGGTTTGACGACCTCTGGGCTAAGGTCCGGCTGAGACGCAGAAGGTTGCGGGTTCGATTCCCGCCGCGGGACAAATGTTTGTATGATCTGCAAGTATTTGTCTCGGGTCTGGGTGTTTCTATGTATGATATGTATGTATTAACAAAAAAAACTATATAAGTAGTATATCAGTCATGTGGTACCCATAACACAAGCTCTGCTTACTTTAGGGCCAGATGATGCTGTGTGAAATGTCCGGGATTATTATTCTTATATATATATATATATATATATGATATATAATATATATGGTATATATATAATTCCGGACATTTCACTCAGCATCATCTGGCCCCAAAGTAAGCAGAGCTTGTGTTACAGGTACCTAATATGACTGATATACGATATATATACATTTTTTTTTTCAAATACATACATATTATACATAGAAACACACAGGCCCGAGACATATACGACAACTGCGTCAAATACATACTTGATACCTACTATATACTTGACACCCAGGCACAGAACAAAACCTATGTTCATCACAGTGTTTTTCCTTGGGAGTCGAACTCCTAACCTACAGCGCAGAAGGCAGAGCTACTACCAACAGCTGATAGGCCAATCAATATTAAAAAAAGTGTGCGTCTCGGGACGCCCGACAGAAGTGATAAGTAACCTAAACGAATCTAACTTGCGCAGTTAGAGTTAGAGTGACAGAGGAAGAGCCTGACCTGAGAGACATGGAGACTTAGTATCTCCATCCTTAAAGTTTGCTATTGACTCCCTTATTATATACTAGCAGTTTCCCGCGGCTTTTCATGAGTGGTAGATAAAAAGTAGCAAGATAATAATTGAACGAATTAATGTTTCGGAAAATATACGAAGCATAATCGCGGTTTTCGTGGTTTGACCATTATCCCGAGTGAATGAAAACCTTTCATAGCGAGCACCTATGGCCCTAGAGGAAGCCGCATACCAAATTTAATTCCAATCCGTTCGGTGTTTTCTGAGATTTTGTGATGAATGAGTGGTATTTGACAAATATATAGTGTATATTTACTACTACCTGCTGCTCGCGGCTTGACTCGCATTGTACCTACATAAAAAGATGCCTACGTCCGTCTCTAATATACAATTTATCTATGTACCTAATTTTATCAAAATCTGTTAATTCTAAAAAGTAAATAACAATAGACATACGGAGACACTTTTTCGGTGCGAATCGTAAACGCGAGCGGCAACTCACGGATCGCAGATCAAACTCACCCTGATGAAGATTCTATAAATGAATCAAAACAGTGTCGGTGCCAAGTAATACGTGAGTAAAACCCGTGATTATCAAAATGTATAGATACTTTTGAAATTATAATATTGGATAATCTACTAGTGCATACTTGTAATCGATTGTCATTTAGCGGAAGTGGGTATCGGAAACTGGAACAGCTATAGGGGAAGTTATTGTATAGTCTGTGGAGACACGTGCAACAATAGAGACCCATCATTATATACAAAGTTAATATATACAAATGCGTATATTTACTGTTTCTGGAAAGATGGCAACACTGTTGTGACTTCTGTAACTACTTGGTTAATTCTATACTTTCATAAAACTTGGAGGAAACTTTTCATTCTTCATGCATTTTTGAATAATTTACTAGTTTTTTTCTAATGTTTTGTTCTTGAAGAAATACAATATTGTTAAAAATTTCAATTAAATGTTATTGGACTTTGTTTAATACGTATAATCAATTTACATACGGACTTATTTGTTGATAAAGTAATGTATATTTTATTCGTAACAATACTCTTGAAGTAAGTGTTGCATATTATTTGATTTTATACAAAATTCTCGAAATAGGTGTTGCATATTGATATATTTTGTATATTGCATATTACGATCCAACCTCTAGTCTCATCATAACCCTTTGGAACGCAACATGTGTAGTGATTTAACTTTGGTTTAACAATGAGGGTGAAAGTGTAGGGGTAGAGGGTGGAAGAACTGTGGCCATGAATTATTGAGAGTAAATTATAATAAATAGACGTGTTATTAATGGAGAAAATATAATAAGTAAAAAACATGATAAATATGCGCAGTATAATAATGGTTGCTGGCAACACTCGTTTCTTGAAGCTATATCAACAAAGCATTAAAAAAAAGCGCCTCTACTTAAAAAGAAAAGAATTACGTATTCAAATATTCAAAATGCGAACCTATTATTCGTCATAAACTTGCCATAATTTAACCTCTTTACGACCTATTCCGTAAAAACTAGATTACCTATCAACCGTCCATTCAATAGCAGATAGCAATCGGCACCGACAAAATGTTTTGTACCAACAGTGTTATCTTAAATCTTGCATGCTTACTTAATAGAGGAAATCGCCAATTGCTTTGAACGCTCTCCACTACTTGAAAACTTGGTACATTCTGTCTCTGTCTAACTGGTTTTTTTCCTGTGAGAGAGAAAGAAATGACTGGAGAATGTGTGACGGTTTCAAAAGTCCATGATCGTCTAGCTAAAGTTATTTAATGATGTTTTAAAACAATGCAAGATAGCAATTTACTTTCTGTCGTGTGTTATATGCAGAATTTGAACGTTTGGAAAATAGTTCTTGTCTGAAAAGTGAAAGCATGACTCCCATATGATGTGATGGATCGGCAGAAATGTGACAGATGTAAGTAAAATTTTTGCTATATATTTGCTATATTTTGAATTATAAGAGTGTTATGTTGTTATGTCATTTAGAATAGATAAATGACGATCGACCGCGACTTTGTACACCTCTCGAAAGGGAATTAATTACGTTTAAAAAACTAAAAATAAAACCGACTTCATTTAATGAAATTTGAGCCCATAAAATACAACCGAATTGAGAAAACCTCCTCCTTTTTTGAATTAAATTAACGAAGCTTTTATTTTTCGCTTTTTAGTACTTTATCATTCTTCGAAATTCGTAAACATTACTGGAAGGTCACAGGACAGCAAAATATCGGAATTTATTTTATGACATTGACATTTGACAATGACATTTTTCCAGGTATTTTTATTTAAAAACCAAGCTACTGAAACGATTTTAATTAAATGTCTATGGGACCAATCGGAAAGTTAGTATATAGATACTTTCACATGACAAATAATTGTCAAATCGGTTCATAAATGACGATGGAGTTATGAGGTAACTAAAAACTAACTAACATAAAAACTAACTAAACTAAACTAAAACTAAATCACCATCTTTTTTGAAGTCGGTTAATAAACAATATAGAACGCAAAAACAAATATGTGCTTGATTAAATTTCAAAATACCTACATATCTTATAAGTGCTTAAACGTATTAATACTGTACCTACCGTTTGCTACTAATATTATGAATATGTTAGATAAGGTTAAGTATATATCGCGAGATATATTGTAGAAATTCCAAAAAGCAACTAAAGCGCGTTCCAATATTTCCTGTTGCGCCATCTAGTCCTTTATATCAGAAACAAAATATTTCAATTAACCCTTCGATTTGCAGATTTTTCAAACCTTTGATGTTCCTTCTAGCTTCTACAGCTGTTTTGAAAAAATGGCGTCGGAGATGAGTCGTCAATAAAGTTCAATTTTATGTTATACCTCCTGCAATCCCTCATATACATACTGCAATCCCTCAATATTGTTGAAAAACCCATTGTTGGAAAACCTAGATCAAAATGTTCTATTATAAATCACTTACCTACAAGTAAAAATGATTCTAAATCTCCATTGTAGGTAGGTATAACGCGGAAAACAAAATGGCGGAAAAATAAACAAAACAGAAGTTACGCGGTAATTCAAATGTCGGCAAAAAAAGTTTATTTATTATAGTTTTATAATCTAGTATTTATTTCTGAGAGTCGTCAATAGATAACAATATTGATGAGGCAATGTCAATCATTTGTTTTTATTTATATTTTTGCAGAACAGTAAAATAGTGTATTGTTATTGGATTCTTTTGTTTATTATTTATTTGCATTGTCTATTGAGTTTATACTCCATAAACATTATTCAATAAATTCAAAGCATTATCGTTTTGAAAACTAATCTAGATACGTATTGACTGACTGGCTTGTCAGCTCATTCTATAGTCAAACGATCATAGATTTCTCATAATTGACGACCTCTGTGGCGCAATGTGGAAAAGGTCCGGCTGAGACGCAGAAGGTTGCGGGTTCGATTCCCGCCGCGGGACAAATGTTTGTATGATCTGCAAGTATTTGTCTCAGGTCTGGGTGTTTCTATGTATAATATGTATGTATATGTATAAATCGTATATAAGTAGTATATCAGTAATGTGGTACCCATAACACAAGCTCTGCTTACTTTGGGGCCAGATGATGCTGTGTGAAATGTCCGGTATTATTATTATTATTATTATATTCTACAGTACAAATGTATTTAACCCTTGGCTCTGGATTCAATTTATTATTAAACTAGTGGCTTTGTAAACATTTTTCGAAGTGACTGAAATATAACTTTGACGAAAAAATTATAAATAGTTAAAGAACCTGCTCACAAAATTTCACGAGAATCGGCTGAGAAATGCGACCTGTAGAGTAGAACGGCCGTACAGACGCCGGCCGGACAGACAGACATACGAAAGCATTTTTGCCTAAGCTGAAACGGAGACACTCGTTCGCGCTTCGCCCTCGCTCGGTCAATAAAATAATAAATTATAATATAATATAAGCTTTTATTCCTTTCACAAAACATTTAACCTAGTTACTATATTGTTAACGTGAAAGGACCACTATAAACGCCAAAAGCCTCCTCCAGCTCTCTCCATCTTGCTCTATCTCTAGCGACTCTGCTCCACTATTTGCCTGCTATTTTTTACTATGTCGTCTTCCCATCTTTTATACGTTCTTCCATTTTTACGTTTTTTATGTCAATTATTGTTTTGGACCATCTCTCATCGTTCAGTCTCTGGATGTGTCCTGCCCATTTCCATTTTAGGGATACAACTTTTTGAGTAGCATCTGATGCTTTGGTTATTTTCCTAATTTCTATGTTTCTTACTTTATCTTTTAATTTAAGGTTCAAAAACTCGGTCAATAATACCTACCAACTTACATAATTGTTAAAGTTGCGTCAGTTAATTATCAAGGTATCTCTTACGCAATGCAAAATTAAAATTATTTTATCTGTAATTAATCGCGAAAGAATTTTCCGTATGGATACCAACTTACCTATATTTAAAAAAGTGAATTATACTTTAATTAAAAATATATGTAACTAGAGGAACTGTTAGTGTCTAAGTTAATAATAATTATAAATAATGCCGGACATTTCACACAGCTAAGCTTATCTATGGATCGTCTGAAATGATCTATAGATAGCTCCACTCATCCAGATCACTCTCAGAGTATAGCGTTTCCTAGATACTCCTGGCATTGTCACATTGAATGGCAATGCTAATACGCTGGGTCAGATAGGAGCCAGCTCTTGGGTCACGCGATTTTTCTACCAGACGCAGATGCCGTGAAATCATTTTTAAAGATAAAAATTATACTGAGGTACTTATTTTGAAGACCTCTGTGGCGCTGATAGCCAAGGTCCGTCTGAGACACAGAAGTTTGCGGGTTCGATTCCCACCACGGGACAAATGTTTGTATGATCTGCAAGTATTTGTCTCGGGTCTGGGTGTTTCTATGTATATGTATGTATTTACAATAAAAAGTATACAAGTAGTATCTGTCATGTGGTCATAATACAAGCTCAGCTTGCTTTGATGCTGTGTGAAAAGTGGCATTATTTATTTATTTTTATCTAAGCCGGTAGTTATTTATTTATATTTATTTGATAGCTAGAAATTGCAGCTACAGCAAGTTACTGGCTCTTAAATACCTTTGTTCGTGTAAATGCGATGTGTCACACACCACCGTCACCGGTCAGACCGTGAGATCTTTTTGCACGGTTTTAGAGTTGTAACAAAAACTCGATATCGATAGAAATTATAAACACGAAATTGTACTAATTGCACAAGTTCATAATTCCTAATTCATATATGGAACATTGGTAAATTACAGGTTTTATTTATTTTGATAAGTTCTCCACCATTTGGAAAATGGTGTACCCTACTATATTTTCTAATCAACTGAGACATTTATAAAAAAAAGCAACATAACATAATAACTAATAATTCTAATTCTAAAAACAAACAAACATTTCGACCCATACCGCTTCTGAGCCATGTATACAATGATGCGCAATTGTATTTTTTGTACGGCTCCTTTCATTTATAATAAGATCCCTCTATAAGAGAATTACCGTATATGTTTCAAAGAAAGCTTAAAACCATACTCGCTAACAAGTGTTATTATACATTAGGAGAATTTATGACTGATAAAAATATAACCTTTTAGTTTTAGCTTAAAATTTAGTATGCATGAACATTACCATTTTTAATATAATTACTAATAAATTATTGTTGTATTAAAGACATTGCATATGGTAGAATACATTGATCAAATATTTAATAATAACTACATCTATTACACAATGTACTTCAAGCAATGCATGAACTTTAAACTATATACAAGCTGTTTTCATGGATCATCTCGAACCGTCTAGCGCGAAGACTCGACGAGTTTCTACCGCCGGAACAGGCAGAGTTACAAAATGGCTACGGCACCATAGACTACATCCACACAGTGCGGCAGATTATCCAGAAGACTGCGGAGTATAATCGGCCCCTATTTCTTGCCCTTGTGGACTACGAGAAAGCCATTGACATTGTCGAAACCTGGTTTGTTTTGGACTCCTTGCAACGGTACCAAGTCGATTGGCGATACATCGACGTGATGAAAAGCCTTTATGAAGCTGCAACGATGACCGTCCAAGTACAAAACCAGCAGACTGACCATATTACCCGCGCATATATAGTACGAGGTGCGAGAGGGTGATGTCATATCACTGAAACTGTTCACCAACGTTCTGGAGGATAAGTGCAAGACGCTGGACTGGAAAGGTCACGGCATCAATATAAATGGCGCACACATCTCCGTCCTGCGATTTGCAGACGACATCATCATCATGGCTGAAACGTTGCAGGATTTACATATTTACATATTATAATATAATAAGTAGCCCATTAGCTATTCCAGTTCATGGACAACAACTATACCATGTCTCACCTGAATTCGTTTCAGAATCACCGTGTGATTGAACCACAAGCAAACATACAAACATACTTTAGCATTTACTCGTGTAATTGTATTAGTAGTTAACGGGTATGTTTATACCTTTCAAATTATTCCAGACGTTTCTGTTATATTGAGTCGGCCCGGGACCTTAGAAAAGAAAATTTTGGAAAAAAAACATGTACTCTAAAAACCGTTAATTTACTCTGAAAATAACACTCTAGTACTACCAAATTAATTTTAAACCATTAAAAAAAATATAATCTGTTTAAAATGTAAAATATATTTAATTTTTGTAGTCCTAGAGTCTTAGAGTCCACCAGAGTCTACGAGTCTATCTATACGATTATTGCATACGATACGATACGATAAATACCAATTAAAATTAATTAAAATAATTAATATGAATCTCAATCGCGTAAATTTATAAAATACTAATTTAATATTACGATGAATTATTTTTTATCGACAACTCCCAACCCTAGCGACATGCTTCTGGCTCTGATGAGACGTGATTTACCTTGTGCCTGCAGTCATTAAGTTGCAACCTTGCTTGCACACGAGTAGGTAACGAATACACTTAATACAGGGTGTAAAACAAGAGTGTGACTAATTTACTATGTACTAGGTTCATACAATGAGCAACAGAAACAAACACCTTTATCACGCTGTTTCTTAATTTTCTGTCCGATAAATGTATGTCCGCTTTACTAGTGCTTTCAAACGTTGAAGAAAAACATCGGGAAAAAACCGGCATGTCGTAAAACCTAAAAAGTTCGGAGACATGTACTAAGTGCACGAAGGAGCCTCTTTTGACCCTGTCATAACATAACACTACGAAAGAATTAGCTACATAAGAATAAGCTTGAAGGACGTTACAAATATCTAAGATGATCATGTCATATTGCGTGATCCAAGAGTTTGCTCCTATCTATCTCAGCGTATTAGCATTGCCATTATACGTGGCAACTCCGCCAGTGTCTTGGAAACGCTGCCCTCTGGCAGTGATCTAGATCAGTTGAGCTGTCTATAGATAGTTTTAAACGGTCCTTAGATAGCTCAACTGTTTCACATGTATTTTATATTATTGTATATTATTCTGTACATTTCTGTAATTATTTTTGTAAATAAATATTTTCTATCTACTATATACATAGATAATAATTATAAAAACAATTTCAACAACAGATGTGGATAACATTCTTAAAGTCTACCTATAAACACACCCAAGCTAATTAATTGTTTAAATATGTTGCTGTCTCTATTCTTTAACATTAGAATGACAAGGACAGAACATACTTAAGAGCCACGTTACCTAATTATGTAATTCTAAGATACAAGGTATATCTACGTGTTTGTCAACTCTGTCACCTCTATCACAACCATTAAATATGTAATTCTTAATCAACTTATCACTTTACTGGGGTAAGCTCGTGCTAAGTGTGGAAAAAGCACCATATTACCCCTTTTAGGGGGTAACTTTTCTAACGAACTTAATTAACCCCTCGAGTAAGGAGTCCTTGAAAAAATACTTCCTCTATCTTCCGGAAATCATCAAAAATATTTCACCAATTTTGCGTTATCTCCCCTTTTTAGGGGTTGAAGCGTACTTAACTACAATTGAAAGTGCCGTTCAGATTTTTATCCAGGTGGTACACTAGTACCTACCTACTAAGGTATCTAAGTACATACTCAAATACAGTTAGCAATAAAATAACTAGAAATTTCAACCTTATTCCGTTAACATAAAGAATATAATAACACATACACGAGCGACACGAGCGTATAAACAGCAACATAATAATTTCCGAATTTGAACCGTATACCGTCGTAATAGCAACATGAAATTCAATAATACTGGTCTTAAAATACAGTTAACAAAAACAGTCTCGAAGCATCAAAATTGAACCGTATTCCTCCACAATACCGACTAGAATTTTGATTATTTGAAATAAGCTCGCACGTGCCAAATTGTGAACAGACAATCAAGGGGTGCTTCCCTTATCCGCCCTTCGTCACGTTTAAGGGGCATTAGCAATAGTTTAAAAGAGGTTTAAGCAGGTATTTTTTTGTTACTCAAATTGCTGAATTTTAGTTTTTAAAAGGACCTAAATCTACTTTTGCTTAAATTTAGATACGTGCTGTAATAGAATTTATCTTTAGTCTTAGATCTTAGATTGTTTCCTAATCCATAGTCCATACTGAGTTATTTAAAAAAATATATTTGTTATAAAATTTATAAACTATCTAACCCGACAGACGTAGTGTTGTCTTAACAATGAATATTGAATTCCAATTTTAATATTAGGCGTGATTGCTCTGAACTCACCAATAGTTCAGATAAAAAATCTTCTTTTTCTTTGTTAATGGCATGTGACATGATAATGTCAATTTTGCCAGTGTCAAGTGTTTATATTTGTTTATAGTCAATTTGTTTGTTAAAGTCTTAGTTGATGGTCAATTGTCAATTCTAAACGTCATCGCGGCATGGCCGTCTAAAATTTTCTTGGGATTCCTCGTCGTTCAAATCACATTGCACCACAATACACATATAATTCAATTGTCCATACTTGTCCTATGTAGTCACAATATATTCATTGAAATTCTGCTAAGATTACTGAATAAAACATGCAATAAAACGAGTAAAAATATTAAATTAGCAGAGCTATGTTATTTCATGAACTGACAAACGAAAAATCCACGAAATATTCCCGATAAAATATATTTCCAGCGATCGTGCTAACTGTCAATCAGCTGTCAAAAAGTATATACATATATATATATATATATAAACATATATATATATATATATATATAAACATATATATATATATATATATAAACATATATATATATATATAAACATATATATATATATATATATGTATATATATATATGAATCCCTTTTTCCCTTGGTGACGGCATCACGCGTGAACGGCTAGATCGATTTCGCTTATTTTATTTTTTGTGTTTGTTATTGTCAGGAGAATGTTCTTATGAAAGAAAAAATGAGTGGAAAATTGGAAAATTTAAGAAAACTTAACGGTATTAACTTTTCTAATATAACCTTGGCGCTTTTGACAATATAAACTTTTCTAACGTAACCTTATGGCGTTTGATATACCTAACTGTCAGCTGATTGACAGTACAGTTAGCACGATCGCTGGAAATATATTTTATCGGGAATATTTCGTGGATTTTTCGTTTGTCAGTTCATGAAATAACATAGCTCTGCTAGTTTAATATTTTAACTCGTTTTATTGCATGTTTTATTCAGTAATCTTAGCAGAATTTCAATGAATATATATATATATATATATATATATATATATATATATATACTATACTATACTTATACATTTTTTTTAACGCGCGACTTTGTCCGCGCGTTTCTAAAAAAAAAGTTATCTAATTGTAAATCTAAACCATTCTCGAATCCATTTGAACACACACAAAAAAAATCATCGGTCCAGCCGTTTAGGAGGAGTTCAGTGATACGAACAGTACAATTATATATATAAAGATATACTTTAAAGTGTATCTTTATGTCTGTCTGTTCGCTTGTTACAGTCACAGCTTAATAGTTGAACTTGATGAAATTTGATAAGCAGATACATTTTATCTTGGTTTCTATCTGTCTGCTTGCTTGTTTGTTTCTTACGTTTTCACGGTTAAACTGCTGAGCGGATCATGATGAAATTTAGCAAGGATTTTATTTAGATTTGAGATATTTTATGTACGTGCGAAGTCGCAGGCGGAAGCGAGTCTAACATTATCTTTCCACTTTATCTTCACAATTTTTAAAGCTTCACTTATAAGTGGAAACTTTACTGGATTATTTTATTAGTGATTTAGTTTATGTTTCATTATACTGTTTGTTTTTCCAAATAAAAAGGAATCAAATAAACAATTGGACAATTCAATTTTTTGTAGACAATTGTAGTTAATTGAAAACACAGTTATCCCTTGTTATAATTTTTAAATAAAAATGAACACTAATTAAGTAACAATATGACGATTTAGTCAACAAACTAACGTTTTTATCTCAAAACTCGATTTCAAACAATTGTTGTATTTTCAATTACGGAGACAGAATACCCTAGTTAGCCAATTAACACCTAATTAAAACTTCTGTCAACATATTTCTCCACAGATCATGATCTTAAAATCATTGTTTACCAAAGACAATAAAACTATTGTTCATCCACACAAACGGAAGGTTTATGTAAACTAGTTTAAAATGGTGAATACTTTTCTGTCAAGAGTTAGTAAATATCTGTCAAACATTGTATAGATTCTTCTTTTCTTTAAAATGGCATATGGTAAATTTTGCTAGTGTCAAGTGTTTATATTGTTTATGGTATGATGTCACAAAGTCGTATATTTTCGTTCGTAATTTGTTATCACTTATATTGTATAAAACAAAGTCGCTTCCCGTTGTCTGTCTGTCCCTATGTATGCTTAGATCTTTCAAACTACGCAAAAGATTTTGATGCGGTTTTTTTTAATAGATATAGTGATTCAAGAGGAAGGTTTATATGTATAATACAAGCGTAATATAGTAGAGGGACACTAATAATTTTGGAGTTTTCTGATCACATTAGACATTCTGTAGTATATTTCGTATCAGCATTGCATCCGTGCGAAGCCGGGGCGGGTCGCTAGTTTTATATAAAATTATGTCTTTCATATAAAATATACGGATTATTGTTTCTCGACTCACACAGAAGCACAAGGCTTTTATTCCAGGCATGTGGTATCCATAACACAAGTTCTGCTTATTTTGGAGCTAGCTGATGTTGTGTGAAATGTCCGGCGTTATTTATTAATTTATCTATACATCAGAAAACAAAACCTAGTGAAGGCTAAGCTCAGTATTCGTAAATGGCTTGCTATTGCATCTTACGATGCTACAGAAGACATACCAGACACCATCATAATAATGATTCGATATTACCATAAAATATAATAAATATAATAAAATATTTATTTATACATCTTATTCTTATTTAAATCTATTGAAATCTTATTGTAATTGAAATTTCGCCTATTTTAAGAATATTATAATATTTTTTTTTTCTTTTGATATTTATATGAACAAGTTTAATTTTCACTCAAAATGTGTTAATTACTAGTAGTAGAAGTGAAACTCACATATCATGGTGAATATCCCGTTTTGAGTGATAATTATGGTCAAAACAATGATAGTTCCAAAAGTATATAATGAACAAACGTTTTACACAAAACATTGGCAATGATATCATCAAAATAACAAAGTGGCAAGTCGCAGTATTGTCCCGATCTTGCGACTCATAACGATAAAACTATAATTATGCCGTAAGACATCGCATTAGACCCAAGGTCTAGACGTCCGTACAATAATGGGACAGACCTGTGAAACTTTATTGTACGTAAAACTTGCGGTTCTCAAAGTTTTTTATAAAGGCATGCCTCTACTGATGCGGACGGTCGAGTGAACTAGAAACGTTTCGCGTCTACTCTGCGAACCGATTTTGATATATCGAAACGATAACATCGTTGAAATGTTCGTCGAAATCAGTCAAATTTATAGTTTATATAAAATACATGTGAAACAGTTTAGACCATGTCGATTCGATTCCCGCCGCGGGACAAATGTTTGTATGCAAGTATTTGACTCTGGTCTGGGTATTTTTCTATTATCAGAGTATTTACAAAAAAAAGTCATGTGTCAGTCTTAATATCAGTCATGTGATACCCATAACACAAGCTCTTCTTACTTTGGGGTCAGATGACGGTGTGTTAAAAATGTCCGGAATTATTTATATGACGGTTTTATTAAGACCGTTTAAAACGATCTATAGACAGTTCAACTGATCCAGATCACTGCCATAGGGCAGCGTCCCGACACTGGCGGGTATTTCGCTAGACCAGATATAAGCCAGCTCTTAGCTCACACGATGTTTTATATTATTCTGTACATTTCTGTACCTAACCATATAAATAATTTGAAACGGTTTTTCCGTTGTCAAGTTCAAATTAACTTTATCATCTATTGTGGACGTTGTGGAGGATTACGATATCGAATATCAAAGTAATATCAGTCCTTAGTCGCTACATCGTTAAAAACGAAACGAAACGATGTAACTAATATAAGGTTTTGCACGATTATTTTCCCGATGTATCGCTTATAGACCCCCTAGACTAACGAATCTATCGCAATTTTATATTATGTATACTAACGTGCTTTCACGTGGGGTTTATAGAGGCAGATATATACAAATAAAATAAAATTTATTGATAGCTATATCATATTTGCTATAATATGGGTTACCTAGTTGTGCCATAGCAAATATCATAGTATTGTAACGGAAAACGATATGTTACTATGTATGGGCTAATTGTTGTTGCTATTTGATAGTGTCACGGACACTATCAAATAGCAACAACAAATAGCAATATTGATAGTGCCATCCAATTGTGTCACGGGAGTTAAGCGGACTCAAGTGAATTCTTCATATATCTTTATATATATATAATTCTACTGTACGTGTGTATCTCACTAAACTCCTCCTAAACGGCTGGACCGATTTGAATGAATTTTTCTGTATGCGTTTGGGTGGTGCCCTGGATGGTTTAGATTCACAAATCAGCCCGGGAGATGGCGCTGCAGTCGGTACAATTAGATATATTTTTTTCTTTTTAAAACGCGCGGATGAATTCGCGAACGGGACAGCTAGTTTATTTATATAGTTAACACTTAAATTCTACCTTTGAGAACCACTAAATTAAAACTGCAATTTACATTTGAATCAAGCGTAAGATTAAGGAGACACTGCTCTCATTAACTTGTAACTTTATCTTGTAGCAAAATGCGTGGACAATGGACCTCATAGCAACCTTCAAGATGCTGTATCTATTATACTGCCAGAGCGTCTTGACGATCCAATTTCGAAATATCGGAATGACATCGAAATATTCGTCGGTTTCAACCGATTTTACTGAAATTGTGCTCAAAGCCTCCGTAACGCACTTTAATCCTTTCACCACACAGGTTCGAAAGAACTAATGACACGATAAGAAGAAGAAGTAGATTTGACGTAACATAATAAAAGCTATGCTTAGTTTGGGGCTAGATGGTGTTGTGTGCATTGTCCACGAATAAGTATTTATTATGATTATTATTAAATATAATATTTATCACATATATTTACAAAAATAATTACAGAAATGTACATAAATATAAAATACATGTAAAACAGTAGCGCTATCTAAGGACCGTTTAAAACGATCTATAGATAGCTCAACTGATCCAAATCACTGCTAGTTGGCAGCGTTCCCAAGACACTGGCAGCATTGCCAGATTGAATGGCAATGCTAATACGCTGAGCCAGATAGGAGCCCTCCCTAGGGTCACACGGTAGGCTCCTGTTCCCCACGGAACCAAACTCCAGGGTTTCGACTTCCAAAAGGCTGAAATATCAAGACTGGCATATTTGCGCCGTTTGAAGTAGTAGAATATAATTACAAAATGAATAATCTATTGTAATAGTAAAAATTAACGTCATGTAAATATTGGTTTAAAATTTGGAAATAAAGGCTTTATTATTATTATTATTATTAAGTAACTTTTCATCACGCATGACTTAACTCAAAGTGTACAATATATTTTAGTGGAATTGTACTTACATTTACAAAGTCAAAAGATATTTTATTCAATACAATCACAAGGATCACTTTGAAACGTCTTACACACTAGGTGAATAAAGGTGCCAATTCTTCCTAACTCCTAACAATTTTTAAATTAGTAAAACTTCATAGATATGAATAGTTTCGGGGCCACAGACAGAGGTGTCGTTATTGTTGAATTAGACATAGTCTGTGCGATATGTGTAGAGTCATGAATCATTGGATACTGCACCTTATTTCACTGACATAAGTTTCACCCCATGACTCTATTATTATCAAAAAACCACTGTAATACAAATTAGATACGGCTGAAGAGGAAAACTAAAATATTTTTATGGGATCACGAATTGTCTAACCTTTTTGTTGTCGAGTAACCTGATTTTTATTTTTTATGATACCTAGGTATTCGAAATCAATCTGTCTGACATTGGTGGATATATTGGTTGAGATTCTTTTATAGAAATATGTCGAAGTTGACATGTTAAAATTTCGTAAAGTTAAACTAACGATCAATAAGAGTAGGTAACTTTTTTTAATATAAAAAAGTTAAATTTTACATATTATTTCTTCTTGTTCGTTAATGATAATGACACATGGCAATAGTGATGACAATTATGCTAATGTCAAGTGATTCGATTTTATAGTAAGACGTCACAAAGTCGTATGTTGTCGTTCGTTATATCATATATCATATAAAATAATTTACGGATTATTTTTTCTCGAATCACAAAGAAACGTTAAACTTTTATTGTAATTAGTTACCCCCGAGTCAATAATTCTAGCTTTATTAGCATAAAATAACCAAAATTACTAATAATTAACGAAATTTCTCGAGTAAAATGTTTTACGTTTATAATAATTACGTTTTAAAAACTAAAAAGCCGACTTCATTAAATATATTTTTTTTAGAAAATTCGATGTATTATGGTTATATATAATATGGGTAGGCTAACTAAACGCACTGCTCCAATGAGACAACGAGGTTTCGAAGTAAACGAAAATATCATCGATGTATAAAAAATTTAGATTTTTGAGGATTTTTTAAAAACCACTTGACCGATTTCGATAAAATTTAAATGGAAGTATACCTTTTGAAACAAAACAAGAATTTTCCAAATCGGTTAAAGCGTGTTTTAGTAGTCGGTGAAAATACACCAAAAAAAACCGACGAACTGAAAACCTCTTTTATTGAAGTCGGTTAAAAAGAGATCAATGTTTCGTAAAATGGACAAAAATAATACGTGTTGATACCCTATTGCCAAATTACAGTCTAAAAAGTCTAAAATTAGCTACTTCAATTACGAATTACACATGTACTCTAAATTTAGTAATGCAAGAAGTATCATTCAAAAAGGATATTTCAGGATCAAAGGATATCATTCAGAAAGGACTCAGACTTCGGTGCAAAAATAATAATTGTACATTACGAAAATTACTTAGGTAATCCGCTAAAACAAACGTTTCAGGGCCATTGTTTTATTTATGTAAAGTCAAAATAAGGTGGCTCTCGTATCGTTGAGATCAAGGAGGCTGCACTCGAGAGGAACAAGAAGAAAGATCATCATCATCAGTCATAAATAGGAGCACAATTCTTAAGTTAGAAGAAGATGCCCATGATGCCCTTCAGTAGACCAATTAATAATTATGTTTTAAAAACTAAAAAGAAACTAAAAAAGTCACAGGCAAGTAAAATATCGAAATATCGTTTACTTTGATGACATAATTTTTCCAGCTATTTTGATTCAAAAATCAACTGATTTTTGTATGAAATTTCTATGGGAAGTATTTTTTTTAAGATGAAAAAATATTTTTTCTAATCCTTTCATATCGATATATTGAATAAGTTATGAGATAACAAACAAAAAAAAAACAAGCAAATTGAGAACCTCCTCCTTATTTTGAAGTCGGTTAAAAAACAAAAACAATCATACTCAGAACTGTAATCTCCAGGGTAGGTCATGTCAGATCTTTACATAGATCTCTTTGAGGGTGTCAAGGGGATGTCAGAAAGTTGTATGATATATGATATTATGGGGTGTTATTATATATATAAATATATAAATACTAGTGCACAATCCACACAACTCCAAAAGTATATGAAGTATGTATAAGGTATTTATTAAATATATATATATATTTAAAAAATATTAATTAAAATTAATGGCACTGGTGGTCCAGTGGCTGTAGCGGTAGTAGTTTCTATTCCAAAGGACGTGGGTTCAAATCCCTGCGGGCGCCAATGGATTTTTCTGTTAAAAAATTTATCTTAAGACATGTGCTAAAGTGCACGAAGGTATATAATGTAAGCACATATATGTAAGATACGAGTACCTAAGATATATTTAATAAGTATCACCGGACATTTCACACAGCATCATCTGGCCCCAAAGTAAGCAGAGCTTGTGTTATGGTATAACATGACTATATATAAGTACTTTTTTTTGTAAATACATACTTTAAAGAAAAACACCCAAACCCGACACAAATTACTTGCAGATCATACAAACATTTGTCATTATATCATAACATATAATCTATATGCTTACCAAATTTTATCAGGATCCGTTCAGCCGTGAAAAGGTAACTTACAGACAGACAAACACATATTCGAATATATATATATATATGTATTTATAAGCATGGGATATGGTTTAATTTTGGGTTAGATATATATATATATATATATATAATATATATCTAAACAATGTTTATTTATATATATATATATATAAATATATATAGAACATTGTTAAACTGACCATTTTTCTGTCATACATGCTCCATTCCACCTGACCCCAGCTGACCTTGGTGAGTTTACCCCTGCGTTAATTGGTATGCAGGCAGCGCACGCGCAATTACCTTGCAACTATCACTGCAGATCCACGAAGTAGTTTTTGGCTGAGTTCGTGGAATTAGATTCGCGTAGAGTGGTCGCAAAGGTCATGGGTAAGTACCATGCAAAAAATTGCATATTGTCGTCTACACAGTTTTATGGGATTAGTCTGTTTGTCTGTTTACACAATAACTGCTATCTAGAATTGATCTGGATCAGTTGAGCTATCTATAGATCTTTTTAAACGGTCCTTAGATAGCTCAACTGTTTCACATGTATTTTATATTATACTTTTCTGTTATAAAACTTTATTTATCTTTTATCTATATCTATAAAAGGCGATGTGTGTATGTATGTCTTTATAGATAGACTCTGAAACGGTTGGACCGATTTCGATACAATTTTAAGGAAATCTTAAGATTGGCCTAACGGGTGCTACTGTGAAGTTTGGTAGCGATCAGATCAACAGAACTTTTTTTTTTGCATCAATCAATTTTGGCATAGATATATTTTAGGAACGTACATAGGCTACTTTTTATGTATATACTATGAGTGGGAAGCCGCGGGCAACTAGTCTAGGTGGTAGCTCTGCCTTCTGCGCTGTAGGTTGTGACTTCAATTCCCTCCCAGGACAAACATTTTTGTGATTAAATGTGAACTCTACTAGGTGTTAAGTATCGTAACTTACGATACTTATAAATACTTACGATTCGTAAGTATGTATTAAGGAATATAATAATAATTCTAGACATTTCATACATCATCAGCCCCTAAGTAAACAGAGCTTGTGTTATGGAAACCACATGACTGATACACTTATATACATTTATTTATTGAGTAACTTATTTACTCTCGCTATCCTGCAAAGCCGGGAAAGCGCACGCTATTTGATTTGACCAGTGAGCGCGTGCGGTGGTAGACCGTCAGATAGTGCAAACCTATTTACCGAGAGGTTGGTACTGTCAGCCATCAGTGTGTAAGTCTGTGACGAGAAAGAGAATAGGAAATTGAGAAGGAGAACGCATCATTTGTGCGTTTAACCTACACAAACTAACCTTATATAAACTAATTCAGGACTAAAACCTCTTCCTAAATGTTTGTATGATCTGCAAGTATTTGTCTCGGGTCTGGGTATTTTTCTAAGTATATTGCGTGACCCAAGAGCTGGCTCCTATCTGGCCCAGCGTATTAGCATTGCCATTCAACGTGGTAATGCCGCCAGTATCTTGGGAACGCAATGATCTGGATCAGTTGAGCTATCTATAGATCGTTTTAAACGGTCCTTAGATAGCTCTAATGTTTCACGTGTATTTTATATTATTGTATATTATTTTGGACATTTCTGTAATTATTTCAGCATAAAATGTATCTATATATTTACAAAAAAAAAATATACATAAGTAGTAAATCAGTCATGGCATACCCATAACACAAGCTCTGCTTTGATGGGGCTAGATGACACGGTGTTAAATGGCTGGCAATAAAAAAAAATATATTACACAGTAAATTTCATAAAAATAGGGTTAGTAGTTCTGGAATTTATCATATTATAACATATATTATAACCCGAAACATCGTTATAAATATCCCGCTTTGGTGGCTCCTGACCCTAAAATACAAATCACTATCGTGGTTCAGCTTGTTCAGGTGGACCGATGATATCGTGAAGTTTGCGAAAAATCGTATGAAAAAGATTTAGGATCTGTTCTATTGTGTTTTTGTTCTGTGTTGGATGGTTAGGTACTTACTATGGTAGGTACTATGAGAAATGACATTTCTTTCCAAGTCACGTATGTGTTAGAGACAAAACATGGTTTCTATTACAATTCTAACTCCATTACAACTTTCACAAAGCTAGCTCAACACAAATATGTACAGTGGACCTAATATAATGAACTCATCTTAAAGTATATTTCCTGGTTCGATGCCCATTCAGGACAAACATTTCATCATCATCATTGGCCTTAGTTCATCTATTGAAGATGAGCTAGGTGGCGTCAGTCAAGTTACAGAGCAGTTATTTGTAATTGAAAACATTCGTTCTTGGATCCACTCCAGCAAGCTGAGGTGGGTGAAGTTTCCTCTCCACTGACGCCACTCTGCCTGGGATTCTGTTATGTGTGTGATACACACATTTATGTGTTGAACATAGGTGTTTGTTCTGTGCCTGGGTGTTATAAAGTATCTAACGTGTGTATTTACAAGTCTATATGTATTATATCAGTCATATTGTTGCTATAGTACTAGCATGGTTTAGTATCGGACTAAATCGTTTGTGTTAATATGTCCAGCATTATTTATCGTCCCCAATATACGATCTATCTCCGTACCAAATTTCAACTAAATCCGTTCAGCCGTTCAACCGTGAAAAGGTAACAAACAAACCAATAGACAGACACACTTTTGAATTTATTATTTACCAGCTGGAATGCCCACGACTTCGTGCGTTTGCACATAACTATAATAAATTACAATTATAACCTCGCGGACTTTTTTGTGGGTAATGAGAAGTACCAACTATAAACATGTAGTAGGTAAATTAATTAATGAACGACTACCTTCAGGAAATGACCAGCCTTACGCAATCTGGAAATCCCTCAACATATTGCGAACACAAGTGAGTAGAGGCACTTTATGACAACACACCCCAAAAATATCTCACAGAGTCTTTAACCGACTTTATCAAAAAGGAGGAGGTTCTCAATTCGTCGTTTTTTTTTATTTATGTTCACCGGTTACTCGAAAACGGCTGAACCGATTTGAAAAATTCTTTTTTTGTTTGAAAGGATACTTCACAGGTGGTCCCATATAAATTTTATCAAAATCGGTCGAGCTGAAAAATCAACGAAAATCTAAAAATTGTATACATCTATGATGTTTTCATGTACTTCGATACCTCGCTGTCTCATTACAGCGGTGCGTTTATTTGGCCTACCCATATTATATATACAAAATACATATACTTTCCACTAAAAATGTATTATAGGTTCAAATTTCATTCAATGAAGTCGGTTTCTTTTTAGTTTTTAAAACGTAATTATTTTTTTATGATATACAGTGCAGTTCATTGCTTAATAATGTAGCTTTCAATAAGTCAAAGAGTTTTTTAAAATCGTTTAAGTAGTTTTTGAGTTTATCTGACGATATCAGTGGGCCAAGACCCGGCTGAAACGCAGAAGGTTGCGGGTTCGATTACCGCCGCGGGACAAATGTTTGTATAATCTGTAAGTATTTGACTCGGGTCTGGGTGTTTTTATGTATGATATGTATAAGTAGTATGTCATTCGTGTGGTAACCATAACACAAGCTCTTCTTACTTTGGGGCCAGATGATGCTGTGTCAAATGTCCTAAAAAAATCTATGCTTTTCTCCTGGTTATATAAATTGAGATGTATGCTTATTTTATTATATTATATATATTATATATGGACCATTTACGCATTTTCGAAGAGTCATTTATATTGGTCAATAAATGTCAAACTCACTTTTGACGAAGTGAACGGGTCCAGGATTTACGAGTTTGGTTGTTTCCCAATGCCGTTCTTACTGATTTTATCACTAATAACATTAATTAAAAAGTCGTACGTATGGTATATAATTCCGTTAAATGTTACCATTATTACTGAGCTTCTACAAACTCCATCAACACTATGCACAATGTAATGATAGATTAAATTTTTTGTGTTTGTTTGTAATAGATAAAATCAGAAACTACTTACCAATTTTAATAACTATTTCACCTATAGAAAACCTACATTATGAGCGAGTAACTAAAGCTGTATTTTATATTATTTTTTAATTAAGAAAATTGCAATAATGTAACCCACGGTATTAAAAATGGCCGATAAAAGTCATTAATTGACGTGCGCTGCAAAAACTATTGATGATACATAAAAATAATGTATTACATATTTATAGTACTCATAATTACCTACAAAAAAGTCCACAAGACTATATGTCTAACTATAATAGTAATGTCACAATAACCGCTTTTATTTGTGAATGAAACACGGGTAGAATCGGAAACTGCAGTACTGTTAAACTTTGATAGTGACTACTAAAACTTCCCTAAAGTGTTAAATCACTTTTTTCATCATCAATTGCCACATAATTTTTATACATTTAGATAAACATGGGATTTACTCACGTATTATTTTGTCGATGGAGGCACCGACACTGTTTCGATTCATCTAGAGAATCTTCATCCTCACTCTAAGTTTGATCCGCGGTCCGCTCGTTGCCGCTCGCGTTCACGGTTCGCACTGAATTCCTTCTAACTCAAATTCAAAGTCAAAAGATATTTTATTCAATACAATCACAAGGACCACTTTGAAACGTCTTACATACTAGTTGAATTTATTTGACAAAAAACTCTTCTATGTATATATGCACTTTCGTATAATAAATAAATAGATATACATATGTTGGTGGACAATGCACACAACACCATCTATCCCCTACTAAGCAAAGCTTGTATTATTGTGGCCTGACGACTGGCAAAATACTTACATATTTTTAAACACATTCTTATACATATTACATATATGACACTTTATAACTGAACAAACACATACGCTCAAATGTTTGTCCTGGGATGGAATCGAACCCTCAACATACATCGCAGGGCTATTAGCAACTGTATAATATATACGGAAATGGCTATTTCGGGTCCAATAACTCTTGTCAATCGTCAAAATTAAACTCACGCACATCTGTAATGCCTATTGCATAATTTCAATAAACTAAGTACCATGTCGTTGACGTCATGACATCGACATCGACAATAGGAGATTAAGGCTATACCCTGATCAAATGACTTTGACTCGTATTCACGTCGCTCAAATCGCGTTTTTTTTATCAGAGAACATTCAAATAAGGAAGGAATATTCAAAAAATTTTAACGGGTATTTTTTAGACGACCTCTGTGGCGCAGTGGGACGCGGACGCGGATAAACATTTGTCCCGCCGCGGGACAAATATTTATATGATCTGCAAGTATTTGTCTCGAGTCTGGGTGTTTCTATGTATAATATGTATGTTTACAAAGAAAAATGTATATAAGTAGTAAATCAGTCATGTGGTACCCATATCACAAGCTCTGCTTACTTTGGGGCCAGATGATGCTTTGTGAAATGTCCAAAAAAAAAAATATCTTACTTTCCGCTTATTAGTAAGCTATAAGTTAAAGCGTCGAGGAAGATGATGATCATTGAATATTTTAAACATTATTTCATAAATAATAAAAAAAAATTGTTACTTTAAAAACAATTTAAAGCGAGGAAGTAGGAGGTAACAAATTGGAAACATATATTTATTACTTTTATCATTACACAGTATAAAACAAAGTCGCCTCCCGCTGTCTGTCTGTTCCTACACCGGGACCGTTGCTTAGATCTTTAAAACTATACTTTTTTTTAATAGATAGAGTAATTTAAGAGGAAGGTTTATATGTATAAAACATGCATAAAATAGTAGAGAAACACTGAAAATTTTAGAGGTTTCTAATGTGGTGTCGTAAATAAACACATTTTTTGCGCTTACATTGCAAACGCTGGCTGAACTCTACGAGATAGATCAAAATAATGTACTATAGTATTGTACACCCTCAAAAGGTCTACAAAAAAGTCTACGATGGTATATGGCTTTCTCTTAGGGATAACCATTCTGTAGTATAATTAGTATCAGCATTGCACTTACAGTTTATATAGAGAAGAAGTGCAGAATGCATTTTTTTTAATTATGCATAAACAATACATCATCATCATCATAACAGCCTTTAAGAAGTCCACTGCTGAACATAGGCCTCCTCAATAAATTTCCAGGAAGAACGATTTTAAGCCCTCTCATCCACCGACTTCCTGCGATCTTTACAATAAAAAATACAATTATTATTAATTAATTATGGTCGAATTTTGACCAGTGGGCGACCACTTGTAACTATTATTCTTTCAATTAGTCATTAAATAGCTGTAATAAGACTTATTTTTCCTTACAAAAGTTAATTTGCTGTGTGCATCGTCTTAATAGAGTAGAACATGATTTGAGTAATAATAGGTAATTTAGGCATTTACTAGTATCTTGAGGCTACACGGAGTGCGTGGGTTACCTAACTCAGTGTCTCCATAGTTAAGAGATGGTTTTGCATCATATATTACGATATGGTAGAGTGTAGGCCCTATTTGGTGAAAACTATAAAAAAATAATGCTAATAATCTCACACAGCATCTAGCCCCAAAGTAAGCAGAGCTTGTGTGGTACTCCATATGACTGATGTACCTACTACTCATCGTTTTATTTTGTAAATACACACTTATTATGTCAGAGAATATTTGAATGAATGAATCGTTTATTTGGCACATACAGAAAAATAATATCTTGACTGAAACAACTTAAAAATAGATATACAAACCTTACTAACAAACGTTAATATTAGGATAAGTAAAGCACCTACCTATTGAGCATAAGTTTGTGTGCCAAAAAGGCGTCCAGCTCATCATGTGTTGGAAGGAAGCAAGTAATGCTTACACTCAAAGCTGTTTTTCAGCTGTAACCTAGGTTTAGGAGAGTAGTGCAGCAGCAACAACAGAAAAATTAACATAAGGTTGATAAGTGGATAAAAAAAATATAATAAAAATCAATTGCTGTTCGTTAGTCTCGCTAAAACTCAAGAACGGTTGGTCTGATTTGGCTAATTTTGGTTTTGAATTGTTTGTGGAAGTTCAGGGAATGTTTAAAAGGTGAGTAAATATGAAAAAAATGCTTGCTTTTTATTTATTGATTCTGAGGCGGTACGAAGTTCGCCGGGTCAGCTAGTCATTAATATAAATAGGTAAACACATACACATACTATGCTGGACAATGTTTTATAACATATAGGTAGGTATTTTCTTTACCTATGAAGATGCAGTTTGTTCAAGAAGAACTTGAAAAAAGAATTCCATGATTTTAAAACTGCACTAATTTGAAATTAGAACTCTTAGCCAACCGTAAAAAAAAATTTCAAATGGCCAGTACCATATAAAGAACGGCAACTAACCTAAAATAGGTTTTTTTTTTCAAATTGCTGACCAAGGGACGGAAAGTTCCTACGGGTTTGATTCTTGCTTTCTCTATATAAACTTAAACATGCTCATGACTCTAATAGGCTAGGCTTGGTAACTCCCTAAATCTCTAGTTAGGTATGTAGATATTTTTAAATTCTAATAGAGTAGTTAGAAGCCCGTGTAAACATTATATTTGCATAATAGGCATGATCTGCAATATTTTTGTTTTGAGACAGAGTGTCTAATATTGACTCTGGCTAGATAAAACCCGAGGTAGGTAGGTAGATATACCTAGGTAGGTAAGTAACTGATACAGTTTGGAGGATTACCTAAGTAATAAAACTTATAACATACCTACCTACTCGTACAATTTGGAGAATATGTGAACCAGAGAGTACCGGTCCTAAATCAAACATCGTAGTGTACCTACTCGTAACTCCACATCTCAAGAAACGATGAATCACCCGCCATAATAAAGTCAATGCCTCATTTAAAATAACGAAACGTAAAAATAATCCAGTTCAAACAAAACGCTCAAAGCTAAACAAACTAACAAAGATTTTGACCCGACTTTGGCATAATGCACTAACCTTGCGCTGCCATTAAAAACAAAAAACAAAATGCTGCTGTCATAATACTAAAACATTTGAAAAGATGATCCATTTATTTAAACAAAGTAACAGTCACCTATCATGGTATTGCTTCAACACAAACAGATGAGTACTTATAATTAATATGTTTCCTACATATTATAACGTCAATAAAAACCTAAAATTTACCGCTATTTAACTTCAAACAGCTCTCAAACAACAGAGAGAGGACTTAAAATCCTTCACCGGTGATTCCAAATACGAATTTCAAATCGTGCTCTTGTGGCCAGCATCTTCTAGTAGCTGCGATTCCAAATTTGAATTCAATGCTCGCTGCATTTGAGTCCGTTTTGTGTGATGTCTCACCTGATGTATCTTGGGTGAGGTTAATGAATAATGTGCTGTAGCGTAGGAGAATAAAGTTTAAATTGAATTGGATAATGCGGTAAGTTTTAATAATAACCCGTTTGAACGAGCCGTGGGAACGGAGTCGGATATGCGAGGTATAATCGCTTGTCGGACGGAACAGAGCCTGCAATAGTCCAATTTTGCAGCCTTTTTATAACATTTGTGGCCAGTGTTTGAAAAACCCGTTTGAAAATCGAACTTTTTTCATATACTTACCTTCTTTTCTGTTTCATTCATCCTCTTTTATAAATGGTTTCGCGTGAGTGATGTTATTTACTTTCAAAACGTCAGATATTATAGTTGAATATAATAGCTATGTTATAATATTAGCCTGTCTGTATTTGTATTTACTTGTACAGCTTTTCCAAACGGAATCTTGTAATATTTTCACATAAGTATTTTTTAATGAGACAATCAGCTAAGTACCTACTCATTGTTTGGATCTTTTTTGTGTTTATTAAACAATGCCCCGTAGATACAATCTATATTATTGATCAAGGAAGTCTGCCTAGCAAGGCCTAAAGAGTTCGCAAAAAATACTCAATAATCATTTACGATGATGTTACACCTACGTTTAGGAACCTACCTACTTAATGATCTTTAGGTACACTTACGATTTCTATAAGTAAAATTATTCATCAAGCTTTTGCTAACATAATTCATATTCATACCATAAAAAGTACAATGATATTCCCAGTCCAAATCTACATCAAGTTTTATCCAAAAAAACATACCTACACTAACTTTCACCATTTTTTTTCTACATTAACATGATAAGTGTCTGTAAGTCATTCAATAAAGACATAAAATAAATAACATTTATTATTATTTAAGTTAAGCTTTCGCATATAAGCTTACCTAATATGCAATAATGGGTTACGTAATTCTTGCTTATGTTAGGTTAAACAGTCATAATGACATATGACATTTACACTAAAACACAATTCTTAACAAGAATATTTGATCTGACCACACAAAAAAGTCACGTATAGCCTAACGTCTCCATTAAATCTCAAGTCATTCCCTATTCAATAGAGAAGAGCCATGAATCGATCAATTTTGTACTTTAATTTCATTATCATAAAAGTCACTCCACCACTCTACTATAAAGTAACGTACTATGTAAACAGGTGCTTAACTTTTCAAACTTAAGTTTACTGACATCCGTAATATTTCATATCTATACATTGCTCGTTTTATTTACCGAAACATTATAATTACTATACATAAACGGCAATGAAACGTGAATGTTAGTGTACGTGTGTGACTTGCGCAAGAAGACGCATTGACACAGAATAGATGACAGTTTATAAGGCTTAGTTGAGTCACCTATAGTAACGCTTTGATATTCTGCGGCTAGTGTTCGATAAGCTGGTGTTACACCGAGTCAATTATTTTATTTCTGTGTTCTCGAAGTGTATAGACTTGTTATATTCTATTATAATATATTATATATCTATAAAGGCGACGTCTGTGTATGTAAGTTCCCTATATAATGCGAAACTGAGTCTATAGGGAACAAACATACATACAGAAATCTTCAGATTGGCCTCAGATTCAGATAGATCCTGTGAATTTTGAACAACAAAACATTTTTTTTGCTTCAATTAAATTTGGTAAGTATGGATATAGATTGTATCTAAAAAACGTTTAAGTTTTATGTTTAACTAACATAAAAAAAATATCCCCATGACTCCGTCATTTATGAACTATTTTGTGAGAATCTGATTTCATGTAAAAGGATATACTTCCCGATTGGGCCCATACACATTTAATAAAAATCGGTTCAGTAGTTAAGTTTTTAAATCAAAAGAACTGAAAAAACTTACACTTTTTGTCGCCTAGCCCCCATCCGCCAAGTCGCCAAGTAACGCGCGATAAGGAACTTTGTTCCAAAAAAAACAACATTTGTGTTTAGTACACCACGTACCTAAATAATGATAGTGTCAAACATTAACCCAAATGTGACCTCGAAATAAAAAAAACTATAAACATTATTATTTGCTTACAGCAAATTATACCAAAGACCTTTGCAATATAAATTAAGTTAGCAACCGAGTGAAGGTGAGGAGGTAAGTGTACTAAAAATTACCTGAGTACGTAAGTAACCTACCTACATTTTTATCGTGGGTTTTTGATGGGCACATTAAGAATTATACGAACAGCTACAAGTGCATTTTCGCACCCAACCAGTTGGGCAAATTCGTAAAGAAGTGCCGCGCCAGACGAGATAGAGTTACGCGATAGAATATGAAAACCAAAGCATAGATATTTTACAGTAACCTATTTTCACATTCATTGAACTTATTCTACTCTCCATAAAATATAAACGTAATTCAAACCTCATTCATTCAATTTTAATTTAGTACCGAACAAAATGGTAACATTGCATTACCGATACACCCAACATTATTATGAGTTCAATGAGATCGCAATTACCTATTACTGTATAGGCCTTTATCGGCAATTTTCGCGAATAAAATCGTAATGATGCTTTAAGATGTTAAGTTATGTCTTTAATTCTGGTAAAACATATTTTTATTCACAACTATACATTCCTAAACGTAGTAAAATATTATATTATTAAGACTAGCGACCCGCCACGGCTTCGCACGGGTGCAACGCTGATACTAAATATACCACAGAATGTCTTTATATACAACGTTATCTAAGAGAATAACATAACCTAAGAGATAGACATGTACCATTGCGGACTTTTTTGTAGACCTTTTTAAGGTGTACAATACTGTAGTACATTATTTTGATCTATCTTGTAGGGTTCAGCCAGCGTTTGCAATGTAAGCTCAAAAAATGAGTTTATTTACGACATCACATTAGAAACCTATAAAATTATCATTGTTTCTCTACTATATTATGCATGTATTATACATATAAACCTTCCTCGTGAATCACTCAATCTATTAAAAAAAACCGCATCAAAATCCGTTGCGTATTTTTAAAGATCTAAGCATACATAGGGACAGAAAGACAGCGGGAAGCGACTTTGTTTTAAACTAAGTATTCTATTATTAACACTAGTGACCCGCCCCGGCTTCGCACGGGTGCAATGCTGATAATAAATTATATACAACGTTATCTAAGAGAATAGAATAGACTAAGAGATAGATATACAATTGCGGACTTTTGTGTAGACCTTTTTAAGGTGTACAATACTGTAGTACATTATTTTGATCTATCTCGTAGGGTTCAGCCAGCGTTTGCAATGTAAGCGCAAAAAAATGTGTTTATTTACGACACCACATAAGAAACCTCTAAATTATCAGTGTTTCTCTACTATATTATGCATGTTTTATACATATAAACATTCCTCTTGAATAAATCTATCTATTAAAAACAACAGCATCAAAATCCGTTGAATAGTTTTAAAGATCTAAGCATACAACGGGACAGACACACAGCGGGAAGCGACTTTGTTTTATACTAAGTATGCAATGATGTAATGATATAAAAGACGATGTGAAATTTTTGATGAGCAACTTTGTTTTATACTATGTAGTGATTAATTTAAAAAAAATATCTATCATTTGGTACAAAAATGAACCCGATATGTAAGATGGTTTTTGGAGTTATTGGCAGAAAACTGTTTTTTATTTTTCCTGTAAAATTTTATTCATTCGATTATGATATTATTCGCTGGGGCGGGCGAAATGTCTGTATGATCATTATTCATTCAGTCATTCATACGTTCCATTTTTCTGAATCAGAATCATAGCAACTGTTTAAATAAATCTAGTATTAACTCGACACTAAATCAACGCGACATGTTTGACAAATGTCTATATATTTGCCGTAAATAGGGTTCAATAAACTAAGCACTGTACTTAATGAATACGCTGTGGCACATAACATAACAAGTGTCATAAAAACTCTATGTCCCATGTCTCTGATTCAGTATAATATTTCTTAATATACAAACAACCTTATTTTGCTAACACCAAAGTTCAAATTATATTAATGACAGTTCTATAATCGCCAGACCTAATATTTTCCAAAATAAAAACGACCTTACCAACCTTATTCTTAAGTCTAAATTTGAGAACCGATTTTAAATGACTCTAAAATAGGTTAAAATTGTCATTTGATTTCTATACCTACTTAATGAATTAGATTTTCCTAAAATGATAATATTGGTCATCTTGCGAAGTAAATGTAAAACGTTATCTAAGAGAATAATATAACCTAAGAAATATACATCTCGACCTCTCGATCCTTACGCTCCTCTGGCACTCTTCTTCTCGCAATACCTGTCCACACATCCTCCATGCTAATTCCTTCACAGTACAAGCTGTTCAACTATGGAACGCGCTGCCTGAGGCTATTAGACGCGCCAAATCACTTGATTGTTTTAAAACTATGGTCAGGGAACACTATTTGTCCTGTCATTAACTGTTGCTTGATTCTTTATGTCATTTTAGATTTAGGTTTGTTTATGTATGTATTGGTTTATTTAGTTTATTTTATAACGTTGTATTAAATATACAGTAATGTATGTATAGTATATATTTTTGTATAAGTATCTATCTTTTTCTTATCCTGTAAATTTGTATGTACACATTGTTTTAATTATAAATCTCTTAATATTGTTATCATCACCCTTTTTTAAGCTACATTCTGTTCAATCCATCCTAAGGTTGTCTGGCAGAGATCGCTACACAGCGATAAGACCGCCCATTGTACTACCGACTAGCAAAACATTGTTATTTTTGTGTCTACTTGTATATTTGGTGTGCAATAAAGTATTATCTATCTATCTAAACTTATATCATTGCGGACTTTTTTGTAGACCTTTTTAAGGTGTACAATACTGTAGTACATTATTTTGATCTATCTCGTAGGGTTCAGCCAGCGTTTGCAATGTAAGCGCAAAAAATGAGTTTATTTACGAAATCACATTAGAAACCTATAAAATTATCATTGTTTCTCTACTATATTATACATGTATTATACATATAAACCTTCCTCTTGAATCACTCAATCTATTAAAAATAACCGCATCAAAATCCGTTGCGTAGTTTTAAAGATCTAAGCATACATAGGGACAGACAGACAGCGGGAAGCGACTTTGTTTTATACTATGTAGTGATTTTTCTCCAGTTATTTCCGGTTTTTTTAGTAATTTTGGTGTTGTTATTTAAATAGTGCTAGAGTTATAATAAAAGCATTGTGTTTTTTTGTGATTCGAGCAAAAATTATCTGTAGTTGTCTATATAGAAAAAAGGCGACGTGAATTTTTTAGAAAATCTTCAGATTGGCAGATCTTGTTAAGTTTGGTAGCGATCGGACCAACAAAACTTTTTTTTTTGCAAAAATAAAATTTGTCATCTTACTTGTATCTCTACGTATGTACCTACTATGCATGCGAAGCAGCGGGCAGAAGCTAGTTTTATATGAAAGGTACCATCATTACATAGTATAAAAGCGGTTAGATTATACAATTCTCTGCCTGTTGAATTGAAAACTATTGATAGCCCAAATATATTTAAAAATAAGCTTAAAAAGCTCTTGCTAGAAGGGTGCTTTTATACCGTGGACGAACTCCAACTGTAGTTGTTATTGAAATTGAATTATATAACATTAATATTTATTTTTATTTTCTTTAATTTAATTGTACTTTATTGTTTGTTTTTTAATATCTATTGTTTTAATTATGTGTAATTTTAGGCCAATTTAATGTAAGACTATATTCAAATACAATGTATATTGTTAAATGAATAAATGAAATGAAATGAAAAACAAAGTCGCCTCCCGCTGTCTGTCTGTCCTGATGTATGCTTAGATCTTTAAAACTATGCAACGGATTTTGATGCGGTTTTTTTTAATAGATAGAGTAATTCAAGTGGAAGGTTTATATGTATAAAACATGCATAATATAGTAGAGAAACGCTGATAATTTTAGAGTTTCCTAATAACCTTAAAAATGTCTATCTCTTAGGAAAAACCATTCTGTAGTATAATTAGTATCAGCATTGAACCCGTGCGAAGCTGGGGCGGGTCGCTAGTTTTATATAAAATAACAAATGACTAACGACAAGATGAGACTTTGTGACATACTATAAACAATATAAACACTTTACACTTGCAAAGTTATGACACATGCCATTAACGAAGAAGAAGACATTCCTAAAATTTTCTGTAGTTTTATTAAACACCTATACATTATGAATAAAATGAGACACATATACACATATCAGTCAATCAATTTCATAAATTTATTGTCATTTAAGAATGTTACTCTAATTCAGACTCAATTGCAAACAAAGAAAGATCGTGTTTTAGGAAATTTTAGTTAGACCAGCGAAACATAGCCATTGTGATGACGTCATTCAATGTATATAAGTACATAATTACAACCTACTACAATTAGAATATCTGCAAGAATTTATCTCGGGTCTGGGTGTGCTCTAAATAAGCACTTTTCTACTTCTACTGTATTTGATAGTAACACTAAAAGTTTAACCTTAAATAATCTTTCTAGTATTCCAATTCCTGACTATTCTAGTTTTGACTTTACTCAATTTTCCGAAAGTGATGTTAAGAAGAGCGTAACGACCATATCCTCGAATGCAATCGGAAGTGATAGTATAAGCCGCAACATGATTGTCCCAATTATTGATGAAGTCGTTCCTGTCATCCAACACATACTAAATGCATCCTTGACTACTGGCATATTTCCATCAGCGTGGAAAGAGGCCCAAATTACTCCCCTTCCTAAAAAAGCAAATCCATCGTCCTTTAATGAATACCGCCGCATTTCCATTCTTCCTTTCCTCTCTAAAGTTTTAGAACGTTTAGTTTATCAACAACTTAGTTCCTTTCTATCCAGAAATAATCTCTTAAATCCCTTCCAATCTGGTTTCCGTCCCGGCCACAGCACTGTGTCAGCCCTGGTGAAGATCACGGATGATATACGTCCCGGTATGGATGACGGACAACTAACCGTTTTATCACTTCTTGATTTTAGTAGTGCCTTTAATAATGTTGATTTCGATATTCTGCTAGGAATTTTACGCTCTCTTAACATATCTCCTGAGGTAATTGAGTGGTTTCACAGTTACCTGTATGGTTGCCGGCAACGTATCCGCATAAATGATTCATACTCATCCTGGTGTGATATTAAAGCTGGTGTACCTCAGGGCGGCGTTCTATCTCTACTTCTTTTTGCAATATTTATTAATAGTATCTCTCAACATATTTCTTCGTCCTATCACTTATATGCAGACGATCTCCAAATCTACACTCACGCACCTTTATCTATGTTACACGAGGCGGTGGATGCCACTAATTTTAACTTACGTTGCGTTTCTAACTGGAGCAAATCATATGGTCTCTCTATAAATCCTGATAAAACGCAAATTATTATAATGGGTAGCTCCAGAATGATATCCAAAATTGACTGGTTCCATCTCCCTCAGGTGATCTTCGACGGCAAATGTATTCAACTGAGTGACTCGGTAAAAAACTTAGGCGTACACATAGACAAGCAACTTTCGTGGCGACCGCACTTGGCTGAAGTCAGTCGAAAAGTGTTTGCTGCTGGAGCTTCTCTCAGAAGGCTTCGAAATTTTCTCCCTACCGCTACTAAAATTGCGCTTGCACAATCCCTCCTTCTTTCAATCCTTGATTATGCTGACGCCTGCTATCTCGACATCACTGAAGAGCAACTTTATAAGCTTGAGCGTCTTCAAAATTACTGTATACGATTCATATTTGGTTTACGCAAATATGATCACATTTCTGAATTTCGCAATATACTCAAGTGGTTGCCAATCCGTTTTCGCCGGAATGCTCACATTCTCAATCTTCTCTATAATATTCTGTTCTCTTCTTCAACTCCCTTTTATCTCAAAGAACGGTTTGAATTTCTCCATCTCTCTAACCCTCGATCCTTACGCTCCTCAGAAACACATGAACTTAAAACTCCTGTTCACTCCTCTACCTTCTATGGAAAATCGTTTACAGTGCAGGCTGTCCGCTTATGGAACGCGTTGCCTGTAGATATTAGAAAGGCCAAGTCTTTCCCCATCTTCAAGAATATGGTCATGAAACACTATTTGTCGTACTGTTATACCTAATCATTTCTATATTGTTGATATCATAATATAAAACCTATTTTGGTGCTATGATTTTATGATTTTATATGTTTATTATTATACTTATTATGTATGTATGTATGTATTTATTTATATCAGTATTATATTTAGTTTATTTAAAGATTATGTAAGTAAGTATAGAATTATATTTGCCAAAACACCACACCAATATGCCCCTTCTCTGTTTATTGATAGTCCAATCCATCCAAAGGTTGCCTGGCAGAGATCCCTGTTAGCGATAAGGCTGCCCATTGTATTGTAAAATTAGTGTCTGTGTATTTTTCTGTGTGGTATAACAATAAAGAGTTATCTATCTATCTATCTATCTATGTATAATATGTATGTATTTATAAAAAATGTATATAAGTAGTATATCAGTTTATGTGGTTGTGTTATGACAAGCTCTGCTAGTAAGCACAGCATCATCTGGCTATAGCCAGATGATGCTGTGTGAAATATCCGGCATTATTTATTTATTTATTTAAACAGCCTAATTTATAATTTTTTTAAATTCATTATAAGGTTTTTAAATCAAGTCATTCTCAAGACCACTTGACTAGTTATTATCCATACTAACATGGGGAACCTTCAATGAGAGTAGTCCTACAACTAATTGTTTTTGTATGTTCTCTGTGTACAATAAAGCGTTAATCTATTTATCTATCTATTTGCAAACCAGTAGGGCGATTATGGAACTCTTGATACAATCAATGTCTATCAGTTTAGATTAGCAATAGGCATTATTTCAATCAATCATATACGATGTATTTAAATGCTTAGTACGCTAAACACGGCTCCTACCACAATCGTACTTTGTAAATTGGTCGAGTTATAGTTTGACACCAACTTCACATTGTAACTAGCGATAGAAGCCGATAGATCGCAGCGATCCGTAATACCAATTCATCAATAGTAACTGAAAGCTATTAGTATCAATGTTTTGATAGTATTAAAGTTCCATAATCGCCCCACAGCTTGCCTAGTCTGATTTCACGTTCCACAGTCAAAACGCGAAAACATGCAGGTCCAATAATGTATGAGTACTATCAACCTAGTATACATTGGTTGAACATTAGTATTCTAATCAGGAAACTTGGTCTAGTCTGTGAGAAAAACGACTATTTCTATTTATAATAACAGTATTTTAGACATAATGATTTACACGTCCTGGCACTGTAGTCAATTCAGTTTGCATTTTGAAGCGAAAACTTCTTAAGCATGGTTGTGATTTGAAAGTCGATGAAACGAAAAAGCGACAGTAAAAAGAGAAAGACACATACATTCATAAGATTTAACGTAGGAGAAAATGTGATAGGAAGCATTATAGAGTGGTTTCTCATAATCTTGGTTCTTAAATTTTTGAAGATTTTCGGTTTTGGTTTCATCTGAGTCTCAATTTATAATATCTTATGATTTTAATGTCAGTGAATCAATAAATAATATATAATCCTGGAAATTTCACACGGCATCATCTGGCTCCAAAGTAAGCACACCTTGTGTTATAGGTACCACATGACTGATATACTACTTACATACTTTCTTTTTTTTTTGTAAATTAATACTTATTATACATGGAAACACCCAGACACGATACAAATACTTGCAGATGAAACATTTGTCACGCGGCGGAAATCGAACCCGCAATCTTCTGTGTCCCAGCCAGACGTCTTAGCCCACTGCGCCACAGAGGTTGACAATGGCATGAGATACTGGTTTTTATAATGGCATCTTTCTTGCTTGATGTCAAAGTCGCTGTCGATGGTCATTTGTCTATTCGAAACGTCAACGCGGAATGACCGTCTAGTCTAGAATGTTCGAGAAGGATTCGCACAAATCTCTTAAGAATATTTGGTATAGGTATTTCACTTTTTAAATACCTACGGCTTTTTAACCTTCACAGATATCATTTAGTAGATAGATTATAATATTGGACTAAAATAAATAAAAATTAATGTCTTTATTTGATTTCAAAATATCAGAAAAACATGTTGGAAACTTTTATTAACAGAATAATCTTCTCATCGTGTCACTCATTATTTCTAACCAGTGTGGTGAATGGATTAAAGTTCGCCTAATGCCTCCTTTCGTGATCTTGGCAGATGTTTTCAAACTTTTAAGTTCTACGACATGCCGGTTTCTTCACAATTTGAGAGTACTGGTGCACAATTGTTTTCGAACCTACAACCTTAGTGATATTTTCATAAAAAGGGGTTACGATTTAACTTTAAAACATTAGCAAACCAAGATTCTTGCTATTTAAGGCACAGAAGTCCCAATATTGCAGCCCAAGCTGTTTCAATCCAGCTTACCTGCGGTTCCGGTACCTATTGTGTTAGTTCCTGCTACCTTATTTAAAAAAAAATGCGATAATCATATAATCATAGTAGTTAACACTAGAAATAAAGATATACTTGCTGTTCCAACTTTCCAACTGTTAGGCTCGCTAAAGTCTTTTATAGGGCAAAGTGGTACGCTTCTATAACAAGGTCCCGAGCGATGTGTTCAATTTATCGATTAGCAAATTTAGAAAAAAAAAATAAACAGAAACTGTAATTTTTTTTTTTTTTTTTTTATAATAATAATACCAGACATTTCACACAGCATCATCTGGCCCCAAAGTAAGAGCTTGTGTTATGGATACCAAATACCTGATATACTACTTATATACTTTTTTTTTTGTATATACATACATATTATACATAGAAACACCCAGACCCGAGGCAAATACTTGCAGATCATACAAACATTTGTCCCGCGGAGGGAATCGAACCCGCAACCTTTGCGTCTCAGCTGGACCTAAGCCCACTGCGCCACAGAGGTCGTCAAATTAAAGCATATTAAAAAATATCCGATCGTTTAGATGAAAAAAAGCCTGGGATGAATATGTCCCAACTCGACTCGGCATCCATAACAAAATTAGCAAGGATCATACAAAAAAGTGTTAAGACCAGACGAGTTTCTTGCCGAATTCTTCTTGAACTGGGGTTAGGAGGAACCGGCACCTAGATTCACTAGCTTGTAAGAAGACGATTCAAAGTGGTCCTTGTGATTTTATTGGATAAAGATTTATTGAATTGAATTGAATTGAACTTAGTTGAAATGAAATAAGTTCACGTGTTTATCAGCAGAGGGAGTTAGATTAAAAAAATGCTTTTTAATGTTTAGTTCCGCTAATATCCGCAGGAATCATATTGTGAAATTGTCTCTAGTTGTGGGATAAGGTGCGGGGAAGTGCGGGTGAAAACTGAAATCACTGCGGTGGAGTTCTGGCTCTTAATACAAGCCATGCTGTTTTGGGCTAGATGGTGTTGTGTGCATACCAATATTTATTTTAATTAACATAAGAAAATGTCAATGTTCTCATTACGATTTAACAATTAGTTAGAGCAGACAGATTCCATTGCTTCCAACGCCAAAGCCGCTTTATTATGTATTTAAATAATTCTATATTAATTATATAATTTGTCCGACTGATCTACCGGTTCGTAGTCTAGTTAACGTTTCTATATATTTTTATGATTGAATTTTAAGAAGTCCGACATCCGGCAATTTGTTAATTACTGTGTGTTTAGCAACAGGGATATAAAAATATAATGTTGGAATGCTTTTAAATGCTGCTAAGCGCTGATTTATAATTTCAATGGAAATTGTAGAAATATACAAATCAAATTTCTATTGTAATAAATCTATCTTGTTATCGTGTTAGATTTATTTATGAAGACAGGTTAGTGTATTTATATTCAAAAGTCATCCCTACTAATATTATGAATGCGTAACTCTGTAGGTCTGTTTGTTAAGTTTTCACGCCTAAACCGCTGAACCGATTTTGATGAATTTTGGTATAGTGATATATGGGACTTTGGAAAAGGACATAGGCTATTTTTCATATAGGTACCACGAGAGCGAAGCCGCGGGCAGCAGCTAGTAAAAAAAATGCCAGACATTTTCACACTTCATCATCTGGCCCCAAAGTAAGCAGAGCTTGTGTTATGGGTACCACATGACTGATGTACTACTTAAATACTTTTTTTTTGGTAAATAATAGACAGTAGCTGGTGCCCGCGACTTCGTCTGCGCAGTACTTCGTGTAATTCTAACGGTTTTTGCTGCGCACGCAAGAATAGCTGCAGATTGCAGTTTTTTTCTACTTACTTGACACTTATTATTATATTTTTGACAATTCACACAATATCTTTATAAATTATAGCCTATGTGTTGTTATTCTGATGTATAAGCTATATTATTGTAAAGTTTCATTAAAATCCATTCAGTAGTTTTTGCGTGAAAGAGTAACAAACATACATACAAACTTTCGCGTTTATAATATTAGTAAGATAAGATAGATACACCCAGACCCGGGAACAAATATTATTTCAAATATATTTTAGACTCAGTCTTACTAATCGTGATAAATTTCCTTGTGGTTTTATCATATATCCAACAGTTTTAAAGCATTTCGGTTTTCCCCGAACGAAGAGTACATAGCCGTACGACAATGACCTCAACCAAAAATTTACACTTAATAATAATAATAATAAATAATATCGGACATTTAACACAACGTCATCCGGTCCCAAAGTAAGCAGAGCTTGTGTTACGGGTACCACATGACTGATATACTGCTTATTTTTTTTTTGTAAACACATATTATACATAGAAACATTCAGACACGAGACAAATACTTGCAGATCATACAAATAATGATCCCAGCGGGAATCGACCCCGAAACCTTGTGCGTCTCAGCCGGGCCTTGACCCAGTGTGCCCCAGAGGTCGACAATTCAAAGATTATCAAACAAATATATCAGATAGACAGATAGACAGACTGTATTTCCTACATTTTGATTAAAAAATATGTATCTAATTATTCTAAAAAGTAAAACTTAGTTTACATTAGGGTATAAACATCAATGTGTTTATAGAACTCGAGGCGGTTGGTACTTTCGTTCGATAAAATAAACACTTGAGTAGGTAGGCTAGGTCAGCGTGCCAATAAAGCTATAATCCAGTTAATCCCAACTCTTTTAAAATTTAATAGACATTAATAAAAACACATCGGTCAAACCGGTAAACAGTACCTACCTCGTAACTACTTTGTACATAATATGTAAATACGAGTTAGTAAACTTTTAAACTTTACTATCAAAATAATATACATGTATTTACATAAATAATACCGGACATTTCACAGAGCATCATCTGGCCCCAAAGTAAGCAGAGCTTTTGTTATGGGTACCATATAACTGATATACTACATAATATACTTTTTTTATAAATACATACATGTTATACATAGAAACACCCAAACCCGACACAAATACTTGCAGATCATACTAACATTTGTTCCGAAGCAGGAATCGAGCCTGCAACCTTTTGCGTCTCAGCCGGCCCACTGCGGCACAGAGGTCGTCATAATATACATATAAGTAAAATATCAGTCATGTGGTTCCCACAACACAAGCTCTGGTTACTTTGTGGCCAGATAATGCATTGTGAAATATTCAGCTATATTTAATTATTATTATTTAAACTTTACAACCGAAGCCAGATATAATCGAAGTCTTTGAACAGTAAAGATACCATAATGCGCGAATACTGTACAATGTTTCTTAAAGATCATCTTTTGAATGCGCAGCAAAAACTACCTCTATACTGCCTCCTTACAATGTCAGGTGTGCAAAGTGTTTTCGTGCTTTTAAATACTTATAACAATATCGCGAAACGTTACTTTACACTGCATAAACAACAGACACTGCATATTATACCTTATTCAAACCTCATACTGACTATTTCTGCATGTAGTTACGAGAAAAATACCAGTGTTGATAATATGTTTCTGTGCAGTGGAAAAAAGCCGTATGTGCGTTTGTAAAGTAGTGTAGACACGACGTTTTTGATTATGTGGAAATTTTTAGTTTACGGCATCTGTCTCCCAAGAAACGAAAATTCGCAAAATGATCTTGAGGACGCGTGCGCAGCTGCCGTCTCGTAACATTTGGTACGTGCCGAGAAAAAAAAATGACATGTTGTCTACGAATAAAAACTCGAGATGTTGGAAAGTTGAATGTGTCGCTCATATTTCATTTCAACTTTTTATGAGCTGTTCTTTTGTTTCAGAATTTCTTACATGATGTCATTGTCGAGTTTAGAAATCCACGGTGTTTATACTTTAATATGTAGTTACAAGAAATAAAACAAGCTTTAAATTAGTTTAGTCATAGAATAGAATTGCACTTTTTGTATATACACCTTATAAATAAAAACACAATATCCAATTTAATTGAAGTAGGAGTAATTAAGTGGTATTTTGGGCGGCCATATCGCTTGAGAGCGATCTCTTCCTGGCAACCTTTGGATGGAAAGGATCGAATAAAGTAGAGTGGACGGTGCGGCGTACATTAAACTAATTGTATGTTATATAAATATAACTAATTACTACATACATAAATAAAAACATACAAACTAAATAGATATCAATGAGAGTGATGTGATTTATCATATACCGGATGGAGACAGGGAATTAAATCCAAAGCTTAAACATTTACTTATCTTCCACGCTTTAGGTTGCGGGTTCGATTCTCCTCCAGTACAAACATTTTTGTGATAAACATTGACGTTTGTTCTGAGTCTGGGTGTTTTAAAGTATCATAAACATGTAAAAAAAATATGATCTGTCATCTGGTCATACTTAATACAAGCGATGCTTAGTTTGGGACTACATAATGTAGTGAGAATTTGTCCACCAATATTTTTGTATCGGTTATTTAATTTACTTAGGTTAATTAATAAATAAATAATATAAATAATGCACACAGTTACATCTAGCCCCAAAGTAAGCAGTGACCACATGACTGATATAAACCTTATATAGTATATTTTTGTAAATTAATAATAAATAAATATTGCCGGACATTTCACACAGCATCATCTGACCTCAAAGTAAGCAGTGCTTGTGTTATGGGTACCTACCACATGACTGATACACTACATAATATACTTTTTTTGTAAATACATACATATTATACATAGAAACACCCAGACCCGAGACAAATACTTGCAGATTCGCGGCTGGAATCGAACCCGCAACCAGATTTCAGCCGGACCTTAGTCCACTGCACCACAGAGGTCGTCGAAATGCTTGAAAGGAGCATCTAAAGTGCATTTTAATCCTTTCACCACACTGGTTGTAATAACTAGTCTCACAAGAAGCAGAAGAAGAACATGTAGATAAGTTGTCCGTGACATAAGATACAGATTGAGTATATTTCGAGGAAACATTATGAGCAAAAATACTTATTTTTCATACCGAGGAAATGAACTGACCAAAACACAAGAAAGACAGCTGTATCTTTCTTTACCTGGCGTCTCAGCACATGCCTTTCTTAAGAAAAAAAAATCATAAAGGTTACTTCGAAAACTGTGTGAAACACATCTGCTTGACTATACCTCCGAGGCTTCACTTCTTCATCAACTTATCCACTCAAAAATAAACTGTATGCTAACGATGAATAGGACGTAAGTCGGGTAGCTGTATCTTTGTTTTGGCAACATCTTCGTCAGCTTTCGGGTTTTGTCGGTTATCTCCGGACGCGTGGCTCAAAAGTCGACATAGCCCAAAGGAAAAGACAACTCGTTATTTAATTCGACCCGTTATGTGTTTAAGGGCGAATGTAGACTTGTATAGTTTACTTACGCATCTTGTATACAGCCTTGAGAATAAAGAAATAGCGAAAGGATGATGTTGAAATTCAATTTTCAGAATAAAATACTCCGACTACAAAAATACTAGACCGTTTATGTACCTAAGTATTTAATTTTATATATTTCTATTTCAAAATACCAAAATACAATAATTTATTTACAGAAATAATTATAGAAATGTACAGAATAATACATGTGAAATAGTTGAGCTATCTAAGGAACGTTTGAAACGATCTATAAATAGCTCAACTGATCCAGATTATCAGGTAGTGTACTCAAGACACTGGCGGTATTGCCACGTTGAATGGCAATGATAATACGCTGAGCCAGCTCTTGGGTCACGCAATGTTACAACATATATTTCTTTATTCCTTAAAATTACATATTTAATTATGCACGTATTTAAACTCAATCACTAAAAAAAAGTTTTTTCTAACTTCGCATTACACTCGTAACTAAGTTTAAAAATGTTCAATTCTTAGAATAAGTATCCATTTTTGTGTCCATATGTCTTTGCCTTTACGTAAAAATTATAAATGATTATAATTTGCTGCTAGCTCGAGAATCGGAGGTAATAAAGTCAAGATTAACGGCAATGTAATAAGAACTTCCGTCAGGAACCCGATCATTTGCGATTTTATCAATTTTCTTTAGAAACTTGTTCAAAACCATGTTTGGAGTTAATTGCTTGTTAACAAAGCAAATTTTAGAATCTTGCCAAATCGTCTTTACGATTTACTAGAATTTTTCAATCTATTTAGTTCAGCCTTGATAATGCAAGCACACATTACAAAGTAAAAAACCCGAGATAGACTCCAAAGCAAAGGTGTTTATTTTTTCTGCAAAACGTCTTCAAGGTCTCTCGTGCATCTGCCTCTCACAACCGCGTCTACAACACATCTGCATAAAGTAGATAGCAAAAAGTTGACCTACATACGGAAAGAACTTACTTTTTTAAATTTTTAATTTTGAACTTCGAACACGGTGTTCACCTAGAATCAAACAAAACCTTCAATTCCGAACTCTATTTCAATGCTATAAGAATAACAGATTTCTAGTTTTAAAATCATTTGGTAGTTACACAAAGGTGCCAATTTCCGTTCGGTTCTTACATCCGTTCTTAAAAATCGGCAGTAAGTGATTAGTGTCGCATGTGCTTGGTTTTTGGTTGTTTTTTGACTATTTTAACGTCGTTTGTAAGCAATTTATCATGTTTCATCGACAGGCAGATGGTTCCGAGTGTGATTGAATTGTTTGCATACTGTGCTAGATGAGAATCGGATGAATAAAAAATATAGCATTCGGAATTTGAAATTTGAAAAACAGAATGTTAATTCTCTTACCTTATTGTTATTATACACTTACTCGTATATACCTTCTTAGAGAAGTAATTTTACGATTTCATTTAAAAAACTCGCCTTTCACTATACCTATACATAACCGCCAAGGTTTTGATGATACTTACCTACTTGAAGATAATTACCTCAATCACCTACTTCACGTTCTAAGTAGTGCGGAAGTTGATTTTCCAAAACACCTGCCTACATCATGCTGTGAACATCAAGCCGTATCAACTTTATCACCGGCAAACTTTTCAATGAGTACATTCATCCCAAACACTTGTAAAATTGAAGGAAGTCACTATAACTGTACACCTTCCGATTTCTACTTACACACATGTCATAATTCCCACCCACATCCTTCGGAGAGTGCTCGTACCTTTCCGCGTTCCCACAGACGATATAATTAAGTTTTTGAACGCACCTTTCTTGCAACTTGTCGCCAAAAACAACGAAACACCTTGTATGAACAAACCCTTTGGAGATGGACGTATTTTTAGTGTCTGGTCCAAGGAATGACAGCAATTATTTCAATTTAAGGTTATAATCAAAATCATTTTTTGTTAAGGACTTAGAGCTGAATCACGTAGCGCTTCTCTTATTTATTTTTTACGACAGCTTTAAAAAACGATACAAAACACTAGAAACCTTTTTATAGATAAGAGATTTTGATTTTCGAACAGATTTAAAAACTGCCTTATGTACATTTCCTTGTATTAATTTTATTGGATATTGATTGCCAGTGTTTTTTTTTTAGTTTAAAAATAAACAGTAAGCTCTTGTGGATTGCACCACCGTGTAGCAGCAGATCAGCAGATGTGTTGAAACCCGTTAGGTGCTTGTGATAAGACAGCCTCTACCTCTCCCGATGTCTGCATCTGTTCCTATCATAAACTCTTTTTAGTTTTTTATAAGCGCTTTAAATGATGTTTTGAAGCGCTGTTGTCTCAAGGCTGTAGGTACAATAAATAAGGGTGGTATCTGTTACCAATTTAATTTTAATTTTAGAAGAACTGCGTAACATTTGAAATAAGAATAGAGAAATTTCAAATGTTTTCTGTGAAGTTTTATATGAAATTCGATTTTTGAAATTGCGAGTTAACTAGTACATAATCTAATTTCAATTTTAGAATTGCATATGCAGGCACATAATAACTTTTAAATTTAGAATACTTTACATTGAAAATATTCCATGTCAATAACATAAACCTTTTTAATAATGACTAGATCGGTTAAACCGATCTACTAAGCGTTTTATAAACCCTCATATAAAAAAAATCTCGGAAAACCTATTACGTATTCATCCATTAAACCCGGTAACGTTAATGCGAATTCGCGGGTAGTTAATATCAGAACATAGGTTAAGTCAGCGTGAATAGCTATCGAGACCTAATTACAGTTTTTACGGCCATGTTGTGATTGTACATTGTCTGTAGTACAGCTGGTCTGGATGAACCAAGACGATGAACTATTAGTGTAGATAAGAATACTAATAAAATAATAATAACATCTTTTGATGACCTCTGTGGCGCAGTGGCGGAAGGCCCGCATGAGACGCAGTAGGTTGCTGGTTCGATTCCGGCGGGATGTTTGAATGATCTGCAAATATTTGTTTCGGGTGTTTTTCTATATGTTGTGTTTACAAAAAAAATAAGTATAGCAGTCATGTGGTTCCCGTAACGCAAGCTCAGCTTACCTTGTGGCTAGATAATGTTTAGTGAAATAACAAAGAAAAAATATGTTGCTTATGTGTTTTTAACCACAAAAATACGTGATTGCACGGAATTAATAAAAATTCTTGTAACTAAATAAATAAATATAAATAAAAAATTCTGTAGTTACCTAATGCCTTCATTTGCATTTTCATATTATACGAACAGCAAAACATGTACTATAATAGTGCTAATTCGCTATTATGTTCAATGCTGAGAAATATATACAAACTTACATATGTTTTTGTAATATTAAGCAGACATCCACATTATGTCCAACATCTAAAACATATCCCACATAGAGTCACAGGCAGGCCACGTGTACAACAACATAAACTTTGTTTTGTTCTGTTGGCCAATTGTTTTTTACTACATCTGTCGATATATTTTTTATTTTGCTCGTTTTACCGATTTATTGTCGGTATCAGTAACATCAATATTTATCTTATTACTTAGTAATAGGGTTCAAGTTACTTGGAATCAAATAAAATAAAAAAAATCTTTATTAAAAAAAAAACAAGAACCTTTTTGAATCATCTTACATGCTAGTGAATCTAGGTGCCGGTTCCTTCTAACCCCAGATCAAGAAGAATACGGCAAGTAACTCGTCTGGTCTTAACACTTTTGTATGATCCTTGCCAATTTTTTTGTTGGAATAAAACGTACCGTGTTTTCTATTGCGACACCAGCGCCATACACATCGTTAATCCTTCGAGCTGTTTCTGCAGCACTGGTACCACGGTAGAACTCGTATTCGTAAATAAAGCGATATTTCAAGTTTTCCATTTTGCGAGATGAGCGACGCCAAAGAAAAAACCAATGAGGAACAAAACAAATGAATAACTGTTTTCGAAACTCAAATATACCAGCTAAATGGATTTATAAATTTGAATTTGGAATTCTTAACCAAAGAGGATATATTTTAGATCAAAGTGGCCAGTACGACAAAACGTTAATTTCAAAAGTAAGGTGCTAATATTTCAAATCAATATTCGCTAACCTTCCCCAAAATTACTCAATTGAAGATAAACGTCAAACGATGATGTATCGAAACAAAATCGTAAAAAAAATATTAGAAAGATACCTCAATAAACGTTTTTCAAGACTGTTTAAGTGCAACTTAAAGCTTAAATTAATAATATATAAAGTCAAAAGATAGGTACTTTATTCAATACAATCAAATACAAACAAGGATCACTTTGAAACGCCTTACATACTAGGTGAATATACGGAGTATGCAAACACCAAAGTTATATAATATAAATCACTTTGTTAATAAGAGTGCATGGCCTCATGTTGTTCTGCCCTCTGACAGTTAACTGACAGAATCGCAATGAAATAGTTCTTCGTAGATAAGCTAGTGATAAGAGGGGTCATACAAAAATGTGCTAGGACCAGGATGAGTTAATTGCCATTTCTTCCCGGACTTGGGTTAGGAGGAAATGTCACCAAAATTCACCTAGTATGTAAGACGTTTCAAAGTGATCCTTGTGATTATCTACTATATATCAAATACCACTCACACATTCATTACGAAATCTCAGAAACCACCGAACGGATTGGAATGAAATTTGGTATGCAGCTTCCTCTAGGGTCGTAGGTGCTCGCTAAGAAAGGTTTTCAAAAAATTCACTCGGGATCATGGTCAAACCGCGAAACCGCGATTATGCTTTGTAATTTTTCCGAAACATTCATTCGTTTAATTATTATCTTGCTACTTTTTAACTACCACGCGGGCAACAACTAGTATTACACATATATACATATAAAAACACTCGAGCCCAAGCCAAATACTTGCAGATCATACAAACATTTGTCCCGCGGCAATTGTCAGGAGTTCTCTAACTAGATTATTTACGTAAAGTTCGGCATGGTCTGCATTTCGGACAAGAGAATTACAGAACGTTCATTCAATTCAATTTTTATGTCGTCAAAGTCAGTTAAAACCCATATATGTATTGTAAAAGACAATCCCACCATTTCCAACCCCCATTTTTATGATTATGTTTGTACACCGTAAAAATATTTTATAGCACTTTGAAATCCTATCAACAAAATAATTTGTACTCACATCTAACATGTACATTAAAATGGTAATAAAAAATTGCAATACGCATTTTCAGATTAAAATCTGAAGTATTTTATAAATTACGCACGATCCGCACGTAGACATAATTATTTTTAATTAAGAAAAATAAACTGGAAACTACTTTTATGGGACGACCAGTGGCAATTTATTCCGTTATTATGAAATATTGAGCTATTTATTTTATTGCTTGTCAAGGAAATGTCGTCTCTAAATCCTAGTTGACAAAGTGTAATTTAAACGCGGTTTAATGTTTTTTTTTCTTAAATTTGTAGGCTCTAGTCATGCGTCCAATCTTTATTACTCATCAAACATATTCCCTTCTGACATAGTCCTCTCCTTTTTATAATCTAAACGGTTGATGTAATTAAAGGAATTATGAATGGCTTGAGTGAAAGGGGGATATTTAGGGTTGAATCTACACCTTGGCATCGGCAGGTGATATCTGTAGTTTATCTTTTTTGTAATTAAAAGCATCAAGGCGTCATATGTCGTGATCCAATCGGCTGTCACCAGTCCTCGTTAATCACAGCAGATATTCTTAAAATTTTAACTAGTATAAGTATTACTAATTTAATTAAATAAATTAGTAATCTTTTTGACGTGATAACGTCTTATAAATCTATAAACGCTGGCTGCACGCACGAGAAATTGTCACGTTCCGCCTGAGCCGAGCGTGGAACAAGCGATAGAGAGGCACGATCAGCCTAAGCGATCGACTTGTGACGCATCTTAATAGGTTAAAAAAATGCAATTTTTCATCAACGTTTTTTTTATAACGTATCACGTAAAATTATCATCTGTAAGCCGACTTTACAGACAACCATTTTTTTCCTTTAATGGCATCTGTCTTTCGGACAACTTTGTCAGTGATTAAGTCAAGTGATTGTTTTGTTATAATATTTTATAGTCATAAAGGTGCTCGTCATTTGTCGATTCTAAACGTCATTACGGAATGGCCGTCTAGAACTTTCTCAGGATTCCTTATCGTTCAAATCACAATGCAACAAAATACACTTATGATTACCCAGTAAAACATGCAATAAAACGAAAAAAATAACTAAAAAGCGCTATATTACCTACTATAAGGAATAACAAGCAAAGAATCCATACAATAGTCTTACCTTCTAAAAAAAGAATTGATATTAAAAACGGTAACTGTCAAAGCCGATAAAATAGTTCTAAGTTCAAAACAAGCCAATCGCGTTGCATCTTCAATTGGCTCTGCAAGTTCGTTACGCAACATTATGCAAAACGAGCACGTGTCATTTTGCAGTGTTTTTTTTTGTTTTTAAAATTAATCGACAAGTCTTTCGCCATTCTGTCAGCATCTGTTTAGCAGTTGTTCTGTCGTAAAATATTCCTACCGTTTTTTTCTAGGTTACATAATGAGACCGATATATTCTAATTAAATATATTTCTGACCATTCAATGATTAAAATGTATTCTGGTAATTGAAGTGATATATCACGAAAGGAGGGTGCAGATCAACTGAATAAGTTTTTTTTGTTTTTTGATTCATATCCTAACTGAATGGCATTGGAAGATTTATTTTTATTAAAATTATCTAATAATAATAATGCATTTCACATAGCATCATCTGACCCCAAAGACTGATATTGGTACTATTTATAAATATTTTTTTTTTGGAAATACATACTTGTTCATATAGAAACACCCAGACCCGAGACAAATACTTGCAGATCATACAAACATTTGTCCCGCGGCGGATATAAAACCCGCAACCTACGTCCCAGGCCTTGGCCCACTGCACCACAGAGGTCGTTAAATACTCAATCTGTAAATATTATTAGTATATTCGCGCGCAGAAGCTTAAACTTGCCTGAGAAGCTCAAGTAGAAGTTTCAAGTATTTACTAATGTAGGTACAAAACGATTAATATAAATTAGTTAATTAAACTAATTTCTTAGATATTTAGATACAGGTAGATAAAATTATAATTATCTAAACTTATAATCCTACTAAAGCGACTGACCGCTTTTATGATCTCGATCGAAAAACTAACTATAATTAAATACGAAAAATTACTTCACACATTGCAGTAGCAAAAATATAAGTAATTGATAAACAACAACAAGACCTTTACTAATGATATTAACATAAAAATGTCTAATTGACATTTTGAACTTACGTGTAACATGTAGGTACGTACCGTGGCTAAGAATATCTTGTTATGGCGGATCTACCTTACCTACTTGACAATCGACATGCGTAGGTGTACATAAATATATTAGTCAGCGTATTAGCATTGCCATTTAACGTGGCACCAGTGAATTGTGAACGCTGCCCTCTGGCCGTGATCTGGATCAGTCGAGCTATCTATAGATCATTTTAAACGGTTCTTGGATAGCTCAACTCTTTCACATGTATTTTATATTATTGTATACTAGCTGACAGGTGGATAAAAACGGGGGTAAGACTATTTCTCCTCGTGCCGTGCTAGGCCCGCTGGATGCAATATATTTCCTTGCCAAATTTTATTAATAAGTTTCAAACCAATCACAACCAAACCAATTTTTAATGTCCCACCACCCATGGTGGGACCCATTTTAAAAGTTTCCAAACAAACTTTGACACACCATTTGACCCCTTTGTTAGGGTTATTTTGAAAAATCCTGAAACACGTGTCAATTTATTTTGCATTTTATATATTCATGTCAAGTTTCAAGCAAATCGCACCATGCGTTAAAAAGTTACTTACATTCGTTTTCACCCCTTTTCACCCACTTATTGATTGAATTTCAAAAATCCCGTCTTAGTGGGTGGTTTTGCTGTAAAAGGAAGCTTCCAAATTTCAGCTTTCTAGCTTCAGCAGTTTCGGCTCGGTGATGATGAATCAGTCAGTCAATCAGTCAGGTTAAGTTCTTTTATAGATATATATTATTCTGTACAATGGCCTCAATTCTGTTGGCACCAACCTAACTAATTTTAGCTAAAATTATGTTTAGAACTGTCAAATGAAACTTTGGTATTCTGCTGTTACCAACTTATCCTAATTTAATTTAATCTAATTTAATTAAGCATTCATAATTTAGTTAGATGGTACCAACCGAATAGGTTTTACAAATGCTACGACTAACTAAATATATTTTAGACAATTCCTAATTTTAGAAATGAACCAACCGAATTGCCACTGTATAATATACTGTAATTCATTCAGTAGCAGAATGTATAAGTATTCTGTCAGTCATCTGGTCACCATAATACAAGCTATGCTTAGTTTGGGACTAGATGGTGTTGTGTGCAATGTCCAATATTTATTTGAACGACAAAATCGACACGACATCTATAATTGGACCAAATATGTAACAAAACAGAAAATCAAATTACATAGTGCTAAGTTTTGTAACCTGTCTGTTTGGGACTTGTTAGCGTACTGTATGTGGGTCATTGGTGTTGTATCACATTTTGTTAACTTACATATATCCACTAGCGGATCTCAAGAATTAACAATCACTATATAGTATAAAACAAAGTCGCTTCCCGCTGTCTGTCTGTCCTTATGTATGCTTAGATCTTTAAAACTACGCAAAGGATTTTGATGCAGTTTTTTTAATAGATTGAGTGATTCAAGGGGAAGGTTTATATGTATAATACATACATAATATAGTAGAGAAACAATGATAATTTTCTAGGTTTCTAATGTGATGTCGTAAATAAACTCATTTTTTTGAGCTTACATTGCAAACGCTGGCTGAACCCTACAAGATAGATCAAAATAATGTACTACAGTATTGTACACCTTAAAAAGATCTATAAAAAAGTCCGCGATGGTATATGTCTATTTCTTAGGTTATGTTATTCTCTTAGATAACGTTGTATATAAATACATTCTGTAGTATATTTAGTATCAGCATTGCACCCGTGCGAAGCCGGGGCGGGTCCCTAGTCACTAATAAAGATATCGTCTTACAAACACAATATCAAATAATGAAAAATTATGATACGATATAAAAACCTTGCATGAGTCTTCTGCAATCTCTAATGTAAAAGCTTCTTTACTTATCGTGTCACAAGGTCTTTCGAAACAGTGTGGTGAAAGGAATAAGGTGCGCCTTTGATGCTCCTTTCGTGCACATGTTGAATTTTTAATAGGTTATTTAAGGCCGTTTGAGAGTACTGTTAGACATACAGACAGACAGACAACCTCAGACAGTTAACCGACACAATTGAAATGTATAAACTCTCTTGTATTAGTATTTCGTAGTTAAGGTAGTTATAAGATGGATCATGTAAAAAAGCGCTAGGACCAGTATGAGTTTCTTGCCAGTTCTTCTCGGGCTTGGGTTAGGAGGAATTGGCACCTAAATTCACCTAGTATGTAAGACGTTTCAAAGTGATCCATGTGATTGTATTGAATAAGGTATCTTTTGACTTGACTTGACTTGATACATTTTTAGATCGGATTTAAACCCACGAGCTAAGGATCCGAAGGATCACTACCACTAGACCACTAGTGCTCTTAAAGTTAGTGCAAAAAATAGTAAAAAATAAATAAATATTTTTAGACAATGCACACAACACCATCTAGTCCCAATCTAAGCTTGTATTATAGTAAAATTTTCTAAAATATGGACGACCTTATTATGCTCTGAATACATGATGACCTCCTTACATGATGTCTAAATTGAGCTAAAACACGTCAGTTATACGTTAATTTAGAAAGTGTCACTAAATAATGTTATTCTAATTCAGACTTAAAAGCAAACAAAACAAGATCGTTTTTGTATTAGGAAATTTTAGTTCCAGCGAAACAACTGAATTGAAGCCAGATGTAATGACTGATAGAATCCAACTAATAAAATGCGTAAGTAAATCTGTCTGTCTGTTTGTTACGTTTTCACGCCTAAACCGCTGAACCGATTTTGATGTATTTTGGTATAGAGATATATGGGACCTTGGAGAATGACAGCAGCAGCTAGTACTAATATATTTTTAAATACATACATAATGATACTTTAACACCCAGACACAGAACAAACATCAATGTTCATCACACAAATGTTTTGTCCTGGGAGGGAATCGAACCGCAAAAGGCAAAGCTACCAACTGAGCTGACAGGCCAAAATATATTCTTTTTCGAATGCATTTTATAAGAATACTTTTGTAACTAATACAACTATTTCAAAATTTATTAAATGAGCTTCGATATCGTACATAATGAAAATAAATGGTCATGTTTTTTTCCAAATCTCGATCCTAAATATCTTAACTATTTTATCTAATACATTTCATTCGAAATAAATGCATGTTCATTCACTGCATTCCGCTTGCTTGATCGTTTTAATTTGTTTTCGAATTAATAAATTTAAATGGTCACTTAACTTGATTTTACCAGATTATTGTAATTATAGTAAATAAAATAGGTAGCGCCAACTAATTATAATAAATAAATATTGCCGGGCATTTCACACAGCATCATCTGGCCCCGAAGTAAGCAGAGCTTGTGTTATGGGTCCCACATTATTTTATTTTAATAACCCATTTTCACTTACTGAAGCCTTCACTGCGAGGTCACAGGCGCTTGGTTTATTTATTTTTAATGAGTTTGTAGGTATGCATCACAATAATCATTCTACTTTTCATATTCTCGGAATCATAAGACGAGAGCAGATACCGCACCATCTGTTAGCCCCTGGGCCGGACCATGTGTCCAGTAATGTCTAAAAACCGGCCATAGACAATAACAGAGAGATTTTAAACATCTGGCTTACCTGGTAGGTGTGAATTGTTGAAGGGTCGTTTTAAACGATATGGACTCAGAACGGTAAAATGCTTTATTATACGTAGATTTTGTATAATTAGATGCATCTAGTTTTTTATGCTGCTCAAACTCAAACTCAACTTAAATATTTTTATTTCTATATATTACTTATCCTTTTGGCGACCCTGGGACCGTGGGGAACAGGAGACCAGCGATTTCAAAATCTACTTCACGGTGTCTTTCTGGTGACTCAAGAGCTGGCTCCTATCTGGCCCAGAGTGGCACATTACCATTCAACGTGGGATGGCAGTGAGCTGGATCAGTTGAGCTATCTTTAGATCGTTTAAACGGCCCTTAGATAGCTAAACTGTTTCACAAGTATTTTATATGATTCTATACATTTATGTAATTATTTCTATAATAATTTGTTACATCTAAAAATGATAAATACGAAAGTGTCTATATGTGTTTGTTAGTTAATTTGGTCAGTTAAATGTTGGACAGATCTTAATGAAATTTGCTAAGGAGATTCGTTACAATATGTGCGAAGCCGCACGCAGCAGTTAGTATGATATTATAAATTTAAAAGTGCATCTGTATGTCTGTTTAGTTTATTACCCTATCGCGGCTAAACGGCTGATCGGATCTTGATTATATTTTGTTAGCAGATAGATTATGTCTTCAGGATGGATATACGCTACTTTTTATGTATAAAAAACCGCAGACGCTAGTAGACGATACATTTAAAAACCAAAAGCGTGTTTACTATATATTTATTGAATCTACTTATACTTAACTACGAAGTGTTTTGTAAACAGCGCATAAATAGCGCGTCGTAAAGCTAGGTCAGGTGAAGGCAGCACTATTGGAATTCGGTCCCTTCGCCCCTCGCTCTACGAGACCTAATGTGAAACTAAATAAACAATAAACAAAGTTGGTAAAATGTAACATCGACATTATTGTTTACCGAAAACAATTTCGTAAAATATCGACCTTTAATCTTCCGTAACATATTGTTATAAAGTTACTTAAAAATAAAACGAAATCACTCGAATCTGTCGCCTGCAAAATGTCTCAATAGTCCCGATAGTACTGTCATCAACCGGCGTTATTCTCAAGCAACTTTTCTAATCATTTTGCTAAACACGGGTTTACTAACGTATTATTTTGTCGATGAAGGCACCGACACTGTTTCGATTCATCTAGCTAGAGAGTCTTCATCAGGGTGAGTTTGTAAAGAAGGAATATACATTTATTTGCGTGTAGACAGTTAACAAAATAACATAAATACAGAGACAGATGAGAGATACAGAAATACTAATTTACTAATTTAAAAAAAAGAAAACAACTTAACTTAAACAATCAAATAAGTACACACACGTTTCGGTATTATATAAATGTGTATCTCCCGGCATTGACCATCTATACCTGCTCCATACAGTTTGATCCGCGGTCAGCTCGTTGCCGCTCCAGTTCACGGTTCACGGAACTCGAGTGGCAACTCGATAATGATAGTTCTCTAGGTGAATCGAAATAGTGTCGGTGTCTCCATCGGCAAAAAAAACGTGAGTAAGTCCGCGTATATCAAAATGTATAGTACAACTCACAAAAGTTTTGAAAACTCTTCCAATCGTTGAAATACTTAGACCTACGAAAGCATACGTATGTTTTGTTACAGAAAGCAGCTATTTTAAATATAAGTAGCGGTCGTGTTTTTGCTGAGTTGTGGATATAAAAATAAATAAATAATGCCGGACATTTCACACAGCGTCATCTGGCCCCAAAGTAAGCAGACCTTATGTTATAGGTACCACATGACTGATACACTAATTATATACATTCTTTTTGTAAATATTTGTAACTTTTTGTAATTATAATACATTGAAATACCCAGATTATTGTAATAACGCGAATACTAGTACATAATACTGTGAAACTTAGAAATATAAACAGTTTTCTTAGTCCACCATTAATATTCAGTGCATAAAAGTGATTTATGCACTGAATATGTGATTTTTCGCGTAAAGTGTGCAATTAAACACGAATTGGGATAAAACGTTTCTGAGTAGTCCCCTATCAGTGCTTCCTTTACGGATTTAGGCATTCGGAATGCGATAATTGTATTCGAAATCAAGAAGCACTTCAGGTCAGGTTTGGAAACCTTGCGCATGCGTTAGCTGAAAGTAGTTATTTGTCTTAAAACTCTTGTATATTTAGATGCTATTACTATTTCATTTGAAAAATCTTTAAGACGGAGCCCACAGCGAATTAACTTTTGGAAAAAAAATTGAAAAAAAAAAACTTTAATTTTTAACCGACGTTAAAAAAGGAGGTTCTCAATTCGATTGTTTTTTTTGTTACCTCCGTTCTTTATGAACCGATTTGAAATAATCTGATTTCATGTGATAGGTGTACTTCCCAAATGGTCCCATATAAATTTCATAAAAATCGGTTTAGTAATTAGGTTTTTAAATTATAAAAACTAAATATATATATATCATCCACTTGGATGAAACGAACTTTGATATTATGCTTTATTATGCATTAAGTCGGTTGTCTTTTTAGTTTTTAAATCGTAATTATGTGGCTATCTGCTCGATAATTGAATGAGTAATAGTTTTAATAGAAATATAGTATTTTCAATGTTTTACTTCTTACTTCCTCGTTTCAAATTGTTTTTAAAGTAACTTTTACTTTTATAATTTAATTATAAATGTCTAATATATTCAAAAATCATCATCTTCTAAAGTTAACGTCGTTGTAACTTGCATCTTACACTAATAGGCGGAAAGCAAGCTAATTAAAACATTACCAGTTAAACTTTTTTTTTAAATCTTTATTTGAATGTTTTCTTAAAAAAAAACTTGCGTTTTGTTGCATCGTACTAAATCGCTATTTATATTTGTTATTGTGAAATCCGCCATCCGTTATTTATTTAAACTAATAAGTTATTTATTTAAACTAATAAGTTATTTTACGTGTTCTTTTTTCAAACCAGTGTGTGAAATAAACTTGGTAAACATCATCATAAGATCTTCAATTACATAGATCTTTGAGGATATCTAAAGAAGGTAGTCAGTGGCACGTCCAAATATTATATTTAGCAAATGCCCACGCTTTGTACATTAGTATTCACGACAGGTAAAATTGATAATGTAACTACGTACTTACCTACTTATAAGTTAAGGAATAAACAGGCTTTTTATTTTTTTATTTTTATATTCACGACAGGTTGCAAGCCTATTGCTGCTTATAGGAATACTAACCATGGTTCATCATTGGCCTTAGTTCAGCTGTTGAAGATGATTTAGGTGGCGTCAGTAAAGTTACAGAGCAGTTATTTGTAATCGAAAACATTCGTTCATAGATCCACTTCAGCAAGCTGAGGTGGGTGAAGTTTCCTCTCCACTGACACCACTCTGCCTGGGACTACTAACCAATATGATGTTTTCTTCATCGTTTGAGAGCACTGGCATTGCACACATGCATTTTTCGAATGGAAAAAACCATTGGTGCCTGACAAGGTTCGATCCCACGAGCATATGATCGGAAGGCAAGGTTGCTACTAATACACCACAAGTGCTGTGTAGATAGGCAAGGTACAGTCAGCTGTACTGGAATATAAACATAAACTTTTTTTAAAACGGTTTCACAGTGGTACAACATAGAAATATTATAATAATTATGAAATTAGGTGATGATGAAACATATTTTTTGAATTTGCCTTGTCTTGTTATTGTTTTTTGGGTTGTCTTGTATCTTTATTTTAATGACGTGACACCATTTTTAACCGACTTCAAAAAAAGAGAAGGTTGTCAATTCATCGGAAACCAAATACTTATCAAATATCTTATGAGATTTTTTTGGTCAAGCGGTTTATTAAAATATTAATAAAAATCGAAAAATTGATTGATTGATACATCGATGATATTTTTGTGCAGTGCGTTTAGTTGGCCTACCCATATTATATAGGTATAAACAAAATACATCTACTTACCATTAAAATTTCAAATAAAATAATTTTATGGTCTCAAATTGTCCAAATCTAATGAAGTCGGTTTTCTTTTTAGTTTTAAAAACGTAATTATTAAAATGGTGAAATGTCAAAACCATGTGTTATATTTACCCAAAAATCTGGTAATTGGCAACCCTGAAATATTTAAATCAAACGTTCTAAACTCAAATCATTGGGCATACCAACGAAGCTACAGAATAAAAGAGCATTTCAAAAGAACATTCCATGTTACCGCACCATAAAAAGCAACCTTAATCCCCGGTGATAGGTTCGAAAGCTTGTTAACTTATGTGGCAAGAGAGTATGCGACCTTTAAGGCCGATCGGGGTCTGCAGATAGGGTCAGCTCACGACACGGCTGCTTCTGTGCGACAAGGTATACAGGCACGATATGTTACTATGGAAATATTGGCGATGGGACATTGTAATCGGGAAGCAGGAAGGGCTGGGAATTACGTGCTACAATATACTAGCCGTTAAGCTGGATGATTCTGAAAAATGAACTTAAATGTTTAATAATAGAGCTGATAATGATAATTTGCAGATAGTACACTCTTTTAAGTGTTGCCCTATTTTTTATTCATTTTTGTGTAACTGGTCGGTATGAAATAAACTTTATTATTTTATCTTTAACATTATAACAATATATAAATTTGTAACGGTAAAAATATTTTTATCTAGACATTCTTCAATAACTAATTTATTTACAGAAATATAAATACAAACAGTTGACCTAACTAAGAACCGATAAAAAACAAAGAAACTTCCTAACATGTTCCGCAGCGGAAGTCAAACAAGCGCCCCTCATTACCGGATATAAGTCAAGTTACGTACTTTAAAGTGTTTTTTTATGAAAGAATGTTAATATTTTATTATACTGCAAATAGTAAAACCGTATAAATTCATTGAAGATCCTGCATCGTGACCCAACAATCGCTTAGAATTCCATAATACGGTTGTTAAGCCACGCCACCTTCTACGAATTCATAGTTATATTATATCTACGATCTATCTTTTATATATACATTAATATATACTTATAAAAGAGCTTAACCTGACTGACTGATTCATCTTCGCCGAGCCAAAACCGCTGGTGCTAAAAAACTGAAATTTGAAAGGTAGCTACCATTTACAGCAAAACCACTCACTAAAGTGGGATTTTTTGAAATTCAATCCATAAGAGGGTGAAAAGGGGTGAAAACGAATGTATGAAACTTTTTAACGCGTGGTGCGATTTGCTTGAAACTTAATAGAATAAATAAAATGCAAATTAAATGTACACGTGTTTCAGGATTTTTCAAAATAATCCTCATAAAGGAGTAAAATGGGGTGTGAATATTTGTATGATAACTTTTAAATTGGTGGTGGGTGTGATTGGTTAAAAACTTATCAATAACATTTGGCAAGGAGATATATTGCATCCTGGGGAAGGATTTAAGCAATTCCTTAAAAATAAATAAAATAAATGCAGACGAAGTCGCGAGCAACAGCTAGTAATACACATATATCAATGTCACAAATTAATTATCTTACAGATTAAGGATCTATCTTATAATGACACATTGGTTAATGAATTGTTTAAATCAGTGGCCAGTTTTGTCTATAGACATTAAAATGACAACGACAAAATATCATTACATAGTATAAAACAAAGTCGCTTCCCGCTGTCTGTCTGTCCGTATGTAGGTATGCTTAGATTTTTTAAACTACGCTCCAGATTTTGATGCGGTTTTTTTAATAAATAGAATGATTCAAGAGGAAGGTTTATATGTATAATAATGCACGTATATCACAGAGAATATAGTAGAGAAACACTCATAATTTCAGAGGTTTCTAATGTGATGTCGTAAATAAACACATTTTTTTGCGCTTACATTGCAAACGCTGGCTGAACCCTACGAGATAGATCAAAATAATGTAGGTACTGCACACCTTATAAAGGTCTACAAAAAGTCCGCGATGGTATATGTCCATCTCTTAGGCTATGTTATTCTCTTAGACAACGTTGTATATAAAGACATTCTGTGGTAATTATATTTAGTATCAGCATTGCACCCCTGCGAAGCCGGGGCGGGTCGCTAGTCCTTAATAAAACTTAAATCTTTAAATATAATAAAACAACACGCTAGTTATTTATGTGCTTGTAAGATAGAGGTAGATATAAATATTTTTTCGTTTTTATTTAGTTTCCACACTAAATAAAAACAAAAAAAAACTATTTTTTGAAGTGATAACTTTTTATGGGAGGGTAAACCGCTTCGTTACGTAACGCGTTACGACGCAGGTCTGTCTGGCTTCCCTTTCTCTCACGCTTACGGCAGCGGTAGGCAGGCGCCTCCTCTCTCACTCTAACTCACAATGCTAGTTAGATTAGTTTAAGTCATCACTTCGGTCGGGCGTCCCGAGAAGCACACTTTTTTATTTATTTTTATTTTTGACTTTAATGTCAGGAAGCCAATAGCTAATTAGGAGAGGGGAAGGGGTCAAGTCACCTATGACTATGAATTAATAGTAAATAAATAAATATTGGTTGACATTGCACACAATACCATCTGGCTCTAAACTGAGCATAGCTCATGTTATGGTGGCCAGATGACTGATTTAACTCTTGTATATATGTAAATACATACCTATTATACTTTATAACGCACAGACACAGAGCAAACACATATGTTCATCACAATAAAATAGTAGATGGCTATTTAATGTTACATAGTGCAAAAAAACAATAAGATGAATTCATAAAATGTACAACTATGTCGTATTAATTTCATCATTCATGTGAAAGTGAAGGTATGAGATTCAATCCGCCATCGTTGGCAACATTTCTTTTTATTTGTTTAAATAAGGTCTGAAGTGGCCCTGATCCGTGTCATTCATAACTGGTGCATAACTATAAAAGATTATTAGAAAATTTTAAAATTCAAACTTAGTAGAATTACGGATTATAAAACACGTGCAGCATCAAAATAAAACAATAATACTGTAGTTTTTTTTTTCTTTTAACTTATGTACTGTTGATAAGACATTACATGTATATAACCTTAAACAATAGCACAACTGGACACCTGGGATGGACTAAAAACAGACATCTGTGCACTAATCTAAAGAGCCGTTTAGTTGGATTGGTCTTTGAAATTCGTACATTGTTTGGTTATAGCTGTAATGGGTAAGTCGTTGCACATGGTCCGAATGTTGAAAGTTATTCTTAATATTTAACATTTTTATAATGTAGCTGTCTAAAAGTAACCTTTTTTTTCTTCCTATTTACAACTATAGTAACATAATTCTTCCCCCAGATAAAATTAATTGAAAAAATATTAGGTTTACCTACATTTTTATTTTTGACATGACGTTATAAAATGTTCGCGATGTTTCCTGCGTTACGTTCTGTGAATCGTTAGAGAAGAAAAATTCTCATGCTAAAAGATTTAATAAAAAAATCGGAACGACATTCTATGAAGTGTCGAACGCGCCTTGCTCTGAGTCAGAGTCACGGCTTTCGGTGAGATCGTTCGTACGGTGGTTTTTGTTACCAAACGTCAGAATTTGGCCGGACATTTCATTCTACATGTAGGTATTTATGGGATTTTTCGTAATATTTCTTATTTTGCATAAACATTAGCCTATTTAATAAACAGTAAAAAATACGTGTAGATCTATATGAAGTTATGATTTACGTAAATATTTAAAATAGTAATATATAAATTTAAAAAAGTTTATGAAAAAACGGTCGATTTTACGTCTACGATATTTTTCCTTTTTATTCATTAGTCATTAAAGTCAGTCAGGTAGTTTTTTATATCAGAATTTTGTCATACCTAATTTCAGAGACAGGCTTCATACCAGGTTTTTTATATGGTAACCCTAGATACGAGAGATGTAATGACTCAGTTAAAGGCCGCAGACCACAGGGAGGTGGAATTATCAATTTCATGCTTGTGGCACTTGAAAAAGTATTGAATAATGTCTTCATGGAAAATATAAAATGCTATTTATGTATATTATTTATGCTATGATGTGAACAATCGCTGGTGGTAAGCTGGGCATGGTAAGATGAACTAAAATAGAGCTAAAATCAAAGCACGTCAGAGAAATATAAGACATACCGACATAGCTAAGTATTTTTAGGGCAGCCTTTTATACACTACTTACTAGCTACAAAATAGACAAGAATAATAAAGTATAATCTATATCTTTTATTTCAATAAAAAATATTAAGTACCTATCATAGGTAGAAAAAAATACATTTAAAAATACTAGAGCAAGAGTGCAGTGCATAGTGATAGTGCCAAAACAAAGCAAGTGTATCAGGTATTTTTATAAAATTATAATATAATATAATTATACCTATATGTTTTTTATTACAAGTTATATTTTTATATATAGAAGAAAATATTCTTTTTTAATAAGTAATATATATTAATTATTTTAATGCCCTCTGGCAGTGATCTGCATCAGTTGAGCTATCCATAGATCGTTTTAGACGGTCCTTAGAAAGCTCAACTAGCTATCAAGGACCGTTTAAAACGATAAAATACGATAACACATGTATTTTATATTATTGTATATTATTCTGTAAGTACAAGTAAATACACATTTCTGTAAATCTTTCTTACTGCAAAAAGTTTCTATCATATTTTAATAATATATTTTTTTAAAACAGCTTACATTTGTGAATATGAAACTATAGCTAAGAGCGTTCACTGGATGTCACTCCTATCTCCAATAATCGTGAAAACGTGATGGCACATGTGCCAGTGAACCATTACAGTTAATAGGGAATACTTGCTTTGCATAAACTAGTATAAATCTCAAAATGCAACGCCCGTCCTGTTATTCTGATTCGCGGAGATAGGTTCCTTGTGTGAATATAAATTGATAGTGAACAAGGTAAGTCTTTATATTTGTGGGATAGTTCTTGCGTCTTTTGAAATAAAAATGTTCCGGGTTCAATAACCTTCCAAATTCAAAATAAGAAGCATTTGTTGTCCATGTGTAACTAACCTCATTCGCATCGTACTAAAATAAAAAAAAACTGACTGCTTTGGCACTGACAAGTGAGTGCCCGGGCGACAGGTGCGGGTTTGAATTCGCTACCTACATAAATCACACGAATTATGTAGATAGATAGTAGAAAATACTTATTTATTCATACATCACCAACTTTTGTATAATTAGTAACTTAATTTGCTTAGGTACCTTTTCATCGTGTCACTAGTTAGTTCTAAACAGTGTGGTGAAAGGATTACAGTGCGCCTAAAATATACTATTCGTGCACTTGGCACATCGAACTTATTAGGTTTTACGGCATGCCGGTTTCCTCACAATATTTAACTTCAACGTTTGAGAATACTGGTATATTGCACATACATTTTTCGATCTGAACTATTCATTGCACGACTGGATTCGAACCCTCGACCTTAGGATCGGAAGGCGAGGCTACCACTAAACCACCAGTGCTCTCTACCTACTAAGCCAGTTCCAGTTCCCATCCATTCAACTAAATAGAATAAATTCTTGAAAATTACCGATTAAGTTTAAATAAGCAATGTGATTCATCAAACCATCGTGAGATTTCTAATAGAAGTGATTACAATGACTTCACAATGAGTCACTGATGATTCGAGTTTAACCCTTGACTTATAACGTTCAGGAAATTCTATAAAGGCATGCAAACTAAGTCAAAATGGAATGATAATCTAATTTAAATTTAAATATTATGCAATAACCAACCTAAAATGAAAAAAGAAAAATTGTGTTCTATATTTGAAACGTTTCAAACAAAACAGTGTAGGGACATTTCACTTTCAAAATCAGTGGGAACCGTGAACTCGACCGGCAACGAGCGGACCGCGGATCAAACTCACCCTGATGAAGATTCTCTCTCTAGATGAATCGAAACAGTGTCGGTGCCCCATCGACAAAATAATACGTGAGTATAACCCGTGTTTATCAAAATATATAGTGTAGACACCACAGATCTGTAGTAACTTTTTTTTGTGTCGCATTATTTTACATATGCCATCAGTTATTAAGTCTTTTATGTCTTTGAAGCGTTCTTTTTTTTAAAAAATATTATTTTAAGAGAGTTGCCAAGTTCAAAATTACAAAATAGAAATAGCATTATGACTTGTTTATTATAATAAACCTAGAAATAGAAGCAGTTTACAAATGCCACCAAGTGCGCAGATGTTGATCAGATGCAGATCAGACGTAACGTAATAATGTATAATGTATATTCTTGTATATTCAGCGAGATATATTACGGCTACGCACGCTATGTAAGATGTAGGTAGTTTTATTTTGTTTTAATTGATTTCTTATTGAACATTTTATCTCACGATACTACGAAGCATATAATAAATAATGTTGGACATTTCACACTGCATCATCTAGCCCCAAAACAAGCAGAGATTGTGTTATGGGAACCACATTACTGATATACTACCTTTATACTTGGTTTTTGTAAATACATACATATTATAATAAGAAAAACAACCAGTCACGAGACATATATTTGCAGATTGTGCTAACAGTGGTCCTGCGGCAAAAACAATATATATAACCCAAGCTCTGTTTGCTTTGGGGCTAAATAATGCTGTATGGAATTACCAGCATAAATACCAGTACCTGGATAGCACGTACCAGACAGCCCACTATGCAGAGGGTGCTTGAGAAAGGAGGAAACAGCTGCACATGTGCTCCTAGAGTGCAGTAGCGTGGAATCCCAACGAGCTCAACACTTTAGAACACCGAGGACACCCAAGGAAGCCTGCGCCGGCGTGAGCGAGCTGCTGGCTTTCCTGGAGAACATCTGGTGGCAGGAGTAGCAGCCTCCACCCGTCACGCAAAAAGGGCCCACCTGCGGCCTAGTTGCGGAAACCAGTCCACTCACCAAGTACCAAGTAAGTACCAAGTACCAGTACCTGATGACCGAGCTTTGCTCAGTATAAAGCCCGGACAAAACGTTTTCTAGAAAATAAACATAGCTAGATCGATTTATCACCCTCAAAACCCCCTGCATACAAAATTTCATGAAAATCGTTTCCGAGATTCAGATTATGATATATACACATATACATGAATTGCTTGTTAAAAGGTATTAGATAGATTAATTTTTTTTTTTTTTTCATAGATTAATTTTTTTTGTCCCGGCCATTTCACACAGCATCATCTGGCCCCTAAGTAAGCAGAGCTTGTGTTATCGGTACCACATGACTGATATACTACTTATATACTTTTTTTTTGTAAATACATACATATTATATATAGAAACACCCAGACCCGAGACAAATACTTGCAGATCATACAAACATTTAGTGTAGATAGAGATTTGGTTGGAGTTTTGGAGTTCCCAAAGTAATATCAAAACAAATTACCTGCCTAAATTATATATTTTGTTTTTTTTAAAATCTGGTATAACGTGTATATTGACAGTTGCAATCATCTACTAGCCATGTGGCAAAACCTCCAATATAGAAACCTCATAAGTCCATTCTCACCTGACATGTCCAGATGCAGGACAAATGGCGACGCGCGTTTGCCCACTTCGTAAATAAAAACGGGTAGGTACCTAAGTATGTACTTAGATAAGTATATGTAATTATGTTTAAAAAAAGTAAAAACAAAAAATTACATATTTCTTAGGATATTTGTTATATGGCATTTTTATATATATATTTTTTTAATACTAAATAATACAGATAAATAAAATATACCTACTCAAACTAAAAATACGAAGAATCAAAGTTTTACAATGGTACAAAATGCGCGCCTTTTGTTGTTGTTTTTTTAACCAAGTAGGTTTTATTCAGCCGATTTTTATTATCAGCCAGTATCTTTTTGATCTAATGCAAACATTTTATATTAAACCTAATGGGAGATATTAAACCTCTGTGGTAAATTTATATAAATAAAAAGTAAAAAACAGTGCAATAATGAGATTTCATATAACATTACTGCACTGTTTTGGTTCTATGCATAAAATACGTTCTTTGCGATCGGTTTTGTAGTGATTAATGATAACATTACTACGTAGTTGAAAGAAAATAAAATTAATAAGCACTTCACCAGTTATTGAGTTATGGGCTGTGACATATTTATGGTTGAAAAGATTTCAACGCGCTCTTCGTCATTGTCATTTGTATACAAAAATGTATTATTTTAATGTTATCATTATTCGGTAGGTACCTACACATACCTACCTACTACTTCATATGAATTTATGCAATTATTTAAACCAAATTAAAAATATTTTCTTGCATTTTCTAGATACAGTATTTGTTAACGTAAGGCATGTATGTATTGTTATGCATTTAATCACCTACCTATATTTTGAATCTATAGTGTAGCCTTTATATATACATACTAGCTATCGCGACTTCGTCCGCATTTTAAAGGAATTGTAGCTTAAATCCTTCCCCAAGATGCCTTGCCAAATTTTATTGATAAGTTTCAAACCAATCACACTCACCACCCATTAAAAAAGTTCCATACAAACATTCACACCCCATTTTGCTCCTTTATGAGGATTATTTAAAAAAATCCTGAAACACGTGTCCATTTATTTTGCACTTGAAAAAGTTCCCATACAAGCTTTGACACTCCATTTTACCCCTTTTTTAGACTTGTTTTGAAAAATCCTGAAACACGTATCCATTTATTTAGCATTTTATTTATTCATATCAAGTTTCAAGCACGTCGCACCACGCGTTAGAAATTCCACGATTTAAATTTCAAAAAATCCCACCTTAGTGGGTGGTTTTGCTGTAAAAGGTACCTTCCAAAGGTTAAGCTCTTTTATACGTACAGATACAATATATATATAGTCTACATAGTATATAAGTCTGTATATTTCATGTTATTGTAATTAATTGTAAAATATTGATCTATTCTTCATTTTTGTATTTTAACATTGTATTATGGCTATTGTTATTTGACTATTAGACATGATTTTCATTTGAATTTAATTAAGTAGATTACGCTATTGTATTAGGAGTATCCTGTAATAAGAAAAAAATAACGAAAACAAATAAAGATTCAAAGTCATTAATAAAAACATTTTTATTTTTAAAAATGTTTTTATTAATGACTTTGAATGATACTTAAAAACAGCTTTAAAGTAGGAAAAATAGACCTTAATACCCAGGTCTTAAGTACATGACATAAATTACATTGGTTACGTTAGACCAAGGTTCCATGTTCTTGCATAACCTAACTAGCTGACAAAAACAAATCATCACAACCCACGACGTTTTCAACATTTATGCCACAGTAAATAAAGTCATGCGTTAACTCATTTAAATAAATTGACACACTGTATTTCATTTACGCTGTACTTAGTACTTACCTATCTACACTCAGGCTCACTATTAACTATTCTATGTTCTTCCACTTTTAGTTAAGAGACCTATTACATAACGATCGTGATTTTTTATTAAATTCCCGTTTTTGGCGTTGTTCAAAGAAACTGAAACTTTTCGACAGTTTTAAATTTTTATAAGGCGTAGAATAGTTATTAGTAAAGTTCATAGCGGCCTGAATTTCGCAATTTTTCTTATATATTTATATAAAGCATTCTGAAGCATGTTTTTAAAATTGCGCGACGGCACTTTCTCAATCTCATGGATCAGACTACTGTACTAAGCAAACGAATTAAAATATATATAATAATATCTGACGACCGCTGTGGCGCAGTGGGCTAAGGTTCGGCTGAGATGCAGCAGGTTGCGGGTTTGATTCCCGCCACGGGAAAAATGTTTGTATGATTTGCAAGTATTTGTCTCGAGTCTGGGTGTTTCTATGTATAATGTGTATGTATTTACAGTCATGTGGTATCCATAACACAAGCTCTGCTTACATTGGGGCCAGATGATGCTGTGTGAAATGTCTGAGATTATTATTTTTTTTTAATTGATTTATCTCTTAGACAGTGATTGAGTTTAAGGTGATCTAGGAATTTAGAAACATGTATTAAAAGCAAAACATTTAAAGCCATAACACTACTAAAAACATTCGTGTATATATCCTTTACATTAAAATTAATAAGTAATATATATGTATATAATTCATAACGTTAATTCATAATATATATTTTTGAATTAAGTAATAAATGTCAAAAAGATTTGAATACGTAATAAACGTAATAACAATAAAATTCTATATAAATTACATAAAATTCTATATAAATTATATAATGAACTCAGCACCGCGGCATTTCGTGATAGGACTCTTAACAGCATTAGGAGCTACCCGAGGTCATTCCAAATTCAAAATACCTATCACCATTTCTTACAAACACATTCTAATTTTACTTTACTTACCTATATTACGTAAAAACCATCTGTCAAAAGTTACCAAAGAATAATACACTCTACTTACTTAGTATAAAGATTAGAATACATGGGAGTAGTAGGTAACGCAATATGTCGAACGCCGATTTGAATCCTGTGGCTAATATATTAGCGGTCACAAAATCACCTGTTCATAAACACCTGTTCCCTGCAATCACATCTGACCGCAAACTCGAAACAAAAATGAATCTAGATACAATTAAAACAAGGTTGAAGTTTCGGTGACAATTATTACATTTTATAAGTACAAAATTAACCAATCATGTTAGGTTGTAGTCCATTGAAAAGTTACATTTGGGTATGCATTTGTCAGAGGACGCAATTTTATTTTTTTAATGTGTAGGGGGGGTCAGTAGAAGCTTAAGTTCAAGTTTGTGGGGTCGGCACCCTTGTCCCCCGGCCGCCATCTTGGAAAAGGGGGTGCAAAGGGTTTTCGCGCTGTATCTCGTAAACTAGTTACCTTACAGAAAATTTAATCAAACATAAAATGTAGCAAATTAAATTTCCTACAATTTTATTTCTATTACTTTTTATCGTCAAGTGACCAACAAAAAAGTTATAAACAAAAATAAATGAAAATTTTGTTTGTTTGTTCTAGGTTTTACAGCGCTCCAAACTTAAACGGATTCTCGAATGCTCATAGGGATGCAATAAAAACTAAAAATTAGGCTTACTTTTCTATCTATATTTTTTTTATTCATACAATTTATTATGATCTTAACATTCCTATGCTATTATTGAACTATGTTTGACCCTTTTACCCACCACCTATGAGGTATAACATGGGCAAAGTCAAATTTATAAAAATTTTGCAGAAGCATCCAGAGTTAGCAAGTGGAACTAAATTATTTATGAGTGAGAAAGTCGAGTCATCGTTACTCAGTGTTGTTGGCGAACGTTTTTTCGTCTTTTTATATGGCGGAAATAAAGACGATACTCTAGACACTCTGCGATACAAACGATTTGCTAAGACAGTGACAAAAAATGCATTAAAAAATGCATTAAATTTTTATAAATTTGACTTTGCCCATGTTATACCTCATAGGTGGTGGGTAAAAGGGTCAAACATAGTTCAATAATAGCATAGGAATGTTAAGATCATAATAAATTGTATGAATAAAAAAAATATAGATAGAAAAGTAAGCCTAATTTTTAGTTTTTATTGCATCCCTATGAGCATTCGAGAATCCGTTTAAGTTTGGAGCGCTGTAAAACCTAGAACAAACAAACAAAATTTTCATTTATTTTTGTTTATAACTTTTTTGTTGGTCACTTGACGATAAAAAGTAATAGAAATAAAATTGTAGGAAATTTAATTTGCTACATTTTATGTTTGATTAAATTTTCTGTAAGGTAACTAGTTTACGAGATACAGCGCGAAAACCCTTTGCACCCCCTTTTCCAAGATGGCGGCCGGGGGACAAGGGTGCCGACCCCACAAACTTGAACTTAAGCTTCTACTGACCCCCCCTACACATTAAAAAAATAAAATTGCGTCCTCTGACAAATGCACACTAAGGCCTAAAAAATGTAACATTTTAATGGACTATTGTTGAAAGTATCAATAAAGTCGCGAATAAAACATTTTGTTCTTTTTTTGAAATGTGACTAAAAACATTTCAGAAGATGGAAGATTGATCGATTTTATTTTGTCTTATCTTCTGTGTAATTCCATTTATGTAGTTTTGTTACATTGCTTAATGTAAATTGTTGTAAATGAAGTATTTATTAGGTGTATTGGCTGAAACGTGCTTATTATGTTTAAGTAAGGCAGTTGTCGTATTGCAAAAGAAAATCGACAGTTTATATTATAGTAGAGTCATGAGTAATGAATAACTCATCGTGTTTATGACTTTTATAGCAATAATTACTAGTAGAGCAGATCTGAATTTATTATGTAAGCTGCATTTTTTCATAAACGGTCAATAAATTTACTCTTAAAGTGGTTGAAGAACCAAGAAGGTTTAAATAACCCGAAAGTATTTTCTGTGTCGTCTGAGATATTTCTCGATTAAAATTCAAATTTCGAACAGTGATTTCAAGGAGTAAGAAAAAGTTTGCATAGGTTTTTCGATATTCTAGGTAAAAGTTCTTTATCTTAGATACTATACAAAACTATTAACAGACTTATTACGTAGATATTTTACTTAATAAATTGAATGCTCATTCCCAGTCCATGTAATTTATGCTTTGCCATTTACAAGGGATAATGAAGCTTGTTTGACTCGTTCGAGATTCAAATCGTAGGTAGGCGAAAGCCGTCCCATAGAGGATGACCCTACCGGACGGATGGAAAAGGAAAAGTCACAATTTCTAATTACATTCTATCGGTCAAATAATAACGGAGAATTCCCATTACCGTGTTACCCGATTCTGGTTTTAATAATCACCATGGAAATATTCTTATGGTGGAAACAGTCTGAAATGGAAAATGTCACCAGGTCTTATGGAAATATTCTTATGGTGGAAACAGTCTGAAATAGAAAATGTCACCAGGTCTTGGAGGCCTAGCACGCAATAACGAAATAACACGCGCCGTTTAAGCCGGGCTATGTCTGTGCCGGGATGAGAACCCACGACTCAAGTACCACCCACTACATATTTATAGACCAAAAGGTTGCATAGATCAAGAATTAATTTGTAATCTCTAATCGCTTGAGGCAATTCATTAATTTAATTCATTAAACATCATTATGTTAATGATGATGATGCACACCCACATAATAACACGATTCTCTTTAATAGTAATAATTATGTCATATTTATTTTGCCTAATTAAATAGATAGGTAAGTATCTATATATCTATCCTTTAAACGAGCAATTCTTGTATTTAAGTATATATTATATAATCGTAATCTCGGAAACGGCTCCAACGATTTTCATGAAATTTAGTACGCAGGGGGTTTCGGGGGCGATACATCTAGATAGACGACGTTTTCTAAAAATGAAACCTAGAAAACGTCGTTTTATCCTTGTTTTATACCGAGCTTGGTCATCCAGGTACTGTTTATTATAGGTAGATACATAATCTTTTACTAAGGTCGTGGGTTCGAATCGGGTCGTGGATTTTTCCTATCGAAAAATGTATATGCCTTGTGCGCTATACCAGTACTTTCAAATAGTGTAGAAAAACATCGCATCGTGTGGGAACCAGCATGTTCCTTTTCCTTTTCCTGTTCCTTTCATCTTTTCACTTTCATACTGGTTTAAACCACTAACACGAGAAGAAGAAGAAGGGCTGAGACTACCAGCTATAAAGCGAACGAGGGAATATAACGTTTAGACTCTCACTTTTAATAACCTTAAGTAAAACCATCAAAACTAATTATAATCATGTACAAAGAGCATCCCAATTAGCGATCTCAATCATTAATCTCCTCTCACTTTCAAATCTTGTTAGCACTGTACACAAAGATTACTAGCTTCACCCGCGACTTCGCATGCGTGGTACCTATATCAAAAGCGACCAAATAGTATACCAAATTTCAGACTACATCTATATAAAGTTTCTTCTAAACACGAGCAGCTGTACATCTTGCTTCAGCCACAAACAAACCTAAAAACATCGAGATTAACTTATACATATAAGATTTCTAAATTGTACATACTTAGGTCATTTCACTTGCACTGAACGACAATATTTCGGCTCAATTATACTCATGCACACTTGAGTGAAAGAGAGGACGCTCTATCACGTAAGTGAAAGAGACGACGCTACACAAATTCGGACTGAACGACAATATTCCACTATCACTTCGGCAGTAATCGGCTATACTCGTAGTGCACACTTGAGTGATAGAGAAGACGCTCTACCACGTAAGCGAAAGAGACGACGCTATACTAATTAGAACTGAACGACAATATATTACACTTCGGCTTCAATCGGCAGTAATCGGCTATACTCGTAGTGCACACTTGAGTGCTAGAGAAGAGGCTCTACCACGTAAGTGAAACAGACGACGCTTTACAAATTAGGACTGAACGACAATAAATATTACTCTTCGGCATCAATCGGCAGTAATCGGCTATACTCGTAGATGTCGTAGTGCACACTTGAGTGAAAAAGAGGACGCTCTATCACGAGGGTGAAAGAGACGACGCTATACAAATCAGGACTGAACGACAATATATTACACTTCGACTATAATCGGCTATATTCGTATCGTAGTGCATATTTGAGTGAAAAAGACGACGCTATACAATTTAGGTCTCATTATCGAAAGCTCTATGAGTAACTTGTATTTAAAAACTGAATTTCTTATAAAAACACACAAATTTATGTGTAGTATAAATATAAATAAATGCTAATAAATCTAGATAAATGCTAGGTTTATCAACGAATAATAATTATATAAATAAAAAATAATGCCGGACATTTGACACAGCATCATCTACCCTCAAAGTAAGCAGAGCAGAACTTAGGTACTTTTAATTTGTAAATACATTAATATTATACATACACCCAGACCCGAGACAAATACTTGCAGATCATACAATAATTTGTCCCGTGGCGGGAATCGAACCAGCAACCTTCTGCATTTCAGGTGCGCCTTTGCCCACTGCGCTACAGAGGTTGTCAATTAATTAATGTTTTACATTGACATTAAAATGCCAAGGATTACCTATACGTCGTAATAAAATAGATATTAAGCAAAATAAATGGATAAGTTTACCGCTATATTACGCTCGTCATATATCTATCCAAATATCCACTTTCTGCTTTCCAACAAATTTCTTTCGAGGAAAAAAACAGTCGTGTAAAAAAGTGTTAAATAAAATCAAATTAGGAACATTGTTTCTTTTTAAATGTCGTAAAACAATCTCACGAGATCCGTGGCAAGACCAATAAATATAACACGGTTATCAATTACATATCGGTCGGGTTTTATACGTATTAGGGTTCTGTCACGTCGTTCTTAAAACGGATAGTACTCTATTCGTATTAGCAACCCAACGGCACTTTCTTTTCAAAACGATTATTAAATACTCTATTAAATACTTAGTAAGTATTTAGACGTATTACGTTCGGCATTTTTTTAATTTGTACATTTTTCAAGGTAAAACTGTACAAATTAATATAATATTGCCGGACATTTCACACAGCATCATCTGGCCCCAATGTAAGCAGAACTTGTGTTATGGAAACCACATGACTGATACTAATATGCTTTTTTTATACATACATACACATACATACATCAAAATCCAGATCCGGGACAAATGCTTGCAGATCATACAAACATTTGTCCCGCGACGAGAATTGAAGCCGAAGCCTTCTACATCCCAGCCGGGCCTTGGCCCAATGTGCGACAGAGGTCGTATTAAAGTTATTAAAGTAAAGATAAATCGTAAATATTTTTATTTATAATTTGTAAACTTTTTTATGTTTCATACGGAACCCTCAAGCAGGTCAGCCGGCCACAAGCCTCAATCAAAGGTCTGTAGCACACGTTCCAATTAGGCGATTTATTATTTATAGCTAAAACGCGTGTCTTTACGACTGTCCGTCTGTGGGCCGAACACGCGAACTGTCGATGTACCTACAAATACCGTGGCGTTTTAGACGTTTAGATGTTTTGTGGTCGGTCCACAGGGGGGGTTTTTGACAGGATATCTAATACAATCATATCAACATTTTCGCACTTCTGATTATTGTGCCACTAGTTCTTTCGAAGTGCGTCTCAGAGGTTCCTTTTGTGCACTTGGCACAACGTTTTAGGTTCTACGATATGCCGGTTTTCTTCACCGTTTTAAGAGTACTGGTAAAGCGTACAAACATTTTTATATCAGAAAAACTAATTGGTGCTCGACGATCGAATCCACGACCTTTGGATAAGAAGGCGGGTCCATGACCACTAGACCACAAGTGATATTTTTTTTACCTAAATGGCTTCAAAAAAAGATGGTTCTCAATTCGGTTGTATTTTTTTATGTTTTTTTTCGTGTTGTGATCAGATTCTATTTTTTTTCAGTAGTTTTGTTTAAAATCAAAATAGCTAGAAAAAATATGTCATCCAAGTAAACGAATTTTCGTATTTGAGTATAAATGAAGTAGGTTTTCTTTTTTTGTTTTTTAAAACATAATTATTTCGTTTATAGGATTATGAAATATACAGTAAATTAGCTGTCCCGTTCGCAACTTCGTCTGCGCGTTTAAAAAAAGAAATATAAAAAAAATATTTTTTATCAAAATCGGTCCAGTCATTTAGCACGAGTTTAATTACAAACACACGCACAGAAGAATTATATATAAAAAGATAATCATTTTAATCATTACAAAAACCAGGTAGTGTGTTCGAATCAAAGCCACAGGTCTCTACTGGACCGTGGTAATTCGTAACGTAGTGATTCGTCACAAACTATAAAATATGGAATATATATATAACACGATCAGACTATTTAATAACGTATTAATTTGTATAGAACTATCACTAGTCACAGGGCATTTCATTTCATCATCATAAAAGAATGAAATTATTAATCAAGAACACCATTTCTGTTAAGAATTCGACCTCACTGCTCTCTCATAAAATCTGGAAAGTTATTTTTTTCTAAAAAAGCTCTAAAAAATTAGGAAATGTAGTTATATATTTTGAAGTGATAACTTCTTAACCGCTTCGTTACGTAACGCGTTACGGTGCCAGTCTGACATCCCTTTCTCTCACGCATACGGCAGCGGTACGCAGGCTCCTCCTCTCTCACTCTAACCTACAGCGCTAATTAGATTAGTTTAAGTTATCACTTCTGTCGGGCGTCCCGAGACGCACACTTTTTTTATTGAACTGAGCTAGCAAACTGTCAAACCGCCAACCTTTTCAACAAGACAAGCAGACTAACCGCTCAGTACAATTCGCTTTACTTCCACAAGGGGAAAACTTTGACGTCGTCTATCTTTCCTGAAAACTACAATCTGGGTCTCTTCAAGTCAAGAGTAAATAGGTATCTTCTAGACCTGCGTGCCCCATCGTCGGCCGCATCGTCGCTTACTCCAGGTGAGATCGTGGTCAAAAAACACACGCACATTGGCATCCAACTCAACCACCACGCGCGTTTTTTGTATAAATCTATACAATAAATGGTTATGGGTGTTTCAAGCTTGTGCAATAAGATATTGTGGAATAGAAACGGTGTCAGGCTTTGGCGAGGTCCAGGAAGATCTCTATAGTGTGATTACCTTTATCAAGTTCTTTCGCTTTTAGCTAAAATTAAGTTTAGAACTGTCAAATGTAACTTTGGTATTCTGCTGCTACCAGCTTATCCTAATTTAATTAAGCGTTCCTTAATTGAGTTAGATGGTACCAACCGAATAGGTTTTACAAATGCTATGACTTACTAAATATATTTTAGACAATTCCTAATTTTAGAAATGAACCAACCGAATTGCCACCTTTATAGGTCTAAATCCAAACTGTATGTATTTACAAAAACAAATGTATTTATTTATTAAAGTATCAATTAGAACGGCGAAAACACAAATTACACAAATTATTTATTAATATGCAAACAATGAAACTTATAAAACTACATCGGTCATCCATTACTCTCACAAAAGAGCAGACAAACTGACATTTGTTCCTTCCATTCGTCCGCAAATATGCGGTACATAGTATATCAGTCATGACGTGGTATCCACAACACAAGCTCTGCTTACTTTGGGGCCAGATGATGCTGTGAAATGTCCGGCATTAATATTAAAAACAAAGAGCATGCGCTTCCCCGGCTTCCTATTTTACACTTGTGTATGTGCGTCCTTTTCTGAAAAACGGACGCACATTTATTTAGTTTTAGGTACCTATATACACGTACACATGTACACACATTCTATCACTATCATACAACAAATGTAAGTACGTAGATACTTTCCGTGTCGTCCGCCGCGGTGACCCGGGGTCGCGCTTTCTACGGACCTCTTGTAATTAAAAGACATACCCTAGGAAAGTCAATCCGGCTCTTCTTACGATATTTATATTATGTGACGATACATTTCTACCTGCTTTAAGTTGTTTCTACTGTTAAAACTTCGATTACTATGCTTTAAGTACGACTTAAACACGAGAATCTATCTCTATTGATGTCCTCTTTGATGACCTCTGTGGCGCAGTGGACTGAGACGCAGAAGGTTCCCGCCGCGAGACAAATGTTTGTATGATCTGCAAGTATGTGTCTCGGTTCAGGGTCTTTCTATATATAATATGTATGTATTCACAAAAAATATTGTTAGTGTTGGTTGATACCCGGGAAGGCCTGCGCTATCAAACAGAACCCCAGGCAGAGTGGCGTCAGTGAAGAGGAAACTTCACCCACCTCAGCTTGCTGGAGTGGATGATCCATGAACGAAAGTTTATTGTCAAATTTCTTTTGGGTTTAACTCATTAGAATTTATTTGCGGAATACTAAATATTTGTATACCTATTCAATATTTTGTAATGCTTTTTCCGCAAGTTTCATAGTTGTGTAGGGGCCACTAATACATATTACCGTTCAAATTCTATTAAATATATAATACTAAATAATAATACTAAATATTTGTCTACCTTTTCAGTATTTTATACAAAATAGGTACTTAGCGGTCTTGCCTACTAATCTACTATTAAATATATAATACAAAATAATAATACTAAATATTTGTCTACCTTTTCAGTATTTTATACAAAATAGGTACTTAGCGGTCTTGCCTACTAATCTACTATTAAATATATAATACAAAATAATAATACTAAATATTTGTCTACCTTTTCAGTATTTTATACAAAATAGGTACTTAGCTGTCTTGCCTGCTAATCTAATCCTAATTAACAGTATCCAGTGTATCTACAAACAGCGTTACTATGAACTGTAATTAAAAGTAAAACTTAAACAAGCGTGTGCTTCTAAGTGGTTTCTTATCTAGATGCTTAGTTCTGACTTCGCCCTGTCAAAATAAAATACTCACTTTGAAAGAATAACGGATAATGTGCAGGTGCGCGTAGCAACTTATGTTTGAGCATTTTTATCGCTATATTCAGTAGCTGAGCCGAGATACATTGCAGGAGTTATTTTTGGAACTCTTGAAACCTTCAATATGATACCGATTTTTTTGGCGGTGCCTACAACATAGGAAATGTGTTACTTTTGGCGGTATTTAGAGGCTATCTGCTCGTTAATTGAAGCGCGCGTCATGCTCAGCATCAAACTTATAGACCGTGATCCTAACGTGGAGATTCGAAGTCGAACAAAGGCCAAAGACATTGAAGACCGCATTACAGAACTAAAATAAAGTTGGGAAGGACACCTGGCTAGGTTAGGTTACGATGGAGTAAACTCTAACAATGGCGTCCAAGAACCAGGTATAGAAACGATGGTTGTCCAGCAGGGAGATAGGTAGATGATAACGCAAGCAGCACGGATTGTCTCTAGATCAGGCTGATGCAGGACCGAAAGGAATGGCACATAAAAAGGAAGGCCTCTATACCCAGCTGTGGGTGAAGTCAGGATGTGGATGATGATGATGATGATGTATTTCCAATACTTTGCCTCCAACTTTGAATTCCAATTATGAAATATGGCTAAAAATCCTAGAATTAACTTCTTTATAATTTGCAGCTTCCACGAATAACAATAAACTAATTAAAACATTGTCCGTACAAATTTTATAAAAATATTTATTAGATTATATTCTTATAAAATAACACGAATTGAGTGCCCCGTCAAAATGCGTCAAGGTTATTTGCTCTATGCTGGCTATTTTTATACCATCATAGATCAACTATGAAGCAAGAAAATACCTGAATGCACTTGCTTAATTGCCTTAAAGTTTTATTGAGACCCCACAAAAATACTTCGTAGCTCATCTCCCCATACTATTATTGCAGTACACAAGCTAGGTGAGTACTTAAGTAGTTAAGTATCTACCTTATTTATGAGATGAATTTCAAATTAAACTATTTCATTATTTTCTTGACTCCTAATTATAGCAACCAATTAAGATCAACAGGCGGACAGGTTAACGCGCAGGTAAATCTAGTCAAAGGAGAAGGTCCAAAAGGTTAGCATTTCGCGCCTCTGACGTCATTCTTTCGGAATCTTACATAATTATTATTAACTTACAGGAATATATAATTTTAAAAATCAAAAACCCGACTGCAAAAAACTTCTTAATTAAATTTAAACATTTTACTTTTATAATATCTTTGTAATCCCCTTTTCATTTGCTTTATTTACCCAAATAACTTATTACTATTTCGTGCCAAAAATCCAACATTTTGTTTTTTCCAAACACCTATCTAAGGATATTTGGGGGTTTTAGACTAATACAACGATACCTTAACTGTCGAAATACATGTAGCCGTTTTAGTCCATTGAAAAGTTACATTTGGGTATGCATTTGTCAGAGGACGCAATTTTATTTTTTTAATGTGTAGGGGGGGTCAGTAGAAGCTTAAGTTCAAGTTTGTGGGGTCGGCACCCTTGTCCCCCGGCCGCCATCTTGGAAAAGGGGGTGCAAAGGGTTTTCGCGCTGTATCTCGTAAACTAGTTACCTTACAGAAAATTTAATCAAACATAAAATGTAGCAAATTAAATTTCCTACAATTTTATTTCTATTACTTTTTATCGTCAAGTGACCAACAAAAAAGTTATAAACAAAAATAAATGAAAATTTTGTTTGTTTGTTCTAGGTTTTACAGCGCTCCAAACTTAAACGGATTCTCGAATGCTCATAGGGATGCAATAAAAACTAAAAATTAGGCTTACTTTTCTATCTATATTTTTTTTATTCATACAATTTATTATGATCTTAACATTCCTATGCTATTATTGAACTATGTTTGACCCTTTTACCCACCACCTATGAGGTATAACATGGGCAAAGTCAAATTTATAAAAATTTTGCAGAAGCATCCAGAGTTAGCAAGTGGAACTAAATTATTTATGAGTGAGAAAGTCGAGTCATCGTTACTCAGTGTTGTTGGCGAACGTTTTTTCGTCTTTTTATATGGCGGAAATAAAGACGATACTCTAGACACTCTGCGATACAAACGATTTGCTAAGACAGTGACAAAAAATGCATTAAAAAATGCATTAAATTTTTATAAATTTGACTTTGCCCATGTTATACCTCATAGGTGGTGGGTAAAAGGGTCAAACATAGTTCAATAATAGCATAGGAATGTTAAGATCATAATAAATTGTATGAATAAAAAAAATATAGATAGAAAAGTAAGCCTAATTTTTAGTTTTTATTGCATCCCTATGAGCATTCGAGAATCCGTTTAAGTTTGGAGCGCTGTAAAACCTAGAACAAACAAACAAAATTTTCATTTATTTTTGTTTATAACTTTTTTGTTGGTCACTTGACGATAAAAAGTAATAGAAATAAAATTGTAGGAAATTTAATTTGCTACATTTTATGTTTGATTAAATTTTCTGTAAGGTAACTAGTTTACGAGATACAGCGCGAAAACCCTTTGCACCCCCTTTTCCAAGATGGCGGCCGGGGGACAAGGGTGCCGACCCCACAAACTTGAACTTAAGCTTCTACTGACCCCCCCTACACATTAAAAAAATAAAATTGCGTCCTCTGACAAATGCACACTAAGGCCTAAAAAATGTAACATTTTAATGGACTATTTGGAAGATACGAGTTACAAAAAAAATACAAATAATAATAATACCAGACATTTCACACAGCATCATCTGGCCCCAAACTAAGCAGAGCTTGTGTTATGGGTACCACATGACTGATATACTCCTTAAATGTGTTTTTTTATGTAAATACACACATATTAAACATAGAAACACCCAGACCTGAGGTAAATACTTGCAGATCAAACAAACATTTGTCCCGCCGCGGGAATCGAACCCGCAACCTTTTGCGTATCAGCCGGACCTTAGCCCACTGTGCCACAGAGGTCGTCAAAAATATATAATTCAAATATACAAGATACGCGCAAAAAACATAATCCTTCCCTTGCAGTCGGGTAAAAACACAATATATGTATACAAGTGAGCCAACAAACAAGCAAACACCTCAATTGGTGGTAAGTGGTTATCATAATCTAGTAATATCAATTGCTCCAGTGCCCTTCGAACGTATACTCAGTAAACTGCTTGGAGGCAGAATATCTGACACTGTGATGGCACCCAACAAGTAACCACCATGTGAAAAGAGACAATCTAAAAAGCAAAACACTATATAAATTCTAATTATTATATTCGGCTGATGCCACACCAAGCGGACTAGTTGAATCGAACACGCCGCATTTATGCAAGCTATTGCATAACCTGCATTCTTGACTCCGCCGATATGCGTAAGCGCACTGGAAACATAGTGTACACTCCAGTACTGCAACTTTTCAGTTCTAATCATCATCAAAATATAATAAAATAACCCAAGCTTTTTTGTCATAAATAGATGAAAAAAAAGCTTGGGATGAATCTGCTCCAACTCGACTCGGCATTTGTAACAAAATTGGCAAGGATCTTACAAAACAGTGTTAAGATCAGACGAATTTCTTGTCGGATTCTTTTTGAACTTGGGTTAGGAGGAACCGGCACCTAGATTCTAGCATGCAAGAAAACGATTCAAAGTGGTCTTAATGATTTTATTTAATAAAAGAAATTGACTTATTAACCGACGTCAAAAAAAGGAGGTTTCTCAATTTGACCGTATATATACAATATATTTTTATGTTTTCGCGGATAGCTGCGTCGCTTATGAACCGATTTTGATAATTGTTTTTTTGTTAGAAGGGAGATATCCAATGATAAGGAAACCAGGATCTGTTGATGACATCCCAGAGAAATCGAGGGGAACCTTCGAAAAGCGTAGTGGCGACTAGTGCCTTTGTTAATTTTATCATTAAGTATTTTAAGCACTACTATTTAATGAAGGTGGAGTCAATCTGATGATGAAGCCGAAAGACAGGCGAGGGAACTCCTCAACGAAATACAGCAATTACCTGGTGTTTGGGCTTGATGAATTTGTATTGATGAGAACTTTACACCTAGATGGGTTGTGACTGTCACTAGGGTTCTGATGATGAAGACGAAGGACAGTCAAGGGAACTCCTCAACGTTTTACAGTAGCTACCTTGTGTATATACATGAAGTCGGTTGTCTTTTTAGTTTTTAAAACGTAATTATGGCATCGTTAATTTAGGAAATATTGCTCTTGTCGGTGTTACTGATTTAGCTTTCTCCTTGTACTAATATTCAAAGCATACTTGTCCTATTTATATGACATGACAGCAATATTTTGTTCTGGATCAAATAGTTTATTCTTTGTCTTCCTCTGCCTCTTCTTTCTTTCAGTTCTTGTAAGTTGTCATGTCGTGACTTGTCTGTCAGCTCTGTTGGTAGTGGCTCTGCCGTCTGCGCTGTAAATTGGTTTGTTTCCCTCCCAGGGCAAACATTTGTGTGATGAACATAGGTGTTTGTTATGTTATAATAACCAGATGTGTTATAATATATCATGTGTTAAAAAAATAGACTGGATAGTGTTGTGTGCATTGTCCATTAATGTTTATTTTATTGAATTATTTAATGACCAATCACCTTTCTGGTCTATTTTCAGCCGAAACTTTATAGAAGTGTGGTACCAGTATAACCGGTATCATCGCTGGTGGCCCAATAGTCTGTTTATGACAGACCTGTAGTATTTTATTTTATTAAAATTTTCATTTTGTAATTGTATTTTATCGTAAAAATTGTATTGTGTTCTATGGACTATGGGTCCGAAATAATTGTAGGTAGTAATAGTAATCCCGGACATTTCACACAGCATCATCTGGCCCTAAAATAAGCAGAGCTTGTGTTATGGGTACCACATGACTGATATACTACTTAAATACTTTTTTTTGTTAATACATACATATTATACATAGAAATACCCAGACCCGATACAAATATTTGCAGATCATACAAACATTTGTCCCGTGGCGGGAATCGAACCCGCAACCTTCTGCGTCTCAGCCAGACCTTAGCTGGCCACAGAGGCCGTCAAATAAATTATTTATTATTATTATTACCTATATAATAACTTTCTTCGCGTTGAAATATTTCACAAAATTAACGAACTCTTACGGAGAAGACAGCTAATCCAAATAGCATGTTTAGAATTTATGATTTATGCTGAAAGTTATCATGAAAAAAAAACAAGTTTTTCAAAACCAACCATTCAATACAGCAGGATAACGAAAGGTTGTGATTTTTGTACCAAAGTAGACATTAATTAAAAATTATTGCATTTGAAACATCGATTGATATGTTTGTAAGTTGAATTACTGTTGTGTATAATCTACTATGGTGATGTCGAGGTGTTTACTTTCGCAAGTATCGAAATCTTCACTGGATTACTGTAATACTGGCATGGGCTGGCGAAATTAACGTTAAATAGTCATAAAGCTGGTTTACGATGCTTACTAATTGAATTGAAAATGCAACAGGTAAATAAAGATGATACTTGAAACGACTAGTTCCTAGCTTAGGTAATACAATTACCGAATAAAATAAACTACTGAAAAAATCTGGTATTAATAAAATTGCTGCAAACAACTGTCAAATACCATAAATTATTTGACGACATTAAAACGAAATGAGAAATAAACAATAATTAAAAAAACTGGAACGCGTTTAAGGTTTAAAAAAAGAATAAAGATATTGTGACTTCAATTCATTTCAATTATTAACCCACTAGCAGCTGCCCGTGGGCTTAACATTTAACTCGCGTGGTACCTACATAAGAATAACCCGTCCCCAAGATACAACATTTTACAAGATCTTGATTCGTTGCTGTTTAACAGACAAACTGAAACTTTGGAATTTATAATTATTATCCTCTATCATAAATACATACAAATAGTTGGCGTTGAGCGTTGAGTAATGAATAAATTAACAGATTTAAACAAATCATTAACTAAAACGTAAAGACAGACCATTTGTTTTCATAAAAGCGGCAAAGAACTTGCAAACTATTACGATAATAAATAGTTAAACAGTAACAAAATCTTAGAATAAAATCTTGTTTCAAAAATAGAATCATGGAACCGGAAATATCTTCAAATTCCTAAACGATTCAAGAGTGAAGCAGTTTACTTAGCCGTAAATCAAACCATTCATCTTCAGCGAATCAATCCATACGTCAGAACATACCAACTCGTATAGCACGAAACACGCCAATTTCAACTTTCTATACTACGAAATAAGATTGTGTGATGATGAAGAGCTGTATGCAAGAATGCAACATTGACGTGTAAATGTCAAAGTGAGTGTCTACGCACGTATTCTCACAGTTATTGAAGTCCATTGTTTTATCAATTGGTGGTAACGCAAATGCTTTGTGGTATGACGATAATTTTATTTGTTACAATGATCATCTACCTATGTACTTATTTAATCATCAAATTAGATAAGTACATAGGTAATTATCTAATTTAATCGAGACGATTTGATAGACTAATATGTCTGATATATGTATGATATCTGATCATCAAATTAGATAAGTACATAGGTAGATATTTTAATAAATGCAAAAAATTATAAAATTGGTGTCTATACTAATCTATATTCATAGACACTCATTTATTTGTTACTCATACACACATAAACAGAAAAATATATAAAAGTAGAGAAATACAGAAAGCATGTCATGTATCTGTGTGCCACAGTAACAAATGGTCGTGGCTCAGCATAATATGCTTCGCCACTTGGCTGGTATTCTGTCAAAACCTTCACCCAAAAGACCCTGTGAGATATTTTTGTGGAGTGTTGTGTAAGAATAAAAGTACAAATTATTATTTAGCTAAACAAAATAAATAAAATAATAATTGTACTTAGCATTACACTGTGAAATCAAGAATTAATCAGTATATAAACTTAAACACGGTAGATAATAAAAAGTAGCATAATAAATTATTAAAATAGAAAATCTATGTCGATTGAGCCAAACGAAATTATTTGTTTATATCAGAACACATAATTATAACACTAAACCATTAAAAACGAACAAACCATACTAAACTAATATTATAATTTCGACGCCGTATTTGGACTTAAACTTTGTATAGGTGTAGTCTTTGACTTGCCTTTGGATTGACATGGTAGCGACAAAGGAAAAATATCCCTACGGAGAAACATCAAAATATGACCTAACTGACAGTTTCTTTAAAAGGATGCCGAGAAAGTCTTTGAAGCGGCTGTAATGTTAGACTGGCTGGAATAACTTATAGGTCACTTTTTATGTAGGTACCACGCGTGTGAAGCCTCTTGCAGCACCTAGTTTATTCCTCTTCTTAAATATAAATAAACAAAAAAATTGTCTGTAAGGTCGGTTTACGGGCGATAATTTTACGTGATAACGTCATAAGTAAACATTGATGAAACATTGCATACTTTTAACCTATTTTGATGCTTGTTCCGCGCTCTCGGTTTCACGCTCGGCTCAGGCGGAACGTGACAATTTTTCGTGCGTGCAGCCGGCATTCATCGATCAATAAGACGTTATTACGTCAAAAATATATAAAATTTAATTTATAAAAAATAATTGCTGTGCGTTAGTCTCGCAAAAACTCGAAAATGGCTCGTCGATTTGAATTTTTTTTTGTTTTGTACCTAATCCTAAATAAGTAAATAAATAATGCTGTACATATCACATGGCATCATCTGGCCTCAAAGTAAGCAGAGCTTTTGTTATGGGTATCATATGACTGATATACTACTTATATACTCTTTTTTTGTTGTAAATAAATACAAATTATACATAGATACACCTAGACCGACACCTAGACAAATACTTGCAGATAATACAATCATTTGTCCCGCGGCGGGAATCGAACCCGCAACCCTTTACGTCTCAGCCGGGCCTTGACCCACTGCGTCACAGAGGACGTCAATACTGGGGTGATTTACAATTTCAAATACAATAATCATTTTTAGTACGAAGTCCACAGGGTCATATAGTTATTTATAAAAAAATAATTAAATAAAACGTTTGAGATCCCACTTAAGTACAGTCAATTTTACAGTTATTACATGTAATATAAAAAAAAAAAAAAATTCGTTTACAAATGCAACTGAACAGTAATAATTTTATGTGTTAGTGAACAATATACTTAATATTGGATAGACAGACAAACATTTAATACCTACTATTCCGCCACTCTATTGAATTCTCATTTGAAAACTCATTTGAATTGTCTGTTTTTGTAAAAAGTAATATGAACCTTTTTATTAACTTTGGATCCAGACGACATAATAAGATACTCAAGCTACCCCCAAATACAACTGCGTTATACAACAAAAGCGTGTTAGTTATGTCTATTCGTGTCTACAATCGTCTACCTTCATTTCATTTTTACTAGAGACTTCAAGCCCACTGGTGTTAAAGCAAGGCCGAAAATTATTATTCTACATAAGATGATAATAATAAAAGTATGTATTGACATTAAACATTATTATTTTAGAACTAGACTTACATTCGGTAAATTAACTTACTTTATATATTATCTTAAGTAACTACTAATCAATGTAACTAAAATTAATTTAATTTAACCTACATTTTGTTTTATCTTATTTATTTGCTTAACTTAATTTAATGTATATAACTGTACTACGGAAGAGCGAGACCCTCTAACACAGGTATATAATATACTTAAAAGAGGATCCCACACCCATGAAATGTATCATATATTAAGTTTGAAGAAATAAATATTTTGTATTTGTATTTGTATAAATTGAAAGCATGTTTGTACCTACCTAATCCATTTGAATATAATGTATAATAAATATTGTAGATGAACCACGCTGATTATGGCTGTTCTAAAATGTATCACCAAACAACTGTTACAAACCCAATAATAACCCAAAATATTACGCAATAAATTACTTTGATTAGATTTGATGAAAACATACCAAAATTATTGGATTCACCAATGTCGCTGTACAACTATTATTTTACGTGGTAATGAACATTATGCTTAATATTGAATATCTAGACAAATATAGTAATATCCCAATGGCGGCATAGTACTAAATATTTGTCTATCTTTTCAATATTTTGTAAATGGATTTCCGCAAAGTCACGCCTGAATTACTTATTTAACTGAATCTCTTTGTTATCACATCACTGTGTTGAACTTGGCACAGATATTCGTTTCCCGATAATAATTTAATCAGTAGGTGTTGCCAGCAATTAATAATTTGATCGATAGATTATGTATGCTTATGATCTCTTCTGGAAATGTTTTTTCTAGTACCTACAGGTCACAACTAAATAATATTGGACAATGCAAACAATCTAGCACCAAACTAAGCATAGATTGTATTATGATAGAATTCGTATATATATTTAAATACATACTTACGATACTTTATAACACCCAGACACAGGATAAACATCTAAGTTCATCACACAAATGTTTGTTCTGGGAGGGAATCGAACCCTCAACCTACAGCGCGACCTACAGAAGGCAGAGCTACTACCAACTGTGCTGACAGGCCAGTACCTACTTAAATCTTGTATATTTACTTGTAATTGAAACAGCACATGTCTTTTACCTGTTTTATTTTGTGGGTGATCCAATAAATTAAAAAAATTAAATTAAAAAAAAACAAATATTACTCATAACTGTAATACCGGGCTGGGTAGGCACAACTTTATTAAATACTCATTTCTTTAAGGATATTTAAAGCTGGTAGCCAAAGGCACATCCAATATACTATACAATATCATATACAATAATATCAAAAATATTGTGGTAATAAATAATAAGGTATACCTTTTAAAACGACCTATATGTAGCTCAACTGATCCAGATTACTGCCAGAGGGCAGTGTCCCCAAGACACTGACGGCATTGCCACGTTGAATGGCAATACGCTGGTCAAGATAGGAGCCAGCTCTTGGGTCATGCAATGTTTCTACCAGACGCCGTGAAATAATTTTGACAACGTATTGGGCACCTGTTCCCCACGGGCCCAGGGTCTCGACTCCAAAAGGCTCAAATATGTAGGCCCTATCAAGACATATTTGCGCCTTTTGAGGTCCTCAGCACATTCAGCCACTGCGCCGTCTACTTCATTATCTAAATTTTCAGATTGAAAGTTTTCTTAAAGTTGTGGGTTTGAGTCCGGTGTTGCACCAATGTGTTTTTCTGTTAGAAAAATATACGCTACACCAATACTCTCAAAAGGTAGACGAAAACATTGTAAGAGAATCGGCATGTCGTAGAAACCAAAAAGTTCGAAGACAGTGTTAAACGCATGAAGAGATCTGAGGCACATTTTCCTTTCAAAACAGTTCTACGACTGGTCCGAAACAATTGACACGAGAAAAATATTTCATCATCATCATCATCATCATTTAGCCCGATTGCACCCACTACTGGGTATATGCCTCCTCTTTATTATGCCACTCTTTCCGTTCCCTAGCAAGTCTCATCCAGTGGTTCCCGACAACGCTGATATCATTCGACCATCGAAAAACATTTAATGAAGTGATATTTCTGAAAGAAGTATTTACATGCTGGTTGGTACAATGTAGGTATAATTGTTTCCAGTTTTTCAGTGTAAATTTGTATGTCAGGGCCTGTTGGGCGTGGTGAGTAGGTGTGGTAATCCTTTGTTATTCTGAAGTTATTGTTTTGGCACACGCGATTCGTATTTATTCTGTGGCTACTCTGGGAAATGGGATTTCGTCTTTCATGTTGGTCCTCACTTCATAAGGCCACAGAGTACTTAGTACATGTACAGAAAGGGGACTCTGCGAAAACAATTGTCTAAATAGCGACTACTACGACTAAATACTAGTGCATTATATAATAATGATATATCTCACATTAATAACATTAATATGTACATTATACATTATTAATATACATAATTATATTTTACATTATTACATTATATATTATATTATTACATTATACATAATACATCATTACATAGTATAAAACAAAGTCGCTTTTCGCTGTCTGTCTGTCCCGATGTATGCTTAGATCTTTAAAACTACGCAACTGATTTTATTGCGGTTTTTTTTAAATAGATAGAGTGATTCAAGAGGAAGGTTTATATGTATAAAACATGCATAATATAGTAGAGAAACACTGAAAATTTTAGAGGTTTCTTATGTGGTGTCGTAAATAAACACATTTTTTTGCGCTTACATTGCAAACGCTGGCTGAGCCCTACGAGATAGATCAAAATAATGTCCTACAGTATTGTACACCCTCAAAAGGTCTACAAAAAAGTCCGCGATGGTATATGGCTATCTGGGATAACCATTCTGTAGTATAATTAGCATCAGCATTGCACCCGTGCGAAGCCGGGGCGGGTCGCTAGTTATTAATATAATATTAATATTTCTAACATTAATAATATTAATAACATTTCACACAGCATCATGTGGACCCAAAGTAAGCAGAGCTTGTGTTATGGCCTACCTACTTATATATATATATATATATATATATATATATATATATATATATATATATATATATATACATACATATTATACATAGAAACACCCAGACTCGAGACAAATATTTGCAGATCATACAAACATTTGTCCCGCGGCGGGAATCGAACCCGCGACCCTTTGCGTCTCAGCCGGACCTTAGCCCACTGCGCCACAGAGGTCGTCAATATATACCAACATAGTGCATATCTTAAATTATTATTATTATTATCTTTATATCGCGTAAGTCTATCTCGTCTGGCGCGACCCTTATCTACGAATTTGCCCAACAAAATGGGACTGCCGATGTATTTGTGTAAGCTAGTATAATAAGGTCCCAAGCGACGTGCTAGATTTGTCGATTGGCAAATTTAAGAACGTAATAAAACAGAAGCTGTTTATTTATATCTGATATATATGATTATTTATATGAAAAAAAAGCTTGGGATGAATCTGCTCTCGACTCGGCATCCGTAACAAAATTGGCAAGGATCATACAAGTGTTAAGACCAGACAAGTTTCTTGCCGGATTCTTCTTGAACTGGGGTAAAAGGAGGAACCGGCACCTAGATTCACTAGCTTGTAAGAAGACGATTCAAAGTGGTCGTTGTGATTTTATTGAATAAAGAATATTTTTTTTGCTTGTTTGTTTGTTTGTAGTTTCGTACCTACAGTTAGGTACGCCTAGGCTTATATTTTATCTAGAAAATAATAGGTAGGTACCTAGTTTAGTTAAGTACAGATGATTTATATTTCAACATTCTGTGTCTGGGTATTATAGAATATCATACTTATGTAGATACTACCTACCTACCTACCCATTTAAAATTATATAGGTAGGTAGGTCCCTAAGTATTCCACCAGTTATCTAGTTGCCATAATACCTACAAGCTAGGTACCTATGCTTTGTTTGGGACTGGATGATGTGTGAATTGATCACAGAATACCTATTTATTATTATTATTTAAGTATTATGAGGCCACAGGCACAGACCTAGGTAGATATCCTAGGTCTGTGTATGAGGCAGAGGAGTACCTACCTATATACCTAGATGTAGACACTAAGTTCCTAACCTATCCTAAGGTAGGGTAGCTAGGTACTTACCGTAAAACAATTTACTTAGTAGGTAGTAGAATACATAGGTAGGTAGGTATAGGTATTTATATTTACTTATCAAATTTAGATTATCTTAACCTGGGCAGGAAGTTGAGTTAAATGGTAGGTAGAACTTACCATAAGTAAGTTATTCATATCAAAATCGTTCCTTCAAGCGAAATGGTTTACGAATTTGATTATCATTTCGTTTTGATAAGTACCTACCTACTTCGTTTATTATTTTGGCAGTTCGCAGCTGCCAATAATTGGACAGATTTACAAAAATTTGCATTCAAACGGAAGCTCGCTCGTCACGCAATCGGTGTGCTGCCACATTTATTTCGCAAAAGGGCATCTTATCGGTTAAATTTGATGATCCTTTTGCAAAGCAGAGGTAACCTAAGGATATCCACCTACTTACCGACGGTCAGTAAATACGTAGAGATATTGTAAATAGTTGAAAAGAAACTGCACAGCGCTTGATTCTTCTCCGAAGTTTTTACGTAGGGGCACGTGTTCGCGTCGAGAACGCGGTGTTTTCCGTGTATTTTCTGGTCGGGTGGTCGCGGGGTGTGAGGGGCGCGCGGGACGCAGGGACGCCGGCAGATGCGCCGCGCAGCGCCATCTCTCGGCCGGGCCGGCGCCAGGTGCGCGCTGCCCGCGCCGCCGCCCGCCCTGCCCGCTCAGTCTGCCGTCACGCGCCGAGCCGAACGCACGTCCTTGCGGCCCGCATACCCACACACACGCGACGCGCGCGTTTCAAATAGTGCACGATCCCGCGACCGGTTCGCCGGAGCCGATGAGCCAGTGACGTCTCGATACCTTGTGCCGTGTGACTTAGTGAAAACGCTCAGTGTTCTATCAAGTGATGGATTACCGCAGTTTCTGCTGACGATCGCCGGGCTAGGACCCGACTGTATGCTCCGGCGCCGCTAGCCCGGACGCGCCAGAATGCGCGCCCCAGCGGTGCTAGTCGCCCTGCTAGGGTTTCTGCCCCAGGTACTGCTGACACCGACACTGAAACCGCGACTCCCCGTCTGTTTACGTTTCGCACGGAATCGAGTCAAAACTGTCGATTCTCACAAAGCGGTCGCGCGGCCTCGCTCTCCTCGCGAGTAACTTTCCCACGGCTAGGCACGGGTCTGGCAGATCGTCCTGGATAGTCGGGAGGGCTCGGGTGGAGGTGACTCGCCGCGTCGTGACCGGCTCTAGCTGCACGCGCCTGTGTGTGTTCGATACGTTTGCCGAGCAAACAGGCACCTAGTGAAGAAAGTCAGGTTTTAATACGACCGGCGCGGGGTCAGCAGGGTCGCGAGCCTCTTCGCTTTAAAATTAGATGCATTCCGAGGCTTCGCCGCGGTGTCCGATCTGCGGATCCGTGCACGACAGGAATAACTCTTCCAGACGAAGAGAGCGCGCGATATTTCGGGCAGGCAGGGTTAGTAGTTCGGTCTAGTTTGTTGAGAGTCCTTCGTTTATTGTCCTTCGCTAATCGCCGGGTAACAGGCGCCGGGAGTCGTAAACTCGCGTAAACAAACGGAGATCAAAGTGACTTTAATAATGCCTAAAGTTTGAGGTCATCGCCCCGCGGCGGTCAAGGTTACTCTAAGGGCTGACGTGTGAACTTTTCATGATTTCATGTTCCCACGACATTTTTATTACACGGCACGTTTACACACGCCGAGGATAAAGTTAATTATTTGCCTCGTTAGGTTCGAAGGAAACGAATCAATCAATCCTTTCCCGTTTAACATAAATGTTTATTTAGGATGGAATAAGTAGGTAGGTAATGTAACATCTCTAGTTAAGCCTGACCGACTCAGGGAAGAGCTCATTTTATGATTCACTCGTATCGATAGCGAGCGATACTTATATATAGGTAGGTACCTATCTAGTTTCCCAATCGAATGTTTGTAGGGAGGTAAGTTACCTACGCTATGCAATTTCCTAACTAAACGTAGGATGATACCTACCTACTAACTACAATTTGGTTATCTAACATCGGTACGAAATCAAATAAACTCGAAAATGTCGAAATGTTAAAATCGATTTTTACTGACGCACGGTGTTATTGTTCGCCCTCATATTTCACTCACTTTATATCAGCGTAGGGTAGTGTACCCCAATGCGTATGCGCAACCAACTAGGGTCGCCACACCACTTTGTGCTCACGCGAATTAACCGTTACTTCGTAATGCCACATTTTATCATGTAGGTAGACAGGTAGGTACCTACCATAAACAAGTCTTATAAATAATAAACAGAATCGAGTTAAAAAACACGAGGACTTATGAACTAGAATAGAACCAGTCTCAAATTTAGTCCAGCATCTTTACCATCGTTTTTACGCGAGTAAAGTTAATTAAGCAAAACAGCATCAGACGAGCACACTTGGGTGTCTATTAGGATATTTTTAGCTCGGTTTGCATCTGTGCTTCAGTTTCCAATACATTATGAATGAAGTCTCGTTGTCTTATAAAAAAACGGTATTTTGCGCACAACAGCCTAACTGGTTTGTCTTGCTCGGGGCGTCTACGTGACGAGGAGCGTGCATTGATGTAATTGTCCCACCGATCAGTCAACTCGATACTTTATCGATACATCCGCAGGAATCGATGTCCGGACCGGGCTATTCTTTTTTCAGTTTTAAATACCAAAAGCAAGTTCTTTTGCGATTCGAAATTTGAAAACAATCGCGTGATCGCTCGACCGTCTTCAACTTCATCGGAAGCGGCATCGGAAACACGTCTGCCCCGAAAACCGCAACATTATAATTTCCAATTTCAAATAAATAATACGATGAAGGTTGCTTTTGTTTTATAATTCATCCCTGAGAGGATAACGCTTATTAAATTGATTGTATCCTTATTTTGAGCACGTATGAACATTAAGAGGTCTAGCTTTTTTTTTTGCAATGATCCAACAATGTTGCTAGTGGTAAAGTTATACATTCTCGATTACGGTCGGCGTCTACCTGTCGCATAACTAGGACATAGCATGTCATAGCTCGCATGGAACGTTAGTTGTGCGTGTATGATTGCGTTACGATTTGTGATATAATCGATATATTTCATTTTTAGGTGTGTTTCTGTGCCAGTTGCGCTTGGACATACGGCTAGCATAATTTTATTTGGTAATTTATCATTCCACACCCACCATGTCGGCACAATAACAATTGTCATGCGTCGATAAGTCAGTAATATGACATATTAAAATACCTAATTAGATTGAAAATAGAATATATCTATCTAGCTGATAAAACACCCTAATGCATGTCAATATTTGTCGCGTGGCAACCCTGTCCCGTCAAACATGGTTCCTAAGCAGGTGCTGGCCGTATTTAATGGAAACTCTTTAACATCTGCTTTTTCACAATTTACTCGCACACGAATTCCAATAGCCCCGATTCTGAAGGTTAGTTAGCTGTACAATCATCATTATTTTACTAATTAAATAACATTCCCTTGATAGTATCTATGTAGGTATTATTAAACTAGAATTATCAACAAACCTGTAAATTAAAAACAAATATGTACCTATAGTTTGTGATGGAACAGACCATATAAGTAGGTAGTACATTCTATTAAAAACGGTACTTTTTAGAGGAATTAGGCAATTTATTTTTAACTCTTTACAATTTAAAAGAAATTCACGAAACTGACAAACCAATTGCAGACTAGGTGAACTCAAATTTCACACAATTTCTATTTCACAATGCTACAATAATTATTCCTCATATGTCATGTTAGCAGCAATGAGCATTTAAGTATGTGAAACTCCCTAACTATGGGTCTTTATATTTTTGTTATAATTTCGTTCATTGTCCAAAAAGTTCGTTCTATGAGAACCGCTTCAATTATGCTACTGCATACTGGACGATTATACTGATTTCGTACACAAAATCAGTATAATCGTCCAGTTACTGCTTAACTATGAGAAAACGGTCTGAATATCGTCTTATTGTGCCATAGACAAAACCTAATGGTTCAATTGTAGAACGCGTGCATCCATCCTTATCAGAAGCGAGACTCATTTGACAAGTTTGACAAATGACCACGTTCAATCCAATGGTGTCACAACACTAATGTCACTATTGTTGAAGTAATTTATCTCATTACGAACATAAACCGCCATTAAAGTCGATTTACTTTTTTATCGTCCAATACCGGACGTTTAATTGAATCCTGATGTTGTAAAAAGCAACATGGCCGCCTGGATCATTGATCAGATTACGCAATGCTGCCAAACTGGGTGCAGGAGGAAGTCAATATTTTTTTATGAATACCTACTCTTTATTGTCTCTTTTTAATAAGGTAGCTCAATTTTTTTTATGAAAACGCGTGAATCTGAAGACAATTGTTTTGTTTCGTAATTCATAGAGCACGGTTTCGAAATTTGAATATCGGATGCCGCGTAATTTAGTCAGTAACCTTCTAATTTAAGATTCTATTGTTAATGTTGCCTGTGCAAATTATTAAGAACCCAATTGGGTAAATGTGTCAGCTGATATAACTACCTAGAGATATTGCGTAGGTGTCACAATGCTTTAGGCATAGCTTGGAGATGAGTCTAACTAAACCTTTACTACAATGTGGGATGAAAGTTAAGGTCGATGGTTGACAGATATAAATGCTAAGCAGCTTCACGCGCGAATTAAGTAATTAATGAACGTAGGAGGTTTTCAAATAGTAATAAGATTCCTGATATTCTTTAAAAAGGTTTAATTCAAGCCTTTGAGCAGGATCTATGGTATTGTGGATGTTATTACATAACGTATTGCGATGCATAATGACGATTGCTTTGCTTGCAACATGAAAATAATAACATACACACATCTCTGCTTGTCTGACGTAGGTATAATTTAAATGAATGAACTGAACATTATCCTTTTATAACGATTCTCAGTTCTTGACATTATGATCTAAGATCTCTTATCTGTCTTTTGGTTTGTGTATGAGAGTATTTTTTATGTTACCAGTTATGATCTATTAAGTCTCATGAGTTTCGAATTTTCGATATGTTGAAATGGCCGTAGAAAGTATTTTAATAAGTTCCGTATTGAATGCTTACAGCAGAGGTTCACACGTAGTAATCCCAATAGTAATTCAAGCAAGAAGATCTGGTTTACGATACAGTATAGGTACACGGCTCCTCAGATCATAGCGCTCGGTACACCAACGCACGAAATCTCAATTCGCTTGTGCAACGCTTAAATAACCGCAAAATACCTTATTATGCGCTTTCCATATAAGTTCCAGGCAATCTGCAGGCCTATTACCTTCCACGCTCATGATTCTCCGTTAATTTCGAATTCCACTAGATGTATGTTTCTTTTGTACCGTGCCAGTGCAGCTGCCAGAGGCTTGCACAAAGGAGATCGCAACTTTTGTCGCCTGAATATCGGCGCACTTTAAGACGACTCCTTTTATTTTCCAAAGACATTCTCTGAAACGGAACGCCCTTTGTAAAACCGGCAACCCGGAGCGAGTCCCCTCGACACAATACCAACATTGAAACTAAGTTCTCTGAAGTCAGGTCAGAAAACCAATTAGCAACAGGGCTCATTCGTCAGCTGCTAAAGGACATGCTTAATAATTTTTTCACGTTTTAATTCAGACATAAAGCTTCAGTCTATTTTTAAAGAATGAACATCTTTACGGCATCTGTACGCTACGCGCTGGCCGAAAATACTTAGATGGAAAAAATAAATCATACGTTTATGATTCCAAATTTAAATTTGGAATTGCGAATTGTTGCACAAACGATATCGTCGCGCTATTCAAGTCAAGACTGTTTTGATGTTTATTTTACCACATTTTGCGTGTGTTATAACGGGAGAGATGAAAAACATTCCCCTGTGTTTCATTATTAGTGCTATTTTTAGTCATACGCTCAACCTGCTGGAGTGTTTACTTTCTTGGCTTACTTACATACAATGCTGTTCACATTATTACTCCTTGTCTCAATCTATCAGAGGACTAAAACACCATAATTATACCCTTAGCCATCTAGGTAAATGGCCGACCAACAAATCATCTTGACAAAGCAATATATTCTGTACGTGATTCTGGTGTTATTAAAAATATTAATGTTACACGATATATTAACTGAAATTGTATTGCGAGATAGTCGATTAGGTATTCAAATCAATTTGGACGGTTTTGTTGATGCCCGCGCCAGCGCAATTAATGTTACGTGCCAGTGTTACTTAGTTTTCAACGTGGTAAATAAAAGAGTTTTTATGTTCACGACTCTTGTAACGTTGTTGGGATGAAATAAACGTGATGATGTTAAATAAATTAGGCATAGATTGACAAATGAACTGTAACTTAACTAATAACAAACCCACTCAGGTACATAAATCGAAGATGACTGTTTTGTCTACGTCAAGTTAGAATCACTCTGATCATTCTCTCTTCAACCGAACGCTGGAAAACCGAACGACAAATCTCCTTCCTTTTTCAAACAATTTGAAACTCATCAATCAGACGGGCGTCAAATCCGCCCGAAGACATAATAAAAATTACGTTCGGTAGTCCGTAAGCAGTATCTAATTGTTGGTTTGTTCACTCCCGAGGCGATTGTTGTCGAGTCGAGCATCCCGTGTGTTTTTAAATTTCATTTGACTTAATTTGTTTCTTCAAAGTTTGTATTAATTAACGCTAAAGTCGCATAATTGAATAGCATAGTAAAAGTATGTTAGCTACGGGCAGTGTATTTTTCAATGACGGCCTATGCGACCTTAAATACGTAAATAAAAAAAGTTTCGTTAGCTTAATTTCTAAAGATAATTCGTTAATCACTGTAGTTTAGAAACAGTAACCCACAGGTTCACAAAACATGCTACCTTTACCTACTCCTTTTGTAAACATAGAACAAAAAATGGTATGTTTAGAGTGCTGCGTATCTTTTTTGGGCGTTTTTTTTTTGGTTCCGCTCCTACCTGACAACCACGTGAATGTGTGAAGTGATGTGGCTTTGTCTCTATCTGTTCTCTAATGATAGAATGAGAGGAAAACTCTTTTGCGATCAGCCCTGTAGGGCAGGAAGTTGTTTGAAATCTGGAGTATTTTTTACCACAGCTTACAAACAGGGGTAAAAGTCGACTATTCGACAGACTTAGCGTCTATGTTACCAGATAAAACTCAATTTGAATGATCTATTGTTTTCTATATCTGATATTTAAATAAGTATAAAAACTTGATATCGCGTGGGAATATAAAACTTTTATAGTTTGGAACTTCAAGTTCGATCGAGCGTCTTAATTTGTTGATTCAATTCACCACAAAATATTTTCATTGAGCTCGACTTGTTAAAATTCAAATCACGTCAAAAGCCAAATGAAAGCAGTAAACCTTTATTGTAAGTAATTTATTATGAGACCGACTAAACAAGTACCTAATCAGTTTTAGATTGAAAGTGGCCAGGAAATGTTTGAATATAATTTCATGAAGACCGACACACCACACACACCATTAATAGTACTAACCGGTAATGATTTGCCAAGACACGACGCCATAATTTAATACCACCACTTCCTTCCGATACCTTATAACGGCGACACGAATATTTTTCCTAAATATAAGGAACATACACTATCGAGTAAACTGTAAAAGCGTAGATGTTTAGTGGGTTCGCTATGCACAAAGCACAAACACTCCCTTATGCGAGTGTTCAAACTTGTTGACCCCACATGCAGTACGAGTCGAATAATACGGCCAACTGCACATTCTTCCATCAATACAAGGGTTGTACACCCTGGAGGGCAATGAAAACTAGTTTTAATATTATTCATAACCCGTTTCGTTGACGAGTGTATCTATCAACGAAGTTCGAAATATCACATTTTTTATCTATCAGTAGCCCTGGCAACATTGGATCGTTTAAAACTAAGCGGGGGGCCGTCGATATTTGACAGTTCGATTTACAAAAATATGAATTGTTTGCCGCGTCTGGGCTGTTCTAAGTTTAATTCAGGTTAGGGGTGTCAACGCGTGTGGGGCACACGCAACCCCATTTTTAAACGACCTACATAGTCTGTCCAGTAAAACCGTTAATGTCTCTGCAGGATCGATCGCTCGGACAGTTGTGCAAATAGTGTGTTGAGGATTACATCTTGGGGCGATGAGAGCTGTATGTGTTGCCCGGTCTGTTTGTTCCGTCCTGAATATAGTGATATATTGGCTTACATTCTAATCCATGTCCCATTATTTATCTTGTGTCTAATTCTTATGTCTATAACAAATAGTGACATGTTCTTTTTTCTTTCCAGGTGCTGACGTCTGGTTCCTTTGAACTTAGGATAAAAAGTTTTACGAACTCGTTGGGTAGGTTAAGTAGTGGCCAGTGCTGTGATGGTTCCTCAAATAGTGACGCGCCGTGTTTGGCGCCGTGTAGGACTAAATTCCGAGTGTGCCTCAAGATTTATCAAGCCAACATCGATACTACGTCACCGTGTACGTTCGGTGACATCACTACACCCGTGTTGGGTGGAAACTCTTTGGATGTGCCAAACCTCAACGTGGATGGATTCACCAACCCCATCGTCTTCCCTTTCGACTTTACGTGGCCGGTGAGTGTTTTAATTTATACGATCAACCTGACTTTCCATTATATTCTTAATATGTATTAATTTTGTAGGTAACAATATATTTGATATCTCATAAAATAAATTTAGTAGCAAGCAACCCTATATCAATAAATCAACGATGTCGATGTTACCAACATTCAAATTCCAATCATCTACAGTCAGTGTGAGGCATCTCATTCGCCGTAAATAATAGTAAAAAGAAATTAAGGGATTCTTTATTCAAATTTGACAGAAGCGATGACGATAAGAATACTCGAATCGAGTAACTCGATGGTTTAACGAGCGACCGCGTGGGACGATTACAGCGTTCAATGGTTCATTTTTAATTAATTACGGACGAAGTAGCTTTGCGGTCATACACCGGCGTGTGTTATTAGAAGTAGTTACTGGCTTGCGTCGTGGCTCCATTCTCATCTTCAGACGATTAGAGCGCAAAGGCCGGCCGGGATCGTGATTCGATATTGTAATTACCCGGCTATTTATTTACGGGTCGAGATCTATCTTGTTTCCAAGGATAACGGACGTCTTAATTGGACCTCGCGATTTCGCTGGCGTCAATTGTTTACACAGCTACATGTGGACACTACAGATCTCGAGTGCTATTTGTATTTTGTTTAGCGGCTCGCTTCAAATGTCGAACCGTCTCGTAATGTTTAAGTAAACAATTACTCTCGCCTGAACTCGGACCATCTGGAGAAAACGTGACATTTGGTCTCAGGTTGGATAGGAAGAGGAACCATAGACGAAAACTTTTTTCTGATCCGTCCGGTAACCGCCTGTATCATTCCAAATGAATTGGCGCTAAATTGAAACTTCCTGTTTAAATTCACGTGGAGCTCTATGGTAGACATGTGTTGACATGCGATCAATTGAGCGAAAGCAACTTATCTATCGCGTTAAAATTGACAGACAAGTTAAGCTATCGGAGCTGAATTTGCGCCATATGCGGTTTATCCTGACATTGCCATCCATATGTCGGAATTTCTGAGTCCTGAGGATACACGCCATACGCGTGCTTACCGGTTGCGTTATGGTCGGCTGCCTCGCATTTAAATAACACAATCTTCCCCTAGCATTGGTCGAGGTTCTTTTTTCTCGTAATGAGGTCATCGTCGGGCGAACCGCCTGCTTTACGAGCCATATCGTCCGAGGTACAGGCAACGTAATGTGTTGTATGGGCACATACGTGTTCCGCGCGCTGCGTCCGAGGCAGGTGAATGTCTGTCTTTACCAAGAAAGCTTCGTTCGTCGAATTTTTTAGTATTTTACTCATCGATTTCATTACCACAATATTTTGAAACTCGACGCTACAGCGCCGCTGCAACGCAATACGTTGTAACTTAAAACGCAACTGCATCCGAACATTATCTGATCCCATGTGAAATAAGTCCGTCCGTAGCCTACAGATGTGACCCGCGATAGTAGGTCATATTATTAATATCACAGACAACATCGAACAGTAAAATTACAAGTAAAGCTTGTGAGCTAACGATGCATAGAAACGATTTATCATACCGTTTAAAGAAAGAGATGGCTTACTCTGAAAGGAATCTCATTTGTATTCAGCTCGCCTCGACGGATTTCATTTATTTCACTCTTAAACTATTTTTGTTTTGTAAATCTCAAGTTTTATATTGTAATGCGTGGTCCGTTAGTTGGTCCGGATGTCACAGAGGTGAGACCAGTACTCTGCGAGACCGGATTATAACCGAGTCTGCGCACGTACTATGTTGTACTTACTTACCTATTACAATGTAGAAAGGTCGTTGGTACGCGCCCTTAATGTTAATGTTAGGGTTGCACCCCGCCACACGAGCCATTCACTCGGCTCATTCAAGTATTCCGTTCGAGACCGTTACTCTGTCGTTTTAATGCGAAAAAATAAGCTTATTTAGCTACACCTGCTTTGTATCCGCAAATGTCAAAGTGTGTTTCCGCGCATGCCTTGGCTGCGCGAGCGCACGATCATTACTTCGCCGTCGATCTGACCGTGAACTATACTTTTTATGGAATTACCATAGATCCGTCTTCGGATGTACTCGTCATACCTTCCATTGTTATTTATCTTGACCATCTATTATTGTCGGAATGATCGAGTGTAATATGCATTGTTTTCGTACTTAGCTCATTTGAGCTGTCAGAAGCTCCAACAACACCTGTCATTTTCCGAATTCCGTCCTTATTAAAACAAATGAATTTGACGCTGGAATCTGGAATTCAGTGGTATGTTTATATTTGTGTTAAAATAAATAAACCTTAATCCATAACCTACAAAATCGCTTTACCTGACTGACTGCTTGTTTATTAGTAGAATTGAAATAAACGACGTATCGAGGTCACCTTTTAAGTTATATGTTGTCAAACTAAACTTGTCGGCACTCATTCAAATTATTTAGCAAAATATAATTTGGTATAAGAACGATTTCTCCGGACAACATAATTTTCACTCGCGGTGAAATTACATCCAGTTTTGTTTGTTACCGTGAGATAGACAAGCGAGTTAACTCAATTAAGGTTAATTAATACAAAAGCGAGCTCAGTATTTAAACTTCTTATTCCCGTGGTCAACGAAGCGAAGACACTCGGCAAGACTCTTCCAATGAAGTAAACGAATTACAATGAGATCAGAAGCAGATAAAAAAGTGATATCGTAAGAAATAAACGATACAAAATCCTACCAGTCCATAGCTATTGTAATTCAATGTGTTTATTTGATCCTAAATAGCCTGTAGTTACTTTAAAATTCAGTAAAGGGCTTGCCATAACATAAACAAAAGCGTTAAAAAGCTCAGACTGATTAATGTATTTGTGTCGCTTTGTGAAGAAACACACGTCTTTATTGTGGAACAAGTAGACTAAGCAACAGCGTAACTAATTCTAGAGATTGTTAGTTATTTTGCATGTTTCGTAAAATAGTTTCACGCTCTAATAAGTTAAATGAAAGTATGGAATCCTCACATTCTTGTTAAGACATGCTTAAAAAAGGCCAAATAACTCGTATGCGAGCTTTAAAAAGTTTATTGTTGTTTATCACGCGTTCCTATTTCAAAATTTAAAATTACAGGTGTGCTTCGCAGAAATTAACGTTCCGGTGGTGACGTCACTACAAGTTCTAATTTCAAAACAATAGTAAGTACGTTACGGTAACGCACGCTATCGAATGTCGTTCGTCATTGTCTCGTGTGAACTCTGTCACTTCTAGTGAGATAGCGGCATCAACATTAGAAAGTAATTAAAAATCAGCATCGCGTCGTAAAAATCAAACCTCACACCTCGAAACTCGCCTCAAACCGACAACAATTATGTTAGACTCGTAATCGGTTACCCGCATTATTATTCGTTGGGCGAACGCTTGTTACATAAGTTTCCACTTCGAAAAACGTAAAACCTTCGCACGGATCATCGGGTTATTGCTTCATAATGAAACGCGATATACCGACGCTTTATATACCATAGTCTAGTGACTTCCGTCTACGGCTTTTTCACAAGAGCTCTTAATAATTTCCTTTATTTCAATCCGCTCGCGCCGAGATCCTCTTAAAATACTTACCCTCACATCCGCTTCTTTTAATACCGAAGCTACGGAATGCCTCATTCGATTTTGTTCCTTCGACGGCTTTTATCTCTCTTCCCGACAAGCAATTAAACTCATACAAAAACGCATCGCGAATGAAATTCCTCGTAAAAGTAGTTAGTGAAGACATGTGCCATTACAATACCGCTTGTAACGCGATTTCATAAGTTTCAAATTTAAACAATCGGAGCGTGTATAATTACTGTTGCATTGTTCGATGCCAGTGCGCAGGTATTCAATTCAGCAACCTATCAATTAAGTCGAATTCTACTCAATCCGCCTAAATAAACTCAGCCCAATTGGTTCACAAATCAGATTTCGAGTGCTAAAATAACAAGACTCGGAGCCGAATTCTAAAACTGTGTTATCGTAAATAATGATTAGTCATAGACAAGACGATAAAAATAATAAGCTCATCAGTGGAGTGAATAGACAATAAAAGCTTAGCTTGTTATTACAGTTCCGAAGCGAGCGCTAAGAAAACACTCCTTTTCCAAATGGTTGCTCGTTTACGGTCAGAATTTGACATTTTAACTGCGTCTCTTCTACTTTTACGGCTGCTAATAAAATTGTTCAAAGAGCCCGATTAAGGTAGCCGAAAATTCCGCATCTTTTTCACGATAAATTACGGATTAGAATGCCCACTGATTGATGTCAAATGTCAATCAATATTCATAGATAATAGAAAAGTTTTGTCGCGTTCGAAATTCAAATGGGACAATTTCATTTCATTTCACCATAGAGAAAGAGAGACGTATAGATATGAGCGTTCCATGTTTATTAGTTTTTGTCTTAAGCTGGTTTTGGTCTTCTGGTTCTCACGTCTACAATGTTTAACTGACCTGTTACCTGTGGTAGAGCGACGAGCCCTCAAATCTGCAATGATGGAATTCCTCGCATTCCGCTTTTATTCATCACACGCGCAAAGCTTCTAGGAACCGTGAGTCGCAGTGTGAGCGCTCGCATGCTCCTTTCGTATCCACGAATAAATCGTCGCCATTATTTAGTATGGGAGAGGCGCCGGTACTTACCTTAGCGTACATACTTCTACGAATTTATGTATGTGTCAAAGGCCGAACGTATGGGAACGACAGAAACTACTGCGTGCGTTTGCAAATTAGAATTGATGTTTAGAATTTGTAAGAAAACTTTGTGAAAACGGTAATAAATTTAGCTATTTCGCAAGAAAGAGATCGCGCGCTTTAGCGATTTATTTAATTTTGATTGCCGTGTTTGGAATTAAACACGCCTTGATTCTATTATGTTGAAATATTACTCATAGTGTCTTATGTCTGTCTGGTTTCTTGTTATTCAAAGTAGATTAGAAAAAATAGATCTCAAAGAATCATGTCGAGACTTGTACCATTAAATCCGGATGAACAGATCATGAGATTGTTTGTTTTTAGTGCGGTTTCGGTTTCAATTCAACCCTTCTCAAGCTTATCAGATCCATCGTAGCTCTAAAATTTGTTAAAACTTTTTATTTTTAATTCTTATTCATTCAAATCGCTCCGTTGTTTATGGCCGACATTTTCATTTTTCGAATTCCTTGATTCCCGCCCGGCGACGAATGCCGGCGATTCCATGTGAAAATCAAAGGCAGCATAGCCCGATTCGTTTTTCACTTCGTCCCCGATATAAGTCCCGAATTCTTCATTCGACTGCCTTTTTGCCATTTGTAATTGAGGGTAATAAATTTTTTCTTGGCTTATATTCCGTGTCTCATACACATCGGGCAGGTCGTTAGCGGTTGTAAAGTGTTTCAATGTTTAATGTTTTCTAGGCTGCTGTAAAATAGTCTTGGAATCGTTTTGGTTACGAGTAGTTTTTCTACTTTTTAATGTTTCTCAGTAACGTTGAGACGTGTAATTAATCCTTCCATAATGTAGCTCTGTTTAGCTACTAGCGGTTAATTTTTAAGCGGCCACCTAGCTGTTTACTTTCTCGGCTTTACTGGCAACACTGGAACTTTATTATGGCATCAATGTGATGCTTATTATTATTTATGATTGGCGTGTGAACATGTTTAATTGGTCGAACATTGTCTTGAGGTAAGAAGTACGTATTATTTTAATACGTAAGTATGTACTTACTCAACTTCGAACCATTTAAGTATAAGTAACTATTTATAAATAAATCGAATCGACCTCATCCTGCGCGGTGAAATCAAATATTTATTTCTGATCTTCAACCTTCGTACAAACTTTCGATGTGAAACGGTTGTTGCGAATTAAATGTTGAAAAAGATGTCAGTCATCTCGGTATTTTGATTCTGTTAAAATGCCTAAAAATATAATACTAAACAACTTAGTAATATAAATCTTCACCTCGTTGGAAAGCTTCCAAGGCTCTTTATTTTACATTAAATCGCTATAAATTATAAATATGTCCTTTTACTTACATTATTTTAGTGCTTTTAGTAAAATCAAAAGACGCCTCTAAGTCTTCGAAGTCATAAACATTCCATTTTTGAAGTTAAACAAAGGATTTATCTTGTTAAACAATTTAAATTTTGAACGTCATTCTCATAGGTCACACGGGCGCGAGGTTGCACTGTTTTGAGAACTCACTTTTGTCTATGCTCCGACTCCGATGCGACATGCTTGTGTACCCTACATTACACGGCCAAGTTTGAACAGACCCATAAACCTACCACTCGTTGGATGTACGAAGCCAAGCTTCCATGACGGCATAATATCGAGTACCTTGTCACAGTACTAGGGTTTAACTCGAGACTGTTTAATATTCTGACAGAATGCACGCGTGTTTCTATTTCTACTGTCGCCAATAAAATGTTGGCCTCGATTTTTATGGAAGAGTATTAACAGGAAGTGTCCTGTTCGCACGGTATATTACAACATGTTAAAAGTCATTTTATAAGCATAATTTAAAGCTTGAGTGAGACCTTTTTTGCATGATTCACCGGGTCAACGCGCCAGCCAAGCAATCAGCCTCCAAAATAGGAGATAAAAATAATTAAAAACATTATAATAAATGGACACGCACCAATGAAACACGTTACATGTTAGACGGTCATAGATTATTTGCATATCTTTTAATTCAACTTATTGTTGAGTGGTGTAAATCTTTTATTAATCGAGTTCGAAAGACCAGTTTAATTCACCACGGTCTACAGCTCTGGTTTGTACCGTTTATCTCTCGGTCTGTGCCAGACAGACAAACGCCACACCAAAATGAGACCATAGATTTTAGTTCTCTCGAATTATTTTACGGAACACTAAAAGAACCTGCCCATCCAATGTTACCACACGGCAAAGTGTGAAATATGAAATCACGACTCTTCAACTTGCCTGTTTGTGTTCCAAATATCTCCTCGTGTTGAAATGATGCTTGAAAGCGAGCGAACTACGGTAATGACTTTTTGTGATGGTTTTATATAAATAACTTTGTGCCGTATCGATATTGACCGCGTTGATGGTTCTGTTTCGGCCTTGTTCTATTTCGTTAGTCTAGTTCTCCAAGTACAACGATGAGAAAATTATCGTTACCTTTTTTGCTTACAAAAGTGTTTTTGTTTATTCACAAAAGCGGCGTAGACTAATCAGCTTAAAACAACAAACAGGCGGACATCTGTTGCGATTTCTTCAATGGTACACAATAAAGGGAACAATTGTAGCCGAAACACGTGGTTAGAAAGAATAGTCACCTGAATGTCTTTTGTTTTGTAAATCCCAAACACATGGTACAAAGTTTCAAACAAGACAAAAATAAGGGGTCCGTTCCCACGTACTTATCCTTCGGGCTCACTAATTAATAACAAAATGTCGGACTCCGATATGGAAGTAGCCCCTTTAAGAACCCTCGTAAAACGATTATCAAATGATTCCCCCGCATTCGAATCTCATGATATCATTCTCGGTTCCTTTTTCACCGTAAGTAATACAATTTAACGCATCGCTTCTCGCTCGGGTAAAGAATTTATGCCTCTGATAGGCCTTCACTGTATTCTATTTTTAAAAATATAAAACATTTTTTTGTTATGTTGGCAATAATTAATAACCATAAACACTTTAATTTGAAATTGGAACATCATTGTGTCGACAGACGTAATAAATAAAGCGGCTTGTACACATTTCCCTAATTGCTAGCGGGACCTACTAAGCAACTAGTATGTGCAACTCGTATAGTACCGTATAGTAGTATAATATAGCAGCTTGACACGTTTATAAAGGCTACCTGCACACGTACGCTTACGTCGGCCGCTTTTTATGGGCCGTTTCGAGAGTCACTGTCGTGGGAACCGGCATATACTTAGGACCGGCCACAGCTGACCGAAATGCGTTCTCCATACCCGATTAACAAATCAATACGCGCCGTATACAACTACTTGCCATATTTGAGCGAGTATACGCAACACAAATCATATTATAGTATTTGACAAGCTTCATTCACTCCTTATTGGCTCACGATAATTCCACATTTGAACTGATAAAACCGAGTTAGGAACGTTCCGAATAGTCCCGAGCCCATTGGTATTCAAAAAAGACGATAAAACTTGACGCATTTACAACATTGAAATTCGTCAAAACTATAAACGTAACGAAAGTTTAATTGCGAGCTCGTAAAGTTGGAAAGAGATAGAAAATGTTTTTTTGTCTGTGTGTGAAACGTTTTCTCGTATTGATTTCCATCATCGACAATAATCATTGTTACGAGACATGTATCAGTTCCTATGCAAATGCTCCATTGTTCGGCCATGCAAATTAAGTTTTCATTCATGTCTTAATAAGTGACATCTGTCGGAAAAAACTGAATCATCACCACTCTGTTAAGAGTGATCAAATGAGGAATTAGTTGAAGCAGTGACCCTTGATATCCGGTGGAGCAGCTGCTTGCATCACATGCTTTATGTAATTAGGTATAATACTTCGTCGCTCATCCGTCTTAAATATGTCTACACGTCTATTCAGGGCAGACGTCTACATAGATTCAAAACAAAGCTCGAAAGCATTTCAAAAAACCTGAAATAAGCCTTATTACATACATACTTAAGTATATGTTACTTTTGACGCTCCCTTTATTCGCGTCTTTCCGCAAATTAACTTACAAAGTTATGGTAAAGTTTTAAAAGCTTTTTAACATTTATTTGTTTATCCGTCATCCGTTTTCATTTCGTGTTCTCAATCAGCTTCCTTTCTTAGCTTTTCTAAATGTTATCATTAATACGAACGTCGAATATCCCATCCTGGGTATCGCTATGGACCGGTTCTTATGGGAGAAATTTCACAACATGGATACATTTTTGCACCGTAACTTGACTCGTTCATGTCCCATTGATAGCAGACGTCGCAGGCGCCGCAAAGGTGTTGACACCGCGTTATCATAATTTAATCAATTTCGACTGCCGTTTCGCCTTATGTCAACAACAAATGTCAACAACACTGTATCTGATACGATGGTTCCTTATTTTTAATGCGGTCTGTGCACCATTTGTGTTTCAGTACGGTATTGAAATTGCCATCTGCTGTTGCCTATCATTCTACCTACATTGTAAGCTAAAGGAAATATTTGAAATACTTGCCGCGCCCAAAGGTCTCTGTTGCTTCAAGATGTGCACATTTACTTGGATACCTCCTACTAAGTGTACTTAAGTAACTCTGTGTTCTATATTTTTACACGACCGAGCTGAATCTCATCATGCATCGTATCATCATTACAACTGCTTCAAATTTATTCCACGTAGCTAGTGGTTTAGCAAAATTGTTCAAAAAAAAACAGATTTATTTTTATTGAAACAAGATTCTTGTCTGGCTCTCTGACCGTTGTTATACATATTAGATAATTTTAAGGTTATTTGGCGATGTTTGTAATAAATGTTTTTCATGTTTCAGGGCACCTTCTCACTCATAGTCGAAGCGTGGCACGATTCGAACGAGACGTCGAGATCAGACGGTGAGTTCCCATTCTAATACGTTTATGATAGGGTCATGAAAATCTCCAAATGCATGTAAAATTCCTATCACGTCGGTCACGACTCACTCGCATTCAGGTTTCACTGTAATTCTGGGTGTTTATCGTGCATTTAACGGACAGTATGTATATTTGAATGCTCATATTATCATATCGTGGAAGACAAAAATGTTCCCATGGCGTGGACGATTGGTGTTCAGAGCACGCCGCGTGGCGCGTGATTCGCGTCGCAATGTGCTCGCTATTCTAATAAACTCAGCCTTCTGTAGGACGAAAATTTAGTAGAAATTGTTCTAATGTATTCAATGGCCGTTGACCGCCACCTAGACGACGACACTACCACTAACAATACAACCGAACCACGGCTCTGTTCACGACAGACTACTACCTTTTGTCTTAACCGCTTATAATCACCGAAACGGGAGCCATGTGCTCAACTTTAATATTAGATTATTATCATATTACGATCGATTGAGCTAGTTCTGTTCGACAATGTCACGAGAGCTATGAACGCCCAATAAAGAATCGACAATTTAAACCGTGCATGCGACGTGGCGTGACCGAAAAAACGATCTACTGGTAACCGCCATCCATGCCCATAAATACATCATCATGGTAATTCGCCGCGTGCATCGATAACTCCTTGGACACGAAAAAACAAAGCACTTGATGACTCGAGCAGACATACCTAAATGCGCCCGACTAGCTCTCGAACAAAATCATAAAAATCGCGGACGCAAATACCTACCGCCCATTTCTTAATTAGATTCTCATCCCGCTGCACTCTGACCGACATAATTACTACTCCTGACCGAATAACGAAAGCCGGTGATTTACTTAGGAGATTTAGAGATACAGCGAGGTGTGTCTACGGGCCGGTTTACCGAAAATCATTAGCGTCCGCCGAATAGGACGGGTATATTTTTAATACGGCGGGAGCGATGGGCGTACCGGCTTACTACCGAGAAATGTTACCAACAGAAATCTAATCAAGCATAATAACAGGTTACCGAGCGGTTTGTGTTCACTCACTATCGACTCTCCGGGTTAATGCTTTATTAAATCATATTCTTAGTTTCATCTCGGCAGCTGCAGCTAACCGTTGCACAGAACCACAAAACTAATCGGCAAGACGACCCCTGACTGAAGAATGCCGACTCGCGTCTAAAGAATCCAATATATCACAGAACAACACGCGTCTTAACAATGACAATGTTGCTGGATAATAAGATTCACTAAACAAATAACCCTCCACAATGGCTCTGGTGTCGCTGGTTCCTTCACCGAAATCTTTTGTGTAAGTACGCCCGAGGCGCAAACCCGCACCTGGCCGCTAACGGACCCGAAACATTGTTTACTCATTGGATGCTAAAAAATCAAGGAAGCCAAGGAATTCAGTTTACACTACGTCTTTCGTCGTTCGGCTTTGGGGATAAAAACTCACGGAAAACGCTCCGGAAGGCTCGATTTATGATGTAACAGGCGACGACGAGCTCAGGAAGCGCTGTCGACAGATGCTCAGCATATGCCCTGGTAAAGTGGGCACACTTCCACTGTCTCGTCCTGTTTCTTTGTTTGGGATAGAAGCGGTATAAAAAAGAGCGTGTGAAATGCATCGATAAGATTTTCGTAGAGCAATTACTCGTCTGGGGCGGAGCGCCGCGGGCTGGCCGCTACCGACGCGCTGGTCAGTCGCATTATGACAAGATGTGATTACCGATACAGTTATGTTGTGACGGCTGGCTTATCTTTTGGCTGTATTAGTCAATTGTAGACATGCCGACCTCGTGCCTCTCGTGCGGTTCTCAGAGCAATGCCCATGGGATTACTTACGATGTTAATTGGCTTTCTCAAAGGTTAAGCGCCACGTCATCCGTCTGGAGATGTTAAAGTTGCGCAATCCATCTACATCAATGAATTATTACTATGCTTACTAAACAAGGGAAAATTTTTAATGTCTCTTTTATTTCGTCGACTTGTCCACTTGAGTTGTTTATCAAACCGAAGACGCTCGAAGCGCTCTCGACGGATTGAAATGCTCGATGAGAGGTTAGAAGTGGACAGTTTGTACAAACAATAGCGTTTCTGTCTGGGCCATTGAAGATATTCCCACAGGCCAGTAGGCGACCGCAGGTGGCAGAGAGTGGAAAGAAACACATCGGCTCACATGCAGAAAACAGCCCAGATGCGCGTCAGTTTCGATTTCGTTCGAAACCCAACGATCACTAATTACAGCTTCAGATCCAGTTCTACTGAGACGTCGTCAATCTAGTCGCGTAATGAATAAGTGCTGAACTGGGCCGCATCCGGTGAACTATTCATCAAGCTCGCGTGAGCCATCTTTGACCAAAAAATCGCGTTTTCCACTCCACCTTGAAAACACCTCAAATCGGTCTCGTCCGCCTCCGTTACCAACTCAAATGATCGGTTATTTCGCTTTCTTTTGTTTCTGTTTGATTCGTTTTATTTATATTGACCTCTGGGTCCGTAATTACACGTCTGCCTCGAACACGTACCGGTCCAGTCGCGTCCTTAAACTTGTTATTTATTTGTAAATCGGTATTACATTAATAGATAGGGTACACCCTCATTTAATATCGTTACGGCGTGGAATTAGGATGATGGCTGTAATTTGTGCGGTTGTTTCTTTCCGAAGTTTCGACGACTCGTGTAATAATAGAAGACAAAAAACTCATGCAATTTTCCGTCCAATTGCCTGTCGAGTCTAGGGTTGCTATCTTTTTCTAGTCGCTGAAATATTGTGGAGATTTATTTTACTGGCAACCCTGGACGGCGAGTGCACGACCATAACTCTCGGGTGCACTGGAACTAAACTGCGCTAGCTCTCCATTCCCACACAATTTTTCTAATATAATAACATTTATTCTCGGTAATATAGTGTAGTTTACAAATTTCAAAGATAGCTGAAATTCCATCCAAAGCAGCGAAGAACTTGTCGAATACTTATAAAATTCAATATTTATTGAATCTAGCTGGATATTGCATGCGCACTGCAGCCTTTTACTTTACGATGTTCCATCGGAATGGGCCCTGATCGAAATAAATTGATAGCCCTCCCGACTGATTGTATTTTCGTTAGGTTGTACACGGCATACGCGTTTTATCTTCTAGATTTATTGGACAGATACGATCACTGTAAGCCTACACCAGCTCTTAACTGGTGGATCGGTTATGCGATTCATCAATAACCGCTGTTATTCCTCTTTGGCTCTCCTGTGAAACATATTGAAATCGGCATGACTTAAATACGAATATTGGTGGACAATGTACTCAACACCATCTGGCCCTAATCTAAGCTTAGCTTGTATTATGGTGACCAGACGACTGATAGTCAATAACAATCTATGTCAATCACAATTTTTTGTCCTGGAGGGAATCGTACCCTCTTTCTACAGAGCTACTAGTCAAAACCTTGAAGACATGTGGAAAATAACCTTGATTTACACTGGTTCAATAAAATCTACTTGCCTACATACTTTCTCATACTAATGTTTTATTTAAAAGCAACTCGAATCTCCTAAATGATAATAACCGACAATTCGTGATCGACGATCGTAGATAACTGATTCTCATTTACTGTTCGTCTCCGCCGTTGAACAAAAGAAGCGATGGAGCATACGCTAAGAAATTAGTCAGGTTTTTATGTACCTTTTAATTTTGTTTCGCGGCTGGTTTAATTTTATCCGCTGTCGGGATTACCGGCTTAGGAATGTATCCATCGATGCAATAAGAATAAAAACTTTACACGCCAAGAAATAAATAAAGGTAGGACTGCTGAGATTTCTACCCTAGGGTTCCCACATCTCAAAAATCTCGTACCTTAAACACATTAGATACTTACCAAAATAAAAAGTTTAAAGTGCAATAATTAACAAGATATTTACAAAGTCCTATATCGTATAATTACGTTTTATAAACTAAATAAACATGAAAAAATTTAATTGAATAAAATTTGAGCCCATAAAAAATGCATCACCTGGATTTTTTATTTATTAAATGTATATACATATATTGAATTCCTCAATATATAAACATTTAAAATACTTACTTTAAAATAGTTACTTAATTACATTACTCAATTAAAAGTCCTAAACAAAATTTCTTCCTCTCATTTTTAACCTTAGGGGTGTTTTTTTTTGCAAAACAAAAAAAGAATTCTCCAAATAGTTTCATAAATGAGTTATGAAGTAACATATATAAAAAAAAACAAATTGAGAACCTCATTTTTTTAATTCTGTATTTATCTAGTAATATTTATTATTTAGCCTAGTATTCTTCATTACTGAAATACTTCCAAATGATTGAATTTTAGTTTTTTAGTTCGTATTTTAGTTCTTTGAAATGGCAACCCTAAAACCGGTCATTTCTCCTTGATGAATGGAGTGGCGTTTTAAAATCAATGCTCCATAGTTCCCATGCTACTTTTTTCCAGTTTATATAACCTAGACCAGTTTTAAACTAACATTTCTACAGGAATGCAATTGAAAAACTGATCAGCCGATTCAGGCGCCACCGTCGAATCAAAACAGTGATTCAGTGATTCAACACAATGAGATCTCACGGTCCGATGCGGGCGTCAAACGATCACCAATTTACCTCACCACCGTTTCTCACGGTGATAAACAAATATTTAATAAACGTGACAAATCTTGGAGATTCCCTCGTCTCGGGAAGATTCCTTGAGATCCGACAAGTACTTACCTTGTTTACTCATTGGTCCCGTACATATTGCTTAGATATAATGCAACATTCTACATGTTGGGTATTCTTAAATGTGGCTAACGAGTAATTTACTGCTGCGACGCAGAAGGTTGCGGGTTCGATTCCCGCCGCGGGACAAATGTTTGTATGATCTGCAAGTATTTATCTCGGATCTGGGTGTTTCTATGTATAATATGTGTGTATTTACAAGAAAAAACGTATTTAAGTAGTATATCAGTCATGTGGTACCCATAACACAAGCTCTGCTTACTTTTAGGGACAGATGATGCTGTGTGAAATGTCGGGCATTATTATTATTATTTTTTATTCGTTAGATGGGTGACCGAAGTAGCGTTTCTTTACTCGGTTCTCATAACATAACTTATGTTTCTAAGGTTGTGTAGTTTATCGAAATTATAATGTTGCTGAAATATTTGACGAATTCAGTCGAATTTCAGTGGTTCTGTTGTCAAAGTCAAATGAACGTATCGTCAATTATCAGTCGTAGATTTTTGCACGATTATTATCACGATATATCATTTGTCGTTTTGCAGAGGGGGTCGTGTTACTTCATTACTACACATTCACTTAAAAAAAAACGTGTGCGTCGGGAGGCCCGACAGAAGTGATAACTTAAACTAATCTAACTAGCGCCGTGGTTTAGAGTGAGAGAGGAGCCTGCCTACCGCTGCGTGAGAGAAAGGAAAGCCAGATAGACTGGCGCCGTAACGCGTTACGTAACGAAGCGGTTTACCATAAGAAGTTATCACTTCAAAAATGAGTTACATATCTTTACTGATGACTGAGTGCGGCCGCTAGCTCGTTCATTTTATTTCACATGGTCGGCTAACATACTTTAATTAGCTCAATGGCTAACATTAACACGTAACTTATTAATTCACCTCAAGTTGAGATCATTATCAGAACCCGAGTGTTTTACCGAAAATTATTTCGTTCGTGTTGACTTTATAAGACTTAAATATTTTAGGGACATTTATACTAATTATATGCCTCGTTATAAGTACACTCTGTACTCTGAAGGTAAAACTGACATCAACATGGTCAGGAGAAACATTTTTTACACGTTCTGTACTTTACTTAGTACGTACTTTACGACAAATGTCATTAAATTGAGTGTCTAATACTATTATGCAGCAAGCCTTAAATATATCTCATACAGATCTCTCAAAATATCCCTAAATTTTAAACTTTTTTTTTAATTTTTTTTTTGTAAGATGTTTTAATCTTACAAAAAAGTGGCTGTATGAACCAGCTATTGAAAAACATACCCATTGAATTTCAATAACATGAAATATGTCTTTCCAGACTCTCTAATAGCCCGCATGACGAAGCAGAGCATAGCCGATGTCGGCGGTCCCTGGGTAGAGGAAGAACAGCGGTGGCCAACCGGGCCGCAGCTCAAACTATCCTACCGGGTCATCTGTTCTCCTCATTACTACGGATCCGGCTGCGAAGTTCTCTGCAGGCCGAGAGATGACAACTTCGGACATTACACCTGTTCTACAAGTGGGGCGATAGTGTGCAAGCAGGGTTGGACAGGCGACTATTGCTCAAAACGTGAGTATTTTGGATTTATTGTAATGCCACGCGAACATAGATTGGGCTAGACTGCCCGTTTCTATATTAGACCGCAGCTTCTGAACAACAATTTGGGACGCAAGGTTGTTGAATACAGAGTCAACATCCACTAAGCAATTTATTTGGTTCCCTTAAAAATATCATTTTCGCGATAAAAAAGTCTGTCCTATATAGATAAAATATGATTGATTTAACTGTTATTGAGTAACAGACTGGCCTCAGCTCAGTTGTTAGTAACTCTGTCTTCTGCTTTTTAGGTTGAGGGTTCGATTCCCTCCCAGGATAAACATTTGTGTGACGAACTTGGGTGGTTATTCTGTGTCTGGGTTGTTATAAGTATCATAACTGAGTATTTAAAAATATCTATCATTCATCTGGTCACCATAATACAAGCTTTGCTTAGTTTGGAGCACGATGTTGTTGTGTTAATTGTTGAACAATATTTAAAAAAAAACAACAATCCAAATATTCGTTTTTATTATATTACTGTGAATATTTCAGCTGCATTATGGCAACATTCAGATTGTCTATGGTGAATTAGCAAAACGTTTTATTAAACGTATAAATTATCTAAATAAGATTAACTAGCATTTTCGAGTTTGTGTTTTTTAATAATTTTAGTCTCTGAAACCTATCTATAAACAAGACATCAATTAATCAGTTTAAATAAACATTATACTTGGAAAGTCAAGAGCATGCCGAAAAATGTGTCCCAAAATGATGATAAATAGGCCATCCCATAATTTAGTTCATCCTCATTAAAATGCGTTTGACAATTTTTAGTATACTTCCTCTCCGGCGGCATAGAGACATGATGGAATTATACTCCGACAATCCCTAAAAAAAAATATGTCATAAAAATAGCTGTCGCGCGCCATACGTCCTTTTTGCGAATGCCTTTTTGCAATGTCGTGGAAGCAGGGGTGCGAATGGTCTTACAATTATACAGTTTAAAATTAGAACGCGCTCTAAGAATATTATATTAGTCTATGGTCTAGAATAGATTCATAATATCAGAAAGGGTGTTTATTAATCGAATTAATTGTGTTTTTTAAACGAACATGTGCTTTTCTTATCGTTGATCGTGTAGCCATCAAAGGTGTTCTGGAAATAGATATACCTTACTTATGAGATCATTACGTGGCTTTATATGGAGAATATATTACAGATGCCGTACATTAATTTAATATAGACACCTTTATACTGTTGTTCTAACTTACGAAACAAAAAAAAAACGACTCTTCCGGTATGATAAAAATAGAATCATTTTTTAATTATCGACTAGCTTCTCCCGCGGCTTCGTACGCGTGGTACCTACATAAAAAGCCAAATATTTTAAACATCCGTTAAATACCTATCAAGGAGTACTTGTTTATTTAATTAAGAACGTAAAAATATATGTTTCAATAAAGAAATTGTTGAAACAACGAAATGACGCAAAAGCTTATTGTTTACGGCACATTAACTTTGCCCGCCATTAATTAAAATTAATTTCGGTATTTATTCATACCTTCATTACAATAGAATACTAAATTAGATTCACAGTTCAAAAATTTAAGTGCCCATTCAAAAGTATTTCATTTTGAGTGTCAAAGAACTCATAAAAGCGTTACCTGGGAGAATTTATCTGATCGTAATCGTAAGTAATGAATTGATAAGTAAACTAAACAAATTATTTAGTTGCTAACACGAATATAACCGAACTTAATATCATTGAAAATCCTTATATATAAAAATCTCGCCTCACGATGTTTGTCTGGGATAAACTCCGGAACTACCTACTTAACCGTTTTTGTGAAATTTGCCTTAATGTGTGTAAATTGGTCCTACTTAAAAGATAGGTTAGTTTTTTTCTCGATTAGACTTAAATTTTTCTACAAGTTCTAACTTACTAACTGTAAGCTAACTTCAACATCTTTTGCTATCTAGGTACGCATTAAAACTACTGAGTTACAGCAACGTGGCAGAGACTAAAGAACAATTTTTATTATGTTTTAAACGGATCTTATATAGCCCAACTATTTCACATATATTATTAGTGTATAATATATAATCTGTACTTAATATACGTAAAACAATTAAACTCATTCAAAAAGTTAATATTTTTGCAACAATTCAAATAAGGAAAGATGTGATGTGCCTGGGTGTTATAAAATATCTTATGTATGTATATATTTATATACTAAACCTGTACCTTATAATTACATAATTGGTTAGTACGTATCTGTCCTGTGGGGCGATTATGGAACTTTGATACTATCAAAACATTGATACTAATAGCTTTCAGTTACTATTGGTGAATTGGTATTACAGATAACTGCGATTTCTATCGGCTTCTATCGCTAGTTGCAATGTGAAGTTGGTGTCAAACTATAACTCGACCAATTTACAAAGTACGATTGTGGTAGGAACCGTGTTTAGCGTACTAAGCATTTAAATACATCGTATATGATTGATTGAAATAATGCCTATTGCTAATCGAAATTGATAGACATTGATGCCGATTGCTAATCGAAACTGATAGACATTGATTGTATCAAGAGTTCCATAATCGGACTACTGGTCATTGTAATGTTAAAGAATAGAGATAGCAACAGATTAAAACAATAAATTAGCTAAGTATAAAATATACCTTTCTTCTAGCAGCCATCTGGTTCCTGTACTATACTTAATTTGGAGCTGGATTGTGACGTGTATATAATCCAGCACTTACTTATTGAACACTTTAACCTACTCACGTAATACTTAATAACAAACTAGGACGTAAAAAAACTGCTTTCTTATGGGCGTATGAACTTCTAAGATGAAACGCATTATCGTAAACGAATAAACGACACTGGCCAGTGACCGTGCGACCGCCCGGTTTGTTTGTCTGTTTGTATTACTAAGTACACCATCACCATAAACAAAGAATGGACAAGCTCATCACATTCTATGGGCCTCTCAAACTGATGAACTCTAGACCTGGAATTACAACATTGATTGCGATTTTTTTGGCTCTATTTAAAAACGAAAACAATCCAAAATTATCGCTGACATTATTAAGTACATAATGAAAGGTATTGTGATAGTTTAGTTGTTCAAGAAAATGCAACAAAAATCACTAGTATAAACGACCGGTTTGACCGTGCGACTGTGTGGTCTGTTTGATCAACAAATTACCTAAAACATAAACAAAGACGGTCAACAGCGGACTACTCATCGCTTTCTAATCAATCGTCTCAAAACGTCATCGTGTGACGTATGCACATCGGGTATTGAAACAAAGCCGTGTAGAGATGCATTGTGCCGGGCGGATGTCTGTCGCGGCGCAATCTCGGCAGCCCCACCTGCCGCTGCGTTCCCACACTCCGGCGCCGCAAAAAACGTGCCAGAACGAGATAGACAACACGCTGGCACGTAGCGCACTGTCTCGTTCCCCCACCAGGGCTGCCACAGCCTCCACGCGACTTGAAATCTCGATTTACTGGCGAACAAACCGAATTCAAGAAACGTATGAAGATAAACGATAAGTTGTAGATACTGCGATAGGATGTTAAAGTTTCGACGGTAACCCTATCGTCGATTACGAAAATGTAAAAGCGAGAGAAGCGGCCATCGTGTAATGAAAACAACGCTGTATGCTCGCACGCACACATCGCTTGCTCGAACCGGGTCAAAAACACCTTTAAATGAGAACCGATCGAAATAAACTCCGCACTTGACCGTGTCACGAAGCTCTGCTCCATCTGCCGAACGGTATCTCGCCTTCTGGGAAAGCTTAACGATCCCGAAAACTTACTTTGCATGTCTGCCAGGCATTATCCGACGTCCAGGTTCGCTAATGATAGGGTAAACATCGAGAGGAACCCTCCACAGCCGTTTAATTTTGCCTAAATAAGCATTAACGTTCTCACGAATATTACCTTCTGTATTGAATCGCGAATCCCACGAGCTCTTATACGTTTCGGAGGCAGATGGAAACAGTTAATATTGGCTCACATGTGGGATCGGATACTGGCTACCTGCCTCGGAGGCCTGCTTCGGGCCTCGGTCGCAGTGCGGCACTAGTCTTTCATTAGAAATCGATACTGTTCATTGATAATAATTAATAGCTCTGCCGGAACGTAAAACATCCACCCGTGGCTCTTCCGTGCCACTTATGGGCCAAATTGGTTTTGGAGTGTAATTTTTACTACCGTTCTACTCCTGTTTCGAGGGTCAGATAACGTCGGGACTTGAAGAGAGTGCACTTTAAGTGCGCTGCTTGTCTTTGATCTATGTACAGAACCGGCGATGGCGCCCACCGAACTCTTAATGAACCCCATAAACTTTTATTAAATTTTATCATACAAATATACGGCATGAGAAACGATTGTTTTAAAAATGTATACTGTTATCTTATCCGCGAAAGTGTAAACTGTAAATCTAGTGAAAGCCGGATTATGTTCTTTTCAATTTCCTGTGCCGAATGAAATCGGTAAATTTTGGCGGAATGGACGGGAAGCGAGCAAATGGCCATTTGAGGGAAGTGGCAATGAGCTTTAAGCCGATTTGAGCAAGTTTGGGGGCTTTGCGCTCACTGGTGCGCTCGAGATAATCTCCTCTATTTCAATCAAGTCTGAGCTCCGATCCCGCGCCAATTCCCCCAGATTACTCGAACTAGCTTCCTCGTTATGATAACTTACACAAAGCCAGCTGCATTTGCATAGTCTGCGATCAAAATGGCGTCTAGTATTTTTCTAGTTAGGGGAATAGTAACGGCCGAGTGACGGTTAGGCTCCCCGCGCTATCTTCCCCTTTGTATTCGCTCCGATAACTTGCCCATGGGCACCCGACCGATACGACTTGTACCACACTTCTTAATTCCAAACACCTTTTCTACGTTTGCTATACATTACCGTGTAACTTAACAACACTTTATTATTTCTCATTCGCGCGCTGCAATACGAAAACCGAACATAATTTCTACAGATTTAACGAAGTTACATCAGGGTTAATGATGCGCACAGATTACAGCAGGAATACATTAACTCGAAGCTTTTTATTTGTATTTTTCAAGGAATATACTGCAAGCTAGTAGAGATCGGTACGTAAGCTGTCGCGGAAATAAATAGTTGTTGTCGCGACCTCGTCCCTGCGGCGGCCGGGACGCTAGCGTACTCGTACCTCTCTCTTTGTTGCTTTGTTGTCCTTTGCGAATCCGGCTGCATACTCTCATCTATGATTAATGCCTCCCTGCGACCATTTACGATTCTTTTGTCGAGCGCTGGTGCTAACGAATGTTTTCTTTTTGTTGCAGCGCGCTGCCTTCCTGGCTGCGACGCGGAGCACGGCCACTGTCTCAAGCCCGACGAATGCATGTGAGTATCCACTTCGCACCTGTGCGCTAAACGCCCCAACAATACACCCGCCATTGTTCGCCTCGCCTTATTAGTCGCTCGTTATCACGTGACTTACGTAGATTTTCCTTTTCAGCTGCCACTCGGGCTGGGTGGGCGAGTTGTGCGACCAGTGCGAGAGGCATCCGGGATGCATGCACGGGACCTGCTCTCGCCCGTGGGATTGTATCTGCGAGGAGGGCTGGGGCGGGCTGTTCTGCAACCAGGATCTCAACTACTGCACGAACCACAAGCCTTGTCTTCACGGCGGAACGTGCCATAACACCGGCCAGGGAAGTTACACCTGCGTCTGTTCCGCTGACTACACCGGACCGAACTGCGAGAAGTCGCTCCATTCGTGCGCTGTGCGATCTTGCCTCAACGGAGGCGACTGCATACCGGACGAAGGAGGGGATCTATCCTGCGCCTGCCAACAGGGATACGAAGGAGCACGATGCGAAACCCGTCGTCTAACCTGTGACGATCGGCCGTGCCAACACGGAGGTGTCTGCGAGCCACGAGGTGTTGGCTACGTGTGCGTTTGTCCTGTCGGCTTCGGAGGAACCGACTGCGCTCTGGAAGCCGACCCCTGCGCCGCGGGTCCTTGCAGGAACGGAGCCACTTGCTCCAGAGCCGGAGACGGCTTCCGCTGCACCTGCAGAAATGGCTTCCGCGGAAACCGCTGCGAGATCGACATCGATGACTGCACCGGTATAACCTGCGAGCACGGAGGCACCTGCGTCGACTTAGTAGATGGCCAACGCTGCCAATGTGCACCTGGATTCCTCGGCCCTCGCTGCGAAACCCGCGTTGACCTCTGCTTAGCGAAACCCTGCGCGAACGGTGGAGAATGCCTCATCTTGGACAACGACTACGAATGCCGCTGCCGGCCCGGTTTCGCCGGTAAAGACTGCAGCATAGACGTGGATGAATGCGCGTCTTTTCCGTGCCGGAACGGAGGCAGTTGTCGCGACCGAGTGGACGGTTACCACTGCTCGTGTTTGCAAGGCTGGAGCGGGAAGTCGTGCACAGTTTCGTTAGCGGAGCTGGAGTCTAAACGCGCGGGAGGTCATCTCCGTCGAGTAGGAGACTCCATGGACGAGGACTCGCTTCCAGCGGGTCGGTTGGCGTGGATAGTGGCAGTAGGCGCCACTGTCCCCGCACTTGTATTACTAGCTTTAGGAGCGCTGGCGTGCGTTCGACGGCGAAGAAAAAGGCTGGCCAGCGAAGCGGATGCGGAAGCGCGTGCTCAAAACGCTGCTAACGCAGGCGGTCACGTGATACGTAACACGTGGGGTAAATGTGAAGCGCCTGCGCCAGAATGCCAGAATGCGCATAATCAGGCGGCAGAAGAGTGCAAGCGCAAAACCCTTAACACGGAGAATGCGCGTCTGTTAGCAGCGTTGGACCCGCGTCTCTCGCGGTTGTCAACAGACTCTGCGTATTGCGCTAACAGGTAGCTATTCCTCATTATTACTATGTCAATTCAACCTTAGGATGAACCTTCTAATGATTTAAAGTTGTCGTGACCTCCTCACCAAATCACAGCAGAGGTATCATGTTTGAGGTCATTGGAAATTTGAATATTATCATTTTTTTGATTTTGAATTTGTCATTATGAATACTATAGATAGAAGTTTTTATGAGGTTCAATTTAAAATGTTTATTTGTTGCTAAATATTTTTATAGCTGATATCTTGCTTGAATTGTGAAATCACTTTCTGTACGCTTATATCTCTGATACTCCATTTTGGTAATTCCATTAATAATATCAATTCGAAAACGTATCTATCTGTTTCTTAGATGAACCATGATTGATTTTTAAATCGTTCATCGTACGTTCTAGTAGCATATATATATATATCTCTTTGGTCATGAAGTGATTAAATATTCTCTACTAAGATCATAGGTTCGCAATTTCTATATATATATATAGAGAAATTAGTGATTATATAATCACTTCATGACCAAAGAGATCCTTGTGTATTGAATAAAAATATTTTTGATTATGGCTTGTGACTTTACAAACCACCTAAATTCACCTCTACTTCTAATTTCCACAATCTAACGTATTTTTTCTTTTTTTCCAGCGATACATCGTTAGTAAAACGAGGGTTAGAAGGCGGGGGGGTGTACGTTCTGGACGACCACTGCCTACCGCCGACATTCGCAACTCAAGTGTAGTGTGACAAGTGTGACAAATGTGACACGGACTTTAATTATTTATTAAATGGACGCTTCCGCGATCCAGGCTGTGGCCTAAGTGTAAATATAGAAGTAATGTAAAGTGACACTTTGTATAGACAGCTAGTTTTAAGCGTTCGATGTATTTATTATGCGGTTCGCCTGTGTTTGTGTACATAGGCGGGGCGAATCGCTTGCGCTCCTGTTTCGGTGCGTATATCCGCGGTTACTACCTGCGAGATGCTTAATTTTTTTCCTACTTAAAAATCTCATTTTTGAGATTTATAATAAATTGTTTTTTCTTCCTTCTGTTTCGATTTGGATATTTAGATCAAAACTCGAGGCTCCAAGAACTGATTTTGTGACAATTTTGAATGAAAAATTACCAAAAAATCTATGCCCAAATCTAATGTATTGTATCTCAAAATCGCGCTATTAAATCTTGCTATCATCGGTTTTTTTTTCTAACCTTTCTAATTCTTTTGATTTTGTGTCTCGCATTGAGGGTAGTTTCCAACCGCGGGTAAGGACCGTACGCACCGGGGGCAGTGGAACGCGTTCCACGATCGATCTCTATAGGCGGCCGTTGGTCCGGTCCGCTAACGTGATGATACTGGACCCAACACCTGTCTTTTGCTACCTTTTTGTAAAATTTTGTACTTCATTTCACATTTACAACCTTCTGTTGGGATTTCAGACTATATTTATGACGAAATTGTATCAAAGTTGCATATCAGCGACCTATTTTGACAAGTGTTATCAAAATTGTTTTACATTGTGTATGTTATTATTTTTGTTGTATATCAGACAACAACCTGTTGTAAGAAACTTCTGGAATTTCGACAGGACAATGTAAGTTTCCTTATATGGGTGCGGAGGTCCCAGTATCGCTTGTGAACTGACACCCTATCAAGACTCGCACTTGACCGAAAAGTGCGTTTAGACAAAAACTACGCAAATCGAGCGTAAAATAAGTTTTGTGATTGACTATATTTGTTCCTATGATTTTAGTTCTGTTGTTAAAATCAGTTGATTTTTTTGAAAATCGACTCTGATTTTTTCTTCCGTATACGGGTCAGTCCGTACTTAGGCTGTCGGTTGGCACACCCAAACGTTCCTGTTAAACCGAGGCCGATTTATACTAGTTGCGCGTACGCAGCTCTAGTAAAGCACGCAGCAGGATCAGAGTCAAAATTCAAGTCTAATATAAAACCGTGTAAATCAATCAAGTAATTTAATGTGCCTTTGTGCCTTCTGAATTAAGTATTTCAAGATATTTCAAAAGTTTTAAATTCTTTGGCTCTGCTTCTGTCGTGAGCATAAAAATAGTTCTCGTTCACAAAATCATCACGCACGTTTAGTCCCTAGGTTATCTGTACTTATAAGCAACAAGTTTCGAAAGCTAAGTCATTTTGTATAAAACAATTAAGTTTTAGAAATGTAAGTATATCTCCATTAATGTAAGATTACTTTTAAGGTCAGCAAGCAACATAGGATTAATTTCAGGTTGTTTTAACTTATTTATTGTAATAGGTTTCTTATCAACCCAGGCTTGATGTTGTACATTTTCTTTAGGAAATTGTACAACATTGATCGGGGAGACTACTAGGGAATAATTTATGTCAAATTGCTTTTTATAAACTTGTAGATAGTATTATTCGATAAGTTATAGTTTTTATTGTGTTGTCTCCTATGTTGCCTGCTGTACCCCGAGTACATTAGAAGAGTAATGGACAAAATTTACTATAGAACTATAATTAATAGACTGATCATAAAATGTTATGTAATGTTAGAAGATGACAAATGTAAGGTAATCATGTCAAGACAGTAATGCCCAGTCGATATTATTAGTTTTTGTACTTAATTGATTGCAATAATTCAACTTTCATTTTTCTTGAGAATTTTAGTATGCTTAATAAATTATGATTTCCACCCTAAATAATAAAATTACAGTATTTTATAATTAATTTATACCACATTTATATACCTGCTATTGAATTCCTAATTTTTATTTAAATCATGTTTATTTTTTGAATATAGGTTTACAATTGACTGATGATTCTAATTTGACTATGTATTAGTATCGGATCCATGTATCGTTAGAAATCATGAATGTATTTAGATAGTGCTTCGAGTGTGAGTATACTGAAAGATAAAGTTTCAAATCATTCCATTTCTTAGGTTAAATTTATAACTCTTATTTTTAATTTCCCTATTTTCTTAGATATTGTTTATTTTGCATGAATATCCAAGTGATTATTTTCGTATCTTTTTGAAATCCTTGAGGGAATATTTTATGTATCTATCCGCAGTATCCTTTTGGTATATTCACATTTTCATTTTATTTCAAAAGAAAAATGAAAGCTACTTTCAATAGATGGATGTAACCAGTTATTCCATTATTATAATCCGTAATAAAAGTCATAATATTGTAATGATATTGCGGTGATAAGCAACGTGTTGGAGTGAATTGAATGGATAAAATGTTAATAAACAATTGTTTACAAAAGATTAAAATATGCATTTTCTTTTAAACCCTATCAACACACAACAAAGAGTTCATTCTCAGTAGATCCATTGTCCAGATCCATAATGGATCTCTAGTGAGATATTTTTTTCTCTGTAGATCAGTTTGGATTTGATAAGAATTTTAGTTGGTTAGGTTAAGTTATGGTATAGAAAACAACGCGCAAGGCGAGCGAGCAAAGCGAGCGTGCTGCGGCAGCGGCCGCCGAAGCGCCAGAAGAATATAGTTAGTTCGTCTGTAATTACTGTGTCCAGTTGCTAACCTGTCCAGATTTATCATTAGATCCAATAAACTTTACCGTTATTTTAAAAATAGATCTATTAGCAATAAAATTCTATCAGATCCAAAATTGGGAAACCGATCTACAGAGAAAATAACATCTCACTAGATCCATTATGGATCTGCACAATGGATCTACTGAGATTGATCGCAATAAAGGTTAAAGTGTCGTGCGTGAATTGAGTGACGCTCTCTAGCCTGAGGTAGCATAGTACCATCTTCACAGATGTGTGTGCGTGTCTAACCAAGGACCAGGAGAGCTTACAACAGAAAATGATTGAGTAGTAGGTACATAAACGGCAATAAATAAATAATGCCAGACATTTCACACACCATTATCTGGCCTCAAAGTAAGCAGAGCTTGTGTTATGGGTACCACATGACTGATATACTACTTATATACGTTTTTTTTTGTAAATATATACATAGTAACACCCATACCCCTAGACAAATACTTGCAGATCATACAAACATTGGTCCCGTGGCGGGAATCTGCGAATACTGCGCCTCAGCCGGACCATAGCCCACTGCGGCAAAGAGGTCAAATACAATAACTTATTTGAGACGAAGCGAAACGAGCGCTTTTCCATGTTGCACATAAACCTAACCAACCCTCTCTTATCATAACACAATTCTGCGGAGCGTGCTTTGTTATTCTGATAAGATGGCAAGAGTTTTAAACATTAAATAGCTAATTAATTATTATAAGATCGACCCACAGAATGAAGCAGATATGACAAGCCTTTGGTGAACTAAAATGGCGCCTTCGTTCTAGTGGATAACATGTCTAGTATCAATACTAGGATGTGTAATATAAGTAAGCGGCTTCAACCATAGATTATTAAAACACCTAGACCACCATCAAAACTACCAAATAAAGAAGTTGTTTTATCAGAATTTAGTAAAGTTTTTTACTCGTCGATTGAAATATAATTACAGTAGGTAATAAGTCAGTTCGTTTTTGCGATAGGAAAATGGTTTTCAAAAACATTAAGAACGGCACTTACAAATGTTGAAACGGTTCGAAGATTTTGTAGGTTGGTAATTAGGTACAAAGTATATAATAAGGATTATTGAAGCCATCAAACAAATCTAGCCCCCAACTTATGTGCAGCCTTAGACTTACGCCTCTTCTGTCTAGCACTGCATGTATTCACATTAAAATTGGTATCTTCGGGAGTTACTGTTAGTTACTCTACATTCATGCTTCATTTAAAATTACTAGCTTAAAGGTTGTACCTACGGGTTAAACACACCGCACAAAACATCACGTTCCCGCACGTCAGTGTTTCACGTTCTAATGGGCTTTTCAGCCTAATTCCAGTCAGTCGCAATTACATATCTAAACGACATCGCTAACATAACCACACATTATCTTTTAAACGTAACAACTATCCAATGACTTTTTGAATACTCAATTACCAACTATCAACTAGGTATAAAGGATTAGCTACAGTCACTTGTCGTATTTAAACGGTGAAAAGGCAGAAAGCACATTAAATATCTTAAGAATTCAAACATTTGAGAAAGATCTGACCTCAGGATGGCCGGTCACCTGGTCGTAGACTATGTGCTGTTTGGAATCACTGTAATTTTCATTGATCAATACCTAATTGTTTTCTCATCCTACTGTAGTTATCAATGACATTTCGATATCAAGATAGGAAAGCCCCCAAGAGCCTGTCATAAATGTATGAGCAAACAAGCACATTCATCATTGCATTCACTAATGAAAAGGAGTATGTATATAAGTACTGGCTGCTATTTGCATGTTTTATTTACCCCTAAAAAATATTAAAGTACCTAAACAGTTACCTTACTTAATTTAGTTTAGTTTGTTACATAAAGTCTATAATAACTATAGCGTTGTGTGATAGATATCATTATTTAAATTGTCGGGTTATTATTACTTGTATGAGGAGTAGGTACCTGATAAAAAAACAAAATATATTTCTGCCATGAAAAAGGAATTTGTGGTTTCCATAGGAGCTAAAATAAAAGCGTTTTAGTACCACAAAAAGATTCTACAGAGACGATAATCTTCCCTAAAAAAATGATGAAAGCATCAGGCAGTGGCCTCAATTCTGTTGGCACCAACCTAACTAAAATTAAATTTAGAACTGTCAAATGTCACTTTGGTATTATGCTGTTACCAACTTATCCTAATTTAGTTAGATGGTATTTGTAAATATATTTTACAAATGCTATGTAAAATATATTTCAGACAATTCCTAATTTTAGAAATGAACCAACCGAATTGCCACCAACTATCTACATATTCCTTTTCATTATTAAATGCAATCATAAACTCGCACTTTTACTCTTACTTTTTTGCAGGCAGGCAGACAGGTTATCTTGTTTCCATTGATAGCTACAGGATCTAGGTTTAGAAGCATTGAAGGAAGCAATTAGTCTGAAAATTGTGATTCCCACACAGCAAGTAGGTAGTCGTCTACGACCAGAGCGACCTAGATATGATGCACTTTCTGACTGCTGCTGTCTATTTCATACTATTTAATCTTTCCGCAGAGGCCTAAAACGAACTGCCTTTGCACTGTAGGTTGAGGATTCGATTCCCTCAAAGGACACACATTCGAGTGACGAACCTAGATGTTTGTTCTGGGTCTGGGTGTTGATAAAGTATCTTGTGTATGTATTAAAAAACATTAATATATAAAACTTTGATACTTTATACCTATTATAATGTATCAAAGTTTTACATACGGCGCAGAAATTTTTTTTCAGCAAGTCGGTGTTATTCAGCCAGTACTTTTTGATCTAATGCAAACATTTTATATTTAAACTTAAACCTCTGTGGTAAATTTATATCTAACTAAAAAACAGTGCATCAATGAGATTTCATATAACATTTCCTGCACTGTTTTGGTTCCAAGCAAAAAATAGTCTCATCCCACCTGTTCTGTAGGCAGAACTATTGGGTTTTTTTTTACCATTAGTTCTGAACAAATGGGAAAAGAATTCCCAGTACTTCTGGCTCACGAATCTTGTGACATGAAATTCAGATCGAAACCAGTTGGTTAGGTTATGTTAGAATATAGAAAACAACGCGCAATGCGAGCGAGCGAAGCGAGCGTGCCGCGGCAGCGGCCGCCGAAGCGCCAGAAATCGAAACCAGTTGGTTAGGTTATGTTAGAGTATCCGTCGATGAGATTGAAGCCAGATGTAAAGCATAGTCTTATAAGTCACAGAACTAATGGTAAAAAACCAATAGCTCTGCCAACAGAACTACTCAACAGAACAGGTGGGAGTAAACGCAAAAAATAAGTCCTTTGTGATAGGTTTCATAGTGATTAACATTTTTGGCCAGCATTTGAACATTAGTTACGACAAGTGACTCATCATTCTGACGCTAACGAAAAACTAACATTAAAAGGAACGAAACTACTAAAATAAGAAACTCATCAAATACCTTAACATATTTATTTGGTTAATAATAAATTTACTATTTACAAAATACCGAAGTCTTTAAAACATTACTTATTTTAAGTTTTCCAATGAAACTACAGTTTGTCAAAATTCATTTTAAACCAAAGGTTTTTTGTTAAATCTACTACAATATTACAGTTTACAGTTGCAATAATGTCAGCTTATCGGTATGTAATGAAAAATCAAATTAGAATTGTAATACCGAGAGGAATTCTACTAACTATTAAATCCCGATAGCCCCAAAAAATCCAAATGCATACACAATGAAATCCGTGAGATACCTACCAAATGTAAGTGCGTTAAATTCTATGTGACTTCAATGAAACCAAAAAATACGACAATACTAACTCCCTAATGGCAAAAGGACAAACCAACATTCATTTGAAGAATAGCGGTTTACAAAGTAAATCTCTAGTCAACATTGAAGTCACTTTCTTATCTCTAGCGCTTAGACTACACTAACTAAATCATCTCTTTAACTAACAAGTCACCATTTGCAGTTAAAATGTTTAAATAGGATCATTTCCGTAAATCCAACATATTATTAAAATTAACCATTTAGCGTGTGTCATTAGTGAAGTTCTTTCTCCATAGATCTATTTGCAAGGAAAAGGTGACCGAAAGTCTAAAGATTTACGATGCTCTTATTTCTAGTTTAATCGCCACTGCGGGGCGAGCGGTCTGCGCTAGCCGTAGCGCGCTCTTTTTTAGCGGTGCCATTCTGACGCGGCGATCCGGAGCGGGAACGAGATCGGTCTCGAGACGGGGACCGGGAGCGAGAGCGGGAACGGGATCGAGAACGAGAACGCGACTTAGACTTAGGATGACGTTCTTCTTCGCGCTTGACCGACGCCTCTTTGCTGCGAGAGCGGGATCTTTCCCTGTGGAAAATAAACATGTTAAAAAACCTATGCAGTGGTATAAGTTCGGTGATGTTCGAAATTTTGACATCAGATTTTATTCTATCATCAAGGTATTCAGCCCCGAAAGATGGTAAATATATAGTATCATCATGAACTGTTTTTTATGACTAGATAAAAGCTATAAATGTACAAAACACAAAACATTGTCTAAGTGGGGTTTAAACTTGGAAATATACAAGGAACCCAAGAATAAAACACAAAGCATGTCGAATACAGGCATATGAAAATTGAATACAAGAACCAACTAAAACAGGAAACTTAAATTACTAAGCTTGCAACAAAAACCGTTAGGATCACAAATACGCTCACCTCTTGACGGCAGGCGCTCTTCGTAGGCAGAAAAATGAGAATTTCAATGTTAAAATTGTGCGATCAATATACATTTTATGTCAGTTCAAATGAAATTTTGATAAAAAATGCCAATGGGTTTCAATGAGGCAGTTTTTAACTGCTGATGAATCTGAAGATAGTGCTTTAAAAATAAATCAGGTCACTTTTCTCAACATAGTTTTTTTTTAGCTATTTTGTCCACTATTGAAATTCCGCGCCCAATAACAGAGTTGTAAGTTTTGTATTGTGGTGGAATGGAAACAAGAAAAATGGCCTCACAGAGCACAACCGTCAGATCAAATTGACAGCACATTCACTCACTTGGAATCGGCCTTAGGCGACCTGGATTTGGATCTCGAGGCGGACCTTCCGCGTCCGTTCCTTTCCGCAGACTTGGATCCGGAGCGGGCGCGGCGCGGGGCCGGAGATCGCCGGTCCTTGGAGCGGCTGCGTTCCCTACGCGGCGTCCGCAAGCAGGTTTATAACGTGGTCTAGTGCCCTTCGCTTTACGGATGGATGCTGCTAGTAGCAGGACACTTTATGAACTTTATTTTTTGCGTAGGTACTCTTTTTAATGATACTAATCACACGACGCTGCCACGGCTACTTTACGTTCATTTAGTTTAATATTTTTTTACCAAAATTTTTTTGCACAAAAATAGAAGTAGATTGAATGCCAGTCATCTTTTGTTTCATCATCATGTCATCAGTTCCTGCCGCTACTAGCAGATGCCATCCGTAAATTATGAGTACAAAGGTCCTAGCGAGAATTTCTGATTATAAAAAAATCACTATTATGCTGCATGCAACATAGCCAGTGCTTAGACAGTCCTGTACAAATATTAGAATAATCAGGAATTCATGCTACAAATAGATAATGCAAGGTACCATTAATCTATTCTAAAAACAACCATGAAGACAATTTTACAGAAAAATTAAAACTAAATAAACAAAGACTACAAGATAAGGTTGGCCAGTACTTACGTTTGCAAGTTTTGCTCTGCGCAAGACTTGACACACCTAACCAAAAACACTATGTTAATTTGATGCTTTTTATGAACTACATGCTATGGTAAAATTATTTAGTTGCAATTTGGGATTTATATTAAATTAATATAACATGCAAGTTTACAAGTTAATTATAGTGGGAAATTATTTATTCCGATTTTTTTGCATTATGTGCATAAAACTGCAACAGTCAAAACATAAGGAACATAAGGTTCCAATAGACTTGATACTTTTCTTATTTAAAGTAATGAATCTCACAGGAAATATGGTGAAACTACTTTTAGCTAGTTACTATGTAGAATATGATTAATCCTTTCACTATTACAGCAATTTACAAACGACATAGCTATATTATAAAACCACAAGCATAGCTAAAAGTAACCCACCTACGCCTTATCGTTTTAGTGAAGCCTAGATAAATAAGGTGATATAGATAAGAAAATTGGGCCTGTTTATATCAAGACAGCTACTAAATAAATCTATTTCAAGAGACTTCTACAACTATGAAGAAAATAGCGGATTTTCCAATCTGTGTAAAGTCTGTATTGACAGTATCAGGCCCTATTAATATAATCAACACTCACTTGGAACGAGAGCGCGAGCGAGATTTCACAGCCGGAGATTTGCTCTTTGGGCGAGACTTGGAGCGAGAACGACTGAAAATAAGACTGTATGTGAGTGAGGAAATTAACTATACAAGAGTGAAAGATATGAGATGATATCTTCAGTTGGAAAGTTATCATCAAGCTTTTCAGCCCCGAAAGATGGTAAAGATATAGTATCATCACGAACAAGGTTATTTTGCTTAAGCAGCTTGACACACGATGTTAACCTTGCTTAGACCCCAGTCTATAAACCAGCGCTGCTTCCTTTACCAAATATATTAAGCTGAAACTTGAAGCTGGACCTGTTTGACCGCATTCTCAGGGAAGGACTGATAATGCTAATTGTAGTTTGAACTTGCTGTTTGTGTTGCATTATTTAAATTTTGTATGTATGAACTTATCTCCTTTCTTCACTTTTGGTGTGTCAAATAATATTTTTTTCTTGCTTAGGTTTTTATAATTATTAGAATACTGTTCATACCTCGAGCGGCTGCGACGGCGTTCGCGGGAACGGCTGCGGCTACGGCTGCTGGACGAACGAGTGCGGCGCCGAGCTGATCTGCGGTCCTCAACCAGACGAATGCGACGTCCGTTCAACTCGGTTCCATCAAGCTTCTCAATTGCGGCGCGCATGTCAGAGTGCGAAGCGAATTCAACCACCCTGGAATGTTTATACGGTTATGAAATGGAGTTGTAGGATGATTGAGTGTGGTTTATATAGTGTGTCATCAGTAGGCAAGTTATCATCAAGCTTTTCAGCCCCGAAAGATGGTAAAGATGTAGTATCATCATAAATCTAACTCCTTAACAGCAAATTTGCAATACAGATCCGTAAAAGAGATAAATGTTTCGTATACACAACACTGGAAAAATGATCTGAGTCAGCCAAGCTGTGCAAAAATTTTAATGCATTAGAAAGTAAGTTTATGTCATCACAGCTAGCCTACTTAACTACTTATCCACTTTCTTCGTGAAATGCAAATATTTTCTAATATACTTTTACAGCACCACATAATTGGCGAAGCAATGACTGAGCGTAGAGGATACCGACGAGGATCTGACGTTTCTTAGGACCTTTGTTCACTATTCTGAATAAAATTGTAAAATAAAATTGAAAGCTTACCCTTCATTTCTATGCTGCTTGTGGGCATCAGCGTATGTGACTTCGCCGGCCTGACGCATGTAATCTTTCAAATCCTGAAAACCAATTTCTCACGTTAATATTGCGCTGTTAAACCATACAGTTTTACCTGTTAAAGAAGACGTCAGAGTTTGAATTATCATCAAGGTATTCAGCCCCGAAAGATGGTAAATAAACGATATCATCATGGTAATCCTTGCCTACCGTTTAGACTGATTGATAAATCTAGTGAATCGTGACAAAGTTCGCCATATAGTTGCTGATTCGTAAGCAGTTACCCATCGGTGATCATTGTTATGAAAATAATTGTTTGTAGTTGCGGAACGCCAAGTGAAAAATGTAGCATCGTTTTCAGTGTCTTATCCTTTGGTTGGTCCGCCAGTATCTTTTAGTAGTCTTCCAAACACGTTGGTTCTCTCATCTGACTGTTCTACGCCAGCCTTTTCTGAAGATGAATCACGAAGACGCCATCATCTGAGTTAGCTAAGTAGTTCGACATTCTGAAGTCATATTCCATGGTTAAGTAATCTATGGTCAGCTCTTTCTCGAAATAGATTACTACAATGAATGTTTTAGGTACTGGTTTATCCTGGTCTGATAGTCCTTAGGATAAGGCTTCCCCTCTCACTAGTCATTTACTTTGTAGTCCGAATGCCATAGTTTCTTCATCCACTGTAGCTAATACCATCCAGATGGGTTTTCTAAATCGAATTTCGATTTCGCCTGCATTTCCATTTCCAAATCCACGTTTGTTGATCCAGCCGCACTCTCTATCTCCTATTTTCATAAACAATGATACCGTAAACGGATCACCCCATACAAAACGGCACTACGGCTAGCTAACCAAAATATGTCCACAATTGAATCTAGTCTAAGCAATTGTGGACAGAATTAAGAATGTGATATGTAATTTAAAATGGGAGTTTGCACGTATGCCTTCCTGTGTGCCCCCTGACTTTACCTTGGCCTGCTTGGTCCAGAGGTGGATTGGGCACGAGTCGCGTGAGAGTCCGGTGTCCGGGTTGGGATGGTTGGTCGTCACACCACGGGCCAGCGGGAACGATACCTCCTAACATCGCCATTGACCACATCTCACATCGCGCTACATCGGGGGCTCAGGGCACGATACGCCACCTTCTGTTGTTTTTAAAAATTAATCTATAAGCTCGTAAGTTATTCTGTACATGTGTATAGTTAACATAAAAGTTATGTAAATGCTGACTTTGTTAACATTACAAAATTCTGACTACTGATTGATATTATAAAATGTTTTGTTTTATTTTGACTTTTATTAGTAAGCAAAAGTAATGTGTGAAGATTCTATTTTAGCGTCCTGCGTGTGACCCCGGGAGATCTTGGTGGATTGGTAGGTGGTCCGATATCTTCTCAATAAACGTCTTGATTATCTGAATTGTGGCTCAATTGCAATCTTTGCTTTAGATCTTCAGTTGTGTTTTAGCCTTTGAATCTTGAGAATGCCGTCCAGTGCCCGACTTGACCCTGTCCAAAGAGATAGTTGGTGCCCTGTGCCTCGTATCGTCCCTCATCGTCCGCGTTAGGTGGAATGCCCAGACCTCAAGTGACCGTGTGTCCTGGACCTTGGATGATCATGTGATGATGATGGACTCGAGTGTCCGGCGGTGCTCTTACCTGCCAGCTAATGCGGCTTGACAGATTTTCCACAGTTAGGCGGTACTCGGTGCGTGTTGGCGGCCCATATCTGTAATTTTAAATCATTGAAGTGCGAATAGCAACACACAACAGGTAGATATATTATCAAACAATGTAGTGCAAAAGAGAACTAGAGAACTTGCTCTTTAATAAAAAAAACTATTTCAGGTTGTTATATAATCAGAAAACTTCTGTTTGCACTTTATTGTCTAAATAAGGAAGGATCAACATGTTATTGAAAAGCTAGAGATGGTTTCCAAATATACCTAATTTGAGAAGAAGTTTCGTTTATGTTTCCGAATTTCAAACCTCAAACTTGTTTCGAAATTGGGTAGGTATTAAGTTTCTCATACACGTTGACAATGATAAGCAGTTTGCAGACTTATTTGTTTAAACGATAAAAGTGACTTCAAGGTCGTGGATTTATCGCAATGTGAAAAATAAATACAATTTACTATGCTACAATACAAAATATAATGACGAGCAAGTGATTGAGGTCAAATGAACATAATGCCATTAGTCTGAAGGTGAAAAGGCTTATTGTAGGCATAGGAGGGAAAAACATCAAACAAAACTACAATAATTATGTAACCTAATATTTTTAGTCGATCTTGTAGAACAGATAAGACACATTGGCCTCAATTCTGTTGGCACCAACCTAACTCATTTTAGCTAAAATTAGGTATTGAACTGTCAAATTAACCTTTGGTATTCTGCTGCTACCAACTTATGCTAATTTAATTTTATGGAACTTAATTAAGCGTTCCTAATTTAATTAGATGGTACCAACCGAATAGGTTTTACAAATGCTATAACTAACAATATGTATTTTAGAAATTAACCAACCGAATTGCCACCATTGCCTTTGTTTTAAATCAAAATATTAACTATGTACTGTTTAGCGGGTGTATTGTAGTCACTGTTATGCTAATTTTGATGGGCCATGTAAGTTTTGTGGTACCTACATTTAAAATCTGCATAGGCTCGCTTACGGCTAGGAAATTGTGTTTAATTTCTATCCATGTTTGGATGATGTTGAAGTATCTGAGATTTTGTTTTGTTCATAATGTTTAGGGTATGGATTCGGAATATGGAATACAAAATAATCCTTAATGTATTTGATATAGCCGAATATTCAGAACATGCAGTGACACATGAACCATAATAGGTTACTTGGATCAGTTTTCCACTCGAGAGCAGGCCCAGCAGTGATTACACAAAAAGCTGATCAATACATCATCAGACCGGAGGCAAGTGGCCTGATAAATGACAGCATAAAATGACTGAAAACCGAGTCATTGCTTTAGGACGGGCCTATATCTAGCCGTATACCGGGAAATGCTGATGTAGGGATAAACAGGCACAATAATTTTATAAATCTGAGTATTATGTAGTTATACAGACGTTTCACGACGCTGCGCCGGGCGACGTGATGACCCGGACTCGCTGCTGTGCCGGCGAAGCCGCAAAACAAATGTTGCATGAATGTTACCGATATGGCAATTCGAACATGTGGACAGAAAAACGGCAAGAGATAAGAGCTGGCACTTTCAAGTAGTCTTAGCCAGTGATTCTACAATCTAAATAAACTGGAACACATTCAATTTGGCTAGCAACTTTTAAAAAACGTGTCTATGTACAAATTAACTACACTGTTTTTGTAAAGATAATGAGAAACTAAATTAGATGTAGTTTGTGATAGTAAACATTCAGCAAGTCAATGTGATATTTGGTAACCATGACCCAGATGGTGATTATAATATCACAATATTTATAACATAACAAGTATTTCAAAAGCTGTTGTAATCCAACCCAGGAGCTACTATTTAATTTACGGTTTCATATTGATTTAATTATCAATTGATAGAGTAATCTTGAACATTTTTTGCTAGTCTAGCTAGCTAGTTAGATGATCATTGATCCTATTAGTAGAGTGAAGAAGCTTCACTAGACAATTATCATGGTATGCTAGCCTTGTACATTGTATAATAATGTTGCATGCTATTGTGCAATATAATAAATATTATAACATGTTGTCCGTGAATCCCCCTGCTCAAATATGATTCTCCTATTAATAAGAATACAGGTACATTTTAGAATAAAATAATAAAGCATTGCTGCATAATATTCAAGTGTAGGACATTTCATATTGTAAATATTAGGTTTTATCAGAACAGTACCTGAAGGGGTTCATAGATTAGTATTATATAATATGTAGCAATACTCCAGACAATATTCAGTGGTATTAAAATAAAAAAAATGTCAAGAGATTGCTGTTTTGTAATGGTTGTTAGACTGATTTTTATTGATTCGTAAAATATTTCCATTCTGTGAAGTTAACAATATATTTTTTTATATATGTATGGGTAAAAAGATACAGGGTATCATCAAAAATCAGTCTTGTCATTTTGAAGCAAATACCAGTGGCAAACTCACAAGCACAAGAAGTCTTAACTGTAGCTCTAGGAAGTTAAATAACATTCCATAAGTTACAAGTAATATCGATAGAACATGTATGGGGGTGGCTTCCTATGTTCTATGATAGTTCTAAGATTTTAGGATATCTCTACATATTGGTATCAAGGGCAGTGGTTCTCAAAGTTGACTGGACCACGACTCGCCTAACATGTTCCAAATTAGGGACACGCCTCTTGGTTTACATAAAGAATTAAGTGGTATAACTATGAGTAAAAGACTTCAAGCAAGAAAAATCCAGTGTTAATATTTATTCAAAGAGGGGGAGTGCTATTTTTTAACGAGGATGCATTTGTTTCCGATTTTTCGTCATAATAGCATTAGCATCAACATCAGGTTTTAATATTAATCATAGCCGAAGCCGAAAATCCCTTTGGACTTTCATAGCTTCATCAAACAGGCAAGGACAATCAGGAACGGAGATCTAGAATTTCGTTAACTGCTTTAGCCACCCAATATTCGTTCGCTTAGATCTAGAGTATCTAACATGTGTAGAGTTGTCCACTGGTATCGTTGGGTGGTAGTGGGAGTGGGTGGGATGGGGGGTGGGAGTATACAGACAGTTCCCGGCGCGGGGGCGCGGCGAGGCGGCGCGGCGGGGGCTGGTCCCGACTGCGCCAGCGGTCCGACCCCCTGGGATCGCCTCGCGCGCGCTCCACTGACACCCTACAACAGGAGACTCACTCGTATCGCGACCGGCCGCGGTCTCGGTCGGTGTAGCGCTCGCGACGGTAGCGGTCGGCGCTCCGGTCGATGCCACGCGCCGGCTCCACCACGACCCTGTGCATGCGGTCGCGTTAGCACTGCCCGCTCGACTGCCCGACCATGCAGCTTGCCAGCGACCACTTCACGTGGGACTATAGGGCTCTCTACCTACACTTCGATGGGATTATAGGACATTATGTAGACTCCACAAGCCTCGTAACAAACAGCTCATATGTGACTATTTTTTTGAACAATGAAGCAACAAACACTTCATGTGTGACTATACTAGAGCTCTCTCCCTACACTTCAAATAATAAATTCGGTGAACAATGCACACAACACCATTTCGCCCCAAACTAAGCATTGTTTGTAATAGGGCAACTAGATGACTGATATATTTTTAAATACACCTATGCATATCATACAAATGTTTGTTCAACATACAACGCAGAAGGCAGAGCTGAACTGAACAGGCCAGTCAGCTATGTTAAGTAACTTTTTTAAATATAAGTGTGGTTTTTTAATTGGTTTAGTTTAGCATTGAGCATTCCCTTTTTACAATTTTTATGAACAATATGGGAAATAAATTGAACAATGACTACACAGGGATTAATTATTTTTTTATATATATCAGGCTATTTTCTTATTTTTTCTAGAGACCATTAATCAGTATTATTATTGTTGTGTTATTGTAAAGTCTATCAAGTTAGCCGTTGGTTAAGTTATTTTACAGATTAGTTAAACCTGATTATAAAATGGAAGAAAATAAACTGACATAGCAAAGATTGTTTCACAATAAGTATGAGGAGTTACTTAGGTAGTGAAAAAGTAAGACAGTGTTTAGGGAACATGAAGTCGTCGACTGGCAAGCTGCTAACTGTACAAATCAATAGAAAATTTTACGGTTCGGACACAACCAAACCAGATAATAATTTAGATATATAATGTTGTGAGGCAATGCCAAGCCCACCTTTACCTTTCAGATAGTAACATACATCACTTTCACTCATGCCTTTCAAACTTTCATGTAAATTCTTCAGATTCCTACATAAAATGTGGAGCCGGCTAAAGAAATAAGTATAACTAGTAATAACAGTGTTATTAAAAGCTTGAATAAACATATACAAATATCTAGTATCAACTATAGATAATTGATTCAGGCGTGACTTTGTAGAAATCCATTAAAACACATTAAAGAGATAGCCAAATATTCAGTACTAATATGCTGATCTGTTACTAGTAAATAAATGTGTTTTTTCATTACAGTGCAGAGCAAGTCGAACTGTTTTTGGGGATACCTTGTTGAGAAGAAACATGTGTTTACTTTTTTTTGAGGAATAGCTTGGAATAGTACTAAATATTTGTCTATATAATGTTTAGTATCAACTTCAAAAATCAAAATCTACTAAATCTATATAATAATAATCAATTGCAATTGCTTACTCTCGCTAAAACTCGAGAACGGCTGGACTGATTTGGCTAAATTTGGTGTTGAAAGTTTGTCGTAGTCCAGGGAAGGTTTAAACGGTGAGAAAATTTGTGGCATTGCAACGCATGCCGGGCACAGCTAGTCTATTATAAAATTTAAAAACAAAATTGTAGTTAGGTATGTTTCGATTACATGTAGATATGGTTATCATACCTTTCACCAAGTAGTTCTTTGCCATTTAATTCATAAACTGCATCATCTGCATCTCTATAATCTTCGAATTCCTGTAACAAGAATTCAATTAGTTTTTGCGCCGTTAAGACTTCAAAGTTCATTAACCCACCTACGTATTTCTGGTAGCTGTCTACTTGCCTAAATAAATTGTCGAACTTATTGTGTCACTAGTTATTTTAGTGCAGAAAAGACTTATGTGTGCCTAAAATTGTTTATAGTTCTGTGGGCGATTATGGAACTTTGATACTAGCATTGATACTAATAACTTTCAGTTACTATTGATGAATTGGTATTACGGATAGCTGCGATTTCTATCGGCTTCTATCGCTAGTTACACTGTGAAGTTGTGTCAAACTATAACTCGACCAATTTACAAAGTACAATTGTGGTAGGAACCGTGTTTTTTTATTCAAATAATGATTTTATTTGTATTATAATCATTTGTATTTCAATTGAATAAATTAGGTAGTGTGAATTGTAAGTAATGCTAGTTGAATTACAATTTACAGTAATACTTACCACAAATCCATATCCATTCTTGATCAGCACATCGCTGATTCTGCCCAAGCCTTTGAAGAATTTCTCCAAATCCCTGTCCCTCACGCCATGGGGCAGACCGCCCACGTAGACTCGAGACCCCTTCATGCTCTACCTATAAATGTAAATACCAAAGTCAATTACAACACCACTTACCACAAATCCGTATCCATTCTTGATAAGAATGTCTCTGATTCTTCCAAATCCTTTGAAGAATTTCTCCAAATCTCTATCTCTGACGCCGAATGGCAGACCGCCTACGTAGACTCTTGACCCCACCATGATCTACCTACAAGTAAATAGGCACAGGGTAAGGACTAGGGAAGAGCCAAAATAAGTTGCTTTCGGACTAGTCCAACGTCTCTACGTCTTTTGATGTTTTTAGGTTCGTAGACAAACTATGGTAACCGTTTCCCACCTGTACTGATGCTATAAGAAGAGATCGATCGAAAAACTGCTAAGGCGAGGCGCGCGCGAAATGTCAGGAGTCAAATTCAGGAAATAACAAAAATACTGCTGGTTTTTAGGTTGCAATACGAATTATCTACAAATTTGGCCACTGTACAGTGAACAGGAACAAAAAAAATAATATTGATTGATATCACGCGCATCGTGCGCAGATAACCAATCACGGATATGCCATGAAAACGCTGGTTTGGTTGAATTTATTATAAGATAAATATATTTACCATCTTTTGCCAAAACCTTACCTTCACGAGTGGAGACTTACACCAAAAATGTTTAGTAATCAAATCCCCATGCGCCGCGCACAACCCAAGCGTCCTCCGCTCGCAGCTTTCATTTCATGCATGGCTAGCTTGAGCAGACAAGAAACAATATGGCGGCCTACTTATCGATCGAATAGAAACGAGCAATTATGTTCACTTACCTACGATGAGGCCACTAATTTATAGTTTTTTCTTAACTATATCTAATATTTAGACATGGAATTACATCAATACCTAAATAAATTGATAAAAATTAATCTTTTTGCACAAAACTAAATCACCGACACGTGCACACGAAAATCACAAATTTTCAAACGGAAGAGTGAAGAGTATGGGGAGGGGAGGGGAACGAAGGGGCTAGGGAAGGGACGTGCTTGGCTTGCTTGACGCATGCACGCGCACGTCACGGCTGTCGTTGCTCGGACAGGCGGACATGTGAATAGGGCTTCTTACAACATTCCGTTTCGTTCGATACCATTATCGATCATTCATCTACGATTTACAAAAATGTGGATTGGCATAAAACGAGTTTATTAAATAATATGACACAATAAGTCATAAGACCTAAAGTCAATCGTAGATTGTGTTTATAATCTATTGTACCTATTTATAATATACTCAATCCCCGGCTCTGATTGGTTTAAACGTCGTGTAAACTATACATTGAGTAAAAGTATTTTCAGGTTTTAGATTCATTTTCTGCACCATATCATAACATTGGTTATCATATCATACTAGGCTAGGCACATCAGAGAATGCAATCAGAAAAACTACAAAAATAGAAAACAAATCAGTTAATCAAACCACCCACAAAAACATGAAACAACTCAGTATATTAGAATAAAAATAACATGCGTTTATTTTTATACCACATTACAATAAAATAACAAAGATTATATACAAAATAATGAAATGACATTAAAAAAGCCCACCATTAGTAACTATTTTCGATCGTAGAAAAATCGTAAAATCGATTTGAACCCAATGATCAGGAACACTCCGGCAACGGAAGTGAGTTTTTTTTTCAACATCTACCATGTTGCCATAAAGGTAAATAATAAAGAATGAAGGCACGCGTCTGTTTTTTTTTCTAGTTTTTTACATCATTTATTTATATTGAACTTATAAAGGGTCTTCCAATAGGCACGTCCGAACTTTGACAGTTGGTAGCGGCCATCTTGTTGAAGCTACATCTGTCAAATTGGTTGTAATTTATTCATTCTGTTTTGCCAAATCATCATGGATAGCTATAGCATTCAACAACACGTGCAAATGATAAAATTGTTTTATCAAAATGAGTGTTCTGTTCGGGCAACGCACCGCGCGCTTCGCCCATTTTACGGTCGCCATAATCGTCCTACCGAGAGGACTATTCGTCGTGTGGTGGATAAATTTGAGTCCACTGGTTCGGTAAATGATCGACCAACACCCGTACGTCAACGAAACGCAAGGTCTGCCGAAAACATCGCCGCTGTCCGTGAGTGTGCGGGAGAATCCGAGGCAGTCGATTTCGCGTCGCTCACAAGAACTCGGCCTTTCACAGACCACAACTTGGTGAATTTTGCGTCGTGACTTGGGCCTGCACCCGTATAAAATTCAACTCACCCAGGAATTGAAGGTAAACGACCATAGACAACGACGTGTGTTCGCTGAATGGGCACTGGAGCTGATTTATGCGCAAAAGTCATGGAAATGCGCTCCACTCAGAGAAGCCGTGGCGGACATTTGAATGATGTCATATTCCACACATAATGGCATCACTACATCTTTCAAATAAATAAATAATTTCGATAATATATCACACACACTTTGCTTTATTTAAATTTAAAGACAGGACATAGTTTGTATGAAGCGACAATGGTAGCCATACACGTAACGGTATACCTGACGGACGTGTTTTTCAGTTTAAAATGGTTTAAAATAAGGATTTTCAGTGCAGTTTTAGAGTGTGCGTTACTCTAGTAAAATTTTGACGTATTTTGGGGTTTTGAGTATGCGGATAATTAGAGCGAAGTTTAACAGTGCGTTCACAGGAAAAAACGTTACACAAAGTCGCATAATAAGATACGTGATACATACGTACATACGTTAAATACGTAAGAGTTTATTATCATGTTATTATTACAACAATTACCTACAATGACTTTGCGGGTTTTCATCAAATATATGTTTATAATTTTGCCTATAATTTTTTTAAGCATCTGACGAGTATTCCTGTTAACAAGCGAGGACTACGAGAAATGTTTTATTATTATTTCGAAGCCGAAAACCAAGGACCGGTTAAACTTTAGTATCTGGTTACAGGAAAAGGGGAAGAGGAGGAAGGGGAAACAGGAGGGGGACCTCCCCACCCCCCTGGTACCACTCCCATTTTGCGGAATTACCCCGTTCTCGCGATTCATAAATGTAACCTAACCTCAAAACAAATTATTGATACAAATCTAGTTTATATCACCAAGGGGGGGGGGGGGGAGAGGTCGCTTCGGCGGCCACTGCCGCGGCACGCTTGCTACGCTCGCTCGCCTTGCGCGTTTTTTTCTGCTCCAACCATACTCCAACCATAACCTACCTAGTGGTTTGAAATATTTTTGTTTACGTTTCATTCGCATATCAATTTTGCACAACATGTTAAACCACAGACAACAAATACGACAAATTTGGTTATTATCTGTCAATTTTTACATTTTATCAGATTTGAGGTTAGAAATGTTTTATTTTCTCGAAAACTAAGGATTTCCGCAAGTTAAAAGTGGTAAATATGTAATCAGGAAGCAAAACCTTACCAGATTTGAGCATTTTCACCCTCCAATTCCTGTATCCAGATACTAAAGCCAAGCCCATATCTCAGATATATCGTAAAGTAGGTAGTGTTATAGGTAATTGATTCAGACGGGGCGTGACTTTGCGGAAATCCAACATGGTAGGTGTATTAAGTAAACTATGTTCAGGGTGTCGGTGAAGTCAATATTGGCCTCAGCGGAAGACCAGCGCATGCGTTGCAGATGGCAACATGCAATAGCATTATTTATGCTGAGCTATCTATGGGCCATTTTACCACCACTCAGTCCTCACTCATTTGTTTTAGTAATTAAAGTTTAAATTTTGTTGTAGGTATTTGTATTGCATATACATTCATAGATAAATGAATTCATAAATGATTTTTCTTTCTTTCTTTCTTTCTTTCAATCTATTCCTCGAAAATAAATTCGGCACGTGTTTCGCCTCCACGAGGCATCCTCAGGAACAATCGATACTGTAACGACAAAACAACGCGCTCGCCGTGCGCTGGCATGGAAGATAGTGAGCGCTGGCATAGCTTCCATGCCAGCACTCGACGAAGCAACAAGTCTGCAGTGTCTTGTGTTTTTAGAAATAGGTACATAGCAGGTAGGTAAGTACTAAATATTTGTTTAATTTTGTTATAATATATGATTTTGGAATCTCCTTTTGTCATGTTTAAAATTAATTATTCTGATTTTCATAGTACCTATATTTATTATTTTAATAGTAATTTTGGTCCCTAATTTTAAGTACAATGCTAAAATACGGTTATTTAATTGTCAGTTGGAATAATATTGACTTCCTGATTTGATCGACCAATAGGAATGGTCTGTAGTTTTGTAAGAAAAAAAAAAATCGGGTTGCACTCCGGGAGTGCCGACAGAAGTAAAAACTTATTTAGGCGCGTAGGAAATTATGGCGTCTGCGAATCAAATACTGAACGAACACAGATGATGCAATATTTTTTGTTCAGAATGTAGATAATATATCAAAGAACCTAACTCAGTAAACTTCTCCATACAAAAGTAGACTGTAAACATGTGAATTAAGTTTTATAATCAAATGGGGCGAGCGCGGCAGTCGGCTGCGTCTCGCCCCAGACGGTAACGGTGTCGCGAATCCAGGGGTTTTATTTTACCTCATCTAAAAATATGCGTACCGCGCTAAAAGAAGTTTTCACTTCAAAAAGGTAGGAGGAAGAGTGTTGAGGACGAGGCGAGCTTGGAGAGCTGGCCGTCCGAACCGAGGTTCTCCTGCTGGTCTTTCGGCTTGTAATACCTAATATACTAAAAATAGTACTGGCTATTTTGATATTTTAGTTTTAAAAGTTGTTGGAGTTTCAATTTTACAGTGTTGCCAGATGGAGCTTGGTCCAAATCGCCAAAAAAATACAAAAAGTAGCCTAAAATCGCCCAATCTCTTTTAATCCAAAATGTAGGTTTATTTCATAAGTTAGACTACATTGCTTAATTCAAAGATACGTAATATACGCCTAATACGGGTAATAATACTATGATACCCTATTTTTTGCTTAGACTGGAAAGGATCATACATAACTAATCCTTGATAATTTATATATTGAAAGTGAATACTGTTAGCATGTAATGTTATTTTTCCTGAAGAGTCTCAGTAATAAAATAAAAAAAACGGGTTGTACTCCGGGAGTGCCGATAAAAGTGAAAACTTATTTTGGCGCGTTAGACATTTTTTAGATGGGTACTAGGGTTATTGGGTTATGAATTGCATTTTATTTATGAATTGTATTTTATTAGTTATTAGAAACTTTAAAATACATTTAATATTCTTTTATGTTTTTCTTCAGAATGTAGATAATATATCAAAGAACCTAACTCAGTATACTTCTCCATACAAAAGTAAACTGTAAACATGTGAGTTAAGGTTTATAATCAAATGGGGCAAGCGCGACAGCCGGCTACGTCTCGGTAACGGTGTCGCGAGTCCAGAGGTTTAACCTCATCTAAAAATATGCGTACCGCGTTAAAAGAAGTTTTCACTTCAACAACAATAAAGCAACATAGTAAAAACGGTTAGACTTATTAACTGTTTTAACATTAATGGTTCTATTATGTAGGGTTAAAGCTTTTATTATAAAATATATGTTATTCGTCGACTGCTAACAAAATAACATCATCAAGGATTCCTTCATTTATTGATTGATTAAATGCCGCGAAATATGCATCCAACTTACCACTACCATTTGATTCACTTCTAATTCTATTAAAAAATAAACGACATTCTCATCAACTGACATTGACTGAATGAAATAAACATTCCGGTTTATCCATTTTGTACCTACTTATTATAGTAATTGTAAAAAAAATATGATGGAGGTAGCCTAATATCATAATTTTTAATTTCTTAAATAGCCTAAACGGCGACCAGTCGCCGATCGCATTTTTTGGTCGCCCCGCCACCTGTCGAGATAGCCTAAAGGGCGATAAGTCGCCTAATCTGGCAACACTACTAGTAGGTTAGATAACCTCATTCCTGACGTCAGGATCGAGGAGCCATTTTTAAAACCGGAATTTCTTTAGCGATAACATAATTCCTAAGTAGGTTGGTTAGGTACTTAGTTGTACAAAACAGAACATCGCTTTGCTCACTCGTCTTGGACGTTGTTTTCTATACTCTAACATAACCAAATGGTTTCGATCAGATTTTTCCTTTTCTCCTACTCATACTCTGTCCAGCTGAGAATTCGCCCAGTTGCGGATCTGTCCAGATAAAATAGGTCTCCAGACAGACCTATTTCACCCTCCCTATAACTACGAGAGATGTCACACGAGGAATAGAAGCGACACGTTGAGCTACTTCTCGCCTCACAAACTTTTGGGCGTTTTACATCGTTAAGGGATTGCTGACGATACATATTTATTGCGGTAATGAAATTAGGTAGCTACTAAACTACTTTAAAATAAAACAAGGTTTAAATCATTTATTTTTATTTCCATTCCAAAAGCCAACATGCCGTGTGCCGATTACATAACTTCCTCATCTTGCAAAATTAAATGCACGTTCGTAGCATGTCCGTATTCTTTCATTCTAGTTTTACAGCTAAAACTATCGTTAAAGAAATATGACACACTAGGCATAAACTGCCAATGCAAATTAAATTGTTTATTTAAAAAGCTCTCAATACAATTATTTAAAAGAGACTTATTACCTTCGCTGTGGTTTTTAATAAGATAACAATCGAATTTAATTAAATATTTAAGTAACTCTTGACAAAACAATTTATTTAATAAACCACAGAGAAAGTTTTGCAAAAAATGCATGTTTAAATTATAGTTACTTATTTAACTTACAGCGACATTCTACTTACACTCATTCAAGGCAGTTTTATATTTGACTGCATCAGTCAAAAACGTTTTGAGTGATATATAAAATAGTAAGAACCATCGAGATGGAAATTTTATTGATAGTAAAAACCTTTACATATTACTTAGTTTTTGATGATAGATAGTTGAGGGTAGTCATGTTTTTTATCTTACATTTCAACCGACATATGTAGTTGGTCATTATGGAATATTTAGTCAGAAAATGATAAACTAACATTATTTTAACTATGAGCTGTTAATATAGTTTTTTTGATTTTATTTCAATAGGGTTTCTTCTTTTAAATTCAATCACTTTACAACAAATATTTATTATATTATGGCCATTTTAGGATATTGTACCCTAAAAATGCGACTAAACAGACTTTTAAATATTTCGATTATAAATAACAATCACCTAGGTACACCTAAGTAGATTTTAAACAAAAGTAGGTGTTCAAAACAAATGTTTTGAGACGAAATACATATAAAATATCATATATATTAACGTAATTGCTTTGCAATTTGTCTAAGTAGGTAAACTAAATATTTAATTTGAACATGTCACGATTTTTGGATAAACAAATGATAAGAATTTATTAAAATTGGATACCTAATTATATACTTGGTTAGTAAAATACATTTTATAAATAGAATAAAATAACAAAAATATGATCAATCCTTGAATTTATAAATAAAATACGTACTTAAATGAAATTAAATGAGATTTAAATTAATAACAGAAAGTCTTGAAGATGATTTAGTTTAACATAAAATGACTCCACTTTTAGAATCATCGTACAAATGTTTATAAGGTTTACCTTGCCTAAAATCATTTTTAAAATGGATGACAAGGAATAACCCAGTGTTACCAGAGTCTAATATGAAGTGTTACCAGAATATGCACCTCATATTCCATAGAAGCTTATAAAAGAAGGAGATAATAATTGATATAAAATAAGTCTCATTGCTACAAGATCAGTCTTTAACAAGTAAATGATAGTGATATTTTATTGACACAAGAAGTTTAGTGAGGCTACATTGTTCGAATTTTATAATATCGCCTCATAAATAGTTAATTATTAAAATAAAATATTGTATAGATTCACATGAAATATCCGTCTATCCAATAACCACACACATAGCTATAGTGGCGATGCATAAATAAATATCTAATGCCGGACATTTCACACAGCATCATCTGGCCCCAAAGTAAACAGATCTTGTGTTATGGGTACCTCATGGCTGATATACTTTTTTATTTTGTAAATACATATTAAGAAACACCCAGATCCGAGACAAATACTTGCAGATCATACAAACATTTGTCCTGCGGCGGGACTCGAACCCGCAACCTGCGTCTCAGTCGGGACTTGGCCCACTGTACCACAGAGGTTGGTATGCGTAAGTATGATCTATCGTTGTCATTCTTATACAATTAGCTATTGTGGGTTTATAAGATACTCACACGAGTCTATCGTACATGTATAATAAATTTCCATCTTTATTTATTGACATTAGAAAGACAGAGACAAAACATACTTAAGCGCTACGTTAGTTAATTACGTGATTTTAGGATAGAGGGCAGTTAACGGATATTTAACGCTAATTCCTTTGAATTATTCCCGAGGTTTCATCTGTCTTCAACCGTGGTTGAAAGACATTAAATCAATAATTCTAGTATGATACTTTTGCAAATAGGTAGTTAATAAGTGTTAACGGTATTTTTAAGATAAAACTTTCACACTAAAACACTCACACCTATTTAAAGTAACCTAATAAATACTTGTACTAAAATAGGCATGCGTCTACCCTATAACTAACAAAATGTCAAGATGTTAGTAACCGTATTACTAAAACTAACAAAATGTCAAGATATTAGTAACCGTATTACTAAAACTAACAAAATGTCAAGATATTAGTAACCGTATTACTAAAACTAACAAAATGTCAAGATGCTAGTAACCATATAACTAAAACTAGTTTGAACTGCATCTGATACAGATGGTATTGATGATTTCATTTGAACTCTATTAATGAGCAATATAACTTACTTATGTAAGGTCTTTTCATTTTTCATATGCTCTCAAATATTGTTACAAAAAATTGGTGACAATTTTACAAGTAACTTTTATACTAAAACAACCATTCTATGCACTCACTTTAATTACTAATCAATACTTGTTTTTGGGCCATTTTAATAAGTACGTTACAATACAAAATGTTAGTAATGTCAATCGAAATAACTACCAACAATATTATTTGTCAAATCAATAAATTTAACCATTCCGTTAGTAAAAATATTTCTAGGCAATTAATTGCTGCTACCTACAGTGTGTAATTTTGATACCTCACTGGTTTTTCTTATGACAGCTAGGTCACATGAAGTGACAATTAAGTCTCGTGAAGTGCCAGCCAGGTCACGTGAGGTGACAGTCAAGTGAGTCACGTGAGGTCACAGCTAGGACACATGGTATAACAGCTAGTTACGTGTTTACGCTAAGTCACCTGCTGTGACGGTTAGGTCATGTACGGTGACAGTAAAGTCACGTGTGGTGACAGCTAGGTGACGTGAGGTGACAGCTAAGGCACGTTGTGTAACAGCTAAGTTACGTGTTGACGCTAGGTCATTTGCTGTGACAGTTAGGTCACGTAGGGTGACAGCTAAGTCTCGTGGTTTGACAAGGTTCTAAAACCAGCTTGCTAGTCATAATCACATATCTAACTAAGTAGATATTATACAATAATTGACCATTCAATGTTACTCAGATTCAATGCGAACCCTTTCACCGTATCCACATTACGTAAGTCATTTGAATTTCACAATTTGCATTCCCCTCTAGAGAATTCCTCGCATTGTATCTACTCTAGAGAATTCCTCGTGTATCTACTCTAGATAATTTCTAAGTTGTATACACTCTAGATAATATCTTAAGCTTTATCTACTCTAGAGAATTTCTCAAATCATAATCCACTCAGATTTAACATTATTCCACACAAAGAATTTCTCGAGTTACATCCATTGCATCGAACTTCAAGTGGTATAAACTCGAGAATTTCTCAACTAGGGTTGTATCCACTCTATATAATCCCTCACTATTGCGCGTGCTTAAAACACGACGCGTATTTCTTCAGACGGGAGGTGGTCCGCGGACATAACGGAGCTGTGGAGTCAGGGTCTGTGCTAGAGAGTTCAAGGAGTCACAGCATCTTGGTCTTTCGACCAGCCAGGCTGCCAGGAGTAAGGCCACGAGGCATAGCTGAATGGGGAGGGAAGAACGCATGACGCGCCATAACCAGCCACCACGAGGACTGTAGTCAGGGTCTCCTGAACCTGTTTTCCTTTTATCAGCTACCACGGCCACGGCTTGCTCTCTGATGGAGAAATAAACATGTTATAATAGCTCGCAATGTGTTAATGGAATAATTTTTGGATGTGCCTCTGACCCAATTTCGATGTATTTTTATATAGAGAAATCGAGGGGAACTTTCTAAAATCGTAGTGGCGACTAGTGCATTTGTTTATTTTTTATGATAGTATTTTAAAGCACTACTATTTAAAAAAGGTCTGGAGTCGATCTGATGATGGAGCCGAAAGACAGTTGAGGAAACTCCTCAACGGTTTACTAATTTTGCTAATTTTATGTGACACCATTATAAAAGTTCTAAAATGTATAATTATATTCTTGTAGGTATCTATGCCTGACGTGCATCTGTCTATTCAAATAATTAAGAAATTAATCACAATCGTGGGTATGACTGTTTTTTGGATATAATGTTCTAGCAACTTACGTGACTTCGTCCATCTTCAGATCTGGAACGCTTTGCTCGACCAGGACTCGGCAGGACTCTTGTAAGGAGCGGACCTCGTTCTCTGTTTGCTCCATACGCTGTAATAAATTAAAATTTTATGGATACAAATATCTACCCCGAACAACGAAATGTGACTTTAGAACTTGTAATAAAATAATTAATAAATAATGCCGGACATTTCACACAGCATCATCTAGCCCCAAAGTAAGCAGAACTTGTGTTATGGGTACCACATGACTGACATACTACTTAACCATTTTTGATGTGTAATATCTTCTCGCTTTCCTGCAATCTGTGGGAGTGATTTCGTGAAAGGACGGAAGTGTGTAACAGGGAAAGTATGTAACAGGAAGCCGAGAAAGCGCGCGCTATTTGATTCGGCCAATAAGCACGCGCGGTGGTAGATTTGGCCGTCAGATGATACCAACCTATTTTCCTGAGATGTCAGATGTTACACATTATATGAGACTACTGTCGGGCTCGCTCGTTTTTTTATTAATACATACAATTAATGCACATAAACTTTTTTATATTATACGTAGAAACATCCAGACCTGAGACAATTAAAGTTAATAATACCTGGTAGTAGGAACCTTTTTCAACATGGTGTGTTTAGGTATACCCATCATGCTGAACAAGTTTTGATGGGAATATGGTAAGTCAGAATATCTGGCTCTGTGCTGGTACTCTGTGCACAGTAATGCTTGCACACTACAGTGTGTAAGCATTACTTGAAGGGCACTGGATGCAAGTCACATTACTGGGCGAATAGACAAAAAAACTGTCTTAGGTCTTAGAATAATATCATGCCGAATTTTTTCGCGCTATTCTGTAGAACACGGAATCGGACATAAGCGCGCATACTAGCGGAAAAACCCGCGTCTAAAATTGCATACATACTTCAGATTAGGCTTAGAATAGCGCGATTTGAACCGCGCGGATTAATTTGCCTTAGGGTCAGCGCGTGTTTGTTACCTCGCCATTGTAAACGCCATTATTACTACTTACCACTAGGTGGGCCGTATGCTTATTTGCAGGTTCAATAGTATAAAAACTACAACTATATATACCTTAGTAATGGCTCTGTGTGCTGGTGAATTAGGTGCCAATGCGGCTTGAAGTCTGCGCGCTAGTTCCCTCAGAGCCGTCAGCCGGCGCGCGCGGCGGCCGGCGCCGTCGCTGTCGCCGTCCGATATGCCGGAGTCGGACAAGGAGTCGCATGTTGAACTACCCTGTAAATACAATACAAAGTTAATAACATCATTCATTGTTTAAATAATAATCAGTACATATTATAAAACAAGGTATTTTATATCATTTCATGGTATAAAACAAAGTCGCCCGCTGACGGGTCCCGCTGTCTGTCGGTCCCGATGTATGCTTAGATCTTTAAAATTATGCAACGGATTTTGATGCGGTTTTTTTGATAGATAGAGTAATTCAAGAGGAAGGTTTATATGTATAAAACATGCATAATATAGTAGATAAACACTGTTAATTTTAGAGGTTTCTTATGTGGTGTCGTAAATAAACACATTTTTTTGCGCTTACATTGCAAACGCTGGCTGAACCCTACGAGATAGATCAAAAATAATGTACTACAGTATTGAACACCTTAAAAAGGTCTACACAAAAGTCCGCAATGGTATATGTCTATCTCTTAGGTTATGTTATTCTCTCAGATAACGTTATATATAAAGACATTGTAGTATATTTAGTATCACCATTGCACCCATGCAAAGCCGGGGCGGGTCGCTAGTATATTATACAGCGTTCATCCGTCGGAGGGCCGACGGATGAACGCTATAAACTCGAAAACTATAGAAAGGATTTTTATAAGGTTATCTTATCACTAATGCACGTAGTGATTCATGAGGCAGGTTTAGGTGTATACATTACCCAATATGTGTGTGTGTGTATATGGGTGGGTGTGTTAAAAAAAGAAAATAAAATACATTATAAGTTAAAATTTGTAAGACACATTACTATATTATACCTATAAAAGAGCTTAACCTGACTGACTGATTCATCATCACCGAGCCGAAACCGCTGAAGCTAGAAAGCTGAAATTTGGAAGGTAGCTTCCTTTTACAGCAAAACCAACCACTAAGGCGAGTTTTTTTTAAATTCAACCCCTTAAAGGGTAAAATGTGGTGAAAACTAATGTATGAAATAATTAACGCGTGGTGCGATTTGCTTGAAACTTGATATTAATAATACAATGATATAAACTCGATGGTTTATCGTACAACGCGCGGGCGACGTCGCGGGGGTTCCAGCTAACATTACTTTGATAAAGAAGGCATGAATAAATTCCAACGTATTTCTAGCAAATCCCCAAGGAATCTTACCTTCTTCTTCTCCACAAGCGAAGCCGCCAGCTGCCTGATCTGAGCTGCCACAGTAGCTTCTGTCTGGTCTGCAATAGAACGGTCTCGAAGGGACTCCAATGTGGCAAGATCCCCACGTAACGCCCCCTGGAGTTCACGAAGGGCACTCTCCCATTCTGTCCACGCGCAAACTGCCTTTTCCAAAGAAAGCAGTTCGTTTGATGTCCTGGAATGAATTCAGGGATGAAAACTGTGACGTTAATGTATTGGGTATTTGGCTGGCTGCAAACTAGGATTGGCAGGGAATGTTTCTTAAAAGGATAAGTAATAAATATTGGCGGACAATGCACACACATCTGTCCTCAAACTAAGCATAACTTGTTTTTAACCGACTTCAAAAAAGGAGGTTTTCAATTCGTCGGAAAATATTTTTTTGTATGTTCACCGTTTACTCAAAGACGCCTGAACTGATTTGGAAAATTATTTTTTGTTTCAAAGGGTATACTTCCCAGGTGGTCCCCATATAAATTTTATCGAAATCGGTCGAGCTGAAAAATCAACAAAAATCAAAAAATTGTATACTTCGATGATATTTTTTACTCCGATACCTCGCTGTCACATTGGAGCAGTGCGTTTATTTGGCCTACCCATATTATATATACAAAATATACTTTCCAAAGGCTCAAATTTCATTCAATGAAGTCGGTTTTCTTTTTAGTTTTTAAAACGTAATTATATGGTGAACACATGACTGCTATCAGTCATACAAGTATTCTATAATACTTGTATAATTTAAATACATACATGACACTTTATCTATTTTTTTTATAACTACCACACACAAAACAAACATCTATGTTCATCACACAAATGTTTGTCCTGGGAGGAAATCGTGTATAAAGTGCGTCTCGAGAGATGTATTTCGTGCACTTGATACATGTCTTTAAAATAATTTCTTCGTAGCCTACCTGTTATAAGCGTCATCCCATGCAGACCGCAAGGCAGCCAGGTCCGTGGCCAAGCCAGTGTCGTCTGTCTCAGCGTCTCCGAGCGAACGTTTCACCGATACGTCCAGCTTTAGAATCGACACCTTGCATTCTAGGAGGCGGGACATACGCTCCTGAAAGAGTAAAATCAATGTTATACGACTGAATTACGTCTAGAAGCGAAACTACCATCAAGACATGAACATTGATTATTTGGACAGTTCTGTCAGTTTCTGAAAACGTGTCAAATAAACTATGATACGAATCCATACGACTCGATTTGATTGTGGTTCTGGAATGGTTTCCGGCCCTTAGATTTTGTAAGATTACATAGTGTAACTCTTTGCGAATTGGTTTCATCATTTCTTTTCGATAACAATAAAGGAATAAATTTGACAGATACCCAACAAAATCTGATATTTTGTTAACTTGTATCCGTAAAAGTGCAGGAACATACATTGTGATCCTTGAAATATTTCAAAAATATTATAGCCCCCACGACACAGGCATGGTCAAGTGTGGGGACCATCGGTACATAACTAAAATACAAAATAAACCTGTGACTCGACTAAAAATAAAACTTTGTATTAGTTACTAGGTAGGTATGTTATTCGTTTTCGGTTAATACATTATTTTTATTCCTATAACTAGATACCTACATCCAATGTCATTATTGTTTATTAACCGACTATTCGCGGCATCCTGACTTTTACAATACCCACTATCACTGATGAATGGATGGAACATCGGATGGATAGGATTCTTCTTTGAATGCAAAGAGGTTTATATTATTTTATGAGCAAAAAACTCATCTCGTTAAACCCACTCAAATTGAATGAATTTCCTGTCCCGAAATCCGAGTTACGAGTATTTACGATCTGGCGATATCCTTTCAGAGCCATTCAACTGGCAAGAGTAAACGGAAGTGACGTCATGCAAGGTCAAGCTGTGGGATTAAGGTTTCGAGCCGTACAGCCTTAAGCTCTGCAGTATAGTGTTACACATAAAAATGTCACGGTCAGAATGTGGGTTTTGTATATCGAGTAGGTACCTAGCGGTCGTTTTGTACTCTTTCTGTCCGTTCTAATTATTATGACCTCAAGGCCCACTTCTTCAGCCTGGCCTAAAACAGCGGCCTTCCATTTCAATGACCCGGTTCTGGATTTGTCTCTATTTCAGGCCAAGCATCCTACATACTTGGTAGAAGTGCCTTCTTCCTAAAAATGTTGTTCCACTTCGCTCTATCTTCGACACATAACACAAAAACTTTGTATGTGAAGTATCGACACAACAACAAGAAATACTAAAACAGCAAGGTCAGGAGGACTAATACACATTATGAGGAGGTACCTTGAGTTCCTCAATCCTTCTATGAAGCTGGGCCCTTGTGTGCGGCTGTGGAGCGCAGTCACCAGGCTCACAGACGTCATCCAGGGTCTCGCGCAGTGCTGCCATCTCTCGGCGAAGTCGCCTGGCGCCTCCACGCCGGGTGGCAGCTGCTCGGAGGGCAGACCATCTCGCTGAGACAGCTGTTGACAAGGAGATTGGAGATTAAACCATGGCAAACAAACCTACTACGTCCAGTAATAATCTCCCTGGTGCTGCTGACATAGATATTTGAGGTTGTTTTCCATTCAAGGGTGTCCACTCTGTAGTGGCTTTAGCCCATAACGCATCCGACATGCGGCAGACGTGGCCTGCCCAGTCCACCAATAGATAGTTGAATTATTGATATCAAAACACAAAAGACCATAATTTTCAACTGATCGTAAAAAGATTTAGAGCAGTCGAGTTTAAAACGATCTACGGTACCTTAAGAGGATCAAACGAGTTCTAAGAACTTGTTCCGAGAAGGGAAGTAAAATTGATACCGATTACAACACTATTCACCTATTAATATAGGTATACAAAGAGAAACAAAAATACATTTTGTTTACTAGTAATGATGCGCTTAAAAGTAGGCCGGAGCGTTACTAATACCAGTGGGTTAATCTGCTGTGCCGTTTAAATGCCAGGTAGCCGCAATTTAATTAAGCGAACATCTGACAGCTTAATTGTAAAACTCGCGGTACATAAAGCACTAACTTAAAATAATTGGATGTAAACAGCTTGGAACAGCAAGATACCATAACATGCAGTTAGTAGAGACCTCTGAAATAGGCTGGAGAAGAAAGTAATCCTAATTCCAGTTTTAGTTTAGACCTAATCCTTACATAAGTGTGTGTATGAATACTGCGCACTCTCAATGATGTTAATAATAAAATAATAATAAATATTGATGGACAATGCACACAACATAATTTAGGCCCAAACTAAGCATAGCTTGTACTATGGTGACCAGATGACTGATAGAATAGGTACTTATATATTTTTTAAATACATACTTATGATACTTTATAACACCCAGACACAGGAGCTTGGGATGAATCTGCTCCAACTCGACTCGGCATCCGTAACAAAATTGTCAAGGATCACACAAAAAAGTGTTAAGACCAGACGAGTTTCTTGCCGGATTTTTCTTGAACTGGGGTTAGGAGGAACCGGCACCGGTAGTGAATCTAGATTCACTATAGCATGTAAGAAGACGATTCAAAGTGGTCCTTGTGATTTTATTGATTAAAAATTAATTGAATTGAACAAACACCTTTGTTCTTCACACAAATGTTTATCCTGGGAGGGAATCATGCCCTCAACCTACAGTGCAGAAGGCAGAGCTACTACCAATTGAGCTGGCAGGTCAGTCAAGTGAAGAGTTGACGGGTGCTCTTGCTCTCCAAGGGAAGGAGCTTGTGGCATGTAGCTATTTAATCTGAGATATGTATAAAACGTATCCCTGGAGCTAGTTGCCATTGCAGCCCATAACATTAAAACCAAAAATCCAACCCAAACCAATAAATTTCAAAGATATCCCAAACCTACTCTTTGTTTTGACACCACCTTCCATTAACAGTATTTTAAAACGTGGTTGATCATGTTTATAAGCCGTTAATGAAGTTCCGAACGAAGATATCTATTTAGAGAAGGAAAATATTAGCTACAAATAACAAGGAAACGAATGAGAATACAAGATGACGTGACTAAAAATACCAAAGTGTGTTCCTAAAATACAATGCCGTATCGCAAGAGCGAGTGTTTAGGTACCTACAGGACTTTTAAGCAGTTTTATCGGAATTATATAGCTTTGTTAATGAAAGCTACTAAGGTCCTTATAATTTTGGTCTCTTAATTACTGACATAAGATTTACCAACATTAAGACTATAATAAACCTAAGCAATTAAAACGGTGCGCTCAGCAAATATTTTGTATGGCAACAATTAGTATTTTTTTACTGCTGTTTAGTGAATCTAATTGTTGAAGGAATAAAAGTTATAAAAGATATGGTATATATTTTAAATATTTAGCCTCCTACTTCCTCGTTTCAAATTGTTTTTAAAATAATTGTTAGTTTTATGGTTTACTAGCAGCTGCCCGTGGTACCTACATAAAAAGTAGCCTATGTTCTTTTCCAAGGTCCTGTCTATCTCTATACCATTCATCAAAATCGGCTCAGCGGTTTAGACTTGAAAACGTAACAGACAGAGTTACTTTCACATTTATAATATCAACAGCCAAAAATGTTATGCTTCTAGTTCTGAAAATGACAATACTTTCATACAACCTTTCATCCTCCTTTTCAACCCTTTACAACTGTTTTTTTCCAATTAAAAAGTAGCCTATGTCTTTTCTCAGGCTTTAGACTATCTGTGTACAAAATTTCATTTAAATCGTAGTTTTGGCGTGAAAGCGAGACAGACAGGCAGACAGACATAGCTACTTTCGCATTTATAATATTAGTAAGAAATAATGAAAAATTTTTTTAATATTAAATTATCATCATCTTCTAAAGATAACGTCGTTTTAACATGCAGCTTACACTAATTTAAGGCGGAAGGTAATTTAATTAAAACATTACCCGTTAAACTTTTTTCATAACTCATGAATTATGTACTACAGGTTTTATTACAAAACCTAAAACAGGTAATAGGACATGTCCTTACAATTATTGTAGCATTAACTGTTGTACACCTTTTTTGAGAGAAAATTAACTTTATATATATATATATATATATATATATATATATATAAAAGAAAGTCATTTTAGTTACACCACTAATAACTCGAGAACCACTGGATTGATTTGGATGAAACTTAAATTGAATATAGTTAGTAACTTGGATTAGGATATAGGTTATTTTTTATCCCGGTAAAACAACGGTAATGGGGCGGATGAAGCCGCGGGTGGCCGCTAGCGCCATCTAGTTGTTTACATATTATTATTTGAATGTTTTCAAATTTTTAATTCAATTAATTCCAAATCAAATCAGTAAGAGTCGCTTTAAAAACAGAGAGAGATAAAATATCAGAAGGTACGCTTGTGATGATGATGATGCTAGTTGTAAGTTAAAAATACGTGTGGGTACAGTAAATATTTAAAACTTATGTTTGTGTCGTATCTTCGCAGATGAAGATATTTTTATAATACATTTTTTATAAATGCCGCGGGACAAATGTTTGTATGATCTGCAAGTATTTGTCTCGGGTCTGGGTGTTTCTATGTATAATATGTATATATTTACAAATAAAAAAAATGTATATAAGTAGTATATCAGTCATGTGGTACCCATAACACAAGCTCTGCTTACTTTGGGCCAGATGATGCTGTGTGAAATGTCCGGTATTATTATTATTATTTTATACCTTTAGCTGGTTAATGGCAATTCTGCCATGAGTCATGGAATAAAAACCATGTTATTATGTCCTTATTATATCCACTTAAGTGACGGAAACTATAAATTAGATATACTTCTATTACATAAGCGAGCGAGCCAGTCCCAACGGAAGCATTTTCACATTAACTGGTAATCTGTTGCAAGCCTAGCGGATATTAGGTATCGATGGCAGCGATTCGAGATATAGAAGCAATTTGCTTGCACTTAATAAAATTTAAAATATCTAAAGAAGCTAATTAACGTTACTGGTAATAAATAATTAATGACAATTTTCTTGGTCACTTCACAGTTTAATAGTTAAGCAATAAAACTATTTTACAAATGAAAGTACTCGTAAGTAATGGTCATATGCAGCAAAACGATGAAAACAAAATCAATTCTGCGACAGAAACAAAATATAAATGGGAATGGCTTTCGTTCAGTAGAGGCCATATTAAAATTTATATTAACAAAATCAATCAGTCAGTGACACCGGACAACCGAAGTAGGTAGGTAGGTACTATCGAACAAATAGAGCCCTCACACCGTGAATTATTCATTTCCCAAACTCACCAAGCAGACACAAAATAAATAATTGAGGAGGTGAATTTCAAGTTGCTTGATATGTTAATCGAAAACCATACAATATTTAAATACTTTATAACAATAAACACTAGGAAAACAGCTTCAGCTGTTGCCAAACCATTTATTTCGTCAGATCATGAATAAAACAAACCCTTTGGCTAAACGACTGTATCATATAAATCATGGATACAGCGAAACGTTGCGCCTGCACTTCCGAAATAGCATCCTAAATGTCACTGGGTCCATGAACTTGCCTTTGATACTGGCGAACATAATATTGCCACATAATACTCCTAATTTACAACTGGAGTCAACGCACTTACATTTTGCAAATGTCCAGACATCTGGCCTGTCTGTCTAGTTGGAAATAGACTGAAACTGTTTCATACAGCCGATATATATGTAGCTTCCTTAGCCTTGCAATATGTAAAATATTTAAGATGCGTTTAGATACCTACAATAACAATTTTTGGAACTACCAAGCATTCCAAGTACGCATGCCGTCGCATTGCGTGACATTTGTAAAAGACCAGATAAATTAAGAAGTTATATCTATTGATGGTAGTTGGATACAGACAATTACAGATATTCGTCAGACATTACCAAGTTACAATGGAAAGAGCTGAGATAGCTTTACAAATATGAAATGTACCTCTAACCCACCTAAACATTGATTAAAAATCTTTATCGACGATTTGTTTCATTCATCCGATGAAGGAGATCTCATTGATACTGATATCAATCAAAAAGTAACCCTCGTAACGGATAAAAGTGCTTCTGATTTATTCAAGTCAATTATTTAAATTACGAACAATTTTGCGTTCCGATACAAAAACAATTGTCGGACTGAGGTCGTCAGTCAAATTCAACAAGCTAACCGCTTCCTACCGAGGCCTGTGAAATGGAACGGAAAAGGGAGCACTGGCTGCTATTATGCGCATGCCATTTACAAATTCGAATAAATATCATTTGTTTTTGGTTTTCAAAATACCACGAAAGAAATAGTTGTAAAAACGAATTCCAAGTAGATATTCAGGCTAATTTAACGAGCTTACAAATATATTAGTGTAGAATTTCATCAATTTTGTCAAGCAGTCTAATTGCCCTTAGACTCGGAATCGATATCCCGAGCATTTCATGTAACAGCAATCAAAAAAATGCTCGTTAAAATGAGTCGATTTTCGATAAAATATCCAACGTGCTTTCAAAAATACAAAACCACTTCCATACGTGGAATAACTGGTTGCGACACGCGACAGGGAAACATCCTTCGGTGAAAGCAAATAAATTGTGAAGTTACTGAGTGGCTCAACCACATCAAATACATTACCAGAACAGTCTGTTAAGTATAGTCGGTAAGGTATGCACTTTGGGAAACTGCCACTTAAGGAGAAAATGTAAATTATAAGGAAATATTGTGATTGATTTAATATTGATAGTAACCGCCTAGTCTAATTTCAAATAGACTTTTATAAGATAGTGAATAACGTAAGTGGCGAAATTTTTAATACAACCTCAGGTCAACGAATCATCAACTATCAACTAGATCAACAAGAACTGCTGGTAATTCTGTTGTCTTCCGAAAATACGACGACAATATTTTGTTTCAACCAAAAATCAACTCAGTTTTAAAATAAGTCCAATTTTTCATTTTGCTTCATTATTGAGTTGATTTTCGTAGATGTTTCCTCAGTTTTAATCAACACCGAATTACTTAGCGTCTAAAATGAGCATGTCACATGTAAATTTTACTGTTTCGCTCTAATCTGGACTTTGGTGAAAGCAAAATAAGGTCGAACGAATTTTTGGGAAATTTTAGCAAATCTGGCGAAACTACAGAATCGGAGTCAACTAGTTCATAGTTTCTATGATAGTTCAATAGTTCTATGATTTAAGCTACTAACTAAATTAAAACAAGAGAAAAGGAATAGAAATTGGGACAATAACAACATTGTGGCTCGTTCTAATCTGTATTCAAAGAATGATCTCAAAGTGAAGTCTGATCACATTACTAGATCTTCACCAAATAAGTATGCTACAGTGATAACCAATAAACTTACGGCCCGAATTTGTAATCAATAAAAGAGCTGATCATAAACACTTTCTTGTCTATAGCATTAGCATCTCTGATAGGACAGGTGTGGGTGTTGAAGAGGTCGGTGTTCATCGACATGTAATGTATGACTTGTAACGTGCATTACGTAAGTAATTTTATATAAGCAAACTGTAACTATGCATAATTTATAGAGTGTATTAAAACATGTTTAAATTAGGATTTTGGAACACAGATTCTTAATGATGTAGTTGATATAGATTGTATACTGTAGAACATACTACTTAATAGCAATAATGCTGTTATAAGTATTTCGTTATAAAACCTGGGGTCACTGTTCTCAATTTATGAATCACTTTTACGAATAACAGCATACTTACTTAAGTTTTATTGCAAGCACAGTTAAAAACTCACCAACATAAATCATTATTTTGTAGAAATAATGTAGATTTTCAGAAAGGTACAATTTTTGCAACAGTATTAACACTATACCTGGGTAAGGTGGAATATATTCATTTGAATACATCACAAAACTGTCAACTCGATCATGCGCAGGAGTCTACGAGCCGGCAAGGTCGGTAGTGCACTTTACAACACGAAACGAACACTTCACGAAACAAAAAACGAACGTCCTTATCTCAACAACGCAACGGCTACAATGCAATGATATTTCACAACAGTCACTTTCCAAACAGCAAATATAAAATTGCAAATAGCAGCTACTGGTCTTTAAAACTGCACCTAATGCTGAAGACAATAAGGCGTAAATTACAACAAATGTTTCATCCTTCACTTGCAAATAAGGTGTGATTGACGGAAAACTAACGGTTTGGGACCTAAGCACGAAATAGGTCAAAGGAAAATACGCCTTGAGTCTAAGGAGTTAAAGTTGGTATATTTTGCAATTGGCTGTAGCAGTGTGTCGAATGCAAGGTGACCTCGATGTTAGTACTGGGAATAGTCGTTGATCTAGCGGAGATGCTGTTTATGATATTAATAAAGATCGCAACTACAGTTTGTTCTAAGAAGGACCTAACGCGAACGTTCTTAGAGGTACGCAGAGGAATTTAATAAATAATATATCAACAAACGACGTTCCGCTTGCGACGGTAAAAACTAACAAGAACGTTTTCGATTATTGGGTTAATAATATTGATAAAGAAGGCTATCAAGAGCAAGCCGTGACCTAGGTTTAAGCGATTAAACGAGAAATAGCCGACCTAATTAGTCATTTGACCTTGCAAATGCTTGTGTTTTCCGATAAGAGAATAATACAATCGCAGAATTATTGGAAATCATGGACACTGTTAGAATTTTATGATCTTACGGACTCGTGACTCATTCCAAAAGGGTAATTTTTTTAATCAAAACATATATTTTGAAATTGTAAATAAAGTACCTATCAACAGAGTGACTTGTCTTAAATTATGGTGAAGTAACTTTAAAAAGATTAAGTAAGAAAGCTGATATAATTCAATTACCGACTTGATAATAAATGACATCAATAAATTGACAAATCAATCATAATAAGTAACACCAAGGCAATTGATTTAAACGCTGGTTAAAGATATTTAACTTCGTTATACCAATGGCGTTAAAAACATGTTGTATTATGTACAGTAATAGTTATATATATAATAGTTATATACAGTACAGTAACATCATTATGCCCATACATACATAACCCATAACGAGAAATTGAATCTTCATTAATGGTGTAAGAGTGCGTGCAAAAACTGATGATATCAATTAAAAAAAAATAATGATTTTATCAGTTTGGTAAATCATTTATTGAGATTACATCTAATATATATTAAATACTAGCGACCCGCCCCGGCTTTGCACGGGTGCAATGCTTATACTAAATATACTACTGAATGGTGGCAATTCGGTTGCTTAATTTCTATATTTAGGAATGTCTAAAATATATTTTAGTTAGTCATATCATTTGTAAAACCTATTCGGTTGGTACCATCTAACTAAATTAGGAACGCTTAATTTAATTAGATAAAATTAAAGTTTTTTAAACTTACGCGATCAGAACACATTATTATAAATACTTACGGGTATTTATCGCGTTTATTTACCTATTTTTCCCGGCGTTTCGACAGGTTTACACTCTGTCGTGGTCACGGGATGACTGATCATCCCGTGGTCACGTGGTCACGTGGTCATCCCGTGACCACGACAGAGTGTAAACCTGTCGAAACGTCGGGAAAAATAGGTAAATAAACGCGATAAATACCCGTAAGTATTTATAATAATAGATTAAATTAAATTAGAATAAGGTGGTAACAGCAGAATAACAAAGTTTTATTTGTCAGTCTAAACCTAATTTTAGCTAAAATTAGTTAGGTTGGTGCCAACCGAATTGCCACCAATGTCTAATGTAATTAGAAACCTCTAAAATTATCAGTGTGATAATAATATATAATGCATGTATTATACATATAAACCTTCCTCTTGAATCACTCTAACTATTAAAAAAACCGCATCAAAATCCATCACGTAGTTTTAAAGATCTAGGCATACATAGGGACAGACAGACAGCGGGAAGCGACTTTGTTTTATACCATGTAGTGAAGGTGTCAAATGTAACAAATCAACTCCAAAACAATTATGGACTGTACACATAGCCCCATAAAAGTATGTTTAAAACAGTTGAACAGTAAATATGGTTGGTACTTGGTACACCTTGGTTCAAAAAAGAAAGATAATATTTTAAATTCTGAATATTCAAATCATAAGCATATAGAACCATCATTCGTAACCGTAAATAATAAACCGGAAACTATTGCGTGAACAAAATTATTAATTGTATAACGAATTGAATCACGTAAGACGTAACAGTGAGTGAAGAAATTGATAAAAATTTACTGTAAAGACAATAGCCTGTTATTACAAAAGCTACATAGTAATCAATGGTGCAAGTACTTCTTAATTATATATTTTGTGTTTCTGTACAACCGGTATAGCTATCTACGAAAAATACAATTGTGTTGCCATCTTACACAATTTTTTGTTTTATTTGTCCTGTTCTTCAGGCCAACAGCACATCATGCAGCCAATAAAAAAGTTATTTTAGCGACGGATATACCATCTGTCATTTTTGCCAAGACTTGCGCAAGAGTTGCAGTTGCATCATCGCAAAGATAATCAGCACAGTAGCTCAATATAAAAGCATAGGCTATAAAGGTTGGCTGGTTGGCCTGACCTACTAAATTACAAAGTAAAATTGAACTGAAGGATACTAAAATAGAAAAACACTGAAACTCTGAACTCTAAAATTGTGGTGGAGATGTAGTAGCTATGTAATACTTTGTCCTGATGCAGGAATCGAATAAACTACTTTTGAGCCAGCAACTTCAATGGTGACCCAAGATATTAGCATATCTCCCAATGAGAACACATACAACATCGGAAACAAGCAAAGCATTAGACGTAGAAGGTTCGGTACCCGTTCTGGGACAAATGTTTGTATGATCTGCAAGTATTTGTCTCGTGTCGTCGTGTATATCTATAAGTAGTATATCAGTCATGATGAGTCAGATGATGCTGTGTGAAATGTCCGGGATTATTTATTAATTATTATTTATATTTTCGGATTCAAATTAAACGAATTTTATCATCATCATCCTAAAATTTGAGACTGTCCACACGCCTGAGATTCTATTCATGTTCTTGAAGATACCAATACAATAAAAGACTCAAGCTTTACCAAGGACATAGACACCTTTTTATTCAAGAAGGTTTCTAGGATGTTCGTGAAACGCGAAGCTAAATTGAATCTAAGTTTTTCTAACTAAAGAGAAACCGCAAAATGGTATTAGGTAGCTGAGAAACCCAACGCGGAACGCGTAGGACGACTCGGTGTAGGCGAACCTGACTAAACAGGTCAAGTACGATATGGTTCGAATACACTTGAGTTCATGATGTAATTATATTAAAACTCAGATGCAATTGAATTCAGAAGACATACTGTCATAAATCAGTATCAGCGTTAGTGAAATCAGTCGATTCTTCGATAGTCATTTTATGAAATAAGATAGCTCTGCTAATTTATAACTAGTTTATTCGGTATTTTTTACTCGTTTTATTCAGTAATCTTAGCAAAATTTTATTGAATAATTTGTCATAGGGCAGGTATGGACAATTGAATTATAATATGTGTGTTATGGTGCAATGTGATTTGAACGACGAGGAGTCCCAAGAAAATTCTAGACGGCCATCTCGCGATGACGTTTAGAATTGACAATTGACCATCGACTAAGACTTTATTAACATACAAATTGACTATAAACAAATACAAACACTTGACCCTGGCAAAATTGACATTATTATGCCACATGCCATTGACAAAGAAGGAGAAGAAGAAGTGAAATCAGTCACAAAGGTAATAATATTTATGTGACAGTCCATGATTAAATGACGAGGACTTAAATTGTGTAAAAGGCAGCTTCACGTTTATTTTATCTATTCTTGACCAGTAAATACCTAACCTACTGAATTGTGAGAACAATAGCTGATACTGTAGTCAGTGCAACAGTTGCACTACAAACACAACATTAAGTTAAGTTTACACAATGTATGCGTATGCGCATTATGTGGTAACGCATTGTATCGTATCCATCATTTGCTACAAGCATGACGTAACTTAGAAAGTCACATCAGCTTTTCCCTGGGTTTTCCACCTTTCCATATTTGTTCTTTTGTAAGTACATAATGTTTACGCCATATTTAAACAACTTTTTGTTAAAAAATCGATTAGTTCAGTTTGTTAAATAGGCACTCTTACATTTACAATAAGGAATGACACATTTTACAGACTTGTCAAAGTAAAATTGTCGTTATTATATTATGAACTAGTGGTCACCCAGTGGTCGAAATTCGACCATAATTAATTAATAATGAATGTATTTTTATACATAATTTAAAAAGAATATAAGCGTTCTGCACTCCTTCTCTATATAAACTATAAGTTTATATAGAGAAATTTCATACTCCTCCATCCGCGCAATTTTCGTAAAAAGGGGTACAAAGTTTTTGCTTCATGTATTAATATATAAATAGTGCAAGAATCAAAAGAGCTTTCAAATAAAAAGGTTCATCCATACACCCAGGTATAAACATACATAAAAAGTGATTGGGCGTTACTACATAACTATGTCTACATAATAAAAATAACATCAGTTTGAAACCATAACGTCAAGATTAATTAAAGATAGCGTCTTGTAAATAAGTGTCTTTACTACAAGACGTCTTTTGTCTAACTTACCGATTTCCTCATTGTTGGTGCTGGTCGACGTAACTGATGCATTCATTGTTGCTATAATAATGTCACTTTCTATACATCAACGCTTTTTATCATCACACGTTGCACTATAAAGAGTCATCGACTCGTGATGTTGTGTCGCTTTACAGGAAACTATCAAGGAACAATGACACAACTGCAATTTTGATGATTGTTATCAATTTGAAATACATTGCGATATGATAGATTAGAAAGTGTTGGATGCTCACGACGAGCGTGGTTGTCGCTTAATTGTAATTTATGGTGTGATGTAATCTTCAATTTATGTCTCTGTTTAGTGTCTATAATGGATTTAAGTTTATAGTTTATTGATTTATTGATTCTGAACAGATAAATGGATCTAAGTGTAACTGATTTATAAAATTATTCATATTATTGGGATGAACATGGACGTTTGTTTTCTGTCTGGGTGTTATAAAGCATCATACGTTTAAATTATAATTCAATATTCAATATATTCAAATGTTGTCTATTTGTTATCTGGTTCCCATAGTATAAGCTATGCTTATCAATATCAATTTGTTCAAAAAAAAATCAAAAATAATTACAGCAATGTACAGAATAATATAAAATACATGTGAAACAGTTGAGCTATCTAAGGATTTAAAACGATCTATAGATAGCTAAACTGATCCAGATCAATGCCAGAGGGCAGCCTTCCCTAGACACTGGCGACATTGCCACGTTGAATGGCAATGCTAATACGCTAAGCCAGATAGGAGCCAGCTCTTGGGTCACGCAATGTATTTACATCTAAATCATCTGATGGTAATTAAAGAGAGAAAGAAAGAAAGAGATAACCTCGTATAGATATTTCAGAAATATGAACTACTAGACAGAAAGAATCCAATGAAAAAACAATGTATAAAGACGTATAAAAGAATTCAGAGTTAGCGGTACATGAACTAGAATGTCCGGTCGAATGCACCGTTACATTCTGCCAACTGTAATTAATACATTAATCTTGATCCCACTTACAATAGAGGCCTTAATCGCTAGATGAGCGATTAACCTGGTATACAAAGTAATCGTGTCAAGCAATATTGCATGGGAGAATCAATCAAAAGTCCTACACGCAATGTTAATAGATCTTGTCATCATTTAATACTGTTTATAAAGCATTTTAAAAGCGTCTAACAAAAAGTATAACATGTTTCTAAGTCCATAAACAGTAAAGCATTGGAATACTTAGCTATAATTACAGTAGCTGACTTGTTCGTTTAAGGATGAACCATTTTCATGATTACTTAATGGGCCTTTTTAAGGACATTATAAATACCTATTACTAGATGGCGCCACACGAAAAATTGGAACGCGCTATCGTTGCGTTTTGGAATTTATATATACACTAGCGACCCGCCCTGGCTTCGCACGGGTGCAATGCTGATACTAAATATACTACAAATACGTTTATTTACGACATCACATTAGAAACCTCTAAAATTATCAGTGTGTCTCTACTATATTATGCATGTATTATACATATAAACCTTCCTCTTGATTCACTCTGTCTATTAAAGAACCGCATCAAAATCCGTTGCGTAGTTTTAAAGATCTAAGCATACATAGAGACAGATATAAAACAAAGTCACTTCCCGCTGTCTGTCTGTCTCTATGTATGCTTAGATCTTTAAAACTACGCAACGGATTTTGATGCGGTTTGTAGTGATACTAGCCGACCCGTTCGAGACTTCGTCCGCGCGATTAAAAAAAAAAAAGTTAAACTGAACTATTCTCGAATCCACTTGAACACACACAACAAAATTCATCAAAATAGGTCCAGCCAGTTAGGAGGCGTTTAATTACAAACACACGCACATAAGATTTATATATATAAAGATTTCTCGCGATACATAACCTGATTAGGAGATTTATCATATTATATTATTATTATTATTATCAACCCAAAAAGATTTTACGACTCAACTGCCCTACTAATATTATAAATGCGAAAGTAACTCTGTCTGTCTGTTACGTTTTCACGCCTAAACCGCTGAACCGATTATGAAGAATTTTGTTATAGAGACTACTCTACTTTTCTACTATTTATGTAGGTACCACGCGTGCGAAGCCGCGGGAAGCAGCTAGTTATTAAAATATCTATAAACATGAAGTGATTCTTATAATACGTACTCCATTAGCATTAGCACAATTTGCGCATCATTACCAATGACCTTTGCAAATGTCAGAACTATTAAAATTTTAAATTATATGCATTATATTGAAGAGTAGGTACATAAAGAACGTATAAACGTAAATGGAAGGTAATTACTTTAAATACGTAATATACTGACACAACCTAGCCAATCGTGTTAGATGTATGGGACATGTGTATTTTTTAAAGTATATTATTCGAAATTTTAGCTAGAAACAACAGAAGAATCATAATTATACATATAGTGTTTTGACGTGACAACGTCTAATAAATCGATGAACGCGCGCTGCACGCACGAAAAAGGATGACTTATTGTCCCGTTACGCTCATTGTAACGTAACGATCGGAGCGAGCGAAAGGCACGTTCGGCTTGTTGTCACGTTAAACTATCGTCCGTAAACCGACATAGCAGACAACCAATTTTTTTTATATATTTTTTTGTTTAATTTTAATATAATATTTTTAATAATTATCTATAGATACGTAACTTTATTGTCAGGTGTTTCTTCTGTTTCTGCTCCAAAACTGGAGGAATGTTATCAGTGTCCGTAATTGTTGAAATAACCTTCTCAGAAAAATCCAGGTCAACATCCTCGGGTTATGTTTGTTGTACCTACCTACATATATGTCTCGTATCTTTAGTGAGTAGTCTCATCATGAGATCAGCCAAGCCACTCCTTAAAGAGCCTCGCCTCTTATGGTAACATATGGATTATTCATGTTCCCTGCTGGTTTTTATATTCCTTTGTCAATAGAAATATATTTATTACCGTTTTAATATCAAACTTAAGCTTTTTCAAATTATATCTGCATATTTAAAGACAAACATATGATTATTTTTTTTTAAAAGAAAGTTATTTGTATGTGTCATTGTTTATCGTGTATGTCGATTAGCATGATTACAATAATATTTTGTATTTTAATACTTTTTGTATTAGATACCTATATATATATATATATATATAGATAGATAGATAAACACTTTATTGTATACAAGAGAACACACAAAAAACAATGATGAGCAATACAGTTGTACAATGGGCGGCCTTATCGCTAAAAGCGATCTCTTCCTTCGCAACCTTTGGATGGACAGGATAGACAAAAAACCGAATGGACCAATGGACAGGATGGGAAAAAAAAGTCGGCGATGTCGTTCTGTTTTTGCTTATCCAGTCCATCTTAAAGTTGCCTGGAAGAAACTATCTATAAGAAGATAGCTTTTAGCGATAAGGCCGCCCATCGTACAATTTTATTTCTATTATTCCTTCTGTATTCTTTTTGTGTACAATAAAGTGTTAATCTATCTATCTATAAATATTGATTTACAGAAATGTTAAATTTACAGAAATGCGAACGATCTTATTTTGCCTTGACGACCTCTTTGGCGCAGTGGGCCAAGGACTTGTAAAGACGCAGAAGGTTGCGGGTTCGATCCCCCCGCGGGGCTAACGTTTTATGATCTGCAGGTATTTATCTCCGGTTTGGGTGTTTCTATGTAAAATGTGTTTGTAATTACAAAAACAATATGTGTGTAGATAGTATATCAGTCATGTGGTACCCATAACACAAGCTCTGCTTACTTTGGGGCCAGATGATTTTGTGTGAAAAGTCTTTCATTATTTAAAATAAGAAAAAATATTTATTTAGATTTTTTATTGATTTGATTTTCTTTAGAATTTGCGTAATCTTAATCAACCCCAATTTACATGTCGGCTAAAACACGCCAATTTAGCAAATTACAAAATTGGTTGTCTGTCAAGTCGGTTTACGGACGATAGTATAACGTGACAACGTCATAACAAAACAGATAGATGCGGGTTTGTTATGCAAACGCTCTCGCTCTCGCTACGATCGTAACGTTACAATGAGCGTAACGGGTCAATGAGTCATCCTTTTTCGTGCGTGCAGCCAGCGTTCATAGATTTATTAGACGTTGTCACGTCAAAAGTATCATTTAAAAAAGGTTACTAAGACAAAATTGTTTGTTAAAATTACTAATTAATTATTAATCATATTTAATAATATTATTATTATTAATAATATTTCATGATTTCCTTATCAAGAACCAACGATAACAGTTTGTTTATTCTTTGTCACTTTAATAACGATAGTGCTTTGTTAGTAAGCTCATTATATATCTGCTATTATTTTCTTATTAAGGCTAGTAGTTCACCAGTCATTATGTAGGCAATGTTTAATGGACGGTCATCTTTAGTCCTTTATCCGATATCCACGACTTTGTCCGCATTTTTTTGAAAGAATGGTAGCTTAAATCTTTCCTTAGGATGCTATTTATCTCCTTGCCAAACTATAAGTTTCAAACCAATCACACCCACTATTAAAAAGTTTTCATACAAACATTCACACCCCATTTTACTCCTTTATAGTAGTTTTTTTTAAAAAATCCTGAAATACGTGTCTATTTATTTTGCATTTTAAGTTCAATCCTTTCAAATAAACAATAAAGAAATTTTAGGTTCATAAATGACGAGTTCATAAATGAAGTTACGAAGTAACACAACATAAAAAAAATACAACCGTATTAAGAACCTCCTCCTTTTTTTAGCTCGTTTAAAAACACATAAAACCTGCAAGCTTGACCGTAAGAAAAAGTTGAGATTAAGTGCTTACTTTCACACGTACAGAGAAATCACAATTTATAGGCCCGCATAAAACGAAAAATAAGCGTAACACATTACACACGCGTTATAGAAATTACTCGGAAAATTTCATTGCATTTTCATCGAGATAAATGAGAAGCATTTTTACGATCACTTCGCTAATCGACCACTACCTGACCCGCCCGCCCCGTTCCCGTTGTTTTTCCGGGATAAAAAATATCCTATATCCTAATCCAAGTTACTAACTATATTCATTTTAAATTTCGTCCAAATCGGTCCAGCGGTTCTTGAGTTATAAGTGGTGTAACTAACACGACATTATTTTATATATATATAGATAGATCAATGAGGTCAAGGATTACAAGAAAACTCAACGTAGATTTCTTCTTTTTCGTTAATGGCATGTGTGTAATAATAATGTCAATTTTGTAGATCTAAATAATCAACAATTCTATGCCTTCGGTGTTTGTATTGTAATTATTGAATGTGTGCAGGTATATCACTTATTAAACTATTCTATTTTGGGAAAGGACATAGGCTTTATTAATCTGATTTCATGTGAAAGGATATACTGCCCGATTGGTCTCATATAAATTTCATAAAAATCGGTTCAGTAGTTATGTTTTTATATTAAAAAAAAACAGAAAAAATATGTCATCCACTTGGATGAAACGAAATTTTGATATTTTGCTTGCTTTCCTGTGACTTTCCAGTGGTGTTTACGAATTTCGAAAAATTATAAAGGACTAAAAAGCGTAAAATAAAAAACTTTTTTAACCGACTTCAAAGAAATAGGTTTTATTATTATGGGCTCAAATTTCATTCAATTAAGTCGGTTCTCTTTGTAGTTTTTAAAACGTAATTATATATAAGTACTAGGATATAAGATTTAAACATCAAAATTTGGGCTTCATTGTAAATTTTTAAACCACGTAATGATTTTGCTATATAATAAATCAACTAATTAATGCTGATCTAAATGCATAGAGAAGCTGAATATTAATGAGTTATTACATACTTATTATATAATAACCATTTGTTATGTACCATGGGCGTCATGTAATCAGAAAATGATTCAAGTACGTCAATTCAATCGAGACCCCATTACAAGGTAAAACCGAAATTGCCTTTCGAAATATGTAGTCAAATTTATTAGAAAATAATAATAAACAAATAATACCGGACATTTAACACAACATCATCTAACCCGAAAGAAAGCAGAGCTTGTGTTATGACTGATACACAAAAAATACGTTTTTTTTTGTAAATTCATACATATTATACATAGAAACACCCAAATCCGAGACAAATATTTGCAGATCATACAAACATTTATGTGCGGGAATCGAACCCTCAACCTTCTGCGGCCAGCCGGGCAACAGAGGTCGTCTATAATAAGTAGTACCTACGTAAAAAAACATAAATAGGTAAGTACATATCTGGGTGTCAGCTCAGTGGGTAGTAGCTCTGTATTCTGTGTTGAAGGTTGAGGGTTCGATTCCTCCGCAGGATAAACACTGAGTGATGAACATAGATGTTTGTTCTGTGTCTGGGTGTTATAAAGTATCAAGAATTTAAAGATTTAAAAGTATTCTACCAGTAATCTGGTCACCATAATACAAACTATGGTATAATAATGCCAGACATTTCACACAGCATCATCTGGCCCCAAAGTAAGCAGATCTTGTGTTATGGGTACCACATGACTGACCACTGACTACCACATGATATACTACATGTTTATACTTTTTTTTTGTAAATACATACATTTTATACATAGAAACACCCAGAACCCGAGATAAATATTTAATATATACATTATATATATATATATATAATTAAGTTTGTGGCTAGATTGTGTGTGGATTGTCCACTAATTTATATTTCACATTATTATTTATTTCATCTGCTTACACATAAGAAATTGATGTTATCATGATTTATTGAGGTAGATATTGCTTCGTAAGAGTTTTATGAAAGTTCTATATATAAGTAAAACATAGACAATAAAGATGCCACAGACAAAAGTTCATTCACAATGATTAATTAGGTACCTTTCGGAATCACTCATCATTCATTACCCATAGACAATGACGACCTTAGCGATGATATACCTATCATTGAACAAATCGTATATCACGATATAAGATCATTATTTATGTACATATAAAGAAAAAGTGGTTAATCCTACCTCCATCGACAAAATAATACGTGAGTTAAACCCGTGTATTTGTATGTACCCGTGTACTCAAAATGTACCTACATAGTACAACAGAATTACAACCCACGAACGTTTTGATAGTGAAAAAGTAGGTAATCTCCAAAAATAACATGAAAAATAGGTATATTTTTTTAATAAAACATTTATTATTTATTATGCTTGAGTTGTTGCGGGTTTTCTTAATAACTTTTAGTTTTTTTTTCAAATAAAGCTAAGTAGTTTTGGCTTTCTTTGTAATTCGAGCAAAAATAATCCGTATAGATATTTTGTATCATAATTCATCACTTTATACAAAACTAGAGAACCGCCCGGCTTTCACGGGTGCACGGGATACATTATTTCAAGACACTGCCATTAATGAAGTAGTAGAAGAAGTCGTGTGAAGCTATTGTCAAATACGAATACATTATAATTACATCCAGTTTATATAATAAGTATAAAACTTTTGAATAGTGAAAGTGTCACCTGACACTGTTTATATAAAATCTATCAATGATATATGTAATGTAGGTATTATTGATTACATTTATAAAAATAATCGTGAAATCATTGCGATAATGTATATTTACATTTGATTTTGAAGGTACAAGTATTGTTCATTGTCAATGATAGATAGTAATCATTGAGATAAAACCAACTAGACATCGATACAATTCAATTGAATTAAAACTGTAACGCAAAAAAACGAGAAAACGTACGAACAGCTGGCCAACCAATGATTACAAAACATTGAATTAAGTACTTCCTCTACCAAGGTTATTACGCTGTTTAAAAAAAGAGCAAAACGATGAGTTTTCATTACGTTTTTTGAAAAAAAAATATAGCTAAACGATATTTCCACGATTTAAATTACGAACGTTTCAGCGACAATCCCTAAATTTCAAAATTAGAACACTTTTAAACATAACAAAAACAGTAACAGTAGCGAAAGTTAAAATCAGTCGTGCGCATCCAGCCAGCATTTTCTCTTCAATAAAAGTATTAAGGTACCCATTTAAATTGAGAACAATCATCAATATTGCAGAAACCTAAAGCTTGGACACTTTTCACTAAAAGGCGACGTATTATGACGAACACGTAAACACCGCGTGTATTCGACGACACGTCCACCTCTGACGAATCGGTTTTATGTACTGAACCATGAACCACCGTCCACCTTCGCTACGAAAATAATCTGTAGCGCTTTAGACTGCGTCCAGCGAATTTATGAATGTTGAATCAAGCGATACAGCGCTTAATGTTTTGAGATGCTACATATCTTATAGTAAGCTGGATGGAATTGATGAGTTTAGGATCATAGGTGTAGCTATACGTACATATACCATTAACCATTGTATGCCAACAAAGAGTGAGGTCACCGTATCGCAAATAGCTGCTATACCTACAAGATAGGAATAAATTAGATAAAACAAGACTTAAAAAGAACGAATAATGAGTCAACTTAAGTGTTGTGACTTCAAAAGCAACAAAATATATTGTTTTTCGCCGAAGCGCTGCTGAGTTGTATGTGCATTAATTTTAAGTTAATTTTGGGAAATTGGCAAAAAAAGGTATAAAGCATAATAAGGATTACAATATACTTATCTACCTAGGTATGATTACAACAATCTACTGTTGTAATTATAATTCATAAGCTTGGTTTTAGAAACCTCCTATAAGCTAAAATAATTAAAAGTATGATGATTCCATATTCATGTCTCTTGCTTTCAACGTACAGCCTTCGATATAAATATGTCCTGGAGTGCTGAAATTTGGAGGATAGATAATAAGAAAAATTGGTGGACATTAGCCCCAAACTAAGCATAGCGTGTACTATTGGGAACCAGCTGACTAATATAATACATAAATAATTCTAAATACGTATAAGATACTTTACCTTCTTACTATGTACTCTCCTTTTAGGACATACCTAGTGGTGCCCTAATCAAGTAGTTCCCGAAATAAAGGACTAAACTAAGATGGTGCAAAGGGCGTTTGTAATATTATGACATTATGGGAGTTCGTAGTTTCATTTAGTAAAATAATAATAGAAAAAACAAAACCTATCCTACCACTACGTGACGAGAAAACCGCATTGCTAAAGTTAAAATATAATTGAGTTAGACAGCTAAGCAAACTTACTTAGATATTTCGTAGTCAGTAACCTTGAGACATTGCAAATATCATATCTATTATCCACTAAACAATAGTTTTGGCGCCATTGCCAAAGAATGCACCAGCCGCCATGTTGCAATTTACGTAACAGACTAAATAAATGATAGGTCTCTGCAACCTTGTAGAATGACGTCAATTATCTGAATTAAAATACTGACTGACTATTTGCACGGAGCTAAAACAATAGCTTTAAAAGTATTGCCATGTTTATAATTTGGATTTTTTTTACGAATCAAATTTGCGAGGCCGATGTAATAAGTGAATACAGAACTGTTATTTGAATTTCCAATTGTTTTCTAGGATTAATTCACTTAGTTATAGTATAGTTAGGGTAAAAAACATGACAGTGACAGTACAAACTTACTTCTATGCTTCGGCTTCTCATATTCTTCAACAGTTACCAACAATTTACTGACGACAACCATCTTTTACTCTTACAACTTGACCGATTTAGATGTTCTAGTCTAGACTACTGGCAAAATGTTCAGTGTATTCAATTCTTGGTGCCTTTGGCCATTAATAATGTTTGCTTAAAAGTTTACATGTATGATGTCAGCGCGATCATGATCTATCACTTATAAAGTAAAATGAGTTGACTCGGTTGATGTATTGACTACTATTTGACGCAAGTAGACGTTGTAGGGTAAATAGAACTGAATGAATAAATAAACAATAATAAAAATTGTTAGACAATGCACAGAGCATACAGCTCCAAACATACATAATATATCTATATATTAATACGTGAAGCAAAAACTTTGTACCCCTTTTTACGAAAATTGCGCGGAAGAAGGAGTATGAAATTTCGCACACTTATAGTTTATATAGAGAAGGAGTCCAGAACGCAAATATTTTTTTAAAATGATAATGATATTTAATGTTATAAAAAGTACATTAAATTTAATTATGGTCGAATTTCGACCAATGGGCGACCACTAGTATTTTTAAATACATACTTATCATTATTTCTAACACGCAGACTCAAAACAAATAATTTATTGTAATATGTGAGATGAACTTTAACCTACAGCACAGAAGGCTGAGCTACTACCAACTTTGCCAAGCCAGTCAGAATGAGGGTAAATTTGCATTTGAATATTTCTAGAAGGTTCTTTCTAAAGGCTAGTTATTATATACGGGTATCTGCAGACTACGCTACAAAATCATTTTCCTAGCCTAAAAAAACTGTCTAGACATAAAAGTAGGTTTGCTTTTGTTCCGTGTGTTTGTTCCAAAACTTGCACACATAAATTATAGATAATATAGAGAATTGTTTTGTTCTGCAGTGTAATATATACCGACTGCATGTATTTGCTTTTCCGACCCAATGTTGACTTTGGGTGAGTCTTATCAGAAGACAAACAATGTCTTATAGACAAACCCCATTATTTATAACTAGCTGCTCCCCGCAGCTTCGTGCGCGTAGTACCTACTTACTTAAAAAGCCTATATCCGTTCCAAGATGCAATCTATCTCCTCAGCAAATTTCATTAAGATTCGTTCAGCCGTTTAGCCTTGAAAGGGTAAAAAAAATTAACAGCCAAATAAAATGAGTCAAATTTATAATATAGGTATGGCAGTATAGTGTTGTACCAAAATATCATTCGCTAAAATTAAATTTCAAATCTTCTTCGTTAATGGCATGTGCCATAATAATGTCAATTTTGCCAGTGTCAAGTGTTTATATTGTTTATAGTATGTCATAAAGTCGTATCTTGTCGTTCGTCATTTGTTATTATATAAAATGGTGCCTTTAATATAATATAGATACGGATTATTTTTGCTCGAATCACAAAGAAATATAAAGCCTTTATTCCAATTATTTACACCCGGGTCAATAACTCTAGATCTATTTAAATAAAAATACCAATAAAATTATATTTTAACTCGTGATAAATATGAGCGCAATGTTTCCTTCGCAAGACGACCAACAATAATCATTACAAATCTATTTCCTTCTTTATGCATTGACATTTGATTGACAAGGACAGGTTAAGTATACTTATTCTGCATTTTAAAATGCCAAGTGAGCAAAAACCTCGAGTACAAACCTATGCGTACTTCATACAGTGTTTTGTTTTATATTTTTTTACAATTGTTAGTTGTATGTCAGTGTTGCCACTAACACTTTTCCAACTGCCAAGTTATCTATGAAACTGAGAAAGTCTCGCTGTTTAACTTCCAATACCAGCAGCCGCTCATTTAAAAGAGCTGCCATTTATTTTGAGAACATGATGCATGCTCATAAAACAAAGAGTTCAAAAACGTAAGAACTTACGAGGATTTTGTAAATGCATAGATGTCATAATATTGTATGGTATGTGTTTGCTATTTGTATGTAGGTAGGTACCTACTTGCTAAACTTTTTTTATGCTATTTGTGTTCTAAACTACATTTATTCATATTTTTTTCAGGTATCCGGGGATGGTAGCCGTTAAATAGAACATAAGTCCCACCTTTATAATGCTTTTACCAACGGTTTTATTGTTGTCATTCAACATTATTTTATGTCTATTACGTAACTAACAGTGCAAAAAAAGTAGACTGCGATCCTCACTTTCGGAGTGGGGCAGTCCGTTCCGCTTTCGTTGGCAGAAATAGATGGAGATGAACGAATGGGCGTGTGACCGCACAGCCGTGTCGCCGCTTCCGGAAATTGTACTAGGGTTGCCTTGCTACTTAATACCTACAACTTTATCAATAAAGAGGTAAAAGTTTTATGTATGTTTGTTAAAGTATAGTTTTTAAACGTTGATCCAACCTGCATGGAATTTTGTAGGTTATTTTGTCGTTGAGAAATTTGCTGGTATTGTATATAGCTCAAGTTTTGAAGTGATAACTTCTTATGGGAGGGTAAACGCGTTAGGGCTCTAGTCTGTCTTGCTTCCCTTTCTTTCACGCATACGGCAGCGGTAGGCAGGCTCCTCATCTCTCACTCTAACCCAGAGCGCTAGTTAGATTAGTTTAAGTTATCACTTCTGTCGGGTGTTCCGAGACGCACACGTTTTTTTCACATGTATTTTGTACTACATATTCTGTACATTTCTGTAAATAAACCTTATTGTTGATAATTACTAAGCAAATAGCTACCTACATTGATGTAAACCTACGAACTAGCTTAGTAGTAACAGACTAGTACCTAGGTAAAACATTTTGTGTAGTAACGCTTCCAATAACACCTTTATTGACATCTCAAAATGATTCACTAACACTGATAAAATTTTACGATAGTGTTTAACGCAAAAGATTCCTTTAACGAGCAGCAGTTAAATTCGACGTTCTTTTTTACAACAGCTTTCTCTGTCCAAGTCTTAGCGCATAAAAAATAAAAAAGAACTCGTTCAAAACCAAATATAGGATGAAGCCTTGATCGCAACCACCGCGATTGGATAACCACATGCGTTCGAAAACCGGTCGCAAACTCAAACCGGGTAGGTAAAGAAAACCGCGACCACCGACTGCTCGCATTTTTGCATGAAACAAGATATATTGCGTGCCTCAGTGTTGCGTTTATAATACAATTACATTGTCCTGTTCACAGATTCTTATGTATTCATGATCAACATTTTACCTGAATTCCAGGCAAATATTACTAGTTGGCAAGTTTTTTTTTCTGACATTGAAACGTTGAACGATCTAATAAGTAGAATGAACAAAAGGCGCAGTGCCAGCTAACAAGAAAAAAACGCATGTTTGGGGTCCTATTCTCAAATATCTGAAAATACTTTTCGATGTTTGTTTAAAATTATAAAACTTACCTCTAACGTCTTTTTGAAGGGTGGTGGATAGCCCCTCCGCCAAAGCTGCGTCCAGTAAGTTGATATTTTCCCGGCAACGCGTAACCAGCTCCGTCTGCGTACGAAAATGTACATTGCAAACAAAGCAAAATAAACTAAAGGTTTTCTATAATATCCCATGCAACAAAGCAACACTTTGCCTCGAAATACAAAAATTAATTCAGTAATAAAAAAAACAATCTATTGCCAACTCACTCTCTTCTCCGTCATATTTTTTAACAAACACCTCTTAAAACTAATTTTACAATGTAATATGGCTAATCTTTACGTATATTTAAATACCACTCATTATTAAATGCCCAAGCTTTTAGAAATAATATGTCAAACAATAATTAGACAAGCAGTAACAGGCCCGAACAATTCAAAAGAAAATTTAGAAAAAGCCTAATATTAACCCTAGTTGTTTTGAACTACCTACTCTAAGACTTAAAAATGGTTTCCAGCGAGTAGGGTGTTAATTGACTGAAACTCCAGAATAATTTTTAAATTAACACATTTATTAATCTAAACATTTTAATACAAAATCACTGAATAGTTTAACATAAAAAAGCAAGATCAATTAACAGCCTATCTCTATCAACATTTTATAAGTACATTAGATAATACAACACTGTGAGATATTTTGGAGTTCAGTCAATACATTCCACGACAAAGGTAATTAAATAAGTAAAAAAGTGACACTTAATAATTAAGTGATACAACCATCAAGACTCCTACACTAACTTTGTATAGTAATATCTCACTCAATGACAAGAAAATTATACTACCTAATAATCTTACTAAGAAATAAGTTATTGTGCGATTTAAGAATAACCCCCATAATCTTGAACTGAAAATGAAACTTTCAAATGTGACAGCTGTCAATTTGACATTACAGTTTTCAGTCGTTTTCTTATGCCACTGGTAACTTTGAATGATTCTTGTGAAGCTTTCAGTACCATTTCCCCAATAAATTAAATTATAATAATGCTTGCAATGATCTAATGATTATTGCTAACTAGCACCACGTTTTCACCACCAAAGATAATGATAGAAAATTATGTTTAAGATAATGCGATTAATAAATAAAGTAAGTACCTAAAAGTAAGTAGTTATGAAAAAATCATAATCACACAACAGAAATGTTAGTAAGAAAGAAAAATAAAACTTGGGCACAGAAAGAGCAAACAAAAACATACTCAAAATTGAATTTGCGACCGTTTCACTGTTAAATCAGGAATCTTGTGAGCTCAAAAAAATATCGTAGGCTATAAAATAAAAAAAAAAACAGAACAGAAACGACATTTTTTTAGCTCACGAGTAGTCAGTCATGCAACTGGCAAACAAAAACCATTCTTATTTAAATAAAAAAAAATAAACATTTCGTTCAAATTAAATAAAAAAAACAACGTTCTAAATTCAAAGTGAAGCCGTCTCAAAAAGTATTTATTTACTTCCAAATACTGACAGGACAGAATGTATTTTGTTCAGACTAACTGCGATGGTCAGATTTTTTTACAATAAATTATGCACATTATAAATGCTTGATCTATTTGTACAATAATTGAATACTTACAACTTATGGAATGTTTTTTAGAGATCGAGTTTTTGAGCAAAAATTTTTAAGCAGTTTTGCGCAAAAGTTTATGCGCGTTGAATGTTATTATATCCCTCAGATCTGACTACCGCAGCCCCAATACTTACACACAATGGCGGTTTTGTGGTATCGCTAGACAAGTAAAAATTTCCTAAAATACGACCTTATATTGATTAAACCAAAGTTCAAATTAGAGTAAACTTTAAAATTACAGTTTAGAAAAAAAAAAAATATACCTACATTTTGTTTTTATTTAATTAATTTTCCTAAAATTTTTACGAAATTACATGGCGTCTAAAGTAAGTGAAAACACGTCAGTTTAATAAATTTTAAAAGTGTAATTTCAAAATGTTTCTCTACCTCTGACTTTAGTGCAAATAAATTATGATAGTTCGTATTTTACGAAGTTTTATTTAGTCCGGAGATACAACAAAATTAAGGCCAATATCACACAAGCCCAAGCATCACTGTAGATGAATGTATACTATTATGAGTATCGAAAATGCGGCCACAGCGAGACATATTTTAGTGCGCAAGCATGCCGGCCTCCTATACTGGGTCACACAAGACGCGTCGTCGGAGTAGCTACTATCACTATCGTATCTTACATAGTCGAAAGCTCGGAGCAGATCCGGTGAGGAGTCCTGACGAGCCATCAACGCCTCTGCCGCTTCAAGCTGAGAACTGGACCGGCGGACCAGAGACCTGACTTCCGAGTCCGAATCGGAATCCCCGTCCCAGTTCCTCCTGCTATGTTTTTTGGGGCTGGACGATTCGCCTTCCGAATCGGCGCTCTCTGTAGATCTACGCCTCAGTTCGGATAACGCAATCTTCTGTAGTTCAGACTCCTTTGTCCGTCTACGGTGAAGAGAGTCAAGTATATCAGGGCGGTTATTGACCTCTGTGTATTCTAAGGACGAGTTCACTTCATCGCTGGTTAGGTTGGAGCTGTGTCGTCTACGGCTCAACGCTTGTACGTTTAGTAGATCAAATTCTGGGGAGCGTTTATTTTTGTTACACTCAGAGGGTTTGCGTCTTCTGACGCCATCATTACTCTCAATGCTGGTGTTGTTTCTAGATCTTTCCAGGCTGTCTAGAAGCGACTTTTTGCGTTCAGCGCTCGACATTGACTTCTTAGGTTTGCGAGTTAGTTCGATAGGCGAAGTGCGTGTTGGCCGTTTGTACCGTGGCAAGGATCTTTCCCTGGATGTTTCTGTGGGTTTTCTACGTCGAGTGCCGGATGGGCTGTCGTTCTCAGGCTGGGCGGAAAGACTGGAGCAGCAGTCGGACTGCGAGTCGAGGAATGCGCGGTAATCGTCTCCAAACTCGAGGAGACGCCTGGCGGCATCTGAGTCCGGCGCTTCGGAGTACGGCTCAGAATTGTATTTCTCCTGAGGACAATAATAAAATTTGTAGTTTGGTTGGCTGTATTCAACTTTATAAACACACTAAATTGATCTAGATTGAAACATGCTCGTTGTTTCATGTTCCGTCGATTTAAAAATTACTTGACCACGCCATCTAGCGGTTGTTTTTAAATGAATAAGGCAAACAGGAAAACAGGCTAACGGCCCGCCTGATGGTAAGCAGTTACCGTCATCTATATTCATTTACAGCACTAGAAGCATTATAATGCGTTGCCAGCTCACAAGGACTCTTTTTATATTAGCATTTAGCATGTTTATGATATATTTCCTTCTAAAAACTTTAAAATGAAGATCATTCCACAACCTGCACGTACGGGGGTAGAAAATATCTCGTTAACCAAGTAGAACGACATAACCGCGTGTCAATGAGTTGTGGATGTCCATTATTTCGATGTCGCGATGTCCGATTGTAGAACTACGATGCCAGTTATGAAGTATATCCGCTAGATGGTGTGCACCATAATTTTGCGTGAATTTTGTGCTAGTGAAAATTACTTAGGAGTGTTACCTCTATTATATGGCGAATCATAATAGCTAAGGCGTTTACGCTAATTTGGGTTTATGCATCATGAAAATAAGCTTGAAAATCTCACCTGATAGAAGTCCCAAGCCTGCTCAGAGAATGAGCTGTGTTCTTCAGTCCCGGCTGTTACACTTCTATCTATATCCGAATCCTTGTCTATGCTGAGATCCCACATCTGGTTTGGGTCTCCCAGGCTTAGAGCAAGGAAATTCCGCTCTCGCTCTTGGCTTCTCGCCAGACGAGGGCGAACGGAGCCGCCGGCTGGACCTAGCTTGAAGCTCGGTGCTACTGTAAATAATTGCAAGAATTAATACACATAATACACACAGGCAAGACTCAAACCCGCGATTTTCCTCTTGATTAATACTTTCAAAATGTTTATATGAATAAATAAAATTACAAAAATAAATATATATTGGCTGGGTCCTAACTGACTCAGTGTATTGGTATTGCCATTCAACGTGGCAATGCCGCCAGTGTCTTGGGAACGCTGCCCTCTGGCATCTGATCTGGATCAGTTCAGCTATGTATAGGAGTGTGTGTGTGTGTGTGTGCGTGTTTGTGTGTGAAACTTGATATAGATATATTTTTTGACCTGGAATAACAGGCTACTTTATAACTACCTAGGTACCACGCGGGTAAAGTCGTAGGCAGCAGCTTACTATAAGACTTATGACATGACACTAAACCCGAAATATTTCTCAGGTCATAATGTAATGTAATGTCGTCTCAATCTGTAGGCGATAAACTCAAAAACTACCAAACGGATTTTCATATGGTTTTTACCAATGGACGGAGTGATTCATGAGGAAGGTTCATCCGTGCGAAGCCGAGGAGAATTGCTAGTATAAATAAAAGTAAATACCTATCAACTTATTATAAAAATTATTTTAAATCCAAGTCGTACCAGCATCAGCATCAGTTTCCTGGATCACTCCGTCTTCCCTAGTAGATATATGCGTCTTTTCGATGCTCTTACGAAGGTTGGCGATGGTAGCCAGCTTTTGTTTGATCAGCTCTTCGTCACTATCGTTTCCAGATGTCGATGTTGTGTCAATCCTGTAAAAAAATATAAATAAAAATATTGGTCGACAATGCACACAACACCATCTAGCCCCAAACCATACCTTTAAATACATAATTATGATACTTTATTACACCCAGACACAGAACAAACAAATGTTCATCACACAAATGTTTATCCTTGGAAAGAATCGAATCCTCGACGTACAGCGTAGAAGGCAGAGCTACTACCAACTGAGCTGACATGCCAGTCAAATACGTGCGCCCTCGGTGATTTCCAGTGAAGTACCTAAGCATTGCTAAACCAAGCATATATTATGTGACCACGTACAGCGAGGCGAAGCGAAGTCAGTAAGGACAAGGAAGGCTAGTGGTCAGCTCCCAAACCAATTCAACACTATCTAGTAAGTTAACTAAAACATTTTGTGTGCAACTTTAATATTTTGAAGGTTTACAAATCAGAAATTCAAAGAAATAAATATTCTCACAATAGCTTCACAAAATATTTATGAAAATTAGTTATACACTCATAAAAATAGAATGTTTCAGTACAATATTTATCTTCATTGAATCAATCAAACAGAAACAAATTATTCATCTCTAGGTTTAGACTAGAAAAAGTAAATAAGTCCTCTATGGGGAACACGGTGCGCTTCTATAAAAAGCTTCCTGAAAATGCAACTAAAACTATTAAGAAATTTAAGGCTAATATAAATTATATTATTGATAAGAATGTATGGCCTCATGACAGCTAACTGACAGATTTGAAATGTATAAAGTCTCTTGTATTAATTTTTAGTAGTTAAGGTAGTTATGTAGGTAGTAAGGTAGATGTCACACAAAAAAGCGCTAGGACCAAGCCGAGTTTCTTGCTAGTTCTTCTCGGGCTTGGGTTAGAAGGAATTAGCACCTATATTCATGTAGTATGTAAGACGTTTCAAAGTGGTCCTTGTGGTTGTATTGAACTAAAATATGTTACTCATAAAGACCTCAACCTATAGCGCAGAAAGCAGACTACCAACAGAGCTGTGGAGCCAGTCAACTAACCTGCTTTTTCTACTAGTAGCGGGATCACTGGCCGTGCTCCTCTCATTTTTATCCAGCTCCGGGGTCATTCTCCCGCAGAACGACACACTCTTCACCAGTCGCTCCCTTCTAGAATTGTCGTTGTTCCTTCTTAGACGCAGTTTGAGTCGCTTCCGACGCAGCCAGCACTGCTTGTCGCTTGCTTCGACGCACGAAGTGCAAGCTTCTGTCATTGTGTTTGTACTTGAGACGTGCCCCTGAGAAATATATGGAGTAGCAAATATATGGCATAGGTAAGTCGTTCCCAACAGGAGGCCTAGACTTGTCTAGAAAGTTTTGACTTTTTGATGTGTAACATCTTTCCTGAAATCTGTGGGAATGATTTCGTGAAAAGGGACGGAAGTGTGTAAAATGAAGCCGGGGATGAGCACGCTATTTGTTTGATCAAAGAGCGCGCGCGGTGGTATCCGGTAACGATGTAAAATAAGTTGAGGGCGGGAAAGTTTGTAAAAGTCTACCCATTGCAGGGTGTAGATACAACCAGCGGGTTGCAAATGCAAAGCCCTGGCAGTCATTGTAATAAACGCGGGAGTTTTATTTAATCCAAATTTTGTTTTGCTTATTACGAGTTACCTGAAAATCGGGGTAAACCGTGAAATACCTAGTCAGAACCATGCCATCAAGGTACCTATTTCGTCAACTTTCTAGTCTATAACAAGAAAGAAAAGGAAAAACCCTTTAATTGAAGTTAGAGACTGGTTTGAACATTCATTTTGCTTGCAATGGATTCCAATTTGCAAAGTTTCGAGGCAACTTTGTTTTTGAAAAGCAAGATGGAGTTATACATCCACTCACTCAACAAAAGCGTTTCAATTCAGACCTTTAATGAAGGAAACTACAAGAGATGTGGAAATCCCACAGGCGATCTGCAGTAAATGTGGGCTCACCTGTACAGTAGTTGAACTTCCCCTGAGCTTAGAATTAGAGTTCGATGGAGTGACCCGTTGTGGTGAAGAGAGGGTATTCAGCGCTGACTCCGAGCTCGACATGATGTGCGATATAGCGGCAACGTCGCCGGCTGTGGGTGTGGTCACCAGACTAGCGCCAGCTGTGAGCTGAGAGAGACAGGAGACCGACCACGGCCGTGCGGTGTTGCCAGCTCGCTTCTTCCGAAGTGTTACCTGGTTAGATATGGGTTTTTAGCGCGGGTTATTCACAGTAGCGTGAGCGTTGAGATCTTAGGATACGTTTAAGCATTTGAGCAGTACCAGTTCAGCTAAATGAATATGTATAACTGTGCAGAAAATGTCATTACAAAGAGAAAAGTTATGGGGTTTCCAATGTCTATGGTACGTCTATGGTATTTATGTATTGAAAAATTAAGGAAACCGTATCATTGTTGGTTTCATCTTTCACATAAAATATGTCTTTATTTATTTTGATTTGCCAATTAACCTCAACAATTATTCACATGGAACTTCAAAGTTTCTCCATTTGTCATAGAGATAGTCTTCATATTTTAATGATATGAAAAACATTAAGCAGTTAACACATCATAGAAACAATAAACAAATATAACACATAAAGCACACAGAGTTAGAGCTAATTTACCTTAGCATGATGGGTCGGGGTTACTGTACAGGTGGAAGTACTCATGTCCATTGAAGAATGGATGTTTCTCTCCTCAGATGTTAAGGAGTTGTCAACTTCGCTTTCAGTAGTGTATTCACCTGATGCGTCGTAGCTCTCTGTACCCTGGAAGAAGAAGGTAAAGAATTCAGTCTGGGCCTTTTAAGGGTCACACCAATGAAGCCGCGCAAGCCGGAAGCTGTTTAGAAAAACTTGATGTCTATTGTCCATGACCTAAGACTCTCGTCAAAGGCTTGAAAATGGTCAGAGAAGGTTCTTTTTAGTGCCCACTCAATCTGGTTATATAAGAGTGACTTATATCCAAACAATTTTTTTTCAAAGTAAGCAGAGCTTTTGTTATTATGGGAACCACTTAACTGCTATACATCCATACTATACATAAAAAAACACCCAGACCTGAGACAAATATTTGAGATCATACAAATATTTGTTCCGCGACGAGAATCCTTCCTTCCTTCTGCGTCTCAGGCAGGCCTTCGCCCACTGCGTCATAGAGGTCGTCTTTTAGGTGACCTCTTGGCGATTTTGTTTTCCTAGTAACATGTACTATAGCATGTATATAGCAATTGAAAAGCAAGAAACTAACCTGGTTATTATCACTCTTGTTGCCCTCCGAACTCTGGTTCAGCCACTCCTTAATCCTCGAAATTTTATTCCGACTTGTGTTATTCCCATCCTCATCAAACAGCGGTTTGAAGCTTCTGCCCTTCTTCTTCATCTGCTGCTGTGCCTGCTTCTGCACCAACTCCTCAGCCTGGTTAACTAGCCTGAATATATCCTGACATCTGGTTTGTTCTAGTTTCAAAAGGTCAGGGGTTGATGCATCGAGTTTAGGCTTCACTGGCAATTCGCACTGGATCTCGACTGATGATGTCATTATGTCAGTGGAGTCCTCGTTTATTTTACCGTCAACGTATGTCCATTCTTCTTCAGATGATTCCTCCTGACTTTTCCCATCAGTTTCGATCATCTGTCGGTCCGAGTCTGTGTCGTGATGTTTGAAGTAGAAGGTAGCTAGGTGCTTGGATTTCCTGTCCGTTTGATTGAATCTGGATGTATCTACAGGTTTTTTTCTCTTGATCACTGTTGGTGGGGTTTTCAGCTTCTCATCGAGAAACGGGGTTATATCAAGACCTGCGGAAGTACTGACTTTTACAACGGTTTGTGGAAAGACGAGTAAGTAGGATTGTTTGTTTGTGATGGAAAGGAATTTGCAAACAGCTGCTGTTATACAGTTCTGTAATTCAATGCTATTGTTTTTAATTTCAATTGCGTCAGATTCTCGTTTTTTTGTAAATTCCTCAATGATTACTGAAGCACACTATTGAGGCAATTGTTGAAAGCAAGATGCACATTAGTTACATACAATTAACTACAACCGGGCCAACCCTGAAAACGGTGTTAATTTTAGGCTGGTCGTAGACCTTCGTTAAAATAACTCTCCTGGTCTATAACATTACGATTTTTGAAACTATTAATCCGACTCCCCCGCAAGTGTTTTTTGTCTTCAACACATTTTGTTATATTGTGTATGCAGGAGATCAGAATTAAACATTTACTTCTGAATCAAAAAATGTTAAGTTGTGATCTTCTAAATGTCCGTTGTTGCTTCTGCCAGCCCACAAAATGCAACAGGGCAGGCGCAGGCGCCCTAAAACTGCCTAAAATCTGTAGAAAAAGCAGTGAAAGAACTGTCATGGCGTAGGAATCTCCAGCCACACTTACCATCCATCTGATCATTTGCTGGCACCATCTGATCCGTACTCCTCAGCTCCATATCCTCGCAGGCACTGGGTACCCGTCGTTCGTCCGCCATGTTGTATTCAGGTCGGGTCAGTTCTGATTCGCAGTCCGAGCCAAAGCCACGCCACGTGTACGTTAGTGCATCTTGTTCCTCCTGTAAAATATTAAATCACTTAAATAAATAAATTGTTGCGCTTTAGGAAAGAGAGTTGAGAGGTTGAGAGAGCGCTTCAGAACCCTTAGAACTTTTCAGGTTCTTCGACATGTCAGTTACCGCATGATGTTTTCCTTCACCGTTTTGAGAGTACTGACATAGCCGCACATATACTTTTCATCAGAAAAATCCATTGATATACGACTGGATTCGAATTTTCGATCTTAGAATCGGAAGGCGGGCCACTACTACTAGACCACCAGTGCTTATATAAACAACCTTCTTCTTCTTATCGTGTTACTAGTTATTTAGAACCAGTGTGGTGAAAGGATTAAAGTGACAATAAAATACTATGATGTAAGGTTGACGTACGGAGCCGAAACGTGGCCACTCACCGTGCGACTTGTCCACCAGTTCAAGGTCGCTCAGCGAGCTATGGAGAGAGCTATGCTCGGAGTTCCTCTTAGGGATCGAATCCGAAACGAAAATATTCGTCAGAGAACGAAGGTCACCGACATGGCTCAGCGAATAAGCAAGCTGAAGTGGCAGTGGGTAGGTCACATACGCCGCAGAACCGATGGCCGTTGGGGCAGACTGGTTCTTGAGTGGAGGCCGCGTGTCGGCAAACGTAGCGTAGGGCGCCCTGTAGCTAGGTGGGGCGATGATATTCGTAAGGCAGCGGGCAAGGGTTGGAGGAGAAGAGCTGAAGATCGAGCTAAATGGCGTGCCATGGGAGAGGCCTATGTCCAGCAGTGGACTGACACGGGCTGATGGTGATGATGTAAGTTAGTGGTTGCTTACTTTTACATGCCTACCGAGCTAATGGAACGTGAGCGAAGCGAGTTAATTTTATTCAGAGTGTAATTGATGCGCGGAATTCATTCGGTTCAACTTTTCCAGACACAAACTGCACATTTGCTTGGCATTTGTTTTGAGAATTGTAGCAACGATGACGAGTGAGCAAATTTACCTAAAAGAGGGATTATTGACTTGATTTCTTTTGACACGCAGTCAACTCAACTAATAGTTAAAGCTTCATCAGAATATGACAAAGTGTTATCACTTGATGAGTTTTAACCGACTTCAAAAAAGAGGAGGATTTTATTTTATTTTCATAATTCCGTCATTTATGAACTGATTTAAAAATATTTCACGTGATAGGTTATACTTTCCGATTAGTTTCATAAAAATTTCATCAAAATCGGTTCAGTAGTTTGGTTTTTATGTTATAAAATATGACATCCAAGTTAACGAATTTTCGTATTTTTTTAATACACGTAATCATTAGGTTTTCGGCCAATTAAGTTAGATTAACGAAAAGAGTATGGTGATATCTGGCCTTTTGGCTAACAGAACAGACAATGAAAATCTTTATACGTTTTCTGAATAATTGATAAGTTTAATTTAAACCGTTAGTTACTTTAACTACTGGTCCAAAAACTAAACGTTATGTTTTACCTCGGACGCTGACTGTCGGCTGTCCGTTGAGAGGTCCCGATATCGCGTATTGACGGGGGTGCGTTGCCGTCGTGGCGAGCCTTTCCTGCTCAGTCTAGGGTGTTTGAGGACTGGCTCTTCGTCACTGTCACTTACTGCTTCTACCGACAGTCCACCCTGGAACATGGAGACAGGTGGTTAGAATTGAAGACCTCGGTGGTGTAGCTGAGGGCCTTTCTTCCTTTGCGGAAAGATAAATAAATAATGCTGGACATTTCACACGGCATCATCTAGCCCCAAAGTAAGCAGAGCTTGAGTTATGGGAACCACATGACTGTTATACTGCTTAAATCCTTTTTTTGTAATTACATATATATTAAACCCCCAGACCCGAGATAAATACTTGCAGATCATATAAACATTTGTCCCGCAGAGGAAATCGAGCCAGCAATCTTTGCGGGCCTTAGCCGACTGTGCCACAGTGGTTGTCAGATAAAATTGTATAGAAATGACACCAGCAATCACGCTTCTAACTAGATCTTGTCTAATCTTGTGCCCTCAAGTGTCATAAGACGTGAAAGGGACTTTATCGATTGTTAAAAGACAAAATATTCGAACACTGCTATTTTATTTTTGGCGACTACCTAGCCACAGAGATCGTAGGAATATAGGAATAATATAGGAGGTTCATAGGAATCAGTCGCATTGGAATCGAAAGTAACGCGCCCAGATATTCTCTCAGTTAAAACGAAAGTTTTGATGCGATGAAGTCCCGTTTAAACATTGAATAGGCATCTTATTTCACACTTTTGTTCAACCAAACCATTAATTTACTTGCAATGGAAACCAATACCATGATATTTCTACATTATTTATACCAACCCGTTCTATATTTCAAAGCTGCTATTCATAAATTAATTTACTACCAATAAAAGTCATTTTATAAAATCCCCGTCAAATTTATAGTCGAAATGATCACATAAATCCAGAGGAGAATAATAAATGGATTAACTATTTCGTGTTGTGTAAACTTTGGTATTAGGTCACTGTTCGACCGCTTGACTGGTTTTTACCCGACTGTCTAAGCTAGAGGAGGGTTATGATATAATTATTATAACCGCAAGCGACCAACCCTTTGACATTAAAGCCAATTGAGTTAGTAAGGGCACATAAGGGCAAGTATTAAGGGGTCAATAACGACGTCCGCTAACGCTTAGGGGAAAGTGTTTAAAAATAGAACAATAACTAGCCAAATACCGGTATTCTGAACTCCAGTATATCTAGGAACATGAAATTATCAAATGGGTTGATTTTATAACCGACTTTGAGAAGATGGAAAGGAAGAGGTTTTCAATTCGAATGTTTTTTTTTAATGTTTGTTACCTTATAACTCCGTCATTTATAAACCGAATTGGAAAATTCTTATTTTGTATGGGAATTATACAAAATAAGAATTTTCCAATTTGATCCAATTTAAAATTGAAGTAAAAATTAAACCCAATAAAATACAGGAAGACCCAATAGACTTTTAATTGAGTAATGTATTTATGAGAAATTATAGATTATAGAAAAAACAAGAATTCCTCACGGAGGTAAAATATGTTTATGGGCTGTTTTCTTTTTAGTTTTTAAAACGTAATTACTGAAGGAAATGTAACAAAATTGCTAGCTAGCTGCTAGCTGTGAAGCCAGTAGTGTAGCTTATATGTGCGGTATTAGTCTAATCATAGGGGAGATAGGGTTAATTGAACAAGCGGTTAGATTCGCCACACCACTTAGGGATCCGCAATGTTTGCAAATAAATACCAGCGGGTGGCTGATCACCCATTGTTGTTTCACACTTGGCTATAAATAATAATTGTTGTTAAATTTCGTGGGAACGAATAGTTTATTAAGTTAAGGGTTTGTTGAAATTGATGGTGTTTTTTCCCATGCGTATCTGTTGACTCGTGAACACTAGGAAGTATTAAATTGGCGCATGTCTACGCACAGTGAAAGCTTCCGAAATTGGTAAGATAAGAATGGCTAATGGTCAGATAGATAGATATAAAGATAACTCTTTATTGATATTAACACAGAAAATTACAAAATCAACTATTTTACAATAAAAGGTAATACAATGGGCGGCCTTAACGCTAACAGCGATCTCTACCAGCAACCTTTGGATGAACTGGACTATAAATAAACAGACGGGGCATGTTGGTGTAGCTAGATCCCAAACCAAACAATTTTGTAATTGTATTTATTTATTTAATTAGTTACGAAAATAAAATAGTTTAGTATGGAGCATTTAATGTTTACTAATCAGAAGTGGAGTTATTTTAAGGTTTACAAAATAGGCTGTTACTCATGATCTAGTCAATAACTAGTAAAATACTAACAGTGATTTTTTTTTAATTTCAGCATGTTTGTACTTGAAAAACTTTGCAGGTACCGCAAGCCGCAAATAGCGCTTTTTAGCCAGGGTAACTTTATCAAAAATTACGATTTCGAAACTAATTATTTATTAAACAAATATCTGTATCGATGGGGGTAGTAAATTAATAAAAATAACCCCATTTTACACGTATGGATGGACGTATCCCTAAAAATTGTTCACAAGACCACAAGACTGCAAGCTACAGGCAGACAGACATGGCGAAGTAGATTTTAATGAGTAATAATAATAAAGTACCTATATAAGTACCATATTTCTGTTGATAATAGCGTCACGGACTATGAAACTACTTTAAGCAGTTAGTTAGTCGGCTTATATAGTTCTTCTATATAAGCAGACTAACTTCTGATATAGTTAGGCTAGATACTATGATGACTGTACCACATTGCTTATGACAAAACATTGAGACTGTTTTCAGGGAGCTGAGTCTCAGAAAGTAATATATTAATGCATCAGCTCACAGGATTGCAAAATCACAAGGCAGCGACAACATTATCGCCCAAATAACCCCCAACAGATAACCACAGGAGCAAGAATCCAATGCACCTCCATTCTTGACGACCTCTGTGTAGCAGTGGGCCAAGGCCTGGCTGAGACGCAGAAACTTACGGGTTCGATTCCCGCCGCGGGACAAATGTTTGTCTCGGGTCAGGGTGTTTCTAGGTATAATATGTATGTATGTATTTACAAAAAACAAGTTTATAAGTAGTATATCAGTCATGTGGTACCCATAACACAAACTCTGCTTACTTTGAGGCCAGATGATACTGTGTGAAATGTCCGGCATTCTCCTTCTCTTTATTTAATATCATCTATCGTCAATTTTACTACTGTCAAGTAGAATGAATACACACCTGGTTATTGATCTTCGCAATACACGCCTCCAAGTGACACTGCCACTCGATAGCTCTCAGGTAGAGTAAGTGCCAGCGCCGCTCGTAGGCCTTAGCAACGTCACCGCCACTGCATAGCCGCACTACCGAGCTCACGATCCTTCTGTGGCATTCCACGTCTTTCTGCAATACCTGCGAATAGAAAAATAAAGTTTTACTTGGTTCACACTCAAATGACCTGACTGACACCAATTTTCTTGTCTGTCATGTTATGGCATGTGGCATGACCGCCACTACACGCGGCCTAGTTCTACACAGTCAGAAATGGGTAATTCTGGTTTCAAATGAGTTAGATGTGTCAATAGAAAAAATATTTTAGTTACCTCTATTACGTAACTATCTTATTATTGGTGTTTATAATGTTTCAACGAAAAGAAAAGAAAACAAATTGACAATAATTTTAGCACATGTTCTCATAAAGCAGCGTACGGACTTTGGCACAAGCGCAAGATAGCAGAAACCCTCGAAGAACCCTTGAAAAGATTAAAATGAAACTATCGAAGCCGTACGCAAAGATTTTACAACTCAAAAAATAAAACAAGAGCACTCCGTCTATAACACAGCAATGACTACACAACACTAAACAATTTTACTATCGGTGACGAAATACCGAAGATGGATGATGGTATAGATACTGTATCTAATCAAAACAATGATGCTAGTGTCGAAAACAATACTAATACACTCAGAAATACCTGACACTGATAGTAACAAGATCAGCCGATAAGCATTGCGTCACAACCACGATAAGTAGTAGGTACCTAAAGGAAACACCGGCTCTGCGCTTACAAAAAAGAATTAGATTTACACAATAGGCAGTTGGGGTCAAGAAGACCAACCAATCTAACCAACAATGCTGGTTGGAACTACTTGGAACCTTTTTAGAGAAGAAAAAGTATTAAATGAACAAAGGGCGGAACGTGCTTCGGTAGTTGCGCACGCGTTCCGCTACGACGCTGTATAGATATTAACAGTAAAAGCACTGGCAAGAGAATATTGCTTTTACTGTTAACATTGGCGAGCTAGGAATAGTGACATATGGGATATGAATATTAAGATTAGCTTGCTAGCTCCTTGCACAGCACCGGTAGGTAGAAAATGTTTACTGATTATATTCATCTAGTACTCAATGCTTACCAAATATAGGGGTGGCAGACTAAGGATATTTAGCTACTATCCACATTATCCATTCTTAACCGACACGCATCTTTCAGAAAAAGCTGAAACAAATATACAAAACACAAAACGATGTCTTAAAGGATTTATATCATAGTATAGAAGAAAGTAAAGATGGATGGACGTGACGTCGGGTCACGTCCATCCATCGGGACGGGTGCCAAGACGTGGCAATTCATAGACTGGATGATTATAATAATTAACGAAAAAGACAATTTAAAGACGAAGTAAGATCTATACGTAGCTGACACGCAGCTTTTAGAGCTAGCTGAAACAAATAAACAAAACACAAAATGATGTAAAGGATTTATATGATAGTAGGTATAGAAGAAAGGAAAGATGAGTTACGTCTGGCAATTCATAGAATGGTGATAATTAACGAATCAGAAAATTCAAAGACAACGTAAGATCTAAAATGACATGTTACGATATTCCTATAGGAAATACCATCCACCATGCTGTTCATAATTCAGTCAATAAACAAAGCAATTCAATGAAAGCACTCGATCGACGGTATAATAAGTGAGTGCATCAAGGCATCCACCATAATGAAACTCGCACACACCTGCATACTTCAGTGATACAATCTCATACATGCCACGCATCACGGATCAGACAATGTCATACATAAACAATGAGTAATGAGAATCAATGGAATTGAAGCAGAAGATCTTGCTGGACCAGAACTTTCTCTAACTTTTGTTTTTTTTAGTGTAGGGTTGAAAGGTACATTAAAATAGTCAGTGTATGACCGTGCACACTATTAATTATTCTGTAACATAAAAATAACATACGCTGTTAAAAATAAATAAAAAACAGAAGTCAAAGATTGAATGGTTCATTATTAATAATTCATAAACAGTATTCAATTTAAGGAGATTGGATGATATTGAAAAAGGTCAACGATATTGACAATAATACTTCGTATTAGTCTGGTGACTGAGTTAACAGGTAAAAGAGTTAAACTAAAACAAATGTTCAAAAAGGTTCCAATCATTAAAGTAATTCTGGAAGGTTCAGCTATTGGATTATTACTGAAGCGAATGATGAAATAGTTTTCAATTTGAAAGAATTGTAACAATTTAAAAGATCCAATCACATAACCGCCTGTATAGCATTCGAGAACGTTACCGATATCAAATCAAATCACAATTAAAGCTATGGAGCAATTAAAGTTATGATGCAACTTGAGGCAGCTGAACTTGATCGGAGACAATGTCTCGACAGATAAAAGCACAAGAAAAGATCACGCCTTGACATTCTCACATCTCAAGACAAACTTTGGCCATTCGAATAAAATTCCTAATATCACACCTCGTTTAGTAACTTCAAATAATTTATTAGTAGTTATTGTGTTCATAGCTGCAAGTATAATATTCAAAATAAACATTGCCAGTGTGTAAATGAAGTAAACATATTTATATTTTGTTAAAAATATATAAATAAGTATTCACAGAAATATTATTTATTGATTTATATACGAAGCGCTAATGCTATCTTTGTCGTTCGTAACAGACCAACGAAGTTAAGCAAGGTTGTCCACGGTCAGACCGTGGATGGGTGACCTCAGTGGAATTTCATCTTAGCGCTTCCATGCTACGGATGGCAAGATAAGCTGACTGCTCCTGCTTTGCTATAAAAGTTGTCAGACCATAACGAAGGTCTCTGGGTAACTTATTAAATCAATAACGCTTGCTGCCATTTAAAATATCAGCCAATCTCCTCAATGTGGATATTGTTAGGTGAAACGGCATCCTAATGAACCATTCAAGATCCAATCTTACCTAACAATGTAGTAATCTGTATATTGTATTGGTATACACTAAAATACATCTATACTCGTAGATTGGTACAAATGGAGGGATTACATACTAGACAATAAATCATTACCTACGGTCGCGTTCATTTTGATTTCAAATTCACAGTTAGAAAGTTTACATAAAGAAGTCCAAGCAAAGTAAGAAGACAAACATAATACTATTTGTAATAAAGAAAAAAATATCTGTAAGTATCCAAAATTGTAAGAAGTGTTGAATTGAAACGCATGTAAATTTAACAAACAACACATATCTCATTTTTTAAAATCATTAGTAAGTATTTATTTAAATTGGATGTTTATGATATGTCAAACTATTTTCTATTTAGTATAGTTATGATAGCGTTTTGGTGAGAAAGGCTTATTCGATTTGACACTTTCCCTGTTATATGGTTTGGAAATCCCATAAAAATATGGATATATTTAAATCTTGCTTTGACTATTTAAGAGTTTGAAATGTGATGCTACAAAATTACGATTTTATGAATTTATGTAATTTCTACATGGTGCCAACATGATATATACTACTCCGTTTATTTTATGGATTTTAAAACATTATGTATCAGAAAAAAATATTACAGATATGACAGTTAGGATACACAGACGCATCTTTACTTAGTGCTGTGTCTATTTGCATATGCCCATCTAAGTTTGATTAGAAATCAGAAAGCTTGCTTGTTTAATTTGATGTTCAAATTTTAAATTTTTGGGACACAAAGTTATCTCTCGGTTTAAGTCTATTGATGTTCTTTAAATCAGAAACTAGACGAAATGTTTCAGAATCTACAATAACGAGTAAAACAGATTGTAATGATTATTTACATGCAAATGGAAATGTAAGTTGTTATCAAATGCAAAACATTAAAATCAACAAGAAATCTAGACAATTGAAGGACACCAACAATCAAATCTAACCACAATTCTCCGACAATTCCACCGCACTTTAAATGCCAAAAGGTGGCAAGTCAAGGCTTCACAAAATGATGCCGATTGGTGCCATGGATATACCTAGATGATACTTTATGTAGATGTTAGTGCTGTGCATGATATATTGCACTTATCATTGTGGTAATGTCGAGCATGGATTGAACAGCATAATATTTCGAGTGTATGCGTAGGTAGGTATAATAACGATGTATATTATTTTTGCTTTCTACTTGCTCCTGGATTTTCAACAGTATATTCGCTTTGTGCAAAAGCACTGCGTTATTGTTCACCATATTTCAATCATATAACAGCGAAAAGTAGCCAAAACAATTTACAAAAAGCTTGTAATCGAATCGTGAGCCGAGATACCTGCCAGCTCCCAGCTTGCGCAATGTTATTGTAAGCAATTTCATGAAGTAGCTTATTCAAGATATCGTGTTTTGACGAGAACACGACTACCGATTGTAAAGATGCATTTTTTATTGTACTAACAGCTGTTTGATTCGTATCTATGCTCTAACGAACCGCTGCACAACGCATTTGTAAATTCTACAGTAATATTTTTGAAAATAGTTATATTACTTATCCATATCACCAATCCATTAATTATTTAGCTTTAAAAATTGCATCATTCTGGTAGTACGTATCAAGTGCCAGCAGTACAATAATTGCAATGTCGTAATCGCAATTGCTTTTGTTCGATACAACACCTAAACCATGACGTGCTTTATCTCTGTAATTGACAGGTATAACAGTTTGTAAGCTTTTGTTATAAATAACTGCTAGAAGAGAACAGCTAAGTTAGTATTTATGTTATTTAAAGAATATAAAAGTTAATAATAATTCATTTTATTAATTCAGACAGGTCATTGTATTAGTCAGCTGATAACTAGGGGTTAGTACTTAAAATTCAATAATGTTTTTGTCCTTTGAACAAATTTATATATAACAGGACAATCAAACTTTTCAGCTATCGCGGTTAAGATGCTGTTGCTGCTCCCTCGGGTTCTGCTGAGCAGTGAGGCTGACTTTTTTCGCCAGCTGATGTTAATAAATCCATTAAGCTGATAAGGTTACCGGAGCTGCCATAGTTTAATAACACATACATATTTATATGCCTACATAAATGACATATATACACTCGAAAATCATTGAAAAGATAGGTCCTTTTGGGCAGTCGGGTAGAGTTGCATATAAGTACTTTTGTATTATTTACTGAATAAACGAAATTAGAAAAAAAAATACAATTTTGGATTATGTTAAGTGCCAATATAACGACAGTGAACCAGCTATACAAGCAATGACTATTGAATAAGACCATACAGAGCACGTGGCAGTAATTTCGAGTGGACAAGATAATTGTAGTCTTTCCGATGTTTTAGCAGTTCGTAATTAAGAGAAGGGACTAACTAGACACGTAACGCTTTCTAGATTTCATTTCGCGGAAGTCGGTTATGATAGGGCGTAATGGATTGCTAAATCTAATCAGATAGACTTCACAATTCAACAGGATAATAAGCTATGTAAGAAGCTTGCACAAAATTATCTTAAAAGGTAAGAAGGTGCATAGAATTAGGATGCAAACCGTTATTTTTGAATAATACAATTTATATACTTGAGACAGCGACTCGAAAATCATTCGGAGGAATATAATTATTCGGAACACCTCCATCATGCACGAAACAGCTTCGCATTATGCTCGTAGGTGCCTAGGTACATATTAATGATCTGATTTAAATATATTGATGATCCAATAGTGTAGATAGATTAACATTTTTTGCTAAAGGAATTCGCTCTATCTTCAGACAAAAAATCGAGACACAAAAACAGACACCGGCTCCCAGAAAAGGCGAATTACACAACAGCAAAGCAATAAAGCCTTTTATGCATTGTCATAACTCGTCAAGGTAACGCATGCCACCGGAGTCATCGGCCGGTAAGAGACGAATTTAGCCGAACGCCAGACGGAAATAGTCGATCGTCCACATGCCCGCCTTTCTGCAAACGCTGTCGCGCGGTCAATGGCGATTGAAGTCGTAAATCATACAATAGATGATACATCAAATGCTAGGGTTTAAGAAAATCTGTTATCGAAAACCAAAGAATACTTCACCAAATTATATATGGTGAAAAAAATTATCTACACATCTTGCAACACGCTTACAAAGATTACCACATTTCAGTCATCAGCTAAATCGTTCCGCTATAGAACTCAACAAGATGATCTAAATTAGAGGCAGTAAAAAGGTCCATTGTGCGTAACCAAATGTGCGTCGAACGTGACCAGTCGTGAGAAATCAATATCAAGGCAACTGGAACGAAATACTTAGCGACAGATGATAACAAATTGAAAACCAACGAAGGGCATGCATTGTTCAATTTCATTGAGGAAGTAAATTCAGCTATAAAGGTTGGTTTCTTAATCCAGTTGGCTTTTATGTGCAATTATAATTGTGGCTTCATTGTTTACTTGAGAGGGCCGAATGCTAATTTTGTAAATAACCTTTTTAGGAATAGTATAAAAGGATAGTAAATTATTCCTAATTTGATGGAAGAGCAAGCCAGACCGCTATGGGTTATTGTAGCTACTTAAACTGCCAATAAAAGAGACGATGAGTATGGTGATGACTTTATCAAAAATGGCCATATACCACAGGATGGGGTGGTAAAGTATTTTAAAAATCATGTAGGGGTCAATAATAATTATTACAGAGCAAAATGTCATCACTATAAAACGAAAAGTATGCGTGCAAGAGCAAGATTAGGGGCGGACAGACAGTCAGACAGGCAGATAGTCAGTCATACAGGCAGATAGACACACGGATATAGCGAAACTATAAGGGTTCCCAGTGGACTTCGAAACACTAAAAAGTGACGACAAATTTGTTGAACGTCTACGATTCCAAGGGCAAGAAATATAGCAACATTCCGATGAAGATCTAATTATTAACAACTTTCATAGAGATCCTACTCAGAAAGTCGAAGAGTAAAGTTAATGTACGCACGCTGAGGGAAATACCACAGAAGAATTAATAGTCTGTGAAATAGTACAGTTCGTTTGATTCGCCGCGGGCAGATAAATCAATGAGCAGAGAAATCAATCTGCACTACCGTTATAATATAGGTTATGTCACCGCAAAAGGAAGGACGGACGTCCAACCGGCTAGCAATAACAACTATTCCTAGTACATGCTTCGGATATACTCAATTCACTGTTCTTATTCTCAATCTACCCTTAATCCGCCTTCAAGCCTTATAAGAGCTGATATGATGTATTCTTGAGCTCGAACTAAATTGGTGTCAGGTCAGGACGACCAGATGGCTTAGAGACCTAGTTTAGGATCGTGTTTAGCATTAACTGTATTAATAATAAGTTTAGTCTTCTTGTGCAATAGTAATTTCATTGTTTATTGTGATCCTTTTTATTCTTTATTTCTTTAACATCCTGTTATTTTCCTTGTGGTTAAATTTAGTACTCATGTAGGTTACTATCTAGTTTATCCTGTCTACCGTTTTCATTAGACTTTCAATTACGATTTAATCTTGTTATATGTAATGAGTGATTACGTTGAGAATCTAAATAATTTATCTAAGCATTGTAAACTAAGTACCAATCAGCAGAGACTTGATTTCTAAATGGCAATTTACATTCAAATGACTGTCATGCTGATAGCATCCAGGTATTATACTATTATTGATAAGTGGATAGTGTCTTGCATCATTTCAGCAGCTTACGTATGTAATACTCTCGTAGTTTCCATTTCAGCAGCTTACGTATGTAATACTCTCGTAGTTTCCATTTCAGCAGCTTACGTATGTAAGACTCTCGTAGTTTCCATTTCAATAAATACTTTACCAAACCAAACTATTTTAACCTTTTAAAATCTCTATTCAAACAAACTCATGTATTTTTTTTGTCGATGAAGGCGACACTGTTTCGTTTCATTTCATTTCGAAACGCGAACGAGCGAGCGAACCGAGGATCAAACTGTTGAAGATTCTCTAGATGAATCGAAACCGTGTCGGTACTTTCATCTACAAAATAATACTTGCAATAAAGCCCATATGTCTCATAATAATAATAATTATGCCGGACATTTCACACAACATCATCTGGCCCCAAAGTAAGCACAGCCAGTGTTATGGGTACCACATGACTGATATACTTAAATACTTTTTTTTTGTAAATACATACGGATCTCGGATCTCATCGGATCTGGGTGTTTCTATGTATAATACATACATAGAAACACCCAGATCCGAGATGAATACTTGCAGATCATACAAACATTTGTCCCGCGGCGGGAATCGAACCCGCAACCTGTTGCTAAAATGAATAATGCATTTTACAAAAGTTTCTCTGTTTCAATTTGAGTATAAAATATATATATTATGAACTCGTACTGTATCATTTTCAGTCTCTATTACATCAACATCTTTTTATTGCTCTCGTTTATGGAACTGTAATACGATTGTATTGCGATCCTTTCTCAGACTTACTACTAAAAAGAAACTATGAACTAATTTCCTCAGGCATTCCTGTGCAAGCCGGAACAGTAATACGCTCATTACTCGGCTGCTAGAATTGTTGTTTATAAGTCGGGGAAAAACAACCAATGCGGTATTGCTATAACCGATCATGTAGGTGCAACTACTAGTAACGAATAGTTCGAAATTCGAAATTTGTTCGAAAATTATAATTCAAATTTATAAAAAAAAACTCAAGTATAAATTTTCTACCCTTTGTGACAAATACAGTGAATCTTTATTGCGAACTTTTTTGATATATAACTTTAAAATCAAATTTTCTAGATTCTAAAATATTGTTAAGTTTGGCATAGTGAGCACATTTTCAATTAGTTTAACTGAACTTGATCTGTGAATTCCGTTACCAGTGCACATACATCTTCATTACGAAACCTTCCTTGCTGAATTGACGTAACGTCCAGTTCTGCGTAACAGTTTCGAGTGATTTGTGGTGTACCTGAATTCATGCCAGGCCAGATGATGTTGTGTGAAATGTCCGGAATTATTATTATTATTATTATTATTACCTTTTCCCACGTGATTGTTACAAATGTGTATTATCATATCTGACGGGTGATATGATGATATTTGTATGCCTTATGGTGTTCTAAGAGTCCTACGACGATATACAGTGTCATTGTATGACGATATGCACAGGATTTAGATTTTTGCAAATCTCATAAAATCTAAATTTGATGTAATTATGTTATGTTTATTTATCAAGAATTATAAGCCTTAACGGCTGTCCAAAAATTGCCGTAGCGGACGGTATTTCACGTCCACATGGCGGGGTATTGGTAAAGTTTTCAAATAGCAATAATCGCACCTCGGATCAACCTCATTGGTTACGATATTGCCACTGCGCAAAGTTAACCATACTCTGAAAGTACGACTCGAGGTATGTGTATTCCCAAAACGCAACGATAGCGCGATCTAGGATTGGGACGAATTTAGCAGCGACATCTAGTTTTGTTTTGGTAAACTAAAATTCTGTCGTTCTCAGAGACGGTTTTATTCGTTTTTCGATAAATGTTTGTGTTGTTGCTGTTTTAAGAAGTAAGAAATTTGTAATTTAACAATTGATGAGTATTATTTGACTTGAATGACTAATGAGAAAATAAAGACAATTAATGTAATTTAATATTAAAAATTATGTGGAAACCAGAAGAAATAGTAATAAAGGGTAACTAAAATATAAATGGTCAGTATAAATTTTACAAGATTGTAATTAAACTCCTATCTGCCATCATGTGCTTGTAATAAAAATTCAATTACAATGTAACGGCAGAATAGCAACAACACGAAGTTAATAATTAGAGTATGATACAAGGTAAGGTAGAAGTAGAAATTATTGCTTATAATTATGTTTTAGATAGACTGACAGCTGTTGATGTTGTGAAGACGGTAGGAATAAACAAAATGGATTCGATTAACGTACATAGATGATCGGAAAAAGTGACTTCTAAAGAATACTAAGCACAATAATGGGTATATTTGGCTGCTGTATAGAGTTGGTTAGATTCACAGCAGCGTCATGGGCTATTTAAAACCTAAAGGTTATTTGGTCAAATATGCATAATTTTATTTAAAATTATTTGAATGGTCTATCAAATAGTGAAATACTATAGATGTTAATTTTAATTTTTTGTAATTTTATGCTTGGATATTTTCCCACGAAATTTCGCATTTACCTAATCAGTTGTTTACTTGATTTCCGGTTATATAAAAATCAAGATAGGCATCATGGCAACCGTGCAAATCTCAAAGCACCAGAGGCTTGCACCATGACCAATAGTGAAATATACCTTGCTCTGATATTCTATAGCAACTATTTAATATTCGATGTATTCCTTATAGTATTTGCTATATAATCTGCGGAGTGGTGACGTAACGTGTAACAAGTGCCGATGATCACAGAATACATTGTATGATATGTAAATGAACTGTGGCGAATCCGTGAAATCAACAAAATTATGCTGATGTAATATGTATAGGCCAATAAAGTGATGAGGAAAACAAAGCAAGGAAAATAATATTCAATATCATATATTTTCGGAAGGGAGAAAGAGATATGTAAAGAGTGAAGCTATGCCGGATAAAACAATTTAGAATAATAATAAAATTACAGTGAATCATCAAAGATAATAGTGTTAGACACGATCTATAAATATCTCTCTATTAGCATTGCCATTCAACGTGGTAGTGCAGAGTCTTGTGAACGCTGCCCGCTGGCAGTGATCTGGATCAGTTGAGCTATCTATAGATCGTTGTAAACGGTCCTTAGGTAGGTCAACTGTTTCACATGTTTTTTTATATTATTCTGTACATTTCTGTAATTATTTTTGTAAATAAATGGTAGTTTTATTAACTCTCTTTTAATAAGTGATTATTAATGTAACAAGTTTGATACATGTCACTGTTTTTACGTTGCACAGATAGAGAACATCATTTTGAGTTTATCTTCATTGCAACACTAAGCACCGCAAAACCGTTGCAAAATTCGCAAAACGCCATCGTTGAGAAATCTTGTAATTTGAGTCCTTGTGCAGTTTCTGAATTTGAAATGCGATCATAATCATACCCAATTTTCCTATCATTTTAACTGCGAACTGCGTTTAGATTAAAGTCAAGATGTCTAGATACGTTTTGCACGGTCGTATTATAAGAATCTATATTTACAGACGTAACATACAAACGAAGACGCGAGATGTTCAACTAGTGAAAATAATCTATACGAGCTTAACCTGACTGACTGACTGACTGACTGACTGACCGACTGATTCATCATCGCCGTGCCGAAACCGCTGAAGCTAGAAAGCTAAAACTTGGAAGGTTTTCCTTTTATAGCAAAACTACCTACTAAGGCGGGATTTTTTGAAACTCAACCCCTAAAAGGGTGAAAAGGGGTGAAAACGAATGTATAAAACTTTTTGACGCGTGGTGCGATTTGCTTGAAACTTGATATGAATAAATAAAATGCAAAATAGATGGACACGTGTTTCAGGATTTTTCAAAATAACTCTAACAAAGGGATAAAATCGGGTATCAATGTTTGTATGGGAACTTTTTAACGGGTGATGTGATTCCTTAGAAACTTGGGTTGGATACTTAAAATGCAAAATGGACACGTGTTTCAGGGTTTTTCAAAATAACTCTCATAAAAGAGTAAAATGGGGTGTGAATGTTTGTATGGAAACTTTTTAAAGGGTGGTGGGTGTGATTGGTTTGAAACTTAACAATAAAATTTGGCAAGGAGATAAATTGCATCCTGGGGAAGGATTTAAGCTACAATTCCTTTCAAAAACGCGAGCAACAGCTAGTAAAAAAATAAATTGGCCAAGAGCATGTGACAACTCACAGTAAATGCTTACTAAGTCAGTATGGATAAGATTGACAAGTGGGCAGGTTCCAAGCGATTCAAAACAATCAGGTAAAAAAACATATTTAGTTCGTTTTATTTTTAAGGTATTACAAATCGGACTATTACATCAAACGAATATCTGTATCGTAAAACTGTAAAAAAAAACTCTTAGATTTTTAAAAGATCTATTCAAAGATATGCTACACGATGGGGTATTAATTATATTAAAAAAAGCCTACTTTATTTGTTAATCGACTTAACGTATTTAAATCATATCTTGTAACTTTTTAATAAACACATTTTAATCAAGATAAAACGAATAGTATGCGACCAAGAGCCAGATTACACAGACACAGACAGACAGACAGACAAACAGACGAACATAACGAAACAAAAAGGTTGTCTTGTAGACTTTATTTTACCCTAAATTAATTATTAATTAACTAACCACGTTATTTTCGATTATGACGTTTAAAATGCACATTGACAATATTTTAAACTTTTTTATATTATTATGATGTTAAATCCAACTAATTCATACAATAACTATTATTGTCTTTTTACTATAAATTGTTTAAAAGTGTTTTGGATGTTTAGTCGATAATGCATATTATTATCGACTAAACATTCAAAACTTACACATGCGGTAAGACTCAAAATAATTGCACAAAACTGACAGTTAATTAAATAAAAATTATTAACATAAGATGCACACAAAAGCAAACCGTTGCGTAATTTCCGTGATGCAACAAACAATAACAATGTCAATAGTCTCACAAAGGCTTTCGCTAGACTAGCTGGAGAGGCTTAAGTCACTTAAAACAAAATCAGTTTTTATTAATTAGATGTATTAAAATGTTGGCGCAGGCACCAACGTTACAAACAATGGTAAATAGCCACATTAGCCGTAGATAAGGCGAATGAGACTAACAATTACATACTTTGACTTTATCCTTGTTACATAACGCTTTCATATTTTCAATTCAAATCTAGTATATGCAACATATGGGGGCACGGCAGTGCCTCCACCAAGTCGAGCAAAAAAGCGGTACCATCTTTTTCTCGAAACAGTTCCGCCCATTTTCGACCCCCTATAACTTCGTTGTGAATAAACCTAGAAGCCTGAGCATGAAAACACAATGTATCTCACAATACATATTATATTAAATAAGATTGTTTAGTGCGATTGTCAAGTCAATATATTAATTTAAAACATACAATATTTTAAATAATGATATAGTCACTATAAGATGTTGTTAGGTTAGCTAACTACGTATTAACTTAAGACAGAAGGTCCCTTAAGTAGGGACTGAATAAGCTAACCGACTTGGTATTACGTGGATCTCACAACTTTTTACGGAAGAAGAACTGAGTTGCGAGACTTGTTTTTTTACAAGTTATGTTTTTGATGGCATTGAATTTGCCTTATCTAGAAATATATGAGCATAATAGATGATGCCTTTAACACGGTAAAGTTTAAAATAGTCGTGTTTGTGAGGATATGGGCGATATGTGTGAAAAGCAAGAACAAGTATCACGATGAACTCACGATCGATTCCACACAATGTTAGGCCGCTCTATTCGATCATAAACCATGTGAAATCTCTGTACACACTTTGGCCAGTCAGATATCTTTCTATAAAAGAGAGTGAAATAGCAAAAGTGAAACTATAAGTCTACAAATCACACTATAGTAATATGGACTTATGGAGCTACCCGCAAATTATACTAATAATATCGACGGGCCCCTACATGCGCTCGGTATAATAGACAAAATTACCAACATGGATACCGGTCATAGAGACTATCAGATCGAAATGGAGTCGATTTCGTACTATTCCGCGGTAATTATGGTTGCTAGATGACATAGCATCGACATGGTGCGCAATTGTGGTCCAACAGATTTGTATCAAAGGGCCATTTCGCTGTAGAATTACGAAACAGTTGTGAACAAGAACGATATCGACCATAGCTGAGCTAAATGTAGTTTGAAATCAAATTATCAAACAATAGAATTGCTAGTAGATATGGATGTCTTTGTCACCATAATTTAGAATCTCTCCATAAGTGTGGAGTTTGTAAAACCATTCAGCGATTGTGTAAAGACAGTTTCTCTGAAATCTTTACGATCATTGATTTGAAGACACGTTCAACAGATAGTAACCTAAATTGTCTTTGTTATGATCGAACTACTAAACGGGATGGTAAATTAGAACATGTTCAAATTAAAATGTCTTTACAATTGCGACATTAATATGTAAAATAAATGCGACTCTTTGATATTTGTAACATTGTCCTGTTTTTATCAGTTTGCACTAACTGAAATAATTATGTTTCATAAATATTTAATTTCAGAATATATTAGTGTGTCTTTCCTTCTCAGTATACTGATAAGTATTTTCATATCAACTTCATTAAAGACCTTTGTGACATATTCTGACATATATGCATAAGTGACCTACTTTTTTTTCACTGTCGTTTATAGTAAGTATTGCTTTGTATATAAAATAACAGTGCAGCCACAAACAAAAAAGACCCCATTGCATTATGAAACACGTGCGCCGTGGAAGTTTAGCCAGCACAGCACAGCTGCGCTTGAGCAAGGGTTCGAAGGGTCTAGTGACCTAATCAATAATAAAATTAGAGCTATGATTGGTTATTTTCGAGCAATGAACGCAGAACTAATGTTTTTCGTTTAATTAATTTTAAACATAGATTTTAGATGTCTAAAAGTTACAGCTGAATGAATACCAAATTAAGTTAAGACCAGCCATTTACCGGTTACTTTATGTAAAGAGAGATATGTATTTACTACTATGGACCACCCAAAAACACTCACACAATCCTTCATAGCTATATGATAATGATAGTTTGAGTTTTATTCCATCTTGAAATAGAAAGAAGATAATGTAACATTGATGTTATATTTGTAAAAATAAATTAATTTAAACTAGAAACATACATAGATGACAAACTACGAGACTACATTTGTAAATTCTATCAGCAACAGCAAAGTAAGAAATTCCTGAAAAGTTATTACTAAACAGAAAGGCCAGAGTTATCGTGAGGAATGTGCACACGAATACCATTACGCGAGTGTGTAACTGAGACATTAATTCGTACGTGAAAGGTGCAATGTACTGCTAATCTGATAACGGCGGCGATAGCTGTTTTAACTGGCTTCGGTTTATATAAATTACGCATGGTATTATGTTTCGAGATATTGTATTTTGCGAAGACTGGAATGTGTAGCGAAAAATTAAGTAGAAAGGAAGAATGTGCTAAATATCCAGGTATGCATATTAAAAATATATAATTGCAAATGCTCTGTAGTTATAAAGGTATTTGTTTTCATAAGCATTCAGTCTTCGGATTACAGAGATTTGTATACTTACAGACTTTTTGCAAGTACACATAAATCCACGCACGTAACAAGGAAACATAAGAGTAACATGGAGTCGTTCCATGGATGGTTACCGGTGCTGATTAAAACATAAACAAAAATATTAATGTGATAATAATCTATAAAAGCAGAAAAAATATGGATATGTTCGATAAAGCTTAAGCGATGTATTTTAAAACCTACATTTAATACCGCTTCTACGGTTTCTCTGTTCCATGTAATTTTGCGTAGAGCTCGATAGTAATCTATTGCTAAAGTTACAGTTACGGCTGGTCTGTTTTGTTAACAAAACTATTTTGAAATAGCATTATGATTTAGCAAAACTGATTCTGTTGTTGAAGTGCAACACAATTTCTGTTATTATCTACAATGATCCACGTAACTTTACGGCTGCAAAATCTGCTGTAATCTCCCCACGCTCCTCAAGGGTCACTGCGATTTCTATCGTCTATCCATCACTGACTGTATATTCGAATACTGAATAGTAAAATAAGTTGAAAGTGTCTTTTATAACTTTTAAGTTGAGGGATTAAATATTTTCAAACCTAATTTCTTAACGATTATGCCCACTTTACTTATATTAATGTATCTTTTAGTTTTCTATCTACTTGTCTGTATAGAACTTATCCCGATTAGTGCCACGGTTCCAGTATTACGTCCGTTAGGCTTAATGTTGTCTAAGCTGTATGATAAAACGTCAAAAGCTGATTGGTCCGTGCACGTAGTATTAATAAACATGTGCAACTAGCTTGATAGGGTCCCGGAAATGAATTCTTATAATTTAATACTATTGCAGGGCTCCTTTGTAAACTCATGACGCCCCGATGTCAATTTGCAACCAAAGATTGCTTGTATCATTGTATTGTAAATCATTGCTTGTACGAATTAAATCGGTAGGTACTAAACAGACGCACTTACAAGCACGCAGGACTCGAACATACCTGTAACAAAAAGTAAAACATAAATAAATGTCAACGTTCACCAAATAACTAACAACCATTGACCTCTCCAGCAAGTTCAAGCACGCAACAGTTTCAAGTGTACTTGTAATTTAATCATTCAATTTGAAATATATGCATGTTTTATTTACACCAGAGTACGCTTGACATTGTGTTTCCTACTTTAAAAATTGTTGCACAAGATTTAGGTAGACTGAGGGCCATTGCAATGGAATGCAAAGTTTAAACAAAGCTATATGAAAATGGACGGAGAATCAATGGAGCTTTGTTTAGTAACAAAAGTACGCTTAATTTGTATGTAAATTTTTGTAGAGTGCTTTTTGTAAAACTTTAGAGAAATATGGTGGTATTGTACCATATGGTGGTATGGTAATAATAATTATAATAATAATAATAATAGCTAAAGGTGTGTAAAAATTAAAAAAAAACCAGGATTTTCACTTCCAAAATCTGATGAGGATCGAATATTGCAAGCTGATGCAAAAGCATTGACAATTAAAGTTGAAAAAGACATTGGTACAATCAATGATGTAACATCAGCTGTTGTCGATATAAATAAACCAATCAACTAAATAATAAACTCAATCAATTCCGTAGATCTAATAAAAGTGGGCCGAACAGACAGCGAAATGACAGTGATCATCAAGGAACGTTCACGCCGATGCAAAACACGGCAATCTAACCGCGAGATGTTATACAACTTCACAAGTTGCAATTATGTGTATTGCGGTTGGCAACATCGGTAATTTATGAAATTGATAGGCAAAAACTACAGGCTATACCTAACGTCGTGATGAAGCTTACACGAATGAAATACAAAAGGAGATTAAGCCGGTGTAAGCAAAAGGTAAATCAAAAACATTGTTGAAAGCAGTAAACGTCGAGAAGAACTTATAAAAGACCTTCAAGTAGAGGAAACATAGATCAACGCATTTGAATGTTGGCCGAACAAAGAGACGAATTAGTGTAATTACAGTAATAACACACTCGGACTAGATTGTAAACGAACAATTGAGATTGTGTAGACCTTGAAAGTTGCCCGAGCTTAATACCTTATGATTAATTTTAAGTATTCATAAAATTACTAGTGACACGATAAGAAGAAGAAGTATTACACACTTTTGTGATGAACATAGATGTTAGAATGTGCCTATCATAAGTATGTATTTAAAGGTATATGAGTATTATATTAGGCATCTGGTTCCCATAGTAACAAGCTTTGATTAGTTTGGGGCTAGGTGGTGTTGTTAATCAATATTTATTTATATGATTTATTACATTTGTCTTAGATATTTATGGAAAAGGTACTGAATGATTTTATTTATTTTGTACGTTTTATCCTATCGAATCTCTCAGGTGTTTTTTTAATAACGTGAGGAGGCAAATAGATTACGGCTTGCTTGACGGTATGCACACCAGAAGCATTGCTGATGCGTTACCTACCCTCAAGGACTTTTTTATATGTCATTTAAAGTTGTTTATGTCAAAGTTCGGGGGAAAATACCCCCGAAGGAAGATTTTGCGCCTGCACGTTTTGGATAGGAAAGATCACGCTAAACAAAGTGCGAGGTAACCATGTGTCAATGTTCAATGTTTCAATGCTCATCTACACCTGTAGATGAGCATTATTTCGATGATGCGAGGTCCGTCGGTGTCACGGGACGACACTTAAAACATACATGAATCATAAAATACATCATTGGCACGGCTTAAAAATACTAAAATACATAGTATCTTGTAATGAATAAGGAACAAGAATTATTACAGGACTCGTAGTACGCGAGAACAATAACAAACTACCCACACGATTCCGCAATGAACCGTCTAAACAGATTCATTACATTCGGGTTATTCACCTCAAATGAAAACAAAATTAGATTCAATCAACGACTGCCCACATTATATTACTAATGCATTTACGATTTCGACAAACGAGACGCGTACGACCCACGTGGATCCATTCATCATTTCCAGCGAAGATGCAGTGATTTGTAAGTGATTAAAGGCAATAACAAAGGTGTTGAGACACCTCAAATGGATAGGCGGTGATTGTTCGGATAATAATAATGAACAATTATTAATGATGAGAATAAATTAACTAATTATATAGAACATAAAAAATAACAATATAAATATATAAAATAAGAGCTCAAAAGAAACAAAACCTCATTTATTAAAACAAAAATACATATATAGTAATAATATGCACCGTAAAATTTAGGAATTGAAACATTCAAGTGTGAAATGAAATAATTAAGAAATTAGGTATGTGTATTTATGGTGACAGTTATTATGACTATCATATTACTTATACGTTTAAAAATAAATATAGTATCGAAAGTGAGACCGATGTGTCACGGAGCATTACCATTACGAATGGTTTCAAACTCGTTCTTCTTTGAGATGTTTTTCCCTTCATTAATATTTATTTTTGAATCTCAGAAGATACCTACATTGCCCAATGAAAGAAAATAATATGTCTATTATTTATTAAAGGTATAGTTTTATCATAATATCATGTCAGCATGTCTTGAATGCTTTCTCATACTACATATATTGAATTTTGTTTTATTCGTTTAATTTGGATAATTGGACTGGCCTGACAGCTCAGTTGGTAGTAGTTCTGCCTTCTGAGCTGTAGGTTGAGGGTTCGATTCCCTCCCAGGATAAACATTTGTGTGAAAAGCATAGGTGTTTGTTCTGTGTCTGGTTGTTATAAAGTATCATAAGTATGCATTTAATTATATATAAGTATTCTATCAGTCATCTAGTCACCATAATACAAGCTATGCTTAGTTTGGGGCTAGATGATGTTGTGTGCATTGTCCAGCAATATTTATTTATTTATTTATTAAATTAAATTAAGACAGACTAGGCTAACAATATGGAATAGGTGATAGACAAGCCTCAAACAAAAGAATCTAATATGGATCGGACACGACGGCAACGTAATTGTTAAAAAAACTTCTTGAAGAATTGAAACGTCATACATCAACAAGGATAGGTTATAACAAGTTTTTACTCATTCGAAACCGAATGCCGAAAAAAATCGAATTCTTCTTCTTATGGTGTCACTAGTTATTTCTAACCAGTGTGGTGAAAGGATTAATGTGCGCCTCAGAGGCTCCTATCGTGCACTTAGGTAGGCCTTAACGTAAGTCTCTTGACTTTGCAGGTTCGGTTGTAGGTGCATAACGGCTGGCACCGAGCCGGGCTTGTTTAAGTTTTCCTTCTCTATTGCTAGCTCTTCTGTTAGTCAGCAGGGGGACTAATCCCAAATAATTTGAAGACTATCGCAGTCGTCTCCAAGCAGCACTCATCTGGGATCGTTCCAGGTAGAAATCCTCACTCGAAGTGTTATATAATCGAATAACAAATACACGAACATGTCTTATCCTATCCACGAAGAGAAAATATTATATGTGTTTTTGCATCTAGATATAGCTATCATCGTATCACAGCTGTTTATCTTAAGATGTTGGTGATTCATAAGATCCGTTAATAACGGTTTGTATAAATAGCTGTAAGTTTTGTTGCTAGGTTCTATACATAAGGCAAATTAATTTACAAGTGGGTGTAGATGATTATAGTTAGCCATAAAGACCAGGCACTCGGATAGCTCAAAGTCGAGCTTTAATTATTAAAGTAGGTTGAATTTTACTGCTTCATATTTTACAAGATCTTGGTTATCCATAAACATCTTTAGCTGATTGGGTTCTTTCTTCTTCCATTGCAGAGTACAATTTATTCTCAATAACTCTTGCAAAGCCGTTTCTTTGGCAGTTTTTAAAATTTAAGGATGTTTTATTTTAAAATAAGTATAAGAGTTGGAAATTTTCATTAGAGAGCAAATAAAATGCCCAGACAATGGACCACTTAAATAATAATATATACTTACAAAAACTGAAAACCGGCTTCATTAACCTGAATTACTAATTACAACACATTTTTTTCAAACCCTTCAAATACCACGGTCTGATCAACTGACAAGTATCTATTAAGCTACCAATGATCACCAATGCCTCAATACATGAGCTATCGTTGAAGAATTCCACAGGGTATCTTCAAAGCCGATGGTATGATCAACTGACAAGTATGCATAAAGTTATTGCCCATTGAGATCCCCAATATAATTTGTCGTTAAAGAGTTCTGAAGGGTATCTTTAAAGTCTATTGTCAAAACAGTTGACCTCGGATAAGATTCCTTTACTCGGATAAGATTTTTACTCATTGTTGCGTTGTGGAGTTTCGGATTTTTATCATGTTTTCCATCATCAGATCCTCACCAAATATATATGGAAACACTTTGGAGATACATTCTTTAGAATAAAAAATAATCTCCATTAACCTCTGTCTTTCTGTGGAAGCCGGTTAAAACATTATGTCTCTATTTGGAATATCAACTTATGTGCATATTTTGCAGAGGTCATCTTTATCATGGTTCACACACAACCTTCCAAATTTCCAGTACACATATTACAATGAATCAGACCTTAATTTGCCAACCCATATTCTCGAGGATATACAACGTTAGTTCATGACGGTAATGCTTGATCTCGCTGTCCTATTCTAGAGATTTAGTAGCTTCCTACTGTGGCACTAGTGGGCGAGACTCTAAATTATGAAGCCACTTACTGCTTGGAAGACAAATTGAGCCATTTTGTATATTTCAACGTCTACCTGATACACCCATCGACCAGAACAACCGGAGCTATTGGCACTGGAGAAATTATAGAGCTATAGTTTAATATTTTAGTTCTAATATATTAAAATCTCATTTCACTTTAACGTCGGGACGATAATATAGACGCTGCATTAATTGTGTAGGCGCTTGCAAGAAAGCTGTCAAAATAATATCAGCTTAACAAGAATCCTGGTTAAAGAGTGCGAACCAATAATTACAACGGTAGAATAGGCTTAAAAGAAAGTCAAATTAATCATGATAAAACTGGAACAATTTTCGTGTATTGGTTAGGATCAACTTAAAATACTTGAATGTTTTATTCTGGTAATATAGCAAAACCTTAACCTCATCTTGATAACATAAACATGAGTAATTTTACGTAAAATCATAATGATGATAAAGCAAAATCTACTGTCCATGGAATATCAAGATAAAATGGTCGATAAGCTTAAGATAGCTTCCTTAATTCTATGCAAAGAGATTATGACAATACAAACAGAACCTGTGCAATACATTATCTCAAGTGTTTCTTGTATCAATGACTACCACTTAATATTGCGAGAAGAAAGTTTTACACAGCGCATTTGCCTTATTGCTTGCTTATTGCCTTATTTAGAACTATCGGTATCGACACTCAACTGATTTCAACGATATATGACATACGTATGGTGATAAGTATAAAGATTTAGTAAACCTTTAAACATGAATTACTTATCGATGATCTAAGTTTAAAGGTTTGCTTTAAAATCTAGAAATCATGTAGGAAACTAACATAACTAACGACCTTGCAGAGCTAAAATATCATTCAGAATCTTCATGCTTCGATGATTCTTCAATGATCATGCAAAAACACTTGTTTACTGAGCATTATCAAGTTTCACACACATATCATCATTATGAATAAAAAATACCAATCAACTTCAAAACAGAAAAAATACTTCGTACATTCAGGGTTGCCCGCTGGCTCCTATTACATACAATAAGTATTAATTATTAAATAAGTACAAACGTTTTGAAATCTTTTGTAACAAAAAAAAACAGAAGGTTAAATTAATATATTTAAGGAAGTATTTTTATAAGCACAAGAAAAAACAAGTGAGCCTGAGATCATCGACGATGCGCATGAGTCACACACATGATCTATTCATTGAATTGAAACCGACGTAACTTGTTCTGGTTGTACAATTACAGTGCCATTGACCTATTTAATATCAACAGAGCAGCACACGATTCGCAAACTGATAAATTAAAAGTACTTAGTATGAGTTTTGTACTGTTTCAATATTTAACGGATAAATAATTGCGAGATACAGAATTAAGTGAAGTAAAGGATTTGAATAATTGATGATGTTTTAGTTCTTAGAGATTGTATTTTTTGATTGTATGTATTGATAATAAAATCATTGATAAATTCATAATCATAAATTGATAATAAAATCACTAAGAAGGCCATAAAGTCACAATTCTCAAAGTAGGAATCTAAAAACGATCACTCAAAAAACACGAGGATGGAGAAAAACCAATAGACTTCGACAGTGACACAAAGAAAAGAATATGGAAATATTTAAACACAAAAGTGCAGTAGACAAACATCAAAGAGTTCATAACAAATCATGTATGGTGATACTGAAGTTCCTATTTACCGAGAAATCGATACTTAGCGATAAATCTAACGGAACAACCACGTGGTTAAAGAAAATAACCGCAAACGATAATGTTTAAACCGGTTTGATGGAATCAGCTACGAAATCATTCATGATCTATGGATGATTTTACTTAGGTACCAAAGCTTCTTTAAACTACTCTATGCAGAGAGTATTAGTGAATTGATCATAACTTTGGGGATTTTTTTGATTCTAAATCAGAAGAATTATTTAACCACTGTTAAATCATTCGTCCAGTGATGTCTCTTGTAGAGTTATATGTGATATGGTATCAAACCAACCAAATACCTATCGCATTATGAATGCACAAACTGTTTTCCAAGAAACTAATCCAAAGCCGTTTGAGCATGTTCAACAGATAACAATAATTTGTAACTCGAGAAATATAACCATAACATAACTAACTAATGAACCAAACTACATAGTCAATAATTCTCGATGTCAACACATGGTTATGACAATTTGTAGGCCAATTTGTTTACTAATCAGAATCAATTGAGATCCCAACAAATATGACTTGTTGAGATCATGATTGTATTAAATTTCGACGAAATCGTATACTTCGCACTCTTATGAATTATCTAAAGATTTTCAATTTCTGTGTTTGAACCATGCCAACATGTTCATGTTTTGGCAGAACGATGAAGGTTAATGGATATTTGATAACTAGGTACACATACTTTTGCATGTATGAACCATATTTTGTTTTAACACATACAAAACACCCTAATCAACATCGAAGCCAATAGCTATAATTTTATTCAGGTCTTTCACGTGAAAAAGGTGAGACCAACAAGTAATAACCAGAAAACTGGTACCAAATGGTCTGTTTCAGATTCCAGCCGTAGAATAAGCTTTTACTTAAAGCCTTTTAGCTGTTATAAATATTGTTGCAACAGAAACTAATATATTAGATAAAGCTCGACAACTTAATCAAGGAATTGCGAACGACGATAAAGAAGCGATAAAACCAGGAACACACGATAAAATATCGATTGGTTGTATAATAAAGCTTTGTTATGAAGAGCCTGCAGTCAACGGCATGGTTGTATACTACAACACAATACCGAGCACTGACACGTGGCTTGGTTCAGGTTTAGTAAACTCAGTAGGCTCTTTAGTTATTTTCTCGGGCTGAATAAACCATGATTTATAGTACTAATAGAAGAGACTGCTTGAAATGAATGGAATAGTTTAAATTGAACAGAGAAAGCCAAAATAAAGAAAGAAGAAAGAAAAAAAGAAAAGTTTATTTTGTGTCTTAAGATATCATATAAGTACTTATAAACTAAGTAAATTGACAGCAAAATTGGTCGACACTCAGCATGTGTTATAAATAACAATTAGAACGCTTCTATAACGCTGGTCTTCTGTGACGCCGCGTTGGTATGCGCATCGGCACTGTGTGGTCGTCGTACACCATCATAGTTGCAATTCATGTAATAAGTGCATCAAAAACTAAAATAAATATAATTATGTAAGGTTAACTAAGATACAAAATTTAAATTCAAATAAAACAAAAATATATAAGGATAACAAAAGAAAATACTTATAAATACCTACAAAGTCTAACGACTAAGCACTTAAATCAAACATGTCCAGAACAACTACCTATATGCAAATTTTTTTGAAATACTAACAGGTGTTTTTTAACGATTTTTTAAAAGACCAAATTGACAATGATTTTCTGATAAGCGGGATGAAAAGATGCGTACGTAACGGAATTCTTTATCAAAGTTATTGATTATCGATATTATGTAGAAAATATGGCCAAATTTCGCGAGTATGTAAAGAATGCTGAAGTAAAACGGGGCGTATATTCATAAAGTTCAGATCCCCCTTACAAAGATGTCTCTTGAAGACAATAGTTTTGATAAATGTAATTACTTATTGGTTCAATAATTCTGTGGACGTATATAGGACGAATGAATTAGGGACAACGCGCTGATTTATATACTTCTAGACGCGCACGCACGTAACTTATAACACGTAAAATTGTTCGTCGTGATAACTACCATCACGACGAACAATTTTAGGCCCTGCGGAAGCAAATCAGACTAGGCCTTTGTATATAAGGATTACAAATTGTACAATTTCCTTAATGTACCCTAAACAATGTCTTCTACTATACCCACGTATTTTATTTTTAATATTTTGATTCATAGATACTTTAAAGAAGTTATTTTATATTTTCGGAAAGTTTAGTCACTCAAGATTGTCAAGAAGTCAACTTTATTTCTAGTAATTACTTAGTATTATAATATTACTTATGTATGTTAGACTTTAAGGTAAATATTTGATATGGTCCGTAGTTTGTAAGTATTTAACATCATGTACTAGTGTTGCCTGAAATAAACGATATTATTATTATTATTTATTGAGATTCTTCATTCTGAACTACTCTAAGAAAATCAAAGAAACTTTGTATAATTGCCGCCAATTCAAAAGCGACAATTAATAATACAAAAGCCCAACCCAAAGCCATAAAAGAACTCTCGAACTTTCTTTCGGACCACCTCGACGACCTTTAGGACCACAGCTGACAACCGCCGCATAAATTGATAAGATACCATCAATATGACGCTGCTTCATGCTCTTAATCCATCAAAGTCTCACTAGACCCTAGACCAAACGCGGAAGGGCATTACTTTCGATCTTATAGGCTCAGGAATAAGATCTAAATTAGTGGAATAGTGTAACAACTTTCACAAGACATTGTTCATTTCCTATACCATGGCCATAACGTGTAATGACACCTATGCAATGCAATCACTAGAAACCATTAGTCAATGGCTATTGAATAGCACAATATTAGCATAAAAGATTCAGGCTACATGATTGGCTATAAATATGATACCTTTTATGATACAGATCTATAATGACGCAGTAAAACCTATAAATCAAAATAGTATCATTAATATCATCTTCAATGTAAATCAGATTTAGTAGAAATGCATGGTCAGCTAAGGTTAGAATACATCACCCGAAGCGCCATCGCATTTTTTTAATGCCCTTAATCTCGTGCACTATACAATAAAAGAAAGTGTTCTTTATTTTTACACGACTGCCCTAAGGTGTTTAATGTTTTTGACTGATGATAATTTCATCTATTCTACTTAGCTCGAGATATGTATGTCAACAAAGGATTGAGGTATTACTTACACTAAACCAAAATCCAATAACTTTAAACAAGCAATTCTTGTATTTAATATAATCTGAATCTCGGAAACGGCTCCAACAATTTTGATGTAATTTAGTATGCTGGGGGTTTCGGAGGCGATAAATCTATCTAGGTTTCATTTCTAGAAAACGTCGTTTTATCCGTACTAGTGGTCGCCCATTGGTCGAAATTCGATCGATCGATAATTAAATTGAATGTATTTTTTTTATTAGGCATATAAAAGAAGATATTAGCATTCTGCACTCCTTCTCTATATAAACTATAAGTGTGCGAAATTTCATACTCCTCCGTCCGCGCAATTTTCGTATAAAGGGGTACAAAGTTTTTGCTTCACGTATTAATATATAGATTTTATACCGAGCCAAGCTCGGTCATCCAGGTACTGAACATTATTTACGATTTTTAATAAAAATTAGCTTACTTGCATTATAACATGGTTTTAAATCTAGTAGCAGGAATATAACACAAAACACAGTATAGACTGATGTCAAACTATTATTTTAAATAGGCAATAGCCACTTTCAGACTGATCAAGCCAGAGCGTTACTTTGATTGACACGATACTGGTACAATCAATTACTTTAACAGCTTACATGCGAATAGAAAGTTATTCACGAGACCAAAGCCAAAATTTACAGCCACATAAAAACAAAAACAAGGCAAGATCAATAAGGATCATTGCATTTTATAAAATCGATGTTTAAGTCACAAAAGCTTTGGTTTTTAAAATGGTCATAATGCAGGTTGGAACATAACAGATGTAAAAAAAAGTATATAATATATTCTTGAATGTGGAAGTGAGATGGGTGACTAAGAAAGATGTTGACATTTTCGATGATAATTATAACTATAAGATAATGTGTACCCCGTCATAATACTACAGTCATCTTAAATCCAGGCATAGCAATATATCATAGAAAATTATAAAAATTATCAGACAGAACTGACACAAAAGAATGACACGACAATCCTATTCGAATGACTCGAAGGGACAATGCAATCGATTATGTTCACAGATCGATTTGACTCGTTCGAATTCACGTTTGAATCGATTTATGTATCACGCCCGGAAACAATATAGCTTAGGGTATAACACAATTCAGAGGTTCCAGATATTCACTTTTTTATTAATCTAAACCTTATTACGAAACGATATTTATCTCATGTTACTGTAACGTCTATGGTACTATAGATAAACCCACGAGACTAAAAGTTCGTCTTTGAAGTTTTGGAACTAAACCTAACCTCAAAATGAAGTCATCAAAAGAAAAAAATTGAATTATTTTGTGTGTGGAGTGTTGTTATACTATGAATAAAAATCTATCTAAATCTACATAAGACCTATTATATTATAATGTTCTTTCCCTAACTAGCAAATCTTAAAAACTCTCATGCCCAAGAATGCGCGCACACATAATGCTTTAACATAAACAGCTGGAAGTCATAACTTATACTTATCTTACTTTATTAACACTTTTAATATCACTATTCATAAAATGCTTTCTCAAATAGTTAAGTAGTAAGTTACTCGAACGATATAGTGGATATAGTAGTGATCGAACGATATAGTCAGCGTTGTCGGGAACCACTGGATAAGACCTATACCCAGCAGCAGTGCAATCGATCTAAATGATGATAATGATGATGATGATGAAGTTACTGAGTCTTCAGAGTTACGTCGCACTGCAATAGGTCTTCGACTGTGACAGAGAAATTATCTCTTGTATAGCGAATTGCAGTTGGCTAATAGCTTCGTGATCGACTTTCCTTCCGCGAAGATTAGTCCTTCTGGTATTGATTGAAAGCACATTTGCATGTGATGCAGTTGTATTGTTTAGTTACCCACGAGTATATAGCTTTACCTTTATTTTACACTGAATAATGAAACGCTACTAAAATTTGAAGGCGTTAGTTTGACGTTTCCGTTACTTTTTAAATATAATTTGAAGGATATGATTTCGAATTTCTTAGTTTATAATAAAATCTAAATAAAAAATAAAAATAAGGCAATATGATAGATAAACACTCATACATTACGAATAAACATACTTCAGATTTATACTTATTCGGATATTTTAAGGATGTATAAGAGGGTAGTCAGTAACATTCGAATCTAGTCAAGTTTTAATATTTTATCAGCATTTCAGGATCTACCTATATTCGTTTTGATATACGATTTAGTCCGTTTTCGTTTCCTTCTCTTTTCCTCATCACAATTCTTTCCGTCATTGGTTTTATGTATAAGCTTTCATAAGTATTTAAAACGCACTTCGCGCTACGCATTCGTTAGTAAGTTTAACGTCAGAAGCGTAACACACAATTAGATCAATTTTCGTATTGCAAGTGCATGATTGCCACACGTCATCAGGTAGGTACCATCTACCTGCCTCAATATCCCATTTCACAAAATGGTGTCACATCATTAAAATAAAGATTAAAAAAATAAAGAACATAACCATCACCTAATTTCATGACTTTGTGTATATTTCTTCCATGTAACAAGTGAAATATACATAAAGTATTATATATAAATATATACATAATATACATATATATACATGAAAACTTCAACGTTTTAAAATATATGTACCTATATAAATTCCAGTGCAGCCGACTGAACCTACCTAAATGCACTATACAATCTAGAAATCTTTGTCTCGTCTTTGTGTCATCTTTGCCTCGTTATTGTCTTACGTCTTTCCCTACCCTCAACATCATCTGCTTGCCCTTATGCCCTTATGATTAAGGGGGTCAGCACAATTGGTTTTGCTCTCCCACTCTTCCCTATCGTTCGTTATATCAGTAGTCACTCCTTTCTTACCCACATCAACACAGTCCATGCATATTTTCTTAAGCCTTTCTCAACTCTTACATCCATCAACATTTAAATCCATTACCCTTTTTCTAATAAGATTTTTTTCCCTCCATATGACTTGCCCGTGCAAACCTTTTCCGTCTCTGGCAATACTTTCAAACTTACTCTGATATACTGTTTTCCTAAATAATACAGCAGCTGATACTGGTAAAAGCAACACGCTATAAAATATTAGTGAATTCCAACATCATCACCGCTACTTTCCACGAATTGAAAGCAAACACCAATGCACTTATTTACTTATGCCAACTTCGCGCTTGTTCAAATGATTTACGTCCTAAGTCCTACACGACTAGAATAACATCGTGCGCGCGCGCAGCCTTACAGAGCCTCGTAATAAGAGCGGGCGTCGGTCTGTCTGTTCGTCACGATCCTTCGTTACATTTCGTAGGAAGCGGAACGACACAGAATAAACTGTAGTATAAACTGCAACCTATCACTCACGTATCACTAATAGAAAAATCAAGGAGACCATTTTTTTCTAATTTGACAGAATTAGGTGCGTTTTGAAGTGATAACTTCTTAAACTTCTTCTTAGGGAGGGTAAACCGCTTCGTTACGTAACGCGTTACGGTGCCATTCTTTTTCTCTCACGCATACGGCAGCGGTAGGAATGCTCCTCCTCTCTCACTCTAACTCACAGCGTAGGTTAGATTAGTTCAAGTTATCACTTCTGTCGGGCGTCCCGAGACGCACACTTTTTTTTTACAACTGAGCCAGCAAATAAGCATACCGTCTACACCTGTAATAATAGGAGGTATCACAGGTTGTAGGCCCTACATATATTAGGTTCTTTTATCTGTTTGCCTAGTATTTTAATTTACTTAAGTCCTCTTCGAATTAAACACAGTAATGCTTGCACACAGGTTGTGCAAGCATTAGCTTGTCTCCAAGCAGTAGCTTGGAGACATAATATCTGACACTGTGGTGGTACCTACCAAAACAGACTCTTGCTGTAGTGTCCTATCACCAGGCAGGTTAGGTTTATCATTTAATTCAGCTAATTAAAGCCTACCTGTCTACTGTTCTACGTTTAGAGTTCTTGCTATTTTAGGCTTCAAAAATAGGAAAGAGCAACCAAAAAGTTCCTCCACATGAATCAGCCATATTAAACGTCAAGTAATTAGTAACAGAAACTAGATATTACGAATTTACCGCATGTATCCGAACCATTTTGAACCTAAAACTAAAGATATTGGATACATATTTCAGTGGAAGTGGATATAGTGTTTCAGAGCCATGGTCGAGGTTACTTTACCGCGTAAAAAATATAATTGTGGGGCGCGCGTGCGCAACGATTTTGAACAGGAAATCTTTGCACTACAAGCACTTAAGACTTAAGTCTTTTATTTTGAGGTTATGGACAAAACTAAATGTTTTATCTAACTAGGTAGTACTTATTTACAATGCCTATCTTTATGAAAAAGTCACGAGTATATTTCGCAAAAGTGACCTTTAAATTACTTGTATTTATAATAAACTAATTGATTTCGTTAGTCACGGAAAATTAGAAAAATAAAACGATACAATTAAGGGCAGTAAAATGGGTGGACTTATTGCTGATAGAGATCTCTTACAGGCAAACTTTGAGTGGCCTGATCTTAATAAATAGAAAGGGCAAATTTGGTGTTGTGAATCTAAGTGATTATATACTTACATTATATATAAACGAAATCAATCCTAATTTGGTATAAGCTCTCCCTACTGCGCTACAAGTTGGGGGTTTGATTTCCTCCCAGAACATACATTTGTGTGATGAACATAGATTTTTGTTCTGTGTCTGGGTGTTATAAAGTATCATAAGTATATATTTAAGTGTTCTTCAGTCATCTGGTCACCATATAAAATCTATGCTTAGTTTGGGGCTAGATGGTGTTGTGCGCATTGTCCACCAATATTTATTTAATTATTATCAATGCCTTACTTTTCCAGCTTTTCAAAAGTTGCTACGGCGGTCTTCGAACAGCCCATTTACTTTGTGACCAGAGTTGGCCACTGTCTCATAGTTATGCATATATTAGTACCTAAATATCAGCATGGTTGTGTTGTGATTTTGTAAACAAAGAATACCTTGAACCATTGTACTAATTTATTCACTATAATATCATGAGTTATGGCCTCCACATAATTTTGTATGGTAATCTTGCGATTAACATAATTAGCAACTGTCTACCGGTTTTGTTAGACAATCAGGTGCTGGTATAATCAATACCTTACCTTGTAATTCGTGTAAAATATTCTTTCATCTGAGCACTGATTATTTCACAGACAACCTGCGGTCAGGGTTGATTATAGTTTTACAATTACAATAAAGATTAGCCCATTGTGTGCTACTGCTGAGCAAGTAAGCAAGGCCTCTCCTTGATCTCGCCAGTCATCTCGATTTTGAGATAATTGGACACAAGCTCTGTCAAAGGTGTCAAACCTAGCTGCCTAGCTGCCTAGCTGTCGATCTGGCTTTGAAGTACGAAGTATATTCTGGAATGCGACTATAAGTGCATTAAAAGCCAATGCATTTACTTTTATCTAATAAATAGGGTCCACTAGTGATCTGGATATATCGAGATATCTATTGATTGTTCTTATCTGGTGATCCATAGATAGCTCAACTGTTTTGGGGTTATCTGTTGAATAGGGTTTTATGGTCTCAGCAGAATAACAGAGTTTGCCGGGATTTTTCGTTTGTCATTTCATGAAGTAACATAGTACTTCTAAATTAATATTCTTTTCTCGTTTTATTGCATGTTTTATTCAGTAATCTTAGCGGAATTTTAATGAATTAATTGTGACTACATAGTTATTACAAGTGTATTATGGTGCAATATGATTTGAACGACGAGGAATCCCGAGAAAATTCTAGACGGCTATTCCGCGATGACGTTTAGAATTGACAATTGACCATCGACTAGAACTTTATAAGCAAATAAACACTAGACACTGGCAAATTGTCGACAAAACAGATGCCATTGAAGAAAAGAAGAAAAAGAGTTGACTGCCAAAATAGTAGGTATTATACTGAGTCGGGACCAATTTGCTGCTGTAGCATACACATACATATACCTAAGCATAATTATGTTGTTATTGCTATGTGCCTTGTATTTTGTGTGCTGTGTGCTAAGAAGCGAACAAATGTGTCTGTGCTACGTCTAAATAGGTAGGTACAAGTACCTTTACGTCTTTAGTCGTAATAAAGCGGTTGTGACACGAAGTTTTGTCATAATTTTATGAGGTAGATAGCGCTACCACGAAGCCATAATGAGTAACCGTGTTTTTACACTTCCCAACAAGTTAGTGCTAAAACTAGTACAGGAAATTATGTACGGTCATTAAAACGGACGTAGGGCATAGATTGCGGTATAGTCACTAACTGCCGGTGGTAACAAGAGGAAAAAGCTTATTATAAAATATCAAAATAAATAAAAAATGCCGGACATTTCACACAGCATCATCTAGCCCCAAAGTAAGCAGTGCTTGTGTTATGGGTACCACATGACTGATATACTACTTACATACTTTTTTTTCTTATTATACATACAAACATCCAGACCCGAGACAAATACTTGCAGATCATACAAACATTTGACCCGCGGCGGGAATCGAACCCGCAACCTTCTGCGTCTCAGCCGGACCTTAGTCCACTGCGCCACAGATGTCAAAAATTAAGATTAATAAATCAGTTCAGTTCAGTTTTACTAAAATTTATTAAAACAACTTTTTTTCAACTGTTCAACTTTTTTTAGTTCCATTTTAGTTTTTTTACATAATTTTTTATATAAAAACTTTTTTTTGGAAACGTTTTTTGATGAAATCCGTCAAGGTCATTTGATATTTGATACGGTCACTTTGCTGAGTGCATCCTCACAGCTTAAAAGTCAGCAGGATAAAATCGAAACAGAAATATTTGTTTGTGCACCCCAGGGTCGTAAACCCCACCCTCGCATGTTACAGCTGCCATAGCACCCCATAACACATCAAAAGACGGAAATACGATACTGACATAACATGGAATAGAGAATTTTAAAGTTTGTAATGCTTTTAGTGCTTTCGGAAAATGAATAGTGCTTAGTTCTGTTAATGTTTGAGAGATTAATAAGATAGGTGTAGTATAGCTCATCGGCAAACATTAAAGACATTCTTAAAATATAACACAAAAGAGGCCTTCGCTTGACTCAAGAGCTGGCTCCTATCTAGCCCAGCGTATTAGCATTGCCATTCAACGTGGCAGTGTCTAGGGAACGATGCCCTCTGGCAGTGATCTGAATCAGTTGAGCTATAGATCGTTTTAAACGGTCCTTAGATAGCTCAACTGTTTCTCATGTATTTTATATTATTTAATCATATTCTCTAGAAAACTAGAACTATTTTAAAATAAATTTAATTAATCTTGAATGGCCGCGAGATCAAAGCGGCCATTCAAGATTAATTAATAAATAAATATGGTAGACAATCTACACAACGCAATCTAGCCCAAAAAAAACAGCTTACAAGCTAGGAGAACCAGATGACCGATAAAATACATATATATTTTTATACATAAATTATATACTTTATAACACCCAGACACCTGATCCTGGGAAAGTTAAGATTAACTTTATTAATTTAATTGACATTATTAATTTAATTAACTTCAAACATCTGCGATCAAAATTAGATAATAAGTTATTTTATTTATTTACTGATATCAATGTTTAATCTCTTGACTATTAAATTAGAATGTACGCTAAGAGACGAGTTAGGTGATATGTATATCAATGACATTAAGATACAAAATGCAACAATTTACAACTCTACTTGTATTAAATTGAGTTTAATGTAAAGACCGACATCACACTAATATTATTAACGCGAAATTTTGGATGTTTGTTTCTTAATCACGCCTTATAATCACAGCTGAAGTTAAGGTTACGTTTATGATCATATAACCTTCTTTAATCATAAGACATCGGATAGGCAATAGGATATTTTAATCCCGAAAAACAAAAGATGGGACAAAGTCATGGGACAGTGAAGAAATTGTTTATTTACAAAAGTAATTACAGAAATGACAGAATAATATACAATAATATAAAATACACGTGAAACAATTGAGCTAAGGAACGTTTAAAACGATCTATAGACAGCTCAACTGATCCAGATCACTGCCAGAGGGCAGCGTTCTGAAGATACTGGCGGCATTGAATGGCAATGCTAATACGCTTAGCCAGATAGGAGCCAGCTCTTGAGTCACGCAATCTACCAGATTCCGTGAAATCATTTTGAAAATGCGGTGGGGCAGTCAATAAGTCGATTAAGTCATAATACCATATCCAACTTTTTTGTGATACACAAAACCTTGCTTGAAATATAAATACTCAAACATCCTCGAATCTGTTTGTTTATAGCCGTCATATGAAATAGTAACCCAAGGATGCGGCTGTCATCTCTTATTTTTTCATCCATTAAACCACACTATCCAAACATTCAATCGCCAGCAGATAATTGAATGATGCACATCCGCCCCACCCGTATCTAATGTACACTTGAGCCTCAGGCCACAGTTTGAAGCTATCAGAAGGTAAACTTCCCGCGACCAACTAATAGAAGTAAAAAGAAAAAACAGCGCCTCTGTGTCGCAATGGGCGAGGGCCGGCCTAGACGTTGCATGATCTGCAAATATTTTTTCGTGTCTGGGTGTTGTTCTATATATATATAATGTATGTATTTATGGGAGAAAAAAGGATGTAAGTAGGTTTATCAGTCATGTGGTTTATATACCACAAGAACTGTATACAGCTAATGATGTTGTGTGAAATGTTCACCATTATTTATTATTACAGATGCAAAATTTCAAAATAACCTCAAAGTACCATGTTGTGATGAAACGATTCGTAAATAAAAACTCAGGCTCATGAAAATAAAAAATAATTAACGATGAAATCGAAAAGCAAAGTATGTCAAAATGTGTAATGTGGTATTAAGAGTAATGTTATATAAAATAAACGTGTAAGAAGTGTAAGAAGTGTAAAATTTAAATATATAAATCCCCCTATAGATGGTTTCCTCAGTCGGGGTTAAATTTGAGCTGATTGATTGCTGTCAGTTAAATTTTTCTTTAAAGTTGTTCTTCTTTTTCGGTTTATACTGTGGCAATGAAGGGGATGTTACAAATTATCATTTTCTAATACTAAACACAGATTGTGTTAATAGCTTTAGTAAATTGTTGGGAAGAAATTTATAGGCAAGGGTTGAATCAAAGGGTTGATTGATTTCAAGATTGATCAATAAAAAATATTAAGTACCTATTTATATTAAGTAATATTACGTAAAAAAGGTTTAATAACTTACCAAATTTATTGAATAAAAACTTTATGATATTGCCAGTTATTAAAAGATCAGTTTTAAAAGCTCATAAACTTAACTTTATCAAGTACTCAGTCAATCATAAAAATGTTGTAATGAGTGAAAGTTAAAAAATGCATAACTTATTGCACAACTGCATTAACGTCTTCAAAATACGAGTAATTTTACTATCAAAAGAGATCAGTCGTAAAAATTCGGTACGGTAGGTAGCGAGGCGAGATAATAAGGAAGAAAAAATAATTATATATAAAACTAGCTGCCCAGGCAAACGTTGTTTTACCATATATAATATTTCTAGTAAATATTTTCTATAGTGGTAGAATGGGTGAACATTTAGGGTTGTATGTATTTTTTAATGCCAAATCATCAAAAAATTTAAACAAAAAATGTTGTCGAAAAAAAAAAACATTTGGGATGGAATCCAAAATATCAAGTGATCTATTAAATGATTACCTAAATACAGAGGTAACTAATGTATCAATAGATCAACTACACCTTGATCATGACAACAAAGAATGGCGAGCTGAGAATGATTCTAGATCACTCATTGTTTCGAATATCTCAAAAGATCGACGTGTTACTGTGATATAATATCCGACAAATTAAGATCAAAGCCATTAAGTAATTAGAAGTAATTATGAAAGTAGTTTAGTGACGACTTATTCAAATAATGTTACGAGGGATTAAGATTGTATAATATTGAATGTGTGTTTAAAAAGTTTTGAGCTTTCAACATCAATAGAAGAGATTAGAAATGTATTATGTACTATTTTCTTTATATCTGGTATAAAAAAAGACAAATACACGGATATGTTTTCTGTCAATGCGAGCATAATCCATAAAAAGAAAGTTACAAAACTATTCGACATATGATTTATAAGCAAATTTTTATTTATTTACAATTTGAATAACTGAAATGTACAAAATAATATACAATTACTTATAGATAAGAGACAGAATTCAGTTCAATGACCGCAGGTAAAGCTCCCAAAAGGCTGGGAACGTTACCTCCTTGAATAGCCATACTAATCCTTTGTCCGAGGTAAGCACTAACCATTTGATCATCGGCCTTGTCCACTAGTCTCTTCGATAAACTAACTATTAGTACATATTAAAACAAGCTCAGAACATATTTAAATTAATATACACATTAAACACACATTACGAATTTTTAGACCCCCTGCCCGCCTTCAAGTTATCCTTTTCTGTTGTTGGCTCTTGTTAGTCCGAGCTATCAACAGAGAAGGATAACTTGAAACAAACCCAGCTCGATGCCAGCCGTTATGCACCTGTAACCGAACCGACACCGCATGTACTGATTCGTCTTTCCTGCGGGTCCTGTCGGTAAGGTCGAGAGGTTAGTGTGGGTACCTGAAAAGGCCTTATCAAACAGAATCCCAGGCAGCGCCAGTGGAGAGGAAACTTCACCCACTTCAGTTTCCTGGATTGGATCCATGCACTAAAGTTTTCAATTCCAAATAACTGCTCTGTAACATGACTTCAACTTCAACTTTAACTAATGAACTAAAGCCAATTATGATGATGAGCAAAGCTAGTAAACATATGAAGAAAGCAAACAAAGTGTGTTATCTAATAGGAATAAAATGAGATCATTCAGAATCTGCAGACAAATCTGGACTAATTGTGATCGACAAATTACGTTAATCAGAAAGTTGAGTACCTAGTTATTTAAACTGTAGGTAACCATCAATTTTGAATGTAATCGTTTCGTTTGGATAAATTTAAGCTCAAATTACAGACCACGCAACGAGGTCTTTAGAAGCATCTGTCAAATCAAATCAATCTAATGTGGAGAGCAGATGGACGTACAATTAAACGGTGCTCCAAGTCCCTAAATTACGGTCAACAAATCGAGCTGAAGTGGGCTACTGTGATCAATAAAAGGTCAATAACGGAAGTCCTTTATTTTACAGTACATTTATAGTACATTTTTATGTATTGATTCTGAGGCGATACGAAGTTTGCTGGGTCAGCTAGTAATATATAAAATTAAGTAAACAGCCGGATATAAAGATGTTAATGAATAAGAATACATTTTTGATTGCTAATACATATATAATTGAGGTTACAGAACAAACGGACCGACTGTGCGGAATGACTACCTATAATATTCTACTCGATTCTAAGATCGATCGTAAAGAACAGCGAAAGTAGATAATCGATTGACAATTAGCGAGTAAAAGTTTCTCGATTTTAGAATATCGAGAGACTAGGCCGTTTAGATTTAGAACAGAGGGCACAGATTAGATTTGTAGTTCATTTTTGGAAAAAGGAATAGGCAGATGCTTTTAAAGTAATGATCCATAAAAAACTCTAATACATCCACTACGTATTCGACTTTTTTGGGAGTAGGTATTTCATACTATAGATAAATAAATAATCCCGGGCATTTCACACAGCAACATCTGGCCCCAAAGTAAGCAGAGCTTGTGTTATAGGTACCACATGACTGATACACTACTTTTATAGATTTTTTTTTTGGAAATATATACATATTATACATAGAAATACATGGGGCACACTAAAAGTTTTGCACTTCTAGCTAATCGGAACTATTTGAATTTGGAATGTTATATTTTTTTAAACGTTGCAACCTTCGTAGTAATAAAAAAAAACAATTGGCGGGAAATAATTTGTCAATTGTTTTTAATCACACATCAAAGTTCTACGTACGCAACGAAAATGGAATTAAGTCGAAAAGATTTTAGAGCGATGATTTTTTATGATTTTAAAAGTTCTCTCTCTCCGCAAGACTGTGCAGCTCGTCTTCAAAATGCTTTTGGGAGAGAAGCACCATGTTTAAGCACCGTGAGGCGATGGTTTGCTGAATTTGAGAGAGGTCGAGTTTCTTTACATGACGAATTTCGTGAATTTCGTGCCTTCAACTGCCGTCAACGAAAATAATGTGGCTACTGTTAAGCGGCTAATTAAAGAAAACCCGCGGATTACCTATGAGACAACTTGAGGACTATTGGGGATTGGTATGAGCCAAATCCAGAAAATTTTACACGAAGAATTGAAAGTTCGGAAACTTTGTTGACGTTGGATCTCTCATGAACTGACAGCGGAGCAGAAGCGGGCTTGCGTGGAATGGTGCTCACAGATGCTACTGAAGTACGACCACGGAACTCTAATGCTGTTTATGACATTGTCACAGGAGAAGAAACGTGGATTTATTGTTTTGAACCCGAAAAAAACAGCAATCTTGTGAATGGGTGTTTGAAAATGAGAACAGGCCAACAAAAGTGAGGCAGGCGAGAAACGTTGGTAAAAAAATGATCGCGTTTTTTTTCTCAGCTACGGGTCCCATCTGTACAATTCCACTTGAAGATCAAAAGAGTGTTAATGCCGAGTGGTATTCTACCATTTGTTTACCCAGGGTGTTAGAAAAAGTTCGCGAAAGACGACCCAAAAGCCGCATTCTCCTACATCATGACAACGCTTCATCTCACACGGCCAACAAAACAATGTCATTTTTAGCTTCCGAAAAAGTACAACTCGTCACCCATCCTGCGCATAGCCCCGACCTAGCACCCTGTGATTTCTGTATTTTCCCCAAAATCAAAGATTTGATGAGAGGTTTCACTTTTACCAACTCCGAAGAGGCTGTGATAGCGTTCAATCAGCACGTAGAAAACATGCCTTCAGGTCTGTGGTCCTCCTGTTTTAAAAAATGGTTCGATCGCATGAAAAAATGTTTAAAATGTAAAGGAGAGTATTTTGAAAAGCAATAAACATAATATTTTGGTTTTACACATGTTTTTTTTTTAAGTTACGCAAAACTTATAGTGTGACCTACGTACCCAGACTCTAGACAAATACTTGCAGAACATATAAATATATCTTCCGCGGCGGGAATCAACCCCGCAACCATCAGCGTCACAGCCTGATCTTAGCCCACTGCGCCACAGAGGTCGTCAGATAAAGATATATTTTGGTATGACTGCCGCATTGGAATTGTCAATTGTAAGATGACATTTGACAAAAATTTGTGAGTGTTCTCAGTAATTTTTGTTCATCTTGGTGTTTTAAACAAATCATATTTTTGAGGTAAGTTGCATGCTTCAGTTACAAATAGGATTAATAGATCTTTACCTATTCAGTTGCTGTTTTATAGCACTGGTTCTATACTGAGAATCCTTTAAAACGTTTCATATAATCCCAAACTGGTGCTTCTATAATTATTTTAAAGTTTGAATTTGAACGAGCAGATACAACCCCGATATAGCAAAACAATTTGCTATTATTTAGCAACAAATGATTACGACTGACAGACGGTTCTGCAGCTGTACAAATGCAATCCAAGGCTGGACAGTTCGTGACAATACATAATGCAGCCGTGAAAATGAACGGAACACAAATACCATGTATCATTTTGCAAATTCGATTCCCACCATTATACATTCAGTCTGTATTTCCGTTTGTCCGTTTAAAGAACATTTTAGTTAAATCAATTTCCGGTAAGGCACTTTTCTCAGCAAGTATATTGCAAATTGTCCATTTATAACGAATCATTCAAAACAGATCGATAACTATATACTTTTAAAAGGGGATACATGTCATTAATCATTATACCCTCAATATGTTCACTGTTGTTAGAAACTAACGCAGCATCCTTTTGTAAACAGTTTTTGTACGATGACCGAGCATTATTTCTCTAAAATTTAAATTGGTAACTGTAAATAAGTCGCCATTTTTAACAGACTTCGGACAGAAAAAAGGAGGAGGTTCTCAATTCGTCGGAATCTTTTGAATGAATGAATTGAATGTTTTAAATTTTTTTATGTATGTTCACCAATTACTCAAAGACGCCTGGACCGATTAGAATTTTTTTTTGTTTCTAAGAGTATACTAACCAGGTCCCACTTAAATTCTATCGAAATCGGTCGAGCAGTATTTAATATATGAAAAAAAATCAAAAAATTGTATACATCGATCATATTTTTGTTGTGTGCAGTGCAGAGCAGTGCGTTTAGTTGGCCTACCCTTATTATATAGGTATAAACAAAATACTTAAGTACATCTACTTTCCACTAAAAAATCAAAATAAAATAATTTTATGTTCTCAAATTATATGCAATGAAGTCGGTTTTCTTTTTAGTTTTTAAAACGTAATTATGTTTAAAAATGTACGCACCGCTTTGGATGTAGATATTGCTTCCATGTTATGGATAGTTGATGATGTACATACCTGAAACAAACGATATAAAACAGTTATAAATTGGTCAAACAAAATAAAGATAAATCAAAATCTAACTGTAAAAGTTATGATCCGGAATTTTGATCTAAAATTTTAGCTCCACTAACTTTCGCTAAATGAAATTAAACGGTATTAATGTGTAACATAAGGCGCATATTCGCGTTAATATGCAAACTACTGAGTCGGCGACGTAAAAACGATATAATCATAGACCTGAGACCGTCATGCTGAGAGCTGGTTGAATATTTGCGAGAGTATTTTCAGAACAGCAAAAAAGAACACCCAGACAAGTCACGGGACATACGTTGTTATTAAATTCAGATCGATTTGTATAAAACGCCTCTCTGACTAAAGATGTGAAAGCTTGGATTGTGGAAGTTTTAGTATGTTCGTTTGATTGTATGCCATTTTATCACGTTGTATGGTAACATCTGTAAAGATTTCGATGATAATTGGGTACGGTATGTGTCGAATCAAATATAGCATATTACGCCTAAAATATTGTGCATCCAAACGGACAACCTCACGTTTACGAACCTGGGCATCTACTCTACGTACCGATTTCGATATATCGAAACGATAAAGTCGTTCAAATGTACGTCGAATTGATAGTTATTTCTTTGTCAAACTCATATTATCGTATCGTCTGTTGTAATGAATTTCGACATCGATTGTCAAAACGAATGTCGGTCGTTCCATCGCTCAAAACGAGTAGGAACGATGTAGCTAAGGGTAGGGTTTTGCAAGATTATTGACCCGATATATCGTTTATCGATTTCATAAGAAGCCCCCTGTATCTGTTCACCATTTATGGGGACTTCTTGAAGTTAATGATTTATAGTGTTATTTATTGAGTATGTAAGTTCGCGGAACATTACACGAGAACTTTTGATTTCACGCCTGCCTATCTAAACAGTCATGTTTCCATTCGAAACTTGTTTCACGTCAGACAGTTTTAAAGAGACATGCGCCGCGTTGAAGCGAAAAAAACAAGGTGGACTTGACAATTTCACACCAACTTTGCTACTTGATCTAGTTTTAAAGATAAGGTAATCGGAGCAGACATGGCATTGCTTTTTATACAGTAAATAGATACAGTCGTAAGCAATATATTTGATAAACGCTTGCCTGATATAATTATATAATGGCCTTAATTCTGTATTTTTGTACTAGGTAAAATTTTCTTATATACAAAAGTGCTCCGAAGACCTTATAAAAATAATATAAAATAAAATTTTAAATAACAGTTACGATCAGTAAATTATACAATAGATTTTCCTCAATTTTCTAATTGTCATTTAAAAATGTCACTGTTATGTTGCTTGCCTTTTGATCTTTATAGAATAAATTTCGAAGAATGTGCCGAGGAATTACATGATCTAATTCCACTATTTCCTTTTTACTACAGGACAAGCAGACGTACTCGGCGCAATCCATACCTAAATCCACCAACCTTACGAACAAAGCGCTTTGCTTCCACATTTATAATGCGTACAGCCAAGGATTGGAATACTTTCCTGGAAACTACAATCTGGGTTTCTTCAAGTTCCTTTGACCTTCGTCATTGTCGGCCTCATCGTGGTTTAATCTATTATAAAAAAAAAACTCATTGCTGTTCATAAAATAAGATCGATCGTATCTAAAATGTTAGTCAGACGAAAATACAGTAATAGAACGCTGAGTCTATTTCGCAAACTAAACTTAAAACACAATCATAACAAACTTAACATAACAAACTTTCTAATTTATCATTAGGATATGATTTGAAATCTTACGTAAAATTTAACTTTTGTAAACTCTTCAGATGCAACGCCTCTCCACTGTCTAAATTTGATGGAGCATCGCAGTTATTCAATAAATATTAGATCTGTCAGAACATTGTATTGACCACCGCAAGTATTTATATAATACATTAACAACACACAATTCTTTCATAGTATGTAATTTCTTTTATGTTACACAATAATATAATTTGCGAGAGGGATATAAAATTACTTTCTACGTTCAGTTGTAAAATGTCTTATTTGAATTATATAAAACTAGTAAATGCCTGCGGCTTCGCATCGGCCGCAGGCTTTCGCAGGCATCGGCTACCTACAGTAGCCTGTCCTTCTCAAATATACAATCTATCTCCGTACCAAATTTCATCAAGTTACGTTCAGCCGCGAATTGGTAACAAGTAAACAGACAGATACACTTTTGTATATATAATATTGGTATGGAAAAAAATTAGAGAGGTCTAGTGGTAGCCTTCCGATCATAACCTCTGGCGCTGTGAGCGAAGGCCTGCCTGTGACGCAAGGTTGCGGGTTCTATTCCCGCCGCGAGGCAAATGTTTGATGATCTGCATGCATTTGTCTTTTCATTATTATACATTATATACGAGTAATTCTAACGATTTTTGCAGTGCACGCCAGAATAGCTCGCAGAATTATTATAAATACTTACGGGTATTTATCGCGTTTATTTACCTATTTTTCCCGGGATGACCGTGACCACGACAGAGTGTAAACCTGTCGAAACGTCGGGAAAAATAGGTAAATAAACGCGATAAATACCCGTAAGTATTTATAATAATGTGTTCTGATCGCGTAAGTTTAAAAAACTTTAGCTCGCAGAAGTTAGATTTTTTTCCTATTTACTTGACACTTATCGTCATATTTGGACAATTCACACAATTCTTACTTCTTTACTTAATATTATAAATGCAAAAGTAACTCTGTCAGTCTGTCTGTCTGTCTGTTTGTTACGTTTTCACGCCTAAACCGCTGAACTGATTTTGAAGAATTTTGGTATAAAGATAGATGGGACTTTGGAGAAGGACATAGGCTACTTTTTATGTAGGTACCACGCGTGCGAAGCCGCGGGCAACAGCTAGTATCTTTATAAATTATAGCCTATGTGTTATTATGTGTTAGCTGTATAAGCTATATTATTGTAAATTTCATTATAATCCATTCGGTAGTTTTAGCGTGAAAGAGTAACAAACATCAATACATACAAACATACGCGTTTATAATATTAGTAAGGATTCGCACTGTACTGACGAAACTTCCTCAACTTCGTTTGTGTAGTTTATTAAGTTTGTTTGATTATATTGAGGTTATTTTTATAAGGTGAATGAGTGAAACGAAGAGCAAAGAGTGACTTGTGCAATGTCTAGTAAATGCTAGTGCACGTACGTTTTCACTCTTCGTTCTCGCAATAAAAACCATAAACAAGAGACAATTTCCATTCTCAACACATCAATCGATCTCCAATCGAGTGCGTTTATAGAGAAAGTTATTACATATTCGCAAGTTCCCATACAGCACTGGACGTAAACATGCTTTTTATAGCTGTCTTTGTAAAGGTGATTGTAATTTGCATGCCGAGGTTTTGTTGCTTTGGAAAACGGGGTGTTCAATCTAGTATTGTCATTTTAGAAATCACAATCAAACGGGACCTTTATGCGGTAAATACACGTAAGTACTTGTGTTTTTGTGGGGTTGAAGTTATTTAGGGTTAGGTTACCTTTAATTATCTGAAACTCGATCATTTAACCAACTTCAAAAAAGATGTTTTAATTTTTTTAAGATTTTTTTACCTCATGACTCCGTCCGTCATTTATAAAACGATTAGGAAAAATATTTTTTCATGTGAAAAAATGTACCTACTTCCCGATTGATCCCAATGAAATTTCATCAAGATCGGTTCCGCAGTTCGGCCACATAATACAACCGAATTGAGAACCTTCTGGTTTTTTTTTATTTTTTTTCCTTTTGACATATTTTTTCTAGCTTTTTTATTTTAATACCAAAATAGCTGGAAAAATATGTCATTTAAGAAAACGAAATTTCGATATTTTGCTTTTCTGTAACCTTCCAGTCTTTACGAATTTCGAAAAATGATAAAGTACCTACTAAAAAGCGTACTTATAATAAAATCTTTTTAACCGACTTCAAAAAAAGAAGAAGATTCTCAATTCGGTTGTATTTTTTGGCCTCAAATTTCATTTTATGAAGTCGGTTTTCTTTTTACGTTTTTATTGTAATTATCATTATTATTTTTATAAATACATATATAGAAACACCCAAATCAGAGACAAATACTTGCAGATGATACAAATATTTGTCGCACTGCAAGAATCGAACCTGCAACCTTCTGCGCATCGGCCGGGCTTTGGCACACTGCGACACAGAGGTCGTCGTCAAATAAGCTTAAACATTCGAAAATTCGTCGGTTATCAACCAATCTAAGTCTAACTGCCATGCTCAGAGTAATTAATAGTTCCTTATGTTGCTACTTAGTGCAGATTTTCTGTTTTAATATACTAAGGACTGAGTATGGCGATGAGTAATGTTCAAGCAAAAAATTGAGCACAGTTTTTTTTCTTGTTTGAAATTTAACACTGCATGCCGAAGTAGAGGAAGTTCATGCAGTCTTGTAACAAGATATGCAATGATTTTGCAATGCTTTTAAAATAACTTATAGGCAGTAAATTTTTAAACGCGTTTAAAAGTGCTTATGAAGCCTATTAAATCCGCTTTTTCCAGATAAGATTAATAGTTTCTGCTAATTTATATAAGCATTTGCTACATAAAAATCTCGTAGGCCTTAACGTAGTACAAAAAATAATAAATATATTTATGTGGAACCAATTTGTAAGCGTCTAAAGCTTTCCTTGTACGTTTTTTACACCTTTAAGTGTAAAAAATTAAGCTTCACTATAATCAAACTTGATTTCAATAGATAAAACTATGGGTGACGTAATTTTGTAGGTACATCGTGCGATCCTATTTTTTGTGCGGCAATACCGCCAAGGCCACGTCAATGACCGGATTGCCAGTGGGAAAAATAGGCCATTTATTTTATTAATACCTTAGTAATCTATCACATTAATATGAATTAAACATTTAAAAAACCTAGTAGTATTTCGATATTTTTAATGTTATAAACAATATTAATATTTGCGTTCAATGATTTGGCTATGTAGCTAATTACAAAAGATGAGTGGTTACAAATGAACAAGATTGTTTAAAATGAATGTAGTTAGATAGCAACCATTAAAATAATATTTAACATGTTCTGTGATGTTAACTATAATCATTGAAAAACGTTCGCTTTCTCCAGCACCCGTCAAAATTAGCCTGCTTGTTCACTTTAAAGTTACAGTACGCGCCACATGGTGCGGCACTTGTATGAGGGCACGAGCCATGCCCACTGTACAGTACACACATCATGAAATCACACAGAAAAATAACTTCACGGACCCACCTGCTTATAATTTTGTCTTTTGAAAGAGAATTCTTATCTCAGTTTATGTATCCTCTGATACTCAGATCTAAATAAATGCCACTAGTTCTATGTAGGGTAAAGCGGGTTAATACGACAACAGGTATATCTGGTGCATGTAACAGCAAACTACAGGACGGATAGATCCGCACGCGCGCTTCGAAATGGCGCGCATTAAAGTGCAACCAATTTCACATGTTGTCTGTATGACTATAATTTAACTGTAATTTAAATGGTAAATGGGTACGATTGTGCAACCGTGCGCACGATCAAATCAGATTGATGTTAATAACAACAGACAGACGGACGAGTGATTTGGACGGCTGAGGTGTTGTATTAGTCGAAATTAGGCTGATACGAGCCTCGTAAGTGTTTGGATCTCACGCGAGCTGTTTTAGCTATTAGCTTTCGACAGATATTATGAAATATGAGTTTAGACGCTTCCGTGCATTTGAGTTCAAGTTTTTGGTTTCAATGTTTATGGGCGGCCTATTAATTTCTCCTGAGTTTGCCACTAACTTATACAAAACTGAAGATGAAATAAATAATAATTAAATTTAAGAGCTTTGTTTTTTCTATTTTCTTGTTATATTTTACATGAAAAACAAACAGCTTATAGGTTATAATACCATAGTAACAAAAAATAGAAAACGTAGTCTTACACAATTTTCGCTTATACGAAGTGTTTAATTTTAATAAGTTAATGTGCTTCAAGAGAGGATAATGAATGTTGTTTTGTAAGATTGTGCTTAATATTAAATAGTTTAAAATGTTAGTGTATATAATGAATATAACTTTAATTGTAATGATATAAGGGCACTTATATAAAATGCATAGGTTTAGATACAACTATGTAAAATTAAAAGAAATAAATAAACAATGCCTGACATTTCACACAGCATCATCTGGCCCCAAAGTAAGCACAGCTTGTGTTATGGGTACCACATGACTGATATACTACATATATATATTTTTAATACGAACATACATATTATATATAGAAACACCTAGACCCGAGACAAATACTTGGAGAGTATACAAATATTTGTGTCGCAGTAGGAATCAAACCCGCAACCTTCTGCGGCTTAGCCAGACCTTAGCCCACTGCACCACAGAGATCGTCAAATTAACAAGAATAATAAGATATCTAAAAAGGTATTTATTCTGCCTCGTCTCATTTAGTAATATTAAAAAATAATTGTATCTACGTCTCTGTCAACGAAGAGGAATATTTTTTGGAATAAATGTAAAATATGAAAGTTAGCCACCTACAGTCTCTAATTTTAATTTCATTTTCTTTTGATAAAAATCGCCATTGTTCACTGAGCAGTGCCATCTGTTTTTGATGAAGAGCATAGTTGAATTAGTAGAACTACCTTATAGAATAACAGCGTAAGGGAGACTAAGGATAGAAGGAACAATTTTATTGTTACACTAGTAAAGGTATAATCCAGTTGTGCGCAGAACCAATCTAAATAAATCGTTCAGCCAAAAAGTTTAACAACAAATTAATGCTTGCGTAAATCGTTATAAAATTCGCAACTAGCTTTTACAGTCTTGTAAGGTTGTAATTATAATGACTAAATCGTGGCCGATGAATGAATCGTGGAGTGAATCCGTAATGAGTTATGGTAAGTTACGTCATTATGGTGGGTTATTGCTTGACAATTATTGTGTTATCTCAATCGTGACCGGCTTTGCAACGGTTACTGCTGCAGTTAACCTAACCACCATAATAATAGTTATGCATTAAAGAAAAATACAATTTGTAAAGATAATTCATAAATAAAAATGTTTTCTTAATTTTAATTGGTATACTGATAGAATAGCCTGACGCCTGTACAAATGTGTAATGAACGCTTTAGCCTTTAAAAAAACGTTAGCATCATGCTTTTTGAAATTATGCTGTTATGCAAAAATAAACTTTAAGAGCGATGTTTTAAGATTGATTTCTTGGCATGTCCTGAGTCTTGACATCCGCTTTCGCAGGTGCAGTACCACCTTGTGCAATCTGAGCCAGTTTTACAAAAAAAAAAGTCCTAAAGATCACTGGCAGCTGGGCTTTTAAGGCGATCTTGTAACTTGCGGTACACCGTAGATTTTTAGTCCTTATTAATTAATAAGACCTTACCTTACTATTAATTGATTTAACTTTAGATATTCAGAATTAAAATTATAATAGAACAATGAAGCTTGATAGGTTAAGACGCTCTTCATAAGTAAGTTTTAGTAAATAATTTTAGAAGTAAATCAAATAAATTTCTGCAATAAATAAGTACAACAATAGTTCAATAAGTAGGCCAATCTGCACACCAACCTAAAACGAAAAACAATATGAACAGAATTGTTGCAATTACGTAAATAAATAATTAGCCAAATACCCAAAAAGACATTTCATGAATCCGGATGACTTAGACGTTCATAATATTGTGAAAGTATGCATCACGATCTTTGTTCAAAGATTCCAGATTATTATCAACAATAAGCCCATTTTTTATGCTTTCTAAATCTTTTGTTTGAATTTTACCTTAATGTATAAAAAAATATTTCGGTTTCTCGTGGTTTGTATACTCGTATAGTACATAACCATGATTTATTTGAAGAATTAACTGGAATTTCACGCACGAACAGTTTGCCTCTAGTAAATATTAGCAACAGAACACGACTCGAAGTGTGTGGTCTAGCAAGAATCAAGATGTACCTACTTGTCTAAATATTTGCTACCTAAATTCATGACTCATCAATCAGACGTACATTATTAAGGTACATAAATAGGTAAGTAAAAAATGTATATAAATCACTAGAGATCACCCAGTAAATTTGGTATCACCAAAAAATAATTTGATGGTTAATCGGATGGTTTTAGAAAAGTAACTGATTGACACAGGCAGATCAAAAATATACATTAAAATCAGTCGAGCCGTTTTTGCGTAACTAACGCGCGGCAATTGATTTGTATTTATATAAAAGACTAGCTTCCATCCGCGGTTTCACACCTTCCTACATAAAAAGCTTTTATATTTATTTCATTTTCAGATCACAGACTACGTCTAAACCAAGTTTTATCCAATTCCATGTGCCCGTTACGGCGTGAATACTTAGCTACTTACATAGACTTCAAATATTTGTATTAATATCGGCTCTGGGTGTTTCTATAAATAATCTGTATATAAATAGTACATCATGTGGAACACAAGAACAAAAGCTCTGCTTACTTTGAGGGTAGATGATGCTGTGAGCAATGTCCGGCATTATTTATTTATATTTATAAATCGTATGATATATCAAATAGTTAATATCATATATTATGTGATGCAAAAAATGCGAACGTGGAACTTGAACCCTGTCTTCCCCTAGAGCCGGCCGCATAGTACATGCTTTGCAAGTTTATAAGAATGTTTGTGTCTTTCTAGAAATTAGAATAGAAGAAGCTAATAACTAATAAATAAAATATAATATTAATAAATCTTGGTACATTATTACAAAATAAGTAGGTTTTTTTTTAATACGGTGACGATTTATAAAATGCTGTAAGCACAGCAGCATGTCCGTTTTCTCGTTTGATACGGAAGGTCACTTATTCATCAATCATCATTAGGTAGAAACCGAACACGAAATAAACCATTTCCAAATCAATCAAATCTAAACCTTATTACCGTGACATTGAGATTAGTATGTGAAGTTGAGAACTAGACAAAAGAGTTTGCGTGATCATTTAGCCGAAATCGCCTTTGAATGTCCGCTTGAGGTCGTTGGATGGAAAAAATGGCCGCGTTTTTTTACTCTTCAACTTTTTGTCAGTAATAAATAATTGTTTCGAGGCTGAGGTCATCACCCGAAAAGGCTAGCTAGCATTTATGCAATTATTATCAAATCTAAAAGTTAATTTTTATAGTTACATCGAAAGCTTTTTAAGAAACATAAACTTTCCAAATGAATTTTAACGAAAGTAATAATTATTTTGTTAATATTAGTACTATTAAAGCAGATACCTACAATCACGTTAGGAAAACAGCTGAAGCTAGAATACCAGTCAGCAAAATCAGCTGAAGCTAGAATACCTGTCAGCAAAATCAGCTGAAGCTAGAACACCAGTCAGCAAAATCAGCTGAAGCTAGAATACCAGTCAGCAAAAGATGATAAAATAAATAAATATTGATGGACGATGCACACAACACTATCTAGTCCAAAACTAAGCATCGCTTAGTTATCATGGTGACCAGATGACTGATAGAATACATACATATTTTCAAAAACATATCTAATCTAACTAATATTATAAATCCGAAAGTAACTCTTGTCTGTCGGTCTGTTTGTTATGTTTTCACACCTAAACTGCTGAACCGATTTTGATAAATTTTGGTATAGAGATAGATGGGACCGTGGAATAGGACATAGGCTACTTTTTATGTAGGCACCACGCGTGCAAAGCCGCGTGCAGCAGCTAATACTTTATAACACCCAAACACAAAACAAACACCTACGTTCATCACATATCTTGGATGAACGTTTATCCTGGATAAGAATCGAACCGTCATAAAGAATGATATAGCAGAATCTAGTATACCTAGTATTATCATACTCATAATAAGGCAGCATACGGGTAAGGGTAAGACGACGATAGTTGGTGTATTTGTACTAAGATAAGTACTAAGAGTACTAAGATAGTTGGTACTAATTTGTCATCGTTGCACAAGATAACATTGTCTATCAAGCAGATAAATTCATAATTAACACATTCACTGCCACTGACACGCCTCGCGTGTTCAGGCTAATCTAAGTCTCTACGCCAAGAACACGCCAGGCGTGTTTTGAATGTTTCGGTTATATTTCCAAAACTAGGCCAGATTTTCTGTTCAAATTTTTAGTGCATCATTTTTAAAGGATAGGCTATGGCATATTGAAGCGGTTCCCTAAAAAAACTAGTTAGATTTTTTTACGAAAAATAGGTATTTTGTAGTGCCGAGAACACGCTAGGTGTGTTCACTTACTGAAGCTACCCTTAGGTTCCCAAACTTTTTTATTCTATTAAACGCTTCGCTAATTTCAGAGTTATAAGCTTGCGATATGAGATTTTTAACCAGTATTTGATGACAAAACGGAATGTCATAATTTATCGGACCGTTGTTTTTACCGTATACAGTACTGTGTCATGTATGAATAAATAATAAATAAATAAATAATGCCGGACATTTCACACAGCAGATGGCCCAAAGTAAGCAGAGCTTGTGTTATGGGTACCACATGACTGATATACTACTTATATGAAGTCGCTTATACAACTCCATACGCCATCAATGCAAAAAAAGTACCTATCCGATGTATATCTTTATATAATTATACATACACACACAGTGACATACACACGTACAGTAAAATTTTCTCTATTATATAAAAATCAATTGCTGTTCGTTTGTCTCGCTAAAAATTTTGTCATCATTAATATCTTCCGTTTCCGGTACAAATTTAACTTTTCCTGAAAAAAAGATAAGAAATCAATTTATTTCATTTGAATATTTTGAATTTAATTCATACTTATGTAATTAGGTAAGGCCAATCAACCAACATTACGATAATACGAGATAAATAACGTAAACAAACTTTCTGCAGTTCAAAGCTTTATATCGGTTTAATAATTTAGATGAATTCACTCATATAAGACCGAAAATATGTTTAAATATGATTGTCACTCAATATATTATTAAAACAAATGTACTTGCACTGTTAACAATGCCAATGTTGCAGTTCACAATAAAACTTTATTCATTTATGCATGGGAATTTTAGTAAAAAAAGTTTGAGAACCTTAAATTACGTTATAATAAATTTACTTACTAAAACCTATTTTTCCAAGCAATGCCGCGAGCACGCCTAGCGTGTCCGCGGTTTTATACGGCGGCATCTCGATAAACTTCAAGAAAATCGTGGTGGCAGTGAATGAGTTAAGCAGGAGTTAGAAATGTACAAAATAATATAAAATACATGTGAAACAGTTGAGCTATCTAAGGACCGTTTAATATCTATAGATAGCTCAACTGATCCAGATCACTGCCAGAGGGCAGCGTTCCCAAGACACTGGCGGCATTGCCACGTTGAATACTATGGCAATGCTAATAAGCTGAGCTAGATAAGAGCCAGATCTTGGGTCACGCAATGTTTTGTATACAATTGTTTTGTACATTTATGAAATTAGTTTTGGAGTTAGATAACTTGGATATACCCAGAAAAAGGAAAACGTCAGTCCTTATCGCGGACTGGTTAAGTTAAGAATTTTTATGAATCCTTTGGCGTTTGTTCATTAAACATGTTCTGTTATATATTTATACTTCACTAACATATTCGTATCTGACTGTACTAAATAAAAATGGTACGAGTTCAACAACGAAGATAATTTTATTTTGGCAATTCGTCAACTCGTACGAGATTTTCGGTGCGAGTTGACGAACGACTCGTACACAAAGGTAAATAATACAGTTATAATTAATTTGCTTACATCTGTGCTAAGAAGTTCGAAATTCCGCTAAGATTAACCAAATAAAACAAAATAAAGTTATTAAAACGAACAAACGAAGAAAATAATTCGCGATAAGTTTATGAGGTTACATTAACAAACTATTCACTTACCTACCTACAAAATTGTTCATCATAATGAATTATCAAGCGAACTTGCAAAATTTATTTAAAGAAATAATTACAGACATGTACAAAATAATATAAAATACACGTATAACAGTTGAGTTATCTGAGAACCGTTTAAAACTTGCAAAATGATGTTCTACCGATATTTTACGCTTCATTCTAGGTTATAAAACATGGTAGTATATTTTTATGCTACTGGCAACTTTGCACATTTTAAAATCACTATATATTTATATTATAACAAGGTAATAATAATAATAGTTCCGGACATTTCACACACATCATCTGGCCCCAAAGTAAGCATAGCTTGTGTTATGGGTACCACATGATATACTACTTCAATACTTAATTTTTTTCTTAATACATACCTATATAGTATACATAGAAATACCCAGACGTGAGGTAGATGAACATAATGGATATTCATCTACCTCGGGTCTGGGTGTTTCTATGTATGTTTACGATCGGATTCTTTGCCAATGTTAACCATAAATTCAGTATCTAGTACACATCAGACTATATATTTTGTTATGTTACTAACTAGTAAGTAAGTGAGTAAAAGTTTATTTCGACAAACTATACACAGATTAGTTCGAGTAAGAACTACGAGTAAAAGCATTTTTATTTCAATCAACAATTCAGTAATAAATCAAACATTCAATCACTCATTACGTGTAATCCGAAAACATTTTTTTTTAAAGTGAAAGTGAATGAGCCGAGATAAATACCAAAATTTTTCATTCTGTCTTTAATGAGACAACTTAATGATATTTTAGTGAAGGGCAGAGGTTAAGTATCGTTATCGAAACATCTTTAACTGATTTCAAAATCGGTACCTTAATACCTACTTGTGACCCATGTATTTTATCTTCAAGTATATTTTCTTAACTCTTTTCCTATATCTTATCTTTTAGAGGTATCTTCTGTAATTTCATAAATGTAACTTAAGAGATACAACTTGTAATTATCCACTCTGCATTTGCCAAAAACTTTACTGATATAAAAACTCAGCATAAGGACTTCAATAATAAAACCGGTAACTGTTCGAGAAGATGAAATAGGAGAATAAGTTAATTGCAACAAACATGCAATAGTTTTGTAACAAGACGGATACAAAACAAATCATATCCCAAACCAGGTAAAGTTTCTTAATGCGCTTTCACACCAACATGATAGATCACCGACAGATTGCAAGATCATCATGTACATGTCGATCGTTGCATAAGTTTATAAGTCGATAAAATGTGTAAATGCAAGTTGGATGATCCATCATCATCAAACTATGCTCTTAGAAGGGTCAAACGGACACGTCTGTTTCGTAAATGTTCACTTCACTGTGCATATTTTTATCACGCATAAATTATTCACAAAAATATTTCCAATTTCAAAGACAATATTACTATATTAACAGAAAATGATTCTTCAGATGTATTAGGTTTTTACTACAGACATAACAAAAACCTTAAACACCTTATCGAGACAACAATAACTCTTAAAGAATGACACGACGACCACGTGAAAATCGAACCTAGTATTACACGAAGTTTAGCAGCTGGTAATAATGCATCATGGTTAATTTGCTGGTCACTTTCACCGGCGGAAGAACACGGGGTTCGGAACAGCTTTCCAGTGACAAGTCACAAGAGGTGGAGGAAGTTTTACAATGTCTGGGTAAAGGCTAGGCAGATTGTAAATTAAACATGTTTTAACTGATGTTTGCGAATAAAATAACGTAAACGCGATAGTAAAAATTAAAAAGAAATTCGATAGGAAAGACCAAAATATATTGAAGGTACCTATGACGAATAAAAGCAAGAATATGGATGACGTCAAACAAAATACCAAGACGATTCAGCGATGATGCGAGCCCTTCATATCGCTCATCTAATAACAGGTCTTAAGCTGATGGACCACAATAAAAAACAAAAATATCTGGATCACATCCAGCGACCTTGGGCCTTAAAAAGAATGTGCGACTCACGCGCCGTAAATTTATAGAATGACCTACTTTCAGGCTCATAGAAGATTGTGTATATTCATTGGGAAAGCTTTTGTTGAAATCATTTGAGTGTTCAATCGTGGGTTTCGTGTGAATGTTTACTATCAAACCAATTGTTTTGATTGCAAGAATTATTGCTGTTGATTGATTTTATGTCTTTAATATGATGTTAACCTGTTTTATCTCAGAAACCATAGTTATGACATTTTTAGTAATCTTTTAGGAAATATAAGTACGAGTTGAAGTACGGAAATGAATAATATGTTGGAAACTATATAACATGGTTAAAACTATTACTGTATAATTGGAAAGAAACGCATGTAACAGATAAGATTGATATAAAGGTACCTATTTAAGTACCGGAAGCATCATTTCACTCTACGTGAAGTTAAATGAGGTCAGTTAACTTTCTGATATCGCGCGGTATCAACCCAAACATTATTTGAAAAACACACCGCGGCAAAACTACATACTGCAATCACTGTGCCACATAAGATTATCAATATTTAATTTAGTACCACCTACTTTATCTACCTATGTCATCATCAGTACATTTTCCTCTATTGAAATAACCTAAACACAGGTCTACCAAATTCAGCAGTGGACTAGGTAGATTACCATCCATGATGATAATGATGATAGAAGTTATATTGCTAAAGTATTTTACAAAGATTAATCAGCGTTCAATAACATCAATCAATTTATGACCTACCTAGTAACATTTGATATTTAACAATATCTTTTTGGTAACGGCCATGTTGAGTTCGACATATGTTTTCAACACGTTTAAATTAGGTCAATCCCGCGTGGGAGATTTATTAAACCTCACTAGACTACACAGATAAAACTATAAATAAATAAAGTGCTTTGATTTGGCGTCTACAAAAAAATATATGTAGGTTTGATGTTCCTAAATATGTGATAGTTTTCTTCATGCGTGTGGTTACTCGACTTTTTCAGTGCATTGTTGTCGCGATACTATAACTCCATACTTTCATTCGATGTAATTTCAACACAACACTTCGTTTTGTTGTGTTTTTAGATTTGTGACTAATCATTTGTATCTGTAGTAAATAATCGTCTTGTATTATTAAACATTTTGCTAGTCTTTCATTCAATGAATTATATAGTTTGCCATTCAGCGTCTTGGTGCCGGCTGCTTGGGGAACGCTTTAGTCCGGTAGGCAGATCGTCCTTCCATGAGTTCGTGTCCTCAACTGCATCTTTTATGAACAAAGGGGCCAAAGATAATAATGCTAGACATTTGCAGATCATACAAATATTTATCCCGGGGCAGGAATCGAACGACAGCAGGTGCACTATGGTGAAAAGCGCACGATTGTTAACTATGGAAAAATCTGGGGGAGACCTATGCTGAAGAGCAAAACGATCTCGATGTCTTTACTTTTTTTTCTAAGCTCTTTATTTGTAATCGTAAAACTAGCATATAAGATTGTCAACTATTAATTTTGCTATTAAATTTGCTATGCTATTAAAATTGAGTTAAACAGAGAAGTGTTATAAGTTTAACGTGTGTATCTGTATGTCTTTGTATATATGTATCTGTTTAAGTCAGTGTGTCTGATTGTGGCATCGGAGCTTCGCTGGTGGTCGTAGCTTCCAAACGATGACCCGACTTTGATTTAGTTTTTTTTGTTTGAAAGGTGACATAATCGAAAGAAAACCTGTGACACCATTTGATCATCAAAATCATTAGCTCTTTTTTAATCGAAGGGGTGTAGTGTAAGCAACTTTCACAGGTCTGATCGATTCCAAATTTGGAATCTAGTAACTACAATGATATTGCAAAATCATGGAAACATTGATCTGCCGGGCGATTATGGAATACTGTTACTATCAAAACATTGATATTAAATGCTTTCAGTTACTATTGATGAATTGGTATTACGGAAGGTTGATGTACGTAATACAGATCCATGAAATAACGCCTATTGCTAATCGAAACTGATTGATTGTATCAAGAGTCCCATAATCGTCATGATGTTGCATCAGTAGCAGCATGATCTACAGGATACCCAACACTTCATCAACTTACATCAGAAGTATCGTATTTCGGCTTATTGGGATGGTTTAAATGAAAAGGTTATAAATTCATTGATTCTTTTTTTGTGATGTTCAAATTTTAATATAGGTATATAATGGTGGCAATTCGGTTGGTTCATTTCTAAAATTAGGAATTGTCTAAAATATATTTAAGTTAGTCATAGCATTTGTAAAACCTATTCGGTTGGTGCCATCTAACTAAATTAGGAACGCTTAATTAAATGAGGATAAGTTGGTAACAGCAGAATACTAAGTTTCATTTGACACTTCTAAACCTAATTTTAGCTAAAATTAGTTAGGTTGGTGCCAACAGAATTGAGGCCAATATACTTGTATTTCGGTCATATTGTCGTAAATTTTTTAATTATTTTATTTTAAAGATGGCTGGCCTGTCAGCTCAATTGGTAGTAGTTCTGCCTTCTGCGTTGTAGGTTGAGGGTTCGATTCCCTCCCAGGATAAACATTTGTGTGGATTATAGGTGTTTGTTCTGTGTCTGGGTGTTGTATGTAATGTATGTATGTATTTAAAAATATATAAGTATTCTCTCAGTCATCTGGTCACCATAGTACAAGCTATGCTTAGTTTGGGGTTAGATGGTGTTGTATGCATTGTCCACCGATATTTCTTTGTTTATTTATTTATTATAATAGTTATTACAAAATGTATTGTTCATGGCAATAAAACTGAATCTCTCAAGTAAATCTAAATGCTAACGAGAGAAATCTGTTAAGAACCAATAATAGTACACTATTAAAATATTAATACACCATCGAGGAAGTAGCAGTTATTAAAATAATTACACTAACATTCGTTGCAGTACATAAATAAGCGGTTAATATAGATTGGAAGCCTTACTTTAACTATCAGCTGATTGGACTAATGTATTATATGAACTTGCATACATACCAATCAGTAATTAGTAGTATGTATAGAAAATGAAAACCATATTGAAGCCGCAATTTTACTACATAACACTGAGATATCTTCATAAAGTTCACTCAAGTCAATAAATCTCAATTAATAAAAAAAAAATGCTATTTGCTTTGCTTGCTATGTGTTGCTACTATTAAATAATAATGATTAATTAAAAAAGACCCTGTTAAGACCCTAGGCCGTGGGGAACAAGAGCCCTCCGCGTTTTCAAAATTATGTCACGGCGGCGCGGCGTCTGGTAGATACATTGCGTGACCCAAGATCTGGCTCTTATCTGGCGCAGCGTAGTAGCATTGCTATTCATCGTGGCAACGCCGCCAGTGTCTTGGGAACGCTGCCCTCTGGCAGTGATCTAGATCAGTTGAGCTATCAATACTTAGATCGTTTTAAACGGTCCTTAGATAGCTCAACTGTTTCATTCAACTGTATTTTTGTTATTGTATATTATTCTGTACTTTTCTCTAATTATTTATGTAATTAAACAATAATGATCTTGTTACATAGGTACCATTACACAATTCGCGATGAACACAAATTTACTTTATATCATATATTTTTTATTTAATATTATTTATTTTTTATTATTTTAAAATTATTTACGTAAAGTAAGGCCCTAAAGTCACGCCGGTCAAGGTCTTGTCTGAAAACCAGCGCTACTTTCTTAGGTGAGTAGCATCAACGCTGAGATTGGACGGACCTGTTTGGACATATCACACACAGGGCAAGGACTAAATGTGTTTGAACCACAGTTAGTATACCTACTATTAGTGTACCATGTTATTTTACAGAATTGTACTTTGTGTTTTCTTTTTTTAGGGTTCCGTACCTCGAAAGGAAAAAACGGAACCCTTATAGGATCACTTTGTTGTCCGTCCGTCCGTCTGTCTGTCAAGACACTTTTACTCAGGAACGCGTGGAGGTATCAAGTATAAATTTATATCAAATACTCAGGTCTACTGTCCCTTAAAGCTGTGAAAAAAACTTCTAAGCCAACGCAATCAAAAGATACAGCCGTTTATGCCGCAAATTTTCGACACTCGCAAGGGAATCAAAACCTACAGGGTACTTCCCGTGAACTCAGAATCTTGAAATTTGGTACGAAGCAACGTCTTATAGCACAGATAAAGGATAAATTGCGATAACTGTACATTTTTATTATTTTTTACATTTGTATTATTTATTATTATTATTATTTTTAGTTACATCATATAATAAAAATAATTTTAATAATTTTAAACTTAATACCCCTTTTCTCATGAACACGTAAAGGTATTAAATTTAAATTCATATAAAATACTCAGGTCTATAATACCTTTAAGCTGTAACAAAATCAAACTTCTATGTCAACACAATCAAGAGAAACAGCAATTTAAGTCGCATATATTCAAACTCGCAACTCGCAAAGAATCAAAACCTACAGGGTACTTCCCGTGAACTCAGAATCTTGAAATTTGGTACGAAGCAACGTCTTATAGCACAGATAAAGGAAAATTGCGAAAACTGTAAATTTTTTGTTACATCATCCAACTATGACTCGATTGTCGTGATGGGTGAAATTTTACTTATATACCTATAGGTTTGTACGGAACCCTCGGAGCGCGAGTCCGACTCGCACTTGGCCGGTTTTTTTTTTCCTTACTTACCTTAACCACATTGTTCTATATACCCAAACTGCTTGTTTCTACTATATTTCCGTGTGCGTATAAATATGTACTAAACAAATATTTAGTACCTGGATGACCGAGCTTTGCTCGGTATAAAACACGGTTAAAACGATGTTTACTAAAAATGAAACCTAGCTAGATCGATTTATCGACCCCGATACCTACAGAATACTAAATTTCATGAAAATCTTTGGAGCCGTTTCCGAGATTCAGATTATATATATATATATATATGTATATGTATGACATATATACAAGGATTGCTCGTTTAAAGATATTAGATTCTATAAAAGCATGACGATATACTAACAGTAGGATCAACAATGAAAATACTAAGCTACAATCATATAGCAATAAACAATCCTGAATTAACTACAGTCAAATTGAAAAGGTCACCTTTAACAATAAAGAACCCACCTCAATACCACTTGCCTGATCGATAACATCTGATAGCCACATAATTTTCACCATCGAAATCTAAACCATATACAACGCGGCATAAAGCTTTAATTCTAGTGATGTTTATGCAAATAGCGAAGTATCTAATGTGGAACGCAATAATTCTGTACACGTCGAACAGACAGCTATGGTGTAGGATGAAGCCTTAAACATGTCTTACTTGCGCTCGGGACACGCCAAATACAAAGTTATTGGAAGGCAATTCATTATTAACATTGACTCATTTCTATCGAACCAATATCTGAAGTTTAGCAGACTGAGTGTGAACGTTAATACAGTTAATACATAAATTTATTTTCCATACATATGTAAACAGCGCCTAGAGGCTTCTTACGGGTGCGTCTCGGGACGCCCGACAGAACTGATAACAAACTAATCTAACTAGCGCGGTGGGTTAGAGTGAGAGTGGAGGAGCCTGCCTACCGCTGCCGTATGCGTGAGAGAAAGGGAAGCCAGAGACAAACTGGCGCCGTAACGAAGCGGTTTAACCTGCCAAAAGAAGTTTTATAAATTTTTTTTGGAAGTGTAGAGTACCATAATATACTTTTAAGTTACGTTAGCTATACTTTAACTTAAGGTAACGTAACGTAACGTTTAATAAGTATAAATCTAGGCATTGACATTTGACATTTATGAAGGTTTCATCAAGTTTTTGACAAAGTTAATGCCGTTTTGCCGATTCCTCCTTAGCTAAAATGGTAAGTTAGTAAAAGGAACCTTACATTTACGCTTAGCATCAGTAATCGCTTTATAATAAACTAGCTGCTGCTTGCGGCTTCGCACGCGTGGTACCTACATAAAAAGTTGCCTATGTCCTTCTCCAAAGTCCCATCGATCTCTATAACAAAATTCATAGCGCGGTAAGCGGTTTAGGCTTGAAAACGTAAAAAATCGGGAACCTATAATATAGTCAAAATGAGTAGAATCGTGAATCATTGCATTTTAAATCTTATATCACTGACATAAATGTCTCTTGGCGACTTTTCTTATATTGGATAGACTTTAAGGGTATATCTTAAAATCAAACTCTAGCTAGTGTGTGTTTAAATTTGCTGCCTACTTTATTCATTGACCTTAAAAAGACAAGGACAACACATATTTGTGACAACCTCTGTGGCGCAGTGGGCTAAGGTCTAGCTGAGACGAAAAACGTTGCTAATTCAATTCCCGCCGCGGTCAAATTCTATGCTCTACAAGTATTTGTCTCGGGTCTGGGTGTTTATAAATCTTCTGTGCATGTGTTTGTTATTAAACCCCTCCTAAACGGCTAGAGCGATTTTGTTTTTTTTTCGTGTTTGTGTGTTTAATTCGAGAATGGTTTAGATTAACAATAACATTTTTTTTTTACTTTTTAAAACGCGTGGACTAAGTCGCAAACTTTACAGCTAGCTAATTATCTATTATTTACAAAAAAAAAGTATTCAAGTAGTATATGAGTCATGTGGTACCCATAACACAAGCTCTGCTTACTTTGGGGCCAGATGATGGTGTGTGAAATGTTCGGGATCATTTATTTATACACAAAACTAGCTAATTCAATGACAATATAATAGAAGGATAAGGGTCCATTATATAACAAACAACTTTCTATAAATGAAATAAATTCTATAAATGATACCAGTTAGCAGTTTCCAGACATGGACTAATGAAAGAAATAAAATAATCCAGAAAGAAATGATCATGAACTTTGACTTAAAATATATGAATGCATAGGTAAGGAGTTAAGCGTACAACAGTGAAGGATTCACCACACATAGCTGAACTATGTACCCCAGGGTCTATCTTTATATCGAAATCTATATTTCGATGATGACTATAAAATGAACGATAAAGTTCCAAACGCCAGAAACGATCAAAGCATTCGCATCACAATCACTGATACAGATCTACTCCGCTATCAATAAATACATCTTTTAAAACAATAGACCTAGCAGACTAAGTGGTAGATGACCCTTTAGATAGTGCGTTTCCGTTCTCAATTCTAGCCACAAGTGAAATTGTTACTCTAATTATTACTTAAGATGCCGCTCATCTGTCAGTGACGTCAGTATGTTGTAAACTGTACATTACATTTTAAAATTGTAAAATGGATTGTACGACGATATCAAAATAATAATAATGCCGGACATTTCACAGAGTATCATCTAGCTTTAAAGTAAGCAGAGCTTGTATTATGGGTATCACTGATATATTACATACTAGCTGCTACCCGCGGCTTCGCACACGGGGTACCTACATAAAAAGTATCCTATATCCTTCTCCAAGGTCCCATCTATCTCTATACCAAAATTCATCAAAATCGTCTCAGCGGCTCAGGCGTTAAAACGAAACAAACAGACAGACAAACAGTTACTTTTGCATTTATAATATTAAGTTTTTTGGAGGTACCACTACTTTTTATGGAGGTACCACGCGTGCGAAGCTGCGGGCAGCTGCTAGTTATTATATAAGTTCAAAATATACATAAGAGCCATGAGATTTCGTTCAATTAGAAACCACTTCATCATAATTAGCCATATACCCTAAATCTATAACACAAGGCGAGTCCGCAAATCAAGATGATAATGACCCGAAACTTTCACTTGATAATATCAATTACTATCATTACTATGATCATTCATAAATTGTAATAAGACCAATGTGGTCTAATTACAAATTGACAAGTAAATTGTGACTGACATGCTACGTACTTTCTAAGAAACACTGTCCACTGAAGTGACTCATACTAGTGACTTTGTGAGCTGTAGACCTCGCGAACATTTTTGAAATGAAATGACTAATATATAACTTTTTTACGTTTTCAACCTCCATATCTTCGCCATTTTAGAAAATAGCCAAAAAGTTAATTGACAAAAAAAAAACTATATAGTTATAGAACCTGCTCACAAAATTTCACGAGAATCGGTTGAGAAATGCGACTTGTAGAGGTGAACATTCGTACTGACGTCGGCCGGACAGACAGACATACGAAAGCATTTTTGCCTAAGCTGAAACGGAGACACACGTTCGCGCTTCGCGCTCGCTCTGTCAATTAAGGCAAACATTCATATAGTAAGAAGTAACACGAAATACCTCGACTCCTTCTCAAAGTCGTGTTTTGAAAATTTTAGTTTATAAAATTATCTCCAGTTTGACACAATTAACACTTTCCTGTCACTTAACTGTCATATCAAAGTACCTAGCATTGTACCTTATTAATTCCTAAATAGAGCATTTGAAATGTCAAATCTCAATTTTGTTCGTGTTATGATGTTATTATGTTGACAAAAATGGAGATTGAGGTATCCTGGTAGTGTCCTCAATTGTGGGAGATCATTTCGAGTCATAGATCATCGAGTCTACAATATGGCGGTAAGAGTCACATAATTTATTTGCTGCTATGATTTACAATTGAAATGTCGACAGGTAAATTGTCCGATTTTAATAAGTGGACTCGGTGATTAGACCAAATTGCATGTTCATTTACAATTTATATAGACCACCGGAGGATTGTAAACAATGAATTAAGGAATACGTTATATTACAAATTTTCACAATCATCTGACCATTTATAATCTTCCTGGATATATTATAAATGTATATAGCAACGGACACTCTTCTGGTGACATGCATATTATATTCTGCATCATCTGGCCCCAAAGTAAGCAAAGCTTGTGTTATGGGTACCACATGACTGCTATACTACATATATACTTACATAGAAAACACCACCCAGTCCCAAGACAAATACTTTAAGATCATACAAACATTAGTCCCACGGTGGGAATCGAACGTGCAACCTTCTGCGTCTCAGCCGGACCTTAGCCCACTGTGTCACAGAGGTCGTACTAATAATAATCGTTTCATGTCCGCTAAACAAAATCGGTCTTAACGACCTAACGAAGACCAACGCGGATTATATTAACACTGCAATCCGCATAATGCTGAATTAGGGTTAATTTTGCGGCCACCATTAATTATGTTAGTATGTATAGGTTTATTGTATTTGTCTATTCGTCTATTGTAATGTGTTATTGCAAATACAAATAAGTACGTACTTATTATATTCTTATATTTATAATGATTTATGTAAGGTTGTCTGGCAGAGATCGCGATAAGACCGCCCATTGTACTACCGACTAGCAAAACATTGTTATTTTTGTTTCTACTTGTTCAATGTATATTTGGTGTGCAATAAAGTATTATCTATCTATCTATGTTAAGATATTATGATGATGCATTGACGCTTTGGTAGACAGTGGGTAGAATAATGTAAATTTTAGCTAGAGGCGACGATATGAATCAGGTTGGACCATTTGCGATAATTTATGACTACTGTCAAGATAGTGTAATTATTTAATTTATTCATTTGCTTTAATTGATGACTTGCCATAGGGGTTTGTTGTTTGATTAGACATTAGACATTCGCCGATGAAATGACTGTTACTTTGCCTCCAAGCATTCTTCCAATATGTCGTCATTAATCTTGTGAAATGATTTCTATTAAATTTATCAAAATACTTTTATTTATAGAAATATATACAATTACAGCAAAATACATGTATTGAACGATTTATAAATAGCTCAACTGAAATCACTGCTACAGTTCATCATAATTAAAAAAAAATAGGATGCATGCCCTATATATTTTGTTTATTGTATATTTATTAAAGATATACTCTAATAATATTACAATCTAGCCAAGTAGGCTAGATTGTAATAGTAAATTAACTCCGACTTATTTTTATACGCTTTATATACTTATTTTTATACGCTTCACTTGTATGTATGTTTGTATGTTTGTAACCGACTCCTTACGTCGCGATTTTGACCCACTTTAAACGGCCAGATTTCTTTCAAATTTTGCACACCTATCAAAGACAGATGACAATGCAATAATTCTAATAAAAATTATAAAAAAAAATATCCGATTAAGTATCCTTAAACATAAAAGTAGAAAATAAATAATACTTCAAAAAAAATAAAAAAACACGCTTTATATAGAAAACCCTTAAAAATAGAAAATATTTTTTTATAAATGTAAATAAGAAAAAAATGTTTGACGACCTCTGTGACGCAGTGGGCTAAGGCACGGCTGAGACGCAAAAGGTTGCGGGTTCGATTCCCGCCGCGGGACAAATGTTTGTAAGATCTGCAAGTATTTGTCTCGGGTCTGGGTGTTTCTATGTATAATATGAATGTATTTACAAAAAAAAAAAAGGATACAAGTAGTATATCAGTCATGTGGTACCCATAACACAAGTTCTGCTTACTTTGGGGCCAGATGATGTTGTGTGAAATGTCCGGAATTATTATTATTATTATTTTAAAAAAAGCGTGGGGTGCTTTTCAAGATATTATCGAAATGATAATCCTTCTTCTCATATCTGTCAATGAAATATTTATTACTTTTGACACCATGCACCCCATTAAAATTTATTTTCAATTTTTTAGTTTGGTTTTCTATATAAAGCGTGTTTTTTAGTTTTTTTTAACTATTATTTATTATTAAGTAAACTATCTCTAAGAATGTGTCCAACAGCACTTTTCTTACTGTTTCTAGTTAAGGGGAGGACACTGTTATTGTGTTCTTTATTTTGTACGTGTTTGTTTAAGTTAAATAACGATGACATCTAACCAGCCATTAAACCTAATAATGTATCTCATAAATCGTATAAATTACAAATAATTAACTGAAAAGGAAGAGACTATAAATACTTACAACAAAGGAAGAGAAGAAACGGTAGAGAAGGGATGACGTCACGACCTATTACACGACAATGTGACACACGATTATATAAACAGCGGCGACTAGTAACTGGTAGCTGACTCAATTCATTACAGTTGTAATTGGATATGCGACACTAGAATAAATAGCTTCGCCTCTGGTTGCTATCAGAAACAAATTAGGTGCACGTGAAAATACACTCTCGGTGTTAGGTTTAGAGCCTCAATTCATCCTAGCGGAAGTTTAAGTGAAAATATCTCACTTTCAATCTGTCTAGCACTTCAGTGAGTAATTGTTTTGGTAAAGAATAATGGAATTGATGGTTCCGAGAATCGGAGAGTTAAATAATTGATGGTAAATTATTTTAAAGTACCTTTCACGCGGTGATGTAATTTTTGGGCGGTGACTTACCTGTGAACAAGAAAAATACGTAAAATTAAATTTCATACAAAACCAATATAAAATAGTTATATTAATAGATCACACTGCAATTATTAATGTTTCAAGCAAACAGTGAGATGAAGAAATGAGCAAAGAACATAAAGATTTAAAAACCCCGTTGAAACCACACCCAGAAAATACTAAAACTTGAACTTCTTTTAGGGTAACAATATTAATAGTAATGCCACATGTGGCGCCTCCCACGGCTTTATAGCGTTAATGTGTGAACTATTATTGCTTTCGTGCTATTAAATTAACGAACATTTTTGTGTAGGTGAAATAATAAGAGTAAATACTAAGTATATAACATACAAATTTTGAGATCAGTCTATAAGCCACGTTGGCTTATAGACTCTTATAGACCAGCTGTTCTCGAACCGAACATCTAATACGTGATGATATGACTCTTATCCCTCGGGACAAGATGGGTAGGCCATTGGTGTGGGATGCTACTTAATATGGTGTCTAAAATGAATAAGTGTACAAAAAAAATATTTATTTAATTCAATTCCTACATCCTATCACTTAGAGGTTAATAACATAAAAACATTCAATATTTTGCGATAGTTTAGTTAGTCCAGCTTACTAATATTATAAATTAATAAGTGTCTCTGTCTGTGTGTTTGTTACCTTTTCACGGTTGACAGAGTCTTGACGAAATTTGACACGGATATCAATTGTATCTTGGACATAGGCTACTTTTTATGGACGTAACACGCGTGTGAAGCCGCATCAGCTAAAAGTATAATAATGTTTCAAACCCTACGATTCCGATTAAAAAAACTTAGTAGGTATCATTATATAGAAAACCATGCAGAAATAGGGTCGATGCTTGTTTACATTACTGTTATCATGCAGATTGTGTACTATCACTGTCAGATAAAACTGATAAACTGGTAGAGAATACATTTGTATAAAAAAACAATAAAATACAATGATCGGATTATACATTTAATAGCAGACCAAATTCCAATGATTAAAGTGCGTTGTTAATAACGTCAATTACACTGGTAGATCAGTGAAAGAATAATGAAGAGAAACGAATTAATTAAAGTATCAGATATTTACGTTTTAAAAACTAAAAAGAAAACCGTCTTCATTGAATTAAGTTTGAGCCCATAAACATTTAAAACCTACTCCTTTTTTTGGAAGTTGTTAAAAAAAGTTGTTATTTTACGCTTTTTAGTACTCTACCATGTTAAGAAATTCAGTAACACAAGTCACAGGAAAACGAAATATCTAAATTTACTTGGATGACATGTTATTTTCCAGGTATTTTGATTTAAAAACTGAAGCGTTTTACTGAATCCATTTTTAAGGAATTTCTATGAGATCAAACTTTGCCCTATAAAAGACTAACTATTGAGTATAGTGATGCTTATATTACATTTTACATAGATTAATAGGCTTTCTATTTAAATAAAAGTGACGGAGAACTATAACATAACTCAAAAAGGTTAATAAATCAAACATAACAAGCAATTAACACGATAAATACGATGGATAATTATCACTGTGATGAGATATCACAGAATAAGCTAGACAAGGTGGTTTTAATGAAGGTCATCGATACGCATGATTTGTATGATTTAGTTGATGCTTGCAGGCGATTTAAAGCAAGCAGTAAACTCCTCGTTTACTATTATGGCAATTAACAAGCAGGTAACTAATAATTATCTTGATCCGTTAGTTATAGGAGATAGCCAAAGTCATATGATCTATCATTTATATCTATAAAAGGCGATGTGTGTATGTATGTTCCCTATAGACTCCGAAACGGATGGACCGATTTCGATGAACATTTTAGGAAATCTTAAGATTGGTCTAGCTGGTAATTTTGTCAAGTTTGGTAGCGATCGGAACAACAGATTTTTTCTGCATCTATCAAATTTGGTATGGATATAGATTGTATCTTAGGAAGCCAGTACATTATATAATATCTTCTGGTAGAAACATTGCATGACCCACAAGGTGAAGTGTGCTCCTGTATTAGCGTTGCCATTCAACGTGGCAATTCCGCCAGTGTCTGGATTTAAATCAATTGTGCTATCTATAGATCCTTTTAAGCGGCCCTTAGACAGTGTGATTGTTTTACATGCATTTTATATTAATATGTACGTTTCTGTAAGAATTTAATAATAAAACAATATTTTATTTCGTAGTATGGTAGACCTTAGATAAATATATATATATATATATATATATATATATAGAAATATACAAGTATATTTATAAAGATAATTATTGTTACCAACACACCAAAATAAATCAAAAATTCCAACGAAAAATTTCATATATGTATCAGCAGACCATTCATGTTGACTATCAGAAATCGACAATAATGATAAATACCTCACGTGATTTGCGACTTTGTATGATGCATGAGTAGAGTCACGTATACTCGTACAACAAATAAAATACATACTTCGTAGGTACGATGCACCTGGTCAGAATCATTTGCGTGAAACTAAACAAAGGCAGGAAACAACCGGCTCAATGTTCATTAACTAATGTATGTTTTCGAGATTCGCGGAGACTAGTGAGGCAGGTTGTGTGATCTTTTGTTTAGCTTAAGAAACCTGTTTTGCGTCTAAAATAAACAGAACAAGTTAACGTGTCGTGTATCTTTCTGAAGCTGCAGAAGGTTTACACAATGTGTTGTATATTGAAATATGAAGTTTTGAAAATAATGCTATCAGTTGGTTCACTTGTACGGCTATTATTATTATTATTATCATTTATATCAAACAAGATCAATCAATACCTTACCTAGAAAAGAACATGATAAAAGAAAAACTACTACTGATAAATACAACAATGACTAAGAAACAACTAAAAATAGATACTGCAGTCTTGCATCCTGCTAGTGCGGAAAACAGGTCAGTTATTATTAAAGCATGTTAAATTAAGTGCAGTTATGGTTTAGTTTTAGTTATAGCACTGTCGATAGTCAATAACGATGAATCTGATTCAACAGATAATGTAGCTTTTCATGAAGAGAAGCATGACGTAATATACGAGTATCTTACACGCGATAAAGTGAAGGATAAGACGGTTAATACTTTTCAAATGTTCGAGGTTCGCTAGATGGTTTTAAGATAGGAGTATTATGATTAAAAATCCACGGTTCAAAGATCAAATGAAAAAAAACAAAAGACTTATAAGATTATAACGAAGGTCTCTGCTAAGCCAGAATGGAAATCAATAATTTCGTCAGATTACCGTTTTGAGGTCATAGCTTATTTTCCAAAACTTTAGCTAAATAGAAGAAATATCTAAATTTATATTTCCTTAAAATGTGAGTGATCTCCGTCGCCTGTTCTTGAAAGGAAACACTAATGGTGGTATAGTTTCCTTTCCACGAACCGCACAGTAAACATTGTCTATTTCCGACTTTTCTTGGTTAAGACTCGTTGGAACAACCCTTTACTTCGAGGTAATGTTATACCTAAAGGTGGTAACAAAAGAAACAATGATAACGAAAAGAAAATAATTAATATCTATTGAATCTTTTACCACTGAACCAGCAATCCTAAGAATGCATTGTTTAGTTGGATACAAATGCTAAAAATGTAGGACATTCAATTTACAAGTTAAACGGATTGGCAAGAAACCAAAGAGAATATTGTTGCTAGAAAGTAAGGTGGCAATGTAAAACGGTAACATAAAAGTCAGGAACGCAAGATTTGAAGCACATTGTTACAATAATGATAATTTAATCCTTGCTTTAGAAGTTAAGAACAAAGAAACCCTGAACTTTCTAATTACTTTAAGCAGTAATGTGTGGGTTTATGACACTCGTAAATTAATTTGAATTGAACTCAACTCCCTTCGTTTTAAAGTCTACACTCCTTATTATCCAGTTCATTAGCTGCTTCAAAGCCAGCCAAAGAAGTTCAGACTTGTTAGAAGGTTAAAAAGGTGAATGGCCTAGGGTGTTTTTGTAATGATATTTTATTTATAGTTATAGGGCACGCGATAGAAGAGCACATCTAAGTACCTAATACTTTGTTAAGCAATTACAAAAGGTCTGAACATAATTATTTACTTCGCGTCTCTGTAATTACTTAATAAAAGTTAATTTACAAATATATAAACTTACATTCTTTTACGCTTGCAAAAACAACCAAGTACTTAACTTTATGAGGTTAACCACTTGGTATGGAAATAAAATGATTTCGGAAACAAAGCATTTAAATAATTTGCATTGGATTTAAGCTCATTGATCATGTTTTCGTTTTAGGCAAATGTAGTATAGAACGGCCTCAAGCTAGATGGAGCGACACGATTTGCTCCAATGTAGATTACAGGCTGTAAATGAAAATAGCCGAAGATTGGGCTCATTAGCGTGCCTAAGGAGACATACATCTAGCAGTAGACTCCAATATGTCAATAATGATGATCATTATTAAACTAATATTTTCACGATATATTCGAATACGAAATTGTACTAGCAATCCTGTTTTAGCTCCTCTCCTACCTTTGTAGTTTATATCATCACACCCACGCGCGACCTACCTTTCTAGCCAATGACCGATGATGACCTCCGACCTGCCTACTTCAGTTTATGTTGGACTTCAGTGGACTATTTGGCTGTGTAAAACCATTGCTGCCTTTACCATTCATATTTACTATAGTACAAAAAATTTGCTGCTTCTCCAAGCTTGGTAGACAACAAGCGACTTGCTTCCGAATAAGAGCTTTTTTATACGACTCGCTACTTATTTCGCAGATATTTCTGTCGCTACTGCTACTTGTAATATTTACGTTAATATATGGTATCGTTATATATCATATTTTCGTCATATCTGATTTCCTTCTCTTTCCTATATATTATTAATTTGATGGCTGGAGGTCTGTATTTTCGTTTTATCTATATTCACTTCGAACTTCCGCAAACTGAATAACTTTTACTTTACTTCGGAGATCTTATTAAATCCATCATCCATGTTGGTCATAAATAGATTTTTCATGAACTAACGTTATATTAACAAAATAAGCTATCGCCACTTAATACAACCTACCTCAAAAATTAAAATTGTAAAATTGTTGTAAAGTGCGCGGGATGGTTATTTACACTCGGTTCTTAGATACGGATCGGAATCGTGGGGAAGTATGGTTCGCTTCGCTTGCCCCACTTAACTTACCTACTGTCATACATAGGCACGTGGGGGTTGCGTGACTACTTCGACCGGGGGTGGGCCGTGAAGTTACACCTGAACAATAAAACATTCACTTGTACGATTCGATTGCTCATTTATAAATCGTGTATTACTGTCTTACCTACATAGAAATTTTGTTTGTAATCGACCACCGTTACCCGTAAAATTTTATTATCTTCATCAACCCAACTATAAGTTACGTCATCATCAGCCAGAAGTCTACTATTGGAAACAGGTTCTTAAAAATGCTTAGACCATTCAGCGATTTCCCACAACCGATACGATGAAATTCGTCCATCGAGTTGATTCACCTCACCTTATACTTATTTTTAGTAACTTCACCATTTATTTGACACTTTTAACTAGTAGACAGTTACAAAATCCTAACTTAAACATCACTTTTTCATTATCAAGTTTAACCAATAACTATTTTTAATTTAAATTAAGTCAGTTCATAATAAACAAAGATACAATCAAATTTATTTCCACTGTCATCGCGCAAATTTACGGCGCCTATATCAGAAAGAAATTAGGTCATAATTACAGGTTTCATTAGGTAAGTGAGGTCGTTGACCACTCGCCCTGCTCTTTATAAATCCTATATGGGCCTGGCTAGTGGCCACCCTCGTAGAAAGTCCCGATAATTTGTTAGTACAACAGGATTGTTATCAATGAAATGAGTTCGGTTTCCTTTCCTGTTATTTGTTTATCGGATTTGCTGTGCATTTATGGAAAATCAATACAACGTATTACCAGTATTATTTTACTAAGGTATTTGCTTACGTGTAACCTGGTGAAACCTGTCGAAAAATAAATACCAGCGGTTCGTCCCAGTGATACTTAGTAGGTGTACCAGTTCCTGTTTTCAATCCACTGATATTTCCACAAACTCATACAAAAAAAGACAGACAAGTTTCTTGCGAAATTATTAATTGGGTAATCCAAGAAGAATTTAGCAAGAAATTCGAAGTTCTAATAGACTTCACCTAGCATGACGACAACGATTCAAAATTGTCTTTGTGATTTTATTGAATCAAAGATATTTAACTTGGGCTTTATTCAATCTATGATTGACATAATCCTGAACCTGATCAACATGTTAAGAGTTATAGTTTTAAAGTTAAGTTAAGTAGGTAAATTTTTCTGATAAGTATATGAAAGCTATTGTTAATATTGGTGAACAATTTAGCATAGCACAATGTGAATGCAATGTACCAAGTGCTATGGAAACCAGATATGGTGTTATATAGTGTTAATGTTACAATTGTCTTTATTTCTCCAAGTTCAGATTGAGCCATCTGAACAGTTGCCTCACTTGCCATTCGTCTCCCAGTCGTGATTAAAGGCAGGGTCGACGAACCCAAATCAAAATGGCGGATCAGAGTTGCGGTTCTCGAAATTGTTTTATTTGACTTATCGACAGTAAACGTTTTAATTGGTAAAGCGGACACAATGCTTTAAAATTGCTGATGATACTGACACTGGCCACACACGACTCAAAAAAGCTTAAAAAGACATCGAAACGGTTCCAACTTACATTGAATTCATTCATTCAATAATGTTATATCAAAGATAATTCCCATTGATAATATAGTAAGTACCTAAACTAAACTCCTACAGTCATATTCCCCTACACTAAACAAACACTAAACAAACTATACTAAGACTTGCTGTCATACGTATCAGAAATGATGGTACCAATAACACCCAAACCCCGAAAGAAATACCAAGGTATTACAGATACAAGCACATATTGGTCCACAGAGAGAACCGGAATCACTCAGCCACCAACTCTATCACCAGCAGACATAAAGTATCTAGATATTACCTAGGTATTATTATATTTATACAAATCGCACAAAATAGGGCAACTGCAAGCAGGTCAGATATAAATTATTTAGTAAATTCAATGTTGCGCTCACGCGACATTCTTTGCATTTCGTTTTATGATATTCAGTTGTGCACGCACATGCTTTCCACATTTCTATTATACGTTTTGAATACTTATAAATAACTGCTATTTCATCATTTTCATTTTCAATCTTACCTGTTTTCACCATTTTTGGAGTAAGATTACTTTATGTGTCTTTATGTGTAGTCAAGTTCTTGTCTTGTTTTGCTATCATTGTGGTACGAGCATATCCCGATTTTATCCGTCTAGTCTAGAAGTCTACAGGATAGATCAGCACAAAACACCGGTTATTTAAGTACCTACTAGATTGACTTGCCAGCTCAGATGGTGTAGCTCTGCTTTCTTCGCTGTAGGTTGAGGGTTCCATTCCCTCCCAGGATAAACATTTGTGTGATGAACATAGACGTTTGTTCTGGGCTGGGTATTCTATCAGTCATCTGGTCACCATAATACAAGATAGGTTTAGTTTGGGGCTAGATGGTGCTGTGTGCTTTGTCCACCAATATTTATTTATTTATTACTATTTGCCAATCCCAATACGTTCAATGATTACTCACAACGACTTGAATGAGCAAACATAGAAGCTCCTACAAACACTACGACTACTCCTTCAAACATAACATGATCAAAGACAAATAAGAAAATCAGTGCGAACCGTGAACTCGAGCGGTTACGAGCGGACCGCGGATCAAACTCACCCTGATGAAGATTCTCTAGATGAATTCGAAACAGTGTCTGTGCCTCCATCGACTTAATAATACGTGAGTTAAGCCCGTGTTAGTCAAAATGTAAATAAAATATGGTTTTTGTCGGATAAATCTATAAGGCACAAAATGTATGAAAGATCATATATGAATACCTTTTTGTATAAAAGTATAAAACAAAGTCGCTTCCCGCTGTCTGTGTGTTCCTATGTAGATATGCTTAGATCTTTAAAACTACGCAACGGATTTTGATGCAGTTTTTTTTATAGATGGAGTGATGCAAGAGGAAGGTTTATATGTATAATACATGCATAATATAGTAGAGAAACACAATAATTTTAGAGGTTTCTAATCACATTAGATATTCTGTAGTATATTTAGTATAATAATCATTGCACCCGTGCGAAGCCGGGGCGGGTCGCTAGTCTTGTACAAAATAGTTTATAGCTCGTGTTTAATTTGACTGAGATTTCAACGTTATCGAGATAATCTACAGATCTTTAAATTCTTGTAGCCGAAAAATCGTGCGCACGATTTTGCATATATGAAAACAGTTGACCCAAATATTGCATCATATTATTAATTAAAGGCAATAATGTAATGCAATCTGTATAGTTACTATATTTATTGGACGAATTATACGAACTGATGTATAATTTTGGAGTGATGATAAAAATTTGATTAGCGAAAGGCAGTACTAAAGAAGACTGTTAATATTTGCACCAATTAGGTAAAAATATCGTAACTGCTAATTATCAGCAAAAAACGGCTTTTGTCATTTTTGATCGAAAAAGTCGAAAGTTGCCAATAAGCAATAACCGCAGGCGTTCGGGGAGATCGGGTTCGGATTTGTGTTTTCTGTCCTAACAAGAGAATGTGTTATTTTTTTATATTAAATTTTACGTTCAGACATATGAGATTAATACTTACTTCTATTACGCTCACTGTTCATGTATCCATATACTCAGTAAGTTATTTAAGAAATAGGTTAGGAATCTAACTAATTTATAATATTAGGTATTAGGTATTAGGTATTTGCACCGGGTTCAGTGCGAACCGTGAACGCGAGCAGCAACGAGCGGACCGCGGATCATACTGACCCTGATGAAGATTCTCTAGCTGGACAAATCGAAACAGTGTCGGTGCTTCCATCGACAAAATAATATGTGAATAAAAGCTGTGTTATCAAAATGTATATAGTATAACTTTTAGTTTTAAAAGTTATTTAATTGTATTTATTTGTTTGTAGTTTGTAAAATGGTAGTTCCAAACTAATATTATAAATTCCAAAGTGTTTCTTTGTCAAACATACATACTTTATCAAGGCTAAACGACAGAACCCATCTTAATGAAATTTTGTATGAAGATAGATTGTATCTTCGGGACGGATATATGCTGCTTTTTATGTAGATACCATGCGTGGTAAACCGCGGACAGCAGCTAGTCTATCATAAAGAGATTAGATTGTTTGTGTTTGTTTTTAATAGATAAGAAAAATACTACTTAACCGATTTAAAAAATAATTTTATCTATAGAATATTTTTATCCTATATCTCGCTATATTAAATAATACGACGACATATTTAACAGTTATACCAACCAAGTGCCAATTAAAATACCGAAAGCTTCTAAAATATATTTTGGTATAAACACATTCTTAAAAAAAGTATGAACACAAACTTCTAGAGATTCCAGAGATATTGAACATCCATAAGAACAACGGGTCTCTCGCCTGATTATTTAAATTGAGTCAGACAGATGTGTGCACAGCTGCAAGACGACGTACTAACAATATTGCTGTAGAAAAGTGCATGCAATGTAATTTATATAATATAATAGAACATGGTTATGAAATTATCAAACATAGAAATATATAGCTTGACAAATCCAACAGTCAATAGCAATGCGATAGATAAGAATATGTTTAACCGACAGTTATTTTTTTACCTTTTAAACGTCATAAACTTATTAAACGTCATTTATGAACAGATTTGAAAAAGTATTTTCTTACTGTCAGATTGGTACCATAGAAATTTCATCAAAATCGGTTCAATATAGGGTTTTTAAATCAAAACAGCTGGAAAAATATGTCATTCAAACGAAATTGAAAATTTTGCTTACCTGTGACTTTCCAGTGGTGTTTACGAATTTCGATAATTGATAAGGTGCTCAAACGTGGAAATTCTTTTTTAACCGAATTTAAAAATAGGAGGAGGTTCTAAATTTGGTTCAATCAGTAGTAATTATTAGAATCACTCGGTACGCTTGTGATCTATTTCGCTAGTGATTTAAAGTAAGTATTCGCAACAAAAAATAACTGCTTACTTTTTGAACAATATACTCGTACTATTCATCCCCTACTGAACAAACGTGAATGTGAGCAGAGCTAAAGAATATTTTATCTTTTATTTCAATTCAATTTAAACTCTATTACAAAATTAATAAGTCTCTATTACAGCTAAATAAGTAGGTATTGACTTCAAAGTAAATAAATCAAACATGTCACCATACCCAACATGCATGTATCGTCTCAAAAAACAGTAACATTGTCATTCTCTATTTATACCATCATGCAAAAACTACAGAATATTGAACCAAAAGGCAGCTTATTACGGTTGATAATCAAGAGACACTACGAGCCGTTTCTTGGTTAATGAGAGACGAGAGGAAGCATGGAGGGTCGAGTAAAACACGTGTTATAGTTTCCGTTGTGAGTTGTTGTTTATAGGACTGCACACGACCAAGTCTTGGTCGTATCTAGTTAAAATCAACAAGCTGAACAAGACTTTGACCAGAATCACCAACAGCGGTAGTAAAACCTTTATAAGTCCACCTTTTAAAGGGTTTACTACCGCTGAACTGAAAAGTAAATTGAACAGGTTTCGCTGTCAGCATTCTGTATTTGAGTCAAAATACAGAATGCTGCCAGAGTCAAAATCACAGATATACGAAAAGTAAGGGATTAGATTGACTGGGGGGCAGTTCTTAAACCATGTCAACGTCATGGTTTAGGAACTTCGGGATTATTTATTTATAGGCTTTTTTTTATCGAATATTTGTAAATTTTTAGTATCTTTAAAATACCTTTTCTACGATATGCCATTTAGTTTATGTAGTCAAATATTTATAATTACGTTTCAAAACTAATAAATAATAGTTTAAAAAAACTAAAAACACGCTTTATATAGAAAACCAAACTAAAAAATAGAAAATAAATTTTAATAAATGTAAGTAAGAAAAAAATGTTTTATTTAAAAAAAAGCGTGGGGTGCTTTTTAAGATATTAAAATTTATTTTCTATTTTTTAGTTTGGTTTTCTATATAAAGCGTGTTTTTAGTTTTTTTTAAACTATTATTTATTTTCTACTTTTTAGTTTTAGGATAACCGGATATTTTAATTTTTTTTTATGTATTTTTTTTTATTTTTTTTTATTTTGAATTATTGCATTGTCATCGGTCTTTGACAGGTGTGCAAAATTTTAATGAAATCTGGCCGTTTAAAGTGGGTCAAAATCGCTTCCTAAGGAGTCGGTTACATACAAACATACAAACATACAAACATACTAACATACATACAAGTGAAGCTAATATAAAGCGTATAAAAAGAAAACCGACTTCATTGAATGAAATTTGAGCCTATAATACATTTTTAGTGGAAGTAGATGTATTTTGTATATATATAATATGGGTAGGCCAAATAAACGCACCGCTCCAATAAGACAGCGAGGTAACGAAGTACACGAACACATCATCGATGTAAACAATTTTTAGATTTTCGTTGATTTTTCAGCTCGACCGATTTCGATAAAATTTAAATGAGACCACCTGTGAAGAATAAACTTTTAAACAAAAAAAAATTTTCCAAATCACGATAAATAAATAAAATAAAAGTGCCGGACATATCACACAGCGTCATCTGGCCCCAAAGTAAGCAGAGAAATTGAATTATGTTATGGATACCACATGACTGATTTGTAACTACTGTAATCTAGTACATATTAGGTTTTCGTAGTTAAGCTAGTTATAAGATTTAAAAAAAAGGACCAGTATAACCAGTATACGAGTTTCTTGCCAGTTCTTCTCGGACCGGGTTTAGGAGAAATTGGCACCTAAATTTACCTTGTAAGTAAGACGTTTCAAAGTGATCCATTTTATTGTGCATCCAGTGTATTGCTTTGCCTTAGAAATTGGATTTTTTACAGCTTTAAGAGACCTTTTTATTGATATTGATTTTAACTCCTCGCGCTCCTAAGAAAAAGGGGATTGAAAGACAGACAGTTAGGCATATTTTTTGCCGTACGGAAACCTCAGAAATGTCATTACATCGTCCACTGTGAAGCTTAAAAAGTCCACGGTAAGTTTCCGACAAATACAGTATATCGGTCTATACTTGTAGAGATGCTTTACACATCATAAGGCAAGCTAAATCTGAACTGAAGCGCCACACAATAACAAGATCTCGTTTCGTGTATGTTTCTCACGCCTCCCCCTCTCCGTGGGAGAGATGCCTCTGAATGTTTGTATAAAGCTTATCCAAGTATGGAAGGAGGAAGCTACCGATATAGTATCGCAGAAACTAGCAAGCACCTAGTAGATGACTATTGAAGGGTTCAATTCGAGAAGGAGCTAGCTGACATATTAGTAATTTGACGCAATTCAACTTTAAATATTGACAGCTTTATTTCAATTCTACAAATAAAAATAGCAGGTATACAAAAAAAATTTTTCTTCAGATATTTCACGTTGTAAATATTGTATTCTTCTAATTTCTATGTTATCTGGCCTTATAAAAGTGCCTTTACGTCCTACATCCACTACATGAACTAACAAAAATGGAGTCTTTATTGTATTACGATCGTAACATTTTTTATATTTATAACTGCCAAATGTATCTATTTGGAGCCATTTCACTTCATCCCTGAATTTAACTTTTTGCACCCAATGTATTTTTCGATCTATTAATCAGTTTTAAATCTCTCTGAACATCTTCTATCTACGTCATATAAATGTTCTTTCATATCTACTACGATCGATTTTTTTGAGCTTTTCAGAATAATATTTCGGTATTCGGTATTCGGTACTTCGGTATTTCTGTGTATATTGTTTCGTATTTTCGAAGGGTTTTTTCTATTCGCCGAAAATCTCTGTCAGAATCCATGTAGGACAAATCAGATTAAAATTTTTGTTCTGCCCTGAACATGAAACGGACCAATCGATGAGGTGTTTGATTTTATTAATTTCGTTACTACTTTTAAAGTACATGGCTAAGTAATGCAATGCGCATGATACTTCGAAACTCCCTTTTTTGCTACATCCTCAGTCCATGTACACATAATGGCATGGTTTTGGGTTTTTCTTGCTATATGTACCTATACCCAAGTTGTAGAACCAAATTAGCCGTAAATAAAAAGATTCTCCATCTTTGGTAAAGGCATAGTTTGTTGAATGTCAACAGTACAGTATAATTTTCCCTCTTCATTTTCGAAGGTAGATCTATCATGTTTCATTAGGTCATACCTACGCTTCTTTCGCACACTCCTTGTGGGTTCGTTTATCCAATTCACCATACTCATTCTCGTATTTGGAGCAAACGTCGCTTCTTGGTTGGCCAAAAGATAAGTTGTACTGAGTACAAAATACTAATTTTTTTGACATCATACACTTTTATCAACTTTTTAACGATCTTTTTTATATTAGTAATCTCGACTTTTGTGTCAGTTAAACCCTTTTTAGACTGAATATCTCAAGAACTAAACTGAATTTAGTTATTTGGAAAACGCCATTCTATAGATTAATTCTTTCTGATTCCAACGATACCAATAACTCATTTTTGAAAAAAAAAAAGCAGTTAACCCCTTCTCGAATTGAACCCTTCAATTGGTTTCCATATTCATATTACGCAACTAAGTTTAAAGCTTAATTAGATGTATAACTCGTTCATTCGATTGAAGTTATTTTGATTACGCATTAACGATACCGTATTAAATGGATATTTTTTAAATATATTTTGTTTATTTATTATTATTAAATAAAATAAATATTGACAATTCACACATTATACTAATTTACTGAATATATAAAGCTGATGAATTATCGATCGATATGTCTACGGTTGTAGAAGAGATAGTGTGTGGTGAAAATACTGTTATAGCGGAAATATTAGCGGTGATTCTGTTCTGTTAAACTAGCTATAGGTTGTGTCATTTAAAAATGCCACTCTAATTTTACACTTTCGTGTAAATAAAATAAGATCGTTCGTATTATACGAAATTTTAGTTTGTACAAAATCAGAGCCAATCAGCGTACAAACTAGTTGCAAGCGTAGCTAGTTGTCGCGATTTATGTAATAGGGGAACCGGGGAATTTCAGTGATAAAATAACTAAGAAAAATCAGTTTTCGTAGAAAGATCACAATTTTTGTTTACATGCCAATGGGCGTAATCTCAATGGTTTAAGTAAATGATTTGCAGGCTATTATAGGTGTGTCCTTCATCGCTATTGAAACTAAACGATGGGTATTTAAAGCAATAAGATAATAAGTGGTTTCTCACGACAATAACAGCTAATTTCGCAAATTATTTAACTAATAACAACAATAAAGTTTTATTAACAAATAACTCCGTGAGAAACGTAGATAAAATGCATATTAGGTATAGAACAGACGTGAGTTGAAAATATATTTTTTCAGCAAGATGTTACTTTTCATGATAACATTATATATACTCGTATTAGCTAATGTGGCGGTAAAAGACATAATAACAAGGATAGACCATACTTTAACGCCACAGTACCAAATTATGTGATTATGATAAGCTGTGAAACTGTGAGAAAGAAAGCTTACCCAATTTGAAAATAATCACTGATGACTTCGTAATGTAAATCTAAATGTAGTCAATTTGAATAAAAAAAATTACCAAGTTTTTCGTACTCATCATAGAAAACTAAATAACCACAGAATATAATAGATAAGTAAGAAAACAGTTAATATAATAATAATAATAAATATTGGTGGAATATTTTCGAAGCCAAGCTACATCTAGCCTTAAACGAAGCAAAGCGTGAATATCATTAACATAAACAATACTGAGAAAGTGTAAAACAATAATAATTTGAACAGTAGCTAGTTTCCTAATAAAATACCGACTGACACTAGAAAATTATTTCTACATTAGCCTTGATAGAAGCGTAAAAGCCTTTGACAATGCGCATAATAGAAATTACGATCACTGTACGATTAACCCTAATGTGCGACTGCATTATGAATGGCCAGTTTATAGACCGTAAAATTTTATGCGAGCAAGGTGTGAGGATGATACTATACCTACTGAAAGGACAATTTATTATTCGGTGAGAAAGTGAAAACATGGTGATTCTTTGTCTTTATGTAAAGGAAGTATTACGTAAATAGTAAATGCATAAACTAAACTGTATCTCTCGGAGGTTTATTTCCGAGAGATGACGATGATGGTGTGATTTCATCATTGTAAAAACTATAGTCGATAGCATCTTGATTATTTTTTACCTGTTATATCAAAAGATGAGCTTGTTTTGTGCTTACCTGAAACAAGAAATTGAATACGTTTAGCACAATTATAAAACCATTTGCATAGATAATGTAAAGCTTAAACTGCAAATATTATACAGTAATTTCATTTTACGGATAATTATAATATCCTAGTTGACAAATTAATGTTTTCCCAAGTCAATGAATCAATGAAGGCACACTATTTATTTGTTATTCGATCTAGATCAACTTACAAACACGGCATTTGATTACAGTGACAAAACATAAATACACTCGTCATGTTTGAATTTTCTAAAGATTCTTCGTAGGTAGATAGACAATAATTTATTAATGAATTTATTCAGCGACTATAGGAATTTGGTGATCCTAAATGGTGATCACCAAACATGCGAACCAAGAAATCGTTATATTTTAATGACAAAACCTGAGTGCACAGTCAGTCACAAAGTTCAGTCGCATGAAGTGTTTCTAATTAAAATGGCGGAAATGGGATGGGCTGGAATCCGATAGGTAAGGATGTTGGAACTATTACTGATCTTCTGACTGACCTACTATTTATTATATCTAGAAAAAGCGTAGGCCGGTATAATGGAAATCAGCATTTTCATTTTCTTGTATAGATTTTATACAAGAAAATGAAATTTCTTCGTGGCTTCCTAACTACTGGAACTGGTAATCTACAAAGTAGTATTAATTGTATCTTTATTTTCTCACTCTTTCTACTCTTGTATTCATTTTATTTATTACAAATGTTATCATCAGTTCATCGCCCATTTCCAATATCATTCTCATGTTCTCTCATACATTCACTTCATCAAAGACAATGCATGCACTTGTTAAATCTATCATCAAATCTTGAATGTATCCCACACCGATTCAGTTTAACGACCCATTGAAACTTAAGACTGAATAGGCTTCTAATTAAGACTAGTGTTACACAACTATGGAGCTCTGCTCTGCGGAGATGTTTGACTAAAGTTTTGAATCATAATTAGCTAGCTTCCAGCCTCACCTATGAAGCTAACGGAATCATCGAGGTGTGTTGTACTGTTTCAAAGTCTGAATAGCTCTAAGAGGATCTCTCTCACCTATTCAAACTTCATCCGATAATCTTAATTAGACTTACATGTGACTTGACATAAGAATCATCTGTCAAAAGATTAATTAATGGAATTAAAGTAACTCAGTTGCGATCTTATTTATAGTCAATCAGTGATTGTCAGATGAAGTTATGTTTGCACTAGACACTAATAAAGTTCAATAAGTGGGTAATGGCAAACAAAAACTAAATTGTAAAAATGGTAATGGTATAAAAAACCTGTTTCCAGAGAAATTTATAACTACAAACTAAACAAACAAGAGCCTAAGAGCTAAGAATAAAGCGTCCGCATCGCTCTATTGATTACCCGCAATATATTAATATTAGACATAAATGGCTTTAAGTCCAGTGCTTCTGATTTCAATCGACAGTTCCTGAATGCAACTTACGACTAATTCGAGCGAACAATCGTCCATCAAACAAGCGACGCTGGAGGCAAAGGCATGTTTATAGGCTGTAGAATTATCATAGGAAACAATCTCGAGAAACCTCATGTTTCGTCTTAGTTGGTTGAAATGGGCTGTACGATTTGTCTCTCTTGCCATATTGTATTCTGTCCAGTGATAAGACATACCATTATAATGTCGCTTAATAGCTTGTACGACACTTCGTTAGGACAAGGGAAGTAATAGAACGGAATACATAATATTCACTAGTAATAGTCTAGATAAGGCAGTTTCAGCAGTTTTAAGGCAGTTAACGTTTGAGGTTGTTTAAACAGTACGTCTGACTAAGCAATGAGATAAGAATTTTTATCATATGAATGACCGATAACCGAGATCAAATAAATTGAAGATACTTTTTGAGAAAATGATTGTTCAGCACGAAGGTTACAAGGAATCCATTATTGCAAGAAATAAATAGATGCACAAATTTAACATGTAACGTCAGATAATGTACATAATGTTAAAGATAATGATATAAAATACATAGGGAGTTACGGGATCACTTATCAGGAAACAAAACTGTTAATACCTATCTGTGAAGCTGTAAGTCCCAATCAATAGATTTCACGTTGCAGAACCTCTCACAATGAATATCAATCAAACATATGTCAATTGTATTGTAATGATACGTACGATTCACGATTACGATAGTCAAGTCACGTTTGTTACATTTTTTGGAACGCTTTGCGTAAGAACCGTTATTGAGAAGATCAAGTGACCAAAATAAAACGCATGCTACGAAAGACCTGTGAACCGTGAACATATGTGACCGCGACATTAAATGATTCGGTCGTGGGAAAGATTGGAAAGAAATTGAGCTAATGAAAGTAAGTAGATACTTATGTTTAATTTATAACAAGAACTTTATGAAACCAAAGATAAAAGATCTGTGATTGTAATAATCAAATTCATGACGATACTAAAGCTGAGTAGAACTATGCTAATGAAAACGAAACGAAAGTTCGTTAAGTTGTATTGCTGTAGTTTCTTCAGTCAAAATGGGTTTATGGTGACTAATAGTTGTTATACACTGCCAAGCTGCTCTGTAGTTAATAAGAAACCGTATTAGAGGTATGAACTAAGCCTGTAATATTGTAAACTAGGAACACGAACGGTGAAATACGATAGTATCGTCCAGTGCGTTATGCGTAACGGTGACTCTGACTAGGAACGGTCATGCTGTAAGTCCATAACCAGCAATTTCGTCGTGAATTTCCAAGTGTTTTCACTTGAATCTAACAAAGCAATAACCTGCCTCAAACCGCATTTACGCAGAAAGCCGAGCATTGCAGTTTCTCGGCGCGTACAGTTCGTTTCTGAAATATGTAAAGCTGCAGAAATTTTCATTTATTTGTTCATTGTCTTGGTAGTTTTAGATGTCCTCGACAAACATACTATATGAGTGTTGACTAATAAAGATAACTGAAACCTGTCCAGTACGCGAAGCGATAAACAAGTTTTGCTTATTACGCTCAAGTATACAGTGAACGGCAATCTGTTTATAACCGAAAATGCGGCTTAACACTTTATCGTAGCTCTCTCCAGTCGGGGTTTTATTAAATCTGTGTTATATTATTGTTGCGCTCAAGGGCATTCGGTACTTGCAATCGAGACGGATATCTCAAAGATATTTATGATACGTCACGTTTGCAACCTAAGCAAGTGCACATTAGAAGTATACAATTTCCCTAAACAGTTTCAAATCTAGAAAAATGCATCACTGATATATAAAAAAGAATAACAGAGAAAAATATCACAATATAATCTACCTAGTTGATTATGGTTGTTCTTTCACTCTGGTTCGTAATACACAAAATCAATTTTAAAGGTAAGCTCAGCGAGATGCATTACATACTATCCTATACTGTTTAATAGGACACTTCTCATAAAAAAAGACAACAAAAACAGTAAAAGATGGTGCACATTAAAGTAAATTAAAAGCGATGGACAATTTGCTTGAGCAGGAAGTACGATTAAATGAATCAGTTCTAAAAGGAGAGGAAACTATTAAGTTGTCACAGGCTAGCCTATTAACCGTTACATCGGCAGGACGGATTTATGTAAACAAACTCTAGACTTCGTGTAAACTTAAATAGATAAGGGTAATCCTGAAGATATAGTAGACTGTCGAATCGGTGGGAATTAATTGAAGCTGACAGATAAGAGATAACAAATATTACTATAAATATTTATAAGAACGTTCCAACTAGAGCGTCAACAGAAGAAATCAACGCGAGCTATGGATAATATAAGCAATAAGGTTTGGAGCATACAAAGCGACACTTCAAAGTTTTGAATAACGAGCAAAATGAGATATAGACTGGTGATAAAAGAGATGTTTCCAATAATGGGTGGGCCCTTACGACGAACGATGCATTGTAACTCAAAAATAATACGCCTACTCTTTTTAAAGCGAATAGCGGACATGAAGAACATCACAATTTGAGAGACAATAGAGCTATTGTGGAACAAGAACAATTAGAAAGCCCTTCGAACCCTACATTTCTAATGAGATTTTTTCGTGATGCAAGATATTTGTTCTTCTAATAATGTCAGTTTACCGATCATTAAGTACCGTTATTATGGGCGATAAACATTACCTTTACATAACATCGTAGCGAGAAGGAATTTTAAAACAGCTTCTACTTTATTTTGCTGTGGGAATTCGTTGACACTTTCGCAAAATAATGCAGCGTTAGATTTTTTCGAAATATATTTTTTTTTACTTTCCTCAAATTGAACTGCGAGAGATAAGAATAAATATTTAAGATACCATTAATTGAATGAAATTTGAAAGATGTGAACCGCAATACATTACGATAGTTTTATCGAAGCTTCCATCAAGCTGTTACTAATTTATGGTGTATAATCGGCACTCTACAGTTCTGTTCCAAAAGCCTTAATTACTGCTAACCGAGAGTCACGCAACTGTTTTCAAGGTAACAGAAGGCTGTGTGAACAAGAGACTCAGATGTATGTTCAATATGTTCCACTTCTCAGGCTAAAAAGCTTTATAGTGCTTAAATTTAACGATGACACGATACAGACATCTTTGTATCGAGGGTCTCACAAGAGGCAATGCTCGATTGATGGCGGACCAATGCTTATATTCGTAACTAACAACGTGTTGGAAGATTTTTGTTAGAGAGTTGTTATTATGAATTCTCATTTAAGATGATTTACAAAGTATTTCTTGTTTCAGCTTTCGCACAGGCATTTCTCATCAAGTCATTTCAAAGCAGCAATGCAGTACATTATTTAGTTGCGGTTAGATATGAGATAGGAAATTACACACTTGAGACATTTCATCTCAGGGTTATATCCAACGCAACGTATAGGCTATTGTTGGTGTAACCCAAGGTATGATTGCAGGTTTAATGGAACTAATGGAAGTGAGAGGATTTCTTGGTCGGCATTTGGTTGAGTAGTGAGCGTATGGCGAATTAATTCATCACAGAATTGCATGTTTTATAGCGAAACTATAAGGGTAGGCCTTGATTCCGTTGATGGGCTAACTTTAATATCGGAAAATACGATACATATCATACCATTGTTTATAACACTTAACTCAATTTCTGAAGGTTTGCTGGAAGAGAACTCTTTTTAAGGTTAAGCTCGCCTGTGTACATGCCATATGATAATTTATGTTTCAAAATATGTTCAATATGTGTACATAAAGAATAAGGAATATTTTAATTGCACCAGAATTTAAGTAACATATAACTTTTTAAATTCACTAAATTAAAACGTGATTGGCGTGTTCTAGCTCATTTTACGCCATGTAAGTTGGTGTTGAAAAACACTGAGGAAAATCCTACGAAAAGCAATTCATTAATGGATCAATATACAATTTTAATAATAAATTACTGTCAATCAAAATGCGAAATCATCGCGGGCGTTCCGTGAAGCATAAAATACTAGTCAGATAATGTGTGAATATTGTGTATTTACAAATCAATTAAGATCACTAGTAAACCTGCTATGAATGATATAAATTCCATTCCTTGCGATTCACTTCCACATTCGCGAAGTAGAACGCGTGTCGGACTGCCGGCGTGTATTTGCGGATATGATATTTGAAGTTTCAAACGAGTGTAGAAGTAGTAGAAGCTGCTTACAATGAGAATGCTATTAATAACCCAGCCTACCGGGTTTGTACCGATCGATATACCATGATGATAACGATATAGAATAATAAGAATAACAAGTAAACATTGATGGACAATGCACACAACACTATCTAACCCCATACTAAGGACAGCTTGTATTATTGTGACGCTATGATAGAATATGTATATTTATAAATATTTATGAAACTTTATAACACCCAGAAACACAATAAACATATATGTGACGACCACTGGCGCAGTGGACGATGGCCTGCCTGAGACGCAGAAAGTTGCAGGCTGCACAAAAAAAAAGTATAGTTACGTATAGTAAGTATACTTTTATATAAAAGTATGGTATATCAAATATGTGGTACCCATAACACAAGCTCTGCTTACTTTGGGGACAGATGGCGCTTTGTTAAATATCCGGCATTATTATTTATTTATTTATGTTTACATGTATTTGAGTAATATGGCTTATCGTTAGGACAAGGTATCCCTAGGTTTCGACTATAAAAAGTAAATAAGTCTTTTATGGGGATCACGGTGCGCTTCTATAATAAGCTTCCTGAAAATGTAACTAATCTACCTATTAAGAAATTTAAAGATTATATAGGTAGTATTTTGAAGAAAGCGTATAATAATATAAATTACTATATTTTTGATAAGAAAGCATGGCCTCATGTTGCTCTGCCCTCAGACAATTAACTGAAACATTTGAAAAGTATATATAAACTCTCTTGTATTAGTTTTTCATAATTAAGTTATAAGATGGATCATGTAAAAAAGCGTTAGGACCAGAACGAGTTTCTTGCCAGTTCTTCTCGGGTTTGGGTTAGGACGAATTAGCACCTAAATTCACCTAGTATGTAAGACGTTTCAAAGTGATCCTTGTGATTGTATTGAACAAAGTATCTTTTGACTTTGACTTAGCTTAGTTGTATGTCTTTTGATTTTTAGGCGTTTCGGATTTGTAAAATCAGGTTTGCAGTTTGCGCAAACAGTTTAACTGTGTCTATTAGGTACATACACAACATAATACGAGAATGTATTAGGAAAAGTTATAAGTACGTAATATGAGAGAACTAAATTGCCTTCCTTTATGATCCGCGTCGGATCGGTAAAAGATGAAAGCTAAATGAGGAAGTTCTATTAGAACAATAGTATATAGTTCCGTGTGTAGTCTAAAAGAGAGTAATTGAACAACAATTTCATTGGCAATTGTTTAATTGGACGCGTATTTTTGAAGCATCATTTTCATAAGTAATAACTTCGAACTGTGTGAAATAGCATAGAGACTGGGCCTTTTTGGCAAACATGGACGGGGTTGGTTAGGGTCGGTTCACATCCTCCTAATCTTTAAGAAATTAAGTCTTATTCCTGTTGATTAGGTACCAACTATGTTATGTTACTTGTAAATGTGTGTATGTCATTCAATTCAACAACAGGTTACAAATATGATATAATATATACTAATAAAAAAAATAGAGTTAATGTTTGTTGTTTTGTTTTTTATTTGTTTTTTTTTGTAGGGGGTAAATCTTTGACCCTTTTGAAATAATTCTATAAAAAAATTTCAATGAGGTATATCTTGTTTATCCGTGTGGGCTATAGGTTATGTTGAGCGTGTGAAATCGTGAGACAGTTATCACTAAATGTCAATTAAACTTAATTTTCAGCCAACTCCAAAAAAAGAGTCATAACGGAGTTATGAACCGATTTGAAAAAATATTATTTACGTGAAAGGATATAATTATTTTCCGATCGGTCCCACAAAAAGTATCAAAATCGGTTCAGGAGTTTCCAGCTATTTTGGTTTTAAACTCAAAATAGCTGGAAAAAAATATATAAAAAAAATAATAATAATAAATAAATGATCCCGGACACACACCATCATCTGGCCCCAAAGTAGGCAGAGCTTGTGTTATGGGTACAATAAAAATTAAATTAAAATCGTATTTTTATATAAATGTAGTCGGTTTTCTTAATTATCTAAGTATGTAAGTAGTTGAAAATCGATAGTTCTATCAGCCTCGTTATTCCTTCTGCAACCTCAAGCTAACAAAGGCATTGAAAAGCCTACAGTCCACAAAAACTGACCTAGTCTGGATAGCAACTGACTGCAACATAACGGTTGTTAGATTACATTTCGGATGCTTTCGACTGGCTGTTTAGCTCGCAAATTGTGTAGATGGACATTGTTTACTAAATTACCACGGATAACTTATTCGCAGGTCATCATTTTTTTATTTATATTAATTTTTATTTATTATTGACTAGCTGTTGCCCACGACTTCGTCCGCAGTTTTTTTTGCGGACGCTTAAATCTTCCCCAGGATAAGTTTCAAACCAATCACACACACCAACCATTAAAAAGTTTCCATGCAAACATTCACATGCCATTTTACTCCTTTATGAGGGTTATTTTGAAAAACCCTGAAACACATGTCCATTTATTTTGCATTTTAAGTATCCAAACCAAGTTTCTAAGAAATCATACAACCCGTTAAAAAGTTCCCATACAAACTTTGACACCCCATTTTACGCCTTTTTAAGAGTTATTTTGAAAAATCCTGAAATACATGTCCATTTATTTTGCATTTTAATTATTCAAATCAAGTTTCAAGTAAATTGCACGACGCGTTACAAAGTTTCATACATTCGTTTTTACCCTTTTCACCCTCTTAGGGGTTGTATTTCAAAATATAATATAATACCGCCTCCCACCCACTAGGTGGTTTTGCTATAAAAAGCTACCTTCCAAATTTCAGCTTTCTAGCTTCAGCGGTTTCGGCTCGGCGATGATCAATCATTCAGTTAGTCAGTCAGTCAGGTTAAGCTCTATTATAGGTATAGATTATACCTTACAAAACATTACATATAGTACATCATAACTTATTGTAATATGTACTTTGAAATCTTTATTATGCTCTCGCAAGGTGTGAATTTTTGGCCAGAGCTTATGCTCAAAATGATACTTATACGAAGTAATCATAAAAAAGTAAGTGTAACAATAAGACAATCAAAGCGGAAGAACATAACAATAGCGTATCGCTCCCTTTAACTAGCCGCGATCGATAACCAAGCGATCGATTACCTGTTAGTCGTTACTCAAGCAATTGTCCAAACAGCGAGTTAAAACGACTAAAAAAGATTCAATGACTATAAAGTTTGAAATGAAAAACTAAAACTCAATTAATAGAGAGAAGTGGACCGTGAAGAGCTTGTTGCAACAAGCCGGATCCACAAAACATGCCACAGATATTTTAGTTAGTAAATTTTCCACTATGACGTCAGTTTTACCTAAATCCTTGTTTATTTCCTTGTTACAATAATGAGAAATGATTTCGATCACAATGGCTTGTTTTAGGTATAATTTAGTATATTTCACGTATAAGTGAAAATCACATATCCAAATAACATCAAATATAATACATCAGCATTTAACTAACCTAAAATTACACTTTTAAATTGTAGACACTGACACCAGGCAGGTATGTAACTGACTTATCACCATATTTCAGACTTCACCAGTTATCATTGTCTCGTCATGATGTCCAAAGCCACAAAGGCATTTGAGACATGTGACGGGATAAGACATATGATGAACCAGGCATTAGGCGAGTTAAGGCTTGATGGTTGGCGAGATGGCAGTAAAGTAAGCACGTTTTTCATTTATTAAAACCAGGCCACAGCAGAACCATTTCGTGTACTCATTGATACTTTCATAAACTATCTAGTCTATAAATTTAAAACACCCAAACAACAAATAGCTTCCTATCATACACATCCATCAATTAACACTCATAAATCTAAACGAAACGAGTAAGGTCAATGGGCCAGTGAGCCAACTATCGAAATCGATTCAATATGCTTCTATAAAGATATTGAAATCGTTATAAATACCGATAGTTTTATGAGCACTTACATTCGTACCAGATTTTTCAACGAAAAGGGTAATTTGCATCGCAATGATAATTCAATTGATTGATTTCATCTGTTACCAACATCGTAAAATACCTTTAGAATGGTCAAAGCTATAGAAAGTTCCAAAAAGATAAATTACCAATCAGTCAGCATCAGTTGAAAAGTTCTGTGCTGTACAAGGAAATCCCTTTCAAGAAATTATGATAGATTGATATAAATGAGTGAAAGTCAGGCCTTCAATTAATTTTCAGAAGAATACAAATTGTTAGACTTGAACACAAAAGTGTCTTAAAAATCTATAAAATACAATTATATCCATGCGTTTGTTTTTTTACCATTTCACGACCAAACGGCAGACCGGATCTTGGAGAAATTTGGTAAGGAGATAGATTGTATCCTGAGGACGGATATAAGGTACTTTTCATGCAGCGTGTAGGTACCACGCGTGCGAAATCGCGGGCAGCCAGTATTTCTCTATGATACGCAGGCAACAATTGGTCAACAAACAGTCAGCATAGTATTTCGTGATGACGATGCGTATGTATATACGGTTTTTGTCACCTTGTATACATATATATATATATATCTTAGTAGTGCTCTAAGAAATGTAACTTACCTATTGCTTTGTATCATCATTCAATACGTAGAATCCATCTGAGATCACAGTCATCTTAGCGATGTCGTCGTTTTGGTCCAATTTTAACCAGTTATCCAGTTGTCATCAGGTTGCTTAAAAACTATCTTCAACTTTTTGTACTTTTCATTTCTAATAAGGGCACCTGGCAGGTCAGTTGCAAATTCGTTTGTTCGTCTAAAAACATTTAATGTTATATATGGTGTTCTTTTGGTGTTTACTATGCATTAAACGTAATAGAAAACTTCATTCCGAACATGCAAGATATGCATTAAATGTTAGAAATGTACAACTATTCGTTTAACATTTTTATCGGAATACCAATAAAGGAGGGACCTTGTCCTTGGCACACAAAAAAATACAAAAAACAAGATGCGGGTGCCCTTCAAATACTCGAAATTAGATTACTACTACAGTACTGTCTTGTAATAAAGTTTAAAATGGAATAACAAAAGCTTTTGAAAAGCCATAACCAGTGCGACGAATATAATGAAAGTTACGAGAAACATTTATTGAGTTTAATTTAATAATAATGAAGGAATATAAGGAATATTTATAAGGAATTAGAAAGTGTTTTACGGTCGGAAACAGTGAGACATGAAATACAAACGTAATAAATTTTAATAATAGGAAAAAATATTCAAACTTAAGAGAAAGAAACTCGAGAGAAACTCGAGTTGCAAAAATCACCGCAAATTGCTCATAAAAAGTTTAGCTTTGCTTGAACCTACATCATTTTGACGTTTTGAGTTATAAAGATAATTTACTAGAATTACCAGAAAGAAACCGGCAAATAAAATATTACGAAGGGCAAGAAGTGCATTGTGCAAAAGATAATAAATATGTAGGAGTAATTAGTAGTTAATGTACATATTTATGTAAATTATAAAGTCTAAAAACAAGAATGTACAAAACTCTAATCAATCGGTTTTCAGCAACAGGTGACTTGTGACATTCAGAATGGTCCTTGCGATTTATTGAATAAAGAATATTTCGATTGATTGATTGATCGAACGCAATTTCTCACATACTGAACATCCGACAGAGCATGACACAATTCCTAATTAACATTTCAGCATTTATTTTCGCCAACTCAAACCTGATAACATAAATCTTCTGCCGACGAAGTGTCTAGTTTGCTTTTTTTTTCATGGAAGTAATAATGTAGGGTGACGAGTTTTGGATGGCTGCCATTCTTACACAACCTCTTAATGAATCACAGCACAGATAGATAAGTCGGATATTGAAACAGGTGATAAAAACAGTTGCAAAGGTGAATTGGGCAATTTATAAGATTGCGAGTAAGATAAGTAAAAAATACAAAGCCTTAGAGGTGAAGTCACGTCCAAAAGCGAAACGAAGCGCAACAAGTGGCAAGAAAACTTGAATGTTTTGAGCGTTGTTGGAGGAAATAATGAGATTGAAATTGATGCATAATACGTAAAAGAAGTCAAAAGATTTACAGCAGACAGTTTTACACTGGAAATAGATGTAATTAGAAACGTGAAGGCTCATAAACTAACGGAATCTTCACTAGAAGTAAAACGGTGGCAATTAATTGGGTGTTTATTTGTAGAGACAGATATTTATTGTAAGCTTCAAGTATGACTCGTTTGGTGTTTAAGTGAGACGTTAGGCATTACAACTACACATGCAAGCCGGACGTAAGATACATTAATAAGTGGGAATTAATAAAATGAGTAATTTGAAAGGTTTGCGATAATCTTGCAAGCTGTCTGTGGTTCAATGAATTCAGTAAACAAAGTAATTATTACAAATACTTTATATTGTCTGTGAATTAGTTTTAGAAATTGGTAATGTTAATAGAAGCAGTAGCAGCGACAAATTACGAGGTGCACCCAGGATCCGATTAACCTCGAAACAGAAAGTTACGAGCAGAACGGTCAAGGTGATCAGTCTTGTAAATAAATCGATATGACTTCAACCACTATGAATGGAACATGCAAACACCTAAAGCGATAAACAAAGCCGGCCTGATAGGCTAGATAAGCTGATATTCGCTACTGATAAAAACGAACACAATAAAAAGGTTAAAACTTGTGTGAATCAACAAGCGTCTACCATAAAAGGAACGCAGAAAAACTCCGAAATTCGCCCGAGAAAGGCACCCGCATACAAGTCAGGATAACCGCAGCCCGCACAGCAAACAGGTTTTGGGCTTCAGTGCACTATTATTATTAAAGGCTCGTGCCAATCGGTCAAAGGAAGGAAACGTGCTCAACAAAGGCATAAAATAAAAACCGTAAGATTTCAGCAAAGTTATACCAAAAGGACACAAACGCGTTAAAAAATCCACACGCCGTTATTTCTCAGTCTTCGTGCAGGTCATTCCATGCGTCACATCACATCCATTAATAAGGCACTTTGTTTGTTAGACTATGGTGTAAAAATAATTCGATATATTGGTTACGGACGGTATGCGCGAGTCGGCCGCGCGCGTTGCCGGCAACTTGCAAACTGTTCCGTTCCGTTTCAAACTAAACATCAACGGCCACGCGGAGGGCGCCCTACCTCTCTATCTCCCTCACTGAGGAAAAACTCGAACACAGAAAGAGACGGACACAATTCGGCTGTTGTACCTCTTATCGCAGGATAAACTAATGCGACGTGAATAGTTACCAAGCATTAGCCAGAGAGGAATGGAACGTTCGTTTTTTTGTGTATTTGGCAGGACTTTTTCTTCGGTTCAACTTCTATTTTAGTTATCGAAGCGTTCTAGTGGAAGACAACTTTGTTTAGAAAGGAAGTGGTGTGATGATTGAGTCAGGATTCTCAGAAACTTGGTTATAATTAACGATCTCTAAGATGGATGTGGTAATAGCCTTTCGGGCTCAAGGGTAAAGATGATATCATACAGTAGACGAACTTAAAGCATTGGAATAAAAAGTATTTCGTGTCTTAATATCCCTATATTAGGCCCCATTAAAAATCCAGCACAGAATCAGCATTTTGCTTTAACGTACATATATATACTACCTACTAGATATATAAGTCTAAAATCATACGCACGAATTTGATAAAGCGGCATTCAGAAGTGCTGTTCCCATTTCACAGTTTTTATCTAAAAAGATCTCAATCGATCAAACAGTGTCACGACGAGAACTATCTTTAACACACTTGAAGTTTTAAAAATGTTTCGTAAAATTCTAAATATTATGTTGTCACATTAAGAAACTTATATGAAACAATGTCAGCAGGTGATTTTTCTCCATCGCTCTTTTATGAGTGATACCCAATTTTTTTTATAATATCAATGTCGGACATTTCATCAGCTTGTGTACTTATATACTTTTTTCTTTTGTAATACATTTATTTTATACATAGAAACACCCAGACCCAAAAAAAAATACTTGCAGATGGCAGATGGCGGGAATCGAACCCGCAATCATCTGCGTCTCAGCATGACTCAAGATGACTTTAAGAGTGAAACGATAAAAAATAAAAGAGCTGTTCTGTTTACACAGGAAAATAAAAGAATCGTAGAGGCTCACAAGCTTTAAACCCTCGTCTAAACGCTTTATCAAAATAAAAAAATCGAATGATTGTGAAACCGTCATACAACAAGTGACAGACAAGTGAAATATATTATCGACAGTTGGTTTTAAAACGATCGTCTAGGAAACTTGCGCAAGAGTCAACGGTAGCGGTAATACATTACTCGTGTTAGTTTTGGCAGTTCCTGTCATCGATAAACAAATCGAGATCAAAATAAAGCAAATCGATTAAAATATAAATAACGAATCAGTTCTCGATCGGAAATGCATTTGCGTAATAAAAGCAAACGGTAAGGAAGTAGATATTGATATCGACCCAAAACTAATTAAATTTTAGGAATACAATAACGTTGTTGAAACCTTATTTTAGATTATTATGTAATGAAATGGCAGAACTTGACTTATGTGGGTCAAAGCAAACAGATGGTACAAGTAGGTGCTTATATTATGTACAAATGTTGTGTGTTGTGTAGATAGTGGTATGATAACAATTTATGATGCGTTTTTCACAAACCAGCTGGATAAAGATACCATCAACATTTGGGTTTGCTCTTCACAGTCCTGCTTAAACATGTTCATTATAGTCCCACTTTCTTAAAAGGCGAGTATTACATTACACAAGTTTGACTGAAGCTCAGAAAGGTAAATAGTGAAAAACATAACGAAATTTGAATAATCACATTTTAAAAACAATTAAAAAGACGATTTTATATTTATAAATAAGTACGAAATTTCGTTTTCTTGGATGACATATTTTTTACAGCTATTTGGATTTAAAGATCATACTTCTGAACCGATTTTGATGATCTATGGGACCAATCGGAAAGTATGTATATCCTTTCACATAAAAAACTTTTTTAAAATCGGTTTATAAATGACGGAGTAATAACGTAACAAACATATAATAAATACAAAAAAATTCAACCAAATTGAGAACCTCCTCATTTTTTACCAGTCGATAAAATAAACAGTTTCAACCAATCCGTATGGGATGCGTTGTGTTCACTCTCGTTCGAGAGCTAGCTTTCCAGCAGTGGAAACAATAGAAAACTCGATCGATAATGTCTAAATTTTCATAAACGCCTGTTGTTCCATAATGCACGAATAATGCCCTAATTAAATCAATTAAACGCCTACGCTTTTTTTAAGAGCAACTTGCGATCGCAAAGTGCGAGGTATTTTAGATAACCGAGTGAGTGCAACCAACTAGTCCATGGTCGAATTTAGATTAAGATCAGCTCTAAATGCTTCCGAACTTTCACTCGGCCCTTCTGTCAATAGAATTTTATTTGAGGCGTGATGAACAGCTGGCCTAGTTGTCGGTGACCCTTACAATTGCACTAAATTGGTACATCACGTCAAGAACTTGCTAAGCCACTTCGGAATAGATTACTTTCGACAAGCCTCTTTGTAAGTTGACTGATGAAGATATTTAAATTGCAAAGTGCTATAATCTTCTTCTATCTATGATGTCATCTGCCTTGATGACAATTTTGCAAATGTCATGTGATTTTATTTTGTTTTAATATCGTTACAGAGTCGATCATCATTTGTCTATTCTAAATGTCATCGTGGAATGGCTGTCTAGAATGTTCTTGGGATCTTCCTCATACAAATCGCAACGGAACATAATACACTTCTAATTCAATTGCTTACTCTTGTGCAAAGAAGTATCAATTAATTAAATAAAGTTCCGCTAAGATTGCTCAATAAAACATAAAATAACAGAAATATACTAATTAATTTAGAAGAGCTATGTTGAAATGCCGAACGAAGAATATCGGCTTAAATCTTACATTTTAATAAAATAAATAAATAATGCCGGACATTTTACACATGATCTAGCTCAAATAAGCAGAGCTTGTGTAAACTACATACATATAATACATAGAAACAAAAAACCCCAGATAAATACTTGCATGGTCATTCAATCATTTGTGGTGGGATTCAAACCAGCATCCTTCTGCGTATCAGCCAGGCCTTGGACCACTGCGCACAGAGATGGACAATTATAATTACGTACAATTGATCAGGGGCCTATCTTGTCCTGTGAGATTTCGATCAACATTGACAATCACATAACAGGAGCAATTCTCGAACTTCATCATATAGTTTAAAATAATTGCTAGCAGCTGTTGAGCAACATAGACCAAGGAAGCTGATCACAATGCCCAATTCCGAATTAAACAGTAATTGACCGTAACACAACACCTGCCTTGCCTCAATTCGGTTCACGGAACACCTAGCTAATCTAAGGCTTTACTGAATGCGACGACCGCCGTAAGCCTACCGTCAAGCAAGGAATCACCAATTGACGACTTACTTGCACAATGGAATACTCCTAGATGCTAGAGTCATTTACATATTTTACTGTGATTAATTGCACGTGTGTGCATCTGTTTTTCATTCTTATTTAAATCTATCTAATCTGCCACACATTCACCTACTACTGGATATAGATAGACCTACTCTATATCATAACACGCTATCCTTTCCGGTCCTGCGCCGATCGCATCCAGTGGGCTGCTGCCGTTTTAATTACGCCATCAAAACACCTGGTTGATCTTTTTAAAATGTGTTAATCTTTGAAGTGGCAGTTACATACGGTGATTGAAGATAAGGTAAGATAAGGTATGTAATACTCGTATGTTACCGCAGCTAGATCACAGTTGCTTGGTGGCGGTGGCTGCTTCATACGAGCCCTAGGCTAGATATTCTACCAACGGTTCGGTTCACACAATGCGAATTACGAGACTCGCCTCCAGGGTTTGCCTTTCCTGATTATGGAGTGTTGAGAATTTCTTATGACACAAGTAAGTCATTTGCAACACTTGCTATTATTGTAGGTACCTCGGCTTCTTCTGACGTTTCTCCGTTGACAGAAAGTCTGTCGCGGTTGCCACGTTAACCTGGCTTGGGCTTTTCCTGGGACTTAATTACATAGTGATGATAAAAACGAGCTTCGAGAAAAGAGTAAATTTTTTGACATAATTATAAATAAAACCCTGTGTCTGGGTGCTAGTGATACTTCATTGCTTTATTCTGCATATCAGTACATATTATAAAAACAATGTCTCCCCGCCGCGTCTGCCTGTCTGAACACGATAAACTCAAACACTACCGAACGGATTATTATACGGTTTTCTCCAATGGACGGAGTGATTCATGAGGATGGTTTAGGTGTATAATTCGGGCGAAGCCGGGACGGGTTGCTAGTATAGTATATTAACAATGAAGTATCCTCCAGTTTAGAGTCAACTTTGCACAAATTTAGAGATTTAAATCAATAAAACGTCGTTGTCGATATGCAAATCCCTATCACTGGCTCATCGACTTTACCTCATTTATTTCTTCACGTTATTAAATAAAATATCGAGTATGTATTTAAAGGTATTTAAGTATTATATCAGTCATTTGGTTCCCATAGTACAAGCTTTGCTTGGGCTAGATGGTGTTGTGTGTTCTGACCCAGATGTTCCAAGGTATGAGTTGACAGATGGATTTAAATAAATACATACTTTTACTTATAATAATTATACATATTACCCTTTATTTAGTTCCAATATCTATCTCATAGGAAACTAATATCTCAGAAAACTGTGACTCGTACCTTGAAATGGGTTATGAGCTGGATCTTCGTACAGAATCGAAAACTATTTTTAAGCACTTAAAGAAGATTTAACATCGACACACACATAGAAACATCCAAACGTAAACACAAACATATGTGTATTTATAATACAACTAGTATTAGAACCTTTATCTACATCAATTCTCACAGATTTTACACAATATCAGAATTACGAGAGCCGCAGGGCACAGCGCCGGCCATCACACTGTCTTGTACGATAGAAATTGATTATAGATTGGTTTCCTTTGAATTTGCATGTTTATGGAATGCCTTTCCTTTGAGCCGAATTTATTATAGCATTTAATAAAGGCATGTTGATATAACTCGATATTTTATTCAGTCTGTGTGATCTAACACAACCTCTAATTACTGTATTTAATTCGAAATTAGTTTAGGTCCTCAACAAAAACTTTATTTTAAACTGGCAATATTCTTACATCATACATAGCAGAATGTTTAATCTATGTAGTAAAATAATATAATTATTTTTTATCTCCAGCCGAATATATCGAAGTAATATTAATCTAAATATCTATCTTTATAGGAACCGATAAAATCTCTACACCTAATAATAAGCTCATTAATATGGTACGTGGGAGTGATGTGGGATGATCTCGCAATACTGCAGATGCGCTTGCGCAGCGAAGCCTACCAGGGTCCTATTCGGCACGAAAATAATAATAATAATAATACCGGACATTTCACACAGCATCATCTGGCCCCAAAGTAAGCAGAAAATGATATTGAATGAGAGTTGATAGAAGATACTGTTGGGTTTTACTTCAATGAGTTGGACCCACAGCTGTTTGGAAATTATGTTTTAATAACTAAAACGAAAAACGACTTTATTGAATGAAATTTAAGCCCATAAAAATACAACCAAATTGAGAACCTCCTCCTTTTTTAAAGTCGGTTAAAAATGGCATTCGTCAGTCGTTTTTACAAACAATACAATGTTATGTAATACTTACTGCATCTATCAACATTCCAATAACTGTAGAATAATCTCAATGAAAATTCTTATGATAATCACTTTACACATAAAAAAGATTCTAAATCTCCATTGAGTTCTTAAAACAATATATAAAATAAAACGGCAGAAGAAGCTTTGTATCAACATTTTTATGATACAATACTCAACTCAAGCATGTTATTTTCTTGTCACTTGTTGAATTTTTGTTTCATTTTTTAAACTGATGCGCAAGGTCTGTATGTCCTTGGTCCTATTTAAAATCTCATACGAGAATTCAGGGATTATGGATTTATGGATTACTTGTCATCATCATGAAATACAAAATAGACCCTCAACACAGAAGAACATACCTAGTAAAACTTTAGGTAGGTACTACTATAAAGTTCTACTGTTCCCTCAGTTAGTGTAAATTTATTTCCAACGCTACCTTAAAAGGACAAGTTTGTACATGTTCTTGGCAACGTAGATTTGTGAGCTATTGTGTGAGCCCTCTTATTTTTGATTCATAGTAGAAGTGATAACCAGCACCTCTGCGTAACTTGTTTCGTAACAGTCAGAAGTTGTTTTGTTATTATCTTCATTTTCTGGCTAATTTTAACATGAACACCTTAAAGCTAAATTTAAAAAAATATTACGCTTTATAAACCAAAAAGACAACCGACCTCATGTATAAAAAAGCAAAATAATAAAATTTCCAAGTGGATGATATATTTTTTTTAGTTTTTTGATTTCAAAACCTTACTAATGATCCGATTTTTATGAAGTTATTTGGGACCAATCGGGAAGTATATCCTTTCACGTGAAATCAGATTTTTATAAATCGGTTCATAAATGACGGAGTTATGTATGAGGTAACAAACATTAAAAAAAATACAGTCAAATTGAGAACCTCGTCCTTTTTTGAAGTTGATAACCCTTGAGAGTAGGCTGCGCATGAATAACGCTATTTGGTTGCAGTTGCAGATGACCCGCTGTCTGTCTGTCCCTATGTATGCTTAGATCTTTAAAAATACGCAACGGATTTTGATGCAGTTTTTTTAATAGATAGAGTAATTCAAGAGAAAGGTTTATATGTATAATACATGCAAAATATAGTAGAGAAACACTAATGATTTTAGAGGTTTCTTATATGATGTCGTAAATAAACATTTTTTTTGAGCTTGTATTGCAAACGCTGGCTGAACCCTGCGACATTAATCAAAGTAATGTACTACAGTATTGTACACCGTAAAAAGGTCAGGTTATGTTATTCTCTAGGATAACGTTGTATATAAAGACTCTGTAGTAGGTATAGGTATTTAGTATCAGCATTGCACCCGTGCGAAGCCGGGGCGGGCTTATTGTATGAATAATATATAATCCCGGACATTTCACACAGCATCATCTGGCCCCAAAGTAAGTGGAGCTTGTGTTATGAGTACCATATGACTGATATACTACTTATGTACTTTTTTGTAAATATATAAATATTACCTATACATAGAAACACCCAGACCTGAGACAAATACTTGCAGTACATATATGCCAAAAACTCGATTACATACCTAGAATCGAACCCGCAACCGTAATATAACAATTGTACTGAATAAGTAATAATTTAAAGTTTTCTGTTTCAAACCGATAACTAAACCGATAAAGAAAAAAACATTATATGATCACTACTAAAAGCCCCGGGCTCGGTAGACACCTCTGATCTCTAGTTGCTTTGTTCTTTGAGAGTTTCTAAGAGCGTTAGTTACGTCCAAACATTATATTTGGCGTATGTGCACGGTTATAACAGTAGTTAGGATTCCGAACGTGACAAGTTATAACGTCATCGTCGCTTATAGGAATAGCAATTTTCAATTGCGCCGATTCAGCAATGAAAGAGAGTAACAACTTTTGTAAAAACATAGCGACGACCTCTGTGGCGCAGTGGGCGAAGGCATGCATGAGACGTAGAAGGTTGCAGGATCGATTCTCGCCGCGGGATAAATTTTACTATCTGTAAATATTTATCTTGGGTCTGGGTGTTTTTCTATGTATAATATGTATGTATTTACAAAAAAAGAATTTAAATGATATATCAGGTATGTAGTTCCCATAACACAAGCTCTGCATATTTTGATGTTAGATGATGCTGTGTGAAATGTCCAGCATTATTTAATTATTTATGTATAGCATTTGGAAGCAATTAATTAAGTAAAATTTAACCCTTGGACTATCTATCCACTAACTATAATAATAATAATAAATCTGTATTCATTATATCGCTATCCACTTTTAAATCGTTACCATGGTAAATTTTGAAACGATTGGTTCAAACTAAGATGTGATATAGGCCGGACTAACGAAATGATCAGTAGACCGTCAAGTATTTCCCTAGAATTTTCTCTGACCAAATTACGTTGTTATTCTGAAATTTGAATAAACTATCTACTTTTGATAATGACACACTTCCTCTTCGTGTTGGGCGTCTGCCCAAAAATAATTAGGCCCAGTTGGCGACAAATCTTTTTCACGAGTCGGTGAGTGAGTTGGTAGAAACTGAGGTAGAAATGTTAAACCTATAAACTAGTATTAATAGACACTGTTTCGATTTATTCAGAGAAACTTCATCAGGGTGAGTTTGATTCGCGGTCCGCTTGCTGCCGCTATGTAACCCGTGTTTCTCAAAATTGATTATACATCTCAAGATAGTTGTGATTTTCTGCCAACAACGATTCCTTTTCTATGATGATCTAATATTATAGATCATCATAGAAATGGAATCCTTGTCGCCAGAATCAAGAGTCCAATACCGGATGACGCCAAAACATGTACTTTGTTATGGGTTTCCATTAGAATGACGTTCTCTATGGCGCAGTGGACCAAGGCATGGCTGAGATGCAGAAGGTAGAATGTTTGTATGATCTACAAGTATTTCGACGACCTCTGTGGCGCAGTGGGGTAAGGTCCAGCTGAGACGCAGAAGATTGCGGGTTCGATTCCCGCCGCGGAACAAATGTTTGTATGATCTGTAAGTATTTGTCTGTGTAGTAGGTAAGTAGGTGTCTCTATGTATAATAAGTATGTATTTACAAAAAAAAAATATAATAGTATATCAGTCATGTGGTACCCATAACACAAGCTCTGCTGACTTTGGGGCCAGATGATGCTGTGTGAAATGTCCGGGATTATTTATTTATTTGTCTCAGGTCTGGGTGTTTCTATGTATAATATATATTTACAAAAAGAAAAAAAGTATATCAGTCAAGCCATAACACAAGCTCTGTTTTGGGCTAGATGATGCTGTGTGAAATATCCGGCATTATACATATTATAATTTTGAAGATAACAAAAAGTCAATCTATGTTCATAGGTCCATAGATATACCTGCTGTACTAGAATTTGACTTGTTTTTTACTGTATGTACTTAACTTTGTATTGACTCCATTGTTTCTTCATGGAACGCACAAAACTCCAAGGAAGTGAAAACTAATTGTAACTCGATATAAAGGAGATAACTATTACCGCTCGAGGAAGCATTCCTATGATAAATCGCTCGCTGATGGAAGATTGATGCTGATTTGTCGTTTTCTCACATCGTTTGTAAAAGAGTAGAGTTTCTTTCCTGCTCTTTTAATTTCAACATCTGTTTCCGTTTTGATTTCACTTTTATCTCAGCCTGGTTAAGAAGATCAATCATAGTCAAAGAATGGCACTGACTCGTACGAAAGACCCGGCTGATGGTCGAAAGACTAATCAGTACAAAATTCAGTGCACTTTGAGTACGTAACTGCTAGTTATCTGAGCGCTTCTGTGATTTCAGTGGAGATAATAAATAAATAATGATGGTCAAATCAACCCAACACCTTCTGTATTATATTATCAATAAAGCTTACAAAAATTTAGGATTTATTTTACGTGTAACAAAACCTTTTAAGAATATATCATGTATAAAGGTTCTTTATTACGCGTACATACGTAGTGGGCTCGAATATTGCAGCTCCGTATGGAACCCACAGTATGTCACATATGACCATGCTATAGAATAATTGCAAAGAAAATTTGTGAAACATCTGCATTTCAATGATAGGTCAACTTTCGAAAACTACGACGCATCATGTCGTGAGTACGGACTCATATCACTACATGACAGAAGAACTGTGCAAGATATGTCATTGCTGCACGACGAATGTACTGGCAATCTGGATAATTTGTATTTAACATCTAAAATCTTAAATCAGAGAGCCCCGAATACTCGCACCAGACACACCCAATTGTTTTATGTGCCTACACACCGTACAAATTATGCGCTCAACAGTGTTACCAGTCGGCTTCCTAAACATTGGCATATTTAACATAAGGTCCAAAAAAGTATTTAAATCAAAAGTAATCAAATCTTTGGTTAACAAGTCAACAAGTAAAATTCAATAGGTAAGTATTTGCACTTCTTGAAATCTATGCACCATGTAAACACTTCGTTTAATACTGTGCAGAAACTGGTTTTTGGTTGTTACTGGCTCAATTTTAACTGCAGCAAACTGTTTCGAGTATATCTAGCTACTTAAGTCTAATTACCTACATACTTGTTGAGTTTTGGTCTCATTAAATCATACTTTTATCATCTACTCACCTCACTACACACACTTTTCACACACACTTCTCACATACACTTCACACAAACACATCCATATAATGCGATTAGTATTTAATCAACTTAAAACATATTTTAAATTTATGATATTTCATATTTTAAATTTAAAAACATGATTTTGCTAAAAGAAAAAAAATATATTATTGCTTGTTCTATTTTTGTTTTTGTTTTTTGCAATTATTGTAGTACTTAGTTTTAATTGCTGGTTTTTCTTTTGTTTTTTTTTAAATTTAAATATTCATACATACCTATACTATCCATGAGTTATAAGCGAGTTGAATACAAAATGTGGATTCAAATTGGTTAAAGTTTGGCATATCTACACTTTATTATATTAAATTATATGCACATAGTTATGAATCTTTATAAAACCCAGACACAGAACATTGTTTATCACACAAGTGTTTCTCTTAGGAGGGAAATGAATCCACAATCTACAGCACAAAAGAAGCTGCTAACTAATCTAAGGCCAGTGTATAGATATAAAAATAGAACATTTATTTATTATACGTTGCATAACAGAGAGAATATAACATAAATAATAGTTTATACACCTGACGGAAGAAAGGCTACTACTCAGCATAAGATACAAGAGTTTGAGAACTGTGCTGTATTGCTGGTATTCAGTGGCACCATCGAGTTATATATGAACAACTAGCTGTTGCTCGCGACTTCGTAGCTACAAATCCATTCAATAAAAATGCGGTTTTATTGAATGGATTTTTAGCTTAAATCCTTCCACAGAATGCAATTTATCTTCTTGCAAAATTTTATTGATAAATTTCAAACCAATCACTTTTTAATAGGTAGTGGGTACCACCCATTAAAAAGTTTCCATACAAACATTCACACCCCATTTTACTCCTTTATGAGAGTTATTTTGAAAAAACCCTGAAACACGTGTTCATTTATTTTTCATTTCAAGTATCTAAACTTAGGTGTCTAAGAAATCACACCACCCGTTAAAAAGTTTCCATACAAATTTGATACCCTATTTTACCCCTTTATTAGGGTTATTTTGAAAAATCCTGAAACACTTGTCCATTTATTTTGCATTTTATTTATTTAAATCAAGTTTCAATCAAATCGCACCACGCGTTAAAAAGTTTCATATATTCGTTTTCACCCCGGTGGTTTTGCTATAAAAGGAAGCTACCTTCCAGATTTCAGCTTTCTAGCTTCAGCGTTTTCGGCTCGGTGATGATGAATCAGTTAGTCAGTCAGGTTAAGCTCTTTTATAGGTATAGATTTAAGGCCATCGGGAGAGAGCCCGAACTCCAGAGTTAGTACTCTTCTACTTTCGTAGTCAGTTGTCAACTCTGGTGACGGAATTAAAAAACCATCCTATTACATTCGTCAAAGCCTTTTGAAAATCTAGGACCGGCAGCCTAACGTGCCCTCTAAAGCACGCAACGATCAGATGGAAATGCCACCGTAGTCTCCCATCCAAGAAAAGACCTCGCAGAGCATTTTAACGTCATCAATCAGTTATGTATGATCGACTCTGTTCGCTCTATGAAACTTAGTGTAAGCAAATGAATGACAGTCCCTCGCATGAGTGCTACAAAACATGGTGATGGGCAATACTCTCCGGACCATTGCTTTAACAAACAATGCAATACCAAATGCTCAAAGTAAAGGCAGGTGTAGCTTTAACCATTTAGCTATAACTGACAGCTTTAACCGTTAGAGGGAGTGCAGATCGGGCTGGTGTAGCCTTCACGGAACATAGGGTGGGCGATCAGCCGTGACAAGTATGGTGGAAGGTATACGACTATTCTGCAGCTGGTGTAGGTGTATCTATCTATAAAGATAGACAAACTTTTCAATTTTGGCATAATCATCCCGAGAATACTCCTTTTCAAGTGAATATTATTTCGACCCAAGTTTCATTCAACAGTTTCTGTTTTTAATAGCAACATCACAGAAGGGAAAGTTGAAAAAAGACTACGAATCAGTATCATGAGTCAAATTGAAGAGGTAGCTGCCTTATGGTATAAGGAGATCAAGGAGGCAACGCTGGAGAAGAACAAGTTTACAAAAGTTTCAATATGAATTATAATTATTTTCAGTTTAAAACAATGATTTTAAAATAATAACAGAAATGTACAGAATAATATACACTAATATAAAATACATGTGAAATAGTTGACCTATCTAATGACCGTTTAAAACGATCTATAGATAGCTCAACTGATTCGCATCACTGCCAGAAGGCAGCGTCACGTTGAATAGCTAGATAGGAGCTAGCTCTTGGGTCACACGATGTTCCTACCAGACGGACACGGACGCCGTGAAATAATTTTGAAAACGCAATGTGCTTCTGTTCCCCACGGGCCCATGGTCTCGACTCTAAAAACCTCAAATATATAATCTATATATTATATATTCATACGTAAAGCAAAAACTTTGTATCCCCTTTTACGAAAATTGCGCGGACGGAGTATGAAATTTCGCACACTTATAGTTTATGTAGAGAAGGCATGCAGAATGCTGATATTTTTTTTTAATTATGCATAAAAAATACCAACCATAAAAATTCCGACCATAATTGGGCGATCACTAGTATTAGTTACTTACATATTTTTAGTTATATTTACCAATTAACCAATTATGACGACCTCTGTGGCGCAGTGGGCTAAGATCCGGCTGAGATGCAGAAGGTTGCGGGTTCGATTCCAGTCGCGGGACAAATGTTTGTATGATCTGCAAGTATTTGTCTCGGGTCTGGGTGTTTCTATGTATAATATGTAAGTATTTACAAAAAAAAAAGTATATAAGCGGTATATCAGTCATGTGGTACCCATAACACAAGCTCTGCTTACTTTGGGGCCAGATGATGCTGTGTGAAATTTCCGGGATTTATTATTATTATTATTATATCGCTACTGCTATGCTACTCAGTGCTACTTCAGTAAACTATTAAGATGTTTACAGGTAAGTATCTTATTTACGACGATTTCTCACTAACATATAAAGTTATAACTACTTCAACTAATAATGTTCTCTGACAGTTTATAGCTTGTGTCATATTGTAATTAGTACTAAAATATTATGAATCCGATGCTTAAAGCTAGTAGACCTATTAGCAACCTAGCTACTATAGTATTATCGGTACTTTTCTGTTCACACTCCTATATTAACACTTTCGACGACTGAGCTTTATTAACGGGACGGGAAATTAATATTTAATAAATAAATATTAGTGGACAATGCACACAACACCATCTAGCCTTAAACTAAGCATAGCTTGTATTATGGTGACCAGATGACTGATATAATACTTATATATTTTTAAATACGTACATAATGATACTTTATAATACCCACATAAAACAAACACCTATGCTCATCACACAAATGTTTGTCCTGGGAGGGAAACGAACCCTCAACTAACAGCGCAGAAAGCAGAGCTGAACACTGAGCTGACAGGCCATCAAATATAAATATAATATACTACATAAGTACTATTTGTTATCTATTTATCTTCATAGTTAATATTTTGTAATGGATTTCCGGTAATGGATTCCGGATAACAGCTGATCATATAAGGGTTTTATGTTAATGAATATTGATAGATGGCGATTTTTCTTCTAAAGCTTGCACTATAGTTTGTAATTAGCTTAATTTCTTACCTTATTTGTAATCATTTGTACGGACAATACAAAAAACCATATCTACAAAAACATACCTGAAACAACAAAAACAATGATTCAGTTAGTGATCCGCAAAAAGCCGTTCGAATTTTGCTAAACCATCTTTCATTCAATAGATTAGAAATCAATTCGATATATATTTTGGTTTTAAATTGTGTAAAACCTTTCCAGACTATAAAACTACCCAAAAACATGCAATAAAGCTTGGTAACACCAGGTCGCTGATCATCTGCACATTTTCACCATCAATACATCTTTCTCCCATCATAAATCCCGGCCACTTCCTATGAATTGCATAAGCCATAGATTATTGATATAACATCGCACGGAATCAAAGGCGTTGCTATCCATCACGACTCCTCGGTAAGTACAATGAGATATTATTTCTGATTGTAGTAGGATTAGCCGTTTAAGGCAATAGGCAAGAATTAGCCGTACAATTATTTTTTAAAAGAACTCAGACTAAGCTTGCTGATTGATTACTGATCGCGTGGAAACCGCCATAAATTCACGAAACATGTAAAATGATTTATAGAGATCTTGATGGTTTTAATGAGCCTGATACAATCCCAGAACTAAACTCTCGCGTGTTTATTTGACCCTTCTGTAGTAGGTTGGTACAGAAGACTTTCAAGATCCTCAAGACTTGTTTATGTCTTAACTGAAATGTGCACACCGCCAACAAATCTAAAAGGTCGGAGCTGAAGAACAGTCCATCATTATTCCAGAGGTATTATTCATTGTTTATTTATAGCCCTGCTTGACTCGGTGTTCGTTTCACTTGTCATATTAGAGACTAGCTTTTGCCGTTGCCTTTGTCTATAAGCTAACTCCCTAAAGACTATGAGGTAAATTCCATTATTTTGCCGTGATAATACTAGCAGCTTTCCAATAAACTAAATAAATAGGTATCTTTGCGTTTGACTTAGAATTTTGAGCACTTCGTAAATTTTTATTAAGCTCTTCCCCAACCTCTTGAAATGCTATTAGAAGACCAATACTTTGAGGAACAATACAAGTCAAGATGTACCTGTTTGACTATTCCATGTCACGAGTCAACAATTGCGAAATATTTATGACAAATATGATGATGACTCATAAAACAATATAAGTGCCCAACGCCATGATTCTGTGTTCGTAACAACAGAAATCCACACATAATACGGAACACACCGTCACGTCTCGATGGCATTTTGCGGATTTTCACGAAAACGTGAGGTTCAAGAGACCACGGCGCAAGCAACGCTTAGCAAAGATGTATTGTGACGATAAGTACCGTTTTAACACGTTTCGGAGGTATGTGAATGGTTCCTGTGAAGCGATCGATGACGGCCGCGATAAAGCGGAAACTAACTTCTTCATTACGTCATTGTTTTTTAGTAGAAGTACGAGTAGGTACTTGCGAGGTCACTGTTGTTGTAATGATAGCCGTGTCCTTCAGTGTTGATTCCCATACAAGCACTACTACGATCTTAAAGCCATGCTGTTAAACTACCGATTTGTTGTCATTCGACCTATTTATTAACCGACTTCAAAAAAGGAGGTCTTTTTTATGTATGTTCACCGATTGAACTGATGCAGCTCGAAACGTTGCGAAGCTTAAGTGGAGCTGGGCTGGTCATGTCTGTCGCATGCCGGGCCAAAAGCACCACTCAGTAAAACCCTGAGACAGCGAGACGGCGCTGTGGTAGACCCAAAAAGAGATGGCGAGATGATCTCGACACCTTTGATAGAGCTTGGGTCCAAACAGCTCAAAACCGAGATGACTGGAAAGATCAAGGGGAAGCCTTTGCCCAGCAGTGGGACACAATGGGCTAATCGTAATCGTAATCACTTTTCTTTCTATATTTCTAAACCAAGAGCGCTTTGAATCAATGCAATACATAGCTGGAGGTGGTCACTAGCCTGTACAATCTTACCTAGCCATATAGAAGCTAAAGACGTGACCATTTGGCCATAAAGCCTTAAAATGCAAATTGCGACAATGCCGCCAAGAGAAAACCTTCAAGTCCTCGCCAACACCTAACAGGTGACACAGGCGATAGGGCAACTTTCCACTATACCTGACTCGTCACAAAGATGATGATGTAACCGAAGACAAGCTTTATGCCATTATACTTGATAAAGAATTCGAATTAAGCAGTGTATTTTAATAAAATTTATATAACTTGACACTGATACGAAATTCCCGTATTATAAAGTTATAAATTTCAAGTAAAACCACGTAACTGAGAAAGCGGTAAGTTACAACTAACTTCAAGATAAAATCAGAACGGTCATATTTTACGAAAACGTGGAAAACATAAAAATTGTATGGTTATAATCGAATAAGTGGTTATAAAATGTCAAATGTATTAAGATAACATCGTATTCGGTAAGTTACAAGAGGTTAACGAGATAGTTTACTAAGGTATTACGTGCTCGCGGCACTTAATTTGTTAAGTATTTATATGTGTTCTTAATAGATATATGGTTAGCTATAGATAATAATAATGCCGGACATTTCATACAGCTACATTTTTTTTCATTGCATTGCATTTCCTGTAGAACTTCATAGCAGTTATCAACTTATGAAACGGTATTTCTTACGCAATTAAGATAACTCTCAATACGAGAACTTGCAAATTAAATTAACGATCTTGTAGTCACGACAAGACAGCGGACTAAGTCTTAAAGATATTTTTTGCATAAAAATGAAAAGCGATGTTGCAAAGTAAAGTTCTTGTAACATCGATATATTATATCGATCGGTATATCGATAACATCATGCAACTGGATGAGTGACAGATAGTAAAAGAAGATATTGGTGGCAATTCGGTTCATTTCTAAAATTAGGAATTGTCTAAAATATATTTTAGTTAGTCATATCATTTGTAAAACCTATTCGTATAAAACTAAATTAGGATAAGTTGGTAACAGCAGAATACCAAAGATTCATTTGACAGTCTAAACTTAATTTTAGCTAAAATTAGTTAGGTTGGTGCCAACAGAATTGAGGCCATTAATGGTTTTAACACCCAGAAATAAAACAGATGATTTTTGACCCACTTTGAACGGCCATATTTCATTCAAATTTTGCACACCTGTCAAAGACCGATGACAATGCGATAATTCGAAAAAAAAAAAAAAAAGCACGCGATTTTGACCCACTTAAAACGGCCAGATTTCATTCAAATTTTGCATACCTGTCAAAGACTGATGACAATGCAATAATTCGAAAAAAAAATAAAAAAAAAACCGATTATCCTAAAACTAAAAAGTAGAAAATAAATAATAGTTTAAAAAAACTAAAAAACACGCTTTATATAGAAAACCAAACTAAAAAAATAGAAAATAATTTTAATAAATGTAGGTAAGAAAAAAATGTTTTATTATAAAAAAAAGCGTGGGGTGCTTTTTAAGATATTATCGAAATGATAATCCTTCTTCTCATATCTGTCAATGAAATATTTATAACTATTAACACCATGCACCCCACGCTTTTTTTTAAATAAAACATTTTTTTCTTACCTACATTTATTAAAATTATTTTCTATTTTTTTAGTTTGGTTTTCTATATAAAGCATGTTTTTTAGTTTTTTTAAACTATTATTTATCTTGCAGAATTCGAAGTTTACCTTCGCTTAACTGAAATGTAATGTATATATAAGACTTCGTTAATAGTAAGTCGTAAATATAACAAGGCCGTAAGTTTAAGTAGCCATAGATAAGCATTGACGATGCAACATTACGAATTGACAATGCTAATGGCAACAAAACAAGCCAAGGGTGAAAGCTATAGAGCTACTAAGGTCATAGATAAATTCATAGAGACAGTTATACGAATCGCGCAGTTTCATCGGAACACTGCAGGTATCTGTTTAACTACAGAGCACACCAAACATCCTGAATTAATAATAATAATAATATAATAATAATCCCGGACATTTCACACAGCATCATCTGGCCTCAAAGTAAGCATAGCTTGTGTTATGGGTCCCACATGACTGATACACTACTTATATACTTTTTTTTGTAAATACATACATATTATACATACAAACACCCAGATCCGAGACAAATATTTGCAGATCATACAAACATTTGTCCCGCGGCGGGAATCGAACCCGCAACCTTCTGCGTCTCAGCCGGATCTTAGCCCACTGCGCCATAGAGGTCGTCTAATTAGACAGTGAGTTTACTTCCAGATGATGTCACTGTCATATCTCATTCACTGCCACCACGATTTTCTTGAAGTTTATCGAGATGCCGCCGTATAAAACCGCGGACACGCTAGGCGTGCTCGCGGCATTGCTTGGAAAAATAGATTTTAGTAAGTAAATTTATTATAACGTAATTTAAGGTTCTCAAACTTTTTTTACTAAAATTCCCATGCATAAATGAATAAAGTTTTATTGTGAACTGTAACATTGGCATTGTTAACAGTGCAAGTACATTTGTTTTAATAATATATTGAGTGACAATCATATTTAAACATATTTTCAGTCTTATATGAGTGAATTCATCTAAATTATTAAACCGATAAAAAGCTTTGAACTGCAGAAAGTTTGTTTACGTTATTTATCTCGTATTATCGTAATGTTGGTTGATTGGCCTTACCTAATTACATAAGTATGAATTAAATTAAAAATATTCAAATGAAATAAATTGATTTCTTATCTTTTTTTCAGGAAAAATTAAATTTGTACCGGAAACGGAAGATATTAATGATGACAACATTTTTAGCGAGACAAACGAACAGCAATTAATTTTTATATAATAGAGAAAATTTTACTGTACGTGTGTATGTCACTCTGTGTGTATGTATAATTATATAAAGATATACATCGGATAGGTACGTTTTTTTTTCATTGATGGCGTATGGAGTTGTATAAGCGACTTCATATAAGTAGTATATCAGTCATGTGGTACCCATAACACAAGCTCTGCTTACTTTGGGGCCAGATAGTGTTGTGTGAAATGTCCGGCATTATTTATTTATTTATTATTTATTCATACATGACACAGTACTGTATACGGTAAAAACAACGGTCCGATAAATTATGACATTCCGTTTTGTCATCAAATACTGGTTAAAAATCTCATATCGCAAGCTTATAACTCTGAAATTAGCGAAGCGTTTAATAGAATAAAAAAGTTTGGGAACCTAAGGGTAGCTTCAGTAAGTGAACACACCTAGCGTGTTCTCGGTACTACAAAATACCTATTTTTCGTAAAAAAATCTAACTAGTTTTTTTAGGGAACCGCTTCAATATGCCATAGCCTATCCTTTAAAAATGATGCACTAAAAATTTGAACAGAAAATCTGGCCTAGTTTTGGAAATATAACCGAAACATTCAAAACACGCCTGGCGTGTTCTTGGCGTAGAGACTTAGATTAGCCTGAACACGCGAGGCGTGTCAGTGGCAGTGAATGTGTTAACACATTACTACATTCTATGTAATTGCATTATAACTTACTAACCGGAATGGAAACTTACACAAAGTCAAGAACAAGAAATATGTGAATAGAAAAAAAAAAGTTGTTTATTTTTCTAGACATAACAAGCTCGTAGCTGAATACTTTACTTAAGAAGGCAATGACAACCTACCTATTTAAGATATAAGTAAATAAATACTAATAGCATAGGTACTTTTGTACGTCGCATGTATCAACAATAACCCGTATAATTTCGAAATAAAACGAGACGGCTGACACTGACACATCAAGTGCGCAATCGCAATTTAGCGTCACATCTAACAATTATAACGGTAACCCCCATTGGCCGGCAGCGAAGCATGCCAGTGACATACGCGTGAGGCTAGCGATGTCGCGGTTAGATTGTACAAAAAATAGGTAAACTAGACTCGATCACATACATTTAAGGTCATTTTTATGACATGTTCTGGTGGTCTCACCTATATTTAACGACTCCAAGTGCTGTACGAGCTTGTCTGTTTGAAATAATTTAGTAAGTATATGTTATTACCTTGTTGAACTCTGTTATAGATAGGCATTTAATTTGTAAATACAATATATTACTAGTCTCATCAATAACTGAACAATTCCACATTTTATCGGCAGCAAAAAACATTTTTGTGATAACGGGTTGTTAGGCCAGTCAAAACACGTGATTGTCATTCTATAACACAGGTACAACCTAATTACACACAGATGGATGGGTATTGGTGTCAATGAAATAACTAGCAAGAGGATAAAGCGGCTTAAAACGGAAATAGTGTTGCGATGGAAGTTTAAATGGTTACACTAATTGTAGTTTTGACAAAGATAACTAAATAATAGCGCTAGTAATAAGTAATTAGATAATTAAATTAACTATTTTAAAAGATCGATGATTGGAAACATCAGTTAGTTATTAAAAATAAAATATATAATATAATAAAAATATAAATGTTGGGGTTTATTAGGAATAAATTGTAAACATTGAGAGATGGAAAGAATAAAAAGAAACACTTATTATTTAATCTTATTGCAAAGACTTGAAATATCAAATAATAATTATTTAAATTAAAACAAAACTAAACATATGACCGGAACATCTTGCCAACAAAAAACGAATAAGTCGTAAAAGTGAATTATACAGGCGCGACAGGAAACGCGCACAATGCCATGAACCGGATATTTGATCGAAAAGGGACCGACCTTGCTCAATGGGACACACAAAAAGACACATACTCGTACCTCAGGGCTCTGGAGAATTCTGAATATGTCAATAATGCCTTGTGATTGAACACGAAACGCTAAGAAATCCAACAATCAACATTTCTATAGTTATACAAAATAGTATATTCATTCAAACAAACAAAACATTTCTGTTTATTTAGAATCACAAAATAATGTTATATTTGTAAAATCAAACCTTTAAACGATGTTTAGAAACGTCAGATAATTTGATTACATAAGTCTATATTATAACGCCATCTATGTTTGAGTGTGAGTAACAAATTAAGAAATTGGAGAATAACCCGATTGATGATTTTTCATGACTGATTAGATTTGTGATTTATTTAAGTACCTGATAGGATAGCAAATCATTATTTTGTCGTGTACGGGGGTACAGGTAACTCTTAAATTTCAGATCATGTAGCTGATATATCTCTTTCCTTCAACATTCCCTACAATGGTGTTCATGAAACTGTCGTGTACAAGGTGTCCAATCCTTTTCCCTTCTTTTATTTTCAGTCATTTTCTATAGATATAACTGTGTTAAAAAGAACGTTTCCACTTGCTCCTACTCGGTTCTCTTACTGGTAGGAGCACGAAGACCAATATGTCCTTATGCTTCTACCGGTAGGAGTATAACGTATTTTCGTCCTAACTATATTCTTCTGGCGCTTCGGCGGCCGCTGCCGCGGCACGCTCGCTTTGCTCGCTCGCCTTGCGCGTTGTTTTCTATACTCTAACATAACCTAACCAAGTGGTTTGCAATAATAATTCTCATCCAAACCGATCTAAATAAAAATTCTCATCAGATCTAAACTGATCAGAGAAAAAAATCACCCGTTGAATCAGAGTATGCCTATAAGTAATTCTATTTTAGTTATGTCTCGATGCTCCTACTTAGCGTTTTACAATTTACTTTTGCAGTAGGAGCATCAGGACATGGGTATCCCGGTGCTCCTATCAGTAGGAGTATTTAGTAGGAGCACAAGGAAGTACCTGTTAAAAATACTATTTGGCTGCAATTTACTCACGTCTAATGTGCATGATTTTGCATGAACTCCCAGGCTATGTTCTTAGCATTAAAGAAATAGCAGGAGGCATGCCATCTTGCAGTTAATGTTGCAGGAGATTGGCCTAAGGCCCAATCCACGGTTCTAAATTGTAGTTTGAGCTATCTCGATCAATATTAGCTGGCCCATAACTTAAGCTCGAAGCTTTATGTAATTATGGACGGGAAAGTCATGTAACACTAGTTAATTGATATAGAATAATTGTGACGGCAAACGTGGATTAGAGATAAGATAGATATTAGATAACATTAATATTTTTACCTCATAGATAACAACTAGGTATTAGCCATGTTTTTAATATTTAGCAAATAAAATTGATTATTAGCTTCCTATTAGATAACATAAATATTTTTACCTCATAGATAACAACTAGGTATTAGCCATGATTTTAATATTAAGCAAATAAAATTGATTATTAGCTTCCTACAACCAGCTTCTTGTTAAATGATGAGTACCTATACATCATTTACTTGGCAGGTAATTCATATTCAAATTATATATTAATATAATAATATAAGTTTATTTATTTTGATCGTAATACATAGGTACATAATACAAAAGTGAACACTGAAAAATGCATAAAAATATTAGTTCATGTGGCGTTAACATCGTTGGTATTTTTATTTATTGACACAGGACAGACACACTAACTATGTCATTATGGGATAGACGGATGGACGTACGTTGATTTATCTATATCTATAAAAGGCGATGTGTGTATGTATGTTCCCTATAGACTCCGAAACGGCTGGACCGATTTCGAAGATTTTTTTAGGAAATCTTCAGATTCGCTATGGCCTAGCGGGTGATCCTGTGAAGTTTGATAGCAATCGGATCAACGAAACTTTTTTTTTGCATCAATCAAATTTCTTTTGGAAACATTGTATTTAGGACTGTCATAGACTATTTTTTATATATGCACTATGCGTATGAAACTGCGGGCAGAAGGTAGAAGTTTATATTAACAGAACAACTCGTATTTAGTTTATTTTAACTAAACTATCAACAGTTTATTTTCTAAGTGATTATTCACTAATTCTTCATAATTTAGCTCGGGAACAATGTTTCACAGCATCGTGTTGTTATTATCGAAGCTCGGACAATATTTCTCGTGCCATTTTAAGATCGAAAGCAAGAGCTGAATTATCTCCAAACGTGCAATTATTATTATCCTTCTAGTCTGTATTTACTGTTTTCATTTTCAATGCGACGTGGTTGGTCGATTAACTTGGTTTTGCATAACGTTAACAAATTATATGTTTCATGTTTTTCTTTTCAATGTTATTTTGAATGTTTTTCATATTGTTATTGAGACCTATATTGTTATCCTTGACCATCGTCTTTTGGATTTTATCTACGCTATGATAGCTCTACGCCTGATAAATCATAAAAATATTAAGAACGAAGAAACATTAATAAAAAAAGTGTGTGTCTCGGGACGCCCGACAGTAGTGATAACTTAAACTAATCTAACTAGCGCTGTGGGTTAGAGTGAGAGAGGAGGAGCCTGCCTACCGCTGCCGTATGCGTGAGAGAAGGGTAAGCCAGGCAGACTGGCGCCGTATCGCGTTACGTAACGAATCGGTTTACCCTCTAATAAGAAGTTATCACTTTAAAAATATCTGTATAGTTTTATTTAACAGCTGAAAATCTGCGTTGAGTGAAAGCATTACTTGCTTCCATCCAACACATGCTGAGCTGGACGCCTTTTTGGCACTCACTCGTATGCTCAATAGGTAGGTGCTTTACTTATCCTAATATTAACTGGTTTGTATACTTATTTTTAAGTTCTCTTAGTTAAGATATTTTTAAAATATCTTAATTAAAAATATCTTGGATGATGATATCTAACTAGGAGAGTGCTTGGTATGAATGTTGATGGATTTACGAGTAGAGGTAGGCCAAAGAAAAGATGGATGGATTGTGTGAAGGATGACATGAGTAAGAAAAGAAAGAGTATTGAGTATTGACCCCACATAATGTGGGAAAAGGGCAGGTAGTAGTCCGGTCAATATAGACATTTAAAATAACAAAAATTCCCGGAAAGCCAAATATTGGTGGAGAGCTGGGGTTTACCATTACAAATAAAGTTTTAATAGTCCCCATCGATCCTATGTGTGCTTCAAAAGTTATTCGGGGTCAAAGGTCAAAATTTGAGGTTTTTTGGATTTTTTTCGAAAACGGTAAGTTTTATCAAAAAAAAACCTCAAACCAAAGTTGTAGACTTTAAAATTCTCTACAAAAATGGTCCATATGATTTTTTTCCTAAGAGTTACCATTCGTGAGATATCGCGATTTTAAGAGTCACATTATACATGATAATGCACACATTTCCACGTCACAAAGTCAAAAAGTCAAAGTCAAAAGATGATTTATTCAATACAATCACAAGGATCACTTTGAAACGTCTTACATACTAGGTGAATTTAGGTGCCAATTCATCCTAACCCAAGCTCGAGAAGAATTGGCAAGAAACTCGTCTTGGTCTTAGCGCTTTTTTATATGATCCATCTTATAACTACCTTAACTACGAAATACTAATACAAGAGAGTTTATACATTTCAAGTGTTTCGGTTAACTGTCTGACGGCAGAGCGACATGAGGCCATGCATTCTTATCAATAATATAGTCATTTATATTATAATAAGCTTTCTTCAACAGACTACCTTTAATGTATGCTTTAAATTTCTTAATAGGTAGTTTATTAGCATTTTCAGGAAGCTTATTATAGAAGCGCACCGTGTTCCCCATAAATGACTTATTAACTTTTTCTAGTCGAAACCTAGAGATGTATAATTTATGTTTATTCCTAGTGTTGATTTTATGAAGGTCACTATTTTGCTGAATCCCATCCACCTGTGAGGTAGTGTACTCGACGCGTTTTTTTTACCGTGGTTTCCCCTGTAGGCCTACTCCACTAACTGTCATGACAATTTTAGGATTATTTAAGGGAAAAATAGCCGTCAAGTTCTAGATATTACTTTATTATTGATATTGTCTTCTTCTTCCTCTTCCTCTTGCTGGATGTTCATAAATTGTTCAAATGTGGCTGAGTCATTAGTCTCTTCATTAGAATCACAGGAATCTTCCTCAATTGTACTCAACTGGACATTTGAGCAAGACTGACCTTGGCAATTGTTACACGCTGGAGAACACAGCAACCCGAATTTTTTACAGCCACATTTGGCACTACAACCTTTTTTGCAATTGCAAAAAATAGTGTTGAGGAGTTTTTCTGGAGCGGGTGGGAGTAAAGTTTTAATCGGTTCCAGAGTATTATCTATCAATTTCCAACCCCAGTCTTCTGGGTTCAGTTGATTGCCTAGCCATGTTTGAACTTGATGGTATACTCGATACAAATATTGAATAGCAGATGCCGATGTTGGAGGAAGACATGATAGTTGTACTTGTTTCTTGTTTCGCGTATTTTTTACAAAAGTTAAGTATCGGTATTTATCAATGCAAGTAATTTTTTTTGGAGCTCCATAAACCGCAAGAAGAAAGCGAATTCCTTCTGTAATTATTGTTTGAGGCCTGGAATCAATTTCTGTAAATACTTTAGCGCAGTCAGTCAAATATTTTTTTTCGAATACGGACAATAGAAAGAGACAGAATAGCCAGATGTTTTTCAAGACCACGTGGTTAGAGGGGATTCAGTTAGGGACTGACTGTCTTTTCAATAAATGTTTTCAGGATAGTATAGTATATATAAAAGAGACACAGATAGGTATATATACATATCTTTGGAATCTGACATTATATTATTAATATCGACATGTATACAACATTTTACTAATTATTTAATTCTGATTTTTACTATTTCTTACTGTGACATTTATTTCGATTTGTTATCTATGTGCTTAATTAGAGTAATTGGTTGTGCCGTTCTAATTATTAATAATAATATTAATAATAAATCTTAAGTGCCTGATATGTATATACGTGGCTTATATGTGCATATCATGTATAGTGTGACTCTTAGAATCGCGATATCTCACGAATGGTAACTCTAAGGAAAAAAAATATATGGACTATTTTTGTAGAGAATTTTAAGATCTACAACTTTGGTTTGAGGTTTTTTTTTTGATAGACCTACCGTTTTCGAAAAAAATCCAAAAAACCTCAAATTTTGACCTTTGACCCCGAATAACTTATAAAGCACACATAGGATCGTTGGGGACTTTTAAAACTTTATTTGTAATGGTAAACCCCAGCTCTCCACCAATATTTGGCTTTCCGGGAATTTTGGTTATTTGACCACTATTTTTATGTCTAAATTGACCGGACTATAGATGATGATGTGCCAAATAAACGATTCAATAATTTATTGACTGGCCTTCAGTTCAGTTGGTAGAAGCTCTGCCTTCTGCGCGTAAGCTAAGAGATCGATTCTCTCCCAGTACAAACATTTCAGTAACGAATATAGTTGTGTATTCGGTGTTGGGTTGCTCAGGGTGTTATAAATAAAGTACCTAAGCATGTGTTTAAAAATATATAAATCTATCAGTTATCTCGTTCTCATACTATAAGCTATACTTAGTTTTGGGCTAAATGGTGTGTATTGTACACCAATTACACAAAATCTGTAAAAATATACAGTAAGTACTTCATTATGGAGTACTTAAAACATAGCCGTTGATTGGAAGATTTACTTGCGTGTTGAGGTTTCATACGCTGCTCGTATAAACTTCATCCCTATTGGCTCACAGTTTGTTGACTAATCTAATCGCCAATCGATTGGCCAAACATAGAGCGAACAATTTATGTTCTCATTAGTGATCCCAAAGGCTATATTTAGGAATCAAGCTCTTATATCAGTGCCGGCGATAACAATCAATTCTAAACCGTTTTACTTTACATTAAAACATAAAATACTATGGTCAAGTTTGACATTTGATAATTGGAAGGCTGCTTCATGGGCGATTCGGTTCTGAATTATTCAGCGCACGCGTAATCGATATGCAGCTCGATACTAAAATCGATTTCCCTTCTAGCAAAATACGAGTAACGGTATTAGATACAATATATATGAAAACAAGATGTAGGGGAAATTTATTTGAGAGCAATATTTATATACTAGCTGGTGCCCGCGACTTCGTCTACGCAGGATTAGTACTTCGTGTAATCCTAACGATTTTTGCAGCGCACGCCAGAATAGCTTGTAGATGGCAGATTTTTTTACACTTACTTGACACTTATAGTTATGTTTTGGACAATTCACACAATACCCTTATAAATTATAGCCCATGTGTTATTTTGATGTATAAGCTATACTATTGTTAAGTTTCATTAAAATCCATTGAGTAGTTTTTGCGTGAAAGAGTAACAAACATACATACAAACTTTCGCATTTATAATATTAGTAAGAAGTAAGATAGTAGATAAAATAATCTAGAGCCAGATATTCTAAGGGCATCTAAGGGATCTTCATCATATACAAATAACTGATTGGTTATTTTATTGAAGTAGAATAATAAATAAATTACATTAATAATATATATAGACAATTAATCCGCACAGCGCCGTCTAGCTCTACTACTGGTCGCCCACTGGTCAAAATTCGACCATAATTCATCGTAATCGTAATCGTATTTTTTATGAATAATTTTCATTTCATTTTTATTTTATGTATTTTTTATGCACAAATTTCATACACCTTCGTCCGCGCAATTTTCATAAAAAGGGGTACAAAGTTTTTGCTTCACGTATTTATAATCTATATTATATATCTATATATTATCTAATCAAAGCTTACACTATGAGAACCAGATGTCTGATATCATAGTACACTTATTACTATAAATACATAAATAATGCAGGACATTTCACACAGCATTGTTTAGCCCCAAAGTAAGCAGAGCTTGTGTTATTGGTACCACATGATATATAATACTACTTGCATACTTTTAAATACAATACAATACAAATTCATTCATTTAACAAGAAAATAAAATACAGTGTTAACAAACTTACTGATGGTCCCCGCACTAGGGCAAGCCTGTATTGCGGGAGACCAGAGGCATAAGATGAGCGATTTCCACAAACTATATAAAGATAAAACAAAACAGATAACACTTAAAGAAGGCAAGACACAAGGGGGACAATCTAGGAGAAATAAAATTAATATCCAAAATCTAAAACATGAAATCAAAAAACTAAAAGAACACAATAAGTAAAAAACACGACCAGCTGTAAGCTGTAAGTTTTCGAAGTTTGTGTGTGTGTGTGTGTGTGTGTGTGTGTGTGTGTGTGTGTGTGTGTGTGTGTGTGTGTGTGTGTGTGTGATAGAGATAGAGATAGAGAGAGGTGGTAAGTGGGGAGGGGAGTATAAAAGTTATGCCACAATATAAATAGTATCAGTTAGTCCGACACTACGAGAGAGGTCAGACCAGAACTTCCAGCAAATTTTCCGTTGCGTCATAGTCTAGCGTGAGATGCCATTTTCTTATCTTTTCCTTTACACCAAAGAGAAAGCAGTTTAGGTGACAATGCTTACAAACACAGCGGTATATAAATGGGAAAGAATAATATTTGAAACGTCTTGCAAAAGAGGTTTTCACCTTTGACCACTGAGAGAACTGCAATCCGAAATAATATTTGAATGTTTAAGATATATACAAGTTACATTAAAAGTAGTTATAGCGATTGTCAATAGCTGTGATACTGATTCGCCAGACTAGCTAAAATTTTCTAAAACAGAAACGACCTTATTTAACTTGCACCAGTGTCTATACTATAACGAAATAACAGTTCTAAAATCAATTAAAATTTACTTTTCATTCCTTTAAATAAAATTGAGCATTTTTCGATTTTTTGACCTTTTCATTTGACCTTTGAATTGATTTTCCAATAATTTTCCGCACTTTTAATCAACACCTCTATATGATGAGTAAAACGAGCTAAACGCCAGCCATACGTCAATTTAGTATATTTAATATGTGTCATTCAAATATGTTACTCTTATTCAGAATTAGATTCAAATAAAAACAGATCGTACGTGTTTTAGGTAATTTTAGTTTATAAAACTACAGACTCAGGACCTACATGTTATACTAAAATGACCAACAAAGCACTCAAAAGTATCTCCCGATATCTTCTGATAAAGTATATGAAGGCTGCTTTAATAGCTAGAAGCCGTAGCACTAAGCCTTCGGAGGTGTAATATTGTGAAAGTGTAATTAATTAACTAAACTAAAGCGTTAAACGAGTTATCGACGGTAAGTCGATAACACCAAATACGTTGTTCATAATAATAGAAATTGCTGAGCGAAACGACAAATTCAGCATCGCTGAAAACGAAAGTACAATAGCAACCATAAAAGTAGGAGATAAGATTGAAATTGGCGAAGCTAGACGAGCAATAGTAATTGAGGGAGCAAAATTAACACCTAAAGATTTTAATGCCGAGGAAACAACTGAAGCTGCTAGAACTTTCACAGATGATAGATATCGGAAAAGGAGTGCTCTAGCTCACCACACCATAAACGGACTGTTAACTGTAACCCTAATATAAAAACTAGCAAGTGGTTGTAAACGTTAATGACGCTAAACAAATACATGAAGCAAAAGTAGTTAATTATGCTTAGGTTTACGTTGAAGTTAATGAGTATTTTCTCTTTTGCGCGCCAATGAGCGAAACAGGGAAACTGTTATGTGTGGAACCTTTGGCCGATTAGTCTCGACTTTTATGCATTTAAAAGGTTATTTTAAGGCAAACATTATTTTGTCGAACTCAGTGGCAAAGTGGCTCGCCTGAAATGTAGAAGACTGCGAGTTCTGCAAATATTTGTCTCGACAAAAGAAAGAAAAAAAGTATATAAGTAGTATATCAGTCATAACACAAGCTTTGTTTACTATGGGGCTAGATAATGCAATGTAAAATGTCCAGCATAATTTATTTATTTATTATAACAGGAGAAAATTATAATGAATATCGTATTGTTTATTTATTTATATAGTTTACGAGCTTCTCAGCTTGGCAGCTTGCACGCATATCTACATTGAAACAATATGGTATTTAAAGTCTATTTAAACTTAGCGGTTTTCATTGTTTTAGGTATCTAAGTCACGGTTTTATTTAAATACAATGACAAAATTTAAAAAAAAATAGATCTAATCTTAAGTTTTTCATTTTGACCGGGTGGCCCGGTTTTTATGCACGCCAGTGTATATGGTATATGGTATTCCAGATCACAGACTACTGTAAAACATCTATAAAACAGTTGTTAGTGACAATGAATCCTGTGGTACGGGTAATGTTCGCAGTAAAAGATTGAGGAGGAGGGTAGACCAAAACGGTCTGCCAATAACATCCACCCGCAGTGACTTCAGTCTATCTCGTGATCGCATGCCAAGATGCCGATATATATCTCGTTTTGAGTAAAAATTACATCAAAAGAGTATCCTACGTAATTATAATCTAGTTAAGTAATTAGGTACTAAGTTTTGTAGGTACAATCTGAACAAGTAGATATGTATAACTATTTCGTAAGCTTTTATTTAAAATTAGGTAAGTAGGTAAGTGAAATATATCATCTGGCGCACTACTTGCTTGTTAATTGACCCTCAAATAATTCGCTGGGGGATAAAATACAAGTCAGTATAAAAAAATGTCCAGTAATTTATTGGCTGCGAATGTATGAAGAATGTAGAATGTACGAATGTTTCACGTGGGGGAGAACAAATTAATTATAATTTTGGGAACAAGCCTCATGTAAATCCGTCAGTCATATTTGCGTAATTGATCAACAAAAAACAAAAAATATTGACCAATAAATGTAATAACCATACAAACATCCAAACAACTACACAAACCTTCGTATTTATAATATTAGTACTGATTACACAATAAAAACAGTTTTTTCCATACAATACCGGGAATTCTTGTTATAAAAACTAAAATTTGGAAGGTATTATACCTTCCAAATTTTAGTTCTTCTAGAAGCTATACGAATGCACGGGCTCATGTTGCTCTGCTCTCAGACAGTTAACTGACAGATGAAACGTATAACCTATCTTAATCTTGTATTAGTTAGTTAGTTAAGTTATTTAATAGATGAATCATACAAAAAGCTCTAGGACCAGGACGAGTTTCTTTCCAGTTTTTCTCGGGCTTGTGTTAGGAGGAATTGGCAACTAAATTCACCTAGCATGAAAGACGTTTCAAGGTGTTCCTTGTGATTGTATTAAATAAAAATATGTTTGAATTTAAGTGCTCTTCTATTATCAATATCATTGTAATCGCCTTACTTTACCCACTGCTTGGTATACTTAACCTACATTTGCTAAGAACACATAGCTTCCGTATGTCGCACTGAACTTAGACGGAATTGCGAGTCAAAGTCAAAAATACAAGACGACATCATTTATTCAATACAATCACTTTGAAACATCTAACATGCTGAATAAGTGAATCAGGTGAATTAAGGTACCAATTCCACCAAACCCAAAGCCGAGAAGAATTGACAGGAAACTCTTCTGAATTCTAGAACTTAGTCAAGTTCACGATAAGTTTAATCTCTGATCTCGATCTTAATTTGTGCAAATCTCCGCGATCCTGCTCTTATTTCGTCTCATGGATGAGACTTGTATTTCAAATCTAATTTCTAAATCCGTATGTTAGCAAAGCCTCGCTCAAACCATTGAATTAGCGTGAAAGTGTAATTGTGCGCGAAAATTGGCCAAGCGATCTCACAACGTGACGGGACCATACTCTGACCTCTCACCTGCTCGGATGAGATGATCGCGTGGAATTGATAATTTGACGGGAATTGGATCTGCTGCCTCTCAAGGTAGTGCAGGTATACGCACCAACTTCGGCACACTCGGATGACGACATAGAGATTCTTTATGAAGACATCTCTAAGGCCCTTCATAATACCACTAGAGCACACTACAACGTTGTCATGGGAGATTTTAACGCCAAAGTAGGATTGAAAACTGGTAGCGAATCCTCAGTGGGACCATACGGCTATGGCAGCAGAAACGACAGGGGGCAAACGCTCGTCAACTTTCTCGAAAAAAAAGGCTTGTCAATGATGAACTCGTTCTTCAAGAAACAGCCTCAAAGAAAACGGACGTGGCAAAGCCTCGACGGTAGAATAAAAAATGAGATCGACTTCATCATGGCGATAAGAGGCGCATATTCAGAGATGTCTCAGTGGTCGCAAGGTTCAAAACCGGGAGCGATAAAAGAGATAAAACTGGAAAACCGATTCGCTGCCTTCGAAACCACTGACAACGTTGACAAGAAATTCGACCAGCTGGTGAAGACTCTTAGAGAAGAGGGCACTAAATTCTACGAAATGAGGCGCACAGGCAAGAAATCTAAACTTTCGAGGGGAACTCTAGAGCTTATATGCAAGCAACGCCAAAATCCCCCCCTCAACCTTGTCAGAACACCGGACCCTAAATAAAAAAATCACGAAGCAGGTTCGACGCGACCTCCGAGCTTTCAACACGCTTCAAATTGAAAAAGCAATCGAGCAGAATCGAGGGTCGAAAGTATTTGTCCAACCACTTGGGAGAAGCCACTTGACAAGGTTGACTACACAAGCGGGTACTGTCGTCGCTTCTAGGTCGGAGATCCTCTCGGAAGTAAAGGATTTCTATAGCCAGCTCTACACCTCACACGAACCTCGTCCAGAAACTGTCAGAGAAGAGCCAAGAGCCGCTTACACGCCACTTCACGGAGGACTTGCCCGAGATCAGCTTAGATGTGATCGAGTTGGCCCTAAAACAGCTTAAAAATGGAAAAGCCCCAGGTGAGGATGGTGTTACGACTGAGCTTCTGAAAGCGGGAGGAACTCCCATACTTAAGGAGCTTCAAGAGTTATATAATGCTGTCCTCTTCACTGGGAGAACTCCGCATGCATGGAACAGTGGCGTTGTCATTCTGTTTTTTTTAAAAAGGGTGACAAAACTCTTCTAAAAAACTATCGACCCATATCGCTGCTGAGCCATGTATACAAGCTGTTTTCAAGGATCATCTCGAACCGTCTTGCGCGAAGACTCGACGAGTTTCAACGGCCGGAACAGGCCGGGTTTCGAAGTGGCTACGGGACTATAGACCACATCCACACAGTGCGGCAGATCATACAGAAGACTGCAGAATATAATCGACCCCTGTGTCTAGCCTTTGTGGACTACGAAAAAGCCTTTGACACTGTCGAAACTTTGTCTGTTTTGGACACCCTGCAACGGTGCCAAGTCGATTGGCGATACATCGAGGTGATGAGAAGCCTTTATGAAGCCGCAACGATGGCCGTCCAAGTACAGAACCAGCAGACTGAACATATTCACCTGCGCCGCGGAGTGCGACACCTGCGGTTTGCAGATGACATCGTCATCATGGCTGAAACGTTGCAGGATTTACAACAGACGCTGGACAGCCTTGCGGATTCGTCTCAGCGTATCGGTCTCCGGATGAACATGGATTAAACCAAAGTTATGATCAACGAGCACTTTGACCTGGGACCGGTCGGCGTAAACGGAGTCTTCCTCGAAGTTGTATCCGAATATGTCTACCTAGGGCAGTTGCTCCAACTAGGTAGAAATAACTTCGACAAGGAAGTTAAGAGGCGAATACAACTGGGCTGGGCAGCGTTTGGTAAACTTCGTCGAGTCTTCTCATCGCCCATACCTCAAAATCTAAAAACGAAAGTTTTTAATCAGTGCGTCCTACCAGTAATGCCATACGGAGCCGAAACGTGGCCACTCACCGTGCGACTTGTCCACCAGTTCAAGGTCGCTCAGCGAGCAATGGAGAGAGCTATGCTCGGAGTTTCTCTTAGGGATCGAATCCGAAACAAAAATATTTGTCAGAGAACGAAGGTCACCGACATAGCTCAGCGAATTAGCAAGCTGAAGTGGCAGTGGGCAGGTCACATATGCCGCAGAACCGATGGACGTTGGAGCAGACTGGTGCTTGAGTAGAGGCCGCGTGTCGGCAAACGTAGTTTAGGTCGCCCTGTAGCTAGGTGGGGCGATGATATTCGTAAGGCAGCGGGCAAGGATTGGAGGAGAAGAGCTGAAGATCGAGCTAAATGGCGTTCCATGGGAGAGGCCTATGTCCAGCAGTGGACTGACACGGGCTGATGATGATGATGATGAGGTATTTCAGCGATAAAGAGATAAAATAATCGATAGTAAGGTACCGATAAAATCAAGTCCGGTAGGTAATAATCGATTCAGAATGGATTAATAAGATGATTAGTTCGATAGGTAAACGACAGCGTCTACGAGTATGTACAACATTTTAATGTTCTTTCTGACTGACAATAAACGCATAACTTGTCAAAACCAGTAAGATCATTTATCCCAGGTCTAGTCTAAGGATGCATTATGAAACTAATTTCAAAAGGTTGCGGGTGCGATTCTCGCCACGGGACAAATGTTTGTATAATCTGCAAGTATTGGTGTTTCTATATAATATGTAAAAATGACTAAAAATGACAAAAAATGAGGTAGGTACCCATAATAACACAAGCTCTGCTTACTTTGGGGTCTTTTTTAGGTCTTTTTTTCTTTTTTGGGGGCCTTACTTTTATTGTTATTGTCGGCCATTCATGCATGACTCCAGAACTTGGCCTCGTGAGATATTGTCTCTACGATAGTATATACATGAGCGACTGGAGTGCATTGCCCTATCGAGACAACGTTGATCAGATTATCGAAATTGTTAGCAAATTTAAGTTACAGGCAAAGTGTTAGAAATAGACATTATTAAAACATCAAGAGAAACAAAAACTATGAAGGTATCAGTAAAATTACACAATGGGGTGCAATGCTTGCGCAACTCCCTTTTAATACGATAATTTAATCTGATGTTTATCAACGTTTAAAAACATTATAACGATAATAAATTATTGTGATTTAAATAGTCTTCTTCAGTCTCTCGACTACTGCGGATAATACGTTCGTTTAAAATAAAAATATATATTAATTAATATTTCGTGTGGAAGAGTATATCAATACTGATTACAAAATGAAACTATCATTTTTGAGTCCAGTGCAGAGGCAGTTTACATGTGTCGAAATAGGTTTGTTTCATAAAAAAAAATTATATAAATTTAATCGATCTCTAAACTTAGTTTTAGTAAAACAAATATTTTTGTAAGTTTTATCTAAAAATAACAATCTTATTATTCTTGTTGCCAAATCAGAGATAGAACAGGTTGAAAAAAAAGTTCTCATTTCTAGCTAAATTTAACTTTATAGATTTAATATTATTTTTTGCAGCAAATTTCAGTATAGTATGTATGGGGATGAGTGTCGTCTGGGCATCGCCCATGGTGATCAAACTTAGAGATGAAGAGCAGACTATCCTCCCTCGACCCATTACTGAAGAGGAAGCGACTTGGATCGTCTCCCTCCCTCTTCTGGTCGGCCTTTTGGGTACGTTTATTATAGTACTTCTTTCGTATATCAATGGCCATCTCTGATGACGGAGATGATTAAAAGCTACCGTCATAGCTTAACAACTTTAAGCCGGGACCATTTAACGTGTATCCAAGTAATCCAGAACCCGACGTAACAAAATAGTTGTATGTACATGCTAAGATAATAGGTAAATAAATAAATAATCCAGGACATTTTACACACCATCATTGGTCCCGAAGTAAGCATAGCTTGTGTTATAGGTACCACATGACTTATATACTATTTATATACTCAAATAAACAAATACATATTATACATGGAAACATCCAGACCTAGTACGGTAAGTTTCTTAAATAAGAATGTTAATGCATTATCAAATTAAAACCATTTGAAAGCTACCCCATAAAGAGGGTAGGACGGATATTAACAGCTTGCAAACTCTCGCTCTGATCTAAGAGATAAAAAGCCTTAGACGGTTATGCAACTTGCTAGTACAGTTTCTTTGCGAGGAATTTTAATTCATTTATAGGATCCTGGTCGTACACCAATGGTTTTTTTTTAAATCGATCAAATCAATCAAATTATGTGTGCTATACAAGTACTCTCAAACAGTGAGAGAAAACATCGCGAGGAAACCGACATCTGATAAGAGCAAAAAAGTTTCAAGATGAAAGTCAGGTGCACGAAAGGAGCCTCTGAGGCGCACTTCAAACCTTTCACCACACTGGTTTTCAATAAAATCATTAAATTAAATAACACGATAAGAAGATCCTTTGAATCCTTTGATGTCTACATCTGAGAACTCCTAAAATAAAAGTAAAATAAAGTAAAATAACGAATTATATATTTCAGGTGTGGCTGTAAGCGGTGTGCTTATGGACAAAATAGGCCGGAAAAACACAATCCTCATCAGTTTCGTGCCCCGTCTCATCTTCTGCTTCCTCGCAATTTTCGCCACGGACTATTGGATGCTGTTGATGGCCAGGTCTTTCGCTGGCATTGCTGACATCTTATCTCTAACTGCTTTATCTACATACAGTTCGGAAATTGCTAGTGTAAGTTAATAATCCCAAATCTTTGATGACAGTCATGACTCACAACTGCATTAATCCAATAAAATAAGTTATCTAGTTTCATAGTTAATGTGTGTTTGTAAACATATTTGGTCATTTGGTCATTCATAGCCCTTATGTATATTACAGAAAGAAATCCGAGGTGCCTCTGGGACGATGACGCAGATCAACTCGGCTGTCGGCATGCTGATCATGTTTGGAGTGGGTCCTTTCGTATCGTACCTGGCTATGAACATTCTGATGACGTGCATCATTGTTCTTGCTTTAATTCCACTTTTTTTTATTCCTGAAAGTCCTTTTTTCTTGTACACAAAAGGTGAGACTCACACAAAGGGATTAGAAGAGGGAGATAGGGTATTTAGGGATATTAAATCAATAAGATATGAGGTCTTAGGGTAAAATTGTTATTAGTGTTTTCAGGATCAAGCTTAAGCTTCAACTAGCTTAAGCTTGATCCTGAAAACACTAATCAAATGAATGTGGGGGGAAATCAGATCAATTTAAAATGTATCCTGTTTCTTATAGATATAATAACAAAATAAGTCCTTATACAGCATTAATTAACCTTTTCAATAACCTGAATATTGTTTTAGGAAATACCAAAAAATCTGTCGAAGTCCTGACGTTCTTGAACGGCTCTGAAGAATTCGCTCACGAGGAGTTAAAAGGATATTCTAGTAACACCGACGAAACGGAAACCAATTGGGAGCTTTTTAAGGACAGAATCATCATTAAAACCTTCATCATGGTGTTTATTTTGGCCATTGGCCTGAATATCAACGGGTACAATGTGGTGAACCTATACTTGCAAACGATACTGGAGTCAGCCAATACGACAGTGAGTTCGGAGATCTCTTCACTGATCATTGGAGTTATCCAGCTGATTGGCTGCTCTATATGCTTCTTTTTGACGAATCGATTTGCAAGGAAAACTATATTGTGCTCTTCGTTGATGGCAATATTCGTCGGAATGGTAAGTTAAACTATGTCAAACTTACTAGAACTTAAGACTTATTGGTTACACATGCTGTAACTCTTGTACTCTGGTACGTTTAAGTCCCCACATGCATTCTGCTTTGTTACATTTTTGTTCAATTTGCAACTTTTAAATGCATTTAAAATAATTAAATAAATCGTTTTTCAATAAGAAGATATTCAAGTTCTGTGATATTTTTGGCAGTTCTAACAAATTTGAGTTTCAGGTTGGATTGGGAATATTCTTTTATTCTTCTATTCTTTTAAGTTATGTTACGTTAGAGTTTGCAATATTTTTTGACTGTGACTATTCTGTCTTTAACTGTTGTTTTGTCTTTTTCAGGTTTAGGTTCCCTTTTCTGGATACTTATAGCTGAGCTGCTTTACGGCCCAGTCCGGCCTTATGGCATGTCCTTAGGAGGCTTCACCGCGACCATAACCAGCTTTTGTCTAACCCTACTTTTCCCCACTTTGAACTCAGCCATCGGGGCTTCTGGCACATACTGGCTGTTCTCAGGGTGTTGCGTGTTTGTGTGCCTATACATTGCAGTTTTCGTACCAGAAACGAAGGATAAAACTTTTGCGGAAATACAGACCGCATTGGGACGAAGTGGTTCTATCGTCAAAGATACTATGATCCTAAAGGCGTAGCATTATAGTCTAGGTAAAGTAGACTATAATGACATCTTATCGATTGAGGCTTCAGAATTACTTCAAGATAAGCCAATCACATGATAAAGATAATTACATTAATTAGATCTAGTTTCTTGTTCAAGTAGAGATAATGTCAGGTACATTTTTGATTAGATGCAGAGTGAAGATGTGATATGAAAGGAGAAAAGTATGCTTGGCTTGGGCATGTACAGAATCTGCAAATCTTAGTGTTATTCTTAGTTTTTTTTTATAATAGTAGAGCGTGAGATGACTTTTATCTCAATGACCTTAGGTATTAGAATTAAACAAACTATACCTAGATAGGTAAGATGCGCGTATTTGTAGCTTTGCCTATCTACGTACCCCTTCGGGAAACAATGCGTGATATTTTATAGTTATAGATAAAAATATCATGAAATGTATAAAGTTAGAAATGTATTTTAGGAAAATAGTTTATTCTGGGTGTTTCTGTGTATAATATGTATATATTTACAAAAAAAAAGTAAATAGGTAAATAGTATATAGGTATTAGTCATTTGGGACCCATAACACAAGCTTTGCTTACTTTGGGTCAGATGATGCTGTGTGAAATGTCGGCCATTATTTATTTATTCTAAAAGTAAATGATCGAAACGTGATCTGTTTGAATGACTCATTTGTCTTTATTGTATAAGTACTAAGTAACATGTAAGTATACTCACTAGAAATAAAATAAAAATTATTCTCATCTATTTAATGTCTTTTATTTTTTGTTGTTTAAAAAATTAAAAAATGATATATGTAGGTTCAAATTTGTGTAAGTAATTACAAAACGAAAGATCCTAATTTAGGTATAGATAAATCAATGTATAAACACTAGGCGCTGTAGGTTGTGGGTTCGGTTCCCCTTCAGAACAAATATTTGGTGATTAACATAAATGTTTGTTCTGCGGGTATCTTATGTTTATATTTACAAATATAAGTATAGAGAGCACTGGTGGTCTAGTGGTAGTGGCTCCGACTTCCGATACTAAGAACGTAGGTTCTAATCTAATCCAGTCATGCACCAATGGATTTTTTGGTCGAAAAATTTATGTGCGCTGTATCAGGTCCTCTCAAACGATAAAGGATATCGTGAAGAAATCGGCATATCATAGAACCAAAAAAGTCAGACATGTGCCAAGTGCACGAAAATACTTGATGAGGTGCACTTTACCTTTTTACTATACGTCCCAAAATTTCAACTAAATAGAAAACAAGTTTTTAGTCTCTAGATTGTTTTTTTTTGTAGCATGAAGTAAATATAAATAATTATGTACATGGGATAGGGTTATTTATGGAATCGGGCAAATGACCTCCACGGCTTTCCCGGCACAAACGCACTCTTTTATCGAAATTTTCCATGACCATTCTGCATAAATGTGGTTGAATTTCGTTGATGCAGCGTTTAATTTCCTCCTGTAATGCACGGGTTGTGGGCTTGTTGACACAGACCTTTGACTTGAAATAACCACATAGGCCTGGGCAAGTCACGTAAGTCGCATGCATTCAGACAAATGGGCCAACACAAACATGATAACACCCTGGCAGCCTGCTGGACAGCAGCGTCGCGGTCGACCGAAAAAGCGTTGGAGGGACGATCTTGACAACTTTGAGAGAGGATGGAGGGCGATCTCGAAAGATAGAGCAAGTTGGAAGGATTTGGGGGAGACCTTTGCCCAGGAGTGGGATGATATAGGTTAAATAAAATAAAATATTGTGTTAAATCACACTATCTCTATTCTGGTGAAATAAAGGGGAAAATGTGCTTCATCGCTTAGGATGATTTTGCTCAAAAAATCAAGAATAACAATCACACTAATATTATAAAGGCGAAAGTTTGTGAGTGTGTGAGTGTGTATGTTTGTTACTTCTTCACGTCTAAGCGGTTGGAGCGATTTTAATCAAATTTGGTATGGAGTTAGCTGACACCCTGGATTAACACATAGGCTACATTTTACTGCAGGAAAATATATATTTTTTTTGTTTGTTAGAGCGGTTAACACCGCGGGGCACAGCTAGTGTTTAATAATGAAACCATGTTGTATCGTGTAACGCTCCATTTTTACTCTAATTGTTTTTTTTTCGGTGTTGCCAACATTTTACTGCAATGGCAAATTTAAATCTTGCGTAATTTTTTATTATATCAATTATCTCGTTCACCTGAAATAAGATATGCTTAGTTTGAGGCTAGGTGATGTGTGAATTGAATTGTATGTGTAGTTATTTATTAATATTTTTGTTAAGTACTTAATTTCATGAAACACTAAGAGTACAGAAAAACCCACGCACAGAAACAGTTAATGGGTTATTATGACTAGCCTGTCAGTTCCGCTGGTAGTAGCTCTGTCTTCTGTGCCGTAGGCGGAGGGTTCGATTACCACCTAGGACAAATATTTGTGTGATGAACATAGGTTTTGGTTTTGTGTCTGGGTGTTATAATGTATCATAAGTATTTAAACTATATATCAGTATTCTATCACCATAATACCATAATACAATCTATGTTTGGAGGCAAGATGGTGTTCTGTGCATTGTACAAATATTTAATATTATAATTATTCGGTACTAGACCTAAACGAGCTGGTCCCATGTAGGTAGAATCCAGATGGAGCCTACTACAGTCAAGTTTTTTATGGCGAGTAGCTTAACTGGCTCAGCGTGGAACCAATGTAATTAATCAAAATCGGGCGCGTCTATGTTTCTTATTCAAATAAACCGAGCGTTTCCGAGTCCGCCCGAGGCAGCGAAAGCCGGCTGCCGATCTCGGACGATCTTACAAGCTGATAAATTCACTAATCACTTACCTACCGTTTCCCTATTTCAAATAGTTCGTAGATGATACGATTACTGGAGACAGAGATAATGATTGAAGGGTCGTTCTAATAGGGACAGTAAGCGATCTAGTGTGCCAGCTGCTAGCGAGCCAGTGGCGTTAATAAATCCTGGTATGTTCTTCTGATCTTCTTCTTCTGATGATAGCTGCTTCTTTTAAATAAAATACATGATTGCCAGATTCCAGAATCAAGCAAGTAATTCTAAGTGATTATTCACTAATTCTTCATAATTTAGCTCGGGAACAATGTTTCACAGCATCGTGTTGTTATTATCGAAGCTCGGACAATATTTCTCGTGCCATTTTAAGATCGAAAGCAAGAGCTGAATTATCTCCAAACGTGCAATTATTATTATCCTTCTAGTCTGTATTTACTGTTTTCATTTTCAATGCGACGTGGTTGGTCGATTAACTTGGTTTTGCATAACGTTAACAAATTATATGTTTCATGTTTTCTTTTCAATGTTATTTTGAATGTTTTTCATATTGTTATTGAGACCTATATTATTATCCTTGACCATCGTCTTTTGGATTTTATCTACGCTATGATAGCTCTACGCCTGATAAATCATAAAAATATTAAGAACGAAGAAACATTAATAAAAAAAAGTGTGTGTCTCGGGACGCCCGACAGAAGTGATAACTTAAACTAATCTAACTAGCGCTGTGGGTTAGAGTGAGAGAGGAGGAGCCTGCCTACGGCTGCCGTATGCGTGAGAGAAGGGTAAGCCAGACAGACTGGCGCCCTAACGCGCTACGTAACGAATCGGTTTACCCTCTAATAAGAAGTTATCACTTTAAAAATATCTGTATAGTTTTATTTAACAGCTGAAAATCTGCGTTGAGTGAAAGCATTACTTGCTTCCATCCAACACATGCTGCGCTGGACGCCTTTTTGGCACTCACTCGTATGCTCAATAGGTAGGTGCTTTACTTATCCTAATATTAACTGGTTTGTATACTTATTTTTATGTTCTTTTAGTTAAGATATTTTTAAAATGTCTTAATTAAAAATATCTTGGATGGTATGGGCATGTAATGAGAAGGGAAGAATGGCATCTAACTAAGAGAGTGCTCGGTATGAATGTTGATGGATTTACGAGTAGAGGTAGGCCAAAGAAAAGATGGATGGATTGTGTGAAGGATGACATGAGTAAGAAAAGAAAGAGTACCGTAGAATGGGGTGGCTATGTGCCACATTTCAAGATTCAGTGTTGGCAAAGCCAAAATAAGTTATTTTTTAGGAAAATAATACAGATTATGCTCTTTATATATTTGTTTACATGTTCTTTATTTCACTATAAAAAAAGAACCATACTTTGGTAGAAAAATTTAAAAAATGGTGGCACATTCTCACCTGACCAGTAGGGGTGAGAATGTGCCACTTCACAATTCCCTTCATATCTCTTACAATTAGTGAAATAGCACATTGACACCTATCTGTACTTCGAAAATGGTCCACCAGAGAACGATGAAATAAAAAATTTAAATTAAAATTCATTTAAACTGAATGACACTGACAGTTGAAAGTAACTGTTTTGCAAAATTAACTAGAGAGGGGAAAATGTTTTTAAAATCGATTAATCGAAGAATAAATCGCCGTAAGTCAAAGTAGAAAAAGAAATCGACAATAATCTTGCCGATGACCCCCATTGCACATTCTGACCTGCGTGGCACATAGCCACCCCATTCTACCGGTATTGAGATGACGGCTGATAGAGGAGAATGGAAGAAGAACACATGTTGTGCCGACCCCACATAATGTGGGAAAAGGGCAGGTAGATGATGATGTGCCAAATAAACGATTCAATAATTTATTGACTGGTCTTCAGTTCAGTTGGTAGAAGCTCCGCCTTCTGCGCGTAAGCTAAGAGATCGATTCTCTCCCAGTACAAACATTTCAGTAACGAATATAGTTGTGTATTTGGTGTTGGGTTGCTCAGGGTGTTATAAATAAAGTACCTAAGCATGTGTTGTGTAAAATATATAAATCTATCAGTTATCTCGTTCTCATAGTATATGCTATACTTAGTTTGGGGCTAAATGGTGTGTATTGTACACCAATTACACAAAATCTGCAAAAATATACAGTAGGTACTTCATTATGGAGTACTTAAAACATAGCCGTTGATTGGAAGATTTACTTGCGTGTTGAGGTTTCATACGCTGCTCGTATAAACTTCATCCCTATTGGCTCACAGTTTGTTGACTAATCTAATCGCCAATCGATTGGCCAAACATAGAGCGAACAATTTATGTTCTCATTAGTGATCCCAAAGGCTATATTTAGGAATCAAGCTCTTATATCAGTGCCGGCGATAACAATCAATTCTAAACCGTTTTACTTTACATTAAAACATAAAATACTATGGTGAAGTTTGACATTTGATAATTGGAAGGCTGCTTCATGGGCGATTCGGTTCTGAATTATTCAGCGCACGCGTAATCGATATGCAGCTCGATACTAAAATCGATTTCCCTTTTAGCAAAATACGAGTAACGGTATTAGATACAATATATATGAAAACAAGATGTAGGGGAAATTTATTTGAGAGCAATATTTATATACTAGCTGGTGCCCGCGACTTCGTCTACGCAGGATTGGTACTTCGTGTAATTCTAACAATTTTTGCAGCGCACGCCAGAATAGCTTGTAGATGGCAGATTTTTTTACACTTACTTGACACTTATAGTTATGTTTTGGACAATTCACACAATACCCTATACAATAAGCTATACTATTGTTAAGTTTCATTAAAATCCATTGAGTAGTTTTTGCGTGAAAGAGTAACAAACATACATACAAACTTTCGCATTTATAATATTAGTAAGAAGTAAGATAGTAGATAAAATAATCTAGAGCCAGATATTCTAAGGGCATCTAAGGGACCTTCATCATATACAAATAACTGATTGGTTATTTTATTGAAGTAGAATAATAAATAAATTACATTAATAATATATATAGACAATTAATTCGCACAGCGCCGTCTAGCTCTACTACTGGTCGCCCACTGGTCAAAATTCGACCATAATTCATCGTAATCGTAATCGTATTTTTTATGAATATGAATATGAATTTTCATTTCATTTTTATTTTATGTATTTTTTATGCACAAATTTGTGTAATTGGTACCACATGACATATAATACTACTTGCATACTTTTAAATACAATACAAATTCATTCATTTAACAAGAAAATAAAATACAGTGTTAACAAACTTACTGATGGTCCCCGCACTAGGGCAAGCCTGTATTGCGGGAGACCAGAGGCATAAGATGAGCGATTTCCACAAACTACATAAAGATAAAACAAAACAGATAACACTTAAACAAGGCAAGACACAAGGGGGACAATCTAGAAGAAATAAAATTAATATCCAAAATCTAAAACATGAAATCAAAAAACTAAAAGAACACAATAAGTAAAAAACACGAACAGCTGTAAGCTGTAAGTTTTCGAAGTTTGTGTGTGAGTGTGTGTGTGTGTGTGTGTGTGTGTGTGTGTGTGTGTGTTTGTGTGTGTGTGTGTTTGTGTGTGTGTGTGTTGAAGAGATAGAGAGAGGTGGTAAGTGGGGAGGGAAGTATAAAAGTTATGCCACAATATAATCAGTATCAGTTAGTCAGACACTACGAGAGAGGTCAGACCAGAACTTCCAGCAAATTTTCCGTTCCGTCATAGTCTAGCGTGAGAAGCCATTTTCTTATCTTTTCCTTTACACCAAAGAGAAAGCAGTTTAGGTGACAATGCTTACAGACACAGCGGTATATAAATGGGAAAGAATAATATTTGAAAAGTCTTGCAAAAGAGGTTTTGACCTTTGACCACTGAGAGAACTGCAATCCGAAATAATATAACAATGTTTAAGATATATACAAGTTACATTAAAAGTAGTTATACCGATTGTCAATAGCTCTGATACTGATTCGCCAGACTAGCTAAAATTTTCTAAAACAGAAACGACCTTATTTAACTTGCACCAGTGTCTATACTATAACGAAATAACAGTTCTAAAATCAATTAAAATTTACTTTTCATTCCTTTAAATAAAATTGAGCATTTTTCGATTTTTTGACCTTTTCATTTGACCTTTGAATTGATTTTCCAATAATTTTCCGCACTTTTAATCAACACCTCTATATGATGAGTAAAACGAGCTAAACGCCAGCCATACGTCAATTTAGTATATTTAATATGTGTCATTCAAATATGTTACTCTTATTCAGAATTAGATTCAAATAAAAACAGATCGTACGTGTTTTAGGTAATTTTAGTTTATAAAACTACAGACTCAGGACCTACATGTTATACTAAAATGACCAACAAAGCACTCAAAAGTATCTCCCGATATCTTCTGATAAAGTATATGAAGGCTGCTTTAATAGCTAGAAGCCGTAGCACTAAGCCTTCGGAGGTGTAATATTGTGAAAGTGTAATTAATTAACTAAACTAAAGCGTTAAACGAGTTATCGACGGTAAGTCGATAACACCAAATACGTTGTTCATAATAATAGAAATTGCTGAGCGAAACGACAAATTCAGCATCGCTGAAAACGAAAGTACAATAGCAACCATAAAAGTAGGAGATAAGATTGAAATTGGCGAAGCTAGACGAGCAATAGTAATTGAGGGAGCAAAATTAACACCTAAAGATTTTAATGCCGAGGAAACAACTGAAGCTGCTAGAACTTTCACAGATGATAGATATCGGAAAAGGAGTGCTCTAGCTCACCACACCATAAACGGACTGTTAACTGTAACCCTAATATAAAAACTAGCAAGTGGTTGTAAACGTTAATGACGCTAAACAAATACATGAAGCAAAAGTAGTTAATTATGCTTAGGTTTACGTTGAAGTTAATGAGTATTTTCTCTTTTGCGCGCCAATGAGCGAAACAGGGAAACTGTTATGTGTGGAACCTTTGGCCGATTAGTCTCGACTTTTATGCATTTAAAAGGTTATTTTAAGGCAAACATTATTTTGTCGAACTCAGTGGCGAAGTGGCTCGCCTGAAATGTAGAAGACTGCGAGTTCTGCAAGTATTTGTCTCGACAAAAGAAAGAAAAAAAGTATATAAGTAGTATATCAGTCATAACACAAGCTCTGTTTACTATGGGGCTAGATGATGCAATGTAAAATGTCCAGCATAATTTATTTATTTATTATAACAGGAGAAAATTATAATGAATATCGTATTGTTTATTTATTTATATAGTTTACGAGCTTCTCAGCTTGGCAGCTTGCACGCACATCTATATTGAAACAATATGGTATATAAAGTCTATTTAAACTTAGCGGTTTTCATTGTTTTAGGTATCTAGGTCACGGTTTTATTTAAATACAATGACAAAAGTAAAAAAAAATAGATCTAATCTTAAGTTTTCCGTTTTGACCGGGTGGCCCGGTTTTTATGCACGCCAGTGTATATGGTATATGGTATTCCAGATCACAGACTACTGTAAAACATCTATAAAACAGTTGTTAGTGACATAATCTTGTGGTACGGGTAATGTTCGCAGTAAAAGATTGAGGAGGAGGGTAGACCAAAACGGTCAGCCAATAACATCCACCCGCAGTGACTTCAGTCTATCTCGTGATCGCATGCCAAGATGCCGATATATATCTCGTTTTGAGTAAAAATTACATCAAAAGAGTCTCCTACGTAATTATAATCTAGTTAAGTAATTAGGTACTAAGTTTTGTAGGTACAATCTGAACAAGTAGATATGTATAACTATTTCGTAAGCTTTTATTTAAAATTAGGTAAGTAGGTAAGTGAAATATATCATCTGGCGCACTACTTGCTTGTTAATTGACCCTCAAATAATTCGCTGGGGGATAAAATACAAGTCAGTATAAAAAAATGTCCAGTAATTTATTGGCTGCGAATGTATGAAGAATGTAGAATGTACGAATGTTTCACGTGGGGGAGAACAAATTAATTATAATTTTGGGAACAAGCCTCATGTAAATCCGTCAGTCATATTTGCGTAATTGATCAACAAATAACAAAAAATATTGACCAATAAATGTAATAACCATACAAACATCCAAACAACTACACAAACCTTCGTATTTATAATATTAGTACTGATTACACAATAAAAACAGTTTTTTCCATACAATACCGGGAATTCTTGTTATAAAAACTAAAATTTGGAAGGTATTATACCTTCCAAATTTTAGTTCTTCTAGAAGCTATACGAATGCACGGGCTCATGTTGCTCTGCTCTCAGACAGTTAACTGACAGATGAAACGTATAACCTACCTTAATCTTGTATTAGTTAGTTAGTTAAGTTATTTAATAGATGAATCATACAAAAAGCTCTAGGACCAGGACGAGTTTCTTTCCAGTTCTTCTCGGGCTTGTGTTAGGAGGAATTGGCAACTAAATTCACCTAGCATGAAAGACGTTTCAAAGTGTTCCTTGTGATTGTATTAAATAAAAATATGTTTGAATTTAAGTGCTCTTCTATTATCAATGTCATTGTAATCGCCTTACTTTACCCACTGCTTGGTATACATAACCTACATTTGCTAAGAACACATAGCTTCCGTATGTCGCACTGAACTTAGACAAACGGAATTGCGAGTCATAATTGCGAGAGCATAATTTATTTATTTATTATAACAGGAGTATATTATAATGAATATCGTATTGTTTATTTATTTATATAGTTAACGAGCTTCTCAGCTTGGCAGCTTGCACGCACATCTACATTGAAACAATATGGTATATAAAGTATATTTAAACTTAGCGGTTTTCGTTGTTTTAGGTATCTAAGTCACGGTTTTATTTAAATACAATGACAAAAGTAAAAAAAAAATAGATCTAATCTTAAGTTTTCCATTTTGACCGGGTGGCCCGGTTTTTATGCACGCCAATGTATATGGTATATGGTATTCCAGATCACAGACTACTGTAAAACATCTATGAAACAGTTGTTAGTGACAGTGTATCCTGTGGTACGGGTAATGTTCGCAGTAAAAGATTGAGGGTAGACCAAAACGGTCTGCCAATAACATCCATCCACAGTGACTTCAGTCTATCTCGTGATCGCATGCCAAGATGCCGATATATATCTCGTTTTGAGTAAAAATTACATCTCCTACGTAATTATAATCTAGTTAAGTAATTAGGTACTAAGTTTTGTAGGTACAATCTGAACAAGTAGATATGTATAACTATTTCATAAGCTTTTATTTAAAATTAGGTAAGTAGGTAAGTGAAATATATCATCTGGCGCACTACTTGCTTGTTAATTGACCCTCAAATAATTCGCTGGGGGATAAAATACAAGTCAGTATAAAAAAAATTACCAGTAATTTATTGGCTACGAATGTATGAAGAATGTAGAATGTACGAATGTTTCACGTGGGGGAGAAAAAAATAATTATAATTTTGGGAACAAGCCTCATCAAAATCAGTCAGTCATATTTGCGTAATTGATCAACAAAAAATATTGACCAATAAATGTAATAACCATACAAACATCCAAACAACTACACAAACCTTCGTATTTATAATATTAGTACTGATTACACAATAAAAACAGTTTTTTCCATACAATACCGGGAATTCTTGTTCCAAAAACTAATTTATACTAATTATCGCCTTCTTCTAGAAGCTATACGAATGCACGGGTTCATGTTGCTCTGCTCTCAGACAGTTAACTGACAGATGAAACGTATAACCTACCTTAATCTTGTATTAGTTAGTTAGTTAATAGATGAATCATATAAAAAGCTCTAGGACCAGGACGAGTTTTTTTCTTGGCTGTTTTCTTGGCTTGGTTTAGGAGGAATTGGCAACTAAATTCACCTAGTATGTAAGACGTTTCAAAGTGTTCCTTGTGATTGTATTGAATAAAAATATGTTTGAATTTAAGTGCTCTTCAGTCTCTTAAGTGTGAAGACGACATCATTTATTCAATACAATCACTTTGAAACATCTAACATCCTGAATAAGTGAATCAGGTGAATTAAGGTGCCAATTCCACCAAACCCAAAGCCGAGAAGAATTGATTGAAGGAAACTCTTCTCAATCCTATAACTTAGTCAAGTTCACGATGAGTTTAATCTCTGATCTCGGATCCTCAGACAAAATTTGTCATCATCTTAATTTGTGCAAATCTCCGCGATCCTGCTCTTATTTCGTCTCATAGATGAGACTTGTATTTCAAATCTAATTTCTAAATCCGTATGTTAGCAAAGCCTCGCTCAAACCATTGAATTAGCGTGAAAGTGTAATTGTGCGCGAAAATTGGTCAAGCGATCTAGTCCATTAAAATGTTACATTTTTTAGGCCTTAGTGTGCATTTGTCAGAGGACGCAATTTTATTTTTTTAATGTGTAGGGGGGGTCAGTAGAAGCTTAAGTTCAAGTTTGTGGGGTCGGCACCCTTGTCCCCCGGCCGCCATCTTGGAAAAGGGGGTGCAAAGGGTTTTCGCGCTGTATCTCGTAAACTAGTTACCTTACAGAAAATTTAATCAAACATAAAATGTAGCAAATTAAATTTCCTACAATTTTATTTCTATTACTTTTTATCGTCAAGTGACCAACAAAAAAGTTATAAACAAAAATAAATGAAAATTTTGTTTGTTTGTTCTAGGTTTTACAGCGCTCCAAACTTAAACGGATTCTCGAATGCTCATAGGGATGCAATAAAAACTAAAAATTAGGCTTACTTTTCTATCTATATTTTTTTTATTTATACAATTTATTATGATCTTAACATTCCTATGCTATTATTGAACTATGTTTGACCCTTTTACCCACCACCTATGAGGTATAACATGGGCAAAGTCAAATTTATAAAAATTTAATGCATTTTTTAATGCATTTTTTGTCACTGTCTTAGCAAATCGTTTGTATCGCAGAGTGTCTAGAGTATCGTCTTTATTTCCGCCATATAAAAAGACGAAAAAACGTTCGCCAACAACACTGAGTAACGATGACTCGACTTTCTCACTCATAAATAATTTAGTTCCACTTGCTAACTCTGGATGCTTCTGCAAAATTTTTATAAATTTGACTTTGCCCATGTTATACCTCATAGGTGGTGGGTAAAAGGGTCAAACATAGTTCAATAATAGCATAGGAATGTTAAGATCATAATAAATTGTATGAATAAAAAAAATATAGATAGAAAAGTAAGCCTAATTTTTAGTTTTTATTGCATCCCTATGAGCATTCGAGAATCCGTTTAAGTTTGGAGCGCTGTAAAACCTAGAACAAACAAACAAAATTTTCATTTATTTTTGTTTATAACTTTTTTGTTGGTCACTTGACGATAAAAAGTAATAGAAATAAAATTGTAGGAAATTTAATTTGCTACATTTTATGTTTGATTAAATTTTCTGTAAGGTAACTAGTTTACGAGATACAGCGCGAAAACCCTTTGCACCCCCTTTTCCAAGATGGCGGCCGGGGGACAAGGGTGCCGACCCCACAAACTTGAACTTAAGCTTCTACTGACCCCCCCTACACATTAAAAAAATAAAATTGCGTCCTCTGACAAATGCATACCCAAATGTAACTTTTCAATGGACTAATCTCACAACGTGACGGGACCATACTCTGACCTCTCACCTGCTCGGATGAGATGATCGCGTGGAATTGATAATTTGACGGGAATTGGATCTGCTGCCTGTTAATAGTTTGGGCTGATTTTTATCAATGGAAATCTACCTGTTGATTTTATAAAAGTGTCTTCATCTTCTTATCGTGTGACTAGTTTCTTCGAACAAGAAGAAGATTAGATTTTTTTTTAAGATTGATGGTAAGATTTAAGGGCGCCTCAGAGGTTTTATTCATGTTTTAGGTGTATATGTCTTCGAACTTTTTAGCTTTTAAGACATGCCGGTTTTCTCACGTCTTTTCCTTTACCTTTAGAAACTATCATGGTTTTAATCATAAAGCACTCAAAACGAGATCACGTTAAGCTCGTGATCATGACGCATGAAACAGAAATATCCCGTTTTGAGTGAAAATTATAATCCTTTACCGTTTTAGAGTCTGGTATAGCCTACATACATTTTCAAGCAGAAAAATCCATTGGTGCACGAAAGGATTCGATCCCACGATCTTAGGATCGGAAGGCGGGGCCACTACCACAGCACTGGCCCAACAGTTCAGTTGGTAGTAGCTCTGCCTTCAGAGCTGAAGTTAGATTCCCATCCAGAACACACATTGTTTGTTCCGTGCCTGATTAGATAGTAATTAGTAGACAAGTATTTTACCTACAAGTAGTAAATCAGTGATCTGATTTCCATAAGACACACTTTGCTTAATTCGGGTGTTGTGTGAATTCCTTGGCAAGGTTTATTCATAATTAACGTCTTATTACAATCAATATCGGTTCTTAGTAGTATAGTTCTAGGTTCTAGATCTCGTATAATGTAGATAAGTAGTTGTCATATATTTCGATAAGTATATATTACAACTACTTATCTACATTATTTCGGTGCTGGAACGAACGCACAGACAGTTTCTATGTATTTTACTATGGAGCCCTAATAAACCAAGAAAATTTTGAATGATCCTGAATAAACTGCTATAATAATCACCGATAAGCACCAATCAGTGTTTTCCTCTTTTAAATGATAGTAATCTGAAAAGTAACGACGGTACACGACACGTCTACCTAATATACTACAGACATATTGTGAGTCTGACAGACTGATATCCAATCAATGCACATCCAACCTCATGGGTTGGATTATATTTCTATTTTGACCCCTATTTCAGAGTAAAATCAGTAAGACAAGGTATTAAGGTAGTATTGTCTGATAGAGCTTTTCTTTTTATACAACTGATCTATTACACAAGCATACTGCCCAGCTGATGGTAAGTGTTCATCGTAATTTATGACGCTTTCAATTCCAGAAGCAGGAGGTATCACACGCACGTTGCCAGCCCTAGACATAAGTACTTTTGTCTGTTTGCCCAGTAATTTCGCTAGTTCCAGTGCCCTAACCTAACCTAACCTAAACACAGTAATTTCTGGTGGTACCCAACCCAATACGGATTCTTGCTGTAGTGGTAATATACCACCTGGTATAAATGAATGACTACCTATCAAAAATGGCTCAGCACCCGCTCGTTCAGCGAAAAATACCAACCTGATTTTACAGTCAGATACTGTAAAATCAGGTTGGTATTTTTCGCTGAACTATATAACACTTCGAGTGAGGATTCTACGTGGAACTGATCCCAGATGAGTGCTACTTGGAGACTGATAATGGAGACGACTGCGATAGTCTTCAAACAGAAGAGCTAGCAACAGAGAAGGAAAACTTGAATGCACCTGCAACTGAACCGACACCGCATGTACTGATTCGTCTTTCCAGCGGGTCCTGTAGGCAAGGTCGAGATGTTAGTGTAGGTACCTGGGTAGGCCTGCGCTATCGCAAACAATCCCAGGCAGAGTGGAGAGGAAACTTCACCCACCTCGGCTAGCTGGCGTGGATCCATGAACAAAAGTTTTCAATTACAAATAACTGCTCTGTAACTTGACTAACGCCACCTAAAACATCTTCAACAGATGAACGAAGATCAATGATGACCCATCAAGAAAGTGCTATTTCTTTATTTGTTTATATGCGTTTATGAGAATTTCAGAATTTCAGCCATCCGTATATCAGAACAGGGTCCGGTCTGGGGGTGAAAATAGGTACATACAAAGAAATAACCCTATGAAAAGTTGCTGTTGCTGTTGCAATGATTTATTGAGAACCAGGGGTAAAATAGGTATTGACACAGAAATGAATACGTAAAGTTGCGGGCTTTCTATTAGTGCTTGATACGCATGTAATTTAGTTGAAGCTCAACAATTTACCTGCATCATGATTATCTTTTCATTACGATTGATCGTTTGACGTTGACTCTTATCGGAATATGTCTGGCAAAGATAATTCTTGAGTAATGATTAAGTACTGTTTTCCAATTTTTCTACTCCCTTCCGCCTGCGAACCGACTGATAATCATAGCATTTGATAATTTTATTTAAAGAGACATTCAATAAAAAACATTTTGGAAATAGAAATACGTATAACAAATTAATAATATCTTCATTTTCATCCTTTTAGCCCATCATTTATTAGCCAATAAATAATGGATGTTTGAGAACTTCACAGAAGTCAGTATCATCAGAAACAAACCTACTTAATGGATTCATAATACAATAAGCAAGCAAGCGCTTATTTATTATATAACACCAGTATTTTGGTGTCTTTTGTCGATGTTTATGCGTACTTTCCAAGCTTTCTAAATCTTTGCGAAGATACGGGTAGGTCAGCTTACTCAACTCGTTTTAATGATATACGGGCTATCTTGTGGAAAACACCTGGAGTAACTACAGTATGAGGTTAGGTTATGCAGAGCCTATCTAACTACCTACTAATATTGCAAAGATACAAGTAAGAATGTGACTCTTTCACGCCGTGTTCACTGAATGGATTGGGATGTTCGGCATGTGTGTTTAATAGCATAATACTTTTGATATATTATTATATTATTTACCCCATAAATAAAGGAGCTGGGTTACACGCCGGCGGTTCGAAATCATTCTTATTATATGTGTAGGTAGTAAAGTAAGTATCTAGTCAAAGCCAATTTCAATAATTTCCTAAATCAATTTAATGTAATGTAAGTAATGAGGTATCGATCGAGGCATCAAGTCTGGTAGTCTGGTAGAAGTCTGGAAAAATCATGAATAAACCGATTATTGTAGGTGCCGATAATAATCGATTCAGAATGGATCAAATAGATGATTAGATTGATAGGATTGATAAAATATTTTAATGTTCTTTCTGACTGACAATAAAAGAATATCTTGTCAAAACCAGTAAGATCATTTAGCCTAGGTCTAGTCTAGGGATGCATTATTAAACTAATTTCTAAAACAACCCTTAAGAGGGTACGATACGACATAGTTTGTAAAGAAATAGGAGAAAATAAATTAGATTATAGCAAGTTAGCAGAAGCAATGTGAGTATTATCTATCAATTTATCTGTAAAATGTAATTACGTATCAAGAACTGTCTGGGCTAGAATAATGTGTAAAAATTGAAATTTTTTGATACTTCCAGGTAAGTTCCAATATACATACAGTTAGGATTATTTTACATGGGATATTATATAAAAAAAACATACAATGACTGTTCATATAATAGCGTGAAAGTCATCCACATAAATGTGCGTCGGCAAAAATACCAGACACACTGCAGAATCTGGGTAGCCTCTGGGTTCAGATACGCTGAATAAATTATTATATAGGACTCGTAGAGCGTTAAAAACTCTCTTGGTATTCCTGCCCCACAGAACGCTGTAGAACGATTGACAGAATGATTTAAATGTATTTACAAAGATATATAATTTTTGTTGTTTCCAGGTATTTCCAGGTATGTAAGGGGGACAATTACTATCTACGCTCCCCAAGTCAACCTCTCCTGCTCGCGGTGCATCCTGCTTACCAACTAACGAGGCTCTGACGACCGACAATGGCGGTATAACCATTCAAATGGCGCAACTAAATAATCAGACCGGTGAAGGGCAGCAGCGCCACTGGTGCGAGGAGTTACGCCCTGCAATCGCCAACCCGCATGCCCAGCGTGGCGATTATGGGCAAAACCTTCTATGGCAAGTCAAGATATACCACGGCCCCCAGTTCCCGGTCGCTCCGCTATTCTTGACTACGGCGGCGGTCACGGTTCCGGCGGGGCAGGGGGTGCGAAGAATCCCCGGGCTACGGTAGGCCGCCAAGCTTATAAACATGAATTGACCCTGGCTACGTATAATGGACGCACGCTGCGACTCGATGAACATCTTATGCAGTTAGAAGAGGAACTGAAATGCATAAGATGGCACGTTCTGGGTTTATGTGTAGTCCGTAGAGAGGGAGAGGACACCATAACCCTAGAATCTGGCCATCTTCTGTATTTTTAGAGAGGGAGACCAATTTTCCGAGGGTGGCGTTGGGTTTCTGGTCCATAGAACCTTCGCAGACAACGTTGTAGAAATGTCCAGTGTGTCGACAAGGGTAGCATACCTCATACTTAAGCTAACCGAGAGGTACACTCTCAAGGTAGTGCAGGTATACGCACCAACTTCGGCACACTCGGATGACGACATAGAGATTCTTTATGAAGACATCTCTAAGGCCCTTCATAATACCACTAGAGCACACTACAACGTTGTCATGGGAGATTTTAACGCCAAAGTAGGATTGAAAACTGGTAGCGAATCCTCAGTGGGACCATACGGCTATGGCAGCAGAAACGACAGGGGGCAAACGCTCGTGAACTTTCTCGAAAAAAAAAGGCTTGTCAATGATGAACTCGTTCTTCAAGAAACAGCCTCAAAGAAAACGGACGTGGCAAAGCCTCGACGGTAGAATAAAAAATGAGATCGACTTCATCATGGCGGATAAGAGGCGCATATTCAGAGATGTCTCAGTGGTCGCAAGGTTCAAAACCGGGAGCGATCACCGGCTCGTACGAGGCACTCTGAACATCGACTATAAGCGCGAAAGAATCCGCTTGATGAAGTCCAGACTCCGACCGAATCTGCTACAAGCCGCCACAACTTCCCAAGCTTTCGAGATAAAACTGGAAAACCGATTCGCTGCCTTCGAAACCACTGACAACGTTGACAAGAAATTCGACCAGTTGGTGAAGACTCTTAGAGAAGAGGGCACTAAATTCTACGAAATGAGGCGCACAGGCAAGAAATCTAAACTTTCGAGGGGAACTCTAGAGCTTATATGCAAGCAACGCCAAAATCCCCCCTCAACCTTGTCAGAACACCGGACCCTAAATAAAAAAATCACGATGCAGGTTCGACGCGACCTCCGAGCTTTCAACACGCTTCAAATTGAAAAAGCAATCGATCAGGATCGGGGGTCGAAAGTATTTGTCCAACCACTCGGGAGAAGCCACTTGACAAGGTTGACTACACAAGCGGGTACTGTCGTCGCTTCTAGGTCGGAGATCCTCTCGGAAGTAAAGGATTTCTATAGCCAGCTCTACACCTCACACGAACCTCGTCCAGAAACTGTCAGAGAAGAGCCAAGAGCCACCCTTACACACCACTTCACGGAGGACTTGCCCGAGATCAGCTTAGATGTGATCGAGTTGGCCCTAAAACAGCGTAAAAATGGAAAAGCCCCAGGTGAGGATGATGTTACGACTGAGCTTCTGAAAGCGGGAGGAACTCCCATACTTAAGGAGCTTCAAAAGTTATATAATGCTGTCCTCTTCACTGGGAGAACTCCGCATGCATGGAACAGTGGCGTTGTCATTCTGTTTTTTTAAAAAGGGTGACAAAACTCTTCTAAAAAACTATCGACCCATATCGCTGCTGAGCCATGTATACAAGCTGTTTTCAAGGATCATCTCGAACCGTCTTGCGCGAAGACTCGACGAGTTTCAACCGCCGGAACAGGCCGGGTTTCGAAGTGGCTACGGGACTATAGACCACATCCACACAGTGCGGCAGATCATACAGAAGACTGCAGAATATAATCGACCCCTGTGTCTAGCCTTTGTGGACTACGAAAAAGCCTTTGACACTGTCGAAACTAGGTCTGTTTTGGACACCCTGCAACGGTGCCAAGTCGATTGGCGATACATCGAGGTGATGAGAAGCCTTTATGAAGCCGCAAAGATGACCGTCCAAGTACAGAACCAGCAGACTGAACATATTCACCTGCGCCGCGGAGTGCGACAGGGTGATGTCATATCACCGAAACTGTTCACCAACGCTCTGCAGGATATGTTCAAGACGCTGGACTGGAGAGATCGCGGCATCAATATAAATGCCGCACACATCTCTCACCTGCGGTTTGCAGATGACATCGTCATCATGGCTGAAATGTTGCAGGATTTACAACAGACGCTGGACAGCCTTGCGGATTCGTCTCAGCGTATCGGTCTCCGGATGAACATGGATTAAACCAAAGTTATGATCAACGAGCACTTTGACCTGGTACCGGTCGGCGTAAACGGAGTCTTCCTCGAAGTTGTATCCGAATATGTCTACCTAGGGCAGTTGCTCCAACTAGGTAGAAACAACTTCGACAAGGAAGTTAAGAGGCGAATACAACTGGGCTGGGCAGCGTTTGGTAAACTTCGTCGAGTCTTCTCATCGCCCATACCTCAAAATCTAAAAACGAAAGTTTTTAATCAGTGCGTCCTACCAGTAATGACATACGGAGCCGAAACGTGGCCACTCACCGTGCGACTTGTCCACCAGTTCAAGGTCGCTCAGCGAGCAATGGAGAGAGCTATGCTCGGAGTTTCTCTTAGGGATCGAATCCGAAACTAAAATATTCGTCAGAGAACGAAGGTCACCGACATAGCTCAGCGAATTAGCAAGCTGAAGTGGCAGTGGGCAGGTCACATATGCCGCAGAACCGATGGACGTTGGAGCAGACTGGTGCTTGAGTAGAGGCCGCGTGTCGGCAAACGTAGTTTAGGTCGCCCTGTAGCTAGGTGGGGAGATGATATTCGTAAGGCAGCGGGCAAGGATTGGAGGAGAAGAGCTGAAGATCGAGCTAAATGGCGTTCCATGGGAGAGGCCTATGTCCAGCAGTGGACTGACACGGGCTGATGATGATGATGATGAGGTATTTCAGCGATAAAGAGATAAAATAATCGATAGTAAGGTACCGATAAAATCAAGTCTGGTAGTCTGGAAAAATCTTGAATAAACCGATTATTGTAGGTGCCGGTAATAATCGATTCAGAATGGATTAGAAAGATGATTAGTTTGATAGGTAAACGGCAGCGTCTACGAGTATGTACAACATTTTAATGTTCTTTCTGACTGACAATAAACGCATAACTTGTCAAAACCAGTAAGATCATTTATCCCAGGTCTAGTCTAAGGATGCATTATGAAACTAATTTCAAAAGGTTGCGGGTGCGATTCTCGCCACGGGACAAATGTTTGTATAATCTGCAAGTATTGGTGTTTCTATATAATATGTAAAAATGACTAAAAATGACAAAAAATGAGGTAGGTACCCATAATAACACAAGCTCTGCTTACTTTGGGGTCTTTTTTAGGTCTTTTTTTCTTTTTTGGGGGCCTTACTTTTATTGTTATTGTCGGCCATTCATGCATGACTCCAGAACTTGGCCTCGTGAGATATTGTCTCTACGATAGTATATACATGAGCGACTGGAGTGCATTGCCCTATCGAGACAACGTTGATCAGATTATCGAAATTGTTAGCAAATTTATGTTACAGGCAAAGTGTTGGAAATAGACATTATTAAAACATCAAGAGAAACAAAAACTATGAAGGTATCAGTAAAATTACACAATAGGGTGCAATGCTTGCGCAACTCCCTTTTAATACGAGAATTTAATCTGATGTTTATCAACGTTTAAAAACATTATAACGTTAATAAATTACTGTGATTTAAATAGTCTTCTTCAGTCTCTCGACTACTGCGGATAATACGTTCGTTTAAAATAAAAATATATATTAATTAATATTTCGTGTGGAAGAGTATACCAATACTGATTAAAAAATGAAACTATCATTTTTGAGTCCAGTGCTGAGGCAGTTTACATGTGTCGAAATAGGTTTGTTTCATAAAAAAAAATTATATAAATTTAATCGATCTCTAAACTTAGTTTTAGTAAAACAAATATTTTTGTAAGTTTTATCTAAAAATAACAATCTTATTATTCTTGTTGCCAAATCAGAGATAGAACAGGTTGAAAAAAAAGTTCTCATTTCTAGCTAAATTGAACTTCATAGATTTAATATTATTTTTTGCAGCAAATCTCAGTATAGTATGTTTGGGGATGAGTGTCGTCTGGGCATCGCCCATGGTGATCAAACTTAGAGATGAAGAGCAGACTATCCTCCCTCGACCCATTACTGAAGAGGAAGCAGCTTGGATCGTCTCCCTCCCTCTTCTGGTCGGCCTTTTAGGTACGTTTATTATAGTACTTCTTTCGTATATCAATGGCCATCTCTGATGACGGAGATGCTTAAAAGCCACCGTCATAGCTTAACAACTTTAAGCCGGAACCATTTAACGTGTATCCAAGTAATCCAGAACCCGACGTAATAAAATAGTTGTATGTACATGCTAAGATAATAGGTAAATAAATAAATAATCCAGGACATTTTACACACCATCATTTGGTCCCGAAGTAAGCATAGCTTGTGTTATAGGTACCACATGACTTATATACTATTTATATACTCAAATAAACAAATACATATTATACATGGAAACATCCAGACCTAGTACGGTAAGTTTCTTAAATAAGAATGTTAATGCATTATCAAATTAAAACCATTTGAAAGCTACCCCATAAAGAGGGTAGGACGGATATTAACAGCTTGCAAACTCTCGCTCTGATCTAAGAGATAAAAAGCCTTAGACGGTTATGCAACTTGCTAGTACAGTTTCTTTGCGAGGAATTTTAATTCATTTATAGGATCCTGGTCGTACACCAATGGTTTTTTTTAAATCGATCAAATCAATCAAATTATGTGTGCTATACAAGTACTCTCAAACAGTGAGGGAAAACATCGCGAGGAAACCGACATCTGATAAGAGCAAAAAAGTTTCAAGAATAAAGTCAGGTGCACGAAAGGAGCCTCTGAGGCGCACTTCAAACCTTTCACCACAATGGTTTTCAATAAAATCATTAAATTAAATAACACGATAAGAAGATCCTTTGAATCCTTTGACATCTACATCTGAGAACTCCTAAAATATAAGTAAAATAAAGTAAAATAACGAATTATATATTTCAGGTGTGGCTGTAAGCGGTGTGCTTATGGACAAAATAGGCCGGAAAAACACAATCCTCATCAGTTTCGTGCCCCGTCTCATCTTCTGCTTCCTCGCAATTTTCGTCACGGACTATTGGATGCTGTTGATGGCCAGGTCTTTCGCTGGCATTGCTGACATGTTAGCTCTAACTGCTATATCTACATACACTTCGGAAATTGCTAGTGTAAGTTAATAATCCCAAATCTTTGATGACAGTCATGAGTCACAACTGCATTAATCCAATAAAATAAGTTATCTAGTTTCATAGTTAATGTGTGTTAGTAAACATATTTGGTCACTTGGTCATTCATAGCCCTTATGTATATTACAGAAAGAAATCCGAGGTGCCTCTGGGACGATGACGCAGATCAACTCGGCTGTGGGCATGCTGATCATGTTTGGAGTGGGTCCTTTCGTATCGTACCTGGCTATGAACATTCTGATGACGTGCATCATTGTTCTTGCTTTAATTCCTCTTTTTTTTATTCCTGAAAGTCCTTTTTTCTTGTACACAAAAGGTGAGACTCACACAAAGGGAGAAGGATTAGAAGAGGGAGATAGGGTATTTAGGGATATTAAATCAATAAGATATGAGGTCTTAGGGTAAAATTGTTATTAGTGTTTTCAGGATCAAGCTTAAGCTTCAACTAGCTTAAGCTTGATCCTGAAAACACTAATCAAATGAATGTGGGGGGAAATCAGATCAATTTAAAATGTATCCTGTTTCTTATAGATATAATAACAAAATAAGTCCTTATACAGCATTAATTAACCTTTTCAATAACCTGAATATTGTTTTAGGAAATACCAAAAAATCTGTCGAAATCCTGACGTTCTTGAACGGCTCTGAAGAATTCGCTCACGAGGAGTTAAAAGGATATTCTAGTAACACCGACGAAACAGAAACCAATTGGGAGCTTTTTAAGGACAGAAGCATCATTAAAACCTTCATCATGGTGTTTATTTTGGCTATTGGCCTGCAAATCAACGGGTACAATGTGGTGAACCTATACTTGCAAACGATACTGGAGTCAGCCAATACGACTGTGAGTTCGGAGATCTCTTCACTGATCATTGGAGTTATCCAGCTGATTGCCTGCTCTATATGCTTCTTTTTGACGAATCGATTTGCAAGGAAAACTATATTGTGCTCTTCGTTGATGGCAATATTCGTCGGAATGGTAAGTTAAACTATGTCAAACTTACTAGAACTTAAGACTTATTGGTTACACATGCTGTAACTCTTGTACTCTGGTACGTTTAAGTCCCCACATGCATTCTGTTTTGTTACATTTTTGTTCAATTTGCAATTTTTAAATACATTTAAAATAATTAAATAAATCGTTTTTCAATAAGAAGATATTCAAGTTCTGTGATATTTTTGGCAGCTCTAACAAATTTGAGTTTCAGGTTGGATTGGGAATATTCTTTACCCTGGACGAAAATGGCACAGAAATCAAGGGTTTCCTGAACTTCTTACCCCTTATTTCAGCTGGGATCGTTATTTTTGGAAACAATGCAGGTAAAGTATGTTACGTTAGAGTTCGCAGTATTTTTTGACTGTGACTATTCTGTCTTTAACTGTTGTTTTGTCTTTTTCAGGTTTAGGTTCCCTTTTCTGGATACTTATAGCTGAGCTGCTTTACGGCCCAGTCCGGCCTTATGGCATGTCCTTAGGAGGCTTCACCGTGACCATAACCGGCTTTTGTCTAACCCTACTTTTCCCCACTTTGAACTCAGCCATCGGGGCTTCTGGCACATACTGGCTGTTCTCAGGGTGTTGCGTGTTTGTGTGCCTATACATTGCAGTTTTCGTACCAGAAACGAAGGATAAAACTTTTGCGGAAATACAGACCGCATTGGGACGAAGTGGTTCTATCGTCAAAGATACTACGATCCTAAAGGCGTAGCATTATAGTCTCAAGTAAGTAGATTGACATCTTATCGATTGAGACTTCAGAATTACTTCAAGATAAGCCAATCACATGATAAAGATAATTACATTAATTAGATCTAGTTTCTTGTTCAAGTAGAGATAATGTCAGGTACATTTTTGATTAGATGCGGAGTGAAGATGTGATATGAAAGGAGAAAAGTATGCTTGGCTTGGGCATGTACAGAATCTGCAAATCTTAGTGTTATTCTTAGTTTTTTTTTATAATAGTAGAGCGTGAGATGAATTTTATCTCAATGACTTTAGGTATTAGAATTAAACAAACTATACCTAGATAGGTAAGATGCGCGTATTTGTAGCTTTGCCTATCTACGTACCCCTTCGGGAAACAATGCGTGATATTTTATAGTTATAGATAAAAATATCATGAAATGTATAAAGTTAGAAATGTCTTTTAGGAAAATAGTTTATTCTGGGTGTTTCTGTGTATAATATGTATATATTTACAAAAAAAAAGTATATAGGTATATAGTATATAGGTATTAGTCATTTGGGACCCATAACACAAGCTTTGCTTACTTTGGGTCAGATGATGCTGTGTGAAATGTCGGCCATTATTTATTTATTCTAAAAGTAAATGATCGAAACGTGATCTGTTTGAATGACTCATTTGTCTTTATTGTATAAGTACTAAGTAACATGTAAGTATACTCACTAGAAATAAAATAAAAATTATTCTCATCTATTTAATGTCTTTTATTTTTTGTTGTTTAAAAAATTAAAAAATGATATATGTAGGTTCAAATTTGTGTAAGTAATTACAAAACGAAAGATCCTAATTTAGGTATAGATAAATCAACGTATAAACACTAGGCGCTGTGGGTTGTGGGTTCGGTTCCCCTTCAGAACAAATATTTGGTGATTAACATAAATGTTTGTTCTGCGGGTATCTTATGTTTATATTTACAAATATAAGTATAGAGAGCACTGGTGGTCTAGTGGTAGTGGCTCCGACTTCCGATACTAAGAACGTAGGTTCTAATCTAATCCAGTCATGCACCAATGGATTTTTTGGTCGAAAAATTTATGTGCGCTGTATCAGGTCCTCTCAAACGATAAAGGATATCGTGAAGAAATCGGCATATCATAGAACCAAAAAAGTCAGACATGTGCCAAGTGCACGAAAATACTTGATGAGGCGCACTTTACCTTTTTACTGTACGTCCCAAAATTTCAACTAAATAGAAAACAAGTTTTTAGTCTCTAGATTGTTTTTTTTTTGTAGCATGAAGTAAATATAAATAATTATGTACATGGGATAGGGTTATTTATGGAATCGGGCAAATGACCTCCACGGCTTTCCCGGCACAAACGCACTCTTTTATCGAAATTTTCCATGACCATTCTGCATAAATGTGGTTGAATTTCGTTGATGCAGCGTTTAATTTCCTCCTGTAATGCACGGGTTGTGGGCTTGTTGACACAGACCTTTGAATTGAAATAACCACATAGGCCTGGGCAAGTCACGTGAGTCGCATGCATTCAGACAAATGGGCCAACACAAACATGATAACACCCTGGCAGCCTGCTGGACAGCAGCGTCGCGGTCGACCGAAAAAGCGTTGGAGGGACGATCTTGACAACTTTGACAGAGGATGGAGGGCGATCTCGAAAGATAGAGCAAGTTGGAAGGATTTGGGGGAGACCTTTGCCCAGGAGTGGGATGATATAGGTTAAATAAAATAAAATATTGTGTTAAATCACACTATCTCTATTCTGGTGAAATAAAAGGGAAAATGTGCTTCATCGCTTAGGATGATTTTGCTCAAAAAATCAAGAATAACAATCACACTAATATTATAAAGGCGAAAGTTTGTGAGTGTGTGAGTGTGTATGTTTGTTACTTCTTCACGTCTAAGCAGTTGGAGCGATTTTAATCAAATTTGGTATGGAGTTAGCTGACACCCTGGATTAACACATAGGCTACATTTTACTGCAGGAAAATATATATTTTTTTTGTTTGTTAGAGCGGTTAACACCGCGGGGCACAGCTAGTGTTTAATAATGAAACCATGTTGTATCGTGTAACGCTCCATTTTTACTCTAATTGTTTTTTTTTTCGGTGTTGCCAACATTTTACTGCAATGGCAAATTTAAATCTTGCGTAATTTTTTATTATATCAATTATCTCGTTCACCTGAAATAAGATATGCTTAGTTTGAGGCTAGGTGATGTGTGAATTGAATTGTATGTGTAGTTATTTATTAATATTTTTTTTAAGTACTTAATTTCATGAAACACGCACAGAAACAGTTAATGGGTTATTATGACTAGCCTATCAGTTCAGCTGGTAGTAGCTCTGTCTTCTGTGCCGTAGGCTGAGGGTTCGATTACCACCTAGGACAAATATTTGTCTGATGAACATAGGTGTTGGTTTTGTGTCTGGATGTTATAATGTATCATAAGTATTTAAAATATATATCAGTATTCTATCACCATAATACCATTATACAATCTATGTTTAGTTTGGAGGCAAGATGGTGTTCTGTGCATTGTACAAATATTTAATATTATAATTATTCGGTACTAGATCTAAAAGAGCTGGTCCCATGTAGGTAGAATCCAGATGGAACCTACTACAGTCAAGTTTTTTATGGCGAGTAGCTTAACTGGCTCAGCGTGGAACCAATGTAATTAATCAAAATCGGGCGCGTCTATGTTTCTTATTCAAATAAACCGAGCGTTTCCGAGTCCGCCCGAGGCAGCGAAAGCCGGCTGCCGATCTCGGACGATCTTACAAGCTGATAAATTCACTACTAATCACTTACCTACCGTTTCCCTATTTCAAATAGTTCGTAGATGATACGATTACTGGAGACAGAGATAATGATTGAAGGGTCGTTCTAATAGGGACAGTAAGCGATCTAGTGTGCCAGTTGCTAGCGAGCCAGTGGCGTTAATAAATCCTGGTATGTTCTTCTGATCTTCTTCTTCTGATGATAGCTGCTTCTTTTAAATAAAATACATGATTGCCAGATTCCAGAATCAAGCAAGTAATTGTCATTCTTAATTTTAATATTCTGCTTTAATCTTAAACAGTCGAAAAGTATAGAAAAATCTACAAAATATTTATTCAAATAAATAATATAGATCAATAAATATAAGTGGACAATGCACACAACACCATCGTGCTCCAAACTAAGCACAGCTTGTATTATGGTGACCAGATGTCTGATAAAATACATAATTATTTTTAAATACATATTCATGATACTTTATAACACCCAGAAACCGAACAAACCCTAGTTTTTAACTAATTAAGCTTATATCGTCGCATTTTAGCTTTACCAGAAGCATTACCAAAACGTGATTATTTTCATGCTATCTGGCCAATACTTACTACAAATAATACAATTCTTTTTATATGTAATTACTGTGTTTTTTTGTATGATTTTCTTACTTTCTTTTTTTTGTTATATTAAGTATACGCCCTAGATACAACGCATTAGTGTAAGCTGTTTAGTTATAACTATTTTAAGCATTCACAAATAAATAAATAACTATGTACTTAGCGTATGTCGACATACAAGAATCCACTGACTAGCCAATAAACTAGAGAGTTACTCGCACGAATTAAACAGCACCATCGCAAATTATACCTTATTTCCTTATTATTCAAGTTTGTTATCATTTGTTATCTAAGTAGTTGCGTAAATAAGCTCTTTCTTTACCATTGTCCTAATGCTACCGAGCTTGTAAGCCCACGAAAAGATGGAAGTTAAACTAGATTACGTTATCTATCATCATCATCACCATCAGACAGTTCAAATTTAAAAAAAAAATATTTATTTGGAACCCTTAACACATGTAAACAATTGTCTTATTTTAGTGGTTTTTTAAGAATTATTGTCGCGAGTTATGATATAAGGAACCATTGTACAACGATAAATATACATGCTCACGACTGTAATACCCTGTTATCTTAATAGTTTTAATAAGACTAGTGGTCGCCCACTGGTTGAAATTCGACCACAATTAATTGAAATTAAAAAAAAAACTTAAAATAAATTGCATTCTGCACTCCTCTACATAAACTATAAGTATGCGAAATTTCATACTCCTCCATCCGCACAATTTTGGTAAAAGGGGTACAAAGTTTTTGCTTTAGGGTACAAAGTTTTTGAAGTAAGGGTAAACGTTTTATCTACTTATACCTACAAAAGAGCTTAACCTGACTGACTGACTGAGTGACTGATTCATCATCGTCGCCGAGCCGAAACCGCTGAAGCTAGAAAGCTGAAATTTGGAAGATAGCTTTCTTTTACAGCCAAGGCATCTACTAATACGGGATTTTTATAATTCAACCCCTAAGAGGGTGAAAAGGGGTGAAAACGAATGTATAAAACTTTTTAACGCGTGGTGCGATTTGCTTGAAATTTGATATGAATAAATAAAATGCAAAATAAATGGACACGTGTTTCAAAATTACCCTCATAAATGAGTAAAATGCGGAGTGAATGTTTGTATGAAAACTTTTTAATGGTTGGTCAGGTGATTGGTTTGAAACTTGGTTTGAATCAATAAAATTTGGTTTCAATTTCTTTCCAAAAAAACGCAGACGAAGTCGCGAGCAACAGCTAGTAATATATAGAAGTCTAAGGAAATGGTAAAAAGCACGTCCAAACAGTATTAGGACCAGCTACGATTTTACACAAAAGTCAGACCTCCGTTTGTATGGAAAGAAGTTTATTGTGAGTCAGTTACTAACTCTCAATACAGTAAAACCCCAAAAGATAATGTCCTATTAATAATAATACCGGACATTTCACACAGCGCCATCAGCTTGAATTATGGATGCCACATGACTGATATACTACTTATATACTTTTTTTGTAAATATGTAGATACATATTATACATAGTAACACCCAGACCCGAAACAAATACTTGCAGATCATAGAAACATTTGTCCCTCGGCGGGGGGAATCGAACCCGCAACCTTCTGCGTCTCAGCCAGACATTGGCCCACTGCGCCACAGAGGACGTCCAACAAACAAAAAAGGTTACGTGTGTTACTTAGAACTTCGTCATTAAACTTCAATTTCCCCCAAAACAAACATTTGTGTGATGAACATACGTTTTGTTCTGTGTCTAGGTTTTATGTATAATATATAATATAATAATATAATATATAAGGTATCATTTAAATATTTAAAAATACCTATATAAATATTTCCATCAGCCATCTGGTCACCATAATACAAGCTAAGCTTGGCTAGATATGTGCATTGTTCACCAATATGTATTTTCACAAAGTACCTATAAAAACCACCGCTTCTTATTGAGACATAGTTCTTTCGAACCATTACATAAATAAATAATGCCGGACATGTCACACAGCATCATCTGGCCCCAAAGTAAACAGAGCTTGTGTTATGGGTACCACATGACTGATACTTTATACCTAGAAACACCAAGACCCGAACAAATACTTGCAGATCATACTAACATTTTTCTCGTTGTCAAACATAGGCAGGAATCGAACCCGAAACCTTCTGAGTCTCAGTGTGGCGAAAGGATTAAAATGCGCCTCAAAGACTCTTACAGCCTCAGCAAAATGACCAGACTAAACGGCATCCGTGCAATACTGCGCAGAATCGATATCATAGATCATAGGAGATATACAGCTCTAGATCTAAAATTACCGTAGGTCACTTGACCTTAGAAAGTAGTTAAATTGACGTGCATTAGTCAAACGATGCCTTCTATCGCGATGGATCGGTTAGTTAGAGTAGTTAGACAATGATCTAACCGCTTTGAGTAAGACTTTATGGATAGATAAAACATTTATTCGATAAGACTGACCGCTTTGAGTAAGACTTTGAGTAAACATTTATTTACTGACGACCTCTGTGGCGCAGTGGGCTAAGACCCGGCTGAGACGCAGAAGGTTGCGGGTTCGATTCCCGCCGCGAGACAAATGTTTATACGCAATTCTGGAAGTATTTGTCTCGGGTCTGGGTATTTCCATGTATAATATGTATGTATTTACAAAAAAAAAGTATGTAAGTAGTATATCAGTCATGCATGACCCATAACACAAACTCTGCTTGCTTTGGGGCCAGATGATGTGTGAAATGTCCGGTATTATTTATTTATTTATTTATTTATAAGCCATCACACGTACAATCAATGGTAAGTGTAGATACATAATAGTGCAATGATTGGTAACAACATAAAACTTAATATCAGATACTTAAAACTAAAAGTGCATGTGTGTTGCAGAATCAAAAAAGTAATTCTCAGCGAAAATATTGCTACACTGATTTTCAGCTTTTAACCTCGAGATGAACGGAAAAGAGAAAAATTTTGATGCGGTTTTTTTTATTAGATAGCGTGATTCAAGAGAAAGGTTTATATGTATAATACTATAATTATAGAGGTAATTTTAGATGTTTCTAATTTGATGTCGTAAATAATCACATTTATTTGCGCTTACATGGCAAACGCTGGCTGAACCCTATGAGATAGATCAAAATAATATACTACAGTATATTGTACGCCAAAAATAATCCCCACACACCTTCGAATTAGAGTGTGTATGATTTTGTGTCAAAAAGTTTACGTTTCAAAACGTTGAAAAGGTATATATAGAGTAAAGTCAAGTACCTAGTTAGTATGCAAAATAGGCTAATGATCCTTGAATTCTATAGTAAATGATATTTTTTTCCAGGCGTAACATAAACTCAAACAGTTCCTTACGGCTATTGCAACTGATGCTGTTTTTACTTGTGCTTCGTATAAAATGTGTTCTTGAATTGAATTGAACTGTAAGTCAAAAGTGGTTTTATTTGCGCCATCTATTGAAAACAATAGGTACTAACTAATAGTTTGTCAGCAGCGCCACCTAGCGAATATATGAGAGACTAAGTTGTGTTTACTTTTGCTAGCGCACCGTGGACGGCTATGAATGCAACACCATCTATTGACACGTCAATGCAGTATACTACAGCGTCATGTACCTGATCTAGTTGGATTCAATCTGAATTTCATTATATTTTCATCTCGAATCCCCTGCATTTCAGGAGTTCCATCCTTCTGACTCTTATAAAATGCAAATGTTTTGGAAAAATGTTCTTACAACGCCATCTATTGACAGCGTCGCCTATTGACATCTATTGACTTCTCTCGGGGATTGAGAAGTTAAAGATTATGTTTACGGTGCCCGTCAGATGGAGCGCAGCAATTACAGGTAAAGATGTCGCTACCGTCTATGACGGTGCATATAAATTATGGCGATTTCAGTTCCTATTTTTACCACCTGAAAAGATGGTTGCACTGTAAGTAGCTTACCTCATGCTCTCTCGACTTCCGCATCAGCTCGTGGTAGGTCCAGGATCGCGCAGCTGTCAACGAAGGTGGCGGCAGTCGTCCCTCCATCCGGTGAAGCCAACGACGCAGGCAGTGCAACTCGTGCGCAGCCGTATCTGACAAACCAAGCTTTTATTAATCTCTGTTTATTAAAAAGGCACAAAGTAGGCAGACGGTAATTTGGAGGGGGATTGTGCCTTTTCTTTCTTTTACTGTTTTCACTGAAGCGCTGGTAGCAATGTAACCTAAGCAACGGGCAAACAATCCGAGTGGATGCTATTATTAACACCTCCATGTTTATCTCGTCCCCAGATATGCTACGACTTAGGCAAAGCAGTATTTTTCCTAACAGATCCACACTTGCTGCAAAAGACGGTTGGACGGAGGCCTTCGGACGGCCTAGAGTGAAAACTCACAGTTGACAACTGTCAAACTTAAGCAATCTACGCATCAACCCCAGCCGACCCCTTCGGACAGACACAGCCCATGATGTCAGTGGCATTATTTTAGGGTATTTCCTTAAAAAAAAAATGCCGTCAACACAATAAAGGGTCTACAAACCAATGGTTTGCATGTAGGTAAACTTCAGCACAGAATTTATTTACAGGCTTCCAGAAAAACACGAACGTGGTCAATGCGGGTGTATTTTTTGTACTGGATCTTTCCGCCAATTGATATGTTTATTTTGTTCGATAGGGTGTACCTCTGAGGTGATTTTGTCAGTTATGCAGACGCTGGGCTTTGAAGGTAACCTACGGCATCGAGGACAAAAATATCATGTATCGCAATTAGAGTTAGAGCTTAACCTGACTGACTCACTGACTGATTTATCATCGCCGAGCCGAAATCGCTAGAAAGCCGATTTTTTTTTTGAAATTCAACCCCTAAAACGATGAAAAGGGGTAAAAAAGAATGTATGAAACTTGTAACACGTGGAGCTAATTGCTTGAAACTTGATGTGAATAAATAAAATGCAAAATATATGGATACGTGTTTCAGGATTTTTCAAAATAACCCTAACAAAGGGGTAAAATGGGGTGTCAAAGTTTGTATGGGAACTTTTTAACGGGTGGTGTGATTTTTTAGAAACTTGGTTTGGATACTTAAATGCAAAATAAATGGACACGTGTTTCAAGAGGATTTTTCAAAATAACACTCATAAAGGAGTAAAATGGGGTGTGAATGTTTGTATGGAAACTTTTTAATGGGTTGTGGGTGTGATTGGTTTGAAACATACCAATAAAATATGACAAGGAGATAAAACATCCTGGGAAAGATCTAAGCTACAATTTCTATCAAAAAATGCGGACGAAGTCGCGAGCAACAGCTAGTTTATAAATATTAATATAAGATAGATAGATAGATTAGTATTGTGCTGCGATTTGCTAGTAGAAAGTTCACATTTACTGTGACAGTGAAATGTCCGGCATTATTTATTTATTATTTATTATTATGAATTATTCGTTAAAATCATTCATTTTGTATGATAGAGGACTGATGAACCAACTCAATCGTTTATGTCCTTTCTTTTATTATCTACCCTCATTAGTTTCATTTTTTAACAACTGTCCTTCAACTGGTTCCTTCCCCGCGCGACTGACTCTGTGTCGCCTCGAGTGTCGACAGTCGTCTCCATATTAGCTATATTATAATAATAATAATTAATAAATATATTAATTAGCTATCGCGGTTACCGCGGTTACTGCGCCGATACGCAACGCAGTTTTCCACGCAACTTTCTTATTACCTTCTCCTGCCAATAACAAACACAACAAAAAAGTAATTTACGAAATCGGTCCAACCGTTCACGCGTAATGCCATGACCAAGGGAAATAGGGATACATTTTTATATTATTTCTTAACTTTGTAGGCACACGTACAAAATTTAATCACGATAAATAGTCTGCGAGAAAGCGCTCTGAACAGACAGACAGACAGACGGATATAGCGTAACTAAAAGGTCTCTTTGTCGAATTCGGAATCGTAAAAACAAGGAGTTGAATTTGTTTGAGTATTGTGTGCTTTTCTTACCAACTGTATCAGAGCTGTCTCCATTCCTCTGTTGTTCGGGGCTCAGCAGCAGATACAGGCCTTCCCATTTGGCGTTCAGGTGTTCCATCTTCCACGTCACCTAAAAATGTGACCAGATCTATTAGTTTACTGAACATTGGAAGGTTAGTATGCGGGTAAAACACGCTTGGTTTAAAGTACCAAATGTAGCCCTGGCAGACACCTAACGTAAGCTCGCTTGCTTTAGTCGTCCATTATATGTATATCTTGTGTTATTTATAGGTTGTTGTACAGACAACTTCAAAAGTAAATAATGAATTTCCTTGCATACAAATACAAAATGTTTTTATTAATGTAACAATTTTTATCTATTTTTTATAAGTAGAAGTATACATGTGTTAGGTGGTCTTGCTCTTCCATATCTTATTAGGTACAGTTACAGTTTAGGTACGTAGGCATTTACAAATTACAAAGTATATACGTACATGCCTTTAAACATAAGTGAATTAAAAAATTGGTTGCGATAACTTTAAGATAGACTAGACATAAGCCCGTGTCCACAGCCTTGAACTTTTGTATGGAAAAAATAGTGTTTTTTACAGTTATTTAGTAGATATTTTGTTAATAAAATAAATTATAGTTAAATGTATGTATTTTCAATATTTTGCCTCCTACATCCTCGTTTCAAATTCTTTCTAAACTAACTGTTAGTTTTATAATTTAATTATAAAAAAATGTCTAAAATATTCAATTATCATCATCTTCTCCTAAATTGACGTCGTTGTAACTAGCAGCTTACATTAATAGGCGGAATGTAAGCTAATTTTAATGCTTACAGATGAAAATTGCCATTAAGGCGCCGTGAATACGCGTCAAGATCATTTGATCAGGGAGTAGTCTTAAACAATTAAAATTGAAAAATTCTGAGCAATATTTGCCAATACATTGTAGTAATTCGTAATTGTCGTATCGTAATTCCAACCATCTAGTATTACGCAAACCTAGAACAAACTATGGTAAAATAACATCATGTATACCTACGCGGGTGTGAAAATATATAATAACCTACCAAATAATATTAAGGACTCTATGTCTATGTTTTTATTCAAGAAAACAATTAAACACTACATTTACACTAATCCGTCCCTAAGAATACACTAACTACAGTAGCTTCAGGTTTATCTCTATATTACTTAAAAATATAAAGATAATTTATTTTACCTACATAGCCATGAATTACTACAATTTGTTAAGTGTTCCGGTACTGTTTACTATTATATGTAAAGCAAATAGTAAACCATAAAACATAAATAGCAAGATATAATAATAATAATAAACCAACAACTAAGTAAATATTAGTATGAAAAATAATACACATCATATATGTCAACGCAAGACCTAACTGATAAGTTAAAAATAACTTAAAGTTTAAAATTAACTAGGCTATTTATGATTTGTAATATTAGAATCCATGCTTATTGATATCTGAGAGGTAAATGTTGAGTTTTGATTTGTTGCCTTCCGGGCAGCAAACAGAACTCACGATTATTTTAATTTTGAACCTCAATTAAAATTACTGGTTATTTTTTTTAAACCATTTCTTAATTTGTTATGAATTATGGTTATAGTTTGGAGTTCATTTTGTTTAAATAATTAATGTTTTGGAATCGGATTTCCGGATAGCGCGAAGATTTGAAATTTAAATGTTTAAATGTTTTTGCTGATGATAAAATTCATTTGATGTCAAAAGTAGATTGTAAAAATAGAAAAACTAATTTAGAAAACCTTTTTGTTTGTTACAAAATTATATTAAGTTTAAAGTGTAGTGTGTGAAAGTGTAATGACTTCACAACGACGCAGCCATCTTGAAATATAAAAAAATGGCGAGTCGTTGGGAACTTGGGAAGCCACAATTTTTAAGAGAGCACTTTCTGGTGAGCTCCCGTGGTGAAAAGTCCTGTGAGTATTATTGTTATAATTTACCTTAGATTTTAAGGTTGTTCAAAATAGTCTTAATAATAAATTGTGTCTGAATATATTGGGTGTCTTTATCATTTGCAATGCGTGAGCCTAGTGATGGAAGCGGTGACGCCAGTCTCCCTGACATCACTACCGGTAGGTCCCCTGATGCCTCGTTATATATCTTAATAAATAAATCTATAATGGTGGCAATTCGGTTGGCACCAACCTAACTAAATTTAGCTAAAATTAGGTTTAGACTGTCAAATTAAACATTGTTATTCTGCTGTTACCAACTTATCCTAATTTAATTTTATCAAATTTAATTAAGTGTTCCTTATTTAGTTAGATGGAACCAACCGAATAGGTTTTACAAATGATATGACTAACTAAAATATATTTTAGACATTCCTAAATTTAGAAATGAACCAACCGAATTGCCACCAATGCCAAATAACGTTTAATCTAATCTAAATTTGTTTTATAGTGACTGATGCGTGTTAGGTAGGGACAAATGTAACCGGAGATATCTCAGAGCGTTACTTCACACACTTTCTCGGTGCAAGTGGTTCCGCGCACAAAAGTTCTGCTTCGGCTTTACGTATTTGTCTGCATGATCGACAAAACTACCTCACTTATTTTGTTATTTTTAACCTTGTTTCTATGTTAATGAAAATTGAATTAATTTTATTATTAGTTTTCTTTGTTTATTCTCATAAATTCACATGTTACCTGAATGAAATGGGAGAGGGCACTGACTTCTGTAACACAGGTCTTTTGTACCTAGCTCAGGAGTCAGGAGACTTCATAGGATGTCTGTGAATACTTTAAATTTATGTCAATAAACATTTATTATTATTATTATTAAAAATATCGTATAGAACGCTCTTTATATTATAAAACATAGTAAATACTTGTATAGTATATTTAAGGTTTCTCAGTAAGTGATTTATTTTGTAAATCTAAAGAGAAATAAATAATCTTTAACCGTAACCGTAATTGGACTACATAAAACACTTATGGGGATATGGATATGGCGATTGTACACCGCAACACCATATCTTGCTATATATCTTGCATTTTAGGAAACCTTATTGCTGAGCCATTATTTTCAAAACATTTGTTGTACTACATATACATTTTGATAAACACAACCCGTGTTTATCAAAATGTATTTACTCACGTATTATTTATACATTTTGATAAACACGGGTTTTACTCACGTATTATTATACATTTTGATAAACACGGGTTTTACTCACGTATTATTTTGTCGATGGAGGCACCGACACTGTTTCGATACATCTAGCAGATCTTCATCAGGGTGAGTTTGATCCGCGGTCCGCTCGTTGCCGCTGAGTTCACGGATCGCATACAATGAAGATTCTCTAGATGAATCGAAACAGTGTCGGTGCCTCCATCGACACAATAATACGTGAGTAAAACCCGTGTTTATCAAAATGTGAGCCATCATTGTTGACAACCTCTGTGGCGCAATGGGCTAAGACGCAGAAGATTGCGGGTTCGATTTCCGCCGCGGGACAAATGTTTGTATGATCTGCAAGTATTTGTCTCGGGTCTGGGTGTTTCTATGTATAATTTGTATGTAATAACAGAGAACAAAAGTATATAAGTAAATAGTAGGTATATAAGTCATGTGGTACCTATAACACAAGTTCTGCTTAGTTTGGGGCCCGACGATGCTGTGTGAAATGTCTGGCATTATTATTATTGTTCAAAAAATGTCCAGTCTAAGTATACCTGGTAAGTAATTGTCCAACAAATCACGGTACAAGTACTTACATCTGCACTGACTTCAGGGATTCTTTCCAGGATAGCGTTGCCTTGCTCTATGAACTTCTCTCGACGGGGCTCCACAGATCGTAACTCAGCCATACGAGTCTGAAACATAATGATATAAAAATAAGGTATATTATACTGCATAACGGAACTAAAATTGAGGTTTTAACTAATTGGCAGGAATCCTGGCAAAGCGAGGTGACGAGGTGACTTTTTTATTGCATATTATTGAAGATCTCTGTCTGTAGCGCAGCGAGCCAAGACTCGGCTGAGACGCAGATCTGCAAGTATTTGAGTGTTTCTATGAACAAACTGTTTATTTAAAAAAAATATAAAAATAAGTGTAACATACTATATACTATAATATTATAAATGTGAATGTAAGTTTGTTTGTTACGCTTTCACGCGAAAACTACTCAGCCGATCATCATGAAACTTTGTACACATATTCATGGAGGTATAAGAAGTAACATAGGATACTTTTTATAAAAAAAAGTATTATGTAGGTACCACGCGTGCGAAGCCGCGGGCAGCAGTTTGTAAGTAATATATCAGTCATGTGTTACTCATAATAACACAAGCTCCGCTTACTTTGAGGGCAGATGATGTTGTGTGAAAATAAGTATAGACAGCAATAGTATGCGAGTACATTCGTTTCATTAAGTAAACGGGTTATAACTTATACTAAGATAAAAGAAATATAGAGACAGTGCCGCAAAAAACCATAGTGAAGTCTCAAAACCGTGCTCGTCTGTTTAAGTACATAGGTATGTATACTCAGCCCTTATTTCTTGCTGGCGTAACGTCATCGTCAAGTAAACATCGTACAAATAAACATTAGTGAAGAAAACGTTCACATGAAATAACACATTTTTATGAAATTTTAATCTTAATCTATTAAGGTTATTTAGAAAACTAAACATCATCGAACGCATTTGACCTAAAACGCGAGGATTGCCAGAATATAATTAGAAATTTAGTCCGCCAGTCAATGATATCAGGTAATATTAATATACCTGTTTTGTAATAGTACTTGTAATTATATGTGCAAAATAGCATTCCACACTTAATTACAGTAGAACACAATATAATAATTGCTTTGTTTATAATAATAATAATACATTTATTTATTTTTCCGTACAAAGTATAATGCTAAAACTTATCTGGACATAATATTAATGTGCCCACATTGTAAGAAACTGGTGCCTGTAATAGGTTCTGCAGAGGTCAATCAACCAACAAATTATCTTACTCACTTATACATATTATGTACATAATAAAAGAGAACATTTAACAATATACATAAAATGTTTCACTTTGGTTGATCGCGGCGCTCTGTCTCTTTATATTTATTTGGTCCGAGATCTTAAGACAATAGTCTCACCATTCTCAACTGTCTGCTGACGAGGTTCTCGGGACTAGAATAGATCTCCTCTTGCACATGTGTGAGCCACCGGCAGAGTTCATTGAACTCTCCTACCAGCTGCCCCAGTGACCACTGCCTGTTGAAGCCGGAGGTTGGGTTCAAATGTGGTTGCAGAACGGACTGGTTGGCAGATTGCAACTCGCCGTTTGCTTCCTGTAATACAATTAGATACGGTTAAAATTGGATTAGTTACGCTATCTATAGATCGTTTTAATATAATAATAATAAGCTTTTAATAATAATTTAAAAAGCTTATTATTAATAATAAATACATTACATTACATTACATTATTATCATAATAATTCACAAAATTCAAATTCTATTGTGTAATATTTTTTAAACTAAACTAAATATTATTAAATTTATTTCAGTATTTAAATTTTTATGTTATTATATATTTTGTCTTGGGGCCACCAAAAAGCGGATAAAGGCCTCCTCCAACTGCTGCCAATTTTCTCTTTGTTGGGCGAGTCGTGTCGTGGATCTTGGTCTCCCACGGGGGCGAGTTGCCTGTCGTGGATGTGAAGAACTTTTTTACTCCATCTTCCGTCTACTGCTCTTGCCACATGTCCAGGCCATCTCTACTTAAGTTTGCATGCTAGTTCTGCGGCATCTATTAACTTAGTTCCACTTCGTATGTCAATATTTTGTTTTGTATCACTTAGTCTTAGTTTCAGCATACTCCTTTCAGCTGCTCTTTGAAATACTTGTATTTTATGGATCACATCTTTCGTTAGTACCCCGCTTTGACATCCGTATAAAAGTTTTGAATGAAAGTACCTACTATAGTGTTCATAGCTTTCTTCTAGAGTCTAATGAGGATATTTGATTAAAAAATTCTTTAAGATACCAATATCTGTTCCAAGCCTTCTTTATTCGACGCTCTACCTCTCGGGGTGTTCGTTCTTTAAAAGAAATATTATGTCCAAGATATAAGTAGTCGTCCTAATATTCTATAACCTTTGACTGGATCGAAATAGGTACTCGCTCGCCACTAGTCATAATCATAAGAAATGTTTTATTGGCGTTCATATGAAGTCCATATCTTTGGCTCTCTTCGTCTAGGGTGTTCATCATGTATACAAGATCTTTGTAGTTCTTTGAAATCAAAATAATATCGTCGCGAATCGTAGGTAATTTAGATATTCACCGTTAATATTTATACCTATATTAAACCATCTTAGTAGATCTGAGAATAGGTTTGGAGATATTAGATCGCCTTGCCGAACTCCTTATTTGATAGGAAAGGGTTTTCTCTTACGCTCTAATTTTACGTCTCCCTTACAGTTTTTAATAGAGTTATTTGAAAAGGTCTATGTAGTTTTCTTGAATTTCTTGTTCTTTAAGCGCTTTCTACATAGGTTTATGAAATATAGAGTCGAACGCCTTTGAGTAGTCTACGAATCCGATGTAGAGATGTTGGGCATATTCGATGTGGTTTTCAATCATTTGAGTTAAGGTAAAAATGTGATCTGTTGTGGAGTAGTTTGGCCTGAAGCCAGTTTTTTCAATAAGCTGGTTCGACTAGTATTTTCAAGATTCCTTTAAAGAAAATAGTGTTAAGTTGTGTGTAAGTTGTTTGTTGCAGACTTATCGGTCGATAGTTTCCGATGTCATTTGGGTCGCCTTTCTTGTATAGACCGTTTTAAACGGCCCTTAATAACTCATCTGTTTCACTTGTATTTGATATTATTGTATTTAATTTTCTACATTTGTGTAAATAAATTACACGATAAAATTTATGTATTTCTCATAGTAAGAAGACTCAAACGAACCAAGCCGTTTGAGTTAGTGTAGTGTAACAGTGAAAGAAAGTGAAAATGACAATACAATATATTCATAAAGAACTCATTAACAAAGTGTCTTAACTAGAGACAATAAGAAAACTGCTATTGGACACATTCTTAGGCATAATTTACGTTATAAAAATAAGTCATAGTTAAATTACTCATTGGCCTACTTGGCTAGATTGTAATAATATTAGAGTATATTTTTTTAAGAATTGTACACTAATTTAAAAAAAAAATGTATTTCTCATTATATTTACAAAATAAATCACTAACTGAAAAACCTTAAATATTCTAAACAAGTATTTACATGTTTTTTAATACAGTGATCGTTCTATTCGATATTCTGATAATAATAAAATTAATTCAATTTGCATTGACACAAGAAACAAGGTTAAAAATAAAATAGCGACGTGGGGTAGTTTTGATCATGATGATCATGCAGACAAATACGTAAAGCCGAAGCAGAACTTTGTGCGGGGAACCACTTGCACCGAGAAAGTGTGCTAAGTAACGCTTTGAGATATCTCCTATCCACGTTTGTCCCTAAGACGCATCAGTTACTATAATAACTCATTTATATTAGATTATAAATTATTTGTCATTATAGATTTATTGAAATTTATTTATCAATATCAAGTTATTCAGTTATCAAAGATATGGTGGACAAGACCAATGATCAAAGGGCTGGTGCTTACCTCGGACAAGGATTAGTACGTTGCCAGCCTTTTGGGCACATTACCAGTGTCAGTGAACTGAATTCTGTTTTTTGTTTTTGTAATATTTATTACTGGTTTATTTTTAATATTATATCTTTGTAATTTATGTTTTATGGTTTCCTATTTGATTTATAATTGTAACCAGTATAATATAGGTACACTTAAACAAAATTGTACTTATTAATGGGTATATACATAATACTGTATACGTAATATGTTGATTAGTAATATTAAAAGAAATCTGGTTTGGTTTATTATCCATCACCAGCCACTATCATTCCACTGCTGGATACAATCTTTCGTCTATGTGATTATTTATGATGATTCAAAATGGTCCTTGTGATTTTTTTTGACAAAATAATACGTGTGTAAAACTCGTTTTATCAAAATATTTATCTATGTACAATTTAAAACGATTTATGAGTAACTGCACAGAACCAGATGCACGTCCCCAGACAGCACCTTAGATGCACCATCGTACAGAAACCCGGAGGGTTATTATGTAAAAATAGCAGTAGCTACGGCAATATCTAAGCAGAAAGTTGAGGGTTAGATTCCCGCATCGGGACAAATGTTTGTATATTTGTTTGCAAGTATTTGTCTCGGGTCTGGGTGTTTCTATGTATAATATGTATTTACAAAAAGTAACTATATAAATAAGTAGTATATCAGTCATGTGGTACCCATAACACAAGCTCTGCTTACTTTGGGGCCAGATGATGTTGTGTGAAATGTCTGGCCTTGTTTATTTATTTATACATGCGAAATCCGCCTAAAGTCGTCAAAAACGTATTATTAAGGCTATCCGCTGCCTATTACGATGTTTATTACTACTCATTGCCCGTAAACAAAAAGTGTGCATGACAGCAATGATCGCGTAATTCACACCTATTACTGTCGCGATTTACGTAATCTAGGGTCCGGATTTCTCTGCAGGTTAATCCACCAAGTGATCTCACCTTGCAACTGTCAATGATCTGGTTGTCCATGATGTAGTCGTAGTGGTGCCGCAGCAGTGGCCACAGATCGTCGATAGCGCTGCCGCCACTCGCAGCCGAACCCCAGCTTCGTCTCCAGGCTTCTCGACATGGCTCTTTTCTGAAAAAAAAAACATATTATTTTAAATTATCTAAGAGCATTTTAATGTTTTAATTAAGACTAGGGTTTTGGTGTACATTGTAAGCTTTGTGTTGTCATGCATATCGAAAGTGTAATAAAATAAGTAGGTATTAATGCCATTAGTATTATGTTTAATGTGTGTGCGGTAAGAAAAATAAATTGGTCAAGCGTATGTGAGCATCAGTGACGGTGGTGATATTTACGAATATCTGTATCAAAACATGACCAAGTAACTTTTAAAGACATATCTAAGGATAAGGCACACCATATAATGCAACTAACCTACCTATTAAGAAATTTAAAGCATTCAGAAAGGGTAGTCTTTTAAAGAAAGCTTATTATAATGTAAATTACTATATTAATGACAAGATAGCATGACCTCATGTCTCTTTGCCCTCAGACAGTTAACCGACACATTTGAAATGTATAAACTCCTTTTTATTCGTTTTTCGTTCAGTTAAGGTAGTTATAAGATGGATCATGCAAAAAAGCGCTAGGACCAGGACGTGTGTCTTGCCAGTTCTTCTCGGGTTTGGTTAGGAGGAATTGGCACCTAAATTCACCTAGCATGTAAGACGTTTCGAAGTGTTCTTTGCCATTGTTATTAAATAAAGCATCTTTGACTTGACTTAACATAAGGAAAAAATACCGCGAAAAAACATGTAAAGCGCGAGTGATTTTTTAAAACTTTGTAGGGGCTATTAATAAGTACTAGTGGTCGCCCACTGGTCGAAATTCGACCGTAATTAATTCAAATTAATGTATTTTTATGCATAATTAAATAAAATATTAGCATTCTGCACTCCTTCTATGAATAAACTATAAGTGTGCGAAATTTCATACTCCTCCGTCCGCGCAATTTTCGTAAAGAGGGGTACAAAGTTTTTGCTACGCGTATTAGTATAATAATAATAATTATCGTGCATAAATTTAAGAAGATAAGATTATTAGTCTGCGAGCTAGAGCTCTGATGAGGGGTGAACAGACAGACAGACAGACAGGTAGACGTAAGGAATACTATAAATGTTCTTTGTTGGATTTTTGAACCCAAAAAAACGTTTAGATATTTTGCGATAGCAACAGTGAAATAAACAAAGACATCGCACAAGAAGCATTGGTTAATTAACTATGACCATTTTGCCGACTGCTTGATAAGCTTGAAATAACTCATCGACTGGGGTCGTTCACCCAACATTGCAGAAGCCATAGCCACAGCATAAATTATAGTTACTATGCTGTGACCTTCCAGTGGTTAGGTAAGGTATATTAGTTACATGTCTGAACCTTGCTAAATTCATCAAAATTCTTGGTTAGTGCTTATACCATGGGAAATGTGATGGAACACATCATGAAAATTAATAAAATGCTCAAGCGCGTGTCAGAAATATTTGGCTTGGGTCTGGGTTTAATAAGGGTTTAATGTTTAATAAGTAAGTAACTATTTAAAAACAAAAGTATATAAATAAATCGAATCACACAACACCATCGATGTCCCAAACTAAGCATAGCTATGGTGTTAGTATAGTTATGGTGACTAAATGACTGATAGAATACTTATATATTTTTTAATACATACTTATGATACATTATAACACCCAGACACAGAACAAACATCTATGTTCTTCACACAAATGTTTATCCTGGGAGGGAATCGAACCCTTTCTACAGCGCAGAAGGCAGAGCTACTACCAACTGGGCTGACAAGCCAGTCATAATAATTAGTATATTAGTCATGTGGTACCCTTATCACAAGCTCTGCTAACTTTGGTGTCAGATGATGCTGTGTGAAATGTACATCATTTATTATTTTATTTGTTAAAAGTCTTAATAAGCTTGACCCTGAAAACGGCAAACGGGGTTTCCGTTGCCATATTTGCAGCACTCTTATTGTCGATCCAGTAGAATATATGTAATAAGTACTTATTGGATAATTAATTTCTCGAGGACCTCGTGGCGCAACTAAGGTCCGATTGAGACATAGAAGGTTGCGGGTTCGATTCTCGCCACGGGACAAATGTTCGTATGATCTGTAAGTATTTGTGTCAGGTCTGGGTGTTTACAAGAAAAAACAATTGTAAGTACATAGTATATCAGTCATGACATGAGGTACACATAACACAAGCTCTGCTTACTTTGGTGCCAGGTGGTGCTTGTGAAAATGTCCGTGATTAATAAAAAAAAACATTAATTGCTGTACTATACTGACCTCTTTTTGGTGAGGCTGTGGTAAGGCCGCTCCAGTTGGCCGTATTGCCCGCCTGGTGGCGCATGCGCATTCCCCAGCGATGATAGAGAGAAGCTGCTCTTCATTGCCGAGGGTTCGAAGTCTGAAAATAGAAATGAATCAAAGTAAGTATAAATAATTAACGTAAATTGTAAGACATTTCTTTTTAAAAACTGGCATTTAAGAGTCTTTGATGGATGTCATACCAATTAGTGCCTATACTTAGCCAAGGCTTTCGATACCGTATCTATCCCACTATTACTGCGTAAGTTGGAGTGCAATGGCGTGCGAGGAACCCAATTGAATTTGTTTGAAGACTACTTGAGTGATCGAACTCAGACTGTTAGGATCGGAGATACATATAGCACAAAACAAACAATTAAATTTGGCGTCCCGCAAGGTTCTGTCCTTGGACCGACGCTCTTTTTAATACTGCCCAATACTAAAATCATATCGTTTGCCGATGATACTGTCATACTCTTTAGAGGATCCACCTGGGAGGAAGTACGCTTAGCAGCTGAAAATGGAATGCGAATAATCATGTCGTGGCTAAACAATAACCTACTAACACTAAATTTAACTAAAACAAAATATATTACATTCTCTATTCATAACCAGCCGATGCCGGACATTAGTTTAAAAGCTCACATCTGCTCTGCTCTGAATACCAATACAAATAGTTGCGACTGTTACACTGTCTCTGCCACAGATACCATCAAATATTTAGGAATTACCGTTGATAAAAACCTTAACTGGAAGAACCATATTAATATTCTCAAGTCTCGTATTCGTAAAACTATTCATATATTTAAAAAAATTTGACATTTAAGAGATGAAAAGACCAACCGAACAGTCTACCTTACACTATGCCAATCTCTTATTACTTATGGTATGTCGGCTTGGGATGGAGCAGCCAAAACTTCTCTAATAAAATTAGAAAGAGCACAACGTTCTATACTTAAAATTTTAAACTTTAAACCTTATAGATACCCCACAGCAGATCTCTATAAAGAAACTAGAATGCTTACTATACGACAACTGTTTATCAAGCTAGTTGTTATAAGACAACATGCTTACCCTGGTCGTGCTGACAATTTACTCAGTAGAAGGGCGCATGAGGTATATAAAGTTCCAACATGCAGAACAAATTTTGCCCAAGGTTTTTCAACATATTTAGCTCCATTTTTATATAACCGTATTAGCAAAATTACTAATCTTAAAGATAAATCTAGATACGAGTGTGGCACAGAAATAGAGGAGTTCCTATATCAATTTGACTATGATAATACTGAAAGACTACTAATATCTGTTAAATAGACAACAAGTATCCTATTCTCACTGATTATGTAAATTAATATTAAGTAGGTATTAGTATCTAAGTTGTGCGTGTTGTAGTCTTATTATTATTAATAATACCTGCTTAAGTAGTAGTATATAAGTCCTAAATTGTTATTATTGTAAAGATTACGTTGTTTAATGTCTTCTTTTTATGTTTTCTATTGTTATTTCCTTTGATTTTTTGTATTTTGTTTTTTTTTTTAAATATTTTTAAAATATTTTTTATACTGTTATTTTTAATGCAACTTGCACTCGTCTTAAATGTTAGAAATTTTGTATTAACCTTAATTATGAACCTCCTACCTGCCTACATATGCATTAGCTATAAGATGTTTAGTTATATTATCTTATATAAATATTACAGGTACTTAAAATGTACCTGTAATATCTTAGTAACTGCTCAGATTAGTCCGAAAGGGGTGTGAGGCGTTACCTTGCCGTAACACAGTTTTATAACTAGCACGGAAGGTAACGGTTTACATACCGGGTACCTATACCTAGCGTCGTTATAGTGTAAGATTTTAATCTGAGAAAAAAATGTACCCATGTACACATGTTATAGGTTAAAAAAAAAAAAAAAAAAACTTGTACTCTCTATAAGCAAGACAGTCAGCTGACCGACTGGTCTCACAGCTCATTTTAAGTAGTTTGAGGTTCGAATCCTGCAAATATTTGCCTTAGATCTGGCTATACAATATTCTAATGTTGTATATATGTATATGTATATTCTATATATTTTCAAAAGTATATTAGTAGTAGTAGGGCAGGCAATGTGACTCGAATGCATTCAGAACGTTGGGCAAAGCTCGTCACTCAGTGGGTGCCCGATAGTCGGAGACGACGCGGCAGACCCAGGAAAAGATGGCGAGACGATCTAGATGCATTCGAGCCAAATTGGCAAACTGTGGCCTTGGTAGTAGTATATCAGTCATGTGGTTCCCATAACATAAGCTCTGCTTACTTTGGGGCCAGATGATGCTGTGTAAAATATTCAACATTATTGATTTATTATTATCGTAATGTGTTTTTATGTGCTTAGGTTTTAGGTCGGATTCTAAACGGCAGCCTTATCGCTAAAAACTATCTCTTCTATACAACTTTTGGATAGACAGAATAGACAAAAACATTCGTGTTTGTTCTGGGTCTGGATTTTGTATGTATTTAGGAGTATATAAGTATTATTTCAGTCATCTTGTTTCCATAGTAGGTAAAAGTTTTAGTAGGTGACGAGTATAGTATAGCTACGCAGAACTATGCACTGATACAAGAGTATTAAGGCTTAAAAAAGTTATACTCACTTGTAGACATCTCCATGACTTCCTTCGGGAACATTCTAAATGATTCGATTTATTACTAAACCAACAATAGCGTTCCCACAATCCTTTGTACCATAATCATTAATCTTTGTACTTTAATCTTCTTTTTCTCTCAGTTTTTCGATTTCTTAGTTTAAAAATTAGAAAAGTGCTATTGCGACTAGATTCGTTAATAAATAATTAATTGCTAATCATGTAATCTTAATGGACTCATGAGTTTGATTGTTTTGTTTTGGTTGGGTGTTCGGTGGTCACATTTTGGTCGTCTGTCTCTTCTGCTCTCGTGTTGCTTGTTCTTTGTCTGTCGATCCTGAAAAGAAGAGAAGGGAAGATATATATGACACTCAAAATTTATTTATAGTAAAACGTTGGCTAGTATGTAGGTAATAAATTTTACCTTCTATCCTGCACATAGCGTAGTGTTTAGGTATGTTTTGTCCTTGTCATTTTGAGAGGACCGTCAGCACAGTTGGTAGTAGCTCTGCATTCTGCGCTGTAGGTTGAGCGTTCGATTCCCTCCCAGGATAAACATAGAGTCATGAACACAGGTGATCGTGTTTGGGTGTTTTAAAGTATCATAAGTATGTGTTTTATATATGTATTTTATCAGTCATCTGGTCACCATAACACAAGCTATGCTTAGTTTGGGGCTAGTTGGTGTGGTGTGCATTGTCCAATATTTATTATTATTTCATTATTATTTTAATTTCAATGTATAAAGATGAGAACTCGTAGACCAGTAAGATCTTCTTACGGTGCGTGCACGCAGCCAAAAATTCAAGAATATGCTTTCTTTTACAGCAAAACCAACCACTAAGGCGGGATTTTTTTGAAATTAAACCCCCAAGATGGTGAAAAGGGATGAAAACGAATGTATGAAACTTTTTGACACGTGGTGCGATTGGCTTGAAACTAGATATGAATAAATAAAATGCAAAATAAGTGGATACGTGTTTCACGATTTTTCAAAATAACCCTAACAAAGGCATAAAATGGGGTGTCAAAGTTTGTATGGGAACTTTTTACCGGGTTGTGTGATTTCTTAGAAACTTGGTTTGGATACTAAAAATGCAAAATAAATGGACATGTATTTCAGGATTTTTTAAAATTACTCACATAAAAGAGTAAAATGGGGTGTGAATGTTTGTATGGAAGCTTTTTAATGGGTGGTGGGGATTGGTTTGAAACTTATCAATAAAATTTGGCAAGGAGATAAATTGCATCCTAGGAAAGGATTTGAGCTACAATTCCATAAAAAAAGAAGTCGCGAGCAGCAGCTAGAAACAAATAAATTGCAACACGCAGATGTTATTCCAAGTTTCCAAGAGATTTATTGTCATTTAGCACCATATAGCATCATCAGACACTTAGCATCGCCGTTGCAATACAACTACACGCCGCTTTCACCAAAACAGAACCAATTGTTTTCACCGTCGCCCTTGGTAAGTATCAAGAAAGGAAAGCCGCAATTTTCTCGGGGTTCACACCAATTTGCCGATACGCGCGACAAATCGCGGCGACACGACGCGTCGACGTCGTGGCGTGAAATAATATCTAATTTCACTAAACGATTATGAGAACAGCATTATATAAAATACATGCGAAACCGTTGAGCTATCTAAAAACTGTTTTAAACGATCTATTGCTAGATCAACTGATCCAAATCACTGCGATAGAGCAGCGTCCCCAAGACACTGGAAGCATTGCCACGTTATTCAACGTACATATTAGCATTGCCGAATGGCAAATACGCTGCGCCAGATAGGAGCCAGCTCTTGAGTTACGAGATGTTTCTACCAGAAGCCGTGATATCATTTATGATCATGATATCATTCAAAACGCGATGGCTCCTATTCCCCACTGACCTAGGAACTCTACTACAAAAGGCTCAAATATGTTGGCCCGTTCAAGATATTTGGCATACTTGCGCCTTTTGACGTCCTCGGCATTTCACTAAATTTTATATTAACTCACGCCATTTATTTATATTTTATTAATGCACAAATTTACCTATATAGTGCCATAAACAGCTGACGAACTAAAAGTTTATGAGACCGCTATTATCTAAAACTAATAGGGGTCTAAACTAAAAACTTAGGGACCGAAATTATAAAAAAAAATGTGCTTGAATAAATTTTTATTATTCAAGTTTATCTCTTTATTATAAATACTTACGGGTATTAATCGCGTTTATTTACCTATTTTTCCCGACGTTTCGACAGGTTTACACTCTGTCGTGGTCACGGGATGACTCAAGTTTCTCTCATTTTTGGATTGGGTAAGAGCTTTATTGTTGTGGAGCGAACCGGGATAAATACCTACTGGATAGAAAAATCGTGGGTCGAATGAAACGAACACTCAAAAGGCACATTTCCATCATGCCACTATCGCCAAATAAAAAAAAAAGCTTCCAGAATCCAGTGTGAAAGACGTTTGAAAACACAACCACACAAATATTTGTCACACAATATGAACCACACCTATAATATGTTTCCAATGAAGTTATACGCCCACATTCTAGCTCAAAAGTGAAAAATAAGGCGTTTCCCATACACAGAAACTAAACGCTCGCTTTCTAAAACAACTGGACCACACAAGGGTACAACTGACCCCGACCAGCCCAGCTATTGTAAGCAGTAACTATCTGTCTGGACATACTTATGTACTAGGAAATATTCATATTAACTATAGCTTGTTCTGTGGTAAATTACCTATTATTAACCTATGGACTGACAAGAGCAAATTGCTGAAATGTAGGATAATATGTGAGTGAATAGGGCCTTGTTTCAACCACTACACGTTATAAATAAACATGACACTTAACATTGTATTTGAGAAGGAAAATATCATCATCCATTTGGTAGACTTCAAATAGTTTATTAATTCAGGCGTGACTTTGCGGATATCAATTACAATATTTTAAATAGATAAACAAATATCTATTCCATATCCTTCTTTTTCTTCTTCTTATCGTGTCACTAGTTATTTCGAACCAATGTGGTGAATGGATGAAAGTGCGCCTCAGAGGCTCCTTTCGTGCATTATCATGTCTCCTAAGATCTCTACTCTATTTCTACTTAAGCAATTTTTTGTAGATTATCTAATGTGAGTAACCAGCGGCATATCCAGACATTATATTTGATGATGTACCTAATATTAATAAAAAGATAAGTGATAAATAAATGAGCCGATTCGAATAACCGAAGTAACTAATAATATGTGCATAAGAACAATTTGAAAATCATTTTAAACTTTCGCTAAATCATAATGTTTTAGTAATAAGTGCTAATTAAACGGCGTATATCAGCCCATATTCTCACCCCAGAAGTCAAAGGTTATAATATTTTTTTCTGTTTCATACCACTTTGTTTTTTGATTTCCATCTCAACCCACACAGGAGCAAAATAACCTAAGCCTAAGTAAACTTAATGAAAGAAAGACTCAAAAACTGTTTCCGACTGTAAAACAAAAACTATATTTAGCTGTGGTATGATGATACAGAAACATATTTTGGGTTGAAACGGAAAAATATTTTATTAATTTTTGTAGTGAGTTGAGATATTTTGGTGTGAAACAGAAATAAAATACATGTGGTATGAAACTATGGGTTGAGATGGAAATACGCCAATTTATTGTGGAGTTCGAACAACAAGAGTTTGTACGAGAATGAGCAATATTAAAAATCCACTCTGGAAAATGAACTCGCGGAACTGCGTCTAAAGCGTAGCTTATCCCTAAAGATGGATCCGACTCTCGATTAGGGAAATATTATTTAGAATCGGTTCACTAGTTCCAATGTTAAACCTAAACATAAACACCTCTTTATAATATCAGTGTAGATAAATTAAAATTACTCATATTATATTCCCATAGCACAAACCAAAGAATGAAGATAATTTTGTAGACTTTAATATAAAGCTCTCTAAACTCGTCATTGTGTTTGACAATGTTCCCATTAAAAAAACGCTGTACTTTTAACTTTATGAATGTTACACGTTATTAAAATTATCAGATTCTTGGAGTCAGAATAGTATTAGGAGCGAGAGAGTATGCACACTTTGCTTGTAGACAGTTTGACACTTAAAAGACTAACAAGACGCACGATAGTATACGGGTTGCCTACAACCATACCTTTAAGCACCTAATGGGCCTAAAGCGCTTCTGCAGCGCATCAGAAATGTACCCGTAGCCCTGATCGACTCTTTCAATGTCATCCAGCGTAAAAGGATAGCGTCTTTCATGTCTAGAGTTGACGCGTGTGGTAATATTATTATCAGGAGTCTGGCAGAAAGGCTTATACTGACGAAAATGTATAAACGGTGGATGGATATTGCCAGCACCTAACATAATGATGTAGTTATCATTTAAATTATTGTTATACTTTCTGTGTGTATTGTGTTAGTTTTTTGTTGTATGTATGTACAATATGGGACATGTTCCTGAAACAAAGATTATTATTATTATTAAAATTGACAAACTAGTCATGGCTAACACAAACACTGCAAGTGATCACTATTTGACAATAGGCTCTATGACATTCCAGGTTACGCGCTTCGAAAACACTTCACTTCTTCTATTGAGACCCGATTTTCAATTTAGATCTGTATAGTGTCCGTTCAACACATATTACCTATACACACACACATCGCCTTGGAATATAGATAAGGTAGAGGGTATGCCTCTTTTAGATTTATTGATATTAAGTATCATTCAGCTTTATTCAGCACTCATCATCGCCGTTGAAAAACAATTACTTGTCGCTTTCACAAAAACAGAACAAACCGTTTTCACCCTTCTCAAAAAAAGATATTTGGCCTGATAACTTTAACACGACTGTCAAGGAAGGTATATTTGTAAATTTCTTTATTACCTCGTATCTTCCAAACTGATGGATTTCGAAAGTTAAGGTATCGTTATATTCGTTTTAAAAACCTATGTGTCCTTAGATAAAAAAAAAACAGAGTGGCAAAATTTTGGCGCGAAATAGTAATACGTTAATAAAAATAAATTAACCAAACCTATCGAGTAGAGTAAAATGAAAATTAAAAGGGTATTACAAAAATAGATACAAGTTGTAATGTTTGAATTTAATTAGGAATAATAAAGTCTTTTTGCTGTCGGGTTTTTGATTTTTTAAAGTCTCCAAGGCCAAGTCTTACTAGGATCTGTAGTCTCTCACATGAACTTATATAAAGCGAAATAGGTGGTTGCCAGGCAGTTATTATTAGACTTAGGTGTAGTGGTACATAGTACCCGTAATTTTATCCTCGACACCTCAAAAAGAGATCTTCGTGTGGAATCAGGTAAAGAATTATTATTTTAGGATATAGGACGCCGTGTGTGACAGTAGGAAGTTCATTTATTTACACTTGCACCTGTGTTATTAGTAACAAAAGAATTAGATAAAGGTAGAGCCATTGTTACTCTAAGAACAGATCTCGTTGAGTGTAACTCAATGAATGGCTTTCCAAAAAGATCTTTTTGATAAACTTAATGAGATTCATGTATAGAGAAGTATGTTTCGGACTTTTGGCAATGAGACAATAGACTTATGATACTTGTAGTGAAAGGGTACATGATATTATATATTATTACATCCGCTGTTGAGTAATTAGGTGATTTTTTTAGAGAAGTAATAATGAACTTATTTTCTGAAGACAGGCGTATGGTGAGAGTAACAAAAGAATACCGCTAATACAAATATTCTTAACGAAATAATACTAACTAAATACGTCCATATCACAAGCATCATAATCTTCATATCCTTGTCTCACGCTATTGGGGTTGGCACAGCATGTTTCATTGTTCTTATGTAATAAAACGGAAACTGTCTATTAAAGCATATTATAAAATATCAGATTATAGAGATGACAAAAAGCTTGGGATAAATCTGCTCCAACTTGACTCGGCATCCGTAACAAAATTGGCAAGGATCATACAAAAAAGACCAGACAAATTTCATGCCGGTTCTTTTGAACTGGAATTAGGAGGAACCGGCACCTATATTCACTAGCATGTAAGAAGGTGATTCAGAGCGGTCCTTGTGATTGTATTCAATAAAGAATGTTTTTACTTTGACTTTGATTCTATGGCGTGAGAGGGAACTCACGCCATTTTGACTTACACATAATTCATCCAACTTTTCTTTGGCCTATCTCTACTTCTGTGTCCATCCACATATCTAACACTTATTTCGTCACGAGATTCATCTCTCATCATAACATGCCCATACCACGCTAAACTATCACTATCTTATCTTTCCAAAAAAGATCATAATTTATTTTACTCACGTCTATCAGTGCATTGACTGTCCTGGCATGCGCAGTAAATTGTCGTTTTCTTTCTTTTTTTGTATAGTAAAACGGGCACATAAATAAGTCATCCGTCTCCATTAGGTGGTTTTTTTTTTTCCATCGGCATCGGCTTCCATCCATTAACTTTTTAAACTACTACCATAATGTACCTAATTATCTTATTTTACATTTTACATTTTCCAACAAAATTAATCATGACATTATTTGAACTACTCAATTGATTTGTTAATAATTATTTGTTTTTTTCTAGTGTTTTATGTTCTCTGTGTATGTGTGTCAAATAAACAATTTCTATTCTATTCTATTCTATTCATATCTAACGAATAAAACAACGAACGAGCCTTACAGTAGTCGCATATGATGTATAACATCTGACATCTCACCTTGGTTCTAAGCAACATTAACATTATATCCTGAATAACAGCACACAGCTGATGCGTTCTCCTTCACTATTTCCCTTTCTCTCTCGTCACACACACGCACACGCTGTTGGCTGACAGTACCAACCTCTCCGAAAACTGATTAGTGCCATCTGACGGTCAACTCGACCACCGCGCGCGGTCAATGGTCAAATCAAATACCGCGAGTTTCCTCGGCTGTTAGACACTTCCGTCCTTCTACACGAAATCACTCCCATAGATTGCAGGAAAGCGAGAGGTAAGATGGTTACAAATTTAAAATAGTACACTCGTGAGCAAAAAAATCGACTCAAGACGCACGCTCGCAGTTAAAAATCTCTAGCAAAAAATCTGAAGCTTTCATTCTATTTCTGATTTTAACATCTCAAAGCTGTTTATGTCATGTTTCAGCTGTAAAATGATAAAAAATATTGTAATGTTTCTTGCTAACACAACCCAACAATATGTTGTGATCAGTAACCACCCTTTTTACGCTTGTTTACAAGTACTAATTAAGGGTTACAGACCCATATAAAAGGTTATCTACTTGACTCACCCTTATCAGTTAGCCGTCAAACGTCAACCGATACACATCTCCGTTATCAACAAATAATAATTCTAGCTGAAAATGGACACAACAAGTGAAGAAGCTGCTCAAGCGGTCAGCCTATTGCGACAAGGCCAGAGTCAGCGTGAAGTGGCACGTGTGCTGAACATGAGCCAGTCTGCTGTTTCCAGAGTTTACCGTTACCAAGAGACTGGTAACTTTAATCGAAGACGCGGTTCCGGAAAAAAAGGAGCACATCGGAGAGAGATTACCGATTCATTGTCAGCACATCGCTGAGAAATCGGGCACTCACTGGCGTTCAAGTCCAACAAGAGCTCAGAGAAACGCGAGGAGTGGCTGTGAGTGACTGGACAGTCAGAAGACGACTTAAGGCAGCTAGCCTTGAGCCAAAAAGGCCAGCTACTGAGCCCAAATTAACCCCGTACCACCGAGCAGCCCGCCTTCGATTTGCTAGAGAACACGTTGATTGGACTGACGAACAATGGAGCTCCGTTCTCTTCTCAGGCGAAAACAGAGTATGCGTGCATGGTAGCGATAGAAGAGGACGAGTCTACAGAAGACCTGGAGAAAGATTTGCGCAGTGCTGCAATAATGAAAATGTGGCTTTTGGAGGAGGTTCCTGGATGGTGTTGGCGGGCATTTCAATGGAGGCAAAAACCGAGTTAGTTTTTATAGAAACTGGCGGTCGAGTGAGAGGGTTGACGGCAAACCGATACATCGAAGAGATTTCAGGGGATCATCGGCGAAAACTTCATCTTATGCCGGTTCCGTCCGGCAGTATTTACAGGAGGTCGAAATTGCCGCTATGGACTGGCCAGCCCGTAGCCCGGACTTAAATCCTATCGAGCATTTGTGGGATGAACTTAAAAGAAATGTTCGGGCTAGAAGTCCTGCACCAGCCACGAAATCGGACCTCAAAGCGGCGGTCATTGAAGAATGGGATAGCATCGAAAAAATCGAGTAAAGAAACTTATTCGATCCATTAAGCGATTGGAAGCTGTTATTAGGGCCAGGGGGCAACACTAGCAACACTAAATATTGATAAGTTAATTTCAATTACATTCATATTTTAACGAATTTAAGCTGGAATTTTCTTTACTGTTAATTATCATTGCTCTTTTCATTGCTTAAAACTTCTCATTCAATATTTTTTAATTACCAAAAAAAATTATAAAATAACAACGTAGACCACTTATTTTAAAGCTAAACTATCAGCTTTGTGATGTTAAAATCAGAAATAGAATGAAAGCTTCAGATTTTTTGATTAGAGTTTTTTAACTGCGAGCGTGCGTCTTGAGTCGATTTTTTTACTCACGAGTGTATATGAACAATCTTGAAATACACGGGGTTTACTCACTTATTACTTTGTCGACGGAGACACTGACACTGTTTCGATTCTCCTAGAGAATCTTCATCAGGGTGAGTTTATTCCGCGGTCCGCTCGTTGCCGCCCGAGTTCACGGTTCGCACTCAAGTGTCGGTGCCTCCATCGACAAAGTAATACGTAAGTAAACCCCGTGGTTTTCAAAATGTATAATACAATACAGCTTACGAAAGTTTTGAAAGTAAAATATGAACAATCTATTTCTGTTTTCGTACTACCTTATTTATTATGTAGTTTTTTAAACTTACGCGATCAGAACACATATATAAAATAAAAATAAATAATAATAGGGAAAAATAGGTAAATAAACGCGATAAATACCCGTTAATTATTTATTATGGTTTTCGTTCTATTCCAATCTGACTACGTTTCATTCTCCGAATGAGTTTCGATTATTGCCCAAAAACCTGTTCTGCTATAAAACATTAAACAGATGGACAAATATTTAGTACAATTCCGCTAATCTATTCCTAAAGAGCTACTTCCAAAAGAAATTCGACACGTGTTTCGCCTCTCCACGAGGTATCCTCAGGAACACTTGACTCACTCCGCACCCCGACGAAAAAACACTCTGCTCTGCAGACTTGTTGCTTCGACCAACGTCAGAATGAGACTGGGCCATTCGCGCTCCAACTTTACTATTTATACACTCACTTGTATTTAATTCGTTCAACAGTGTAAAATCTAATGAATTATGTCTTGTTATTTCTAAAGTTTCTAGTACAGACATTCTAAAACCTTTTTCGCATGTATGTAAAATTTCAAAAGTATTATTATTACTCAATGAATGTCCTGAATCTATCAAATGTTTGGCAAAATGAGACCTTTCTGGACAATTATTTCTATAAGCTGCGATATGTTCTTTGTACCTAGTTTCAAAATTACGACCGGTTTGACCCACATAAACACCATTACATTCATCGCAAGTTAATTTATAAACCCCTGATTTTTTATGGTTCTCTAATCTGTCTTTTCCATTACAAATCCGTTTTAAAGTGTTGTTGGTTTTAAAGGCCACTCTTATCTTGCTTCTCAAAAAAAAGTGTTTGAAATCCTATTACTAATGGACCCCATGTAGGTCAGGCTACCTAAATATCTTTCTGGTCTATCAGGACGCACTGGATACAAAAGAGAACGAACAATACTAGAACGTTTGCACCTAATTAGACTGTCGACTATATTTCTTTTGTAGCCGTTACTCTCAGCTATGTGATAAAGTATGGTAAGCTCTGTATTATAATTCTCTTGAAAAAGTGGTACTGTCATCAATCTATGAACAAAACTACGTTAAGCTGCCAGTTTATGTTGACGAGGGTGACAAGATAGATAGAGGTGACAAGAAGAGGGTACTCTTCGACAAATCGATATGTTTGTTAATAAAATTAATAGATTACAAAAATTCATTTCAAATTAGAAGTAAAAGTTGATAGTTCCCAAAACTTTTTGGATTTAACTGTTACAAGAATGGGCGAGAAACATGATTTCAAAATTTATAGGAAACCTACGTATACAGACGTTACTATTCCGGAGACATCTTGTCTCTCCACGAGGCATCCCCAGGAACACTTGACTCACTCCGCATCCCGACGAAAAAACACTCTGCTCTGCAGACTTGTAGCTTCGACCAACGTCAGAATGAGACTTGAGTCTCATTCTGAGACTTGAGGCGAAACAAGTGTCGAATTTCTTTTGGAGGTAACTCTTTAGGAATAGATTAGCGGAATTGTACCAAATATTTGTCCATCTGTTTCATGTTTTGTAATTTTGAAACTAGGTACAAAGAACATATCGCAGCTTATAGAAATAATTGTCCAGAAAGGTCTTATTTTGCTAAACATTTGATAGATTCGGGACATTCATTGAGTAATAATGATGATGATTTGAAATTTTACATACATGCGAAAAAGGTTTTGGAATGTCTGTACTAGAAACTTTAGAAATAACAAGACATAATTCATTAGATTTTACACTGTTGAACGAATTAAATACAAGTTTTCCAAGATCACCGCTATTACGTTTGTATACAACGGCTGGCGCTGATTCATACGGTGGCGTGGCAGTCCGGTCTGACTGAGTGTATAAATAGTAAAGTTGGAGCGCGAATGGCCCAATCTCATTCTGACGTTGGTCAAAGCAACAAGTCTGCAGAGCAGAGTGTTTTTTCGTCGGGGTGCGGAGTGAGTCAAGTGTTCCTGAGGATGCCTCGTGGAGAGGCGAAACACGTGTCGAATTTCTTTTGGAGGTAACTCTTTAGGAATAGATTAGCGGAATTGTACTAAATATTTGTCCATCTGTTTAATGTTTTGTAATGGATTTCCGCAAAGTCACGCCTGAATCAATTATCTATCTGTTCTGCTATCTTTAAGACCAAACAAAAGAAAACGATCGATCGCTGGCGACATAGTAAACGTCAGCGTCAGCTGATTGTTTTTGATTAGCTGAATAAGAAAGCACGTCAAAAGTTACAGTTTAGTTTCGGTTTAATTCCAATCGAATGAGTAGTACAGCCCTGCTGGCCCTTGACCGCTGAGCCTACCCTAACAAATACGTTATACGCACGAAGGTACAATTATTATCAAAGGACAGCCATAGCCATCGTTTAAATTGGTACGAGTAAATTGATTTATGATGACCGAACTTTCTATTATACTTTGATTACAAATTATGAATGAGCTGAATGAGTTTTATGTTCATTTTCATTTATTTCATTTTAAATATGTTTATCTACAAATTGTAACAAATAACATTTATTACTAAGAACACACAAACAATATACTACCTATAACCTAGTTCAGGTTGCTTTTAATGTAAACTTCTAAAAAAAAAATATTGGATTTAAAAAATAAAGAGTGGCTTATTTTACTACTTGCAGTACAAGACCCAGATTATTGTATTTTTATAACAGTTTTATTTCCTTTTTTTCACAGTTGTACGTGTTTTCAAGGCATACATTCCTAAATATTAGCCTCATCTAATTCCTTCCCATATAGTTATTCTATGAGCAATGTTCTTGACCTACACGCATCGAATCGGCCCTCAATTGGAACTCAGACCCTCACGCACAACAATAGTATAATTATCTCCAAGGATAGCACAGGATGTTGGAACTGTTTATACAGATGCTCCTAGTTAAGATAATTTGAATATATGAATGAACAATGCAAACGATGTTATATACAAAGATGTAAATATGTTGAAAAAAGATTATAAAGTACCAGAGTGTAAAAGCTAAATAAAACATTCACTAGTCTATGTGATGTTGGTAACGCAGAAGTTCTTAAAAATAATCACAAATGATTTGGCGATGTGGAAAATTTACATTTAATAATTACGGTATAAAAACTAAGAAGATAACAGACTTCATTGAATACAAAAATACAACAGAATTGAGAACCTACTCAAAAAATTTCGTTTGCATGGATAATAATAATAATAATAATCCCGGACATTTCACACAGCATCATCTGGCCCCAATGTAAGCAGAGCTTGTGTTATGGATACCACATGACTGATATACTACTTATATATTTTTTAAATACATACATATTATAAATAGAAACACCCAGACCCGAGACAAATACTTGCAGATCAGAGGTCGTCGGATGACATATTTGTTTCAACTATTTTGATTTAAAGACCAAACTACTGAACCGATTTTTATGAAATTTTTATGTAACCCAATTTTTTATTTTTGTATATGTATGTTTGTAGCTATTACAAATAAATACTTTATATATCTATCTAACCAATCTGAAAATATATCTATTCACAAAAAACAATTCGACAGAGTTATGAGGTAACAATCATTACAAAAACAATAAGCTATCCGAATTGAGAACCTTCTCCTATTTTTGAAATCGGTTATGTCTTTGGTTATTATTATTATTATCAACTTTGTCAGGCTTGCAGCTTAGTTTGATGTTATCAAAATTTTAAGCAGTTCCTGGCTCGAGGGCTCTATACTTTAGTTATAGTAGTAATAACCATACATAAATTATATTAAGAGGTCACTTTATGAAACATATTACGTAGTAGATTTATTTCGTGTTCTAGAAAATAACAATAGTAATAAAACACACCTAGGAACTTAACCCATATTTCGTAAACTTTCGCTTATGCCAGAGGGCAATAGCTCATTTTAAATTAATAGGTACCTAGTAATTGTCGAAACAATAAACTTTCAATCTTAGGCCATAAAGACCTTAAATCAATTAAGATGCGCATTAAGATAAGTTCCGTGCTTCGTCATTTCTCAAACGATGTCAAATTGTAAATCGTGAAGGTGCAACAATAAATATTAGATAATAGAAGACAGTTGCTTGACTTGTTTGGCATTTTAGCTATTATATAGCTTCAAGATAACTATATATTTCTCTATGGTATTGACTTTACAATCGGAAAACGTTCAACCTTGTTACTTTATTGTTTGTATTGATTTTACAGTTCAGAACCAGCTATAATCTATCTATATCTATGGCGATGTGTGGATGTACATAATATGTAAATTCTCTATAGACTCCGAAACGGCTGGACCGATTTCGATGTTTCTTTATAAAATCTTCTGTTTTCTGTCTGTTCCTAAGATATAAGTAAACAACAAACAGAACAGATAAAGGCTACTTATGAAGTAATAACTTCGTATGGGAGAGTAAACCGCTTCGTTACGTAACGCGTTATGACGCGAGTGTACCGAAACGGCAGCGGTAGGCAGGCTCCTCCTCTCTTACTCTAACCCACAGCGCTAGTTAGATTAGTTTAAGTTATCACTTCTGTCGGGCGTCCCGAGACGCACACGTTTTTTTTGTACGCACGTGCCACGGGCAGATGCTAATAATAGGTGTATAAAAGGACATGTACATATTAAAATTGATAGTTTCAGACCCTGGATATCAAAATGAACATCCTGTGAACACAAACTGATCCGTATTCCACAAACACTTGTACAAGAACCAGCTCTCCGGACACAGCCACAAAAAGAGGAGTTTTGTCGGCAGGAATGCAACGATGACACGCCTAGATTATAATGGAAGCATCAGTTGAGTATCATCCTGTTTTTAAAGGATCTATAAAATGTGGTAGAGAGAGGATAAATTGGATTTTAATGGCTTTAGAATAACCGTTAGTTTTTACGCCACTGTTTCTTGTTCACATTTATGTAAGATTATTATAATGTGGATAATGTAAAATTCCTATAAAAATTAACTAAGGTATCTATAACTATCTAGTCTGACTAGCTAGACTGAGGGTTCGATTCCCTCCCAAGGCACACATTTGTGTAACGAACATATATGTTTGTTCTGAGTCTGGGTGGCAAGTATTTTATGTATGTATTTAAAAATGTATAAGTATTCTATCAGTCATCTAGTCACCACAATACAAGCTATGCTTAGTTTGGGGCTAGATGGTGTTGTGTGCATTGTCCACTAATATTTATTGATTTGTTATGTATCTTCTTCTAATTAAAGAGCTGTGCTCTTGTCGGTGAATCATGCTCTTTCCATATGTTCCTCTACACCGAAGACTTCTTGATCTCCTCATACACGAGACTTATACTTATACACGACACGAGAGCTATCTTCTTTTTAATTTGGCTCATGTAGCTAATTCGTGACCTTCCTCTTCCTCTCTTTTCTTCAACTTTCCCTTCTATGCTGGTGTGTATGAAACCGTCGTGCTCTATAAGGTGGCCAATCGATTGCCCTCTTCTATTTTTATTATTTTTACTTGAACATTTGTTAGATACTCTTTCTATCCAGCTAAATGTTTACCATCTTTATCCAACACCACATCTCATCTCTATCTACCCATAGTATAATTAAACGCATTGACCTATTCATAATCAGTTACATACAACTTGATAGCAATTACAGAACGCACGAAACTTAGAGTTCATATCACTTCTCAAATAATGCTCGCATCTATTCATCAAAGTCAACATTTCATTTTCACTTTCGTTGATTCATTTAAGCCTAGCACGCACTGAGGCTTATTCCATGGCGAATATTATCGCAGCTAGCTAGCGTTTTCTTGGTAGCTCGCACTACCTGTTTGTTCTGCGGCCCGCGGTTTTTACCGCCACACCCCGTGGGTTTTCCACGATCTGAAAAACACACGATTTTTTTCGCAAATTTATCGCAGTTTAAACCGCGATAAATTTTCATATTTGCCAGCGGTAAGCCGCTGAAATTTGTGCTTTTGCGTGCGCCTACGGCTGATTCCAAGTATCACAGAAAAGCACAAAAAAGTTCACCGCGGATTAGTCTGCAGTGCATACTAGTTCTTTAAGTTGAACGGATCAATGGTTCATCTCAACGCGTTTTCTAATGGCAATAATGTATATGAGAATTAATATCAACAACATAATAAACGTTACTTATTTCTTATTTAAAGATCTGAGGAAGATAACAGTTGTAAAGCGTAAAGCATGATAGTTTGTTTGTTTTTTCTTATTCCCTCTCATAGATGATAAAGATCGACAAATTATAACTACTATACTTATAACCGATGAATGTTAGTCATAAGCACTAGCGATTCATCGGATAGCGGCGTCTTCCTACACTAATTCGTCCGGTTTTTGGTCGTCATTCTAGAAGCTTCCCAATGAAAAGTATATAGAATTATGTGTCATAGAATTAATCGACGCCCTCTGTGGCGCAGTGAGCCAAGGCCCGGCTGAGACGCAGTAGGTTGCGAGTTCGATTCTCGCCGCGGAACAAATATTTGTATGAGCTGCAAGTATTTGTCTAGGGCCTGGGTGTTTCTATGTATAATAATATCATCATCATCATCATCAGCCCATAGCAGTCCACTGCTGGACATAGGCCTCCCCTAATGAGCGCCATTGCGCCCTGTCTTCAGTTCGACGCATCCAGCTTCTGCCGGCAGCCATTCGCAGATCGTCACTCCACCTTGCCGGAGGGCGTCCTACTCTACGTTTGCCGAGCCGCGGTCATATGTATAATATGTATGTGTATATATATATGTATGTATTCAAAAAAAGTATTTAATTGGTATAATCAGTCGGTAGTACCCATAACACAAGCTTTGCATACTTTGGGACTAGATGATGCTCTGTGAAATATCCGGCATTATTAATTTATTTATGTAGTTTTTATACAAGATTGATGATTTTAACAAAAGAAACGCTGAAAAATAGTTATCCATCAATAAATAAATAAATATTACTGGACAATGCACACAACACCATCTAGCCCCAAACTAAGCATAGCTTTTATTATGGTGACTAGATGACTGACAGGTTACTTAATATATTTAGGACAAAATCCGAGGAGACAACAAGAAAACTCCGAAAACTTTATGGACAAAACATGCCTATAATTCCTACTTAATATTATAATTGCGAAAGTAACTCTGTCTGTCTGTCTGGTACGTTTTCACGCCTAAACTGCTGAACCGATTTTGATGAATTTTGGTATAGAGATAGATGTGATCTTGGAGAAAGACATGGGCTACTTTTTATGTAGGTACTACGCGTGCGAAGCCGCGGATTGTATAGCAGCTAGTATACAATCCACGCATCATAAATCAAAGAAAAAAAATTCCTTAACTTTTCTTGAACTTTGCCGGTTGACCGCGCCGTTGTGTGTCTATCAAACTTGGCCGTTCACTACGAATTGTTGTAACCTGTAAAATAGATGGTAACTATCGTTTTATAGACCAATTTAATCATTTCGTATCTATACGGTACCAAATTGAAGTATTAATTGGATCGTTAAGATATAAATAAACTTACAAAACATAAAACATTATGTTTTCTAATAAAATATCTCACGTGAATTGAATTTAGTGAGTCATCGGTCAAATTAATGGAATCCAATCATCATAGGAGATTCTAATTTTTACTTCTCTTATTATAATACTCACTGAGCTTCAGCCCGCGGTTGTGTTTGGCTACATAAAAACATTTTTGAAGTAATAACTTCTTATGGGAGCTTCGTTACGTAACGCGTTACGAAACCAGTCTGTCTGGGGTTCCCTTTCTTTCACGCGTACGGCAGCGGTAGGCAGGCTCCTTCTCTCTCACTCTCTCACAACGCTAGTTAGATTAGTTTAAGTTATCACTTTTGTCGGGCCTCCCGAGACGCTCACGTTTTTTTTGTTTTATTTAATATATTATTGTTATTTTTATATTTAACTTTTTTATTTATTTAAAGAAAAATTAACAATAACTTATTCACTAAATCTTATACCTAGTTTCATCTAAATCCTTTCATACGTCATACGCGTGTTTTAATTGTGCCACAAACAAAGAAACATTTAATAGAAACATCGGAACATCCACACAAACTTTCGCATTTATTGATGTGTAACACCTTTACCCTCGCTTTCCTGCAATCTGTGGGAGTGATTTCTTGTAAAGGGACGTGTGTAACATGAAGCCGGGGAAGCGCTCGCTATTTGATTTGATCAATGAGCGCACGCGGTTGCTTATTACCAAGGTGAGATGTCAGATCTTACATCATATGCGACTAATGTAAGGTTCGCTCATTTTTTATATTAGTCAAGAAGGGTAAGATAGTATTTTTTTAACTTTTGCGATCAGTATAAATTTTCCAGAGGAATTTATAGAACTAAAATGTTGGACTTAGACACATGCCGATCGCATGTGTTCAAGAACTTTTACTATCGTCGTAAAAACGAAAGTTTTAGAACAACATCATATAGACAGCGTTTATTTGAAGGGGTTTTCCGTAGAAAAGTGTGAAAATAATATTGACCGTTGCGTTTCAAATAAATATGAACCAAAGCGCTTCAAACATACGATTCAAAATCGAATTGAAAGACTGAATAAAAAATCACAATTAAGTAACACGCGACTTCAAACCGTATTTCATAACATGTATACGTTCTAAAGTCCAATAATATGATATAAGTGAATAATGCGTGACTGTTTATTATTGACTGCGTCCGAAAATCTATTAGCTTTGAGGATAGCTTTAGGAGGGTCATGTCATGTATCGGTGAATGAAATATGCAAGTTATGTCTGCTTGGATGTCAAATTTAAAAGCATTTATTCTTTTTATAATGCTTATTGATGGATCTTGACAAAAGTTTCCAATGATGAGGCAAGATTTTAAAAAAATAAGCTAGTGTGGTGTACAGACATGTTATCCATGAGGAATGAACGTCAATCGATGAAATTCTTCATCTTCTGTCACTTCTGTCTTCTGTCTTCTGTTCAGTTATTTCAAACAAGTGTGGTGAAAAGATTAAAATGCGCCTCAAAAACTCGTTTAATGCTCTTTTTTAGGTTTTACGACATAAAGGTTTTCTTTGACCGACTTTAAAATACTGGAATTTAACTAGTTTAATTTAGTATTTAATAGAAATTTGAGCCTTTAAACCAAAATAAAATTTTCTAAATCGGGTCTTCTTTGAGTAATAGATGAAAATTTGTTAAAAAAAACCGATGAATAGAGAACCGAATATTTTTTAAAATAGCGAGAAATATCTTGGTTTACAAAAAAATCTAATTGAATCACTTCGGCTATTTGAACGGCAAAATTGCCTTTTTGAGCAGCACAGATTAACAATCTGAGTATTTTACCTACAAATTAGACCCATATTCAACCGAAAAGTTAATCGGAAGTCACGTAATAATGAACGGGTCACTTTACTATTTAATTTCGAGTACATACCCTCCTCGAAACTATAGACTTCCGTAAATCAATGGAATCATCATTACTTGTACTTTTTTGTTTTTTTACAAAGAACCGGGATGATTCCCTCCCTCAGTTGCGATGGTACCCACCCACGGAAGTGGGATGATCGTCTACATTTATACTAAAGTTATACAATGTTAGACAGATCGTTAATGTTAGTGAACTACAATGACACTAATGAACGATACCCAAGAACCAAAATAAATAATAACTTTATCGCTTTAACTTTAACAGTCAAACATTCTAAGAATTTAAAATACAGGGGTTGTAATGTAGCCCCCGGACATTTTAAATTTACGGCAGGTTTACAACCTACCTAAACTTATCAGTTTCAGTTTAGACACGCGATGGTATGTGATATTCAAATGTGTTTACATTCAGGGTTTTTAGAGGTCCCAGCGGATTGAGTAGTTAGTGATGCGGGAATTCGGCTTAAAATATCCGGCAATCTCTTATTATAAATAATATTATGAGATTGCCTTAATTTAACATAAATTGGTGTTGCTTTTAGAAAAACCACGGATAGGTAACCGCAGATAAAAGTAACTATCGATTATTTTATAGATACGAGATTGATTTTCAAGTATCTCTACTACGACGTACCTTACGTCGTAGTAGAGAAACTTGGTGTCAATAGAGTAGGTAACTATACATGTATAATACCATGAATGAATGAATTGAAAATCCTTTACAGTCAAATTGTTTATTATTGTCAAATTGTAACTTATAAACAATTCGCAACTAAAAAAAATTCACAATGGGCGGTCTTATCGCTAAGGATGCGATTTCTTCCAGATAACCTTTGTATTCAGAGGAGCCTAGCTAGTTAGCTAAGCTCCTCTAAATACAATTGCCCATACTTAAGTGTCTTAGTTAGTTAATTAAGACACCTTAGTTATTGGATTTGATAGTATACCTAAATAGGTCAGTTTGGTTAATAATATTCAAAGTTTCATATATATGTTAGAAGTTTAAGAAGCTTTACTACTAGGGCAGGGTTGAAAGTCTCATAGGCAATTAAAAACTACAAAAAAATATCAAGTTCAAAAAAAGAAGAAGACGAAGAAGAAGTAGAGAAAAAATCGAGCCCATGCTCATGAGCGAACCACGCTAGTGTTAAAATAAAGTTTAAATAAAGTTTAAGTATATATCTAGGATCTTATACGTAGGTAAGGAGTTCGATTCCTTCCCAGGATAAACTGAATCTGGATTATATAAGGTATCATAAATATTTAGTTAAAAATAAATAAGTAGGTGTTCTATCAGTCATCCGGTCACCAAATTACAAGCTATGTTTAGTCTATGGTGTTGTGTCTACTTATATTAATTTATTTAAAACTAGCGACCCGCTCCGGCTTCGCACGGGTGCAATGCTGATACTAAATATACTACAAATATCTTTATTTACGACATCACATTAGAAACCTCTAAAATTAACAGTGTCTCTCTACTATATTATCCATGAATTATACATATAAACCTTCCTCTCGAATCAATCTAAAAAAAAAATCGCATTGCACTCCGGGAGTGCCGACAAAAGTGAAAACTTATTTTGGCGCGTTAGAGTTTAGTAATAAATCACTTCAAAATCAGTAATTATAGCGACTGCCAATCAAATACTGAACGAACACAGATGATGCAATATTATTGTTCAGAATGTAGATAATATATCAAAGGACCTAGCTCAGTAAACTTCTCCATACAAAAGTAGACTGTAAACATGTTAATTAAGGTTTATAATCAAATGGGGCGAGCGCGGCAGCCGGCTGCGTCTCACCCCAAAAACGGTAACGGTGTCGCGAATCCAGAGGTTTTACCTCATCTAAAAATATGCGTACTGCGCTAAAAGAAGTTTTCACTTCTAAAAAACCACATCAAAATCCGTTGCGTAATTATAAAGATCTAAGCATACATAGGGACAGACAGACAGCGGGAAGCGACTTTGTTTTATACTATGTAATGAAGAGAAACTCGCTAGCGAGACGCTGCTATCAGTTATGTTAATAAGATACCATGATAATAGCCCAACATTTAAGTACCAGTCTTGTCCCATGAAATTCAAACACAAAAGAGACATAATTTTCGCAAAGCAATCGACACACAGCACGCGAGCATTTCGAATACCAAACGAATAAGCAATGGTGTTTAGAATCCAAAATCAGTTTTCTATGGTAATTCCAACCGGGGACGCAGGATTGGAGTTCAATGGTTACTTTATTGCAAAAATCAACGATAAAAATTACATTGTAAAATGTTAACATGCGCAATAAATTTTTTGCTTTATTAAGTTGTTCATCAGTAATATAAAAGTTTTATGGATTGACTCCTAAATCCATGAACATGATCATTATTTTTTAAATATTTACGTTATAAGAACTAAAAAGACAACCGACTTGTATAAAAAGCAAAAAATCTAACTACTGAACCGATTTTTATGAAATTTATATGAGAACAATCGGACAGTATATCCTTTCACATGAAATCAGATTTTTTTCAAATGGTTCATAACTCACGGAGTTATAACAGTCGAATTGAGAACCTCCTCCTTTTTTGAATTCGGTTGAAAATAAGAAATGTTATAAGGAAAATGTTTGATCTTCAAATCAAATACTTGAGTTCTGTTGACTCTATCTACATATATGGCAGATATCCAGACTATTATGTAAAACTGCCGTTGATTTTATGTGCTGTATGTCATGTTTTAACTATTTATTGTGTACTAAACAAATAATATTTTGCGTTTCAAGCCCGCTCCGTTTCTGGACGCAGATGGATAAGATCAGCATAGGGTAGCGGTAGATGTTACAAATTAAGGATAGATAGGATACGGAGCTGAATGTCCAGCTACAATACTCACCAAGGAAAAGGAATCACATCAACAAAATCGGTCCTAACGGATGATCAGCGCGGATTGTTGACACTGCAATCCGCTTATGCTGAGTTAGGGTCCGTAAAGGTTTATTGTATTTGTATATTCGTCTATTGTAATGTGTTGTTGCAAATTATATATGTATCTATCCTGCAGATGGGTGACGTAGCCGGGGCAGGCCAAGGAAACGTTGGCGTGACGATCTCGATGCCTTCGAGAAAGGCTGGTACGAAGTGGCGGGGGCATGGACAAATTGAAGGAATTGGGGGAGACCGTTGCCCAGCAGTGGGAAAGTAAAGTTAATAAAAAAAAATCTACGGGGTTACACATTTGGCGGGTATCATTAGTCCCGGGACCCCGAGACAAAAGACGCTCGGTGGAAGACATTCCATTTTCAATGGCAGGTTTTCGACCAACCGTTCCCGCCAAAGGCTCATCAGTGATGGTGAAGGCGTAAGTAGAGAAGATTTTTGTCATGTTATTGTTACAATAGAAGCAAGATTTTTCAAAAAACTTCCTACCATCTTCATGTCCAATCCCACGGTACATTACAATTTACAATGCATTAGTCATGCGTGGATTCATACACACTTGGCATTCAGCTCGTTACCATACCAACTTTGGCTGAAACGTTAATTTTTATTCCCGGAACTAGCATCATGATCTGAGGCGTGACCACTTGTTACCAAGAGGAAACCTAGTACCTAGCTAATACTTCATTTAATTAAATCCTACTCTGACTCTGTGGCGCAGTGGGCAAGGTCTGGCTGAGACGCAGAAGGTTTCGGGTTCGATGCCCGCCGCTGGACAAATGTTTGTAATGATCTGCAAGTATTTGTCTCGAGTCTTCGGTTCGGGTCAATCAGTTGCGTAGTTTTAAAGATCTAAGCTTACATAGGGACAGACAGACAGCGGAAAGCGACTTTGTTTTATACTATATTATAATGTAACATAGAAGTCCCGAGAGCAGACAAGGACATACTCAAAACGATTCGACGCCATCATTGATATTTATTTACAAATAAATCTGTTATTACAATAATACCATGTGAAATAGTAGAGCTAAAAGATCAATAGCTGTTAGGTGAATAGTGAATTCAATCAATAAAAAATACCTAAAGCATTTTTTACTAAATAATAAGATAACACTTCCGTATGATGTGAAGTAATTATTTTTAGAGAAATTCACCATACATTCCAACACGCCTTCAATCGCAAAGAGCATAACTATATAAAGAATTCTGGAGAATAAGTTGGCAAATACTCGTTCATTCACGGTACGGTAGAACCAACAAGCAAGCCACAGCAACATGGCTGTCAGCACATTATCATGACACATTACCTAATGTTGTTTAAGACAAGGACAGACAATACTAACATCACGCTACCACGCATTCTTCTCCCGCGCAGCCTCCTTGTTCTCCTTATACAATACAACAGCTATTTACACCATAATTTAGCCCATTTTGCTTAATCATGGCCTCTTCAACTTCCTTCTATGCTATTGTTTATAATGTGATTAGGATAAAGGATTAACCTGTGCTACGTGTAAGAAGCCACAATTTAGTGATTAAAAAGTCTCCTAAGTAAATCTTGAAATAAAACGAGAAAAACGGATTCATTTCAAAGTTCCTTCATAAAACGAAACGAAGAATTCAACATAAGAGTTTCAATAAGATGAATCCAGTGAGACCGTTTCGTAGCCGATCGATATTGCATAGTGCATTTTGTTTGTGGTTGCACATGCGCAATGGATAGGAAAGAGGAAACAGGTATCCTGGATGCTGTTCTAGGAGAGTATTTTAGTACACAGTAGATTTATAAAACAAAATACGCGACAAATACCTGTTAACTACTGAAATAATATTAATTCTAATCGCAAAAGATTCATAATACGATTATGATAGTTAACATTAAGACTTATCATTCCTGGAAGTTGCTAAAGAATAATGTGAGATTGGTTGATCATAATAAATATAATTATATCAATACGTGAAGCAAAAACTTTGTAATCCTTTTTACGATAATTGCGCGGACGGAGGAGTATGAAATTTCGCACAGAATGCTTCTTTTTAATTTTTGTTTATTCAGTATTTAAGTTAATTATGGTCGAATTTCGACCAGTGTGCGACCACTAGTAAATATAAATATTGGTGGACAATGCATATAACACCATCTAGCAAGCCCCAAACCAAGCGTAGCTTGTATTATGGTGACCAGATGACTGATAGAATACTTAAATATTTTTAAATAAATACTTATGATGATTTATAATACAATCAACTGGACCCTAGAAACTGTAGAAATACTCAACACAAACCACCCAAGTCAAGCCACATACCAACCAAGCATTTTTGATGAATGTATCACACGTTGCCAGACCAACTTCTTGGAAAACGAGTGTCACAATGCACGTCCGCCTAAATCCAATACTTGAACAACTAAAACAGGTTTCCAATCATTGATCATGTGAATAATGTGATTGCGTGGTATTTTATATCAAAACGATGGATAAATAGTAATCGTAACAGTAAAATCTTCCATCCAAGCAGTAACTTGGAGTTTGCTGATGCACACAGAGGCTTACCTTCTTCGTTCATAACTTTGAGCTTTGTATTGTTGTATTATATTAGCGCGGCTTCGCACGCGATATATCTAAGTAAAAAACTCGCCTGTTTTTCCCCTAACTACAATCGGTTCAATCGTTTAGCCGTTTTAACAAATAGATAGACAAACACTTAATTCTATACTAATATTATAAATGTGAAAGGAACTCTGTCCGTTTGTTTGTTTATTACGTTTTCAGGCCTAAACCGCTGAAGCGAATTTAATAAATTTTTGTATAGAGATAGATGGGCCCTTGGAGAAGGACATAGGCTACTTTTTATGTAGGTACCAAGCGTGCGAAGCCGCGGGCAGCAGCTAGTATAAATATAAATAAACTGGACATTTCACACAGCATCATCTAGCCCCAAAGTAAGCAGTGCTTGTGTTATGGGTACTACATGACTGAAATACTACTTATATATATATATCTTTAAATACATACATATTATACATAGAAGGTTGCGGTTTTGATTTCCGCCACGGACAAATGTTTGTATGATCTGCAAAGTTTGTCTCGGGTTTGGGTATTTTCTGTGTATAATATAAATTACAAAAAATGTATAATAGTAGTATATCAGTCATGTGGTTCTCATAACGCAAGTTCTGCTTTCTTTGGGGCTAGATGATGCTGTGTGAAATAGACAGCACTATTTTTTTCCTAACTTTATTATAATATCAGTATGAATAGATAACAACCTCTTGCCGTACGTTACGCAGTAGAAACATCAGAATGTCGTACTTTGTAGGTTATGAGATAATGCCTGTCATTATGTTGGTCACACAACCTTATCTAAATCGATTCAGCCGTTACCACGCTGTTACCAACATCTATTTAAAGTTTAAATCAATAAAATCCATTACATAAAGAGGTCATCTTCAGCAATAACTTCGAATTGTGTTTATTAACATCTAAACATGGGTTGGTTTGTTTTAGTCTTTATTCGTCTGAAGGTCAGAGGTTCAAGATTGGTATTGAGCCATTCGTGTCGAAACAATCATCGACAGCCAAATACATACAGCCGACTTCTTATTCTTATTGTATGACTAGTTATTTCTAACCAGTGTGGTGAAAGGATTAAAGTGCCCCTGACAAGCTCCCTTTGTGCACTTGGCACATATCTTTGAACGTGTTCAAAGTCACGATGTTTTCTTTTACCGTTTGAGTACTTGAGTACATACATTTTTCGAATAGCAAAATCCGTTGGTGCACGACTGGATTCGAACCCACAACCTTAGGATCGGAAAGCGGGGCCACTACCACTAGACCACCATTGCTCTACGTAACTACTTAATTACTAATTCCATATTTCAAAGAATGATAATCCACTTAGTCCCTTTTCATTGTCTGTTTTCATGCAAGATAACTATAAATAAATATGGTCACTAAATTATTTAAGGTTCAGCTATTCAACTATTTTTCTATATAAAAAAATGCTTAACAGTTAAAAATATAGTATCATATTTCGTCAACTCTATGTTCGTCAACCGTGTCTATGTTTCAGTGTTTATAACAAAAACAGTAACTTGATATCGTTGAACTAGCTAGAGAAGAAAAGAGCTTTTAGAGCGAGAAACGGAAACTGCATACCTACATCATTTATGAGTTGAAATCTGATATACTCACGTACTCACAAATGAGTTTATAAAGGTTTCTTGAGCAAATGACCTTGACACGTTTCGATGACTCTGGCGCCGCGACGGCGCAATTTTTATCAGAAAAAAACCTATTCAAGTGTTAAACAGGTATTGTTTTAATTAGATGTGTCTTTACCTATTAACGTAGGCTGCAAGTTACAACGGTTTTTCTTAATTATTCTATGAATTAACGAGAAGATAGCCATTTAATAGCGGCAAAGAGACCCAATTTGTCCTTACAAAAGGTAATTTGGCAGAGGGTTTAACGTAATGGTTGATCGATACTGGCATTAAAAATCACTGAATATGTGTTTCCAGAGCAAACGATCCAGCTCCAACTTCCTTCGGCGGAGGCGCTTGCGTAGCCAAAGGACGTCACCTACGTCATATAAAACACTACTTATAGTGTACACGAAAATAAACCAACTATAAAAACGCTAGCTAGTGTAAAACTTGTTAAAGGAGTCATTGAAGGTAGGAATGTGGCACTAAAGCCCAGAATCGCTTACTTATTTATCGATCCATTTGCCGTTACATCAGGCGGCAGAATGTCAATGAGCATTAAAAATTCACCGAGGACGTGTTTGCTGCGTAAAACGAAACGTGCGGACGCCATTTTGTTTTTCCCACAGAAAAACACTATTAAACGTTATTCCTTGCAAAGAAGTTATGTTCACAAAGCCAAGGCACTTTGTAGTTCATGGTCACAAGCCATATCTCAAGTTTTTAACCAAGTCACTGACTTTACCGGCCGAAAAGAAACTATAGAAAGCGAATTGGTTAAATGATGTGATTTATGAATCTGAATGTAAAACCGTGGGCAAAACCTCGTTCAAATCACAATAATCGAAGGTGTGGAGACCAGGAAGCACTCTAACAATGCTGTACGATCTCAATACACTGATCCAATTTCTCATGGCTACACAGTTCCGTGATGCCTTATAATTGGGTATGTGTCATACGTGAGAACTGTGCTATTATATTCGATGAGCTTTCGCCTTCGCCCGCCTAGAATTATTAAACACCTTCATAAGGGGTAGATATGGAGAAAAAGTTGATTTTTCGTTTCCAGATTCTTCAGGCAGGAGCTAAAAGGTTTAGTTATTCAAAGATTTTAACCAAAGAGTTAAGTAACTGGTTGTTTCCAAATTACCTATTAAGAAGTTAACCTTGTAATTTTGTAAGTATTGTTTTTTGCATTCATTGGCAAAGCACAAAACTAGGTAAATCAAAGTTGGTAAATGTATCCATACTAATATTAGAATTTCGAAAATGGATTTTTTCTTTTTACGGCTAAACGGAAAGAATCTAAATTAAATAAGAAAGAAGTTAGATTGTTTCTTGGCGACGGAAATTGGCAACTTTGTATGTAGAGTACCACGTGTGCGAAACCGCGGGCAGCCGCTAGTTTGGTTATATAACGCCATATTGGCTGACCAGCTTCATTGCAGCTTCTGCATTATTTTACTTTCTATATAGCAGACGAATCCAGTTCAATTGACCATTAAAATACCCCATCTAGACTTTGATTGGTTACTGGATTACCTAATGCTGCCATTTTATCTCGATTCTTAGTGTTACCTCATCGGCGCTTGCGCAGGTGAAGGTCGCCACTCCGTGAACAAGTAAACTAATATTACGTTATTTCATTGAGATTTACGTTGTCTGGCACTGAAGAGTCAATCTTGGGAGATGGTAGGCATCGACACCCTGGCTACATCCTATTTGTCGAGAACTTCCGTTAGAGCTGGTGTGGCGGCTGAATGTGCTGAAGACCTCAAAAAGTGCAGATATGCCGGTCTCGATAGGGCCTACATATTTAACCTCGGCCCGTAGGGAGCAGATACCTTCGCGTTCTTAAAATGATTTCACGGATTCTGGTAGAAACATCGCGTAACCCAAGAGCTGGCTCCTATCTGGCCCAGCATTCAACGTGGCAATGCCGCGTGTGTCTCGGGGACGCTGCCATCTGGTAGTGTTCTGGACCAATTGAGCTATCTACTTATGGTTTTAAACAGTCCTTAGATAGCTCAACTGTTGCACATGTATTTTATAGTAGCTGGTGCCCGCGACGGGTTGGTTTCACTCAATGCCAGATTTCTTCCCAGAGAATGCCACTAAAAATTTTAATAAAAATTATGTACCTAAATTAGTTCCAACCATTGCCATGACAAGCAAGTACAGTCAACGGTAATATCATACTAAGATCGAAGAAGAAATGCTAAAGCGAGATAGTAAATGTTTGAGCGAAACAGACTATTGTCTTCTATTGTTTTACAAAAATGTTTATCGTCCTTCGGAAATACAAACTCTTATCAGTTAAACTTGGACCCTTGCAACGTGCGCAATGTCTGTGCTGTGAAAATAATTTGAATAGTGCAAAATGGGTGACAACCAAGATGGCGGAGATGAAGTGAGCTCCAGTCATCTCACATTCATAGACTGCCCGAGTAAGTACCTACCTACTTACTATTTAGTTTATAATTTATGTGATGCTTCTAAATATAGGTTTGCTTTTATAGGATATAGGAATTGTTTTCGATTAATTAAGGGGTGCTGATTACGAATATGACATTAATTTTAAAATCCAAGATGGCGGTTTTATTTACTTTTTCCGATATGGGTATCGACTAATTAAGGGTTGCTTATTACAAATTTGACGGTGGACACCTTCTTTTTATTTTTTTGATATGGGTATCATTTTCAACGAATACAAGGGCAGTGATTACGTGAAAACTTGATCAATTGAGTCTCATATACAGTAGATATAATTTGGGACCTGAAGTTAGCTGTCTGGCTGCACAGTTGGACGGGCTTTTTAACTAACAGAATAACAGAATAGTTAAGACTTAACTGATCTGATGTAAATTAGCGAAGGCAGTGTAAAGCAGAGCTAACATAAATATTTTATTTTTAGCTAACCGGAAAATATTTTTAAAATACAATCGCCGGCATTCGCTTCGTAATCAATCTAAAGATGGGACTCAGCTGTGGAGGTGTACGAACAGCAAGACCTGTAATGCAAGATTGAAAATATTAGGAGAAAGAATTTTGCGTGAAGATCGTCATTTGTGTACACAAGATCAACTCAAGCCCGTATCTCAAGCTTTTAAAGAAGAATGTATTGAAAACGTCAAAAATTGTAATGCTCCTATAACAGAAATTTACAAAAAAACCGTGAAAGAATACGTAGATAGAGGATACAACCTACTGGAGAATATTCCCAATTATGATAGCATTAAGAGCTCGATGTACAGATCCAGAAACGCGAGTTTTGGTGTCATGAAAACTCAATTTACTGCTGCAAAAGACGTAACAAACTCTGCAGAGTTTGAAATTTTTTTTATTTGACAACCACGAAGAGGAACGCATTATAATCTTCTCATCAAACGGGGGTAAAAATATTTTACAAGACAGAGACACTTTCTTCTTCGACGGAACTTTTAGAAGTTGTGCTCCACCTTTCTGCCAGTTGTATTCAATGCATACAGATATTGGTAGTAACGAATCTGAAACAAACATAATACCTGTGCTTTTTGCTCTCCTGCCAAACAAAATGCAGAAAACATATGAAATATTTTTCAACTCAGTCAAGCAAAGCTTGCCAGGCTGGAAACCACGTAAAGTGTTTTTTGATTTTGAGATAAGTGCAATCAATGCTGCAAAAAAATGCATGCCTGATGCAACAATCAAAGGATGTAACTTTCATTTAAAACAATCAGTATCGAAGAAATCAAAAGCCCTTGGTTTGTCCTCAAGAGAAGAAAAAGAGCATGTAGCTAAATTTGCAGCTCTGGCTCATTTGCCTATCAGTGATGTGGAAGACGGATGGTTAGCCATTATGGAAACATCACCCAGCAACGAGAAAGTGACTAACTTCAATAATTACTTTGTTGACACATGGTTGATGAAACCGTCTATCAGCTATGAAATTTAGAATTGTGAAGGCGAAAGGCACCGAACGACTAACTTAGTCGAAGCCTGGCACAAAAAATTAAATGGCCAGATAAAAAAAAAGCCCCGTTTACTCGAACTCCTGTACAAAATTCGAGAACAAGCAGAGTATTTTGAAAATTACCATGTCGCAACCAAACGAACCCAAAGGTCAATAAATAGAGATCATAATATAAAACTAATTGAACAAAAATACAAAGAGAAAACTATAAGTATTATTGATGCTCTCAATCAATATAAAAATGTATAATGAGAAAACTCACATGTAAGTATGTATGTCAAGTTAGTTGACAATAAATGTGTATTAGATTTAATTATTAGTTGATGGTATGATATCAGAAACAAAGAAAAAAGAGAATACAATTTTAGGATCTAAAACTATTTACAATATACATTATATAAATTTATTCTACTCTAACTTCTTTGTTTCTGCTACCATACTATGTCAAAATCATAAATGACTGTGATTATAACTATTTTAACTATTTTAAGCATTACAAACGTCGATTTCTGTGATGATTAAAATATTTGGTAGATACTTATTAAGCAATAACTTAGTTTAATTTGTGATATAAACAGGTCGAATTACTTTACTACGCAATAATATTAATTTTATGTATCTACACGTAGTAATAGTTCCGGTTATAGAATACTTATTTTTCTCAAAAAGAAATTACAAACTTCACTTACATGAGAAATAATTTTAAACATAAGTATGTAGGTAAATTTTAAAACATGCTTCGGCAACAATAAAACAGTGGTAAATCTACCAGAAAATAATCGACGTACTCAAACAACTAACAAACAAAACAAGTTAGTGTTTTTCTGAATATTAAGATGATTTTAAACCAGTGTTTCATAAAAGTTTAAATATTGAGGTTGATTACTGTGATATATATAAAACTAGACAGTTAATGTTTTTCTGAATAGTAAGATTATTTCAAACCAGTGTTTTCATAAGAAAATAATTATTAAGGTTGATTACTGTGATATTTATAAAAAAAGATACCTAGTTTTTCTGAATAGTAGGGTATTATAAATATAAATAGGTACTGTTTTCTGAAATATATATAAAAAAATATTGCGAGTTCATTTGTTATTTCATTTGATAAACATCGGTCCCTTCTATTAACATCCCTGATAGTAGGTTACATACATACATGGGAAGGTAAACCAAAATTGTTGTCTTAGGCTTTTTGCGTTAACTGTACCTGCCGAAAACTCGTGGCATTCACTGGGAAGGAAATAACTTTGTATCAGTCGATTTAAAATGTCGTGGCATTGCTTGGGACTCAATGTATGAAGTTTAAAATTCAGAGAACAATAGATGTGGCATTGGTGGGACTAACCCCCCGCGACTTCGTCTGCGCAGGATTAGTACTTCGTGTAATTCTTGCAGCGCACGCCAGAATAGCTTGCAGATGGCAGATTTTTTCCTACTTACTTAACACTTATCGTTATATTTTAGACAAATTACACAATATCTTTATAAATTATAGCCTATGTGTTATTCTGATGTATAAGCTATATTATTGTAAAGTTTCATTAAAATCCAATCAGTAGTTTTTGCGTGAAAGAGTAACAAACATACATACAAATTTTCGCGTTTATAATATTAGTAAGGATTATTGTGTATCTGTATTCTGTACATTTTTGTTAATAAACTATGTAATTAAAATCTACCAACAATAGATCAAAGTGAGTTTCATTGGCTGGCACATGTAATATCAATATTGACTAGAGATACGAGTATATAGCCTTTGCCCTGCAGTGGGATCCTCCAACTATACTTCTAATATTGTGTTAGTGTGTTACTTCATGAAGGTCGTAACTATAGGAAACTCGTTAGGGGGAATTAGGGGGAAAATTGTCAAGTATGTTCTTATCCGTATTAATAAGAATAACATAGTTAATAGGCACCCCTTTTTACTTTTTACCCCATAAGGCGCATAGGGGTTTCAATGTTTCAACGTGGATAAAAGTGATGAAGTAAAGTGTGTAATAAATATATTTCTTGTACGAGAAGTTGTAAAAAATTGCGTATAAGAACATAATTTTCTGACAGAGAATGAGCCAAGTAAATTAAAGTGATTGATTCTCGAGTGATGGCAAATGTGGCTGTACAATGGTCTTTTAAGACTTCCGGCTTTCTAACTAGCAGACATTATAAAACTATATGGTCATTTATCATTGGCTCATTATTACTAACGATCGTATAAACAAAAGTTAAGGTCTGACTACATAATCGTCGTTTAAACGAGTCTATACCAATAGAGCATGTTTCAAATGACTGTCTTTAAAAAAAGCGTGCAATCAAAACTACATACTACTTATCATACTTAAATTATAAATGCCAATCCATGCATTTAGTAAAGGATCGTAAAAGCTAGCAAATTACAAAACGCATCGACGCGCGTCTTAACTTTTTCATCTAGTGGTGACATCTAGTTTGTGTGGATATTATGATGTTTATACAATTTGTTTGTAGCTCATTCACACCGTAACAGTTAACAGATTTGAATGAAACTTGGTACAGATGAAGTCCGAGACCTGAAATAGAATTTATTGCTACATTTTAAGTAGGTACGCGTGCGAAACCGCGAGCATAAGCTAGTTAGTCATAATATTTTATAAGGTTAGCAGTGCTGAATCGTACAATGATATGTAGCTTGATCAGATCAATGATGATGTCTTTAATCTGTCTTGTCAATGTCAATCTGTTTTCTTGGCTGTGTTCAATGGTCATAAAACAATCATTTTCTAATTACTTCATTTGTGATGATAGCCTGATGATGATGCCTGATGATGATTGTAACAGTGAAGATTTGTACTTTAGTTAATACGCATAGCGAAGGTTTCGAAGTCAGTAAAGTCAGTCCCAAACCAACTCAATATCATTTAGTTAGCAAAATATTAACCGCACTTAACTCTAAAATATTTTTTCATTGTTTTTATTTCATAACTTTGTAGGAACTACTAACACGTGTTATCGTTAAAAAATGTATTACGGTAAAACTTAGTCAAGCAAAAGTAAATAAGGGGTATACAGACGCACGGATATAGCGAAACTAACGAGGCAACTTGTGGACTTACCCCCTTGGTTCTATACCGAGAAGTGAACATTTTGAACAGACAATTTTGAAAGCGCCGCACAAGATTTTTTTTGGAAAGTAGCGCAATATGTATACATAACGATAAATTGAATTATAATAAGCTAAAGCATGTTATTATGATTACGCAACGATATTATGAAATGGACAATACAGATAATGAGTTTCCGATAACATTAAGTTTTTGAGTGTTGCAAAAATGGATCATATATTGAGTCTACCTCTTCTTCTGTGGCTGAGTAGGCCAATTTAAAATGCAAAGTATTCATAGAAATAACTATAAAAAAAAACAATGTGCCAAATGCACGAAAAGAGCCCCTGAGGAGCAATCAAATTATCAAATAGCGGTCAGAATGGACTATCATGGCCTTACAATCCCGCCCGTAAGCCATCCCTTTTTCTAAGATAGTGGCAGGGCGAATCTTAAGCAGTGTTGAGGCAGTGTTTAAGTTGAGCGACGTTCATAAGTAAGACAGCAAGTGTCAAAATTATAATTTTAATTTTTAATAACTAATTTAGCAGTTTTGGCGCACTTAATCAGTTTTTTTGCGAGGCGTCACGCTAAAAACTGGTTCAAAGGTTCACGGTTGCCAGGATTTCTTATCCTTCTGAGGTTTGATAACAGAGTAAGTATAGAGCTAATGGAACTTTGGATATTTTAATAAAATAAATTATGTGTTGAGGTCTTTAGAATTGTTTTTATACGATCATGAATGAATGCTTATAGTAATTTGATTAGGAAGTACAAAAGATGTCAACGGACGTTCTCAGCGAATAGATGTCTACATGTGGTACTATGTGTAGAGGAGAAGGTGGTACAGTACGTCAGTAGTATGTGTCACTCTACAGTATGTGGCTCTTACTAATCGTAATTTCAATGAGTTTAGCGAGGATCTCTCCAAGGCGTTAGTGTTTCTGTATAAAAACATAGATTGACTTAATTACAGACGCGTGGACTATGTCGTGGACGTTCTAGTATAAAACAACTACAACTGTCAAATTGTATACTTGCGTGCAAGATTGTACATGCTTAGTCACTCACGGCGTGTTTATAAACGGAATCCATACAACGCACGAGCAAATTAACCCTTCAAGGCAGCCCATTGTGTAACTTTCTGTTTGATACTATGCTATCAAATTAAATAACTAAGAAATAAGTAAGTCTCAACTGCGTATTGATTTATTGAGAAGTGTTCAATGCAGATTTGCCCATTGATGGTGCTGATGGTGCAGGTGCTGATGAAGTGACTCTAAGTGACTTTATTTTGAAACCATACCATACCATATAGCTCTTAGCAAAACAACTTATTACTGGTCCGGAAAAGGCGTACCAAGTAAATTAATTAAATTGCGTCAGATTATCAAGAAAGCCTGAGGCCATGACTTATTCTGCAACACAGACGTCGGTCGTTAAGGGTTTAATAGCACCCTACAGAAACATCGTTAGGTAAACATATTATAAAATATCAGGTTATTTAGACAAAAAAGCTTGGGACAAATCTGCTCCAACTCGACTCGGCATTCGTAACAAAATTAGCAAGCATCCAAAAAAGCGTTAAGATCAGACAAGTATCCCGCGGGTTTCTTCTTGATCTGGGTATAGGAGGAACCAGCATCTAGATTCACCTAGTACTAGTATATAAGAAAATGGCTCAAAATGGCGTGATTTTGTTACATTGTGTATTGGTCTTTCATTCTTTTTTATAGTAAACACTTAAGTAAGTGTGGTCAGTCACCCACAATATATGTTAGAGTCAGCCAACGAGTTCTGGTGACGAAGATACTAGGCTGCCCAAATGCCGGTTTTTAAGCATGTACCAACAGTTTAACGTGCCCTACGAAGCACAGCAGCAGGCGTCTACTCTGCGATCCGACTTCGATATATCGATACGATAAACTCGTTGAAATGCACGTCGAATTCAGTCGAACGGACAGTTATTTCTTTGTCAAATTCAAGTTATCGAATCTGTTGTGGTCTATTACGACATCGATTGTCAAAAGTAATGTATGTCGTTCTATTGCTCAAAACGAATCGAAACGATGTATCTAAGAGGGTTTTGCACGATTATTGACCTAATATTTCGTTAATCGATTTCAAGAGTAGGTCCCCAGATTTTGATCAGACCAATGACTCAGACGTAAATGGCACTGGATCAAAATAACCAGTGATACGATAAGAAGAAGAAGTTGTTTTAACTTTAAGACAAAAAGTCGTTACGCCATGTTGGAGGCCTTAAGACTCCTGTCACCAGACTTGGCCACTGACTCATACGAACTTCCACTATTATGCCAACCGGAAACAAGCTTTAACAAGCTAAGGGTGGGGCTCAGCAGTATAGCAAACAAACTGGGTGATAATGCTGCTTTCACTTAAGTGTGCCTGGGGTGCTATGAAATCGAGTTAGTATTGGATAAGTAGATTAAATTGGTAGGCTATGATTGCTAGACCACATTCCGTAATGTATCGCTTTACTACAAATTATTTGTGTAAAAGGTAGCTAACTTCAGTTACCTGGTAATAGGGCTCTATAGGGCTCTATAGAGCCTCTATAAATCTATATATTAGACTATAAATATAATCCACCATGGTTTTATAAAGTTTTTATATCAAGTTATGATATAAAAAATTTGAAAGAGTTATATTTTTGTAACGAAGTTCTTTATCGCGCGGTAAGGACTTGGCGATTGGGAGCTAGGCGAAAAAATGTGTAAGATTTTTCTGTCACAACCCTTTATTTAGTGTAGATCCATAGGGTGACACGAATTAATTAATTAGATTAGATGAACGAATGATTAGATAAATTGAATGATGTAGGTGCAATAAAATGTTTATGTTCACAACTCGAGTATATACAAAATTTCCTACAATTCCTTCACTACTTATATTATAATCTTTCTTCAAAAGACAACCCTTTATGTATGTTTTAAACAACAAATTCTACGCAGGTAGGCTGTTGCAGTTTACCCTACTAACTGCTCCGTTGCACCAATTGTATGACACCACCCGTCACCTGTCGCCCGATAACTTATTACGATATGCGCAGGCGCAGCTAAAGTTCACCACGTTCCCTGAAGCTTACGAAACGAATGCACTTGATATTTAGAACACTGTTTAGAGGCGATTTATTAGGGAGATAGTTGTGTTTAGTTTCTATTAGAACCACTTAGTCACTCAGTTTGTTTGTGCAGACAAACAAACTGAGTGACTAAGTGGTTCCTATTGCAGAATAGTAATGAGTAAAAGAGACGACACTGTAAATCGGTTGGTCTTTTTTAAAGGCTGATGTTTAATATTATTATTATATATTGCCCGGTATTGTATAATGCTGTAATTCTGTATTATGACGGTCGATCTTTTGTCGACAGCTCTGTCTACAAAACAAAATCTTTGACTTCATAATATCAGCTCCAAAGACATGTTTTTGTTTCATTAGTTCAAGAAATTTTAGTTTGAGAGTTCAATTATTTGAATGACCCAGCGTATTGCTATTCAACGAGACAATGCAGTATTAAGGACACTGGCAGTGATCCAGATCAGTTGAGTTAACTATAGATCGCTTTAAACGGTTCTCAGATAGTACAACAGTTTCACATGTATAGGGTCTTTCATTAAGCGTGTCCTATTTTTAAATTTAAATAAAACAAAGTGTGTGTGATATATTATCGAAATTATTTATTTATTTGAAAGATGTAGTGATGCCATTATGTGTGGAATATGACATCATTCAAATGTCCGCCACGGCTTCTCTGGGTAGAGCGCATGCGAGATATCCAATTTTCCATGACTTTTGCGCATAAATCAGCTCCAGTGCCCATTCAGCGAACACACGTCGTTGTCTATGGTCGTTTACCTTCAATTCCTGGTTGAGTTGAATTTTATACGGGTGCAGGCCCAAGTCACGACGCAAAATTCGCAGAGTTGTGGTCTGTGAAAGGCCGAGTTCTTGTGAGCGATGCGAAATCGACTGCCTCGGATTCTCCTGCACACTCTCACGGACAGCGGCGATGTTTTCGGCAGACTTTGCGTTTTGTTGACGTACGGGTGTTGGTCGATCATTTACCGAACCAGTGGACTCAAATTTATCCACCACACGACGAATAGTCCTCTCGGTAGGACGATTATGGCGACCGTAAAATGGGCGAAGCGCGCGGTGCGTTGCCCGAACAGAACACTCATTTTGATAAAACAATTTTATCATTTGCACGTGTTGTTGAATGCTATAGCTATCCATGATGATTTGGCAAAACAGCATGAATAAATTACAACTAATTTGACAGATGAAGCTCAAACAAGATGGCCACTACCAACTGTCAAAGTTTGGACGTGCCTATTGGAAGACCCTATATTTATGCATTTCCACTAAAGCTATTGGTGTGGATGGTATTCATGCCTATATGCTAAAAATCCTGTCCTCCGAGCTCGTTTCAGCAATCACTCACATTATCAACTTTTCCCTTGAAATGAGCTCATACACGTCCACGTGGAAAAAAGCTTTTGTTATTCCCCTACCTAAAACCTCTAACCCCTCCACTGCATCCCAATTTAGACCAATATCCATCTTACCCATTTTATCTAAAATCCTGGAGCAGGTTGTTCACAAACAGCTTTCTCTCTTCCTTTACAAAAATAAACTCCTCAGTCCTTTTCAATCTGGCTTCCGCCCGGCCCACAGTACCGTCAGTACCCTGATCAAGGTATCTGATGATATTCGGTGGGCAATGGATAACCAGCTTCTTACTGTCTTAGTGCTTCTTGATTTTAGCAGTGCGTTTAATTCGGTTGGCTATGACATTCTTCTCTCCATACTTTCCTCTCTTAATGTTTCCCCCGAGACAATCTCTTGGTTCGATTCATATCTTTCAGGCCGTTCACAGTGTGTACGCTCTGAAGAGTCTTTCCCTGACTGGTGTGATATCACTGGGGGCGTGCCTCAAGGTGGTGTTCTTTCACCTCTCCTCTTCTCAGTTTTCATTAATGGCATCACTCAAGTCATTTCTTCTAATCATCATCTTTATGCTGATGCCTTGCAAATTTATAACCATTTTAAAGTTAGTGAGTTGTTTGTTGGTATTAATCAAATAAACACTGACTTGAATAGTACCTACACATGGGCAAAGGCTTTTGGCCTTCTGGTTAATCCATCCAAGTCTCAGGCGTTAATTTTTGGAAGCTTATATGCTGAGTTTCATACATAAATCTTCCCTGCCTCCTCTTGTGTACGCTAACTCTCCCATTTGTTTCACAGCTAACGCTAAGAACCTGGGTATCATTTTTGATTCTCAGTTGTCTTGGGTAAACCACATCAATGAAATCAGTAAAAGAGTCCATTTTTCATTCCAGTCCCTTAAGCGATTCCAGAAATTTCTACCTCATGAGACCAAAGTCATTCTAGCTCAAACTTTGTTACTTCCTCTTATAGATTATGCCGACTGCTGTTTCATTGACGCCGCGGAGGAGTACCTTAATAAACTGGAAAGTCTTCAGAACTTGTGCATCCGATTTATATTTGGACTGCGGAAGTTTGACCACGCTTCAATGCTCAGAGCCCAGTTAAAATGGCTACCCATTCGTCGGCGCCGAGATCTGCATGTTGTATCTCTTATTTTTAATATTCTCAACAACCCTCTCTCTCCTTCTTATCTTTATGAGCGTTTCGATTTCCTTGTTCCCCGTGGTGAGTCCTGCAGAACTGCAAAATCTCTTCTTCTTAAAATACCTGCCCACTCTTCTAGTCGCTATGGTGGTTCATTCACGGTCCACTCTGTGAAGTTGTGGAATTCACTCCCTCACGTTATCCGCGCTAGTCCCTCGCTTGGCATTTTCAAGCGTAAAGCCAAAGAGCACTATCTCTCCTTGTAAGTATTTAGGTATATTTATTCGTGTACTATTTTATGTAAGTTTAATATATTTATATATATATATATATATATATACATTTATTAAACATATTATTATACATGTATATATATATATATATATATACATGTATAATAATTATATATTATATAATATATTTAGCAATAATGTTTAGGTAATTATATTTAGTTTATATATTATTTATCTGTATTTCTCTATTAGTTAGTTCATATTTATATTAGTTTTGTGAATTTAATCTTTCTCTTTTCCTCCTTTTGTACACTTTTTACCCACCCATTCGTTTTTAATATCTCCAATTCCCAAAGTTTGCTGGAAGAGAACTCTTTTTAGGGTTAAACTCGCCTGTGTACATGCCATTGTTTATTAAGTTTAGATTATGTTTTTTGTGTACAATAAAGAATAAAGAATAAAGAAAGAATAAAAAATGAATTTTATATTATTCTGTATATTTCTGTAAATAAAAAAAAACTCACTACTGCAATTCCGGCTTTATAGACTATTTACTTACTGTTCAGATCTATTTACTTAGACCTTTGGGGATGTCTAAAGGGGGTAGTGCCTCAAGTACGTCCAAATAATAAATTTGGCAAATGCCAACGTTCTGCCAGTAGTTAGTAATCCGTTCGATTCTCGTAAAATTATCTAAGCAGGTTCTATAAGTATGTAGATTTTTTTGTCGATTCAGTTTTTGGAAATTTTTCATAATGGCGGATATGAGTGTTGAAAACGTAAATATGTTATATTTCAGTCATTTCGAAAAATATTCGCGAGGTCTACAGCTCACAGAGCCACTAGAAGTACTAGGAATGATCAGCCAAATATACCTTTGATAGGCAGGTTCTTAATCTACAATAATGTGGTGCATTTCCTCTTTAGATTGTAATTTATTGCTTCATGCCGGTTTACAATTTATTTAATGAATTCCACTGGCAGTGCTCGGACAGAGTATGGACTTGTTGTTTTACCTGATTTGTAATTTAATGCAGCTTTTAATTGTATTTCAAACATCCGACTGAACAGATTACGTTCACTATTTTAGTTTCAATTGTACCTATAAATAATAACGTTTTAAAAACTAAAAAGAAAACTAACTTCACTGAATGTAACTTGAGCCTATAAAAATACAACCGAATTGACAACCTCCTTTTTTGAAGTCGATTAAAAATGTTTTTTTTTATGCTTCTTAGTACTTTATCATTTTTAGAAATTCGTACACCACCATAACACCACTGAATGGATAGTCACAGGAAAGAAAAATATATATATTTCGTATACTTGGATGATTTACGATTTAGATGAAATTCTATGGGACCAATCGAGAGGTATATCCTTGTACATATTTATTCAAATCGGTTTATAAATGACAAAGTTGTGACAAACATAAAAAACAACCGAAATGAGAACCTCCTCCTTTTTTGAAGTCGGTTAATAAATAGCATAAGTCCAACCGCAAGATACAATCTATCTCTTTACCAAATTTATTAAGATCCGTTCAGCCTTTGAACCGTGAAAATAAAATAAATAAATAAATAATCCCGGAGATTTCACACAGCATCATCTGACCCCAAAGTACGCAGAGCTTGTGTTATGAGTACCACATGACTGATATACTACTTATATACTTTTTTTATAAATACATATATATTCTACATAGAAACACCCAGACCCGAGACAAGGTAACAAACAGACGGACAAACAGACAGACAGTTTCGAATTTACAATATTAAATTCAAATTTAAATATTTTTTTCAATACAATCACAAGGATCACTTTTAATACTAGGTGAATTTAGGTGCCAATTCCTCCTAACCTCCTAAGTTCGAGAAGAATGTATATGTAGTATGGAAGTATGGAATCCGAGAAGTATGGAATTAGTATGGAAGTATAGATAAGCTCTGGTAGTCTAGTGGTTGTGACTCCACCTTCCGAAAGGTCGTGGGTTCAAGCCCTGCGTGCACCAATGGATTTTTCAGCTCGAAATATCTAAGTGCACTATAACTATACCAGTACTCTCAAACGGTAAGGGAAAACACCGTGAAGATAATTAACTAGCTTGACGTTAAATTATATCCTTGTCATTCTTATGTCAATGAAAAAGGATGCCAACAGATTTTAACAACACATTAGGTAGTGGGTGATTATAAGATATCCTAGTATACATATAAGATGTAATAAATAAATAAATATTGGTGAACAATGCACACAACACCATCTAGCCCCAAACTAAGCATAGCTTGTAATATGGTGACTAGATGGCTGATATAATACTTATATATTTTTAAATACATACATAAATAAATGAATAAATAATCCCAATTTCACACAGCATCATCTGGCCCTAAAGTAAGCAGTGCTTGTGTTATGGGTACTACATGACTGATATACTACTTATATATACTATACTATACTTTTTTGTAAATACATACGTATTATACATAGAAACACCCAGACCCGATACAAATACTTGCAGATCATACAAACATTTGTCCCGCGGCGGGAATCGGATCCACAACCTTCTGCGTTTCAGCCGGACCTTAGCCCACTGCGCCACAAAAGATACTTTATAACACCCAGACACAGAACAAACATCTATGTTCGTCACACAAATATATGTTCTGGGAGGAAAACGAACCCTCAACCTGCAGCGCAGAAGTCAGAGAAACTACCAAGCTGATAGGCCAATATTGGAAAAGTATAAAGTTTGTTGAGAAAGTTCATTGTGTAGGTGGAATCCTACATATTGCCAAACTACAGTATAAATTATATAACGAGTAAAAGTTACATAGGGACCGTAATGGTACATCAAATGAGGAAATTGACATCTTTACGCCTCACATTAAGCCCACGCTTTGATTGAAAACCAGCAATAAAGAGCAAAGAAAATATACGGGCTCAAATGCAAGTATTTCGGTCATTATATTCATATTATTATTATCAGCCCACACTGTCCCACTGCTGGGCTAAGGCATTCCCTATTCTCTCCATTCATCCCTCTTCTGCGCTAGGATGGTCCAGTCGGCACGGAATTTGATGAGCTCGTTGCTCCACCTAGTTCGTTCCACTATAGTCGTAATAGTTTTATATTGATAATATCATTATAAGTCAAAGGTACACATAGGTACGTATAAGTATGTAGCTAAGAAGGCACGAAGTACAAAACAATTAAATTAATTAACGTGTACAAATGTCAAATTAATCAGTTTAGGCAATTTATAATCTAAAAACTTGCCACTTAAAAGTTTAACAGCGTATCAGCCTATTTTTAAAAATGGCCATGCTTGGGGCCTATTTGACATTGGCGTCAATTCTGTTGGCACCAACCTAACTAATTTTAGCTAATATTAGGTTTTGAACTGTCAAATGAAACTTTGGTATTCTGCAGTAACCAACTTGTCCTAATTTAATTTTATAATTTAAGCGTTCTTAATTTAGTTAGATGGTACCAACCGAATAGGTTTCACAAATTTTACTTTACAGGTTTTTACTAACTAAATATATTTTAGACAATTCCTAATTTTAGAAATGAACCAACCGAATTGCCTCCATTGTCTGGGAGCTTATTGTACACAGGATCCATGACATGCGTCAGATTCGATGTCTTCGTGAGAGCCCGCACTGGCGATGCGAGTTGGTGTCGATTCCGGGTGTGGTACACGTGCGTTTTAAGTTCTTGCAATATACATAGTAAGTGTAATTTGTTAGTTTTTAACATAATAGGCGTATTATAATAACTAACATAATAGCTACACGATAAATTTAAAATCTAAACCCCCATTTCAAAAAATACACCTCATACTTAGACGGGCTGTTTGCATCGGGGTTTAAAATATAAGTAAGTTACATTATAATCTACAGTCCTACTGCGCCACCTGTTACAGAGGTCCACGGCAAAAAAATCGTAAAATTTGCAAAGAAGTATTAATAACTAGCTGTTGCCCGCGGCTTCGCACCCGTGGTACCTACATAAAAAGTATCATATGTCCTTCTCCAAGGTCCCATCTATTTCTATAACTAAATTCATCAAAATCGGTTTAGCAGTTTAGGCGTGTAAGACAGACAGACCGACAGACAGACAGACAGATAGACAGACAGAGTTACTTTCGCATTTATAATATTAGTAGGGAGTAGGGATTTAACATAGAATTAATTGGACCGCGACCAAGCACAGTTAAGGCTTCTAAGGTCAATAACAGTTCAGTGCCTAATCAATTCAACAGTATCTAGATAGCATAACAAAAACAAATATGAAGCTTTTAGATTTCTTTAGAGGTTTACAAAACTGACCATATGTATTACCGTGCAAAATGTAATCACGATAAGACCAATAAGCGTTTTTTTTAGTTTCCGATTCCGATTTCCGAGTTCCGATCAGTGGGGGCAGACAGACATACAAAAAAACTATAATAATAATCCCGGACATTTCACACAGCATCACCTGGCCCCAAAGAAAACAGTGGTTGTGTTATGGGTACCACATGACTGATATACTTATATATATATATATATATATATTTTAAATTTGTAAATAGATACATATTATACATAGAAACAGATCAGAAACAAATACTTGCGGATCATACAAACATGTATCCCGTGGTGGAAATCGGAACCAAAACCTTCTGCGTCTCAGTCGGTCTTTGGCCAACTGCGCCACAAAGGTCGTCAATAAGGATTCCTTGTAGACTTCAGAACACTAATAAAATGCATGTATTTATGGTACCACAATACAAAAAAACAACAACGTGAGACACATGGCATTTACAAGACAAAAAAAACACCCTTTCAAGAATTTTATAGACTCATTTGTTACACTTAAGGCATCTTTACACGATGAGTTTATTTTATGCACCTCACGTGTAAAACCTACGCACGGTAAAAACGAGGCTAGTAAGCTATCATAAACTGCATGTGGAAGGAAAGCCATTCGATAACGATTTTATTAGAGAAATCGATACAAATAAATCGATAAACCGTTCCACTAGGTAAAATCGATTGAATTGAATCACTTTGAGCGAGATTATGGTGAAAATGTTGAGGCTCCTGGTTATAGTTACCTACCTTTAGAAGTACGCCTTATGGTTTAGAGAAACAAAAGTAGGTACTATGAATTTAAAATTACACCGCACCGCAAATAACTTTTGTATGGAAAAAAATGTGTCTTTTTTACTGTTGTTTAGTGGCTACCCAGTAGCTATATCTAGTGGCTATTTAGTGGTATTTATCTCGTATACCTTTTCAATGTATTCCTGGTTTTTTTAACTACTAAAACTATAAGTTCTCCTACATTCACATATTTAATAAGTTGCCATTTTACAATGACATTAGAACGTCACGCTAACTTAGTGATAATAATAAGAAGGGTATATTTAAAAAAAAAAAAGAATTTTGAGTTCAACTTCAAAAAATGTATCCTTTTTGTCCAATGTATTTTTTTATATATTTGCAGACAGATAATTTTAAATATATCCATACTATTAGTACCTACATTATTCCTAGGTAATATAATTAATGTTTGTAAGAAAAATAACATAAAAGAGCAATGTCAGCTTTTCCTAAAAAAAATAAAAGTTTACTTTAAGCATTCTTATCTTGGCTTATGTTTGATATAGTAATTTATAGTTTAGTGGTAAAGTTATCTACCTGAGTAGTAACCTAATTTCTTATCTGCTACCGGCATGTCGTAATGCCACAGATTGAATAATAGTGCTCACGCAGCGAATTTTCTCACGACTACTACCCACTGCAATCGATTTCTATAACAAGCCGTAAAATTTTAAATGGGATAATAAATATTGACTATGTGCATTGAATAGTGATTTGCGCTAAAACTTCGCTATAATTAAAATAGACGCTGTTTTCTCACGATAATGTCGTTCTTATTTCTCGGTTTTAAGCAGGTGGTGGTTAAAAGTATTAACATAAATGCTGTCAAACAAACATTTTGATAGCTATTATTTAAAATTAATGAATAGACAATTAACCTATCACACTTTTATACATTTGCCATCTGAAGGCTTTCGTCGCTGAGTAATGAGTACAGTAGACCAAGTAATTTAATCTGAAGATCCAAACTATAAAGGCTGTTGCACACGCACACGAGATAGCACGGCAAGTTTAGTTCAAATTATTTCAAACTTCAGTTTATACGCTTAGCACATTTGTTTTTAATTTAAATTTCGTTTACTTCAGCTACTTTCATAGTATTATGTCTTATGGAATTCTGTTGTGGGGAGTGCTGTTGATATTAACACCATATTTGTGTTGCAGAAGAGGGCTGTTCGTGCAATTTATAACATGGGGCCTACAGAATCAATATAGGAAGCTTTAGCGGGCCGAGATACGTCAAAGCATCCAATAAAACAAAATGTGTTTGTCAGTCTGAAGGCGATAAACTTAAAAACTAATAAACGGATTTTCATAAGGTTTTCACCAATCGACATAGTGATTCATAAGGAAAATTTTGGTGTATAGTTCACTTGTGTCAAACCGGGGCGGGTTGCCAGTAATATTATAAATGTGAATGTTTGTTTGAATGATTATACTTTATTGAGCGGAATTAGATGAAACATGGTCTATATGTTCTGTGACCCGGAATTGCATATAAGCATTTTGTAAAAGTATTCGTACCACACATGCGAAACCACGAGCTAAACCTAGTAAATTTTAAATCGAAACAGCAGTGAAAAAGAAAACGGGCCTGTACTGGAAGCACAATCCTGCGGCAACCTACGGCAGGCTACGGTATCATTCAACATGGCGCGGCATTCCATTGAATAATTTGCCGTGAAGTCCCGTGTCGTCTCGTGCCGTGAGTTCGTCGTGTTTATAGCAGTGTGCGGAGACCTTAAATTGGTAATAGACAAACAATAGAAGCCACGGACGGCCTGGTTACGCCAATCTTCGTAATTCTCGATTTTGTGAATAATGTTTAGATTGCCTTAATTCTTATCTGAATTAAGATAATCTAGGTCAAATGTATGGTTTTTTATGGTTTGGAACTTTGGATTAATACCGTTAATGACAGTACCTTTTGAAGAAGAAATTATGATGGACTATTGTTTTTTTATAATTAAAGAAGATTATTAACATTGTCATTCCCTCAGGAATTACCATTTTTAGGCAAAAATGTGTCTTTTTTGCTGCTATTTAGTGGCTATTTACTCGTTACTTGAAGGAATAATAATTATTAGCAAAATACGGTATGTGTTTTTTTATGTTGCCTGCAACTTCCTAGTTTCAAATTGTTTTTAAAGTTATTGCTGTAATGAAATAAGGTCTAAAATACTTAATAATCACAATTTTCTCCGAAAGCTAATAAGATAATAAACAAATTAAAACATTGTCAGTTATAAACATTTTCAGATAAAATCGCAATTTGAATACCTTAATTTGATATACGTTTCTCGGTAGGTATTCACTTACCTACTAAATGACAAGAATGTAAAGTAACTTGGCAACATACTCTTATTATTACGTAAAATGGCTTTATTTCGCTGGTCGAAATCGATTTTCCAATAAAACCGGCCATAAAAAGTATAAAGACTTAATAAAAATCGAAAGTTTATATTATAACATTTATAAAAGTTTAAAACCCTTTGAAAACTCAAGAGGTTCGAAAGTTCGGATATCCGATTGATAATATCGAGTCCGGGTTAGCTCTATACAAAGCACCCTGCCGAGTAAAATAAACTCTATCTGTAAAGATTCAAGGTATATGTTCGAAAGGCAGTATTCCTGCCGGTGTTGCCAAATAATAGTTTCAAGCTGTGAACAATGGCTTGCGAATATTATTCAGATCACTTTCGCTCTCAAATACCGGTCGGAGATGGTCGCACCTGATTACAGATGGTGTTGGAAGAGTTTTTATTGTACTTATTGTAAGACTTCCTAGAAATGTTCTGGCAACACCTTTATATCTTACTGGTCGAATTTCCTGCGATTTCGTTTGCGTACTTCTTGACATTTATTTTCCATGTTGTGTTTTGTATGATACTTCTACATAAAATACTTTTATCTTTATTATACATTACCTATTTCATCATTTAATGTGTACACCTTATATCGAAATAGGTTAAGCTATTACGACGTGGTTAATAATAATAATAATAAATAATGCCGGACATTTCACAAAGCATTATCTGGCCCCAAAGTAAGCAGAGCTTGTGTTATGGGTACCACATGACTGATATACTACTTATATACTTTTTTTTGTATATACATACATATTATACATGGAAACACCCAGACCAGAGACAAATAGTTGCAGATCATACAAACATTTGTAACGAGCCGGAAATCGAACCCGCAACCTTCTGAGCCTCAGGCAGGCTTTCGCCCACTGCGCTACAGAGGTCGACAGAGGTTAAGTTACAAAGATCCAAGCACTCAAACTTTCGCAATTGTAATGTTTGATATTTTTGAATTTATTACAATGTTTAAATACCCGTAAACTAACTTCTACTTCCAAGAAACTTTAGTAGATAGGTAGATTTTTTGTTATAACTTCTTATGGGAGGGTAAATCGCTTCGTTACGTAACGCGTTAAGGCGCCAGTCTGTCTGGCTTCCCTTTCTCTCACGCATACGGCAGCGGTAGGCAGGCTCCTGCTCTCTCACTCTAACCCACAGCGCTTGTTAGATTAGTTTAAGTTATCACTTCTGTCGGGCGACTAGAGACGCACTTATTATGTATTAAATAATATACTTATTTTAAAAATTCTTGAATATTACTTTAACTTTGTAATAGGATATATACTATTGACAAAGTTTAATATAAAAAGGACTCTGATAAAATAAATAGGTTAGGTACCTAACCAGTATGTTGGTAAGTAATAAGAAGTCGTTCGTCAACTCGCACCAAAAAACTCGTACCACGTGGTACCAGATGACGAATTGCAAAATTAATATTATTTTCGTTGTGCAACTCTTACCACTTTTTTTTTGTATTGAGTTTATTGAGGGACACTCGGCTAAGAAGGTGAACCATCATTCTAATCATGTGTTTTTATTGTCAAACCCAAAAACATTGTGTGCAACTTTCAATAGAATAGAATAGGTTACTATTGGTTATCATCAAACTAGACTAGAATTCTGGATATAAAAAACTGTTACCACATGTCAAACGTAAGATTTATAATCCTTCGGTTTAACAGATAAGCTTTGGTTTAACACATAAACAATGGCAGCGGCACCAAAGTTTAGTCAACAAAACAGTTTTTAGAACAATGCTAGATAACTTCAATGGATTTTATTTTATTTTAAACAGTTTTTAGACCTTTTTGCGTGTCAGCGCATAAGTATCAGAAATATCAATATCTAAGAAGATTTTCTAAAAAAAAATACTTTGCATTACACTTGTGTCCAGTAACGTGCTCCTCAACATGTGCCTCGTGTTTTAACTCTTATTCCTGCATGTGCCAGTATACATTGGATTTGGATGCGGTTTACGAAAATTGAACTGTTTTGGTGAGTGCATTTCCTTTCTTTGTATTAGATATTATTTGAAGTCATATATATTTATATGGTCTGTACAACATTTCTACAAAAACTACAAAATTTACAAAATACATCTTACTGTGCTGAAATTGTATTATAAAAACTTCTAAAAACTATCATGGTTTTGAACATAATTTTCACTCGGAGCGGGATATTTACCATGATAATATATGAGTTTTATGGAAGTACTAAAACACAATAATATATTGCCCATTTTATTTGCACTTCTACCAAACAAAAGAAGACTAACTTACGAAATAATGTTGCGGTTAATTTAATCCCAAGTTCTAGAATGGAATACAATGTCATTTATATTCGATTTCGAAAAAGCATCTATGCGAGCTATAATCAAAGTATTTCTAAGAACTCATATTAATTGTTGTTATTTTAACTTTACATGATGCTTATGGAGAAAATCAAAATAACAAAAAATCACGAAATCGAGACTTAAAAAAAAACATATTCGACGTTGTTCCGTTTTTGCGCATTTACCCCAAAATGCAACCGGTTGGCTGAATGGAGACGGTTGGCTTAACATTATGTGCCGGTCTCCAAAGGACGCAAATGTAATAAAATTCAATGATTATTTTGTGATTTTTTACGACAGATGGAGTTGCCACAATCGACTTCAGCGAACCACAAACCTGGTAGAAAGCTGGCACTCTACAATATTTAAAAAAATAAAAACAGTAAAGACTGATTTTATTGTTATTAGCTTATTTAACATGCAATGGCATATGTTATGGCATTGATAGTTTAAGTAGTAAAATAAAGTCTGATTTTTGTGATTACTTAATAGGTTGATAAATAAGTTATTACTTTTTTAAGATTTAATTATTGTAAACTATTTGTGTTTTAATTATGTATATTTATGCTCATTTTAAATATAAAGTTTTTGTTCTTGGTTTTCAGTATCACTTATTTGACCTTATGTGATTAGTTTTATTTAATAAATAAACATGATCGAGTAAATATCTGGCGTTTTATACATTTACTTTACTACCATATTTGTCTTTGATTGTACTAAATAAAAATGGTACGAGTTGCACGACGAAAATAATATTATTTTTGCAATTCGTCAACTGGTACCACGTGGTACGAGTTTTTCGGTGCGAGTTGACGAACGACTCGTAATAAGTTTATTTGTATTTTACGAAATGCTTGCAATTTTCTGACTGCTATTGACTTTTAATGAGTCATATCTTTGCTACTCGCCCTTAGAAAGAACTTCGGCACCAGAATTGACTGTGACGACTTTTCGCGTTTTAATGACCGTTGCATTGCGCCCGAGGGGTCTCACTCTTTTTGAGGCTTCCGGGAATCAAAAATGTCTTAGGAAGAACTTCATTACCGGAATTTGTCTACTAATTTTGGAGTTGCGTGACTGGAGTTACCAAGACGAGGTTTTTGCCCAGCTGTGGGTGGGACCCAACATGTTAATCGTAAACGTAATTATAACCTACTTATAGCCGCACTCTGAGTCCTTAATGGTTTTCTGTCATGTTTTTACTAAAGAGCGACTTAGTAACCATTATGAGTGCGGCTATATTAAAACCAACATGCAGTTAGGAAAGTTAAAAGCTTTCTGTAATTTATTGTAGAGTAATTTAACTAGCAAATAGCGAGTAGTATAACTTTACTCTCAATGGTAGGTAGGTACTTCGAGGTATCCGACAAACGCTTTCCGCCATTTTACTTTCTTGGAAAACGAACGAGAAATTAGATTTTATGTCAGTGACGTTTGCAAAAAAGCAAATGTGTTTACCTCAATTTATTTACATTATTATTATATACATATATTAATATGTTTTAGATTATCTAGATACAAACTCTGTATGTAAACAAGGAGGTTGCGGGTTTAATTCCGCGGGACAAATATTTGTATGATCTGCAAGTATAAGTCGGAGGTCTGGGTGTATTAAAAAATAGTACCTACATAAGCAGTATATCAGTCATAACACATGCTCTGTTTACTTTAGGGCCGATGATGCTGAGAGAAATGTCCGGCATTATTTATTTATTTTTACTAGTGGTCGCCCACTGGTCGAAATTCGACCATAATTAATTAAAAATAAATGTATTTTTTATGCATAATTAAAAAAAATGTTACCTGTCTGCACTCCTTCTCTATATAAACTATAAGTGTCCGAAATTTCATACTCCTCCGTCCGCGCAATTTTCGTAAAAATAAAAATACAAATTAAAATTTTAATACAAATACAAATTTTTGCTTCACGTATTAATATAATAATTATATTATTTTCTATATGTCACCGGAAGATTCTAGTAACCTTTAGTTAATAATAAAACCAAGTAGATTACAAACTTCCGGAATATTTTGTATTCACGATAAAACTGGCATACAAATATTCAGTACCTAGTTTAAAATCTTACGGATGTCTGTCCGTCAAATTGACAACAAGCATGCAGTTTGGACCAATCAGAGAACAGTTTACAATCTGTCAAATTTTATGACACCAGATAAATAGCAAACTGTCTTATAATTAATTAGTGTTGTCAGTGGCACGGTCGCTCGTATTTGAATCCATAGAGTTACTATACATACACTAAAAATATATTTGTTTAGAATTCTAGATGGAGTGACGATTGGCACAATGTACCTGGAAAGGAATGGGTGAGAAAAGTCTGAGTACGTCGATAATGATGATAAATAATGTGAAAATGGCATTGATGGAGGAACACTTCGGTCATCTGTAACTATGCTGTAGGTTTTACAGAGGCATTGAGAAATGAGTGGTCACAAAATAATTAAATGTGGTGAAAGGATTAAAGTGCGCCTCAGAGGCTCTTAAGTAGGTACTCAATTCAAAATTAGTACAAAATTTCTTCCTATATTTTTCACCCTTAGTGGTGGTATTTTTCTTTATATTTAAATGGGACCAAACGGTAAGTATACCCTCTTAAATAAAAAAATATTTTCATAATCATAAAATTCATAAATAAGAGTTTGAAGGTAACAAACATAAAAAAACCAAAATGAAAAATTCTTTTTTTTTTAAATCTGTTAAAAACGATAAACTTTATGATTCCTATATTCCTTATATCCTTATGAATACTAAGTAAAGTAATAATTATATCAAGCAAAAAAAACTGAACAATGATTTTACAACATGTTTTCACTCAGAACTGTCATAATATGTATCTAAGTTATGATCTCGTACTGAGATTAAGTTTTGTTCTGTAATATGGGCTTAACTGGTAGCAGTGAAATGCAAGAATATATTGCAATATTCTCTGATTTATTAAACCGGAATCCATAATAACTGTAGTAACTTACTAACTGACACTTGCCAATAGCACTTAACTGTGTTTTACTATCAGTAATGCAACCAAAACAAATATAACAGTAAGTATCTCAGCGATAAGTTGATAACAGATAAAAATTTACGATATAATGCCAGTGAGAGTTATATTTTATCAAGATTTAAATATACTCGTAAGCAAGACGTTATGAATGATTTTCGATAATCTGGAGGTCTTTCTACACAATATTTCTACACAATTATTTTACGCAGAACGATCGGCTTGTAGACTTGTCTCCCCTGGTGTCTGCCTTGGAGACATGGACATTTTGCTAGTGGTCATGGCTTCCCTGACCACTCGACAGCAATACTTAAGCTGTTTTGTTAGCTTAGTAGCCTCTAGAGGTAGGCCTAAGAAAGATGGCCTAAGATGGATTGTTTGAAGATAATGTAAGAAAGGAGTTAATCAAATTAACTCCTTTCTTACTTATATCTTGCACACAAAGCAAAACAAGATCGAAAAAAAAGTAGTAAAACTATTGGCCCTAAAGATAAATTTATACAAACACAAATACAGCGATGACGAATGATAGGGCAGGGGCACACTGGAAGTAGTGGCGACCCCACGTATCTTAGGATAAGGGCAAATGATCAATCAGTCACCTCTAAAATCTAGGTCAAAAGAACTTACCTACTTAATTCATAACCAGTGTAATCGATCAAGCTTGTAGCTTACCTGAAAGGAAAAAACATCATTATAAATCATATTACAGTTATGTTATGAACGATAAGCGAAAAGTAACATTATTTCTGCTTAATACAACATTAACATTAATAGCCGTAGCAGGAACAATGGACTTACTTTTGGAAATACGTGGAACATAATGTTTAAATGATCATGCAAATATAATTGTTTACAAAGTTTTGATGTTGTTCTAGAATGAATGAATGATTGAATGAGTGAATGAGTGAATGAAATCCCTGTGGGTTTCTGACGCACATTTTGAAATGTGTTATTGCATTGTTTGTTAAACAACAGTATAATAATAATAGCCTTTATATTGATAATTAAGTTTTAAAAAGTAAAAAGGTATCCTAATTCATAGAATAAAAATTGAGCCTGTCAATAATAGCATTTCCTGTTTTTCCTGTTTTTAGGGATCCAATTTTTTTCAAATATATTTAACTAGCTGTTACCCACGTTTTTTTTTTGAGACAAAAAGTAACCTATATTTTTCCCCGAATGCAATACTTGATGATCTTGATGAAATTTGGTGAAATCTTTTCACCAAATTTCATCAAGATCATCATCCGTTCAGCCGTTTAGCCGTGAAAACGTAACAAACAGACAGAGACACTTTCGCATTTATATTATACTAGCTGGTGCCCGCGACTTCGTCTGCGCAGGATTAGTACTTCGTGTAATTCTAACGGTTTTTGCAGCGCACGCCAGAATAGCTTGCAGATGGCAGATTTTTTCCCACTTACATGGCACTTATCGTTATATTTTGGACCATTCACACAATATCTTTATAAATTATAGCCTATGTGTTATTCTGGTGTATAAGCTATATTATTGTAAAGTTTTATTAAAATCCATTCAGTAGTTTTTGCGTGAAAGAGTAACAAACATACATACAAACTTTCACGTTTATAATATTAGTATAGATATAGATATGTATATCTGTTATTCCTAATATACATATACATAACTCAATTAAAATATTTCTTCCCTTATTTTTGGTGGTATTTTTTCTACAAATTTAAATGGAACAAATCATAAAAATGGAGTTCTGAGGTAACAAACATTAAAAAAAATACAGTCGAATTGACCTCCTTAGAAGTCGGTTCAAAATAAGAAAATGTATGAAATTTTAATACATACTTATTAAATTCTAATGTCAAATGTCATGTTACCAATTCTTGAGAATCTTTCATAACGGACCTATTAAAACAATCCACTATCCATCGTACTAGTACTACGAGCGAGTACCGTTCAGTGCGATGACATCACGAAATATGCGAACCAAGATGGTCTCACTCGTCGATCACCTGTTTCGATTCTAAGGAAGCCAACAAAGAAGTTTTTTGTCCCTCTAAAAAGGTCAGTTTTGTTTTCTTCGACCTATTAGAGTTTACTTACTACATTATACATAGACCCGATGACCCGTTGAACTTCGTACGACCTAACATTTATTTTATAAACCATCCCAATACAGAAGCGTATTAATTAAAAAACTATATTAAAACCTCACGGTAGTAATTTTTTATATATAAAGATAGACAATTCAAATAAATAAAAGGTGAATATCACAAGTTTGAAGTTATCCAATTGATTAAAGAAATATTTTGGATGATGAAAAATCCAACTATTAAAGCGGTAGAATGTCGGATTAAATCATGCTTGTGAATGTATAAAAAGTTGAACGAATCGATAGGAACAATGTAGCAAATAAAACTGATTTCTAACTTAAATACACAAAACCAAGGCCAACGCATCACATATGATCCAGAAACCTATACAATTTCGTCTACAATCGACAGCTGTTCGAAATTTGAATGGACCAACCAGGCACGGCCTCGTAAAAAGCCGCCATTCATGCATGAGCAAGCAGGTTTAGATTCTATTTATGGTCACAGTGGGGTCAAGTCGCCAGCGAGTTGAGTGAGACAATGTAAGTATTTTTACTTTTATATGTTCTTGGTGGTTCCTAGTTTTGTAGTTTGATGGGTTATTTCTGAAAGGTAGTCTTTTTATGTCTTTTTAGTCTTTTTATTAAATACCCATATTTGACGTTCTTATTCAGAGAGGCTGAAACTCTTTAACAATTAGGACTTTTTGAAGGGTTACAGAATAGTTATAAGTTTAGTTCAAGCGGCCTCACTTCTCTCATTTTTTTTTCTTATATCAAATATATAAAAAATATGAAAAAAAACCCAATAATATTAAGTACTTAGCGAAAATTCTGAAGCAAGTTAAAAGGCACTTTTTCAAGCTCTTTTTCGACTGCACTTTTATGGAGTTCATGGATAGAACTACTGTAGGTATTAAGTAAACAAAATGAAAAATATATAATAATATCTCAAAAATATAAAATAACAGTTGTTGAGTTTAAAACAGCCTCGAAATTTAGAAATATGTATGGGTTAAATTAGAAATATGTATAGTTTTTTCAGATTTAACTGTAAATTTATAATTTATATTTTAATTTATAATAATTTGTAATTTATTCTTACTACATTAATATTATTTAGTGAAATGTATACCACAATAAACATGTTTATAAGACATGTTTTTTTAATAAGATATAAAACGTTAAATACTTAAACGTAATTATAACTGTACAAAATTATTACAAAATTATTAAACTAGCTGACACGGCAAACTTCGTACCGCCTCAGAATCAATATATAAAAAAGCAAACATTTTTTCATATATACTCACCTTTTAAACCTTCCCTGGACTTCCACAAACATTTCAACACCAAAATCAGCTAAATCAGTCCAGCCGTTCTCGAGTTTTAGCCAGACTAACGAACAGCAATTGATTTTTATTATATAGATTATTAAATTACATAATACGATTCGTCGGCCGCAGGACAGCATTTAGTAACAGGGTTCTTAAAGAAAAGTTGCTACTGTAGCCGAACAACTAAATGACATTGCAATTATCCCAATCCTAATGCAATACACATATTTTAAAATAAACAAGTTGACATTAGAATACATACATAATAAAATTAAAAATAATGGTACAGATAAGTTTGACGTTAACTGACTATTAACAGCAACCAGTCGTAGTAAATTAGAATACTGTGTCTTGTATACTTACTAGGTTAAACGACTTAAGTAATCAAGTGAACGAAACACAAGTTCTAGCCGACTGAACAACTCAACTTAACGAGCCAAGAAAATCACAGCAATCTAGACTTAAGTCTTACAGCCTATCAAAGCAATCTACTCTAACAGCCAATCAAGAGCAACTGCCCGACAAGAGAGGTGTCGATATTACACTGTTAATCAATAAATTTATTAATATCTTCGAGTTTCCCTTCTTTCCTTCGGATTTTCCCAGACTTTCCCGAGTAACCGGTTGTGTTCTTGGAAAGATTGTCGAGAATGCTGTAAAGTAGGCTGCTGATGAAGGAATCTAATCTGTTGAGATACTTGCATCTTTGTGAATGATCTCGGGATAGATGAAGCTAATGAAGACACATTCATATTAAATGCTGATAGAGTATTTGCTACGTTTGTTTATCAAGGTAATAGTTTGCGTGGATTGAATTAAATCATTATGCTGATGTCGTAATATGTCCGTATGACAAGGCTCGATCACTGTATGATTTTGATTGGATTCGTTCCAAATTTATCTGTAAATCATTTTTGAACGCATTTTATGAAATATATTCCAACTGTCAAACATGATTGATGGATTGTATTGATCTGTGTACTTTCCCTCGTTATTTTTTAATCTGTAACTGTTCTATGATATGATGTTAAAAAATTCAATAGTCTTGTGTTTGTATAAAAATCTATTTAAATCCCGTCAACTTAGAAAATCAGATTTTCAAATTTAAGTTATCTTCAATCAATTAATAAATATAGCTAGATAATTAGCAAAAACTGGAAAGTGACTAAATAAATACATAATAACTATTGAACAGACTACCCTCAAGAGAAATGGAGAGTTGTTTGGCATAACATGGAAGTCACTTATATTTATACTCTGTCATTTGTTGCCCATATGTGTTAGCTTACATAATTTAATAAAAATTATGTGGTCTCCCAGACAATTGGAATCTCGTTCACCCATCAAACGACCAGTCTCACCATTGACCACCTCATAAATCAGTAAGAGATAAACAAAGCCCACACTTCCAAGAACAGCACCCATCAGCCTGAGAAACCTGTTTCGTTGACCACACAAATCGTCAATCAGATCCCGGGAACCGCTAGACGCGACTAGAATTGAAAAGTGACGTAACTCGAAGTTCCAAATTTAAACAATATTTTATTGAATTATAATGGTCTTGTCCTTTACATTTAAGAATATTTTTTAATGTAATATTTGTAACATAGCAAGCTGATGTTCCTAAATGTTTTGAGACAATTAATTTAAGATAGAACAGTTTTGCTTTTGCTTAATATAAAAACATACTTTGAATTTGGAACATTGTTTTGAGCTGTCAATAACTATGACAGTAGCAACTGAGGCGCACTTTAATCCTTTCACCACTATCTTTCGAAATAACTAGAAACAAGTAGAATAACTATGTAGGTAAAATAGATTCTTCTGACATTTTTAAGTAACATACTCGTATTTCTTATAAACGAATAAATTTTTCTCGTATTGAAATAACACGTTTTATTGTGTAATTTTTGCGGAAATTCCGCACAATTGTACAGAATTGAATTTTTACTATATTGTGATTTGTTCAACGAGGAATTTAAAAACATTCTAGACGATCATTCCGCGATGACGTTTGGTATAAGTTACGAGTACCTAAGGTACTCTCAATGCCCTTAACTCAATTTATGTGAGATCGGTTCTTTCTTTTCTTACCCATGTCATGATTGTAAGCAAAATAAGATGAATTTGGTGCAAGATGATTTTTATTTGTTTTCGTTTGTTATATTTGTATCGGTATTTGTTAACCTAACCTTTCTTCCATATTCATATTTTTATAAGTTACCTTAGTTAAACAACTAATGTTATACATCATGATAAATATACTAAATAAATAAAACTACATGTCATGGACGATGCGAACGGGTCTAGTACACCTTTATATGGGTGGCGCTGAGGCATTGCTCGGCGCTAATTAGAATTTTCACACGGCTACATTAACAGTACTGCCAGCTATAGTGCAGTGTGTCACTAGTAACTGTACGAGATAGGAGTCAGTTAATGTTTAATTCAAAACAATCGTATTAATGTGGGTATTTTTATACAATATATATATATTTATACCAGCTGTTGCCCGCGACTTCGCATGCGTGGTACTTACATAAAAAGTAGCCGATGGTTTTCCCAAAAGACAATCTAACTTCGTACCAAATTTCATCAATATCCGTTGAGCCGTTTAGCCGTGAAAATGTAACAAAGTAACAGACACACACAGACACTTTCGAATTAATAGTTCATGTAGGTAAGTATAGAATTTATACAAATCAAACAAAACAGGTTTAAGTATGTTTTACTTAAGTAAAAGTATTTTTTTATTCGCTATATATTTGCATAATATATGGTCGCTATCTCGCATGATGTGGAACACACTTACCTAAAACAAACCTAATCACTCGCACATATTTAGATAGTATAATATGACAAACCAGTCGTATTTTGCTACATATTTATACGCTGACTAATTAGGTACTAGTTGAATAGAGTCACAAGCAAGTTCAGTCATATGTTTTCTTCATATCTATGAGTCTATCTCGAAGGCTGTGAGTAAAACAAAATGTATATTTTTAGGGTTCCGAAGTTTTCAGAGAACTCTTATAAATCGCTATGTCAGCCGCTAATCAGAGCTCATGTTCGCAGCGAAACTGCTGTTTGGAGATTATTATAACCCCTACTAATATTATAAATGAGAAAGTAACTAAATTTTTTTGTCTGTCACGTTTTGATGAATTTTGGTATAGAGATAGATGGGACCTTGGAGAAGGACATAGGCTACTTTTTATGTGGGTACCACGCGCGCAAAGCCGCGGGCAGCACCTAATAATATATAAATAAATTATGCCAGACTTTAACACAGCTTCACCTGGCCCCAAAGTATGCAAGCTTGTGTTATTGGTACCAGATATATTTCTTATATACCTTTCCTCCCCCGACTGCAATAAGTACATCTTCTTACCAAATTTCATCAAAATCCGTTCAGCCGTATAGCCGTGAAAACGTAACAAACAGACAGAGACTTTCGCATTTATAATATTGTATATAGATTATAAGGAAAATTATCACGGCTAGCAAGCCTTTACTAGATTAAGAAAAGCAGCCTGATTTATAAACCTAGATAGAAATAGATAATGTTGAATTGGTTTGGGACCTAACAACTAGTCATTCTTATCCATACTGACTCCAGAAGCCTTCACTGTGCGAGGTCAAACCTTGTTTTTGGTTAAAACCAAATTCGTACCTTGGTAATCAAATTTTCGACTTCCAAGCAACTCATTTGTTACGAGCGTCAGATGTATCATTGTTGTTCTTGAGCAGCTCTGCTGAACTCAATGGTTTTAATTAGTGTTTTCACACGGGTATTAAACAGTACGGTAGGTATGTCTGTCTGTCGTGTGTACTGTAGTATGCATGTAACTGTACTCGTATATGAATCACGTCACTTTACGCACTGTAATAACCAACGAGTGGTAATATTATGCTATTATTATCTCTGTTGTAGTTTACACAACAATCTGAAACAATCTTTATGTATGTATACAATCTGCGCACGGTCAGAATGAGATGAGACCTTGTCAAAGAAATCGAAAATGACAGTTCTTGAGCGAAGCAAATAAATTCTGATAATTCGGAGTCCAAAATTTTACACACATTTTACTCGTGATTTGTATCTGCATTTTTTTAGAGATTTATGATTATACGATTATTTTAGTGGTTATTTCAATGATGAGTGGAAGGACTTAAAAAAGTGAATCACCAAAAATAATTCTGACAGTTGATAGACTTCGAGCAAGAACAAAGTCAAAGATCAAATTAGGCAATTCAAATAATTAACCTAATATTAAAAAAAAATACCATAAATATACAGAATAATATACAAGAATATAAAATACATGTGAAACAGTTTGAGCGATCCAGATCACCGTCAGACGGCAGCGTCCCCAAGACACAGGCGGCATTGACACGTTGAATGGGAATGCTAATTCGCTGGGTCAGATAGGAACCAGATCTTGGTTAACGCGATGTTTCTACTATACGCTATACTATACTATCTATACTATACGTAGCTCTTTGGCTTTGTTAGTCTGATAATTATTGTTAGGTTTTGAACTATGCTAGCGTTACCAACTGTACTCGAGAACTAACATTTTAGACTTACTTGACTAGGTTCTTTCTCATTTTGATTGCGAACTGATTATACTAGTGTAGGTAGGTACTTATTATCCACACTCATAATACACTCGAATGTGAACCTTTTTTTATGACTAAACATCAGAAAGAATATTGATGAATTTTGGAAAGGAGATTGATTATAACTTGGGGAAGGATATAAGCTAGTTTAAATGTGGGTACCACGCGTGCTAAGCCACATGCAGAAGTTAGTACCATAAATTATGTTAGTACCAAGAGGCCTACGAAAGTCAATATTCATTTCGTCAAGTGTTTGATAGCTAATTGTCAAACATATCACTGACAGTGTGGTCAGTAAAAAGTACCGTTAGATGTACACACGCGGTATTTGACAACTCTACTCCATGTCCGTTTAAAGGCACAAAATGAACAAGTTGTAAAACTTCTCATGGCAAGTGTGAAAACCATTTGCGGAAGTACAAATATGGCTAATTGAGTAGAAATACGAGTTCAAGGTAAAGAAACTGTTTTGAAAGCATTAATCTTATCAAGTAGTAGAATCTACCTTCAAAGATAATATTGTGCACATTGCATTTAAAATATGTGCTGACTTTAAGCAAACTTACTAATTGGCACAGGACCGATTAAACTACAAGTTTTTTTTGTTTATGGTTCCAAATTCAATTTTTTTTTTGTTATATTTGCACAACTTTTTTCCATTTTGGCGCGGAGTTTAAATTGCATCGTTATTAAGATCAAATAGTGTTGTAAGTCATGTATCTAGACTAGAGTGTATTGCGAATTTCATAATTAACAAAAACATCGAACAAAGAGTTTGTCTTAAATTTTCATCGCCAATGGAGTTTCGTGAGTCCCTAGAAATGATTTTTTGACCAAAAACACAAGAAAAACCATGGAGCATGGTTGCTCCGTATTCACCAGATATGACTCCATCCGACTTCTTTAACCGACGACCTTTATAAAAGTAGTATATTTGCTATTCCAGGTCTTAGACTATATCTATATCAATTTTTATCCAACTCCCTCCAGCCGTTATGGCGTTGTTGAGCCACAAACTAAGATTCAAACTTTTACAACCGAGATGGGACCACACAACGCGCATAGTTTTCGAATTGGCATTCTAAACATTGCAAATATTCTATGATTCTTTTACTAATTACACATTTGTAATGTTGTAAAAATAAGAAAGCGTTATCGATGCGATTAGGAATTTGCTATAAGTATAATTCTATTAATTACAAAATTCAGAGAATTATAATATTAGTAATATTGTAGAATAAGTTTATGCTACTGCGACATGCTTCTATGTGTAAGTAACTGTATTACCAAAGAAAATACTAAGCGCACGCAACAATTGCACAATTTCCAGATAAGTTACGTAGATTAAACAACGCAGACGTAGATAAAACCTTGATTTTAATGAATCAGCGACCATCATAATACACTAACCGTAGCTAGGAGCTAGAATAGAGAAGAAACACGACAATAACACTTATTTCTTTGATAAAAAGGATGATAATTGCTGTTTTATGAAATAACTGAGATCACTAGGTAACTAAAACTTCAGATTATGTGATACAACAGCATGCGACGGAACTAATTGCATGTAATAACCGTGGAGGGAAATCATTATTAAAACACTGGGATGTTCCTTGCTAAACTACAAATAAGAAAGTCTATGCATGCAAGTTACTGATTTTAAGATATTTGAATAATACGGGAAACTCTTCTAGGGCATCATTATCGAATTGAGTATGTTCAACTTTAATATGAGGAGGCGTAACCCGTACAGCAATGGTTCACGAATATTTTTAATTGAACTGACACTTTGCCATTCAATGTGGTGCCCTCTGGCAGTGACTTGGATTAGTTGAGCTATCTATACTTCGTTTTAAACGGTCATCAGATGGCTAACTGTTTCACGCGTATTTTATATTAATCTGTACATTTCTGTAATTAAATTTACTCAACCTTTAATCGATATCAACGTGCCAGAATATTTGTTATAGTGGGAGCCTATATGATTTGTTGATACGATACGAAAATCGTATGACGCAATTACCAAAAGAACCAAAGAAAATAATCTTTCACGAGAACAGAAGAATTCAAAAGGTAATACGCGATTAACACCCGTAAAATTAACAGTTACTAGCCAATAGCCCTTTATTAAACCATTCAAAGATAAAATAGAGGGAAAGTCAGCCTTGACAATCGTTACAAAGCCTTGTCACAACATTATAATAACTAACTTTCCATCATTACCACTTTCATTCATTATGAGAACAACTTCGTCATTAAATTAAATTGTTCCACCTTTTCATTCAGATTAATCTACACGATTAAATCAATCTATAAACCCTTGGGGGTCAATTGGAACCGTGAGTTCACTTTCATCTTTGTGTGTTTTGACTAGTTTAACTCCCGCGGCTTCAAGTGGAATTATCTTCTCGCTGAAGTGGAGCTCGTGCTTCTATGCCTTATTGAATTTAGTTAATTCATTTCATTCTTTTAATAACCCTCACATCTTTCAATTTCACTTTCAAAACTTTCGTGAGTTGTACTATACATTTTGATAAACACGGGCTTTACTCACGTATTATATTGTTGAGTTATTTTATCAGGGTGAGTTTGATCCGCGGTCCGCTTGCAACGAGCGCGGATCAAACTCACCCTGATGAAGAATCTCTAGATGAATCGAAACAGTGTCGGTGCCTCCATTGACAAAATAATACGTGAGTAAAGCCCGTGTTTATCAAAATGTATAACCCTCACATCGTTCGTCTTATCTATGCTTTTACATTGAATTTCGTTAATTTCTCTTTCGTTTTTAATATTCTTATTTCTCAATAGGTTTTACATCTAAGGATAAAGTGAATGGGTTCTCTACTCAGTAAGTTACATTCACACACATCATTTATATTTATTCGTATTGATAGTTGCCGGCTCATTGATAAGTGTTAGATTGCTTTTGTTGTTACATTGTTGCTTTTATGTTGGTTGTTTGTTTCATCTATTCACCGTGTATTTTGAATTATTCCTTTTACATCATGTTTGTCTAAAGATTTACACATACATTTAATTTGGTTGATTCTAACTACATAGCTCATTACACAAAATATTATTTTAGGTATCTATTATTATTGTGTTTTAAGGTTTTATTACCAAATCTATCTCAGGAACCAGTTTCTCGTAAAACAGGTTATAGGACATATCATTAGAATGGTAGCATCTACTATTGTACACATTTTTGAGAGAGAATAAATAATTACACATTTTATTATTAAATATGACTATTACTTAATAGTGTAAGCATGTAAGGTCATCGACTGCAAAGCCCTGAATGAAGGGAGCGATATAACAATACAAATACTTTACAAAAATCTCACGCTCCTACACATCATTGTAGTGCACGCACGGACTAGTGTGACTAATTAGTGTCATAACTTATTTAATTTTCATTAGAGCTAGGAAGAAAAAAATAATGTCCCTATTATCATCTTGATAGACGGGGCATAATTCGTTAAATCGAGCTCTGAATGCCAAAAAGAATAACTTTATAACTAACCGTTTTAGTCATTTGTAAACATTCTAAAAATTTTATGCAACTCATAAGTTTTGTTTACATATTTATTAGACAGAAAATAAATAACATTATTTATGTTATGTCTAACAATAAACTAGTGGCTCTGTGAGCTGTAGACCTCGCGAACATTTTCGAAATGACTGAAATATCACTTTTTTTACGTTTTCAACCCCCATATCTCCGCCATTTTGAAAAATTTCCAAAAACTGAATCACAAAAAAAAAATTATATCGAACGTGCTCACAAAATTTCACGAGAATCGGTTGAGAAATGCGACCTGTAGAGGAGAACGTCCGGACAAACGCCGGCCGGACAGACGTATGTCTGTCCGGCCGGCGTTTGTCCTTGTTGTTTGTCCCTGTTGTTTGAAAGCATTTTCGCCTAAGCTGAAACGGATTATTATTAGTTATTACTTATTACAACTTGTAGAATTAAAAGTAAAGCTTTTAACTATAAATAACATTTGCTTAATGCTAAATGTAAATGCTTTAAGCAGCAGGTAAAACTTTATCTATAATAGAGATACGGACGTGCTATTAACGTAAGTTGTACAAAGCTTTATTTTACTCTACTTAATGTTTATTAAACATGGTACCTATTTACTACTAATAGCTATGATGACTAATGACATGAAGTTATGGAATAACTTGCATAATGTAGTTATACTAATCCAGTCTGGTCAAGTAGGTAAATAAGTAACTAATAATAAATCATACTAAACGGAGAAGGAAACCGGCATGTCGTAGAACCTAAACAGTTCAAAGATATGTGCCAAGTGCACGAAAAGAGCCTTTGAGGCTTACTTTAATCCTCTCACCACACTGGTTCGAAATAACTAGTGACACGGTAAGAATAATCTCATAATTATGAATATTTGTCAACAATGCACACAAAACCATATAGCCCTAAACTAAGCATAGCGTGTATTAAGGTAACCACATGACTGATATACGAGTAATATATTTTTAAATACATGATACTATGATACCTACTAATGCTATTAGCATTAAGCCCACCTATTGTATATTTATACATATTTGTTTGTGCAATAAAGGATCAAATAAATTAATAAATACCTTATAACACCCATACACGGAACAAACACCTGTTTTCATCACACAAATGTTATCCTTGGTGGGAATCGAAACCCCAACCTACAGTGCAGAAGGCAGAGCTACTACCAATACCAACTGAGCTGACAGGACAGCCATAAATAATAAATAATGTATTATCTTCGTGCAAACGTTCGCAAGGGTTCGCCATCGACGAATAGGACATCATCATCATTAAATCATGCACTATTACAACTTAATTTTAACATTCATTTTCCCTAATGTTCTCCTTATTACCTTATACGCTATTTTTAGTGACGACAGTGATGTTTATTGGAGTCATAGGGTTTTTGTGGGTATTACAATAATATCAGTTGATATTTACCACTTGTTCAGAGTGTTGGATTTACGTTGTGTAGTGTGCTGTGAAGCAAGCTAATGGTGACAGTTCTGTAAAGATTTTAAACATTTTTGCAAAAAAATTGTGTTAAAAATGTCGGAAACTCTCCAGCCTAAAGCAATGGGTTGCATGACTCTGAACCAACCAGCCGCTATGAGTGAAGAGGGAGACATGGCTGCGAATTGGCGAGAATGGAAGTCAGTGTTCGATTACTATATGATTGCGACGGGTAAGGAAAATGCAGAGTCTAAGGAAAAGTGTGCAATATTTCTACACGTCATCGGAAAAGGCGGCAGAAGCATATTAGACAAACTGGATTTAGACAATGAAACTGACAGTAACTACGAGAAATTGGTATCGAAATTCGCGCATCACTATAACCCTGTTCACAATGTAAATATTGAGCGCCTTGAGTTCTTCAAAATCAACCAAAACGAAGACAGTTTCAATAAGTTCTATGATGCGCTTATATTGAAAAGCAAATCGTGCGAGTTCGGACAGTTGCGGAGTAGCTTGGTCCTGACACAGATCATAAGAGGTCTCAAAGATTCGGATAAGAAAAAACGATTGCTGGGAAAACCTAAACTAGATTTGGAAGAAGCGGTTGCATGGTGTCGTGAGGCTGAAAATGCCAAGCAGACGAATAGTAAGGCAGGGAATGCCACTTTGCAAACAGAAAATAACAGCCTGCAAGTACATAATCCCTGCTACGAGTTTGAGGAGTGCATGGGTCTTCAGCGGCCCGCCCGAAACTTTCGTCGACCAAGTGCATTTAGCTTATGTGACTATTGTGGTTCTAAGCACAATATAGGCGACAGGTGCTTGGCATGGGACGCTATCTGTTACAGGTGTGAGCGATTAGGCCATTTTGCACGAAAGTGTCTAGCTAGATAATAACAATAAAAATATATTTGTTTATTGCAAATACTATCACTTCCTTTATTTTATAAATAAATATTTAGTTCGGATATTCCTTAATTTGATTCGATGATCCATTAACCAAAGTAATTCGTCATAACATTTATATATCATACAATATATTATAACTTATAAATTTCCAGCCCGATTAGTGATTTTTATTATACTACTGAGTGCGTCATAGGATCGAAATGAGTTTGCTGCAGTGATAGAAAAACAACCACCAAGCGAGAGCTCTTGGGGTTTAAGTAAATCTTCTTATTTGTTCATTTTGTCAAAAGAAATAGAAAATACATTTCTGACAGATGCAACACACGAATGGCGGCGCGCGGCGGACTCACATACAATGTAAACAAACTGTTAATCACATGGATAAACAGTCATGAATGATAACCAAAATAACGGTTTCTGTAGGTAAATGATAACGGTAAAGCTACAAAGGAACATTACAAAATAATTATATTTCAAATTGGGCGAATGTATAAAGATTGCAAAAAAATAATCTAAAAGCTGCAACTGCACGGGTAGCGAGCATACACCGGAAAAGGGTGCGACTGTTGAACTTTAGTTTTAGCCAATCACATGGCGTATTTCATACACTCGTGTCGATGACGCTGCTGCGAGCTTACGTGCGTGCGTGACTCGAGCACAGGATATTGAGAACAGCAGTTATTTAGATTAGTATGGAAATATAAAAAAATAGAAGGATAGTGAAGATAATCAGTTTGTATAAGCATTATATTTATAGGTTGTGATTTAAACTATAAATTTAAAGAATTACTAATTTATGTCATGGTCAGTTTGCTTTGAGTAAAAACAACAAAAAAGAACGCGGAAACGAGCTAATAGCTAAACTATCAAGATTCAAGACAAAATATATATTAAGCACAAGCAGCCGTTGAAACGCATTATGACTTCAAAGTCATAAGTTAATTACATTGAAAAAATGGACAAAAAAGCGCAGAATTGAGGGAAGTAGAGTAACTTTTGTGGTCGCGGCATCCTCGTTGTGCAAGAAGCAATTAATATGAAAATCTCTGGTCTCGCTCGGAAGAATATTGCGTCGTGTTAAGTAACTGGAAATCACGGGTACTTGTTGTCTCGATTTAATCATAGATACAGTCGTCTTTGAATTAAGTTAAACCACATGAGTCAAGAAAAAGATCAAATACAATAAGGATTAATATTTTTTATGATAATATTTCCAAAGTGTGAGCATTATGTCCGTACAAAACGGAGCTTCACGACTTTTGCAAAATGGTTTCAATTGTGCTTATTTGTGATCTTAGTAAAATCATGCACAAGCAGACGTAAGTATATCAAATAACATTCAATTAGATACTTATATATAAAACTTTCATCTGTCACATACCTAAACTTAGAAGACAAAACTAAACTTTCCACAGGCTTTCGATAAAGTTTTTTATAAAATATACGTATATTTATCACATTCCTGGCGAAGATTCCCTATAATTACTTGAAAGCGAGCAAGCTAGGGGCGTACGAGGATATACGACGAGGCGTGACCCTCGCGGCGGGAATAAAAATTACTTTAGCCATCGGGGTTTTGCAGGGGAGAGTTATGGATCCAATAGATATTAAATTACGTGGTGCTTTTACTATAATAGGCTCAATTCGACAAAATTTAGGACAATTCTTTATACCTTTGAAATGAATGTACTTACGTCTGATTACCTGCCCAGCGTAATTATAAATGTATGACCGAAAAGAATATATCCTAGCATATTTATGACAAAATAAATACCTATAGTACTTAAATTATTAAAAATATTATAGGATATCTCAGAAATAACCAACACGTGTTTAACTTGAAACTTATAATTTACTTTCAAATACAATAAATCCACCGATCAATAACCACAAGCTATGTTAACCTCAGTTTACTTTAACTATCCACAGCACACTCCATAAAGCTTGAATATCTCTCCCAGAGTACCCGCTTGCCGCCTCTCTCCTCCAAATACCCCTTTTCCCCGTCGTTGTCAGTGTGACCAGTGCAAGCAACCAAATTTGCTTTATTTTTGTAATTAAAATTATCTAACCCTTGCAATACCTACCAGTTATATTATCCTATAAGGTTCACGTCCAGCGGCTTGATTTAGATATATAAGTATGTTAATGTCCGTATGCAAATATAATTACAATAATTTGAATGAGACATGGCTGGTATCTAGCACAAGTATCCGAGTAGATATAACATATAACTTTAAGTTTCAATGGAAATTGTGTATCATTTATAATATCAAGTTAATGTTGAGTGTCATTACACTAGCGGTGCGATGAGGCAGTCATTTATAAAAATACATACAGTTATTTATTACCTTTATCTAAATTGCATAGGTAATTCATTATAATAACATTCTAGTCATTTGCGTCCATGATATTAATGTACAAAATTCAAACAGTATCATTTCAACGGGATTACCATTTAGGACTTTGAAAATGACGCTACCCATTCGTAAATCCCCAAAAGTAAATCAAAATCAACAAAAACATTCCGGCAAGAAACTAATCTGATTCTAATGCTTTTGTGTTAATTTTGTTACGAGTGCCTTGACTATTCGGGTTGGAGTTGGAGCAGATTCATTCTAAGCTTTATTGTCATCGGATATTTTATAATTAGATACAGTAATTAAATGTAACGAAAAGAAAACTGTTGGAAATTCATCATTCAATCGTAAACATGGGAAGTTAGAGATAATTTTGATTTAGTGGCAGGCAGCAGTTAGCTCCGAGCAGCACCTGTAATACCACTGAGTGATAAATGATCACTTCGTAATGAATTATTTGGATTGTTGGTAGGTTACTATCCGTGCTGGGTTCTTACATTTATTGTGGTATTTCTCAAACATTTTCTACAACAGTAGTTATCGCGTATACTTAAATCTTATTTATTTTCCGTAGCTTCAATTGTATTTACTCAGTTGGTTGTTAATCTGTCTTTTGCGATGTAGGTTGTGGGATCGATTAGCGCCCAGGACATTTATGTAATGAACATACGAGTAGGTGTTTGTTCTGTGTCGTCTGGGTGTTTTAAAGGATAATCTAAAGACAGGAATCATGTACCTCTGTGGCGCAGTGGGCCGAGGGTCGGCTACGCACAAGTTGCGGGTTCGATTCCCGCCGCAGGATAAATAGTTGTATGATCTGTAAGTATTTGTCTCGTGTCTGAGTGTTTCTATGTTTAATATGTATGTATATACAAATAAGAAATAAAAAGTTAATAAGTAGTATATCAGTCATAATACAAGCTACCTAGGCTCGATGATGTGTAAAATATCCGGCATTTTTTTTTCTATTTATTTATCATATGCGTAGAGCTTAAGAGTTATTGGTTTGAGGCTAGATGTATACAATTATTAGATTATTGTTGATTTTTCAGCTCGACCGATTTCGATAAAATTTAAATGGGACCACCTGGGAAGTATACCTACACTTTCAAACACAAAAAGAATTTTTCAAATCGGTTCAGGTGTTTTCGAATAATCGGTTAACATACATATAAAAAAAGATTAGGACGAATTGAGAACCTCCTCCTTTTTGATGAAGTTGGTTAATAAATTAATATTGATATTTGATATCTTCCTTGAATTGATTTTCTAGGATTTTCAATTTTACTTGATGACTAATACACGCTCGTTAATTTAGAAAATTTAAGAAACGTTATCTGGAAATGATGCACTAATTCAGACTTAGGTGCAAATATAATAAAATCGTTAGTATTTTAAGAAATTTACGAAACAGGGTCATTTTATCTCTTAACTTGATGATACACACAAAACTCGTACGTACTTATACGCCTTTTATACGCCTACCTACCTATATCTTTATTAATTATTTATTTACCTATACCTATTCTATATTATATTTGTACTTGTGTGGAATAGAATGACCACAATTTATTTCTTTAATAGTATATTTAGACTTTAATAGTAGAACAGAGTAGGTAGATCAGAGATCTACACCTACCTACTCTGACCGTTTACTTAGTAGTATGGTTCTTTATTTGTAACTCTTTTCGTCTCTTCTCTTTTCTTGTGTGACAAATAAACCACTAATTATATTCTATTCTATGATAACGATGAAACAGTAGAACAGAAATCTCAAATTAGTAGTTAAAATCAAGACGGTTAACACGCCGAAATAAAAACTACGGAATTAGCCTTGAATAAATTACCATACTTTATAGTAAACTACCTAGAAGGCTAGTAGTTTCATTGATTTATTTCTTATTAACATTTTTAAATAAATTTAAATTAAATTTCACACAGCATCATCTGGCCCCAAGGTAAGGTAAGCAGAGCTTGTGTTATGGGTACCACAAGACTGATATACTTAAATACTTTTTTTATAATTACATACATAGATTACATAGAAACACCAAGACCCGAGACAAATACTTGCAGAACAAACCAACATTTGTCCCACGGGAATCGAACCCGCAACCTTCTGCGTCTCAGCCGGACCTTAGCCACAGAGATCGTCAATAAAGAAACCCTGAAGCGCATCTTTAAATTTTTTGCTACACAAACAAGATAAGGTTCTGAGCACAGAGATAATTAAATTGTAATGTATTTGCGGATGGAAGGTCTGTCTGAATGTCTGAGGGTCTGTGAGAAGTCTGTTTGAGTGTGTAGGTACTTACTTTACCACCAGGTCATTTTTCTCTATTGATTTTTAATGATTATTTTTGAATTAATTAAAATATTATACAAATTTGTAATAATTTTTTTTTTTTAACATTGACTTTTTTTTTAAATTGTATTAGCTTAACGATAAGGTTATATTATAGTTATTAGTGTAATTGACATGTTTGTACAAGTTAAATAAATAAATAGTAAATTATTCAATGTGCATGTTGTGTATGCATTGTCCACCAAAACTTATAAACTGTTTTTTTAAATTAGGCTAAAAGTTTATAAAACATGATTCAAAAATTGGTTTAAACATCTATCAAATCAACATTTAGAGCATACAATAATTTACTCGAGTCGGAAACAAATCACAGGAAATCGTGCGTGACCGAATCTCTAACTGAAGAATACATTATGATACTGCTTACTCGGCAATATTCATCTTACTGAATCTACACTACACTTGTAGTGCACAATGCGACCGAATGAAACACGATAAGCATAGTGCAAAGAAATATGACTCAATGAAATACAATAGTGTGTCGGAACAGACATTTAAACTAAAGTGGAACAATTCAAAACAGCAAATAAATGGTTCCTAAACTATCATTATTCCATAAATATATCATCAAATCAACAATTGAAACTCACGATTCTCAATATTTCACTGTTGTCGTGACGTTAAGGTCACGCTGGGAGCGCAAATGGTTACCGATGTGACTGCTTAAACTTAGAAATTCAATCTAAACCTAGGTCAAACTCTCTAGGGCACTGTTTTAGACCATAAATATAAAGAGACAGCACCGTTCGCAGTCTACCACCCGAGTACAAATGGTGATTTGTAAAGTTTACGATATGGTATTTGAATATGCAGAATATTTGAATAGCCTAGACTTTACCTCAACTTTCTCCGTTTAATCGTTTCCAATAACAACTTCAGTATGATCATTCTTCTCAATGTTATCGTCCATAAGTCTTGCTTGAAAAGTGAACGGAATTTCTCAAGTTCCAGATTCGCATACAATAGCGAGCCCACTTGTTCGCACTCATTTGCAATTAATAAACTCGACCCACTATCGACTTCGGACGATTCATTCGCTACTTCTTTTAATTAATTTCAAATCTAAGCATTTACGGTCTCGAGGTTCGCTGAGATGAATATGCGTGCCAGTTTGTATATAATGTAATTAATGTCACTTTCTTCTTCATGTTCAATGTCAGTGATGATAAGGTTGGTTTTAAGTTAGGTTTCTTTGAATGGCTGGCGTCTTGTCGGGAGATTCGCGCCTTTTATGGAATTCCATGACACGAGTTGTCATTGAATTCATTTTGTTCAAAGGATACTTGTAATATAGGTAGCTCAGCTAATTAAACTTGTGCAAGCTGGCGGTATGATTTACACATAACACGTTTCAGAACGCATCTTCTATAAGTACGGATGGACACAATTTAATTTAAAAAGTAATTGAACAGACATGTATATAGATTTGCGATCGCTGTCATTCAATCTAATAGCTTGTTCTGAATGACTTACCTTATACCAAGCTGTGGACAGGGGGAAAGCACAGCGCATCAAAACCCCGGCAGTCACATGAACTCGATCACAAAACCACTTTTTGTATTGCGTTCAGTGAAACGTATCCAAGTTCTCGAACCACACGTCGATATTAGCACTTTTCACATAACATACGCACAACACTGCACTGGCACCGCTGACTCCGTAGCACATAGAGCACTGTACACGTTCCTTTAGAGTTACGATCTGTTAAACGCAACAGGGTGAGGCAATAGCACGTCCAATTCGCAATGCGAAATTTGACGGTCGCAGAAATGTTCTCTGCATAAAAGCGAAGGTATCACCGACTTTACCGGTCGGAACCGTTCCAAAATTGGAGTCGATCGAGTCGCACACGCGAGTGAGCCGCGCGGGTTGCGCTAGCAAACTGAGGCGCCGCGTCGCGACTGCTCGCTCGGAACGGTCTTCAAACTTTTACCCAACCGAATCGAAACACCCGCTAAGCCGACACGCAGCCTTTATTTAAACAAACTTTCAACTTAGAAGGTTTTTAAAGTTGCAAATAAACTTGCAGGCTACAAACATGGACAAGACACCTGGACAAGGCTCGCAAGGTATGACATTCGTGCACGCAACGATTACGCTGCAAATGCATTCAAATGACATGGATCCATTGACGTTACGGCGATTGAGATAGCTAGGGCAGAAATATTGCTAAGTAATTATGGATATCTTACCAGAGAACTAGGAAATAGTTCGTTATTATCAGATCGTTTAGTAAAAGTGTTACCCACTATAGCATAAAATTACCATAAAGTAAAGAATTTGACGATCTCAGTGATGTTAACGAAAAGTTAACCTAAATTTGTTCCTAAAGCGGATAAGTAAACTAATAAAACAGAGATATAGCATTCCTAAATAGATATCAGGAATTTGTAACTTGAAATCTACGACCAAGATATTATCATGTTTCATTGTAGTTGATTTAATACAGACTGCAAGGATATTCCGTTTAAGTAATCATAATGTTATTGAAATCCATTTTAGAGCTTTTAATAAGCTGAATAAGCACAAGCATTATTAAATACCTGTTTGGAGGTTTAACTAAATGCGACCAAGATTATAATTCAAAAACATAAACAAAGTACCTACATTGATTCTAAAAAGACAATGTTTTTGTTTTTAAAAAGACTAAAGTTGAGTTATAAATTTACGGTATTTTACCAACCAAAAAAAATATAAAATATATTTGCATTTTGCATAAGCGTGCATTGCGTGTGACAAGTTATTAAGTGAAATGCTGATAGATAAAATACCAAAAAAATTATAGAAGTCAACAATTAAAATAAAGCATCAGTGTTCGAGGAAAGCCAGGTCCTCTTACCCTACCCTACCCTAAACCGTCGCGCATGTAGGAGGAGTGCGATGAGTGAGAGTGAATGAAACACAAGAAGTATATAAGGATCGTAGCAAGTTGAAATCCGTAGTCACTGCCAGTACCATTGGGAATCAGGCGTGTTTTTCCCGATGATACTGGTAGTGATCACCAATTAATAAACAAAACTGAATTTACACCAACCAACGCAACGTGATGAATTACGTCTACTAGTTTTGTCTACAAAATCTTTAAGAGCTTGATAAACGTCAAAAAACGTTCAGTAAAGATGTTTGGTTAAGAAACCCTAAACAAATACTTCCAATAATTCAAAATACAGCTCCACCATTATTCACTATTTAAATAATGACACCTTATCTGTTTAAACTTTAGATGGATATTGGAATAATACCAACGACACAGAATTTCTTACATTAAACTCTGAAACTGTCGACATGTACATTGTTTATTTGTTTCATTTTGTTATATATGTTTAATTTGTTTTATTTGTTCGATTTGTTTGATTTGTTTGACTTGTTTGACTTGTTTGATTTGTTTTATTTGTTTTATTTGTTTTGTTTGTTTTGTTTGTTTTATTTGTTTTATTTGTTTTATTTGTTTTATTTGTTTTATTTGTTTTATTTGTTTTATTTGTTTTATTTGTTTTATTTGTTTTATTTGTTTTATTTGTTATTTGTTTTATTTGTTTTATTTGTTTTACTTATTTGTTATTTGCTATATCACCTGCGTTTACTCGAGATTTGTGACATCTCTCCTAATGATATTTATTTTAAGTCTCACCTTTTCGAGGTTATTGTGAATTGTTACAGGTTTCACATCCACACATTCACTAGACCTATCAACCTATCATCAATATATTATCTTACACTATACATACACAGGATATATGGAGAGAAGATCGTTGGACAGAACCACTTTTAAAATTAGAATAACCTTTAAAACCCTTAGGGCTCCATCGCGACTGCATTCCAGAAAATAAGTATGGGAATCGTATGTGAAACCCTAGTTTCACTATTTCTATATAGTAATTGTAGGTTATAAGACTTCGTATTTAGCATCGTGTTGTGGTTTGGTTGGTGGTTATTAAACTAGTTTATAGATACTATTACAAGCACTGTCTCTATTATACTAGTTTATTATCAAACTGTGAGTTTTATTTTATATTATTCCAGTTAAACTGGAATGTTTAGGACCCGGAGTAAGAGATCATCTCGGTTAATAACTGAAAAGACCGGTATTGTCAGAGGGTTTTGTGTTTAACTATATAATTCAAAAAACACAGGACGGCAAAAATAATATCTAATTCAAATATAGCACAATTCAATAGCTACTTAGGTTGTAGGCAGAGTGGGGTAAACAGAAACGCCGTATTTGTACAATAAACAAGATATGAAATAGCAAATCCCTGGAAGGTTGCCGGCAATTTAAATTTTACGAGTATTAACAAAAAAAAAAGTTGACATAATAATATATACTTAATAAATAATGCATGAGTGTCGTGGAACACTCGGTTGGAACGAAGTTCCTACCGTAGTATATTATTATTGATAAACGTATAACATATATTATTAATTAACAAATACAACGAATGAATTACTAGCGTCAATTAAATGAAACGCAGAAATAACGAATGAATTGAAGGAAATTTCGTAAGTAATTAATATATTTTTTTGAATATTTTATTGTAATCACTCAATTCATCTAATTCATTTGTTCATTCGTTCATTTAATTAATTCATTCGTGTCGCCCTATGATAACCGTCTAACTAAAGAAGTAGTGACGGAAATTCGTGACGGAAAAATCCTTCCACTTTTTTTGCTTGCCCCATCTGCCAAGTCAGTACCGTGCGATAAGGAACTTCGTTCCAAAAAATTTGGAAGATATCCGACAAATTAAAATATATTATCAAACATTTTCGTCGACCAATTGATGAAGAAAGCCATAAAAGAATTCAACCTGTAATCAAGACCACCGGATAGACGCAGACGATTCTTGATCAAGAAATACAACCGTAGACAGATAGCAATTGACATGGGAACGTCGCTAATTACAGACCGACTGCATTGATGATAGATAACATCTTTAGTCAGAGTTTACTGATGAGCGGTGCACGTGAAATGACGGTGGATAGTTGCGAATATGCGTTTGTAGTGAATCACTAATGAACAAGTGGTCACAAGTGGTCACAAATAGTGGTTAACATACTTCTTAACTATTGTATGTATGAACAGCAGCATTCTAAATGTAAAGAAAAAAATAGAACAAGAGCCCATCGCGTTTTCAAAATTATTTCAGAGCGTCTACTGCTAGAAACATCGCGTTATCCAAGAGCTGGATTTTAACTGGCACATCGTATTAGCATTGCTATTCAAGGTGCCAATGCCGCCAGTATCTTGGATCTATCTGTCAGGGATCTGGATCGAGTTATGTATAGATCGATTTAAATTTTCCATAGATAGCTCTCAACTGTTTCACGTGTATTTTATATTATAGTATATTTTCTGTATATGTCTGTAATATGTTAGTATAGCATATAAAGATACATAATATGAAGAGCTTAACAGTTTATTGCGTTACGTAAAAAGCAATAAGTTAATACTCTTATACGGCATCAAATTTTATATTGCCGTTGTCAGCCATCGCTTTTTTAGAAACCGGATAGTGGAGGCAAGTCTTGCATCGATTACAGGAATATTGCTGTGTTTAGAACTTACCAATTATCCGCAGATCGAACCCAGATGAGTGATGCTGAATTATATCTTGCGAATCACTATAGGACATGAACCTTCGGGATTGCTATTGAGAAATCTAGTTTTAACTTAAATATAGAGCTTAGATTAGTATTTCTTTCACAGTGAATGCTGTTATGCTGTTTTCAATAACTTTCCAGGATTACATAAATTTTTTTTAGTAAATAAAATTCATATAAATATCGTTTACGAATGTATTATTCAGTCTCTGCTTCTCATCATTGAATCGTCAGGTTTTCATTATTGAAGCTAATGGCAATACTATCGAACATTTAATACCATTTATCTGGTTTGACCCACTGCTTAGAAGTTAGTTTGTGTAGTTTTGCCTTTAGGGGTCCATTAATACAACTTCTATGGTACCTAATACTGGTCGGTCACCTACCGAGCTTTTTTTTAATTATGTCATTACCACTTATACCACCTTTAAGTCTATTTTCGTTTGTGTCGTGTCAAATATGTTTTTATTTATTAAAAAAATTTCATACTTAAAAATATACTTTAATAAATATAATTAATATATACTTAAAAGTTTACGTTTGCCTTAGATAAATATTATACAAGATGTAATGAATGAATACTCCTACCTAATGCTTGATCTATCGTAAGAAAATTACTATGCGCCTACGCAGGTCAAGGTTATGTAATTATGTATCCGTTATTTATGACGATAATAACGAATTAGTGATTTATTAGGTATACAACCTGAGTGACATTGACGTAATGTTTTATTATTAGTTGTAACGACTATACGTTAAGCACATTCACCGACTAATAAATATTCTGTGTCTATACAGGGTATCTCGGAATTCTCTAGATGAATCGAAACAAAGTCGGTGCCTCCATCTACAAAATAATACGTGAGTTAAACCCGTGTTTATTAAAATGTATCTTTATTTAACATAAATTACAAATAATACAGTCAAACACAATTTAGGCAGACTTCAACTATGGAAATACTGACTCAACAGGCTATTGCACCTTTTAAAGTCTTTGGACAAAATACATATGTATTTATGAAATTTGAACACTTTGTAAATATATCGGAACTACTATTTTTAGCCTGAGCGGGAGTGATTTCGACCATGAAATAAACGGTCTTTGGGATAAAATACCTTGTAATTTTTTTTCTAATTTCATTAAACAAAATTGACAACCCTAGTTTATCAACTATGTTTTTACGTACCTTACATAAACCAGCGCAAATTAAGTCTTGAAACATTTGTTGCTCTCGTGTCGATAATTTGCCCTCCTTAGGATACATACTATGTAGTTCCGGTACACCCTGTGTACATGCTTAGGTACTTTCATTGATTTTATATCCTTTTTTGTGGAACGTAAAAAGCCACTTCTGAAGCTTAAATTAATGCTTTAAGTTAATTCAGTCATAAAAAACAATGTTTTGTATGCATCATGCATAATAGACGTTAAAAGTTTTTATTTAACTTTTATAATAATAATTGTTTACCCATTGGCCGTTCTTACTTGAACCAGTACGTAATAACGGCAACTTCATAAGTTACTATTGTAATAGTGATCAATTATGTCACTTCTGACTTACTTACTTTTTAAACGCTTAAAAGTTTTTTTTATTGAAAAATATTATAACATTCCGTTTCTTTGTAGTCTAGGTTGGTGTAGTTAGATTACTAGCGATTACTTGCCTATTAAAGCAATATGGAATAACGATTTGTTATTCAATAATAGGTAAGTAGTAACTTTATATTTAAAACTATAATAATAATTAATGCTAGAAATCACACAGCATCATCTAGCCTCAAAGTAAGCATTGGTTGTATTATGGGACCACATACTTATATATTTTTTTTGTAAATACATACATATTATACACTTAGCCCCAACACAAATATTTGCCAATGGCACTAATATTTGTCCAGCGGCGATAATCGAACCCTCGACCTTCTGCGTCTCAGACGGGCCTTCGCCTACTGCGCCACAGAGGTCATATTTAATGTTGAATTTCACTAAAGAAACCTTCGATTTCTACTCAACTGCTATACAACATTATACTAATATACGTAGGCCTGTGATCCACGGAGTTTCTTCACAAGGAAGAGATAACCCATCACTCAATTGGTACCTAAGTTACCTACTTAAGTAGGTCAGTACTAACATACGTAACAGAGTGTTATTATCGCGCCGGCAACTAGCCTGAATGACTGATGCAAATAGTATTGGAAGATTCAGTTCAATTTATACAGTAATATACCTACTGTGTACGTGTTCTGAGTCACAGATTATCGATTTCTTAGCACAAAATTGTTATTAATTGATTGGGCAACCCTAGCCCCAATCCGTTCGTCCTTGCATTTTTCCCATCCCTACCACATTCATTCTCTTCAATATAAAAATTACGATCGACTCAAAAATATTCCACAATCATCTCAAAACCTAGAATCCTCGCTTAAATCAGAGGTTCCTGCTTCCTGTCCGCTGTGCCAAGGTAAGTCCGCTTTCCTTTGAAGTCTCTAACATATTATACTAAAACTTCTCTAACCCAGCCCAGAAAAGATTTACAGACACTGAGTAATATACAATAATGTATTACATATGAAACAGTTGACCTACCTAAGGACCGTTTAAATGCCATTCGTGCTACAAGTGCATGAATGGCATGGCATGGCATGAATGGCAATGCCGAAAGATAAGATACGAGGCGATACATACAAGATTAGGTAGTCGAGTGATTTGAATAAAATTCGTAAGAAATTATCATGTTTAGGGTTCCGAAGTCTAAAAAGGAACACTTATAGTTTCACAATTTCCGTCTGTCTATCTGTCTGACTTTCCGTCCCAAATCAGAAATATTCGTTTTTAAATGGCTTTTGGGGTATGGATTATAAATTTTAATACCCAATTGTGTGGCATAGCGTTAGATAGGTATTTTAAAGTATCTTGAACTTTTTCGATACAGATATTTGTTAAATAAGTGGTAATTTTGGACGCGACAACGTCTAATAAACGATGAACGCCGGCTGCACGCACGAAAAAGGATGACTCATTGTCCCGTTACGCTCATTGTAACGTTACGATCGGAGCGAGAGCATAGTATAACGAGATAGTATAGAGAGGTAGTATAACGTGACGTTGTCACGTTATACTATCGTCCGTAAACCGACTTTACAGACAACCAATTTTTTGATAGAGTCCATTGCGTCCTACCGGGTAAACCTTGTCTGGGAGTAGAAATTCGGATATTATAAGGCATATAAAAACGGCTAGTAAGGTTTTACTAGATTATAATTAAAGGTATGATTTGGCCTCAACCTTAAAAAAGACATGAAAAGTCCATACTAACTTTCATTTATTTGCTAACTAAGAAAGTGTTGGATTGTTTTTGGGACCTTACCAGTACAACTAGTCATTCGCAACCTTATTGACTTCGGAAGTCTTTACAGTGCATGCTCACATTCCCTTGCCTAGTAAAACACCAACCATTAAGCATAACCCACACCTGCGCGACCAAAACGACTGCGAAGCGGGAGAGTCTGCCGCGCTGCGTACTCTACCCGTACTATATCTATGGTGCTTTGCACACCTACACGACCGTTGTACGTTGCATTGCAGACGCTCCCGCATCGCGTCCCGCTTCCCGCGTTACTGATGCGCAGGTTTGGCCGAACCTTTACATTTTCTATAGCTCCTTACATAAAAAGTTCTACCATTTCTATAATAAAATAACACTAAAAAGAAGTGAACCAGATACAAGTCAGCTTATTAACGCCATTGTTCTAATAAACCTTGAGTATTGTAAATTATTGAACCGTGAATCTATTGCGATAATAAGTCATTGTTATACTGCTAACGGCGTTGTGTAAGTCTTATGTCTAACTGATGTAATAGCTTTATCCATCTATACTAACATACACATAAATGCTGATTTTATATCATCATCATCATTGGCCTTTGTCTGGGATTATTTTTGATAGCACAGGCCTTCCCAAGTACCCACACTAACGGCTTGCACCGACCCGGGATGGTTTAAATTGATAATCTGAAGACTATCGCAGTCGTCTCCATCATCATTCTCTAAGCAGCACTCATCTGGGATCAGTTCCACGTAGAAATCCTCACTCGAAGTGTTATTCAGTTCAGTGCCGTTTAAAATACCACCCCGATTTTATAGTCAGATGCGGGTGCTGAGCCATTTTTGATGATGTGTATTTGTGTAAGTGTATTTTTGTAAAAAAACATCTGAAGGGATGACAGGATGATTTAATATACACATTATAGATGGATGAGCCTAGCGCAGGATCGAGGTAGATGGTAGAAAGAGAGGCCTATACTCAACAGTAGGTGTTATTGGACTGTGGATGATGATGATGATAGATTTTAGTCTGATATCCTTTTAATCTCAAGAGCCCGCTGGATCCCTCGTTCTTGGATCAATCTCATTTAATTCAAGCTTCTGCCCACTGCTTAACACGCGTGGTGCGTACATAAAAAAAACTATATGCTTTATGCTATTGCATGTCACTGACTATATCTATTCAAAGTTTCATCCAAATGTGTCCAGCCGTTGAAGCGTAATTGAACCACAAACAAGTATTCAAACATCGATTTCGCCAGTATTTGAATAGGATTATAATTTAATGAGATACCATAGCCTTATGCTGAGGAATTCATTGGAATTGGAATGACGTGTTTTTCTTACAAATAAATAAATAACGTGTACATTTACCACAAAAACAAAATGTCAACATTATAGGGTGTCGTGCTCATGTGCGTGCCAGAGCTCATCTGCTGTTTAATTGTCAAGCAAGCCAGCAAGGCAGGTGTGTAGGCAGGTTTCTTCTTCTACGTTAATGGCATGTGTCAAAATAATGTCAATTTTGCCAATGTCAAATGTTTGTTTAGATTGTTTATAATAAGATGTCACCAAGTCTTATGTTGTCTTTCGACGTTTGTTATTTTATAAAAAATTGTGCCTTTTTTATAAAATAAATAGAAAAATCATATAAATAAAAAATGAATTTATTACAGATAAAAAATAAAATTTTAGGTCTATTGTATTTTTTTATTAGTTTATGTTAGTTTATCTATGTTAGTACAAAAAAATAATTATTCTTTTCCTTACAATAAATTACAAACACTACAATAAAAAAATGATAAAATTATTTCATCATTACTCGATTACAGTGCTTGAGGAACGGGTTTATTGGATAAATAATTATACGGATTATTTTTTGTTAGAATCACAAAAAAACACAAATCTTGTATTCCAATAACTCTAGCTTTATTTGAATAAAATGAAATTACATGAAATTACAAATAAAACACGAAATAACATGAAAAAAATAATTAATAAAGAGCGAAATGTTTACATCGCAAAACGGCCAAAAATAATCCAAGACAGGTGTGTAGTATGGTTAGCACTTAGCAGGTGAATATAATGTCATCATGACATGTGTCAAATGTGAGGGCATATAATTATCTAGGTACTTTTTAAATTCCACGGTTATTTTAAGGCAGTAGACAGATGCTGTATCGCAAATTTGAAACAGTTGCGTTTAATGATATATAGTTTTTTGAAATTCCATGTCGATGCCATGGTTATTTTTGGAAATGGCAGATGATTCTCGCCCATTTAATAAATATTTTATTGATGTATGTAAAAAGTTGGACATACCAATGGTATGTACTTATATGGGTTGCCATTTTAATTAAACGTAGAGACAAGTCTAAATAATTGCCATCGAAATAAATTATGGTTGAGACTAGTTTAAGTCTGGCTGGTTAATATACCTAACTTAAAGCATTTTTCATTGTATATTTGTATATCTTATATACTAATAATAAAACAGAAATTGTTAAACAGTTTATTTATCGACAAGGTCACAAATTCTCACGGCTTGTTCCTAGGTATCCCAAATCTATAGTTATAAGAGATTCCAAATCTCCATACATCACTTCCCAACCGATCCCAAACAATGAGTCTTTCCCAATGGATCCCAATAATGTGTTTGTATTGTACAGTCAACATTAAGTGTATTGGATACAATTTTAACTGACCTTAGCATAATTAACATGAGTCATTCATCAGCATAACACAGATTCGCTTCGACATAAATAAAACCAGCTACATCGAATCAATCAAAGCATTAGCAAGAAAACTAGTCAACATACGGAAATTGAATAACTACATAAAATCTGTTTGTTCTTATTTGTTCTAGTTTTTAGGGTTCTGTTCTTCCGTACTTTAGGGATTCCTTCGTTGTCCGTTTGTCTATCTGTCTGTCTGACTGTTAAGACCCTTTTAATCAGGAACGCGTGGAGGTATCAAGATGAAACTAATATAAAATAATCCCAATACCTCAGGTCTAATGCAAATCTTGCTACTTAGTACTCTAGTAGGTACGTATACATAAGGTGTAATAAGTCACTATCTCACGTTTTTATACCGCAGCCGGTTATAAGCAGAAATTCTACAAGTCTGAGAAGATGTTTTGACAGACTCTATAAAGTCTATGTAAGTAAGTGAGGAATGTCAAATGGAGACTGGTCGGGGACCGCAATCGAAGGCTGACCAGTTTTAACTTACAGGCTAGTTTTTATTAGAACTTATATTACATACTTACATGATGGCCGTGCGTGTATACGACTAAGAAAACAATAAAAACTATTCGCATAAAAGACCACACACATTATATAAGTAAACACGAAACATTTTCGAGGTATAAATAAATAAATAATGCCGGACATCATTTGGCCCCAAAGTAAGCAGAGCTTATGTTATGGGTACCACATGACTGATATACCTTTCCTACTACTTTTTTTTATATATACACTAGCTGACCCGGCCACGCGTTGCTGTAGCTCAGTAGTTCTAATACCTTGAACCCATATACGCTAACCTCTAAAATTATCAGTGTTTCTCTACTATATTATGTATGTATTATACATATAAACCTTCCTCTTGAATCACTCCATCTATTAAAAAAACCGCATCAAAATCCGTTGCGTAGTAGTTTTGAACATCTAAGCATACATAGTGACAGACAGACAGCGGGAAGCGACTTTGTTTTATACTATGTAATGATATTACACATAGAAACACCCAGACCCAGACATATAAAAGGGGATAGTGAGTTATTACCTTACGTGCTGGTGATGAGCCGAATCATGATTTCAACGAATACGAATAATCGGCCGAATTGGAAAGTGTAGGTTTTAATATTGCTCATAAAGGCTGCCAAAATTTGTGATAGCCTGTACCCCATCTGCGCAGACCCTACATAAATTTGTATAAGAGGGTTATACTACATACACAACTTTCACGCTCCTCTATTAATAGCAGTCTTGTGAGTATGCACTTCTTTCATAGCTATGTTATTTTTCACACAACACAACCGTATAGTATTTTGTCGCCCTCCCTCTACTCCTATCTCCCTATTTTTAATACTTGTCTCGTCACTCATCAATCATCCCTCACCATGACATAAGTATTGAATATTGGTTGACAATTGCACACAACACCGTCTAGTCCCAAACTAAGCATAGCTTTACTATGGTGACCAGATTACTGCACACTTACGATACTTTAAAACTCCCAGATACAGAACAATCACATATGTTCATCACGCAAATGTTAGTCCTGCGAGGGATTCAAACCCTCAACCTACAGCGCACAAGGCAGAGCTACTACTAACTGAGCTGACAGGTCAATCAAATGCACATGGACGTGCTATACCTGTTAATTACGTGTGTAAAGTGTCTCGGTCCGTATGTCAATCTGTTTGTTACCTTTTCACGGTTAAACAACTGAATGGATTTTGATTGAATTTTGTTAGGAGACTGCTCTGTAACTTGACTGACGCCACCTAAATCATCTTCAACAGACGATGAATTCAACTAAGGCCAATGATGGTTCCTTGATAAAGAGTATAATTTGGACACGAACATAAGCTACTTTTTTATGTTATTATATCAAGCGTGTGAAGCCGCGGGCAGTAAGTCATTTTTTTTTATATTAGTGTATAATTGTTAAAAATTATACTCTAATATTATTACAATCTAGCCAAGTAGGACAATGAGTAATATACTACGACTTATTTTTATAACGTAAACTATGCCTATAGTCCAGTCATTATAGTAAGTTCACCTCGGAATTCGAGATACCCAGCTGTAAGTCTGTAAATACTTGTATATTGACACCCTAAAAGTTGTCTCAAAACCTACATATGGTAGGGTGTACGCAAATATTAAATTTCAAGATCAAAGGTCAGAAAAATTTTTTGCTCTTTTTTTGTAAATATCTCATTTCCTATGGGTTTTTTGCTATTTGTATTTTTATCAATATTGTAGAATACAAAATTCTCTACAAATTTTGTTTAAAATTTTTTTTTATACGGTGAACCGTTTTTGAGATAGAGGGCGGAGAGCGCGCGGTCACAGCATCACTTCAGGTCAACCGGTGCCTCCGGTCGAAAACGCGCCATATATAGTTGATGAACTATCGATAAATCAATGATTATAAATATTTGACAATTTTTATTAACTATTATATTATATTTCATCATATATTTCCTAACCTATCCCCACAGCTGGGTATCTCGAATTCCGAGATTCTTACCTAATTTAAGCTTAAATGACTGGACTACTAAGAATGTGTCTAATAGCACTTTTCTTATTGTCTCTAGTTAAGGGGAGACACTTTGTTAATGAGTTTTTTATGAATATATTGTATTGTAATTTTCACTTTCTATCACTGTTACACTACACTAACTCAAACGGCTTGGTTCGTATGAGTCTTCCCACTATGTCCGTTTTGTCGAGGAGCTGGATTGCCTCGACGTTCACATGGTGATGAAGTCTTTCCTCATGAGCTTCTGCGTACTTTGTAATAACTGTGTCGACGAAGTCTATGCCAGTAAGTCATAAATATATAGAACTAGCTGTGCCCCGCGGTGTTACCCGCGGTAACGAACAAAAAAAAAGATATTTTCCCGCAGTAAAACGTAGCCTATGTGTTAATCCAGGGTGTCAGCTAACTCCATACCAAATTTTATTAAAATCCTGCCGTTTAGACGTGAAGAAGTAACAAACATACACACTCACACACTCAGAAACTTTCGCCTTTATAATATTAGTGTGATTCCTATTGCGGCATAGAATGTCATAGATAATCTACATAATGGTGTCGGATTACGAAAGAAAAACATAATATTTGTAACTTTATATCATTTTTCAACGCTCCCAATTTAACTCGAACAAACAAATGAAATACGCCAGTGACATATCTCAGCAAACATTACTCAATCTTAGGAAAGTGTCGCAAACGAAAATGTGGTTTCCACCTACAATTATCGACCTTATATTTAGCAAATGTAGGTAGTCTATTCTTTGTAAGTCTTATTTCATAAGTTTGTTTGTAAATATAATTTTGGGATGACATAGAATTGTGAAAACGTATCGTTTAAGTACTTATGACGTACTTACCTTTAACTTACGTTTTAGATTTACAAGTTAGAAACCATAGATATAAATTAAACTCTATACTAATAATGGGTTGAAACGCTGACATATTTCGGGGAGAAAAGAAAAAAAGACACATATGTAGGTACTTTATTGAAAACCATGGGTTGAAATAGGAATATACTAAAATAACTTCCACAATGATAATAGTGTAACTTTTTCACTTTCAAAACATTCGAGAGTTGTACTATATGTACATTTCACAGTTCGCACTGTGGGTGATGATCTCGAACTGTATCGTGAACTCGAGCGGCAACGAGCGGACCGCGGATCAAACTCACCCAGATGAAAATTCTCTAGATGAATCGAAACAGTATCACTGCCTCCATCGACAAAATAATACGTAAGTAAAATCCGTTATCAAAATGTATAGTGTAACTTATTAACATTTAGGAAGGTGGTACCTACCGCTACAATATTGTTAATTTAAAGTCGGCACAAGGTTGTAAACATGGTAAATAATAATTAACAAAGGTGTTTGTGATAAGAACTTTAACTAGCTAGCCGCCAAAAAGCAATCAAAGCAACTCGCTCTTTCGCTATTTGATATTTTTTTCTCAAAAATAACGAATTGATCCGAAAAAGACTGAACTTTATAATCTGGCCATAAAAACAACCCCGAACAGCTATAGCAATTTGTAAAGCAGTTGGTGACAATAATAAAAAATATCTGAAAATAAAGATAAATATATTGCAATATTTGTCTCGGTTCTGGCTGTTTTTCTATGTATAATATGTGTTTAAAAAAAAAGTACACAAGCTGTCACAAGCTCTGCTTTCTTTGGATCTAGGTGACGCTGTGTTAAATGTCCGGCATTGTTTATTAATATTTCTATTATTAAAGAGAATAAGTGAACAAAGTCGCGGTCGTTCCACTAGTTAACAAAAAGCTTACTAAACTGTCACCAGTTATGTTAATCAGAGATAGGATCTCATTGGAGACACTTTGAATGACATGTTGTGGATGTGTATAAAATGGATCGGATAAAACAACATGAGTACCCATCTATTAATAAAAATACTTACTGAAACACTAAAACGACAGAGTTATTACGTAAAAAGCAGTAGCAACAGTAACGCGACAACAATATCGGCAAAATTTGTGACAAGTCGTAAAAACAACTCGCGTGCCGCTATTGAAATCAGATTTACATATCTTTACTAAATATGTAAATCTGAAATCTGATCGGTTTATCTTATTACCTAGTAAAACCGTGAAGGTGGTTTAAGACCAAACAAACAAATTATCATTATATCAAATTAACTATATATCCATTGTATCTAAGACAATGAGCAGACCGCAGATCAAACTCACAGTGATGAAGATTCTATAGACGAATGGCAACAGTGTCGGTGTTTCCATCGACAAAATAATAAAAGTAAAACCCATGTTTATTAAAATGTAACAAATATCCCTTCCTGTTGAAATCTATTTTTTTGTCAATGATATTGCACAAACACTGATAGATGACATAACATATATAGAATCTCACTCAATTGAAGGTCGCTTGCAGTTGTGACACTTAGGGGCATGAATAGTTAACTTTGTATGTCATCTTGATGCGACAAGATTATCTGATGAAATCGAGGTGTACCAGTTGTTTGATAAATTATAGTTGATGTCACTCATTAATCAAGTGATAATTTGTAAAAGCCAGCATGTTAGTAATTACTATTAAGTTATAGATACCTAGTCCCATCTCTCTCATATCTTCAAAATAAGTTAAGTTAAGACTGACATTGGCCTCAATTCTGTTGACACCAACCTAACTAATTTTAGCTAATATTAGGTTTTGGACTGTCAAATGAAACTTTGGTATTCTGCTGCTAATAACTTATCCTAATTTAATTTTATCTAATTTAACCGAATTTACTGACCGAATAGGTTTTACAAATGATATGACTAACTAAATGCACAAAAGTCTGCTCTTTAAGAAGTCGTTTTTGGTTTAAATTTATTTATATTATTTTTGTTAGTAATGGATTTATCACAATGTTTAACTGGTTGCTTAATATTATATTATATTTGTATTCGTTAAATGCCTATTTAACAAACATGTAAATATTTTTATTAGTTTTAAGAGTTTTACCTGTTAACTTGCCAATTTTAGTTAGTTAATGTATGTTATGTTATGTTATGTGGTACACTCATGGCGTGTGGCAATAGCTGCTGCGCTACTCACGATGGCGCCACTGAAAACCAGCGATACAGCAGCCTTCACAATTCTGTATCATATGCTGAGTGGTAGCCTTTTTCACTTTGTCACTTTGTCATTTTGTCACTGTACATAGACTAGTTTATATTACATTTGCACTGTATTTGATATGTGACGTTTAATAAATATTTTCTATTCTATTCTATTCTATTCTATTCTAAATATATTTTAGACAATTCCTAATTTTAGAAATGAACCAACCGAATTGTCATCATTATGTTTCATTAATTTATTTATTTTCCTAGGATTTTCTGCAGTTTTAATCAAGCAACAATACAAACAACGGTTTGACATAATGTTTTTCGATGACATATTTTATGACATGCATTAGCCATCTCATTCAACTTCTTTAACAAGCATGTAAGATTTTTTATCTGCGGTCAGTGTACTGACTTCTGGTTTTTATCTATAAGTAATTGAACATTATTTTGTAGATTTACTTATTTCCTTTTAAACTATTTTTCCCCTATGTTGTATGTTACTTAATATAATAATATGAATATGAATATTATATAATAAATGTTTTGTTTCTATTTTGACGCATTAGATAGTAAATAAAATAAAATAAATATTGGTGGACAATGCATACAGCACCATCTAGTCCCAAACTTAGGATATGTAGCATGTATTATGGTGTGAATAAACTGAATTGAATTGAATTTTTATTTAGAGAAATAATACCATAAATGTACAGAATAATATACAATCTAATTATTAATATAAAATATCTAAGGACCGTTTAAAACGATCTATAGATAGCTCAACTGATCCAGATCACTGCCAAAGGGCAGAGTCCCCAAGACACGCGGCATTGCTACGTTGAATGACAATGCTAATGCAATTATGAAGTTGTGAAGTGTGAAGATCGCTGAAAGGTCTACCTATTTAAAATTCGAGCAGCATCAATGTGTATTTAAACATTGTATATGCTATCATATGAATGCTGAAATAAATATTTTTTCTTTTTCATTTTCATTTCAATTTATAAAAAAAAGTATACAAGTTAGTAAATCAGTCATGTGTCTCAAGTGGTCCAGCTTTGATTACTTTGGAGCTAGATGATGCTGTGCGAAATGTCCAGCATTATTAATTTATTTATTTTTACTCGTGCTTACTACTTCAATGTTTAATAATGCTCAGCAGATGGAAAAGTGAAACGTATTTCTAATTGTCTTTTACAAATATCTTCTTACGTAAAAGTTCTATAACTAACGACATACAAGAAATTAGTTCCACAAACGGTTCCACTTATACATATCCATAGATTCCAAATACGTAAGTGTACCCACCTACTTCGTAAAATTTGCTACGCTTTTTAAAAGCTCGAACAAAGATGGTGTTTGCTGTTTTTTGGGGCTATTGCTCTGTCTGCTCTGTATAATTTGATATCATTTACTTGATATGAATTCAAAACGGGATGTTTACCATGATATATGAGTTTTACTTTTGACGATGATGATGCAGTGAGCCAAAGTACAGCCGAGAAGCAGAAGGTTGCAGGTTCGATTCCCGCCGTGGGACAAATGTTTGTATGATCTGCAAGTATTTGTCTCGGGTCTGGGTGTTTCTATGTATAATTTTAAAATTACAATTCTTAAATTTACTACATTGACGCGTGATTGACGATTGATACATTGACGTGATTCAGCTCAACTTAGTTGCCTTGTAAATTGGTGTTGAATATCCCTGCGTCTCAGAAACTCTATTCAAAATTCAAAAACATAATCTACTTACTTATTTTAAAACAGTCATTTAAAAATGTAACTCTAATTTGGTCTTTAGTATAAGCAAAATAAGATACATATTTTATTAAATTTTTGATAGTCCGGCGACACAATAGAATCACCATCATTCGTCTATCAATAATAGTACCTACTCGAAATTTATCTAACATTATAGTAGCAGGCCAAGCGTAGTCTGCACTATTAGTACAGTCACGGAATGAAAAGGTTCGTCAATTTTCAAATTGATTCGTTTAACTTATCGCGTGCACATATTACCTTTTGGAACTTTGTTACAGAATAGACCGAGTTAGAGAATATAATATTTATCGGTAATAAAGTTCAAATTCAGATCTATGTTGTTTGACTATTTATCTTGTCAACAAATTTAAGCATAATTGCTTCTTTCACTACTAGTGCACGCGAAAGCGTACAAGCGAAAACCGACTCTAAGGTGACGAACATTTGCATTCCGTGACTGTACATTGGTGCACCCATTCTTCTGGGCAAATTTAAAGAAAAGTGCTGCGATAGGTGAGATAGAGTTTCGTGATAGAAAGAGAGGTACTATGTAGGTGAACTGGATTGCACTTTGTTGCGGCAAGAGTTGTTATTTGTATAAATGTTTTCGTGGAGACAGCCATTTATAAGCATTCTGTGGTAGTTGTTCTAGTGGTCATTGAACACATGCAAGCTCGAAAAATGATCCACACACATGTCGATTTAAAAGGTAACTGAACTGAAAACTAGGTGTTAAGTTTATTGTCTGATAACAAAACCAAACAGGAAGTTACTTGCGATAATAAAAAACAACATCCTTTAGCATTTTTGAATAAAACTTTCAACATAAGCGCTCAGTTATAATTTGCAAATACTACCAGCGATCACCCAGTGACTGCGCTATGGCTTAGGCGCGTATACATGTGCTCTTATCTTGGTACTGTACTTGTATAATGTAACTACAAAGCATCAAAGCATGCAAATGCTTTCATTTAAACACAATTTCCATACAAACTCGATAAGCAGACCGTTTTCTTTATTGTTCTCTATAAATTCTGGGCCCCTTATTCTCTAATAACTTCTTCCTTCTACTTCCTATAATGTCATCTGTCTTGACTATATTATGTCAAGTGGATTTATTTTTTATAGTATCGTAACAAGGTATAAGTTAATCGTTATTAATGTCTATTCTAAATTCATCTTGTCCGTTTAGAATTTTATTGGATTGCTCGTCGTAAAAATCACAAAAAATCATTACACAATTATAACTCGAATGTCACATGTGTTAAAAATCATAATTTAATGAAAGATTATGCAATAAAACATTAAATAAAACGAGAAAAACTAAATAATCTAGAAGGGCTATGTTACTTGGTGAAATGTCAAATGAAGAATCCTCTAAAAACGTCACTTTACAATTTGTTGACTAGGTACTGAATTTCATAGAAAATATACCCGATTACGATGAATTCAATGAATTATATAAGTTACATAATCGTGATTCTGTTAAGCAATTGCAATACTTGGGTGAGAATGTTTGTGGGTTAATTGCTCATATCCCAAGCCATGAAGCCATTACAATTGTGTTGATTGCGATTGGTTAAAAAAGCTTTCATTTCACTATCACTATCAGTGGCTTGAATGAAACTTTTTTAGCGATCAATAAGCAAATCAGGTGCCAGTTTTGCAGCAAATTTTACGTTTATGGTTAACATTTGCAGTGCCAATTTCATTAATTTGCGGCATAATACCCGATGTCATCGCTTCTGTCGCGGCTCCTTACTGAATTCGGGGGCCAAACGATCCGGTTAGAACAATGCTTGTTATCGGTAGCCATCGTGTCCAGCCGTAGGCTCTATAGCCCAGCTAGCAGTTTGTATGTCGGCTAGCAGTTAGCCCGCTTTCGAGGACTAGGGAATTATCTCAAATCGAAGAAGATTGATGGTTTGTGCCCTTATAGTCAGTCAATCATAAAAGCCTGTTACGAAGACTGTTATATCGTTTACCTATCTTCAAAAGGTTTAAATAAAAATACATATAAATAAGTGTCAACTTATGTCTTCTTCGGTGTTGAATAATTGATTCAAGCGTGATTTTTCGGAATTACATTACCGGTGTTGGTGGTTCTTCGTTCAGGTGCGGAGCGAGTAAAGTGTTTTCGAGGATGCCTTGTGGAGAGGCAAATCACATGCGAATTTATTTTGGATTTAACTTTATTTTGGAATTTATTTTCTATCTAAACGATAATTTTTCAGTTTTCTCAAACAACAAAGGAAATCCACAGCTTAGTCAGTTCTGCACTTATTGACCATGAATTATTGACCTGTGGATACGGCTGGCTAAGCTGAGAGGGTGGAATAGATGCTGGGTAAGCCTCTAAAATCAGGAACTATAGCGTCCTTGTGACTGAGTGAAAAATCCCCTTGACGCTGTATAAATCATCTAGTAAGATGAAAAGGCCTCTTTGTTTTTATTATTATGTCTTCTGAAAAATTAACCGTTCATCCTAGCTACTAAAACATTTGACTCGTAAATCTTACCCCAACCATAACACTGTACCCTTCATGCCATAACCAGGTGATTAAGGCACGTCGTTCAGAAGTGCTCATTAAATATTATGGTGCATGTGTAAAGGCCGATGTAAAATTAACCCTTCAGTTTCAGGACTTCCAAGTGGCATTAAAATTTTAACCATCTGTTATTTCTATTTTCTTAATCTAGGTGAGCATTAGAAATAGAACCAGGACTAGCACAATCGCTTCTGTGTAGCTGATTCTACTCCAGAGATTTGCTCTTGTGATCATTTGGTCTTGGTATTCAACCAGGAAGGGAAGAGATCCCTTTTATGGTTTTTATGTCGTATAGTTATTGTCTAAAAATGTTCCGTGGGGTCGTCAATATGGAGTTATGATGTATATATCTTTCTATAGTGGAAATCTAAGATGGTGGCAGTAGTAATAAACTTCGTTTTTGTAATTTTTGACAAAACTGAAAAAAAAACAGTGTCATCGAACCTGTAAATCCTAATTCAGTGCCTTTATCAACAAAATAATAGGAGAGTAAGAACCCGTGTTCCTCAAAATAAGTAAAAATTGCACACAAAACGAAGCTACTACCAACTGAAGTATAACGTTTACAGTAACTTTATTTTAGGACCGCCATCAATCAATCGGATTCAAATTATGAGTAGTTATAAGTTTCGCAAAAATCAGGAGCAAAAAATTTAGATTAGGATCGTAAAAATAAGGATCATTATAAATCATATAAATATGTTGGTTCATCGAATAATTCCGTTCACGTAGACATTAGTTTTCATTAGATTGCTTCTTTAAAGGGACATTAAATTAAACTATGGTTGGACAGATAGATGGACATGGCGAAACTATATGGATTCCTTGTTGGATGGAATTCGTACTATAAAGATAATTAGCTGGGTAAAACGAAGCGATTAGGCGAGGTGACGACAGGTGGAGTAAGGCAACGACTGATTGGTGGTCGAGGAATGGATATGGAACAGTATGTCGACAGGCAGCGAGATGAGTGGAAGACATTATCGAATTAGCGCGCCATAGATGGTTGAGACTAGCGCAAGATCCAGGTAGATAGTACTAACAAAGGAGACATGTACACAGCAGTGGCTGAAATTGGTCTGTGGTGGTAACACGACTGTTTTCGATATGACAGTCTAGACAGACGCCTATGAAACCAGAGGTTTATTACCATGTTTCACAAAATAACAAGATATTTACATATTATTGCAATAAGCATCAAAAGGCTGTTATAGTAAGTGAAGAGTTTTGTAACAGTTTTATCACGTCAGAAGTTCCAAAACCAGGTTAACGTATCCAAATAAAAGGTGTCCGAATTTTCACAGGAAACCATAAAGAATACAGTAACTGCCCATAAAGGGAATCAGAAATAGAACCAATTAAAAGAATGCGGAAGATATAAAACAGAACAAGACATTTTCGTGTCTACATCGGCAATGTAGTGATATTACGACTATTTTATCAACTTATGTTTAACTTTAAACCTCCTTCTGAACATTGTTGATAAATAATTCTTCATCTTATATATATATAATATAATTACGTTTTAAAAACTAAAAAGACAACAGTCTTCATGTATAAAAAACCAAATTTCTAAATCTCGTTTCGTCCAAGTGGATGACATATTTTTTTCAGTTTTATTGATTTAAAAACCTAACTACTAACCTAACTACGTATTTTTATGAAATTTATATGGGACCAATCGGGGAGTACCTACCTATATCCTTTCACATGTTTTTTTTTCGAATCGGTTCATAAGTGACGGAGTTTTTTGAAGTCGGTTGAAAAGTCAATTACCGTGCGTTAGTAATATATTAACTTTTCGTTTTGTTTTGTAGTTTAAAATTAAATTAATTTTAGGTGGTACGAAGCTCCCCTTGCCATCTAGTAAATAATAAATATTGATTGAAAATCGCACAATACAGATGGTATTCATATTTAGTCCCAAACTAAGCAAAGCTTGTACTAAGGAAACCATTTGACTGATAGAACACTTATTTTTCCTTATCCCATCGTGTTCCACTGCAAGGCAAATGTAACTTCCACTCTTTGCGGGCACCCACTGAGAGACGACGCTGGATAACGTTCTGGATGCATTCGAGTCACATGACCTGCCCAGTCCCATTTCAAACGTGCAGTCCTCGTACCTACTATGTATCCGGTATGCCGAACTATTATATATAATGATACTTATATTATATCAGTCGTCTGGTCACCATAATACAAGATATGCTTAGTTGTGTGCATTGTCCACCACCAACATTTTTCCGGCCCAATTAAAACTTCGAAAAATGCAAACGATCTAACTAACTGCATCAAACACAAACAAACAAACTAAAAACGATCGAAATTTTTGTTAGTCTAGCGAGACAATAATATCACCACCGCGGCCTAAATATATGTCTAGTTTTCGGTCTGAATTTGATTTCTGGTCTGAAATAAGGGTCAAAGTCCGGAAAAACCGGACGGTCAAATTTAAATGAGTGTACCTTTAAAATTTATGTTATTTAAAGAAGTACTACAGGTCTACTCGTTAAGTTGGAAAATCAGCTTACTTTTACTAAACTGCATATAAAATAAACCTAGCAGTTACAAATGACGCAATAAACTACGTTCACCAAGTTAACCAAACCAGCCACTAACCCTCAGTTTAAAAGCTTAACTGGCAGGATGTATCCCAAAATAAATTTCAGTCGTAAAAATTATATCATATTGCATAAAATAAGGTACATACTAACTTATACTTCAATAGCTCCATTACTGTCTGACTTTAAACACTACAAATCAAATCGTCCACCTTTGTTAGTCTATTGGTAAATTAAGAAGAGTTTAACAAATACAATCCCTAAGTGAGCGTGTTTAAGTTTGTAATTTGTACTAACATATAAATAAACGCATATAATTTTCACTCAAAACGGGATATTTACCATGATATATGAGTTTTTCTGCTTCTCGATATTTCGGCACAGTTGCATGCGCCATGATAACGAGATAAACTCAAAAAAAAAAAAAAAAAAAAACGCATAGTCAAAACCTACGACAATAGTTATATCCTTTTGAAATCTTATTGTGGATCTTTAACAATATTTAGCGTTGGTTTGTGAAGCAAAGTCAGTGGATTTCATTAGTATCACATAAAATGTATCGATCGGATATTCGAGCGGTTTGCTTTCTATCGTAATAAATGTTTCCGAATAGAAATTGATGTTGCAATAAAATTTAATATTATGTGTACGTACATCACTCTTATTCTTTGATTCATATGACTGGCCTGTCAGCTTAGTTGGTCGCTCTACCTTCGGCGCTGTAGGTTGAGGGTTCGATTCTCTCACAGGATATATATTTGTGTGAAGAACATAGGTGTTTGTTTTGTGTCTGGGTGTCATAAACTATCCTAAGTATGTATTTAAAATATATAAGTATTCTATCAGTCATCTAGTCATTATAATACAAGCTATGCTTAGTTTGGGACTAAATGGTTTTGTGTACATTGTCCATTAATATGTATTATTATTTATATTTGCAATTTCATTTATCGTATCGTAACGTATCAGCGGATGCGAAGAAATCCATCCTCCAGGCCTACCAAAACATATTACAAAACAATAATGTTTCAGTAACGTTTTTTTATAAACTTGTAGCAACATTAATACGCTTCTCCTTCTTCGATCTTTTAAAACAGTTTTGTTTTATTCCTGCGTAGTGGTGTTAAAGAACAAATGTATTCTATTACTGAATAGATGACCCGGTAGCACAGCAACACTGCTCTGCAGACTTGTTGCTTCGCCGAGCGCTGGATTAAAAACTGAAGCGAGTTTCAATCCAGCGCTCGGCGAAGCAACAAGTCTGCAGAGTGTTTTTTCGTTATACACTGCGGAGCGAGTCAATAGTTCTTGAGGATGCCTCGTCATCTCAAAACACGTGTCGAATTTATTTTTGAGGAATAGATTGGCGGTATAGTACTTAATATGTATTTATCAGATAGACATCAGATTTTGTAATCGATTTCTGCAAAGTCACGCCTGAATCAATTATCTATTATCTGTACCGTACCACCTAAAACTGATTTGATTGTTAAACATCAGTAATAAGGCGCCAAAACAAAAAATATTGTAATCAGGGTGACATTTACAAGTTTTTGCTTAACACATGGCAATTTATTTTTATATTATAAGAAGAAGTATTTTTCCTCATAAGGATTTTGTGCTATTACTCCTTTAAAAGAGAGCGAGACAACACAAAGATTTTGTATAAAAACTTTCGCACCTGATATAAAACACGTTTTGAAGCAAGTATTTCCACACATCAATTTCTAACATTTAGATAGGTTAGCCTCATTGGGTACCACTATTAATTTCGTACAAGGCATGGGCCAACTATGGTGAGTTTATAATAAGCCGCCCGTTGGCCTTTGTCATGGCCTATAGGATAACTGAACTTGGATGAAGAAATATCAGGAAACATGAGTCATACAACCAAAGTGTATCTGTATAGTGATACTGATAATCTGTTTCTTTCCGAGGCATTATTAGGTAGCTGACAAAAATGTTACTTCCGACATTTTATTAAGAACAAACTGCCACTAGACCGTGAAAGAGAGGTGCCAAGCTGCCAACGAAATGCATTAACTAAAATATCTTTGAAACTTAATCAATCATTGAGCAAGATTTGGCCCACATATCCTGTGTTTATCATCGCCAATTAGCCGTAACTTCCGTGTCTAATAACGGGTGTAAACGGGAAACAGTTGACAAATAATCTCAAAAAATATTTTAAACTTTTTCCATGCAGAGGAACTAAAGTGCAAATTTGCACTCAAATACAGGTGCTTTTAGAGAAACAACATACTCGTAGGTGCGCAAATTTGAGAGCTAACTGAAATATCTACTGATACCTTAAAGAAAAGAAAGTAAGAAAGACACAAGACTGCTCGTTGTATCAGAGAATGTTCATCATAATAATGAGAATGATGTTTTATGAATTACCTACCTGTTCCTGCAAGCTACTTCGCTTGCGTGGTAGCATAGGTCTTTCCTCAAGATACATGTTACTCCGATCTCCTTACGACTCCGATCCGATCAACCTTTCAGCCGTGAAATCGAAACAAACCATAATATAATAATATATACACTTAGGCTATCAAGGACCGTTTAAAACGATGTATAGATAGCTCAACTGATCCAGATTAACGTCCCCAAGACACTGACGGCATTGCTGCGTTTAATGGCAATGCTGACACACTGGGCCGGATAGGAGCCAGCGATAGTCTCGCGATGTTTCTACCAGACGCCGAGAAAGAAATTTAAAGACTCGATGGAGTCTCCTGTTCCCCACGGTCCCAGGGCCTCGACTCCAAAAGGCTCAAATATGTCGGTCCATTTATGATATTAATATGGAGTATTGATGACTGAAGATGTTTAAAGGGTAACATCGAATAATTTATTAATAAACTTGTGTATAATTTATTTAGAGTCTAATGATCACCATCGTCTTCAGTCTGCTGCGACTTGAAAAAAAGAAAACGAACTATGATAAAGGGCTAAACTTGTTCGTCCGTGGACGAATCACCTGGCGTAGGGCTGTGTCTCAACAGATCGCAGCACGACGCTGCTCTACCGAGCACAACACCACACCAGGAACGTAAGTCATCTACAGACTATTCCGAGCCCCGACATCGAACTGAGTTAAATGTAATGGAAGATATTAGCTTCTCCCTCTTTCCAGCACTGACATAAATTGGTAAATCAGTCAGTCAGTTCAGTTGTCACTTTTTGCATTGTTTACGTGTTGTTTACGAACTCAATAATCGTTTTAAATTGTAATAAATAGTGATAGATAAGGTTAAAAAGGCTGCTAGCATGATAAACATGAGTTGCGTTTCTTATAAATTCCTGTTTTCCAGGAATATTTAGAGGTCTATGGTGTGTAATGCGAGGTATGTGGATTTCGATCACAAAGAAAATATGGAAAATATGGTAGTAAACGGTTTTTTATGGCCAGATTTCCCCTGGATGAGGGGCGGTGAGTAGAACTTAAACTAATATATCAATTTGTAGGCACCTAGTAGTACCTACATCATTTTGGAACAAAATATTTTTAAGTAATATCAGTAAGTACATCGAAACATTTTACAAATCGATATTTTTTCGATGCCATAATTTTTTGGTGTAAAAATGGGTGAAGATGGCAGGCAATGGTGGCAATTCGGTTGGCACCAACCTAACTAATATTAGCTAAATGAACCAACCGAATTGCCACCAATGAGGACTTATCAATTGAAAAACTTAAAAAAACTTATCATGCATTGAAATTTGTTTGCAGGAAGAATTTTGATCATAAAGCCTTCAAAAAATATGAACACAGTTAAACAGCTTAGCCGTGGTAAAAAGGAGCATCAACGGTTTGAAAAGCCGCAAACGAATGGGTCAATTTTATAAAGTAAAATGTAATTTCTTATCTGATCGTTTATTATTATGGGGAAGAGGGCGTACTTGTAAAAAGTTTTTTTCAAATAAATTTATTTGATTATTCATTAATTACGTTTCATTATTGAATCCAAATCTATACTGAGCCTAGCACCTTGTTTTGTGGTGTTAAATGAAACTTCTGGAGTTTCATTTACCACCACAAAACCATAGTTATATCAATACTACTCGTACTTGGAATTCCAACCGTGGGTAGGTCAGGTTATTCATCGATATCGATAAATTTTAAATGTTATTGCTGAACAGCCCTATTTCGTTTATGTTTGGTTGGCTATATAAGTTAGCTAATTTTTGACATTGACATAAGGGTTAGTCTATATTAATCTATGGTATCCCGTCTCTTGTTATGGGATATTGCATACTCTTTGATCATCTTTCCCAACATTTCGTTTTCGTGAGTCACAAAATACTTTTCTGTTTCTTATTTTACATGAAGGAGTTTACACCACCTCTATTTACCAATAAGGTTCTACAACAATTCTTGCCACTGTTGGTTTATCTAATAGCATGGTATCCATGATTACCATTGCATCATACTAATTGAGAAGCTTAAGGTTTATAAGACCACGGTTATTACGTTCTTTGAACTCATTCAAATTACTTAATACTATAATGCGATTATGGCATTGTATCATTATTAACTTTACCACACACACGGCAGTGAAAAGTAGGCAAATAGCATGGCTTGTCGACTTACACCATTAAAGAAATCTCAAAAAGACAAGAATTGTCGCTTACATGAGAAAAAGTTTAACAAAATACAAAGTTAAACAAAAATTAGTATTTTTAATATTATAATAAGTAGGTCGTTTGTACCTGGATTACCTCATAGGTAAGTAGGAATAGTATTTACGCATCACGAGCTCTTACAAATACTTAAGTATCAACAAAATTCTGTGAAAGCTATGCGCCTTGGAAAGTATTTTTTTTATTGCCGTAGTTTGTGCTTAAGAATGCCTATGTGTATTATACCCGGCGGGCGGTACAACTACTTATTACTAGTACTACAAGGAGGTACTAGGTACTACTAGTACCAGGGGGACGTCGGTAAGGCCACATCGTAGTTATACGAGCTCCCGGCCGGGTCTATCTAATGAAGAGTAATTGTGTGGCATTTATATCGGTGACATAAGATACAAAATATAATGATCCACTATTTTTCTTCAATGGAAGAGACGTGCTCATTGAAACATAGCCTCTTTTTCTTTATTATAAATATTTACGGGTATTTATCGCGTTTATTTACCTATTTTTCCCGACGTTGCGACAGGTTTACACTCTGTCGAATGAGTCATCCCGTGACCACGATGTGTTCTGATAGCGTAAGTTTAAAAAACTCTTTTTCTTTGATATTGAACAGCTGCGCCATAAAGGCGCGAGTGTTAAAAGACTTCATACAACTCGATATGATTCTTAAATAGTGAGAACAAGCCATAAGAAACTAGACACCGTAGCTATAACACCACTATCATAATTCCCTAAAAATGTACTGTTACATTTAAAAAAAAGTGTGCGTCTCGGGACGCCCGTCAAAGTGATAACTTCAACTAACTTTAACTAGCGCTGTGGGTTAGAGTGAGAGAGGAGGAGCCTGCCTGCCGCTACCGTATGCGTGAGAAAAAGGGAAGCCAGACCGACTGGCGCCGTAACGCGTTACGCAACGAAGCGGTTTACCCTCCCATATCACTTATCACTTCAAAAATCAGCTAAGACTTTTATTCTTTTATGTTATAAACATAAAGAGTATGGGACACAAGCAGTTATTTTGGTAGCGTAGGATTAAGTTAAAGGAAGCGAACGGATTAGACTCCACTTCTAACGCAGTCAAAACAAATTATTTACATTCCGAGACAAACAGGGACCGAAAATAAACAAAAGGGGATAATGACGTCTAACGTCAAAGTGAGCGTAGCGTTATATACATGGTATAAAGCGAAAATACGAATACTAGAAGATAGATATTTGTTTCAGACGAGAATTTGCTGAAATCCATAAAAAAATACGTTAATAATACATTAATTTCGGAGCATGAAGAAACAAAAAGTCTACAGAGAAACTCGATACGAGAGATACAGTTTGCGGTCTAGGGTGTTTTATCGGTTCAGTGCCGTGCGAGTCAAATGTTTTTGAGGATACCTCGTGGAGACGAAACACGTGGGTCTAACTCATACACAAGATAGGTTGGCGGTAAAGTACTAGATATTGGTATACCTATTTAATATTTTGAATACTAGAAGCTCAGAATAAAAGTAACTCCTTAACAGAGTTTTAACCCAGAGGCGCAGAATAGTTACCTTATACTTACAAGTACATTTGGCGGACTCCACACACAAGAGCCTAACATTATATTTACCTACATAATGGCAATTCTGTTGGCACCAACCTAACTAATTTTAGCTAAAATTAGGTTTAGAACTGTCAAATGAAATTTTGGTATTCTGCTGCTACCAACATATCCTAATTTTATTTTATCTAACTGAATTAAGCGTTCCTAATTTAGTTAGATGGTACCAACCGAATACGTTTTACAAATGCTATGACTAACTAATTATATTTTAGACAAAAAAATTATTAAATTTATTTAACCTAAATTTACGCCATCTATGGTTCATATCATACCAGCCTATAAGAAGTCCACTGCTGAACATAGGCCTCCCCAATTGATTTCCAGGAAGAACAATTTTGAGCCCTCTCCATCCACCGACATCCTGTGATATTTACAATGTCGTCAGTCCACCGGGTGGGGGGTCGTCCTACGCTTTGTTTTCCTGTCCTTGGTCGCCATTCGAGAACTTTTATTCCCCACCGGTTATCAGTTCTGCGAGCTATATGGCCTGCCCATTCCCACTTCAACTTGCAAATTTTTAGTGCTATGTCGGCGACTTTGGTTCTTCTACGGATTTCCTCGTAGCGGATTTTATCACGTAGTGAAACACCCAACATAGCTCTCTCCATAGATCATCCATGGATAATATTAGATAAAGATAGATAACCTGTTTATCCAGTTTCAGTACAATTTTCAAAATTATTTCTTGAATTTAAAACCCCCTATAATATATATTATCATGTGTGGCGTTAAAAAACCTACTACGAGTATCTTTATTAATTGATATTGGAATAAGAAGGACGGAAGGAAGGACGGACATGAACGTCCGATTAACTAATTAAGTGACGATAGATAGACGGTATAACTACGCAATCAAATTTGCATGATAAGATGGCACCTAAATTCACCTAGTATGTCACGTTTCAAAGTGATCCTTGTGATTGTATTGAATAAAGTATCTTTTGACTTGACTTTGACTTGACTTGATAGGTACTATCTTCCATACCGGCGTATGTTCTCAATATTGCTCTTAGTATTGTGTAAAAGGAAGACATGACAAAATAAGCCATTAAGATTATTGAAACCAATTATTTATCATCATAAATACACCAATATGAAAGTACCTTTATGCCTAGGTACCTACGTCTGGTATAACACTAGTTATAATTATAGTACAAGCTAAATATTAATTAATTAACTAAAACGTGTCAGGCATAGTGAAATGGCAACTAGACTAAGTACTATACTATTTAGAGCTGCGTAAATACTATTAATAGAAAATTATTTAAATAACTTCCTTACAACTTCCCTAATGATGAAATAATTAAGTTACGCTAAGAAAATTCATTACGGTATTGCACGACCATGATTAGGTAAGACGGGTGGGAACATTATGCTTTCAAATATTATTACACTATGAAATCTTCTGATTAAATGGAACCTCGGACCATCGATCAATAAAATCAAATACGTAATACATACAATCCTCTTTTTCTCTTCCTACAATGTCAACTTCTTCTTCTTCATCTTCATGAAATTTTTAACAACATCAAGTGAATAGATATTTTATAGTGCGTACATTTAGTGTCCATTTTTTTCTGGCCGTCTTGCTTGCGTAGCAAGCATTGTGCTCTTATATAGGTTATTTATTCGTTACGTCATTCGTTATTTCATATGGAAAAAATAACTTATATACATTTTGCTCGAATGACAAAGAAACAATAGTAGATTGTTGCACCGAGCGCAAAGTGAGTTATTAATGCATGAGTGTTATGTTGGTGCCCGAGCGCAAGCGAGGGCACTGAGCTAACACGAGTGCATTAATTACTCTCTTTAGCAAGGTGCGTAATTTACTTTTCTTTCAACTACCAATCTACCTACTGTGATAAAATATACCTACTCAAACTAAAAATATGAAGAATCAAAGTTTTACAATGATACAAGATGCGCGCCATTTGTTATTTTTTTCACCAAGTCGGTTTTATTCATCCGATTTTTATTATCAGCCAGTATCTTTTTGATCGAATGCAAACATTTTATATTAAACTTAATGGGAGATATTAAACCTCTGTGGTAAATTTATATCTAAATAAAAATTAAAAAACAGTGCAATAATGAAAAACAGTGCAATAATGAGATTTCATATAACATTACTGCACTGTTTTGGTTCTAAGCAAAAAAGACGTCCTTTGTGATCGGTTTTGTAGTGATTAATGATAACATTACTACGTAGTTGAAAGAAAAGAAAATTATTTAATTTATCCAATCGTCATCGTCATTTGTCATTCTAAACATCATGGTAGAATGTTTTATTAACTTTATTATATGTAAGTAATTATTTTAATGTGGTGTAACAGCTGCATCAAAATAAGCAGAGCTTGCTAACTTTTCTTCATGCAATCAATTTCATTTTTGACAAGCATACATCATAAGTGACAGTTTGTTATGACAATTTTGACAGCTTCCTATTATGTATCGCCACATTTCCTTGATTCTCTATTACTAAGCAAGTAAGGTTCAAATTATGATTATAATTATTAACTGTTTCAATTTATGTTGGGAAGTAATAAAGCACAGTGTGATGAGAAATTAGCTCATCTGAATGCAGGGTAAAGGTGGATTGCGCAATCAAATCTATGTTTATTATTTGGGCAAATTACGTCATTTAAGACCGAAGGGGATTTCATCTTTCAAATAACACAAAAGAGTGTTTTCTTATGAAAGAAATAATATAATAGTATCCGGTGGGCGATACTCCGCATAAACAGATATGGACACTTTAATTTGCTTGTTAAGATGGATCACGAACGATTTCACAATGAAGGAAGAAAAAAGTTACCTGACTCAGTCATGACAAAATGTATGACTTGCCACTGACTGACTAGGTACCCTTTCAAAAATGTCATATATACTTTTATATCTTAAGGTACATCCATACTAAAATCATAAATTCAAAAGCGACTGTTTGGTAATGAAATAGCTTGTATCCTTGGGACGGACATAGGCTACTTTTAATGTAGCTATCACGCGTGTGATGCCGCGGGCAGCTGCTTGCTATAATAATATCTTAATAATAATGTTTGGAAGTATCTCTGACCACCACTAGACATCCTCAAAGGTCTAATGACCAGAGGTTTAAGGAGATGTCTATCGAGACTGAGGATAAGAATCGTAGGCAGGTTTTTTTTAATATATTAAGCATATAATTATGATTGTGATGTAAATATTCTAAAATTATTAGGTCCTGCTTGTTTTCTTACTCTCATTTCAATGTCCTTCTCAATACAATTTCTGCCGTCTTACTGTAGGTAAATACTACAGCAGAGTTTTTTCTAGCTTAGTGATTTTGAACGAGCAACCCGATCGGTAAAGTATTCACCTCTATTGAGAAACTGTCAATAAACTCTTAATCAGACTTCTGACATACCAAGATACCAATATCAGTGCAAACCGTGAACTCGAGCGGCAACGAGCGAACCGCGGATCAAACTCACCCTGATGAAGATTCTCTAGATGAATCGAAACACTGTCATCCATTGACTAAATAATACGTGAGTAAAACCCGTGTTTATCAAAATGTACCAAGATTGATTTATTTTATACTACCTATTAGTATCTACCTACTACCTCTACCTACAGCTTAATTAACGCTTGCCCTTGACCACAGAATATTAGTACCTACAATGTCGCCTTGGCATAAAAGTACAGATTGTGAAATTGAAAAGAGTTGAACAATAATGATGATAAGTAGGTACTTAGAACACACCTACTTACATAGGTACTGTTAGAAATTTAGCTAATCAGAAGTCAATGTGATTGAAAAAGAGCATGGATTTATTTAAAGTGGTATTTTGCATATGATGATGGGACAAACGTATGATCTCCAAATATTTTCCTCGAGTCTGGGTGTTTTTCTACGTATAATATTTATGAATGTAAGGTTTCCCATAACACAAGCTTACTTTGAGGCTAGACGATGCTGTGTGAAAGTGGCCAGCATTATTTTCATTATATCAATCTGGATTTCACTAGTGACAACAATAACTCCCGTGTTGCACAACAGCGCGCGACATGTCCAGACACAAGAGAGGCAATGATGCTAAGTCAGTCTATCTATCAGCTAGGCTCTTAAAATTTAACATAACCATTTACTATCTGCAAATAAAAAGGTATCTAAAGGTACGAATACACGAGCAACTGAAATTGATTAATCCTAGGCAATACTTGCAAATTTTTTTTTCCCCGAGGTTTCAATTATTTTGCTAGAGTAATTTACTGCATTGGCAACATGTAACATAGTGACATGTGTCTGTACACATAATACCTCGCGATATGAAGACATTTAAGAAAACTTGGCTCCACATCGATACTAGTTGCCATGCTAGTTGCCGGGCAATTATTTAATAAGCATTTCATAATAGCATTTGGTCGCAAACAGTGAAAGTGTTGAGATAGACAGGACCTGTAGGGCTAATAAGTGTCAACGATTTGCGTGGGCCGGTCGAAAGCGAACATTTTATTATATTATACCCTGGTTTAGGGATTGCGTGCATTTCGGGAAATAAGAAAAGACGGATAGTTCAAGTTCTGAGGTACCTGAAAATTGTTCAAAATAGCTATTATTTTGAATAATTTTCAGGTACCTCATAACTACTCTCATATTTAACGAATTAAAGGAATTAAATAATGCCGAACATTTCACATTATCATTATGGCCCCAAAGTAAGAAGAGCTTGTGTTATGGGTATCACATGACTGATATACTACTTATATTTTTTTTTGTAAATACATACATATTATACATAGAAACACCCAAACCCAAGACAAATACTTGCAGATCATACAAATATTTGTCGCGCGGCGGGAATCAAACCCGCAACCTTCTACGTCTCAGCCGGACTTTCAGTCAGATATCACGGTTAGTAAAGCGTAACTAGATAAAGCGTAACACGCCTAATTTATAAACCATAAAAAAGCATGAAAGCTACGAGTACATACTAAATTATTTTATTTTGATAATTGGTTGAATTGGTTTGGAACCTGACCTCATACCTACCTGACCTGACGTTATTCTTAGAAAAAACATTGCTTCTCATGTCATCTGTTTTAAACAATCATCAAAAACAAGAACTGCGTCCTGCCAGTATTCTATAGTCCGACTTAAAACCTCCTCCGGTATGAACGACATATTTGTCCGCACCGTACTCAAAAGCCGGATCGCCTACAGCCCGATCCCGGCCCAACTTCCTATGTAGCTATCACAGCAATCTGCATTTCTCATACTATTCCTTCTACGGGTTCACTGTTACTTTCCATATGGAGACACTGACATGGTATTTTTATTGACAGTTGCAAAAGGTTTTTACGATGGACGTGACTGAAAGACTGGGACGGAATTCAATGCCTTCTGAGCATTTTACCCCTCATTTACGTTACCTAACACTACGGTGAAGCGGATATCAACCGATAAATGGCAAGATATCGTGAGGTCAGCAAAATGTGGCGTTCTTTCTAAAGACCACGAACGCTGCGGAAGCCAGCAAACAAGCACACCAATACTACCCACATGATGGTAACTAGTTAACGTAACCTAAGAAGCTTGAAATACGTGGCCGACTGCGCTAATTTTGAACGTTTGAACCAAAACTAAACCAAAGTCAAAACGTATTTTTTTACATATTTCGTACCGCGCTATTTACTATAACGGAAACGATTTACCACTAATTTGGATTAAACGTTGATCAAACGTTGCGGGATCGCGTTATTTTTGACAGTGCTTTCAAACGAACGTTTTTGATTTAGTAGATCCTAGTAGTCTGTGCATAGAGTAATTAATTATATTTATAAATTTGTGCGGTTGGTAAAATCAACGATTTAATCATTCAGGAAGAATAGCGCGGTACCATTTTGACTTTCAGATTAGCCATATCCAAACCTTTGCGAAAACCAATCCGTCCAATTGCAATTTAGTTGACAAATAGCGCAAGTTGCCGGTTCTAGACATAAGCTCTTTTGTCCTTCAAATCTGAAGGCCTTCTAATCTGAGCATATGAATGCTTGTACACTACTGCTTATAGGAAAAATATCTGGCACTGTAATACTCATTAAGTGATACATAATCTTGCTGTAGAGTCCTACTACAGGTAACCACCACCAGGCATCTTCTTGATATTGTTCTCTTAGAAAACCAATAGAGCCAGGAGCAGAGTTGAGAATGCGAGGATTTTACTCCCACATTATTTAGCCGATGAAGGCACAGACATTGTATTGATTCATCTAGAACCTAGAGAATCTTCACCAGGATGAGTTTGATTCGCGGTCAGTTCGCTACCGCTTTCTTTCGTATTTTAAAATCGATTTTATTGGAATTCGAATGCGATGAATGTGGACATTAATATTATAAAATTATCGATTTAAAAATATCGAGTATTCGAGTTACCCGATAAATTTTTCATGGATTTAATTTTTCATAAATTAATGAATTAATATGACTAAATTACCTCACAAATCACAAAGGCCCGTCTGAGACGCGGGAATGTTGCGGGACTAACGTTTGTATGATCTGCAAATATTTGTCTCGGTGCTGGGTGTTTTTCTAAGTATATGTATGTATGAACATATATAAGTACAAAAAAAAAGGATATGAGTAACATATCATACATATAACATATCCATCCATCCATAAAATCTGGTTCCAATAACAAAAGCTCTGCTTACTTTGGGAGTTTTGACTAGATGATCCTGTGTGTAATGTCCAGCATTATTTATTTATTTATTTATAAACTCTCTTTAGGAGCTTTACATTCTAGGTACAATGTAACATGCCAATAAGTTAGCATTTGAAACAAATAATAAATCTATACAGTCAGCTACCGTTTGCGCAGTAATTTACTGCTTTGCTTTGTCATGTTGTCAATATCGCTACGAAAGCTACATCAGTTAGCTGCGTTATTTGCACAAATCTCAGTAAAGCCGCGAACACACTGTTATGTAATGTTACCATTAGGTTACAATAAAATACATTCGCAAATCACATTAACAAATAAAACCTATAAACCTATAAATTGAAACTAAGAAATCCACGGACCAACTATAGAAACAGGATGTTTCTTATCCTTTATGAAAGTGCGCAGTTACAATAGCTTACCCGATAGCATTAAGAACTGTTTATGCATGTTCATATTTAAGAAAAGACAAAAACAACTTATTTATGAAAAAAAATATTAAGTTAACGGTACTAACCATCACTGTAAAAACATAAGCTGCAAGTTCAAAACATTCATATTATATATTATTTTCTACTCCATTCTATATAAAAGATAGAACCGCTCAGGGAGCTGATTCAGGGAAAGTAAGATTAATATTTCACGTATGATGATGACGTCGTCATCTCACCCGTACTCACGGATGATGACGTCCTTGCGTGAGATATTAAACTCATTTTCTGAGCAATAGCTTCCAGGTTGTAGATAAATGCTATTAGTGCTTAACAATCAATATGATGGCCGCGTTGACAGTATCTCAAAACAGGCTAAAACAATTTTTCGCTTTACTAAAACTAAAGATGCGTTTTGGGATGCGGAAAGATTCAATATCAATAATGATTAACCAACAGTGTCATAATATTACTCAAGTCAACATACAGCTAAGAGCTTCTAAGTTTCCATTCAGTTTGCGAAGCAAACATTGCGCTCTTATATTATTTATTTGTCTAGTATAGAGTTAGTTCCGGTTTTATTAGTAACTAGCTGTTGCCCGCGGCTTCGCACGCGTGGTACCTACATAAAAAGTATCATATGTCCCTCTCCAAGGTCCCATCTATTTCTATACCAAAATTCATCAAAATCGGTTCAGCGGTTTAGGCGTGAAAGACAGACAGACAGACAGAGTTACTTTCGAATTTTAATATTAGTAGGGATTTTGATGTTTTAAATTCAATAGAGCTAGTTATTGACTCAGGAGTAAATAATTGGAATAAAAGCTTTGTATTTCATTGTGATTCGAGCAAAAATAATCCGTAGTATTTTATATTAAAGGCACCATTTTATATGAAATGACAAGATACGACTTTGTGACATACCATAAACAATATAAACACTTGCCACTGGCAAAATTGTCATTATTATGACACATGCTATTAACGAAGAAGAAGAAGAAAAATAAGTTTTTACTCAAAACGGGATATGAGTAAAAACTTCTTTTTCGGGATTTATCATGTTTTATAAAGCATTTAATGTTCTCAATTCGTTTTTTTTTTATTTTTGTTACCTCAACTCCGTCATTTATGAACCGATTTGGAAAATATTTTATTGTTTATTGAGAAATGAATTTATGGTACATACAATTTTTAGTAATAAATACTTTTGATAAAAAAATTGCATCCCTACAGGTGGTAAAACAGAAAAAAAAATGTATGGGTTCCAATTTTATTTAATGAATTTCTTTTTAGTTTTTCAAATGTAATTATTTGACGAGTCTTTTTTTATTTCCCAACAAAATGTATGTTTTTTATAAATGTTTATCTAATAGGTAGATAGATAAAATTACTTCACAAGTGTGAATACAATCTTAGATTTCGCATTTCCTCGTCTGTATAGGGCATGTCGGGAAGTCGAGCCACATCGGCATTAATAGTCACTGATGACATAAAATATTAATAGGAATAGGAAGTCGATTTTGATGTTATGGCGGCTTTTTTAAATTAAATGAGATTAAATTACTACATTTATTGGAACGAAGTTCCTTATCGCACGGTATGGACTTGGCGGGCGGCGAAAAAATGTGTAAGATTTTTCCGTCACGACTCTTTTTTTTTCTCGGACGGTGAAGACGGTTTTTAAGATGACACGAATGAATTAATTAGATGAACGAATGAATTAGATTAATTAAATGATGATAAATAAAATATTTCTTTTCACAACTCCAAATAATATATTAATGACGAAATTTCCTACCATTCCTTAAATTCATTAGTTATTTCTGCGTGCCATTTTAATTTTTCATTTACGCTAGTAATTCAATAATTTTTATTTGTTAATCAATAATATAAAATAATATACTACGATAGGAACTTCGTTCCAACCGAGTTTCCCACGACGCTCACGCAATTTTATTATTGTTAATTACTTTTACCTTCAGGCACAAGGCACAATAATGAAGTACCTACTACTAATACTTAAATAAATTGGTAACAGTTATAGGTAGTAGTAAGTAGTAAGTAGTAGTAGGTAAGTAGGTACTTGCCCAGCTATAAGTATTTGATTATACCCAGAAGAAAACACAGGGTGTAATATGTTTGACGTTTTTGTGAAAATTAAGATTCCAATATTACTTAATTTTAGAAATAAACACAGATTCCTACCTAGTATAATTCGTACAAATTACGCCTCAAACACTTTTATTTTCCGTTCCATTAGCTAATAATGATTTGTTTTCTATGTTTGATATTTTTGGCCTCTCTCTTTCCTAATTTAAAAACACCGTCTGCGAACGACTGCGTTTTTAGTAAAAAACTTTATATTCTTTCTCAGAAATGTTCACCCTATCTTAACGTTGTTTTACGTATTAATGGAAGCTTTACTGGATTATGTATTATTTATTTATTTTAGTGATTTCGTTTATAAGTTCTAAAATAAAGATACATATTTATGGGTCGTACATAAGCGAAGTTAAATATACTTAAAAAGCCGTTAACGTTCATGAAATACAAATTTACGTATAAACTCGCAACTTTGAGGCACCTGCAATCAAGCGCGGGTCAAGTGCGATTAAGACGTAGCCCGGGCGCAATTCGCAATCGCGTTGCATAAACACGCCCTAAACCTGGTGCATCATAAGCAGTCTCTAACCTTTGTTTTGTTGGGAAGTACAAGAAACACCCATCAAAAACATAAACAGCATGGTTAGCAACATGTTTACTAACGAGACGTGACATGTTTTTAATGTAACAGTAACGATGATTCTTTCCATTTGAAATAAACAACAAATTAACGTCTTGAATCTTTAGGTGACTTTGATATTGCATTGAAAGAAAAAAGAAAGAAAGGAAGAAAATATTTTTATTTGTCCTAAAAACTACTACATTCATAATAACCAAAGACTTAATTAGTTCTACATCAAAAAATATAATATTTGTAGGAGGATCTAAGGCAAATATGGCCTCTACTCAGCCTTGTGCTGGATGCACACTACTGGACCAAAACATCACGTATTTTTTCTCTTTGTAAAATTCTAAGCCGAATACGATGATGCTGATATTGTTTTGTTTTTCTATAATGGATATGTCACATAGTTAAATAGAAAAACTATTTTTTTTTGTCAAATTTCAATTTATCCGAATTCACGCTGTAGGATGATACCCTGCGAATTTTTTATTTGGTGGTGAATTTTTAAAGCAGAAAGGTGTGTCCATTTGCAAGATAAATTGTCTTCATTTTAAAGAAGATTACAGCCTTTTCTGTTCTTATGTTTTTTTGGTAATTCTATAAATGAAGTATCATGCAGATTAGATTCACTGACATTTAAACTGTTAACTGAACAATTACTCAAAATTCACACAATTTAATTGCAAATAACCTTATAAAAACATGACGTGACGTGCTACATTTCACATTACCGTTATTGGTTTTATTGCTAGATTCATCTAATGATTAATCATTGACGTTGCTAGCTTTTACTGATGATCCATCTTTGGCAACTGCTCATGAAACCACAACTGATGGCTCATCTTCGGCAGCTGCTGTTGAAGTTGATGATCTATTTTTAGTCACAGTAACTGTTGCTGAAGTTGAAAGTCCATCATTGGACACGGCTGTTGGCTCATCTTCGTTCTTTGGCCTTTTTAGATTATTGTTGTGTATTTCAGTGTCAATGGTTCTCTTTAGAATCCCTGCAGCTTGTCGACTGCAATAAGGAAAAATATTAGGATGTCAAGCATCTAACTTTAAATTTAAAAGCATATTATACACGAGTGTTTATTGAATTCACTTACATTATATTTTCCTCAACACGGGCACAGGTATTGTATAAGTACTCATCGCATCGCGAACAAAATACAATTTTTACTTATTTGTACAAGTTTTTCAAAGTCAAAGTCACCAAGTCCTCATCGAATTCGTCAAATATGGTAAAGTTACTGTCTAATAATTCGCGAAGTTCTTCTTTCACTTAAATTCCACTGGCAGAAGGTCTGAGGCTACCTTCTACCAAAGGGTTGAAAACTCAACTAAATCCAATGTTATATATGCATGGCTTATTTTAAGTAAGAGCAGGTCATCGTTGTGCGAGAACTTGTCGTAAATAACTGTTTTTGAAAAACTCCTAACTACCTGGCTACTTTGATTCCGAATAAAGCTAATGGAACATCAAGCGCCGAAAGTGATTATCAACAATGGAGAAGGTAACCAAAATCAAGAAATGATTACAAACAGACAACGTCATATACCTAAGGGACTCCATTTACGTCATAGTAAACTAACCCTGGCGGTGTGAAGGTCTACCCTTGTGCAAGTATTTGGACAGAGAGGGCACACGAGTAGATGCGCCATAGATTGTGTTGGAGCACCACAGTCGCAGTCCGCCAAGCTAGGGTCTCTAAATCCCCATTCGCACATCTTAAATCTACAGCGGCCAAACTGAGTTCAAAGTCGATTAAGCGACTTCCATACAGTCCATGGCAGCTGATGCTCTTCAAATCACACTATCGAACAAGCCACATTAAAAAAAATATATATATATCGGCATACTGATTACTGATACACACATGTTAAACTTGGCTAATTTTAACTTTATATTGTGATAAATCGGCTATCAATATCAGTATTAAATAATTAATGTGTTAGTCACCCATAGGACCGCCTTGCACCAATGGCTGAGCATTCGCAAGCTGCATTTAACCCTATACTTGTCTGGAATGCAGCTCGAACTAGGCTACCACAGACTAAATGCGTACTTTGCATAACGTGCCGCCTGAGACAGACTCGAACTATTATCTGGAGTTGACCAGCATTACTAAATTATCAACCATTATACCAAAAGTGGTGTTCATATCAATTGCAAAATAATAGCCATTTATTTTATAATCACACCATTAGTTAGAGTGGCGTATGATCGTATTCTTTAAAATGATAAGGACAGATCAAGTATGATGTGTCCTTATCGTTCTAATGAATAGATGTCAACAGATTTGTAACAAAAAAAGGAGGCTTACATGAGGTTTAGTTTTTCTGTATCTATGAGGTTGCCGTTCTAGAGTACTGGCCTTTTGAAACGTAGATATCTTTTCTATGGTTGGCTAAAGAGAATTAAAATTTTAAATAAATTATAAATACTTACATGTTATTATATTTTTAAATTTAGGCATTTATTTATTGTTTAGTGGTTTATTTTTATCGCATTTAAATATTTTTCGTCTATCTTTTATACTTACTTATTCAGGTACTTTTAACATTTTTTTTTATGTGGACAGGTCTGGAATGCGTTTCTATTATAGCAGTGTGGGAGTGATGTCAAGTGTAGCTCAACTGTCATTAAACAACAGAGTTCTGTCAGAAATGGGTAAGATGACTTGCACAATTTTGAGATTTTAACTTTTGACACGGATTATTTTTGGTCGCCTTGCGAAGCAAACATATTATTTATTTTTATTTCCGGTTTGATTATAAATTCTGGTGTTTTTATTTAAAAATAGAATTAGAGACTCGGGTGTGAATAATTGGAAAAACTGAAAAGCTTTGTGTTTCTTTGTGATTCAAGCAAAAATAATTATTTTATATGAAAGGCACCATTTTATATCAAATAACAAATGACGCACGACAACATAACACTTTGTGACGTCTTACTATAAACAATCTTAACACTTAACATTGGCAAAATTGACATTATTATACATGCCATGAAACAAGATGAACTTTCGACACATCGACTTTTCGCTTCGCTTCGATGTGAATGTACCTTTATACTTTTTGTTTTACTAATAAAATTTTAAAAAAATTGTAAAATTTTAATACGAGCTTAATAATTTTGTATTTTTTATAAAAAATATTGTTTTATAGTAATCATTATAATAACGCCGGACATTTCAGACAGCGGTATATAGAATCATATAGATACAGAAACATGTGCAGAAAATACTTCTCCAACTAACATATTAACATACTATACTAAAGCAAGTTTATTAATAACTATCTACTGTAGTTTGAAACATGAAGATTGGTTTCGTAAGTTATAGCTGGACGTTTCAATTAGTTGTGCTTTCCATTAATTGGAATATTATATGCGGAATAGAATTCGTGTCTTCGGTGTTCTAAATATAGGTCTCATCTGCTAAGCTCTTGGCGGCCTTTTTGACTGATTTCGTAGCTCAGTTGGTTGTAGCTCTGCTTTCTGAACTGTAGGTTGTGTGTTCGATTTGATCGGTATTAATTGTCAACGTATTAAACATTAAAAAAAACGTGTTATCTTTGGTTCGGACGGAAAAAGGAGGTCCTTAATTCTGTTGGTTTTTTTTATGTTTTTAACCTCATGACTATAATAAATGATAATAAATGACAGACATTAATGTACCTATTTGAAAAAAGCTATATTTATGTGAAAGGATATACTTTCCGATTGGTCCCATAGGAATTTCAACAAAATCAGTAATTTGGTTTTTAGATCAAAATAACTGGAAAAATATCCAAGCAAACGCGTTTTCGTATTTTCGTATAATAAAAATTTGTGGTTTTCGTTTTTTTTTCTAGTTTTAAAACGTAATTATTTTACAGCGCAATCAAAAATTGACGCGGTTAAAATCGCGCGGTGCGAAATGTACATAACACTTTATTAGTATGGTTTTGCTTTTGCGTTGAGGTTATAAATGCTGCGGTCGGCCTCTAGGACAAACATATGTGTGAAGAATATATATATCACTATATATATATATCAGAGATGCTTACAATATTTATTTACAGAAAGGAACTACAGATATGTACAGAATAATATACAATAAAATATAACACATGTGAAACAGTTGAGTTATCTAAGGACCGTTTAAAACGATATATGGATAGCTCAACTGATCCAGATCGCTGCCAGAGGACAGCGTCCCCAACACACTGATGGCATTGCCACGTTGAATGGCAGTGCTAAAACACTGGGCCAGATAGAAGCCAGCTCGCGTCACGCGTTGTTTCTATCAGATGCCTTGTAATGATTTTGACAGCGCGATGGACTCCTGTTCCCTACAGGCCTACGGTCTCGACTCCAAAAAGAGTACTAAAGTACCGTAGTTTTTAAGTATTCTATTACATTTAACAAGCTTTGCTTAGTTTGGGACTTGATGATTATGTGCGAATCGTCCAGTAATATTTATATAGGTACGTTTAAAATCTGGAAAAAGCTGCTGATTTTTTTACTTTTTAGAATCACCTTGCTTTGTAATTATAATACACCTACGAGTACATACAGGAAGGCTAGACACTCTATTGGAATCGAACTGCAGCTGAACGTAACTTATGACGTGTTATCGTCTTCTGATAATAAACAACGGCAAAACTATCGCTACGTTTACGAAGTCGTCTTCGATAAATCGAGTGTTTTCTTTTGTTTGGCCAAAGAGATCACAGAATAGGTTTGTTGGCAATTATCGCAATCGAAGCAGGAACGTAGGCGGATTTAAATATAACGATAACCGTCATAAATAAGAAAATAGGTACCAGTACCTCTGCCTACATAATCAAAGCATAATGACTCCTACATATTCTTTTTTTTTGCCTAGTTACAACCAGTGTCAATGACATTATGCGCAACAATACCCGCCTCCAGCTGACACAAATGTCAGTTGCAGTTCACTGCAGCCTTGCCCACGCGCATGTGTGGCTGCTGCATTGACGCTGATTTATTACAAGCTGCTGCCCCCGGCTTCGCACGCGTGATACCTATGGTTATACAAGCAAGCATCGTTTCATTGATGCCTGTGATTTGTTTGAAGAGTGTGTTTTGCATTTTTAAGATTTTAGATGTTTTTTTTTTTGGAAATATTCACGTGCATAAAGCTAACTGTTTAGCCAGCTAGCAATTTATCTGGGTTCACGGCAGTGCCCCCGCCAAGTCGAGCAGAAAAGCGGCACGGCCACCATCCTTACCATCCTTTTCTCGAAACAGTTCAGGCCATTTTCGACCCCCTATAACTTCTTCGTGGACAAACCTAAGCCTGAATTTTTAGTAACCAAGCAGGCATTGTGTTTACACACTGCTTGGTATATTTCAAATTTAATTCAATTTGAACCAGTAGTTTAAGAATTATAACTAGTCAAAGTTTCTTAATTTTGTCACTGACTCGCTGACTGACTGACCGATCATCAAAACTCTAAGGCACGTCTTCACTTCGTGTTTAGTGTATAAATAAGTATTTCCCTTTATTCTTCAAATACTTGGTCTATTTGCTTGGGTATGTTGGATTACCATTATCATACAACAAACAAATCAAAAATCCAGAAACTCTAAGAAACGATGTATTGTTTTTGTATTGTACACTTGCAGTGGCGCTAATATGGGATAACAAATCTGTGTCTCCGTGTCATCAACATACCCAAGTTTATACTATAAGAAGTTTAATGAGCTTGTCAGAGAAACAAACATTTGTAACCTAATGAGCTGATTACTCTTTTATAACATAATCCGGCGCGGGCGCAGTCCGTAAAACTCTATCTGGCATCCCGCATCCACGCTCACTGTGAATGTGACAGAGGCTTTAGGAAGCAACTGCAATAATAATTAATGCAGATTACTTTAATTTCCTCGATTCTGTCGTTTCCTCTTTAGATAGTTTTTCTTAATTAGTTTGTTACATGTTATATTACAATTGTTTATAGTTATGGTCTCGGGCATCTTGTTTGTCTTCCGTGCTTTTTTTCTTTAGAAACATATCGTTCTAGATTTTAAATCATCATCCCAAGCTAAGTGAGGTCAGCATAATATGTTGTCTTGTCTATGACTTATCTTTTTACTCCTTCGTGTACAAATATGAAACTACTATTATAAGATTTACTTTTACGAGGAGACGACACAATAATCTCTCTCCCTATCGATCCAGCTCATTTTAATGAGTTCACGCTTATCTGAATGAAAGTTTTCATTTAAAATACTTTTTAATTTTTTATGTAAATATGGTGGTGCTTACTTATTTTCTTTCGAACGACGATATGATATGATCATCGCGAGATCTCATTTCGGGGCTACGAAACTATGCTACGAAACCAGGTAAGTACTACCTACTAAGTCGTTCTAGGTATGTGAAGGCTCCTGGTGCGTTAAATGAGTCATTCCACGGGGTACCAGCTTCGAACTGAATCGTTGAACCGTGGGGTGACTTAAGATCGCTGATTACCAGAAGATTTGGTAACAATTGGAAGTGGCAATATGTCGACATATGTTGGAGAAGCTTAAGTCGTGTAGGTAGATATAACATGTCTCAATCAAGATTCTTAAATGAGGGTTTAAGTCATGTCCTCTGACTTCCACAATATTTCTGTTGTGCGAGTGGGAGAAAGGACATGATTAAAACCGTAATTTAAAATTCAATTCTTTATTTAAACGGATAGTGTCTGGAGAGTCTGGAGTATAATCCGTTCAGTCGTCGGTTCTACGTTGTTCTGTTGAAGTTCTTTGTTCTATACCTCAATTCAAGTGATATTAAAAGGTCAAATTTTGTGTACATATTTAGAGGTTTGTGGGTGGATTTTGATTAAACTTTGTACAGATATTGTCAGACTGGAATAGCATATAGGCTACTTTATAAGAAGGTACCATGCTGTGAAGCTGCGAGCAGAAGCTAGTGAAAATATAATACATTCCAGATTTGCGTCCACCTGCCACCTTCTATTGGTTTCTTAACTCTATGTACTTCTACTTACGTACTATAGTTATTACTACGGTTCAACGGTGATAAGGAATGATACACCTGACAGGTGAAAGTGTGAGCTGCGAGGAGTTGTAGCATTGTTATGATGTAATAGTACATCCTGTAGCTCTTACCTGTGTCTGATGATTGATTGATGATCAAACCTAGTTGGTGTTATACCTAGTACAACTATTGTGTTACGGTGAATACGCGTCTGGTCAACCGATCGCGATCGTATTTTTACATTAGAATTCTTTCGCAGAGTTTAATGCACATGCACCTTTACACTGTGTTCTATAGGTACGTACGGTTAGCATATAAACAATCGGTAGTAGCATTTACAGAGCTTTCATCTCAGTTATAGACTTTTTATCGATTATAATCTCGTGTCGTGTTTGTCCGGGATAAACTCCGGAACTACTTACCCATTTTTTTATTAAATTTGGCTTATTGTGTGTAATTTGGTTAAACTTAACAGATAGTATAGTTTTTATCTCGATATTGACTTTAATATTTTTTAATTACTAATTAAATGTTTTCTTACAATAAGTTCCATAAGTTTCTAACAGATGGCAGTGTATGTTAACTTCAACATTTTTCCTTATCGAGGTTGTGGTTGGTTCAACGTATTAGAACTACTGAGCCACAGCAACGCGTGGCAAGGGCAGGCTGCCTTGGCAGTCTTCTAGCTGCCGGCAGCTAGTAGGATACAGGTACTGGAGGCCACAGGGTGGTTTTTGTGGTGATCATGATAAATCTCTATTACATACCTATATCATATCCCATCATTACAGGTACTGCCGGTCTGCATAACCTGAAATAAAAAAAAAAAGTTAGTATTGAATCTGAGTCCTCAAAATAGTGTCTAAATAGGTATTGAAGCGCGTCGCAAAGCTAACATAGATGTCCCTATCAGTTCAGTAAAGTTAAGCAAAGTTGTGCCCGGTCAGTAACTGAAAGCACTCAGATGAAAATACCACTTTGTTCACCTAAGTGGTATTTTCTGAGCGCTTCCGTGCTTCGCAGGAGAAGTTAAGCAGTCGGTTCCGTAGTTATAGTTAGGCCAGAGGCCTTTGGGCGGCCTACTTACTCAGTTATCAGATTTGGCCACTGGCTCATATGGACGAAGTAGTAGATATATAGATAAATAAAAGCTTGAATAAATAAAAATTTTGAGTTTATTTACGACACTACATTGTATCACTAAAATTATCAGTGTTTATCTACTATATTATGCATGTATTATACATATAAACCTTCCTCTTGAATCACTCTATCTATTAAAAAAACCGTACTAAAATCAGTTGCGTAGTTTTACAGAGCTAAGCATATATAGGGACAGGCAGACAACGGAAAGCGACTTTGTTTTATACTATGTAGTGATAACATTACACAGACACACAAAGTAGCTAAGAAACAAGGTAGGTGCATACCTTGTTTCGTAATGTTATCACTACATAGTATAAAACAAAGTCGCTTTCCGTCTCCGAGGAGGTCTGTGTGGTATGCCAAAAAGGTCCAGTCTCAGCTTATTGTCACTCTGCGTCATTATACGTAGGGCAACGCTGGTTTTCACACTGATGTCCTAGATGTCCTCAAAACCTCCTATTTTATTTTTCAGTCCGGTACAAAACCGTATAACAGGCGAAATAAGTTACGTTTTGTCGTGTAGAGTAAAGCGTCTTAATATCACAGTGATAGAGTATACTTTTAGGCGAATTAGCTAGATACCTAATGTTTCCTTCGGTGAACTCCATCAATCCACTCCTTAAGAGGAAGAATCCAACATAAATCAAGATCTGTCATCATAGGTACATCCATCAATGGATTTCCGCCCATCTAGCCAAAAGGGCAACGACAAAAAGCTTCCAAAGGAAGTGCTTATTGAAGAATGCTTAGAAGTGCCGGTGATGTACTGCTCTAAAAGGATTCAGCTATTAAGCACAGAATAAGCGGTAGTACTACGGCTCCGCTAGTACTCTGTATTTCCGATGTCCCCACCAGCCCACCAGAACGACTTCATCAGCTAACTCTCCACCCAGGTGTGCGATTCTAGAAGTAGCTCAAACTAGTCATGCTAATTAGATAATTACTTAGCTAATACTTACTTTCTTAGATAATTAAATAGCTAATTAGTACTACCGTTTATTTATTACCGCTTTATTCTGATGCCTATACTATACTCGGTAACTCGGGTAGATGGGGTTATATAACATAGAATACCATGGATGGAACTACAACACCAAGACACTCGTAGATATAAAATAATTTGCAAAATTTATTCTATATATACAAATACAACCGATCCGGCAGACAAGCAGACGTCCCACCTGATAGTAAATGGTTAAACGCGCGCGGCCAACCCTAAGACAAATATTTTGTCTATTCGCCCAGTAATTTCACTTGCTCCTGTGTGGAACTTATGTGCATTTGCAATACCAGGTAAAAAAGTTTATCCACACTTGCTCTAGTGCCATTCGAACCAAACATGGTAATGCTTGCACACAACTGCTTGGAAGCTAAATATCTGGCACTGTGTTGGTATCCACCAAGACAGACCCGTGCTGAAAGCTCTACAGCCAGGTAACTATATCTAACCCAGCAGTTCTAATACATCAGCCGCCTATCAATGCTCAACGATATCCAAGTTATACGCGCGATCCGTGTTCAGCACAAAATGTTCATGTTCTAATAGGTACAAGCCATTTCGGTCCCAATCACAGCGATGACCGAAGAGCTGGCGTCTCGCCAGACTCTAGTTTATTTCGGAACCATTCCTTTAAAGCGTTTTATTAATTTACCGCTAAGTTATTTCTCCGTAACTTATTCTGGGAATACACTTGCATGAAGCATTCCGTATGGCTTTGGATTGCACACGGGTTTTCAGCGCTTCGAGACAAAGAAACTTGTCAACGATTAGAGACATGACCAAGGAATAGTTCGTTTTAATTTTTATAATATCTTAAGTGCATGAACTTACAATAAACATTTATATCCAATCCAATACCCAGAAAGTAAATATGTGTTTTAGAAGCTATGTTAATATTACACAATGTATGTAACATATTTACCGATACCCATGAGAACGTCTCCAATTACGCATCAATGCATAACAGTAATATGGCGCAAGTGGACTTGTCACATTTTTTTAATGTACTTGTACTACTTGTTTTACATACACATAGAGCAAGAGAGCATCATGCGTGCCGCGCTTTATATATAAATATTGGTTGACAATTCACACGGCACTAAGCAAACTAAGCATAGCTTGTACTATTGAAACTCGTAAATACATACTTAACACGTAGACACGGAACAAACATCTATGTTCATCACACAAATGATTCTAGGTGGATATCGAAACCACAACCAACGGTGCAAAAGAAAGAGCTACTACCAACTGAGCTGTCAGGCCAGTGGACAGGAGTTGAAGAACCAGTTCCACAATGCAGTAATTTCAAGCAGACCTACCACTCAATACCATCCATACCATATCAGCCTACCACCCTTACGAAGAAAGCACTTTGCTTCCACATTTATAATACGTACAGCCAAAGATTGGAATGCTTTGCCGTCGTCTGTCTTTCCTGAAAACTACAATCTAAGTCTTTTCAAGTCTCGAGTAAATAGGTGTCTTCTAGACCTCCGTGCCCCATCGTCGGCCACATCGTCACTTAACATCAGGCGAGATCGTAGTCAAACGTAGGTTTATCGATGATAACAAGAGTTCTCAGATCTAACACTTTGCGAACGACATACCGCGTATGAATAAAAGCCGCGGCGTCTCTCTTAGCAACAAACAAATGTATTCCCATGCTCTACGTTTTATTATTTAGCATCCAGCCCTCGGTTACAAGTTACAGTCACTTCCTCTATCGCTTCACAATCGGTGCGTGATTGGAAAAGCTATTAAGATATATTCTAAGATATTTTATCAGTCTTGATGTCTCTTTGTTGTGTCGAGAAGTCGTAACATGAGGTATTATTGGGAATGATACTAAGGAAATGGAACCTATAGATATTATGTATGACAATTGAACATATTCGCAAAAGCTCTCCTGTATATGACCCCCACTTTTAATCTCATTATGACCATTACGTATTGGTCACTGAAGAACTAGAGCTAGCTGTCGAGGTTTTCCCGGGGGGAATACAGTATGGAGTACTTCAAGAGGGGAGTTATTAGGTTTCTCATCGTTATCTCATCTCATTAGGTCGGCATCGCGCATGTGATGCTCCTGGTGTTGCAGGCGTTCATAGGCTTCGGTGACCGATTACCATCCAATCGGGCCGTAAGCTTGTTTGCCATTGAAGTATAAAAAAAAAACTAGCAAGTCATAAACATCTAAAACCTGTTGTAGTCGGGTCTGAATAGTATTCATCCTCTTTCCTTTAATCGCATAATTCGCTAATGTGACTTTAAAGTAAGGTCTGTCCTAGTCGTTCTGATATCTATACTAATATTATAATGAGGAAAGATTTGATTGTTTTTTGTTCGTATTGAATAGGCTCCGAAACTTGACCGATTTGAAAAACGATTTTACCGTTGGAAAGCTAACAAACTAAGCTAACCCGGGTGACATAGGCTACTTTTTATCCAGGGAAAATTGGTAAGTCCCGGGAAAAATCTTCAACGCAGGCGAAACTGCGCGCTAGTTAATGAATAAAGATGGCTACAAATTTAAACAACACATTTTTTGTAAGACAGAACCCTATTCCTCTGAAGCAGATATGTCTCAGATGTTAATGCCAATAGCGGTCACCCATCAAAATGATAAAGAAATCGACTAAACTAGGCCAGCGTTAGAATAGTGTGCAACTCACATAAAACAGTGCGTTACATCGGTGTTTATAATTAAAGTGTGCGTAAGCGCACAACGTAAGTACCTTGAAGGTGTTTAACCCACATAATGGTAATTGTCCAATTGAACTGTCCTACTCAACTCCATTAAATCATAGAGAACTCCATGAAAATCATAGACCAGGATTCCATAGAGTAGTCATAATAATGCTAGCACGGTACAAGAGAGTTGCGTTTTAGCTAGTAACGTTGGCAGCCTTAACGTAGATGACTCCAAACGGGCCATTATTAACGCAACTAGCTTCTGTCCGCGGTTTCACATGCAGAGCTTCGCACTTACGTAAAAAAAGCATATATGTTCTCCCCCAAAGATATAAGCAATCTCCTTACATAATTTCATCAAGAGCTGTTCAGCCGTTTGGCCGAGGAAACGTAACAGGCAGATGTATGGATATGGTAATTACTCAATGAGACGAGTCAGCTATAGCCAAGCATTTTTACAAAATAACCTTTTAGGATATTGCCAGTAACTGACGGCTTTACTTTTTCTTCGCTAATGGCATGTGTCATAATCATAAGATAACAATTTTGCTAATATCAAGTGTTTAGATTGATTATGGTAAGACGTCACAAAGACCTAAGCTGTCGTTCGTCGTTTGTTATTTTATAAAAATAGGTGTCTCTTTATAAAATTATTACTTATACGGATTATTTCAGCTCGAATCACAAAGAAACACAAAACTTTCATTTCAATTATTCACACCCGAGTTAATAACTCTAGCTTTATTTGAATATAATTACCAAAATCACAAATAAAACCTGAAAAAACTTGGGAAAAATAAATATGGCACAATGTTTACTCCACAAAATAGCCAAAAAAAAACAGGACGGCCTTAACTATAACTATAACTATAAACTTCTGTCAAAAGTTATTTTTCTTCAGCTTCGTTTATGGTATGTGTCACATTAATGAAAATTTTGCCTCGGGAAATATAATAATATAAGAGCGCAATGTTTGCTTCGCAAGACGGCCAAAATTAATCACTGTTTAAAATAGTGCCATCCTATTTAATAAAATAGTGACAAATAGTGACAGGGCGAATTTAAAGGTGTTTAGGCTGAGTTCAAGTTGAGAGGTGTATAAGTAACGCCGGACATTTCACACAGCATCACCTGCCCTAAAATAAGCATAGCTTGTGTTATGGGTACTACATGACTGATATACTACTTATATACTATTCCTTTGTAAATACATAAAAACATCCAGAGACAAATATTTGCAGAACATACCAAAAATTGTCCCGCGGCGGGTATCGAACCCGCAACTTTCTGCGTCTCTGGCGTAAATAAGGCCGTTAGCGATCTCGTGATGTTAAATGTCTAAAACAATACACTATTTTTGTACAAGCTTCTCGACATCGATTGATCGATCCATACCGGCTTTGTTGGGTGCGATCTGCCGAGTGTTCGTATATTGATTGCCTACTGTTCAGTGCTTTCTATAATAATTCGCCTCTGAGGTGTAGAATTATGGCTTGGGTGGTAGTTTGTGCACTTGTATAATTAGCAGGCCTGGATTAGCGTGCAGTGGTCGGGTACCGTTGCTATCTCATTAGTGCTTGCTGGTCCACTGATATTTGACTCATAAAATACGGAAACACTTACAAAGTAGGAACTAAGACTACGAGGTCTCGTGCGATGATATTTAATATCATTGTTATAAGATTCATAATTATGTTTTAAAAACAAAATAAATAATAAATAAATAATGCCGGACATTTAACACAGCGTCATCTAGCCACAAAGTAAGCAGAGCTTGTGTTATGGGTACCATATGAATATACACATTATACATTATACCTACATACATATTATACATAGAAACACCCAGACCCGAGACAAATACTTGCAGATCATACAAACATTTGTCCCGCGGCGGGAATCAAACCCGCCACTTTCTGCGTCTCAGCCGGGCCTTGGCCTACTGCGCCTCAGAGGTCGTCTAATCGCCCGGCTGAAAATTATTTTAAGACAAGTTGATGCAGAGACCTAAAGCGTTTGTGACTAATTGATACTAACCCTTCAAATACATTTTAACTTTTCCATTTTTTATTGCGTTACCTATTATTATTTTCATCTTCAAAGAATATGGACAACCTAGCGTCCGGTCACAAAACACCGAGTAGACTAAGGTGATGTATTATACCGTTTACTACAAATTGTGCAAATTGATACCCCAGGATATAGGAAAGGAAATTGATGAAAAGTGAACCAACAGTCATTTCATACATTTCGAAGTACAAAAGGCACAAAGTACTGTGGTACCTGTAGTGAGCAGCTAGCAGGACCATGAATAATAATCATAATACCGGACATTTAATAGCGTTATCTATCTAACCCCAATGTAGCGAGCTTGCGTATGGGTACCACATTAATACTTAAACCGGTGTTTGCCTGTCACGTAAGACACACACATCACGCTAAGAATGCGCCAACATTAACAACAAGAGCCAACAAGAGCGCTTAATTTGCTAAACACATTCGAACACGAGTTCTAGCATAAGTATAGACTTGTTTGATGACAGCCTCCTTTTACAGAAATGTACTGAATAATATACGATTACGATTCGCCCATTGTGTCCCATTGCTGGGCAAAGGCCTCCCCTTGATCTCTTCAGTCATCTTGGTTTTGAGCAGTATCTAAGGACCGTATAAAACGATCTATAGATAGCTGATCCAGATCACTTCCAGAGGGCAGCGTTCCCAAGACACTGTCGGTAGTGCTACGTTGAATGGCAATGCTAATACGCCGAGCCAGATACAGCCTGCATATTACTTTTAATAATTTAGGAGTTTTTTAAGGCAGCTAGTGGTGAATACTGCAAGCTTTCTGTTATTCTGTAATAAATAATTCTAATTCTTACATACTTTTTTTACGTGTATATTACACATAGAAAAACACGAATGAATGTGCCCTACGAGCCCAGAAGGGTTGTTTTACTCAATCGATTGTAATTGAACCACAGCTGAACTACACTCGAGAGCATAGAAATCGCACATAGGGGAATTTTTCTGCATTTTAATTTCGACACTTGTTGTTTTTTTATTAAAGGTTGGTTGCAAATATAACTTAAATTAAATTAAAGTACACACTGTTAGCTTCCTAAATGTCTGGCCTTGACCTTCCAAATCATAGCAGTGGCGGCTTAACAATGGAATGGCCTAAATTCGCTCGTTTCAGGTAGCGCGGTTTGTGGGACTTTGAGCAGGTATAAAAGGTTAAAAAAAGAATAAATTTGTGAATGTAACGATTTATTAATACGAGGTATTGCCTCCCCTAGCCTGAATAACAGCTTCCATTTGATGTTTCATTGAAGAAATCATTTTTTTTACGAAATCCTGCGGTATGCTATCCCATTCTTCCTTGATCGCGGTTTGGAGCTCTCTGAGACTCGTAGGCACTGCGTTTCTGGCTCTTACTCGTTTATTTAGTTCGTCCCATAAGTGCTTAATGGGATTAAGATCTGGGCTTCGAGCAGGCCACTCCATAACGAGTACTTCAACCTCCTCCAAGTACTGGCGTACTATAGCAGCGGTGTGTGGTCTAGCGTTGTCCTGCATAAAAACGAAGTTTTCGCCGATAAATCCCGAAAAGGGCACAACATGTTCTTGCAGGATCTCCTCGACGTAACGTTGGGAAGTCAATCCACGCGATCGACGGTCGGTATCGGGCCCTGTGATGAAGACAAGTTCGGTTTTCGCTTCCAGTGAAATGCCTCCCCAGAACATACACGAACCACCGCCGTATGCGACCCGTTCGGAGATGCAGCATTGAGCAAAACGCTCACCAGATCTTCGGTAGACTCTACCCCGTCCGTCGTTACCATTGAGACACATCCTGCACTCGTCGGAGAAGAGGACTGCCTGCCATAGTCCAATTAACGTGATTTCGAGCAAACTGAAGGCGTGCTTGTCTGTGCGCTGGGGTCAATTTCGGGCCAGTTGCTGGTCTCTGCGCTGTCAGACCTCCTTCGGCTAGTCTTCTTCTCACCGTCCACCGACTGACTTCCACTTCTCTAACTTCCTGGAGCTGCTGTCCGAGTTGAACTGCATTCTACCGGCGCGGCGATTTCGTAGTGATGTATTCACAAGAAAACGGTCATCGCGCTGTGTTGTCGCACGTTTTGGGCCTGTTCCTGGACTCTTGGTATAGCCACCAGTTTGCTGATATCGCTGGTATACACGTCGAACAGCATATCTGCTCAAATTTAATTGACGAGGCATTTGACTTTGGTTCTGTTCAGCTTCGATTAGTGCAACCACTTGAGACGCTGCTTCTGGTGTCGTATCCATTTTCTTGTTTAGAGAGATGACGTATTCGTTAAAGGACCTTTCTGACTGGGAGTTGGTATGCAAATGATGTCATTTCAATCATCCTTTATCGTTTTATACCTGCTCAAAGTTCCGCAAACCGCGCTACCTGAAACGAGCGAGTTTAGGCCATTCCATTGTTAAGCCACCACTGCTATGATTTGGAAGGTCAAGGCCAGACATTATGGGTTTTTAGGAAGCTAACAGTGTGTTCTTTAATTTAATTTAAGTTATATTTCCAACCAACCTTTAATTTAAAAAAAAAACAAGTGTAGAAGTAAAAATGCAGGAAAATTCCCCTATGTGCGATTTCCATGCTCTCGAGTGTAGCTTTGGAGGTGTTCGTATTCTGCTAATGAACAACGACTTCGCTTACGCTACATTAACGAAGTCATCAATGATCGACGAAATGATTTCTTTTGTCTGAACTTGGAAATAGCATAGTAGGTTTATGGTTAAATATCGAAACTCAACAGAATTGAAATAGAACGATAACCGTTGCATGTAAATAAAGGAATAGGTCCTTAATATCAAGTTTCTCTGGGCTCAAGTTCAAACTTAAATTAGTTTTATCCAATACTAGCGAACGGCCTCGGTTTCACACGGGTGCAATTGAATTTGAATTGAATTTGAATCTCAAGGCACAATCAAGAACTGGCCGTACCTAAGGTTGTGAATTGCAGTCACCGCTATTTAACACCGTCATACCGACCATCGCATATTAAGGAACAGGGCAGTACCCTCCGGCTGTCGGTCAGTGTGAAATCTAGCAAATCGGCCGCTAGCGAATGGTCACGATGCGACCACAGGCATGCATCGCGAATGATGAATTTGAGCCGCTTTCCTTGGGATAACCTCTTGTCCGCTACAAAACATCAACATCAACATCAACCGGTAGACAGACAAAGACTGATAGTGGATAAAGGATCTTTGAACGGGTTAGAATTAAATTTATATATAATAATTAAATAAATAAAATTGTAAAAATTACAAATAGGTAAATTATAATGTAAAAACTCGCCATAGCCATCCATAAAAAGTTTGCTCGATAAGCTAGCGTTTCAGTCTATTTTTAAAAAATGGCCATACTTGGGGCCTCTGACATTCCCCATTAAACATTGTGGTGTACAATAATGAATTATCTATTCTATTCTATAGGATAAAATGCTACTCTCTATACCCTCTAAACGAGGCATAATTAATGATTTCAACGCAACATTAGTGTGTTATGAGATACTTGCATCGTCAATCTAAATGCATGGGATGAAAGAATAACAAAGAGAATGTGTTATGTGAAAGGTTAAGGAAAGAAGCTTAAAATAAACATTCACGCAAGAAGTTTGGCATATTTTATTTCGTATCCTCGGTATCTTTTCTTTTCAAAGTATCATCATCAACCTAGGTGCTACAGCCAGTCCTGGGGACGCGGACTGGATGTAGCACCTAGGAAATACAACGCGGTAATTTTGAACGGTTGAACCAAAGCTAAACCAAAGCTAAACAAAATGGTACCGCGCTATTCTTCCTGAACGATTTAATCGTTAATTTTACCAATCGATCAAGTTTATATATAGAACTACCTACTCTATGCACACTACTAGGATGTACTAAATCAAAAATGTTCGTTTGAAAGCACTGTCAAAAATAACGCGATCCCGCAACGTTTGATCGTTGATCAAACGTTAATCCAAAATAGAGGTAAATCGTGATAGTGATTAACGCGGTGCGAAATATGTCAAAAATAACGTTTTGAACGTACCATTTTGTCATTCAGATTAGCCATATCCAAACTATTGCCAAAACCAATCCGTTCAATGGCAATTTATGTTGACAAAAACCGCAAACGCCCTACTGGTCTGGTCGAGTATATTTCTCTATCTGTTTCTATCGACTGACCTGTCAGCTCAGTTGGTAGTACTCTACCTACTGCGTTGTAGGTTCGGTTCCCTCCCAGCACAAATTTGTGTGATGTACATAGGTATTTGTTCTATGTTATAAATTATGTATTTTATATATATAAGTATGCTATCAGTCATCTGCCCATTATAGTACAAGCTATGCTTAATTTGGGGCTATTATTATTAATATTTCTCTGTCTATTAATATTTATTTTGGTTTTCCGAAGAAAGCAAAAATTACGTAGTAAGTATATCAGTCATGTACCACATGACTAATATGTATACCAACACACAAAACGAGCTCTGCTTACTTTGGGGCCAGATGATATTGTGTGAAATGTCCTGCATATTTTTTTTCTCCCTCGCTACAATAACTTTAATCTATCTTATAATGACATAATTAGCTAGCGTGGGGTTTAAGTATGCTCTGTCCCTGTCATTCTAATATCAAAGAATAAAGATGGCAACAGATTTAAAGAACACATTAGTTATTGTGTGTTTATAAGGTAGCCTCACCAGTCTTGCATAACACAATCCTAGCTGAATGGTCTTAACAAGTTCTTCGACAATAAGGTTTGCCTCACTAAAGTCCTTTGTAGTTCCAAAGTTTATTGCAATTCATAATAAAATTATAGAAGTGATTTTAGGAATTCAAATCAATTCGCTTTGAAGTATTAAGTTAAGTGCAAATATGAATAGGCCACTTTATAAATGCCATTAACTTACCATACTATCGCGTTTCTAAGTTTAGTAATAAACCGTTATACTCCGATTAAAAGCACGCACGATTAAACTGTTAGGTTACCTAACCGAATACCTAAGGGTACAGAAATGGGCATAAACACACAAAAATCATAATCCAAAGCCTGACTTTTACTGTTGGGAATAGGCTTGTCATGAAATAAAAGAGACTACCGTACCTACTTGTAAATACTTTTCCCATCATTATGGTTTTTTTACTAGTGCAATTTCGGGTCACTGGCCTCAATTCTGTTGGCACCAACTAATTTTAGCTAAAATTAGGTTTTGAACTATCAAATGAAACTTTGGTATTCTGCTGTTGCCAACTCATCCTAATTTAATTTATCTAATTTAATTAAGCGTTCTGTTACAATTCAATAAGGCCTCCTCCCTATTATGGCCCGAAAGGGGTACCGAATCGAAAGGGTATTAAATAAAAAAAGATTCGCTCGGTTTGAGGTCGGATGATGCATTTAATATACAGGAGCATACATACAGTTATGTTTCAACAAAAGGTAGGTTATCATTATAATTTCAAGTATAAGACTAAGAGGTAAATGTGCCTCGGCTAAACACAATGGTGAGCGATGGTGGGACCCTTGAGATGATTGCAATGTGCTTACTTAACTAGTAATAGGTAATACAGTAACAAACGGTAGTAGGTAAAGGTAGATTAGATTAAATTAGATTAGATTTAATTTAGTTAACGCCGTTCCATAAGGTAGGTAAAGTTGAAAGTAAGCATTGTTCGGTTGTTCTAATACTCTCCGCACTGATATTAGTTATAATAATTTGCAAAACGCACCAGTAATAGGATAGATTATAAGTTGAGCGCCAATAGCAGTGTAACCGGCTGCTATACCGGGAATAGGGTATACTGAACCGTGCCGAAGAGTCCCCTGGGCTGGCCGAGGCCACATAGAACAGCCGCACTCCGTTGAATGGGTTCCACCCTCTAGAAGGTGCGTTGAACTGGCGAGGTACTGCCAGCACGCGATGAAGGGCAGGCCCGTACAAAAAAACCCCTGTAATTGAGAAGCATCTCAATTACAAAGTTGCAAAATACAGTTGAGAAAGATTACCTACTTCTACACTGTAAACTATTCCTTAGCTTCAAGGAAAACTACTAGATAGGCCTAACATTAACTTCAACAGGTTCCTAGCAGGCACAAGATGAATGTATGATGCCACATGGTTACATGTTTTAGATTCAGGGGTTCTACTAGTACCAAAAAACAGTAGAAAACATACCTTGTACGACTGCAAGGGGTTTGAATTAAACAGCCATAGTAGAAACACCGTCCAGCAAGGTTATAGACTCGTGTGCATCCGTCGCGTGGTATGCATAATGCATGTGTACTACGCACAATCTTAGTACAACGAAGGCTCCATCCAGAAAGGTATTAGGCTTGCACCGCCGCCGCGGGATGGGATCACCACGCCTGGGCACACTTTGTCACGACTTCACACAAAAACTTAGGAATTCTGGAAGATTCCTTCCAACCGGTGAGTAAAAAAGACCGAAATAAACCACGCTCGCAAATGGCGTCTCGAAAAATCCCCCACCCTCTTTCTGGGCGGATAATCTCACTCAAAACAGATAGGTCAACGTCTCCTGTCCATAACTTAACTGTCAACGTCACTCGACGGATATAGTCAAGACAAAAGGTCGATGTACAAACCACGCCATTTAACGGTATATGGAATTACTACGTTACAATGACCCCCCCAATCGGAAGAATTTTGCAATAGTAAAAGCAAAATTCAAGCTGGACCCCCAGCTTATAAGCATAGGAACCTGAAACATCAAATAGGAAAATTAAATGACAAGAGTTGCCGCTAGGATTAGAGTTCTAACCTACACAGCAAAATGGGTATACAAACGAAGTTGGAACGAGAACAACGTTGCTTCAAGCAAAAAAAACGAATAGACTAACACAGGTAGCATCAAACCGACCAAATAGAGATAAATCATGCGAAGTGTTATAACTAAGAAATAAAAATAGAACTTATTCAACAGTAGGTTGAAATACTGTTCAACGAAAAACGATCAATACCCGCGCAACGAGGCCCAGGCAACTTAGTCCTGAGACTCTAATTACAGCTACAACTACGGTATGGAATAGGCTTTTTATTTGGTAGGGGTTTCCAACCAACCGCCCCTTAATTAAATGTTAAACAAATACAATATGGATACAATTAGACAAGAATAATAACTACACTACTACTACTACTACTATATATAAATATAAAATATTCTTTTCAAAAAGTAACCGTAACCAAAAAATACCAACTGCCAGAACCGATGTTATCAAACCAAAATATTCCTTTCTGTCCGGGCTGTACAATCTAACAAAGAACAAATTCAATCAGAACTATCACTCTTTAGATATTGGATATGCCAAGCACCCAAGTGCTTACCAGTACTACAGCTCTCTAGCTCGTAGACCAGAGGTGAACGCTTACCAATTACACGACACCTTTCGTATTTAGGGGCCAATTTAGCCATGAAAAATTTACTAGCATCACTTTGAGGAAAGGTTTTTTTCCAAACCAGATCACCTATACTGTATTCGCAAGAACGACGTCCTTTATCATAATAAACGGCGCTTTTTAAGTGAGCTTTTGCGATAGCTTCCTCGACTTTGTGGAAGATGTCCTGTAAACCCCCAAGCTTAGAAATGTATTCATCGCGTGAAGCACAAGTAAGATCCGACAAGGGACAACTGGCGGGACCATAAAATTTACCACTAGGAACAGCTTCGCGACCATGCACCAGGGAGAAAGGTGTAAAACGAGTCGTCTCGTTAACCGCCGAATTTAATGCAAATTGGACTTTGGACAAGGTAGTATCCCACGAACGGTGGTCATCCTTTACCAGAATCGAGACAGCAACCACGATAGTTTTATTGTATCTTTCCACAGTGTTGACTTGTGGACAATAACGAGGAGTGTAATGTATCTGAGGAATGTCATATTTCTGGAACAGGGCTTTTAGTTCACTTCCAGTGAATTGCGTACCATTATCAGCAATCACTGTGCGTGGGACGCCATGCGTCAAGAAAACCCCATTCTCCAGATACTGTGCAATAGACTTGCCAACCGCTCTTCTTAGAGGAAATAATAAGCAATATTTAGAAAAGCAACAAACAACAACTAGTAAAAAAGTAAAACCAGCCCTAGAACGCGGAAGGGGACCAACCAAGTCGATACTTATGGTTTCAAAAGGACGGGAGCAAACTTTGGGATCGCCCATGAGACCTTTGGGTGGCTCTTGCGAATGCTTGTAAGCGGAGCAAACCTCACACGCGTTTACAAAATGTACCACATCCTGATACATTTTGGGCCAAAAATAGCGCAAAGACAATTGCTTAAAGGTTTTAAAAATACCAAAATGAGGGGAATTATCACGACTATGAATAAATTCTAAAACTTCAGAGCGTTTAGAAGAGTGAACGACTTCCTTCCAGTCGAATTCACTCGAAAATCCGAACTTATTTTTAGAGTACCTACATAACCTACCATCGATAACAGAATAATTAGGACAAGATTTAGGATATTTGGTACATTTATTAAGTAAGTGATCAAACCACGGGTCCTCAGCGGAAGGGTAGTCGGGATCTATAGCGAGAACAGGAACAGCTCGCGATAATGCGTCTGGAACTACGTTATCTTTACCCTTGCGGTGTTCGATAACGAAGTCGTAGGGTGAAAGACGACATCCCCAACGGGCGAGACGGCCTGTGGGGTTAGACAAATTAAAGAACCACTTAAGACTGGAATGATCAGTAATAATTTTAAATTGAGGACCACCTTCTAAGTACGGACGGAAGTGTTCCACGGAAAACACCACTGCCAAAGCCTCTCTCTCCGTTGCAGAATAATTACGTTCAGCCCTATTCAGGGAACGACTAGCAAACGCAATCGGGTGTTCAAGACCATCCTCCAGAATTTGAGTTAGGGTACCCGCGATTCCGTAACTAGATGCGTCACAATGAACGGAAAAGGGCCTAGAAAAATCTGGGCAAGCTAAGATTGGGGCCGACACTAATGCTGACTTCAATTCTTGAAAAGACTGTTCTGCAACTTCAGTCCAATCAAAAGGCGGGGCGTTCTTGCCGGTTGATGTAAGAGCGTTAAGTGGTGCTGCTATGGAACTGAAATTTTTGATAAAACGTCGGTAATACGACGCTGTTCCTAAGAACATCTTAACTTCTTTGCGGTTCGAAGGTGTGGGGTATTCCACAATAGACTGTATTTTAGCAGGATCAGTATGTAGACCACGATCATCGACTACATAACCGAGATATTTTAGCTCCTTGCGGAAAAATTGGCACTTAGATAGGTTAATGGTAAGATTAGCGGAAGTCAAGCGATGTAATACTCTGGAAAGCAACGAAATGTGCTCCTCAAAGTCACGACTCACTATAATTATATCGTCTAAGTAAACGAACACCCTATCGTTGAACTCAGGACCGAATAACTTATCCATGAGTCTTTGCTGGGTAGCAGGGGCTGAAGTTAGGCCGAAGCACATGACCTTAAAATGGAAAAGACCACGCCCGGGTACGGTAAATGCGGTCTTTTCACGTGAAGCACTATCCAGAGGAATCTGCCAAAAGGAACTTTTAAGATCTATGGAGCTTAAGAACCTTGCATCTCGTAGTTGATCAAGAATTCTAGATATGTAAGGTAAAGGATACGCATCATGCTTGCTCACAGAATTTAGCCTACGACTATCGATGCAAAAGCGTAACTCGCCGTTAGCTTTAGGGGTAAAGAGCGTAGGATTATTCCACGCGCTACAGCTGGACTCGACGACGTCTTGGTCCAACATTTCGTCCAACTGTCGGCTCAGCTCCTTTATTCTTTCAGGTGACATTGGATAGTACCGTTGTTTAATCGGAGGCGAGTCTCCAGTGTCGATAGTGTGAGCAAGGAGGGTAGTACGTCCTAGGCCTTTTTTGTCGAAGGAAATGGATTCAAATTTTTCCATCAACGAAGACACAACGCGCTGTTGGTCGGTAGACAACTGGTCTAACGGCCTTAAAAATCGAATCTCGGAAACATTCGAAGAGGAAAATAACAAATTGTTTCCAAAAATTTTTGGGGCTAAATCAAAACTCTTCCAAAAGTCAACGCCCAAAACCAGGGGAGTAGACACCTCCGGAACAACGAAAAGTTTAATAGTTCTGATTAAATTATCAAATTTGACTGGCAATAAAAAGTAACCACGAACTACGGCACGGGAGTCAGTAGCGGTGGAGATGTGGGTAATATCATCACAACCGTGTAGAGTGACTCCGGCCTTCAAAAAAAACTCAGAATAAGTAGATCCCAAAATAGAAATAGTGGAACCGGAATCTAACAAACCACGAAAGGGGTAGTCAGAAATTTCAACCGAAACATACGGACGATTATCATTATATAAGTAACTATTACGAACTGTCGAGACTTTTTTGTAAGTAGAAAAGAAAAAGGTTAATTGTTTTAGGTAACGCTTCCAATCTGCGTCATCAAATTTATCGGAGTTGTCTCGAGAGTTCGTAGAACCTAGTTTTTTGAAACCTTAGCTGAGTCTTTGCTCACTGGGGAAGAATGACAATTAGGACACTTTGGGAATGCGAACCCACTCTTACCACAACGAAAACACACAACAGCAGTAGACTTACACTCAGACAAAGAGTGAGTTTCAACCCGACAACGTGCACAGAACTTTTTCTCTGTGGAGACAACTGCAACCGTAGCCGACCGAGCTTTGAAGTTTTTACAAGCCAAATCGGGTGCCATGGAACCACTAGACGGTTTAGGTGGCTCGACAAAAGTCTGTTCACGGTATTTGCCGCACTCTAACATTCTGCACAACTCTTTCAGTCTCTTAAGTGAAGTAATTTCAGTCGTACATAAAGGGACTGAATACTCGGGGCGAATATTTTGAAAAACAATATCAAACCTATCCTTCTCTGAAACGGGGTAAGACAAACGACTAAAATAGTTATGCATCACAGCCACAAATGTTACGATATTTTCGCTGGGACCCTGAGTACGTGCGCGGATTTCCTGCATAAGCCGGCGATCAAAATCGTAGGGTAAATATTCATCGACCAAACACTTCCTGAGTTCGGACCAGTTCTTTACTTCAGGCTTAACACTTCTAAACCAGCATAAAACATCTCCCTCGAATAATTCTGGCGCTGAAGCAAATAACTGAAGCTCAGATATTCCGCGCGAGCCGCACAACTCTTCTAGACGTTGCAAAAACGCACGAACGCAAGACGTCCCGTCAAATTTTAGATTAAGTGAAGAGACAGACTGATGCTTGCCGCTGGGAGCCAAGGCAGGCACAGCCGGAACGTCAATAACACTCGCAACAGGCGAAGTGTCCGCTACACCACTTTTAAAGACTTCAAACATACCATCCAACTTAGATATGAACTTGTTAAGCTGCTGTGACAACTCAAGGTGAGTGGACTTATCTATACTATCCTCGGGTTTCAATCGAGACAGGCGGTGGAACAGGTGATGTGCCAGTGCCTGAATACGAGTTAAAGCCTTAAGACTAGCGGGCCGGGAAGAGACTTTGATAAGGTCCGCCAACTCTGCTAGCTTGCCCTGTATTAGCGACAATTCGTCCGCCACCTTTCCCTCAAAATACGTAATTTGGTCCGACGGAACCTCCCTGCCCAACGTTCTCATTTGGGTTCTCAAAGTAGCGACGTCCGCTGCAGGTAACGTGTCCCTGATACGGACCTCATAGATGAGTTCATCCTTGTGAAGGGAGTTAAAGATAATGGGGCGTTCTTCCATGATACTAAAAAAGTACTCCAGGAAAATGTACAAAAGTAAAAAGTTAAAGTAAGTTTTTTAAAAGTAGGTACGATATTGCAATCACCTCAAGTTCACAATATGACTTAAGATTATGATAAGGTAATTACTATAATATATAAATAAAAAAGGAGACAATATTTTTTTTTTTTTTTTTTTTAGCTTACTTAATAAGTAACACACATGCAATTTTGTCACAGCTAACTGACATGACAATCATCTCAAGAAAAGCCCCACGTTGGGCGCCACTGTTACAATTCAATAAGGCCTCCTCCCTATTATGGCCCGAAAGGGGTACCGAATCGAAAGGGTATTAAATAAAAAAAGATTCGCTCGGTTTGAGGTCGGATGATGCATTTAATATACAGGAGCATACATACAGTTATGTTTCAACAAAAGGTAGGTTATCATTATAATTTCAAGTATAAGACTAAGAGGTAAATGTGCCTCGGCTAAACACAATGGTGAGCGATGGTGGGACCCTTGAGATGATTGCAATGTGCTTACTTAACTAGTAATAGGTAATACAGTAACAAACGGTAGTAGGTAAAGGTAGATTAGATTAAATTAGATTAGATTTAATTTAGTTAACGCCGTTCCATAAGGTAGGTAAAGTTGAAAGTAAGCATGGTTCGGTTGTTCTAATACTCTCCGCACTGATATTAGTTATAATAATTTGCAAAACGCACCAGTAATATGATAGATTATAAGTTGAGCGCCAATAGCAGTGTAACCGGCTGCTATACCGGGAATAGGGTATACTGAACCGTGCCGAAGAGTCCCCTGGGCTGGCCGAGGCCACATAGAACAGCCGCACTCCGTTGAATGGGTTCCACCCTCTAGAAGGTGCGTTGAACTGGCGAGGTACTGCCAGCACGCGATGAAGGGCAGGCCCGTACAAAAAAACCCCTGTAATTGAGAAGCATCTCAATTACAAAGTTGCAAAATACAGTTGAGAAAGATTACCTACTTCTACACTGTAAACTATTCCTTAGCTTCAAGGAAAACTACTAGATAGGCCTAACATTAACTTCAACAGGTTCCTAGCAGGCACAAGATGAATGTATGATGCCACATGGTTACATGTTTTAGATTCAGGGGTTCTACTAGTACCAAAAAACAGTAGAAAACATACCTTGTACGACTGCAAGGGGTTTGAATTAAACAGCCATAGTAGAAACACCGTCCAGCAAGGTTATAGACTCGTGTGCATCCGTCGCGTGGTATGCATAATGCATGTGTACTACGCACAATCTTAGTACAACGAAGGCTCCATCCAGAAAGGTATTAGGCTTGCACCGCCGCCGCGGGATGGGATCACCACGCCTGGGCACACTTTGTCACGACTTCACACAAAAACTTAGGAATTCTGGAAGATTCCTTCCAACCGGTGAGTAAAAAGGACCGAAATAAACCACGCTCGCAAATGGCGTCTCGAAAAATCCCCCACCCTCTTTCTGGGCGGATAATCTCACTCAAAACAGATAGGTCAACGTCTCCTGTCCATAACTTAACTGTCAACGTCACTCGACGGATATAGTCAAGACAAAAGGTCGATGTACAAACCACGCCATTTAACGGTATATGGAATTACTACGTTACAGCATCCGTCGCGTGGTATGCATAATGCATGTGTACTACGCACAATCTTAGTACAACGAAGGCTCCATCCAGAAAGGTATTAGGCTTGCACCGCCGCCGCGGGATGGGATCACCACGCCTGGGCACACTTTGTCACGACTTCACACAAAAACTTAGGAATTCTGGAAGATTCCTTCCAACCGGTGAGTAAAAAGGACCGAAATAAACCACGCTCGCAAATGGCGTCTCGAAAAATCCCCCACCCTCTTTCTGGGCGGATAATCTCACTCAAAACAGATAGGTCAACGTCTCCTGTCCATAACTTAACTGTCAACGTCACTCGACGGATATAGTCAAGACAAAAGGTCGATGTACAAACCACGCCATTTAACGGTATATGGAATTACTACGTTACAATGACCCCCCCAATCGGAAGAATTTTGCAATAGTAAAAGCAAAATTCAAGCTGGACCCCCAGCTTATAAGCATAGGAACCTGAAACATCAAATAGGAAAATTAAATGACAAGAGTTGCCGCTAGGATTAGAGTTCTAACCTACACAGCAAAATGGGTATACAAACGAAGTTGGAACGAGAACAACGTTGCTTCAAGCAAAAAAAACGAATAGACTAACACAGGTAGCATCAAACCGACCAAATAGAGATAAATCATGCGAAGTGTTATAACTAAGAAATAAAAATAGAACTTATTCAACAGTAGGTTGAAATACTGTTCAACGAAAAACGATCAATACCCGCGCAACGAGGCCCAGGCAACTTAGTCCTGAGACTCTAATTACAGCTACAACTACGGTATGGAATAGGCTTTTTATTTGGTAGGGGTTTCCAACCAACCGCCCCTTAATTAAATGTTAAACAAATACAATATGGATACAATTAGACAAGAATAATAACTACACTACTACTACTACTACTATATATAAATATAAAATATTCTTTTCAAAAAGTAACCGTAACCAAAAAATACCAACTGCCAGAACCGATGTTATCAAACCAAAATATTCCTTTCTGTCCGGGCTGTACAATCTAACAAAGAACAAATTCAATCAGAACTATCACTCTTTAGATATTGGATATGCCAAGCACCCAAGTGCTTACCAGTACTACAGCTCTCTAGCTCGTAGACCAGAGGTGAACGCTTGCCAATTACACGACACCTTTCGTATTTAGGGGCCAATTTAGCCATGAAAAATTTACTAGCATCACTTTGAGGAAAGGTTTTTTTCCAAACCAGATCACCTATACTGTATTCGCAAGAACGACGTCCTTTATCATAATAAACGGCGCTTTTTAAGTGAGCTTTTGCGATAGCTTCCTCGACTTTGTGGAAGATGTCCTGTAAACCCCCAAGCTTAGAAATGTATTCATCGCGTGAAGCACAAGTAAGATCCGACAAGGGACAACTGGCGGGACCATAAAATTTACCACTAGGAACAGCTTCGCGACCATGCACCAGGGAGAAAGGTGTAAAACGAGTCGTCTCGTTAACCGCCGAATTTAATGCAAATTGGACTTTGGACAAGGTAGTATCCCACGAACGGTGGTCATCCTTTACCAGAATCGAGACAGCAACCACGATAGTTTTATTGTATCTTTCCACAGTGTTGACTTGTGGACAATAACGAGGAGTGTAATGTATCTGAGGAATGTCATATTTCTGGAACAGGGCTTTTAGTTCACTTCCAGTGAATTGCGTACCATTATCAGCAATCACTGTGCGTGGGACGCCATGCGTCAAGAAAACCCCATTCTCCAGATACTGTGCAATAGACTTGCCAACCGCTCTTCTTAGAGGAAATAATAAGCAATATTTAGAAAAGCAACAAACAACAACTAGTAAAAAAGTAAAACCAGCCCTAGAACGCGGAAGGGGACCAACCAAGTCGATACTTATGGTTTCAAAAGGACGGGAGCAAACTTTGGGATCGCCCATGAGACCTTTGGGTGGCTCTTGCGAATGCTTGTAAGCGGAGCAAACCTCACACGCGTTTACAAAATGTACCACATCCTGATACATTTTGGGCCAAAAATAGCGCAAAGACAATTGCTTAAAGGTTTTAAATATACCAAAATGAGGGGAATTATCACGACTATGAATAAATTCTAAAACTTCAGAGCGTTTAGAAGAGTGAACGACTTCCTTCCAGTCGAATTCACTCGAAAATCCGAACTTATTTTTAGAGTACCTACATAACCTACCATCGATAACAGAATAATTAGGACAAGATTTAGGATATTTGGTACATTTATTAAGTAAGTGATCAAACCACGGGTCCTCAGCGGAAGGGTAGTCGGGATCTATAGCGAGAACAGGAACAGCTCGCGATAATGCGTCTGGAACTACGTTATCTTTACCCTTGCGGTGTTCGATAACGAAGTCGTAGGGTGAAAGACGACATCCCCAACGGGCGAGACGGCCTGTGGGGTTAGACAAATTAAAGAACCACTTAAGACTGGAATGATCAGTAATAATTTTAAATTGAGGACCACCTTCTAAGTACGGACGGAAGTGTTCCACGGAAAACACCACTGCCAAAGCCTCTCTCTCCGTTGCAGAATAATTACGTTCAGCCCTATTCAGGGAACGACTAGCAAACGCAATCGGGTGTTCAAGACCATCCTCCAGAATTTGAGTTAGGGTACCCGCGATTCCGTAACTAGATGCGTCACAATGAACGGAAAAGGGCCTAGAAAAATCTGGGCAAGCTAAGATTGGGGCCGACACTAATGCTGACTTCAATTCTTGAAAAGACTGTTCTGCAACTTCAGTCCAATCAAAAGGCGGGGCGTTCTTGCCGGTTGATGTAAGAGCGTTAAGTGGTGCTGCTATGGAACTGAAATTTTTGATAAAACGTCGGTAATACGACGCTGTTCCTAAGAACATCTTAACTTCTTTGCGGTTCGAAGGTGTGGGGTATTCCACAATAGACTGTATTTTAGCAGGATCAGTATGTAGACCACGATCATCGACTACATAACCGAGATATTTTAGCTCCTTGCGGAAAAATTGGCACTTAGATAGGTTAATGGTAAGATTAGCGGAAGTCAAGCGATGTAATACTCTGGAAAGCAACGAAATGTGCTCCTCAAAGTCACGACTCACTATAATTATATCGTCTAAGTAAACGAACACCCTATCGTTGAACTCAGGACCGAATAACTTATCCATGAGTCTTTGCTGGGTAGCAGGGGCTGAAGTTAGGCCGAAGCACATGACCTTAAAATGGAAAAGACCACGCCCGGGTACGGTAAATGCGGTCTTTTCACGTGAAGCACTATCCAGAGGAATCTGCCAAAAGGAACTTTTAAGATCTATGGAGCTTAAGAACCTTGCATCTCGTAGTTGATCAAGAATTCTAGAGATGTAAGGTAAAGGATACGCATCATGCTTGCTCACAGAATTTAGCCTACGACTATCGATGCAAAAGCGTAACTCGCCGTTAGCTTTAGGGGTAAAGAGCGTAGGATTATTCCACGCGCTACAGCTGGACTCGACGACGTCTTGGTCCAACATTTCGTCCAACTGTCGGCTCAGCTCCTTTATTCTTTCAGGTGACATTGGATAGTACCGTTGTTTAATCGGAGGCGAGTCTCCAGTGTCGATAGTGTGAGCAAGGAGGGTAGTACGTCCTAGGCCTTTTTTGTCGAAGGAAATGGATTCAAATTTTTCCATCAACGAAGACACAACGCGCTGTTGGTCGGTAGACAACTGGTCTAACGGCCTTAAAAATCGAATCTCGGAAACATTCGAAGGGGAAAAGAACAAATTGTTTCCAAAAATTTTTGGGGCTAAATCAAAACTCTTCCAAAAGTCAACGCCCAAAACCAGGGGAGTAGACACCTCCGGAACAACGAAAAGTTTAATAGTTCTGATTAAATTATCAAATTTGACTGGCAATAAAAAGTAACCACGAACTACGGCACGGGAATCAGTAGCGGTGGAGATGTGGGTAATATCATCACAACCGTGTAGAGTGACTCCGGCCTTCAAAAAAAACTCAGAATAAGTAGATCCCAAAATAGAAATAGTGGAACCGGAATCTAACAAACCACGAAAGGGGTAGTCAGAAATTTCAACCGAAACATACGGACGATTATCATTATATAAGTAACTATTACGAACTGTCGAGACTTTTTTGTAAGTAGAAAAGAAAAAGGTTAATTGTTTTAGGTAACGCTTCCAATCTGCGTCATCAAATTTATCGGAGTTGTCTCGAGAGTTCGTAGAACCTAGTTTTTTGAAACCTTAGCTGAGTCTTTGCTCACTGGGGAAGAATGACAATTAGGACACTTTGGGAATGCGAACCCACTCTTACCACAACGAAAACACACAACAGCAGTAGACTTACACTCAGACAAAGAGTGAGTTTCAACCCGACAACGTGCACAGAACTTTTTCTCTGTGGAGACAACTGCAACCGTAGCCGACCGAGCTTTGAAGTTTTTACAAGCCAAATCGGGTGCCATGGAACCACTAGACGGTTTAGGTGGCTCGACAAAAGTCTGTTCACGGTATTTGCCGCACTCTAACATTCTGCACAACTCTTTCAGTCTCTTAAGTGAAGTAATTTCAGTCGTACATAAAGGGACTGAATACTCGGGGCGAATATTTTGAAAAACAATATCAAACCTATCCTTCTCTGAAACGGGGTAAGACAAACGACTAAAATAGTTATGCATCACAGCCACAAATGTTACGATATTTTCGCTGGGACCCTGAGTACGTGCGCGGATTTCCTGCATAAGCCGGCGATCAAAATCGTAGGGTAAATATTCATCGACCAAACACTTCCTGAGTTCGGACCAGTTCTTTACTTCAGGCTTAACACTTCTAAACCAGCATAAAACATCTCCCTCGAATAATTCTGGCGCTGAAGCAAATAACTGAAGCTCAGATATTCCGCGCGAGCCGCACAACTCTTCTAGACGTTGCAAAAACGCACGAACGCAAGACGTCCCGTCAAATTTTAGATTAAGTGAAGAGACAGACTGATGCTTGCCGCTGGGAGCCAAGGCAGGCACAGCCGGAACGTCAATAACACTCGCAACAGGCGAAGTGTCCGCTACACCACTTTTAAAGACTTCAAACATACCATCCAACTTAGATATGAACTTGTTAAGCTGCTGTGACAACTCAAGGTGAGTGGACTTATCTATACTATCCTCGGGTTTCAATCGAGACAGGCGGTGGAACAGGTGATGTGCCAGTGCCTGAATACGAGTTAAAGCCTTAAGACTAGCGGGCCGGGAAGAGACTTTGATAAGGTCCGCCAACTCTGCTAGCTTGCCCTGTATTAGCGACAATTCGTCCGCCACCTTTCCCTCAAAATACGTAATTTGGTCCGACGGAACCTCCCTGCCCAACGTTCTCATTTGGGTTCTCAAAGTAGCGACGTCCGCTGCAGGTAACGTGTCCCTGATACGGACCTCATAGATGAGTTCATCCTTGTGAAGGGAGTTAAAGATAATGGGGCGTTCTTCCATGATACTAAAAAAGTACTCCAGGAAAATGTACAAAAGTAAAAAGTTAAAGTAAGTTTTTTAAAAGTAGGTACGATATTGCAATCACCTCAAGTTCACAATATGACTTAAGATTATGATAAGGTAATTACTATAATATATAAATAAAAAAGGAGACAATATTTTTTTTTTTTTTTTTTTTAGCTTACTTAATAAGTAACACACATGCAATTTTGTCACAGCTAACTGACATGACAATCATCTCAAGAAAAGCCCCACGTTGGGCGCCACTGTTACAATTCAATAAGGCCTCCTCCCTATTATGGCCCGAAAGGGGTACCGAATCGAAAGGGTATTAAATAAAAAAAGATTCGCTCGGTTTGAGGTCGGATGATGCATTTAATATACAGGAGCATACATACAGTTATGTTTCAACAAAAGGTAGGTTATCATTATAATTTCAAGTATAAGACTAAGAGGTAAATGTGCCTCGGCTAAACACAATGGTGAGCGATGGTGGGACCCTTGAGATGATTGCAATGTGCTTACTTAACTAGTAATAGGTAATACAGTAACAAACGGTAGTAGGTAAAGGTAGATTAGATTAAATTAGATTAGATTTAATTTAGTTAACGCCGTTCCATAAGGTAGGTAAAGTTGAAAGTAAGCATTGTTCGGTTGTTCTAATACTCTCCGCACTGATATTAGTTATAATAATTTGCAAAACGCACCAGTAATAGGATAGATTATAAGTTGAGCGCCAATAGCAGTGTAACCGGCTGCTATACCGGGAATAGGGTATACTGAACCGTGCCGAAGAGTCCCCTGGGCTGGCCGAGGCCACATAGAACAGCCGCACTCCGTTGAATGGGTTCCACCCTCTAGAAGGTGCGTTGAACTGGCGAGGTACTGCCAGCACGCGATGAAGGGCAGGCCCGTACAAAAAAACCCCTGTAATTGAGAAGCATCTCAATTACAAAGTTGCAAAATACAGTTGAGAAAGATTACCTACTTCTACACTGTAAACTATTCCTTAGCTTCAAGGAAAACTACTAGATAGGCCTAACATTAACTTCAACAGGTTCCTAGCAGGCACAAGATGAATGTATGATGCCACATGGTTACATGTTTTAGATTCAGGGGTTCTACTAGTACCAAAAAACAGTAGAAAACATACCTTGTACGACTGCAAGGGGTTTGAATTAAACAGCCATAGTAGAAACACCGTCCAGCAAGGTTATAGACTCGTGTGCATCCGTCGCGTGGTATGCATAATGCATGTGTACTACGCACAATCTTAGTACAACGAAGGCTCCATCCAGAAAGGTATTAGGCTTGCACCGCCGCCGCGGGATGGGATCACCACGCCTGGGCACACTTTGTCACGACTTCACACAAAAACTTAGGAATTCTGGAAGATTCCTTCCAACCGGTGAGTAAAAAAGACCGAAATAAACCACGCTCGCAAATGGCGTCTCGAAAAATCCCCCACCCTCTTTCTGGGCGGATAATCTCACTCAAAACAGATAGGTCAACGTCTCCTGTCCATAACTTAACTGTCAACGTCACTCGACGGATATAGTCAAGACAAAAGGTCGATGTACAAACCACGCCATTTAACGGTATATGGAATTACTACGTTACAGTTCCTAATTTAGTTAGATGGTACCAACCGAATAGGTTTTACAAATGCTATGACGAACTAAATATATTTTAGACAATTCCTAAGCACCAAACATTGCTTTATCAAAAAGATAAGTCAGATTTCAGAACAAACTTAACTTTGTAGTTGAAACAAGAAACAACTTTTATGAGAACACGGTCATAAAAGATTGTAAAAAAAAGAGACTAGGTACAAATTTTAGATTATTTCCTCACTTCTTGCAGGTCAACACGAAGTACCAATAGGTTTTGGTTTACTGGCGAGTGTCGAAATATGCGGCATAAATTGCCGTATATAGGCCGTATTTTTTTATTGCGTCTACTGAGAAGCTTAATTTTTTTTACAGCTCCAAGTGACCGTAGACCTTATTTTATATTAGGTATTTATTTACACACCTCTTAAGGTAACTCTAAAAATACACTATCCTGATAAATCACATTCAGAATTATACAATTTGAGAAACACGATTTTTATATAATACATTGGGCCTTATTTTTTCTGACAGTTGGACTTTATACTTATATGTATGTAGGTGTGTGCTGTCTATTAGCTAGTGTGTCTGTCTCCTCTCCTCATAATAGCCAGCAATGAATGCCATTCATAGCCTTTATTGAAATTTCTAAGAGCTCATGTTTAGATGAGAAATAAATTATATTTACGTTATATAGATAGGTAGGACTCAACATTTAAATAAATACATACGTTGGTAAGGTAAGGTAGGTGGTACAGAAGACTTGAATGAGTGATGAGTAGGTATATGTATATGGCAAAGCCAGAATTCCTTAGAGTTAATTTAAACTGTCGCAACATTTTTAATTTATCCTTACTTACTAACTTCATTGGCACAGGGACCCAAAATGAGTCTTGGCTTTCGAAACGAGAACTTCTCCTGTCCTTTGCGGTCTCTTGCCAGTTAACATCTTCAAGCTCTGTGGCGCAGTGGGCTAAGGTCCGGCTGAGACTCAGAAGGTTGCGGGTTCGATTCACGCCGCGAGACAAATTTTTGTATGATCTGCAAGTATTTGTCACGGGTCTGGGTATTTCTATGTATAATATGTATCTATGTATTTACAAAAAAAAAGTATGTAGGTAGTATATCAGTCATATGGTACCCATAACACAAGCTCAGCTTACTTTGGGTTCCAGGTGACCCTGTGTTAAACGTCCGGCATTATAAATATAATAAGACACCGCAACAAAAATTAGAACGCGCTATCATTGCGTTTTGGAATTTCAATATACGAATATGTATTCTCGTGATACTTAACCTGATTAAGAGGTTTATATTAGTAGGATTACTTATCTCCCAGTCTGTCAGTGTATGAATGAATTTTATTAAGTAACTTTTGTAAGTATATGAAATGATAACGACTATTTTAGCAGAGTTTTAGTGTAAAACAAAGATAATAATTTCTTTGATCTATGGTGCTTCATGTTTCTTATTCATTTTGAACAGACTACAACACGGTTGAAACGAATACAATTTCAATATATTTCTATTATAATTTAAATTAATTTATATTATAATAAAATTATGATTTCAATATTCAATATAATATTTTTTTTAAATAAGTATGTTAAACAATTAAACAAACTAAACTAGGTCAAATTAAAAAACCGACCCCGTTGGGTCGGCCATATTCAACGAATGGGTGAAAATGTTCAAAAATCGTTGGAGCGATAGACTCGAAACTGACCATATATATATATATCACATAACATGCTGAAAGGACCTACATACACCATATTAAAACTACAGTTAAAACATGAAACTAGTTAAAAGTCTTCATAGATGTACAACTTATCAGACAATACCTCAATTTCATCGCTTTCCAATATTATAAAGACTTGGCAATTTCAAATAACTGTACATTATATTGACCATAGCCTCTAAAGCCCGATGGCCGAGCACCATGTAGTTTCCACACTTAATTTGAGACCAATACAGATAACTTTACAGTTACCTACCTACTACGTTAGATTAAACTCCTGATGGTTATGGTTGGGCGCATACGGGCAGTAAAATAACCGGTTCAGATTCCCGCCCGGGATACGGATCAAGACATTCAAGAATCAGGAGAAACCGACAACATAATGATTTTTATTTTTGTCTAACTGAAAAAAAATACATATTAAAAATAAAATTGAATTAAAAAAATACTTTTAAATATTAAATGTTTTGTAATCCAAGGATTCCAAAATAAAGTTCTAAGGGAAACAGTGAATGCCCCCTGGTACATAAGAAATGACGATCTCCATAGAGACCTCCTAGAGAATAGAGTTCGTCGATAAGGTAATACAAAAGTTTGCAGAAGCTCACGAACAGAGGCTTCATCACCATGTGAACGTCGAGACAATCCAGCTCCTCGCCATCACGGACATTGTAAGAAGGCTCAAACGGAAAATGCCATTTGAGTTAGTGTAGTTTAACAAAAGTGAAGTGCTAAGTAACTACATAAAAACACAAGACAAAAGTGTCTTCCCCTTAACTAGAGACTGTAAGAAAAGTGCTATTGGACACATTCTTAGTATAATTTATTTTATAAAACTAAGTCAAAACAAAATTACTCATTAGCTTATTTGGCTAGATTGTAATATTATTTAGCACATGATCAATATTGTGCACTAAAATAAAACAAAAAAAAACAACTTTTAAATAAACTAAGTGTTATGGATATGAGATCAGATTGGCTATATATAGATAGTTTTAATCGTTCCTCAGATTAGGTTGAGGGTTCAATTTCCTCCCAGGATACACATTTGTGTAACTAAAGTATCTTAAATATGTATTTAAAAAAATATAAGTATTTCGACGACCTCTGTGGCGCAGTGGACTAAGATCCGGTCGAGACGCAGAAGGTTGCGGGTTCGATTCCCGCCGCGGGATATGTATGTATTTACAAAAAAAAAGTATTTAAGTAGTATTTCAGTCATGTGGTAACCCATAAAACAAGCTCTGCTTACTTTGGGGCCAGATAATGCTGTGTGAAATGTCCAGGATTATTTATTCTCTAAGCCATTTGGTCACCATAATACAACTAATGCTTAGTTTAGGACTAGATGGTGTTGTGTGCATTGTCCACTAATATTTATTTATTTAATTATTGTAATCATTTCAATTAACTAAGTTTTATGGATATGGATCAGTTTAGCTAATACATAGATGGTTTTAGATAAGATAAAATAATGTTATATATTACCAAAAGAAAATTCTCACACATGTTACAAGTTACTGGTGATCCGGTTCAACAACATGTGATTACCTATTACAAAAGTTACAAAAGTACACATTACAGGGCAGATAACATAATAATAATATACTTTGACAGAGCTATTTTAACTGACAAAACAACACATTACAATAGACCAGACCTTCTACTCATTAACAAAATAGAAAAAACAGCACTCATTATTGACATAGCTATCCCAAACACACATAACATTCAGAACACAATCGCGGAGAAATTAGCCAAATACATCGACCTTAAAGACGAAATTAAAAGGATGTTTGGACATGGTTTCAATAGTCCCAATAGTTCTGTCTTCAACAGGCGTAATACCCAAAAGATTATTCCAGTCTTTTAGACATTTAAATTTGCCTAAACAAACATTTGCTTTATTGCAGAAAGCAGTTATTTTAAACACTTGTAGGATTGTTAGATAATTTTTGCAAACCGACATGTCAGCAGGAAGTACAGAAACAACATCAAACCAAAACACTGAGTTGCACTTGGCTTAGGCCAGTGTTTCTTAGTTATTTTACCGGTTCTTCCGAACCGAGCTGATGAAAGACAAAATCAACTAATAATAATAAAAATGTTTTATTACCCCAAAATTACAACCTATTTACAGTTTAACAGTGGGTTCCGCACTAGGTCGAGCCTGTATCGCGGAAACCCTAACTATGTTTATCAAAAATAAGACGTTACACAGTGAGAAACTTGCGAGGCAGATGTACAAAACAAGCATCCAAAATAAAAACAAGATAGGTCAACTGTTTTACATGTACTTTATATTATTGTATAGTATTCTGCACATTTCTGTAAATATTAATTAATATATATAATAATAATAATAATAATATATATAATTAAATTCTGTAAATAAATGTTTCTGTGTTTATCCTGTTTGTTTTTCAAATAAATAAATTAACTACCTGCTTAGAGCTTTTAATTGATATGTAAGTAAGCACTATAGTAGGTACTAACTAATACCACAGCGAATGAATCTCATACTATGTGTTAACCCAACCAGAATATAGAGAAAAAAAACGTTCAAGCCGCGTCCGGGAATATGAAACGGTTACTGTATGTAGGTTACTTACGTGTGCGCCTATACTTAGGATGGTAATGTCGATTCGCAAGATGGTTGCGGTTTCATGGACGATGTATATTAAGATACAGATAAATGATAAGGGAAGAAGCAATGTTAATGTGCAATATTTCTACATTGTTCTTCGTATTGAACTTACACATACCTACATACTGTATCTACCTTCTTATTCCTCGTCTTCTTATCGTGTTATTTATTTCGAACCAGTGTGAAATGCGCCTCAGTGACTCCTTTCGTGCATTTGGCACATGACGTCAAACTTTTTAGGTTCTATGACAGAACGGTTTCCTCACGATGTTTTCCTACACCGTTTTCAGTTTAGCTTCACCTTCGCTATACATTTTTCATAGATTTTCACTGGTACATACATTTTTCGATCAGAAAAATCTATTAGTGCACGTCCAGATTCGAGCCCACGACCATACGATCGGAAGGCGAGGCCGCTGCTATAATAATAATAATACGGACATTTCACACAACACCATCTGGACCCAAAGTGAGCTTGTGTTATGGATACCGCATGACTGATATACTACTTAAAATTCTTTTTTATTTTGTAAATACATACATATTATACATTGAAACACCCAGACCCGAGACAAATACATGCAAATCATACTAACATTTGTCCCTGCGACGGGAATCAAACCCGCAACCTTCTGCGTATCAACCAGGCCTTGGCCCACTGCGCCTCAGAGATCGGTTATACTATACGTATAATACAAATGACAACAACACGAGTATTTCGTATTTCATAGAGCTCATAAGTTGGGTTATTAGGTAATGTCACGAAATGTCAAAGCCCTTGAATTGATGATGCAGTCAGTAATTATTAGTAAGACGTCGAAACATTGGAAATTGTAAATCGATACCTACCTACGTAGATATACGTACTTAGAAAGACTCCTATACAATAAATCATCTGTAGCTAGGTGGGGTGATGATATTCGTAAGGTTTGGAGGACAAACTCTGCCCGGAGAGCTGAAGATCGAGCTCAGTGGAGAAGAAGAAGAAGACAGAAGAAACTCAGGCGATGGTGGCAACTCGAGATTTTTAAGAAAAGAAATAGTCATGGCGGAAACACATTACTGGAAGATTTACATTTTCAACGAATAAGCGGAAGATACAAAAACTTCACTAGAATAGCGCCAGAAGATTTTAAATATCTAATCAATCTAATTGGCCCCAAGATACAAAAAAATTATATCCATCTTCGATTGAACAGAGTCCAATGCATATTCATAAAAAAAATTAACCACGTATATACTTGTAGTTGCAAGTTGCAACGAGTACACGCAACAACACACTGATGCAAGTGAAGTGATGCACTAACCGCGAGAAAAATGTTTGTATGATCTGCAAGTATTTGTCTCGGGTCTGGGTGTATCTATGTATAATATGTATGTATTTACAAAAAAAAATCGAGTTGCACTCCGGGAGTGCCGACAGAAGTGAAAACTTATTTTGGCGCGTTAGAGTTTAGTTATAAATCACTTCAAAATCGGTAATTATGGCGTGCGTCTCGCCCCAGACGGTAACGGTGTCGCGAATCCAGAGGTTTTATCTCATTTAAAAATATGCATACCGCGCTAAAAGAAGTTTTCACTTCAAAAAAAAGTATATAAGTAGTATATCAGTCATGTGGTACCCATAACACAAGCTCTGCTTACTTTGGGGCCAGATGATGTTGTGTGAAATGTCCGGCAATATTATTATTATAACCACCGACGTCAACGGGGTGCGGGTGGCGGGCAGGCACACCGCAGCGCACCGACTCGCGCGCCGAGCCGATCCGTGACCAGTGCAGTGACAAAAAATAATTGCCGCGTGTCTGTCACGCGTTGCAAAGACGAAAGTGTGGACGGTTGCATTTTCCCGGACAAGGACAGAAAATCCTTTGAAAAAAGGCAAGGAGGCGTTCCGAGGGATCGGCTCGTGACATGTGACATCGGAGCGTGACAGTATGTCGCCGCCGTTTATGTTACGGCGAAATGTTCGTGCCTTCATATGTGGGGTTCTGAGTGGATCGCTGCGTGACTAGGTCGTGTCACATATCCGCGTGACAAAAACCGTCCACATTTATGTTTTTGTTACGCGTAACTGTTACAGCTACGGATCCACGGTGCGTTGAAATGTCACAAATGTGGACCCACCTTTAGGTTACCCAACAAAGCGGTGTTTCACTACGTGACAAAATCAGCAATGAGGAAATCCGTAGAAGAACCAAAGTCACAGACAAAGCACTCAAATTTTATTTATTTTATTTATTTATTTATTAATTGTACAAAATCCACAGCTCTTAAAATATGATAGACAAAACTTAAGTATACAACCGACAGCCAATGACGGATTTACATTTTAACAAACCAAAAACGACAGTAATCATGGTGTGTGTGTGATGCTTGTATGTAATTATGTGAATGTGTGTATGTGTGTGTGTGTGTGTGTGTGTGTGTGTGTGTGTGTGTGTGTGTGTGTGTGTGTATTTGTTTGTGTTAAAAATAAGAAAATTATACTACACTATGTAAGTTGCAAGTTGAAGTGGCAATGGGCAAGCCATATATGGATACTGTTAACCGTTGGGGAGTAAAAGTTCTCGAATAGCGACCAAGGACAGGAAAACGAAGCGTAGGACGACCCCCTACCCGATGGACTGACGACATTGTAAAGATCGTAGGAAGTCGGTGGATGGCGAGGGCTCAAATCGTTCTTCCTGGAAAGCAATTAGGGAGGCAGTGGACTTCGTAAAGGCTGATATGATGATGATGAACAGAATACCAAATTTCGAAAAGATCAGACCTGTAGAAGTTATTCTGATCCCTACATCAACTTGTTATAAAGTATCATGGGTATGTATTTAAAATATAAAAGTACCTATTTTATGTCATAAGGTTACCATATTATAAGCTATGCTTAGTTTGGAGCTAGATGGTGTGCATTGTTCACCAATATTTATTATTATTATTATAACTAGAAAATATCTTCAAATGGCTGAACAAATTATCTTGAATCTAGAACTAAGGCCACTTTCGATAAAGTCACCATTCAACAAAACACAAAAATCATCCGTTAGGGAGCTACGATGACAAAGACACAAATATACTCGTACACACATTAAACTTATGAAACGAGGGGCTTATTTGCTTCGGCGGTTAATAAGAACGCACCTTTACTTTTCTCATACAAAAATTAACGGAAGGGCGTTGTTACTAACTGCATACTTACTAATGGTTGCATTTTAAAAGAATGCGGCATAACTAAATTCCATGTCAATTGGCTATCTACGATCAAAAACTCGATAATCAATAAATCACGGCCAAGTGTGAATCTTCCAAATGAAGGTTACTTTACAGTTGCTTAACTGTAAAAAAGAAATGTAATAAATTTAAGGTTCTAACATTTGTTTAATTCTCAGATTTGGAACCAAAAATTTTGGTTCACATGTACCTAACTACTACTACTCAATTAACATAAGAAATGAGTAACTGTTGGGCTGAATACATAATGTCAGGTAACATGCATCGTTTTTTAAAATACGGTGGCCGCTATATAACAGGCTAATAGATACTAAATTCAACGATTCAAAGTTGTCCTTATGATTGTATTTAAAAAAATTGCAATGACTTTGACATCATGTTTTCTGTTGAACTGACGCTTTTTAATTATTCTGTTCCTACGCAGACTTCCGCCGAAACGTAGTGGAAATCAGGTACTTATTCACATCTTACTTGTTGCGCATGCGGCTTCGCAGCACGTGTCGTACCTAGTACCTACATAAAACACCTATGTTCGTCCCCAACATACAATCTACTCTACCTCCTTAGTACAATGGATTATATTCCACTTGCCGTTATAACAGCGGCAGCTTTTTAAGGTTTTTTCTTTAACATAGAGGCCTTAGACGTTGGACGACTTGCGTGATGCAGTTATGGAAAAAGGTCAATGGAGAAAAACAAGCGCGAAGATTGAATTCAGCTCAAGAATTACGTTTTATGCAAGAATGCTTCATTGTAAAGTTTAGAGAAACTGACCGCGCGTGCGCTAAACTTGAAATTATTAATAATATACTTTTCTTTCTTTCAATACCTGCATCTACAGGTAGATAGGTTAGATATAGGTATCTAATCTATTCAGAAAAAGCAATATAACAAACATAAATGAAAATTATAGCGGTTAATTGAAATACTGCGACTTTTATGTTTCAGCAGCTTTATCAATTGAACTGGTAAGAAAGAATGATTTCGTTTAATAAAATCACAAGGATTTAATCCGGTACCAACCGAATAGGTTTTACAAATGCTATGACTAACTAAAATATATTTTAGACAATTCCTAATTTTAGAAATGAACCAACCGAATTGCCACGATTGCCCTATAAAAGATTAAATAACTTTAGTGAGCCTAAAGTACGTACTTAGGTACTTACTTACTTGGTAACTGTACTACTGAATGATTATACTGAGTAGGATAGGTTAATATCTAGAATATTCTTACGCAAAATAGATGAAAACAGGTAAGTAATAATAAAAACATGGTGTTGTGAAACAAATACAATTGTTTCCACACACGCACAAGGCACATGGTATCTTGCTCTAACGTTTGTTTAGCATTTACTAAAGAGGGCAACATCAAAGAAAATAATAGTTTCTGAAAATAACCATCTGTACAAATATCAGTTCGCCGTTTTAAAAGCAAAATTGTGTAAATTTAAATTCCTATGCATTGTACCTCGGATTTTATTATTTCTTTGCAGCTGGGGTTAATGTCCTCATTATTGCGCCTACAAGTAAGAAACAAGTTTTTTTTTAGATTACCTACAGTATAAGAGTAAGTAGGTATAAGTACTATCAGGTGATTTATTTTAACAAATCCACACCTCTCTTAAAATATAAACTGCTTAAAAATAATTCTTACAGCCAATAAAGGATTTGCATTTTTTAATTGTAACATTCTTACAGCCAATAAAACTATTCTTAGTCTTGGATCTTTGGAAATATAACTAATACTTGCAAGTATTAGTTATATAACTAAATATAACTAATACTTGCAAGTATTAGTTATATTGCAAGTCATGCATTTTGCAAGTCACTACAGGAATGTACACTTGTATGATTAGTTACAGGAATATACGTTCTTGCATTAGAAATATTTTAATGTCTATATTATGTAATGGTAGGTATGTATGTCAAAAATAAATACATCGTACTGTATAACACATGCTGTAGCTATAATAACGTCTTCAAAACTATAAAGAAAACCGACTTCATTGAATATAAAAAGGTTTCGGAGTAAGCGAAAATATCATCGTATATATACAAGGTTTTTGAAAATTTTTTTAATAAAGCTCGACCGATTTCGATAACATTTTAACGGGAAGCATACCTTTTAAAATAAAAGAATTTTCAAAATCGGTTGAGGAGTCTGAGTAATCGGTGAACATATAAATAAATAAATGATTCCGACTATCAGTAAAAATGTTATGTAAGTTCCCAGTTCTGGTTCCCATAATACTACCTCTATGACACAGCTGTGCTTAGTTTGCGGCTAGATGCTTAGTTTGGTTGGATCTATGTGTAATAATAATTCATAGTTTGTTTGATAATTTTCGTACTTATTTATTTTTTTATTTCTTATACTTACTTAATATTTATATATATATATAATTCTACTGTACGTGTGTATGTCTGAACTCCTCCTAAACGGCTGGACCGATTTGAATGATTTTTTTTGCATGCATTTAGGTGGCACCCTGGATGGTTTAGATTTACATATCAGCCCGGCAGATGTCGCTTCAGTCGGTACAATTAGATGGGTATATTGTTTTCTTTTCAAAACACGCGGACGAAGTCGAACGGGAGAGCTAGTGTAGTTATAAAGAAAAAGTAGTTCTAACGGAAGACCACTGACACTGCAATCCACATAATGCTGATTTACCATCTATTTTGCGGCAACCATTAATTATGTTAATATGTATTGGTTATTGTATTTGTCTTTTCGACTATTGTAATGTTTTATTGTAAATAAAAAGTTATTCTATTCTATTTTATTCTAACACGCAGGAATAATTCTGTTTACTATTAGAATAGGTAACACGATCTACTTGGATGGTATACTTACTAAGTAAATGAAATGAAAATATCTTAGTTAATCTTATATAATTTATATAATTATGATTTAAAGTACCATATCCAGTATAATATTATAGTACCTGGATGACCGATGATTTGCTCAGTATATAACACGGATAAAACGACGTTTTCTAAAAATGAAACCTAGCTAGATCGATTTGTCGCCCCCGAAACCCCCTGCATACTAAATTTCATGAAAATCGTTGAAGCCGTTTCCGAGATTCAGATTATATAATACAAGAATTCCATTAATGTTTGTTAATATGTTTCACAAATTGATAAAATTAGTAAACCTAACCTAGGTTTGTAAAAATAGATTAGGCGAACATAGCTAAAAAACAAATAACATTCTCAGAATAGTAATAACGTATTATTACCAGCCCCAAAAACAAAAAGGTAACTGATCCACTCGACCACACCGATTTTCATTTCTAACCAACCCAACATTATCATTAGGACGTGGGGACAAGCCCTCGAGATCCTGCCACAGATAAGACATATAGGGACACAGATTAAATAATTACCAGTAGGTGTGTCCATGTCCAGTGGGTTTAATTTATTAGATGTTATCGTATGAAGTAGACAATAAATTTATATTTGTTTACGTACAATTTAATTGGTGCAGATGTCATTCGTTCTCAATAATCAGAATCGGGGTAAGAATAATTACGTTTTAAAAACTAAAAAGAAACCGACTTCATTGAATGAAATTTGAGCCTATAATACATTTTTAGTGGAAAGTAGACGTATTTTATATATATATAATATGGGTAGGCCAAATAAACGCACCACTCCAATGAGACAGCGAGGTATCGAAGTATGTATCATGGATGTATACAATTTTTAGATTTTCGTTGATTTTTCAGCTCGACCAATTTTGATAAAATTTATATAATGATAAAATTTATATACCCTTTCAAACAAAAAAAGAACTTTCCAAATCGGTTCAGCCGTTTTCGAGTAATCGGTGAACATACATAAAAAAAATATTCCGACGAATTGAGAACCTCCTCCTTTTTGATAAAGTCGCTTAATAATTGATCACTAATAATAATGAAAACTAGTTTTGTTGCCATATTATTTTATGGTATGTATGAAACAGAATTCCAGGCAGAGTGAGGTCAGTGAATAGGAAACTTCACCCACCTCAGCTTGCTGGAGTGGATCCGTGAACGAACATTCTCAATTACAATTAACTGCTCTGTAACTTTACTGACGCAACCTAAATCATCTTCAACAGATGAACGAAGGCCAATGATGATGATGATGTATGTACTTGTTTCTTTTTAAATGGCCTCTCAGATCAATTGGTAGCAGCTTTGTTTTCTGTAGGTTGAAGTTTAATTTCCCTCCCAGAACAAACATTTGTGCTATGAACATAGATGATTGTTCTGTGTCCAGGGGGTTAAGTATAATGTATACCTATAAAAGAGCTTAACCTGACTGACTGACTGATTCATCATCGCCGAGCAGAAATCGCTGAAGCTAGAAAGCTGAAATTTGGAAGGTAGCTTCCTTTTACAGCAAAACCACCTACAAAGGCGGGATTTTTTTTTAATTCAACCCCTAAGAAGGTGAACAGGGGTGAAAACAAATGTATTAAACTTTTTAACGCGTGGTGCGATTTGCTTGAAACTTGATATAAATAAATAAAATGCTAAATAAATGGATAAGTGTTTCAGGATTTTACAATTAACAAAGGGGTAAATGTTGTGTTAAAGTTAATATGGGAACTTTTTAACGGGTGGTGTGATTTCTTAGAAACTTGGTTTGGATATCTAAAATGCAAAATAAATAGACATGTGTGTCAGGATTTTTCAAAATAACCCTTATAAAGGAGTAAAATAAGGTGTGACTATATGTAGGTGTATGGAATCATTTTAATGAGTGGTCAGGTGATTGGTTTGAAAATCAATAAAATTTGGCAAGGAGATAAATTGCAACCCGAGGAACGATTTAAGCTACAAAGCCTTTAAAAAAATGCGGACGAAGTCGCGAGCAAGCTGTTGCTATAATATAATATTATAATATAACCTTTTAATACACTAGCTAGTGTATTATAAGTTAATATTATAATTATAATGCAATATAGATATTTATTTTTATTTTAAATCCTTAGGTTTAACAGCTCCATATCAGATATCGGTATTCGAGTCCATTAAGTCCACTTGGTATACAATCATTATCTCATATTACGAAAGTGCACGAAAGGAGCCTCTGAGGCGCACTTTAATCCTTTCACCACACTAGTTAGAAATAACTAGTGACACGATAAGAAGAATCTCACATTACGCAGCGCCGTAATCCAGGAAGGTTGCCAGAAAAAGATCGCTCTCAAGCGATAGAGCCGCCCATTGTACCACTTAAATACTTATTATATTTAATTTGTTATATTGTGTCTTATTTAATAAGGTGTACAATAAAGATATATTCTATATCTATTCTATTCAAATGTTGTAATATGTTAATAGTATGATGTGTGTATGCGTTAATAAATAAATACATATGTTACATACATATAACCCGTTGACTCTTTACTGGTACAATTTACCCGGTAGTGAAGACTCCGTTGACTCGCAACTGGCCCGAAAGTTCCAGCGCGGGAATTATTACACATAAATTTCCCGCGTTTTATTTTGTTACGGCGGTTGGCGGTTGATTGATGTGGTCTGAAGGATGGAATCCGTACCGTTCATTTGATATACAATATTCTATGGTCGTTGAACATTTTGATTGAGATAATCTGTAAAAATTCGGCGACATTTTTTTCGCCATTGAACTTAGCCTAAAGGTGGGTCCACATTTGTGACATTTCAACGCACCGTGGCTCCGTAGCTGTAACAGTTACGCGTAACAAAAACATAAATGTGGACGGTTTTTGTCACGCGGACATGTGACACGACCTAGTGTCACGCAGCGATCCACTCAGAACCCGACATGGCACGAACATTTCGCCGTAACATAAAATTTGTGGCTTGACACGCACACAAGAACGCGTAACATTTGTAGCGAGTGTGGACGGTGTTTTTGTACTGTCACGCGCCGATGTCACATGTCACGAGCCGATCCCTGGGAAGGCGGTTTTTTTAAAAGGATTTTCTGTCCTTGTCCGGGTAAATGCAACCGTCCACACTTTCGTCTTTGCAACGCGTGACAGACACGCGGCAATTATTTTTTGTCACTGCACTGGTCACGGATCGGCTCGGCGCGCGAGTCGGTGCGCTGCGGTGTGCCTTCCCGCGACCCGCACCCCGCTGACGTCAGATGGTTAGTGCATAACTTCACTTGCATCAGTGTGTTGTTGCGTGTATTCGTTACAACAAGTGTATACGTTGTTATTTTTTAAGTTTATAATGTTGATTTATACTTATTTTAATTTAAAACGAATGTTTAATGCACAATAATTTATAGTTGTTTTTTAGAAAAGTTTTTTGTATTATTTTTGTCTATTGTTGAAAGGTTTAATAGTTGTAATTGAAGATGCTTCAGACTGAATAATGACTGATTTGTAATAATATGCATAAATAAAAAGTTCCTAATTTTCCTTCTTTGATTTTTTTTTGTACAGACCCTAAAAATTAGCTGGAAACACCTGACTATACTTTTTCAGGGTTTCCTTTAGGAGCAAGTTTACGCTGCTATCTATTCACCAGCTCTAAATTATACCTACTTTTTGTCCGGACATAGTGCAGGAGCATTTTTCCCCTAAGCGGTGAGTAAGATTCGGCGTTTTATATATACCCCAGAACTCAATAAAGAGCTACTTTTATTTGTGTAAATCTAGTTTTCAAGGTCTTTTTTAGATATACATCCAAAAACAACCTTTAAGGCGCTTCCAGTACCTAAAATAAAGACAGAAACGGCCGAGAAAGTTGACAAAATTACGCCGTAGGTGGCGTTGCCTGGCGAGCCGGTGCCGCTCGTCGCCGTCGCAGAGCGTCCTTATTCTGTGCGTGTACTTATTCTGAGATTTCATTTGTAAAAACATAACCCTAGAAATGTAACAGACACGGCCGGTGAAATAAAACAAAGTAGCTCGGTAAGTTGTGAGTTGATAACTATTTAGTTACTTACCTACTTACTATATATTTGAGTGACTTTGATAAGTTATGCTTATAATAAGTATTTTTGCATTTTACAATTAAATATACCTACTGATTATACGAGTGGATATTGTTGACATCCATCTAAAGTAATTCTGGACCTGAAATAAATAATTGTTTACTAAACTAGGTACTTAGATTGATTATACCTTGAATCCTCTAAGGTTAAATAACATGTAAATTTCTGTGTGTGTTAGAAGTAAAAGTACCTACCTACCTCACAAGGCAGGAAAATATATTACTTATGTATTTTTAATTATTAGGTGGTTATGGTTGAGGGTACAAAAAAATCTGTTTGTCACGTAATAAACTTTATTTAAACTTTTTTATAATCAAACAAATGATGGCGAGGCAATTTATACATAATTTCATACAAAATTAAGGATAGTTTACAAGTGGCAAACCTTTCCTGAATTTTGTATGAAAGAGTATTATAATTGTTTTTATAACTACGTTTACACCAGCAACCGTTCGCAATGACATCGATGATTGGAATGCCATTATTATTGACCCTGTCCTTAGAAATCGCAAATAGTCTTCGTTTTCTGCAGCCTCTTTCATTGCATCAACAGAAACATCCTCCCATTTCTGACTAACAATGTCATGGTTTTTTGCATATAATTCAGATTTAACAGGCAGGTTAAGAGCCGAAAAAAATTCTACCAATTGAGATTGACCCCCGCCAATTGCCATTGCACCGGCAACGGCGCATGTATTAATGGGCAACTAATAGTCACTAAAGTTATCACCTGCTATAATAACCTGTTTTTTTATTGCAGAGACGAAATTTAAATTTAAATTTCGATTGCAGACCACTTTGTGTTTCTGAAATCAAATTGAGTTCAGTGATGCTGCATCCGAGCGGCCCATGAGTAGATATGCGTTTAAGCTCTGATAAAAAATAGCTGACGTCGATTATCCCTCTTCTGCTCGTCACTGTCTTGTTTTCTGTTTCATTCTCGTATGATATTTGTAACTGCAAAAAAATATATAAAACTAAGTTATCTGAACCACATTGGAAACTCAAGCCATTATATAAGTTATTGTATAGAAGCCTAATCTCGACCTCGAGTTTGCCTTATAAATTATAATACCCACCTCTTCATAATCGTCAAAGGATTCGTTGTTACTTGTTTCGATGACTCGTGAAGGTGATCCTGAGCGCTCTTCAATCATCCTGAAAAAATATACATTTATCATGAATTGAATAGGCAAGATATTTTGAAGTGAAAACTTCTATAGCATCGTTGTGATTTGAAAGTCAATGAAACGAAAAAGCGACAGTAAAAAGAGACAGACACATAAATTCATAAGATTTAACGTGGGAGAAAATGAGATAGGAAGCATTATACGTGTTTATTATTACGTGTTTGTGCGTGCATGCGTATTACAAAGCTTGAGAAAAGGCATCAACAACCGTGGTGTTATGTATACGTGTACGTATTATACGTTTGTTTTTTGAAGGTTTCATTTCTACTACGTGTGAATTGCACACATGTATTTTTTTTGAAGTATAATTTCTTTAGCATCGTTGTGATTGCGTAAGTAACAAACAAACAAACATCTTTATTAAATACGTGGTATGCATATAGTGGTATATATATATATATCAATAATGAGTAAGTAGATTATATATATATAAATATAATCTACTTACTCATTATTGATTATTACGCTTTCCTATCCTGCAAAAAAAAAACTTTTTATTATTTATTATTTAGGCAGGTAAATATTCTAATAGAGTCGACTTACAAAATAAAGCAATAAATAAATACCTAATCATGTAAAATAGTTCTGCAATCAGAAAATATTACACGGCAACCTAAACCCTTGCGTTCGTGTAGTGTCGTGTCTGTATTTTTTATGCTCTACACTACATTGCAATTTTAGATACCAAAGCAGGCGTTTAGGTGTTTCCATTATGATCCACACTCAAGCGAGATACAGTTCATTTTTCTTTGCACACCGATGACGAAGTATCTACCTATTCGCAGCGATGATTCGATTATTGATCAAACAAAACATTGTAGATTTATTTTGATTAGTTGTTTGATTTACCTACCTAGGTACCTACTAGTTATCTAACACGTGATTTTTTTCTTTATAAATTTGCTAATTACCGACAGATTATCAAAATAACAAGTATTTAGGTACTTAGGTAGACAGGCAAGTAGGTAGGTACCTACCATCGAAATTGAAGTATCTACTTACCGTAAGTATTATGGTAGGTATAGTAAATAGATAGGTACCTATTTATTCTGAAGTAGGTAGGTACTTATTCGTTTTCATCCACATTCAATTGGGATGTTGTATTGTTATTTTGTCCGTTATTAGAGCATGTTCCAAATAATTCTTCTTTTCGCGTTCGTCTACAACAAATATTTATAGGTTATTCAGCTACTTACCTGTGTTTATTGTGTACTTAGGTACTTGTAAGTAACTACTGTGGTATTTACCTACATTGTAAGTAAATGAGCAGGTGATTAGATAAACCAAGTAGTAAGTCTGTAGTAGGTAGGTCCTACCTAATCGTAACTTAGTAAACAAGCAGGTAAACAGACAAACAGAGACACATTTGAATTTATAATATTAGTAAGTACCTACCTATGGATATTATGTATGATATAGTTTGGCAGTATGGATGATGAAAATAGCAATAATTAGGTAGACAGGTAAGTACTTACATAAATTTATTCAATCTTTCTGCGTTTTGACGCCTTTGTCGTTTCACTTGTTTGAACTTCGGCATTTTTTAGGCACGTAGGTATATAAAACACATGAAAGTAGATCACTAGGTACCGACTCTAATCTAGGCAATCGAAGCGTCTTTTCGCAGTTGGTAATTCAGAGAAATGTTTCACAAATCACAATCAATACTAGTATAACCAAGTCTTCTACAAACTAAAGGTAATATAACTAAAGAGGTAGGGTAGGTATCTTGATAAACACAAAGCCTCTTTTCACAATAAACAAAAACAAAATAACACAACTAAGTACTTTTAGAAGAAACCACGAGATTGTGCATCGGCAGTCCCGGTGCGGATGCGAGCGACACGGGTTCCACGTCCGAGAGTTGGGGGCGCACTGACGTCCGCGCCCGCGCATTACCAGCCACACCAAAACTCGCTCAAATTTCTCGAAGTTGTATTGGGAAAAATTACAAGTAGGCAATTTGAAAAGTATTTAACGAGGAATTATTTACCTATTAAAATATCTATTTATTAGTGCAAACCGCAAATTGAAGTGATGCTAACTTTAGGAGAAGATGATAAATTATTTCCAATTTTCGTGTTGAATTCAAAATTAAATTACAGAATTAACAACAACTTTAGAAACAATTTTAAACGAGGAACTTGAAGACAAAATATTCAGCATACAGAACATATTTTTAAAATTTCGTTTATTCTTACAATTAACGAGTTAATAGCTACTTAATAGTGACCGAAAGTGTTAAGTTTTGTATCTGTCTCCAGGAAGCGCCTTAATGTAGAAGGTTTTTAGGTTATCACACTTTCTCTAAATTGGGAGCCAATTTCGGAGCAAAGTAGGCATGTTTTACTGTAATCTACATACACAATGTGATTAAAAATAAAACTTATTTACCTTTATATTTTCTTTTAATGAACTGACCACTGCTTCACAAGTTTCTGGAACAATTTTACTTATAGCTTGCTTAGATATTCTGAATGTATACTGTAATGATGTGTAGGAATAACCTGAAGCCAAAAATCGTAATGTTAGTGCAATTCTCTCCTGAACTGTAACTGCCAATCGAAGATGGGTATCATTTTTTTGTATCTTGGGGCCAATTAGATTAATTAGATATTCAAAATCTTCTGGCGCCATTCTATTGAAGTTTTTGTATTTTCCGCTTATTCGTTGAAAATGTAAATCTTCCAGTAATGTTTTTCCGCCATGACTATTTTTTTTTTTTTAATTTCGAGTTGCCTGAGTTTCTTTTGTCTTCTTTTTCTTAAAGCGCAAAGATATATAAATTATGCACTAGCACAAGCTAAATAGTAATTTGCTAATGCTAACTCTGTCGCTACTGCAGACGCGGCCACGAGCACAACACTGACAGACACGGCAAAACGACACGATATCTCAAAATGTTACAGTCCTGGTCCACATTTAGCGTAGCAAGTACCGTAACATGTCACGGAGCCACGGTACGATGAATTGTCACAAATGTGGACCCACCTTAAAGTTCAAGAACAAATAACTTGGTATTTTTATATTGAAGTAAGTAAAACCAAATATGTCACTTATAAAACAATATATTGACAAACATAACAACATATAATATTTACATAAAGAATAATGTGTTTTTAAAATAAACAGCATTAGTATGGAGCGAGCGAGATTTTGCGCTTACCATTTTTACATCTAGAAGCTGAACAATTATAATAATTATAAAATACTGGATGAAACAACAATAATCTAATAGGAAAATCCAATAGGATTCTTCAGCTGTTTTTGGATTGTTCTTCTTCTTATCGTGTCACTAGTTATTTCTAACCAGTGTGGTGAAAGGATTAAAGTGCGCCTCAGAGGCTCCTTTCGTGCACTTTGGATTGTTGATACATGCAGTAGTTTGTTAAATATATTTGATTTTCTGAAAATACATCTTATGCCGCCATTTTGCCGCCACAGCCGCTTGACGCCATATTTAAAAGTCTAGATTTAGGTTCGCCACTCAAGGGGTTAAAAAAATATAAGTATTATATCAGTTATCTGGTTACCATAGGTAGGACATGATACGCTCTTGGGCTTGTGTGTCATTGTCAACTAATATTTATTTATTTTTATTTATTTCTCATTTTGTGTACTAAGTACGAGTATGTCAAATTATTTTCATATTTTTTATATTATATTATTGTGTCTGTATTATTTTTCTAAGTATAATGCAAAAACAATATATCTAGTTCCATCAATAGAACAGGCGCTGGAAGAGATAAAATTAAGAGATTAGACTAGTTTGATTAGAGAGAGAACAGACTATTTTACGTACAGTATGACGTGTCAATGAAATTGCCTCACATATGAATTAAATGTCTCCTTCTTCTTCATTTGGCGACTTTTTTTGTCATAATTCTGCCAGTGTCCGTGTCACTAGCACGACACATTTCATAAAAAATAATGGAGATTTTGAAAAAAAAATATAGTGAGAGTCGACCAACATTTCTAGTAAAATGATTTTTCTAAAACCCAAAGCTAACCTATGTACGTCGATACACATTTAAATAAATAGGTAAATACTAAAGAATAAGTAATTATGTACACAATTACAAATGTTACATGTCTTACTACCCATACCCATACATTAATAATTTCTGAGCAGTGAAATAGTGACTAGAGTGACTGTACATAGAACTAATGAATGTTAAATTGAGTAATATGTCCAAGAAGGTTAATTCCAATATTCGATCCAAATTTGTCGATTTCACAATCATTCGGTGTTGTTATTAAACTCATTACAAAATCTACTTTCCCATGCTATTTTGAAGCGAAGATAAGGCATAAAATGAAATGTCGGTCTTCACTTGTTCTTAATGATGGGCTGAACTAATAAAACAACAGTCAAATTCTAAAATGCACCGGATTTCAAAGGTGTACTTTAATGTAGGTAGGTAGAGGTACATTCTTAATTATCTTTTCTCGAGTCACGAATGGGATGAGAACATTTTTTTATCTGAAGCTTATAATGACACGTAATGATAAGATTACCCGCTACAAATGATTTTGGGCTTTTTCTACTAAATCTCATTTTCTTTCTGTGCTTTTATGAGTTATTTTCTTTGTTTCTATGTGGAACAGTGATCTTTTGTGGATTGAATTACGAGTAATCGAATGCTTAACAGGCTCTCCAAAGAACGGTAACGCTCAAAGTAATTGTAATGCAGTCATCCCCATCCAAGAACTGACCTCTTAGAAGGTTGGTAAATTCGTTGATCTGTTATAATATAACTTATAAGATACCTTAAAAAACTGAAAAGTAATCTTTCTTGCATGTGTTTTTCTGTACCTACGTAGGTTAGTAACCGAATATAAATTATTAACATTTTTAAAATACCTATTGCAGAATAAGTAACAGATTATCATTTCTGGCATAAGAATTAGTCCATCTTGACAAGTGCGATTTGTTAGATACTGTAGACAGATACAGTACAATAACTTTGTCTAATATCCTTTCTATTTGTTCTATGATATGAACATGAAACGTATATGCATGTCCACACCAGTCGAATTGTTGGTAAGCGTAAAATAATAATAGGCTGTCGCGGTAGAGTACCCCGGTGTAGTTGATTAAAAATTAAGCCATTATTGGTCATTAGTTAGCTGGAACTATCATCTGTTCTGTGGCTGGAACGCTTACACCACCTCTAAAATTATCAGTGTTTCTCTACTATATTATGCGTGTTTATACTTATAAACCTTCCTCTTGAATTACTCTATCTATTAAAAAAAACCGCATCAAAATCCGTTGCATAGTTTTAAAGATCTAAGCATAAATCGGGACAGACAGACAGCGGGAGGCGACTTTGTTTTATACTATGTAATGATAATATATTATATTTATATTATTTCACTAAACTTTCATGAGTTGTACTATACATTTTTATAAACACGGGTTACGTGTATTATTGACAAAATAATACGTGTGTAAACGTATTATTTTGTCGAATAAAACAATAATAGAATCTTCATCAAGGTGAATTTGATCCACGAATTGCGCGAACCGTGAACTCGAGCGGCAACGAGTGGACCGCGGATCAAATTCACCCTGATGAAGATTCTCTAAATGAATCGAAACAGTGTCGGTGCCTCCATCATCGACCAAATACGTGAATAAAACCCGTGTTTATCAAAATCATTATATCATGTCTGAAATACGTAAAATAATATCAAGTAAGGCTTAGTAGTGTTGTGTATAATGTGATGGAAGAAGCGCCTAGCTTAGCATTCAACGGTGTGCATTACTGATGATTTCAAAGATTTATTCAATGCTAACGATCATTCCACTTTCGCCGCCATGACAAGCCACCTGCTTTCTTCTGTCAATCTGCATGGTTGCCTTTAATTGGTACATATCTAGGAATTTTGTTACCTAACTCAGTTTTACGAGTACCTAGCCAAAACTAACTAACCGAATCAATAGCTGCTAAAATTATCAAGCAACACCGCTGAGCAATATTTGGTATAGATTAAGAAATAATAACATTTCAGTGGGGCTTAGTTGCGTTGTAATAAACCTCTTAGATTTAGCAAAGTTTTTTTGTATTTATTTGTTATGGATAAACTCAAAAACTGCTATTAACCCGATTTTAAAATTATTTCACCAATAGGTTTACCTATATTATATAAATAAACAAATAAATAAATAATCCTGGACATTTCACACACCATTGTCTGGCCCCAAAGTAAGCAAAGCTTGTGTTATGGGTACCAACTTGACTGATATACTACTTATATACTTTTATTTTGTAAATACATATTGGGGTTTGGGTGACAAAAGAAACACGTAATTAACGATTTGATATAACTGAATTTAATTAATCGTTATTATTTGTAGGAGAGGTGTGTGTGCTCTATGCCAGAGCTTTAACCGGACTACACAAAAGAAATAGGAACTATGCCTATTTAACCAGATCCTCTTGAGAACAATAAAGTACTGTTTCACTAAATACTTATACGTATAAAAGAGCAAGACACGCTAACTATATGTTAGAGTGAGATAGATTTATTTTGTTATATTCCAACACGCCCCCTCAAAATTAATCCTCTTTCTCAAAACAAGTATTCAAAACTATTTACAAAAATAATATCACACACCTTCCTTTATTTACCTGGGAGTACAAATTATCTTGGTCCACCATTTGATGCGCAGGATTAGGGAAACCCAGAAAACCTAATCAGACCAATTCATCAATAATAAATTGAATTTAAAGTTATGGTATCTTATTTACTTATTTACAACACCCCAAGTTTTTCTCTCATTTCAGAAAAACGGACTGTCGGTAATGACTTTGTTAAGATGTCAGCCAACTGATTACCTGAGGAAACATAAATCATTTTAATAACATTTTTCTCCACCTGTTCTCTAGAAAAGTGATACTTTATGTCAATATGTTTTGATCTTTTGTGACTTGTAGGATTATTTGCAATGCTTATACACCCATTATTATCCTCATAGATAGGAATTGCATTGGGTATTTCACTGTCAATGCTGGTCACTAATGATTTTAACCAAAGAGCCTCTCTTACCGCTTCAAATAAAGCCATGTACTCAGCTTCAGTGGACGAAGCCGCCACTGTAAGTTGCCTCTTTGTATTCCAGCATATTGTACATTGTTCAAATAATTTAAACAAATAACCCGTAGTACTTCTTCTGCCTACTTCATCACTTGCCCAATCAGAGTCAACAAAGCCACTTAATATGTTATGATTATAGTTATTACTGCGAACGTAAGTTAATTGTAGATCAATTGATCCTTTCAAGTAACGTAATACCCTTTTTAAGTACGACCACAGTGACGAAACTGTTTTTGAAACAACGAAAACTGTTTTTATATACATTTTCTGGTCTAAGGTAACCTTGTTGTTACACCGCTCTACTTTTATTCCCAGAAAACATCTGATATCTTTTAAGTCAACCATTTTAAACTTATTCATTAAGTAGTTTTTAAAACTCTTCATGGCATTTATATCAGCAGTTGAAATTACTAGATCATCAACATAAAGTACAACATAAATGTTTTTTAAGATATCACCCGCATCTAGAATGTAAATGCATCGATCAGCTGATGAGTATCGAAAACCCTTTTCAATTAAAGCTTGTTCGAACATTTGGAACCAACAGCGTGCAGACTGTTTTAATCCATATAACGCTTTGTTTAATTTGCAAACTTGGTTATCTGCAATTTGGATTCCTTCAGGAATTTTCATATAAATTTCTTCTTTTAGTTTCCCATTCAGAAATGCAGTTTTTACGTCCATATGGTGGACAAGTAAATTAAACTGATTTGCAAAAGCTAGTATAAATCTGAAACTTGAGATTCTTGCAACTGGTGCAAACGTTTCGTTATAATCAATCAGATATTCCTGACTAAAACCACGAGCTACTAAACGAGCTTTATATTTTAGGGGTTTTCCAAACTCATCATTTTTAATAGTAAATACCCATTTACAATCAATAATATTTCTGTTTTCGGGTTTTTTTACAAGCGTCCAGGTTTCATTTTCAGTGAGTGATTTTATTTCCTCACTTATAGCATTTTCCCACAAAAGCTTATCACCCCTGGATTTGATTTCATTATATGATGTAGGTATTTTGCATATTAAAGATTTTGCGTATAACAAATAGTTTACAGAAATATCATCTTCATTTTCGTCATAAGATACAGTGGGCAGATTTTTTAATCCTCTCACTCCTTCTCTGATCATTAGAAGCCAGTTCATTTCGAGATGAAGTCAATGTATTTTGAAATGAAGAGTCATACACATCTGTTTCACATACAGATTTATTAGGTGGTGGACCTAATGACACAGGTATTTTATCAGTTTGCTCACTCATTTTCTTTACTATGAGCTTATCAGAGTCACAAGGGCTATTGCTATTTTCAGCCAATATTCCCCCAGGCTTTAATGGCCTGCTTGAGAAAAAATTAATTTCATCAATTATCACATCTCTGACTTTCACAAACTTTTCATCTACCACACTCCACACCTTATAACCATTCGGTTCATAACCAACCAATATGCCCTTTAACGATTTTTCATCGAACTTTGTTTTTCTTGTTTTATTAACAAAATAAACAGTTGAGCCAAAAACCTTTAAATATTTTAGTTGTGGTTTTTTACTGTGCCACAATTCAAATGGTGTGTTAGCCTTTTTTAGTGCTCTCGTGGGGCTGATATTTATCAGATATGTAGCCGTTAACACAGCTTCCCCCCAGAACGTTTTACTTAGTTTGGCACCAGATACCATTGCACGACTTCGTTCTGTTACAGTTCTTATCATTCTTTCAGCAATCCCATTCAAAGCTGGGGTATGCGGCACTGTTAAGTGGTAGCTTATACCTTTTACAACACAATACTCTTTCATTTCTTTTGACAAATATTCACCACCGTTATCACAATACAAATTGACAATTCTCGAACCGAAATGAGCTTCACACTTTGCAACATAATCTCGAAACGTAGCAAAAACGTCTGATTTATGGGCTATTAAGTATGTCGCACAGTAGTGAGTGTATTCATCGACAAAAATCACAAAGTAGTTTTTGCCGTCAAGTGTTGAAGGAGTGATGGGACCACACACGTCTGTATGCACATTAAATAGAGGTCGTTTAATATTTTTTGACTTTGATTTATTAAATGGCAAACATGCTTGTTTTCCATTTATGCAAGCTTCACATAGATTATCATTTGGTGTAACATGATTTAATTGCTCATTGTCACAAAACATTTCATTACTTTTAATTTGCAAAAACTTAGATTTGCCAATGTGACCAAGTCTTTGATGCCATAATTCATACTTATTGTTTACGACCCTATTTGATGAGCTTTCAGCATTTAGAGCACATTTGTCAAGCACAAAATTTATACCAATTAAATTATTTAAAAACTCACCCTTTGTTACCAGTTTACCCTTGTTGTATATTTGCACACCGCCGTTACTGCCAAAAACAACGGTTATTCCAGCTTCTTGCATCTTCTTAACTGAGAGCAAGTTGTAAGGGATTTCAGAACAGAAAAGGACATCCTGTAGCGTCCCCTTTACACCCAAGTTGCTGGTTACTAGAAGATTGCCTTTCTTCGTTGCTCTTATGTACGTTCCATTTTTCGCAACTGATATATTTATTGGATTTTTCAGTTCCGTGAAGTTTTGTGCCAGATCTTCTCTGTTAATTAAATGATCTGAGGCACCCGAGTCCAAAATAAACGTAATGCCGTTTTGATCACGTACACATTCATTTTCATAATCTCCAACCATAAAAGCAAATCCCGAGATATTAGGATCTTTAGTATCCGTAATATTTACAGTCTGAACTGTTCTGTTCATTTCAGAACGTTGTTTGCCCTTCTTGTTAAAGTAACAGTTCTTTTGTATGTGACCTTTCTTTCCGCAGCAATGACATTTAATATGTTTTAGTTTATTGAGTTTTGCTTTGAATGAAATTTTATTTGACTGTCCACGATTCGGGTTCCATTTCGTGTTGGAATTTTCAGAATAAGATTTTGATGTTTGGAATTTTGACGATTCCGCCTGAAGAACTTTCATACTTGTGTCGCGTCTTTCACTGATTAACTTTATTTCGTGATCGAGAAGTCTAGTTTTGACAAAGGTTAGAGTCAGGTTCTCCTCAGCCAATGTTTCAATTGCTGTGACGACACCATCATAGCTGTTAGGCAGAGTCATAAATAGATGCGTTACTTTATCTACTTCTTCCAGTTTTGCACCTGCAGCCATTAATTCAATTAACAAATCATCAAACTCTTGAAAATGTTTCGTCAAGGGGTTTTCTCCTTTCAACTTAAAATTTAATAATCTTTTCCTCAAGGCTAATTGAGTCGCTATGCTTTTTCTTTCATAAATCGAATCCAGCTTCAAGAAAATTTGTCTCGCAGTATTTTCTTCGCTAGTAAGTCCCAGCAAAGAATCTGACAGATACTCTATTATCGTATTCTTAGCGATTCTCTGCTTTTTGTGCCACTCATTGTCCGGTTCCTTGGGAGCTTCTTCATCAATAGTTTTAAGCACTTCAAGTTCATTTAATAAATTACGTATTCTAAGTTTCCACACACTATATTTGTCCCCGTCAAACGGTTTAATATTTCTTTTTAATTTGAAATTATCCATTTTATCAAATCACTAAAAAGTCACTTAGAATACTAAAATATTTTAACTCACTGCCTCCGACCACAGGCCACAAGTCCCTTAACACTATGCACTTCAAGTGTCCTTTTTATTTAAATAAAAACTTTACTGAATCTTTTTAATTAGTCTAAATTCTGGGCCCATAACCTATTGGGGTTTGGGTGACAAAAGAAACACGTAATTAACGATTTGATATAACTGAATTTAATTAATCGTTATTATTTGTAGGAGAGGTGTGTGTGCTCTATGCCAGAGCTTTAACCGGACTACACAAAAGAAATAGGAACTATGCCTATTTAACCAGATCCTCTTGAGAACAATAAAGTACTGTTTCACTAAATACTTATACGTATAAAAGAGCAAGACACGCTAACTATATGTTAGAGTGAGATAGATTTATTTTGTTATATTCCAACAATACATACATATTATACATAGAAACACCCAAGACCCGAGACAAATACTTGCAGATCATACAAACATTTGTCCCGCCGCGGGAATCGAACCCGCAACCTTCTGCGTCTCAGCCGGACCTAACTCACTGCGCCACAGAGGTCGTTATAGTAAGAAATGTACAGAATAATATACAATAACATAAAATACATGTGAAGCAGTTGAGCTATCTATAGATCGTTTTAAACGGTCAGTTGAGCTATCTAAAGCTCAAATATAACTTTTAAAACTATCATGGTTTTGCACATAATGTTCACTCAAAACGGGATATTTACCATGATATATGAGTTTTTCTGCTTCTCGATATTTCGGCACAGTTGCATGCGCCATGATCACGAGATAAACTGAAAAACTCATATATCATGGTAAATATCCCGTTTTGAGTGAACATTATAAAGCTCAAATGTTTCACGTGTATTTAACATTATTCTACACATTTCTGTAATTATTTTTGTAAATAGTGTATTGACGGTACTTGAACTTGACTTGACTTGTTTCAAGATGAAATTACAAACAAACAAATTACTTCATACCGGGCGGGTCGATAATAGTGAATATTACAAGATAAGATTTTCAGTAATCAAAGTCAAAGTCAAAAATATTTTTATTCAATACTATCACAAGGATCACTTTGAAACGTCTTACATACTAGGTTAATTCAGGTGCCAATTCCTTTTAACGCAATGCCGAGGAGAGAATTTTTAAAGGTAAAAAAATTCAGATTCACCAAAATAGGCATTGAGTGCAAATTTAAGCAATTTACTAGATATTTAAAAACCTCTAGTGTTTTCAAACATACCTACAGATGTGCTAAGTGCACTTGGATTAACCGAAGGATTATACAAACAAGGTCAGTACTGTTTGTTTACTAAATACGTTACTGCGCTTACGCACGTTCTAATGTCTAAACATTAACTACGTAAGTTACAGCAGGATGCGTTTATTTAATAAGTTAAAAGTTACTATGGTCTAAATTTCTTAATCAAATTTAACCATTTTTTAAATGGATGGATGGATGGATCCATTCAGATCGAATCTTAATTCAAGCACTATTAATCAGTGAACGTAAACCCTGCTCAAAGTCAAAGCCAAAGTCAAAAATATTTCCACAACAATCACTTTGAAAAGTCTTACCTACATACTAGGTGAATTTAGGTGCTAATTCCTCATAACCAAAGTCCGAGAAGAATTGACTAGAAACTCATCCTAGTCCTAGCGCTTTTTGTATGGTCCTTCTTATAACTAGTTTATCTACGAAAAACGAATGTAAAGTAAGGTAGGTAATATTGAAAATCTGTCAGTTAACTGTCAGAGGACAAAGCAACATGCGGCTATGAATTCTTGTCAACAATATGGTTATTTATAATAAATAACTATATTGTTATTGTTCGAAAATTGCTCGAATATCTGCTCTATTAAAATATATACATTTACTGTAATCTTTATTTACAGAAACGTACAGAATAATATAAAATACATGTGAAACAGTTGGGCCGTTTAAAACGATTTATAGTTCAACTGATCCAGACTACTGCCAACAAATAAATAATAAATGTTGCAAATAAATAGCCTGCTAAGGAAAAGAGTAGATACATAATATAATAGTAAATTAGTGGCAGTATCTCCATGGTGGTCCATAAATATTAAGTTAACTACCGTGCTATTTTCGTAACAACAATAAAAACAATTAGCGCTCGCACGTGTAGTACAAGTATTATTTTAAACTAAAAGCACTTTTTGTTAACAGCTGAGTTTGACTCCCGCAGTGCCGAACAGCTTGACATCGTATCCAATTCTCAAAGACCCCTGCAACTTTTGAAATATCCCATTCCTGATTCCTAGAGCTAAAATGCCAAAGGCTCTGGTTTCACTGGTTCGGATCTGTACAGTCATCGTGAGAACTACGGAGTAATGCTTTGATTGCACTTGAACTTCTGTTTAATGCTTATCAGGGAACTACAACATTACAACATAATGGATTTCGAGCAGCATTATAGCAAGATAACGTCGGATCAATGGACTATCTTGATAACTGGTAATGAAAGTGTTGATTATGCTGATTCAATGCTCATGTATATTGCTTTAATCATTGTTTATATTGCTCTTGAACTGATTTGAATGACCTACGAACATAGTTTCGGATGTTTACCTCCATCATACATTTTTAGATTGCTGGATATGATGAATAAGGTGAAAGCAGCTGGAACTTGTGACGAATGCTGGAAAACGGGGGCAATAGCGATTTTTCGCACGAACCTGATTCAATACTAAAACAATACTATCATAAATCATTGCCCTTCAGTGTATCGATAAACGGATTCGTTATCGGGCATGGAAAGTAAATAGCATTCAACAGATGAAAGTAGAATTGAATGTGGTAGAACTAAAATAAAATATAATATACGTAGGTGTAGGTATAAATCTAGTGGTCGACCGCGGTAATTTTGAACGTTTGAACCAAAGCTAAACCAAATCTAAACCAAAGTTAAAACGTTATTTTTAATATATTTCGCACCGCGCTAATCACTATAACGGATACGCTTTAGGTCAAATTTGGATTATACATTGATCAAACGTAGCAGGATTGCGTTATTTTTGACAGAGCTTTCAAAGGAACGTTTTAAATTTAGTACATCCTAGTAGGCTGTGCATATTGAAAGCCGGGTATCCACTAGAGGCAAACTCGGGTCGAGCAGCCTCGACTTGAAGCAAACAGCCTCAAACTGAGGCAAAGGCTCAAGGCACGTTGTGGATCAGCTTGAGGCGAGTCACCTCAGCTTGATCCGGCAGTTTAAAGCCAAAACGCGATGGCACCAGACGCGCGTCAAGTAGCTGCTGCTTTAATAGCAATTTGGAACTAATATCGTTCCACGCATCCTGTTTCACATTGTTGTCGTAATTTTTTTTTATTTAACGGATTCCAGAGAACACGGAATAATTTTATCAGTTTAATAGCAGTTTCGTTGTCCATTGCGATCCGAGGCAACACGCCCGTCTCCATCAAATGCCGGCTCGGACTGAGGCTCCTTTGAGCACGGCAAAAAAACCGACAAAATATGGCTCGGCTCGCGGCAACGAATTTGCCTTGTGTCGCGGCGTGCCTCAGGTTGAGGCAGCGTCTCCACTTGTGCGGCCTCGGAGCTAGGCAGCCGCTCGACCCGAGGCTAGTGGATACCCGGCTTAATACTAGGTAGTTCTATATATATCTATATTTTTACGATTGGTAAAATCAACGATTAAATCGTTCAGGAATATCCAAATCTTTGCCAAAACCAATCCGTTCAATGGCAATTCCGTTGACAAATAGCGCGATCGCCCTACTGGTATAATAAATAATTTAATAATCTGAAATTACGTGGTCTTAGTCAATTAAATCATATTGTGCGAGTGAAAAGACGTGACTAAAACCCATTAATTAAACACCATACCAACCTTTTTTTTCTCTACAATATAGTTTTTATTGACTATAATCCCCTTTTTAACGACTTGCATTTACTCTACTAGTAGGATACTAGCTTAACTAGTAACAACTTGCATCTTTCATCAGATCGTGTATCGATGAAGCGCTTGACAGCTCGGCGTTTGCAATTGACAGAAGTTACTTTTAACATCACACCTTTAGTGGAAAGTCTCGCAGCTCGCAGCTCGAAGGAGAGGTCTGATGTCTATTTCCAAATGCCAACTCGTTTCAGTATTCAAATCACTTGCTGATAGCCCCGATAGCCCATTTCCCAAGCTATCCATCTCGATGGAATGGACGTTTGCATACCGTTTCATTTTGATGTCGTAGCCGCAATCTGACATCGGTCACGACTCCGACTTTCTATGTTCCTATCCTAAGATACGGTTTTTAAGAAACGATTGCCGTAGTTTAGCGGTAGCCATGGTTATTAACAATTATTAAGTTGATATAACGAGCAGACGAGCAATGGTCTAGTGGTAGTGGGACCTTCCGGTCCTAAGTTGATATAACGAGCAGACGAGCAATGGTCTAGTGGTAGTGGGACCTTCCGGTCCTAAGATCGTGGGTTCGAATGAAGTCGTGCATTAATAGATTTATCTGATCGATGTCGAAAATGTCGAAAAATCTAAAATGTACGTGCGCTATACCAATACTCTAAAACAGAAAACATCGTGAGCAAACCGGCACATCTTAGAACCTGAAAGATTCAAGTGCACGTCAAGTGCACGAAAGAACCTCTGAGGCGCACTTTAACCCTTTCAAAATACTGCTTCGAAATAACTAGTGGCACGATAAGGGAAAGAAGACATCCTTCATGGCTTAATGATTAAGCCATGCAAATACTTCCACAATCCAAAAGATGAACTTAATTAATCTGTTATCAACATTGAACCTGCGATTTGACTATTATTATATTTAATAGATATTTAGGTGTTAAAATGCTATCTAATAATACCTTTAAACAAGCAATTCTTGTATATACAGATTATGTTTATAATCTGAATCTTGGAAACAGCTCCAAGGATTTTCATGAAATTTAGTATGCAGTGGGTTTCAGGGGCGATAAATCGATCTAGCTAGGTTTCATTTTTAGAAAACGTCGTTTTCTCCATGTTTTATACCGAGCAAAACTCGGTCATCCAGATACTATATTTAATAAGTGAACGGCAAGTTTTATTAAACAGAAATCTAACTTGGCCATGTTATTTCTGGCTGATAAAAAATAAATGCTTTATCGCTAGATATCACTTCAAATAAGGTCTTACGAGACAACACTTATATGAGATAGGCTGGTCGCTAGTCTTGTTTGTCCTCCTAATATGGGTTGCCTATTACCGCACGGACCAAGCCCAGTCCAAAGGCTAAACTAGGAAATATGAGAAATACCACTTAAGCCCTGGTTTTCAGGCAATGATCGCTATTTGATGGTCATAGAATCGATTATGGATGGTCTTAAGTTTACGTAAATTTACTGTGAGTTATAAATACGTAAGTTTTAGGTTATCTCAGGTGACTGAGTTCACAGGCGACTGAGCTTCTAGGAACGACAGATGTATAATAATTACGTTTTAAAAACTATAAAGAAAACCGATCACATTGAATGAAATTTGAGCCTATAATAATTTTTCAGTGGAAAGTATATTATGTATTTTGTTTATTTATATAATATGGGTAGGCCAACTAAACGCACGCAACTCCAATGAGACAGCGAGGTTTCGGAGTAAACGAAATATCATCGATGTATTTTTTAGATTTAGGTGTTTGTTGATGTTTTTAAAAACCACTCGACCGTTAGAAATACCTTAGAAATATACCCTTTGAAACAAAAAAAATAGTTTTTCATATCGTTTCAGGCGTCTTTGAGTAATCAGTGAACATACATTTAAAAAAAAGATACTGACGAATTCAGAACCTCCTCCTTTTTTGAAGTCGGTTAAAAATACAAAAGTACTACGAACGGATTCAAACCCACGACCTTAGGATCAGAAGGCAGGGTCACCACCACTAGACAACCAGTGCTCATCAATACGACACACATCTTTAAGATATCGATTTTGTCTCTGAATTCGTTTTTTAAGGTTTAAATTGTAATAATTTTGTTTAGTACCTATTTAAGCTTTTAGGCACAAAATAAATGATTTCTATTATAATGTATTCCTTTCTATATCCGTCCAATTGTTAATTTATTCATCTACTTGTAAGAACAGCATCTAAAATATTATTTTGGTAAGTAATAAGAAAGACTTCAGTTTTACCACTAAAGTAAACAAAGTAACGACCTGTACTATTCCTAATTGAATAGTTTATTGTAGGAAACACCTTAAAAAGGTCAATGATACCGGAACCACCCCGGGACAGCCCCCTAAAGATTATAATCCCTCAAAATATTTACGAGGCACTAACATGCAAAGGGCTGCTTGATGCATGGTGTAAAATCATAACATAACAAATAAGGAGTATCTAAGTAACCTATTTTTAACCTAATTAAAAAAAAACTATATATCGACCTCAATATCTTACATACCTATAAAGTTGTTTTCCTGAAATAAATAGCCATGATGCCTCTATGCACATTTTTTTAAAAACTATATCTCGCAATATCTCGGAAGTGACTTTATCTTGGTTGGTTACCTGCTTTGTTTTTTTTATCATTAAATGTTTACACAAAAGAAAAAGAATCAATACAAGCGATTGAAATGGGGCAACACTAAAATCTATACTAATATTATAAATGTGAAAATAACTCTGTGTCTGTTTGCTGCGCTACGTTTTCACGCCTAAACCGCTAAACCGATTTTGATAAAATTTGGTATAGAGATAGATGGGCCTTGGAGAAGGACATAGGCTATTTTTTATGTAGGTACCACGCGTGCGAAGCCGCGGGCAGCAGCTAGTAATAATATATATTTAAACTCAATTTGAAGATGGGTAATTATAACTATTTAACCACTAGTTTTAAATGTAACAACAATAACATGTACTAATCTACATCTACATTAAATAGCTACATTACATACACATTTACCGTTATTAACCATTGACCGTCATTGACATTGACCGTCAGCCATTAAGTAGGTAAAATAAATCAATGATATATGAAGGCAAAATACGGACATGGCAAAAATTTAAGTTCAAATCTGTGATTTTAATATAAAACATTAAACAGATGGACAAATATTTAGTACAATTCCGCCAATCTATTCCTAAAGAGTTACCTCCAAAAGGAATTCGACACGTGTTTTGCCCCTCCACGAGGCATCCTCAGGAACACAGTCTCAGCCTGACGTTGGTCGAAGCAACAAGTCTGCAGAGCAGAGTGTATTTTCGTCGGGGTGCAGACTGAGTCAAGTGTTTCTGAGGATGCCTCGTGGAGGGGCTAAACACGTGTCGAATTTCTTTTGGAGGTAACTCTTTAGGAATAGATTGGCGGAATTGTACGAAATATTTGTCCATCTGTTTAATGTTTTGTAATGGATTTCTGCAAAGTCACGCCTGAATCAATTGTCGATTTTAATATAGTTTTAGGTTATTTGATGCTTAATTGTAGTCAAAAAATGCAATGCGAATATTTTTTTTGAGACGTTTTATATTTTGGTTTTTAACAATGCAAGAACATAATACTTAGTTAAGAGCCAGAACATATTATATATATTTTTTATAAATACCTAAATCCCGATTTTTTTTATTTACAGAATAATGTGCTATAATATACAATAATATAAATACATGTGAAACAGTTTTAAGCTAGCTAAGGACCGTTTAAAACGATCTATAGATAGCTCAACTGATCCAGATCACTGCCAGAGGGCAGCATTCCCAAGACACTGGCGGCATTGCCACGTTGAATGGCAATGCTAATACGCTGAGCCAGAGCCAGGAGCCAGCTTTTAGGTCACGCAATGTGTCTACCAGACGCCGTAAAATAATTTTGAAAACGGAGTGGGCTCTCGTTCCTCACGGGCCCAGAGTCTCTACTCCAAAGGGCTCAAATATGTGGGCCTTATACCGGCATCATCATCATTAGCCTTCGTTCATCTGTTGCAGATGATTTAGGTGGCGTCAGTAAAGTTACAGAGCAGTTAATTGTACTTTATCGAAAACATTCGTTTATGGATCCACTCCAGCAAGCTGAGGTAGGTGAAGTTTCTACTCCACTGACGTCACTCTGCCTGGGATTCTGTTTGATAGCGCAGGCCATTCCAGGTAATCACACTAACCTCTCAAGACCGGCATAAGACTTGCTATTAAATACTTGCATTCTTCAATTATTGAATCCTATAATGGAACCTGTTCTAATACATTATACTATACTCCAGCAAGAAGGTTGTGTTAATGAACAAAATGAGGATCTTGCGCAAGATCATCGGATTAAACGTAATTAACTTGCATTATACGATTCAATTACAAAAGGCGCCTGGGCATGTAAAATGTTCAACTTGGAACTTGTTTTGCATGATTTGTCTGTGGTTTAATTACGCACGAGTGATCACGACATGACGATCGCGTGGCGACGTAATTAGCTGCACCGATATTGTAAAAGTTTGGAATACCGAATCCGCTTTAAAGCAATGCGGCAAGATCATACATTTTGATGTGAAGTTTTTTAAATGATTTACTAATTTGGCTATGTTGGAATGTGTTATGCGATTTTTTTTTATAATGATCTGTTCTGTTTGTAGCATCCGTCAGTTGATTTCTGTATGAAAATCAAAACGGACCGTTTCTATTCACATAGAAAAAATAAGTGATAGTTTCTTCTTTAGAATAATTATGATAGTAGGTAGGTTTTTTAACCGACTTCAAAAAAAGGAGGAGGTTCTCAATTAGTCGGAATATTTTTTTTGTATATTTACTGATTACTCAAAGACGCCTGAACCGATTTGGAAAATTCTTTTTATGTTTCAAAAGGTATACTTCCCAGGTGGTCCCATTTTAATTTTATTGAAATCGGTCGAGCTGAAAAATCAACAAAAATTACATCGATGATATTTTCGTTTACTCCGATACTTCGCTGTCTCATTAAAGCAGTGCGTTTATTTGGCCTACCCATATTATATTAAGTATATACATAATAATATTTTCCACTAAAAATTCGGTTTTCTTTTTAGTTTTTAAAACGTAATTATTAATATACATATATACGTATATACCTACTTACTAATTATACATTTTCAGAAACACTAGTTATTAGTTTTTATCATGTATTTGATTTTTGATTTTTTTAAAACTGCTCGACTAATTTCGATATAATTTTAATGGGCAATGGGACCACCTGGGAAGTATACCATTTGAAATAAAAAAAGAGTTTTCCAGACCGGTTCAGGCGTCTTTGAGTAATCGCTGAACAGACATAAAAAAAGATTCCCAAAAATTGAGAACCTCCTTCATTTTTGATGTTGGTTAATAAGTGACTAGTAGGTATGGGGATTCTATTTCATATTATTTCTCTCTCGAATGCGACATCTTATCGACGAGCATGAGGATTGCGTGTAGACCTCCATGGGCCATGAACACTGAGCAATGAGTCAACACTAATCGATAGCCGCTGATGATCCCTTTGTTTGAAGACAGTTCTTTGTTGCAATTAACCGTTTGTGTTCGAATACTTAACTACTTATGAGCGTGACTATAGTTACGAGTACTCGTAACTCGCTACTATTGGTTAGCTAGTTGGGAAGGCTAGAATGTTGTAATGTGCTGGCTGAATACATCATTAATTATTTATTTGATTATAGACGATCAGTAGGGCGATTATAGAACTTTGATACTATCAAAACATTGATAATAGCTTTCAGTTACTATTGATGAATTGGTATTACGGATCGCTGCGATTTCTATCGGCTTCTATCTCTAATTACAATGTGAAGTTGGTGTCAAACTTTAACTCGATCAATTTACAAAGTACGATTGTGGTAGGAACCGTGTTTAGCGTACTAAGCATTTAAATACATCGTATATGATTGATTGAAATAATGCCTATTGCTAATCGAAATTGATAGACATTGATGCCGATTGCTAATCGAAACTGATAGAAATTAATTGTATCAAGAGTTCCATAATCGCCCTACTGGTTCCACTGGTGTGTCTACGTCACACAATATTAAAAATTGAATCTTTGTACAAAATCATGTTTGGTATACTTTTCAACCGATTTAAAAAAATGGAGGAGGTCCTCTGTTTCTCGGAATGTTTTTTTTTATGTATGTTCATTGATTACTCAAAGACGCCTGAACCGATTTGGAAAATTCTTCATAGGGTTTCATAGGGTATACTTCCCAGGTAGTTCGTCGATCGCGCGGTTTTAAAAAAATGAACATAAACCTAAAAAAATTATACATGACATGGATGATATTTTTTATGGAAATAGGTCCATAAAATTGTATGTAAATACGGTCGGTTGTCTTTTTAGTTTTTAAAACATAATTATTTAAACAATGTTTTATTGCTTAGAAGACTGTTGTCAAGGTTGTTTTTGAACACGGTAAAAGACAGTTTCGGTATCTTCTTTTAGTATGTTCCAATTGTGAACAACTCGATTGCTTAAGAAGTGGTGTACGAGTGAGTTGGTAGAAGCACGAACTTATTTCAATTTAGTAGTTCAATTTCTTGTAGTTTTCTTTTTTTACCTTTAAGTGCTATTTAACGCTGTGAATAATTGACTGATCGTATTAACTAGTGTTGTCTGGCTAGAGTCTACCTAGGGTAGTATCTAGGAGTCTATGTTACAGTAATTACTATGATAAGAAAGAGGACTGTAATTTAGCAACCAGCTTTCAAGTTTCCGTAGTGTAGCGGTTATCACGTGTGCTTCACACGCACAAGGCCCCCGGTTCGATCCCGGGCGGAAACAGTAGCTTTTTGCAAGTTCTAGTAGAAACTTGAAGGACGACACTGAATATGCAAGTTTCTCTAAATTTCTTTGCGAGAAACTGGGTAATAGGGAAAACGAAATCTTGATAATAACACGGAAGAACGTTGACAATGTGAGGTACAAAACAAGAGCTGGAAAAGGCGAGTAATTAATAGAAAGTGGTACAGAAACTAGTACGGTACGGGATCCGATAATTTCTAAATTGACCATTACCGCCGCGAAGGTCTCTGACCCGTGATATTGAGTGCTGATAGTACTACACCATCTTGCTAGGAAGTGACCTGGATAATGTAGGTTAAACATGCCCTTATCAGTTACCTACAATGTTACCTGAGATTTTTTAGGCGATGAAATGGATAATCTTTAGATAAATAAAATTAAGAAGTAAAATAAATATTGGTAAACAACTCACACAATCATCTAGTCCCAAAATTGAGGCTGCTATACAGTTTTTACAACTTTTGCAGTTTCATCGTTGTCTTGTAAATCTGCACACATTGTAGGTATATTGTTGTGAATAAATATGTTTAATACTTATACTATAACTAAGCATAGTATATTATGATGACCAGATGACTGATAGAATACTTATATATTTTTAAATACATACCTATGATACTTTACGCAGACGCAGAACAAACTCCTATGTTCAACACACATATATCTAATACCTTTAAACGAGCAATTCTTGTATATATATATATAATACAATATTATAATGCGGCTATACGGCTGAACGGATTTTGATGAAATTTGGTAAGAAGATGTATTGCATTCGGAGGAAGAACACAGGCTACTTTTTTTGTAGGTACAACGCGTGCGAAGCCGCGCGCAGCTAGTGTATATGTATTATCTGAATCTCGGAAACGGCTCCAGCTATTTTCATGAAATTTACCTAGTTTTCGGTTTCGGGGGCGATAAATCGATCTCGCTAGGTTTCATTTTTAGAAAACGTCGATTTATCCGTTTTATACCGAACAAAGCTCGCTCATCCAGGTACTAGATGTTAATTAACTTAAGCTACTCAGATACATATAATAATGGGTGGTTGGAATACTTTTTTTTTACTATGAGTACTTAAAAAAAGTTTAACAATAGTAGGTATGCATATGCAATAATATAATCTAAATTAAATAGGTACTTAAGTAGATAAAAGTAGAGTGATTTTTATTTAAAATGAGGTTAATTCCTGGTTCATAGTTATGCCATCAAACCTCAAACAACAACTTTGTCGGCAAACTGCTCAATTAGATGGTGTGCGCAGGCGCATCTTTACGACGCCATTTTACAATCTTCCGCTTTCGTAAGCCGCACGTGGAACATCACAAGTGACATACCTAATTCTAGGAAGCTTTACGTTATGGTATGATGATTTAGAAAAGTTAGAAATGCTTTTAAAGTTTACTAAGAATTCGAATTTGAATCTTAGCCGTAGTTCATGAGCAAAATTGTTGCGACTTGCTTCGCTCGCTGGTTTAGTTCAGCATTTTTTCACATCCGCTGACTTTGTAATAATTTCGCTAAACCAAAAATCGATAAATTATTCATCATGGACTATAGCCACATTAGCTTAGTAGTACATTAGCTACCAGAAAGTCTATCTGTCGACAAGTATTTTCATCCCAAACACCAATTACTTAGTATAATTTTCCCAAAACTTAATAAAAACGTAGCCTGCTTTGCTCGCCGGTAACGGCAAAGGCAGGCCCGCACTTCGCACTTTAGGTAAGAAGCTACAATCACATTTCGGGCCCACCTTGGTGGGCTAATTCTTGTAGGAGTGCCGCGCCAGTCGAGATAGAGATACGCAATAGAAAGAAAGGCACTATGTAGGTTATATAATGTTAGGCGCTAAGCACTTGTGCGAGCTAAATTGCACTTTGTTGCGTCGCGTCGTAGCAAAACTCGCTATTTATATACCTAAATAAAATATTGGTGGACAATGCACACAACACCTTCTAGCCCCAAACAAAGCATAGCTTGTATTATGGTGACCAGATGACTGATAGAATACTTATACTATATTTTTCAAACACCCAGACACAGAACAAACACCAATGTTCATCACGTAAATATTTGTACTGAGAAGGAATCGAACCACCAGCCTACAGCGCAGAGTTTCTATCCACTGAGCTGACAGGTCAGTCCAATGTTATCGTGGATTCTGTCTTCAATACATGTACATACTAATAATTATTCTGTGGCAAAGGTATGTATAAATGATTGGAACGAGGCCTATCAAATTCTATTAGTTGTAAGTACATAGTCTAACACGATCGGATTATCGATCGTTGAACTCGGCACGTGTTTCGGTGCAACACTACACCAAATTAGTGTTGGCCTTAATCATACTAAGCGGCGTGGGGAACACCTATGTATAGATTGAAGAACGCGGGATCGCGAGCTCAAAAACGCTTCACGACATTCCAGACACTTTTCAGGAGCATGACAAAGCCTTGGAACCCTTGAAAAAGAGCAGTGTAAGTATCTGTTATTTTTAATAAACTCGTATTTTTTTAACCGACTTAAACAAAAGGAGGTTATTCAATTCGACCGTATATATATATATATATATATTTTATAAGATAAGATAGAGAGATAATGAAACCAGGATCTGATGGCATCCCAGAGAAATCGAGGGGAACCTTCGAAAATCGTAGTGGCGACTAGTGCGTTTGTAATTTTTTTTCATTAAGTAGGTATTTTAAATTACAACTTTTTACTAAACTACCTATTAAGAAATTTAAAGCATACATTAAAGGTAGTCTTTTGAAGAAAGCTTATTATAATATAGATGGACTATATTATTGATAAGAATGCATGGCCTCATGTCGCTCTGCCCTCAGACAGTTACCGACACACTTGAAATGTATAAACTCTCTTGTATTAGTATTTCGTAGTTAAGTTCTTCTCGAGCTTGGGTTAGGATGAATTGGCACCTAAATTCACCTAGTATGTAAGACGTTTCAAAGTGATCCTTGTGATTGTATTGAATAAATCATCTTTTGACTTTGGCTTTGAAGGTCTGGAGTCAATCTGATGATGGAGCCAAAAGACAGTCGAGGGAACTCCTCACGATTTACAGCAGTTACCTGGTGTTTAGGATTGATTATTTTGTATTGATGAGAACTTTACACCTAGATGGGTTGTGACTGTCATTAGGGGTCTGATGATGAATACGAAGGACAGTCAAGAGAACTCCTCAACGTTTTACAGTAGCTACCTTGTGTATATACATGAAGTTGGTTGTCTTTTTAGTTTTTAAAACATAATTATTTAACCTATGTACTTATAGTTGTATATCTTTTGTGAACTTTTTATTAGCCTGTTTAGGAACATCTACTTATAGGTATATTTTTTTCTTTTTTTCTGTGCTTGCTGTACTTATGTAAAAAAAATTCAAAAGTTCTAAGCTAAAAAAAAAAAGTTTAACTGTCCTTAAATAACTCAACTATTTTATATTATTTTATTATATACTAGCTGACCCGGCAAACTTCGTACCGCCTCAGAATCGATAAATTAAAAAGCAAGCATTTTTTTCATATTTACTTAATCACCTTTTAAACCTTTCCTGGACTTCCACAAATAATTCAAAACCAAAATTAGCCAAATCAGACTAGCCGTTCTCGAGTTTTAGCAAGACTAACGAACAGCAATTGATTTTTATTATATAGATTATTTGGTATGTACAAGTAACTATATATTTTTTATAAGGTCAATTAAAAAGGAGCATAGGTAACTTTGGTTTGACCACTTTCAAATGTGGCAGTAATCTTGCTCTATAGAATAAATTTGAAATTGGAATGATTTCATACATTCATTCAAAGTTACATTCAAAATTTTCAATTCTGAAAATTAAAAAATCTAAAACTATTTTCATGGAATTCTGTTGTTTTATTTTTTAAATTAATATTACAAAGTGATCAATGATTAATGACAAATAAGATAAAGGAAAGGAACCAGGCATGGATTAACATTGGTACTCAGGTATGAGAATCTGTCATAGGAAGAATAAAGGCTGGCATAGTTTACCATAACAGGACAGGATTCAGGTACCTACAGATAATGATATGAGGTATTAACTAAAGTTCAAGTAGGTAACTTATTATAAAAACAGATGACCAAGTTAATTTCTATCTTATTTTTAAAAAACTATTGACCAACTAATCTGAAGCAAGAATAGGTGTGCCAAAATTGGTGCAATGCTAAGTAAGTTTTACAATAGACCAAATATGTAAATATACCTATATTTGGTTTGAGATCTGAATCTCAATATGTAAATCTTCACAACAATTTGTGACAAAAATTTATAAGGTAGGCTAGTATCCACTAGTCTTTTGAATAGCTACATCATATAACTTTTAAAACTATCATGGTTTTGCACATAATTTTCACTCAAAACGGGATATTTACCATGATATATGAGTTGTATAACAGTTTATCTCGCCATGATCACGAGATAAACTGTTTGCATAACAGTTTATCTCGTGATCATGGCGCATGCAACTGTGCCGAAATATCGAGAAGCAGAAAAACTCATATATCATGGTAAATATCCCGTTTTGAGTGAAAATTATAGCTACATCATATTTTATTTATTATAAGGATTGAAACATACCTACCTAAAATACTACCTAGTTCCAATATAAAAAGATTTCGATTTACCTGATACCTTGATAGGTATTATACTAACTTCTCAAGGTGCTACAGCTACTTACCTACCCTAAGGTCAATCATCATGATGATTATGACGCATTGATCGATCTAACGAATCGAGGTTGACTGTATTGCAAGATTGCAACTCCAACCAAATAGGCACACTTCGCATGCACTTTTACAAATAATTATTCTTCGAAAGATAGGTACCGTAACTCGTTATAACGGAACTACAGATTTATGGCCAATTACCACAGTAAAATTGTATGGCTACGTTTAGCATGGTTTGTTGTTTATCCACCGCACAAGTACTTTTGCAGGGAAAAATGTAAACAAAACAACTTACCGGCAGCAGGTGGTTTTAGCAATTCCCGCTCCTTACAGTGGGTGGGCTCAACACTATCACAAATCACAAGCAAGCAGAGAACACAATCACAAAACAAAATCAAATAAAACGATTCATTTATTTGCACTTTTTTATTGAACAAGTACCAAAGATTGCAATACAAAAATACTAACAACGAAAACTGACTATACTAAACTTCGATCGAACGCAATTATTTCCTGCATGCCAGTGTTAGCAACCTGAAGCGAGCTGACTATCGTACCAGGGGTGTAAAATTATCGTATTTGTCACTGTCATGGACCGAAATTATCGTACTTATCAGAATAATGTCTATTATAAATAAATAAATCATATTAGACATGATATTGATATGTATTCAAGTACCCTGTAGTTTATCTCTTTTAAACCACCGATTTCAACTCAACAGAACACTTTGAAAACCAAATGTTTATTGCATGGTACCAGACCTGAACCGATTCCCTTTCTATTTAAAGTTCAGTAAACGCGCGAAATTATTCGAATTCGCTCGGAAGTTCTGTATGAAACACGCCAATATTTCGTATATATAAAGTAGAAATGAATATGGATTATGGAAGAGTAATGAGAAATGAAATGAAAGAATTTTCTTTACATACCAATATAATATACATTATTCATATAAACAGATAATATTTATTTTAATATAATATTTAAAACATATATTAATGTAAGTAATCAATATATTCATAAATATTAATTTTTCGTTATATCACTTAAAAATCGTTTGGAATTAAATCACTATTTAATTCCTCTACATTCGTGTCACCATGAAATATTCTGAACCGTTCTGGCAGTGCTTTCTGTTGAGTTTGTTTTTAAGAGTAACGCTTTGTTCATGCGACTGTATTCACTTTGTGAATAAAAACATGCTACTGCGCTTTAGTTTAGGCTATCAGCGTATGAGTAAAATAAATTAAATCTTCAAATTTTGCATCATGATGGAAATTATCGTACAAACTGCGTACGATAATACTGTGCTATCGTACATCGTACGTAGGTACAAAATTATCGTATTTGTACGATAATTATCGTACGGTTCCGAACACTGCTGCATGCATGCATTCTCCCCCTCCTCTCCTGCCTGCGAGCAGAGCAAGCAAAGCAAGCAAGCAATGTAACAATAAAAATTATTGACATCGTACAAAATAAAGCCTTGTCGCGCTGATCATTACAGTCGCTTTCACTTTGCAGAATCATTTTCTTGTAAACTTCTAAACTTATTATGGAACCGGTTCTCGCCGTCTTCTGAAGTTGATGAAAACCTTTTTAGTTTCGATATTGCACGTAAGTACAATTTATAAACTTCAACACTTGACCAGATTGGGAATCGAACCCACAACCTATGAGGCACTAATATCGACTAATGTCCGACAATGTAGTATTTGGACTGTGTGTACTGTGTTTATTTGGATCCAAGACTGCATTATCACGCAAAAGTATAGTCTGTATGACACCAATACAAAAAGCTACCAGAAACATTATGGTACCTAATGAGTTTAAAAATAAATTTATTAAACTAATAGTTTTAAAATGCTATTAAAATATTAAAGTATTTATAAATGACACATTTTAATTTCTTATGTAATTGTAATATTATTGTAAAGCCTTTTATTTAACTTAGTTATTTGATTTATTGTTTACTGTTTATTATTTCACAATTCACACAGAAGTGTAAAAATTTATAAACTTCAGCACTTGACCAGAATGGGAATCAAACCCACAACCTAAACCTATGAGGCACTATTATCGACTAATGTCCGACAATGTAGTAGGTACAAAATAGACGTGAAGATAAGCTAGGTTTATTTGGATCCAAGACTGCATTATCACGCAAAAGTATAGTCTGTATGGCACCAATAATTTATAATAAAATACCAAAAAGCTACCAGAAACATTATGGTAGATACCTAATGAGTTTAAAAATAAATTTATTGAACTATTAGTTTAAAAATGCTATTAAAATATTAAAGTATTTATAAATGATAAATTTTAATTTCTTATGTAATTTAATATTATTGTAAAGCCTTTTATTTAACTTTGTTATTTGATTTATTGTTTACTGTTTATTATTTCACAATTCACACAGAAGTGTAAAAATTTATAAACTTCAGCACTTCAGTCTGTATGGCACCAATAATTTATAATAAAATACCAAAAAGCTAACAGAAACATTATGGTAGATACCTAATGAGTTTAAAAATAAATTTATTGAACTATTAGTTTAAAAATGCTATTAAAATATTAACGTATTTATAAATGATAAATTTTAATTTCTTATGTACATAAGTAATTGTAATTTTTAATATTATTGCAAAGCCTTCTATTTAACTTAGTTGTTTGATTTATTATTTAACCGAGAGAATGGCATGCTATGATGGGACTAGGTACACCGCACATCGAAATCGGTAAAACATGTTAGGACATACCTAAACATAAAATGCTATCTCCAGTCCGTTGGTCACCATCGTGTCGGATGGAGATTTCAGCAAGAACTTATATATTGAATAGGATATTCTGTGGGGCATTAAAAACAAGTTAAAGCGACAAAACTTTATTGACTACTAACTATACATATATACTAATCAACCGAGTTGCGTTTTGGGCGCGGCAAATGTGCGTTTTCTAGACTGTTTCTTGCGACTAGCTTGAATCTGCTGCAGCTGGCTGTTAACTTCTGACCATATCTTGCTTTGGTCTTCTACTGGTATCGTTTCTCTGAAACAGCATAACAAGTCGTGACTTTAGCTATTAGCTAGTATTATGTTATCTGTGCTATTAGTATCCCATCAAAGTTGGACTTGTATTAACTCAAATTAAATTGTTGAAATGTCATGATTTTGTTGAAAATCATTTAGGTAAAGGTAAACATACCTGTACTGTTTCATCAAGTCGTATTTCTCCCATGGAGTGGCTCGTAGTTGCCGTCTCACGCGGTCTTTCTCTTTCAGATGCTCTTCAATGTTGGAAACACCTTTCAATTCCTGTCGCTCCCACCTTTCTAACCAGGGTCTCGGTTTTAGCTTCACCTGAAAATTTTTAACAGAAAAAGCCATAGATATATCTAAAGTACTGAAGTGATCTGAACCTACCATATATGCAAATTTAATTTTTACTAGCTATTACCAACACGCAATTAACCGTTTGCTTGTTTGTCTGTTTACAAACCTAGTATTTTTTTTGCAACTGCAGCAGCTATCCTTTCAGACAAATAGGACAATTTAGGCTTTCATTGATTGTCACAGTCTACCAGTGAGTTCAATCTGCATGCCGATTATGTATCTGTTTATACAATCAATGTCTATTAGTTTCAATTAGCATTAGGCATTATTTCATGGATTGGAATTACCTATGTACGACGGGTTTTTTTTTTTTTTTATTTATATCTTGCGATCAGTCCCAGGACTATGAGCAGATGGGTTGCGTAGGAGTGACGTGTAGAGCGAAGTCCCCACCGGAGCTTCCTCTTTATGATTCATCCATCTAGGATGTTACGTCTTTTCAGGCGCCCAAGGGCACTAGGTGCTGTTAGTTTTACTGCCAGTAGATTGGGATGGCAGAGAAGGCGCTCGTTGTAGTGCGTAGTGTGGAGTTTGATTTCCTCCTTCACCGTCGCGATGTGTAGGTTGTCATGGACCTCTTGGTTTTTTATGAACCATGGCGAGTTTGCCAGTTGTTTGAGAATTGCATCTTCAGCTCTTTGAATGATTTTGATATTGGAGTCACAAGCTGATCCCCAGAGTTGTATTCCGTATGTCCATACTGGTTTTAAGATGGTTTTATAAATCAGTAGCTTATTGTCCAAAGACAGTCTTGAATTTCTGCCTAGCATCCAGTGGAGTCGTCGGGACTTAATGTTGAGTTCGTTTCTCTTAGTTTCTATGTGCTTTCTCCACGTTAGTCTGCGGTCTAGATGCATCACACCTTGTCGAATGCCTGTTGTATGTTAAGGAATGCGGCTGAGCAGTATTCCTTTTTTTCGAGAGAACTTCTAATTTTATGGCACACTCTGTGTATCTGTTCGGTTGTAGCATGTTCCTGCCTGAATCCGAACTGGTGGTCTGGTATTATTGATCGGTCATGGAGTGCATGCAATAATCTCTTTAGCAGAATCTTTTCAAATAGCTTGGAGACGATAGGCAGTAAGCTGATTGGTCTATATGAGGTTAGTTCGTTTGGTGGTTTACTCGGCTTTGGTGTCATAATTATTTGTGAAACTTTCCAGATTGCCGGGAAGTATCCAATTCTTAGCACGCCATTAAAGAGAGTAGTGAGATATACTAGGGCTTTCTTTGGTAGTTCCTTGAGTACCGTCTTATCTATAAGGTCAAAGCCAGGAGCCTTCTTGTTTTCAAATGTGTTTATGGTTGTTAATACTTCTCTAGGGGATGTGGGTTTTATTGGTAAGTCTAATTGTAAATCCTGTGCGATTACTAGTTCAATATCTGTGTCATCAGTTTCATTGTCAGGAGCGTTAGGTGTGAATATTCTTGCCAGGTGTTCAGCAAATGCGTCAACTCTTTCCTTTGTCGTTCGGGCCCAAGTGTTGTTGTGGAGCTTGATTGGCGCTTTGGGAATAACCGGGTGGGTAACCTCCTTACACACCTTCCACAAGGAGTAATTTGTGGCAGCGGTCGCTGTTAGTGATTCTACAATTGCTGTGGTTGTGTCATCATTGGCTTTCTGAATTACCTTTTTTAGCTCTTTTATTGCCTTTTTTCTCTACAGCTGTTTTATGCTGTTTTATCTACAGGACTTCGGCTAGTATGCCACACTCTCCGTAGTCTTATTTTTCGCTAATTTTTGCTTTGATGTCTTGCGGTACATTGTTGTGTCTTACAGTTTTGTTTCGTTTTTCTATGGTGCATGCCCAGCAGTTCTGCACCAGAGTTGTAAAGTCAGTGGCCGCCATGTCGATGTTGTCCTCTGATTTAAGTGGTATTCTGCAATTTAGGTTTTTGTCGATCAGTTCTCGAAAATTTTCCCAATCAGTGTTCTTGTTATATAGTGCTGGTTTGGCTTCATGCTGCAGCACTGCGGTGCTAACAGTGATAATTACCGGGATGTGGTCCGATGATCCATCCAGACTTGTTTGGACTAGAAAAGTCTCGATAATCCTTTCATCACAAAGAAGTCAATTACATCTGGAAATCTGTTTCTTTGTGTTGGCCAGTGGGTCGATTCGGAAGGGGCAATAGGTATTATGTTAAGTTGGTTTAAGTATATTTTTAGTTCCCTTCCACGTGTGGTTGTTAATCTGGATCCCCATTGTACGTGTTTGGCGTTCCAGTCGCCGCCTGCTATAAATCGGCCACCAAGAGTTGTTAGATATCGGGCAAAAAGATCTTCTGTTATTGTGTATCTGGGAGGGCAGTATGCAGAAGAGACATTTAAATTTCCATTCTTGTCCTCAACTAGGACTGCAGTTGCCTGTATGTGGTTAGTTTTTAATCTATGTAAGACTTGATGTTTTATTGATGATTTTATTATTACCGCAGTGCCACCGTGACCGGTGCCATCCGGGTGGTTTGTGAGATAGATGTCGTAGTGTTTTTTTTTTATCAAAATTCGTGTTGTACAGTGTGTCTCGGAAAGGAGTATGATATCAAGTCTATGTTCGTTTATTATTATCTCAAGTTCGCTCTTGTTTGGGGCAAGCCCGTTAATGTTCCAAGCAGCTACTTTTAACGAAATCATTGTAGCAATTTGTTGACTAGTGTTGTCAAGAGGCTCATTAGAGCACTCATCTGTTGTAAGAGAAGGTCGAATTTTTCGGATTGTTTTAGAAGTATATCTTCAATTTGATTTATGTTTGTTGTGGATGAAGGTGTTTTTGAATCGGTGGGGATATTATTTTGTTCTAGTCCGGGCTTTGTAATTCCGGCATATGTTTGTTTGCCTGTCTTGCTATTCGTCCCCTTTTGGGGAGGGAGAGTTGTGGTGGGTTTTTGTGGTGCCGCTACATTTTCTGGTGGTGTTAGTTGGATTTGACGTTCAGCTGTTATCCTCTGGGTTTGAGTTATAGCTGTTTTTCTGGCTAGTATTTCTTTATGTACCTTGTAGTTTGCCGGGTGTGGCCCATGACATAAGGCACATTGGACCGGGGTGCTGCGATCTTTCTTTGGGCATTCAGATCTTTTATGCGATTGCGCGAACTTTACACAGCGATATGGTTTAAGGCAGTAATTCTTGGAGTGGCCATATTGTTGGCATCGTTGGCATTGCACCACCGTGTTTCGTTTTTTAGGGTCTTCAATTGTTACTGTTTCGTTGTATATTGTTTTTAAAAGTTTGGCAGCTTTGTTGTTGGGTCCAGGTAAGAGGTTCACAAAGAACGTTGAAGTAGGTGTTTTTTCAAGTCCGTATTTTGCGTTTATGATTTCTCCAGTGACTGTATTTCCAGTGGTTTTAAAAGCCAGCTTGATGAAGGAGTGAGGTGTAGAATGGTGCAAATTTTTGATGACTATTCTACAGCATCTATAGCATATATATCCTCTATAGCATCGCTGGTCCTTTCTATTAAAGGTATGTCCAATTATTCCATTTTCTCGAATTATATTCATTATTTTCTTGTACACTTCTGTGTCACTGCAGCTAATTCTCATTTGGGTTTTATTGACTATTTTGTATGAGAACGAAGACCCCTCAACGACTGTTTCGAGTAGTTCCATTAATTTTGGTATCTCCTCTATACCATAAAGGATTATTGGTGGGGGTTTGCTGGGTTTTTTTCTATGTATTGCGATGCAGTGTCTTCTGTTAAATCTATTGGTAGTTCACTATATCTGTTTGATGTTTTAGTATCTTCCGGTGAGTCAGTTATTTTCCTTTTTTTGGTTTGTCTGTTCTTTGGTACTCTCTGCCATGTTGGTGGATCTACTGTTTGAGTTTGTGTCAAATCAGTTTCCATTTGCTGGTTTTGGGGTTTGTCTTCAGGTTTATTGTTTGATGACTAATTAGGCTTGTTTCCTAAGGATGAACTCCAAGGTCTTGTCATAAAGAGGCTCGGGTGAAATACTTGTTGTATGCATTTCTTGTTGCTAGTTTTGCTCTCTACATCTTTAGCATTCTGAACCACGCGCGAAATTTTGCCCTGCCTGAGACAAGCTCAGAGAGGGATTCTCCAGATTGACTGGTACCCCCTGGGGTAGTGTTGTTTTAAACTCTGCTTCCATGTTGGTTTTGGGACTATCCTTGTCCCGGTGGGCCTCTTTTTTTGGGGCATTTAGTCTCAGAGCTTGAGGTAGCCTGTTACGGTGAGTGGTTATACCGTTGTGTTGTATGACGGTCTTAATCTCATATCACAGCATCACAGTTTCTATTCATATCACAGCATGTCTTACAATCAACATCAACCATCTGTAATATCAATTCATCAATACTAACTAAAAGCTGCTAGTATGGATGCTTTGATCTGAGTTTCACAATCACTGCTAGGTTGGTGGCAACTCACACAGAACAAGACAATGGTGGAAGTCTATGGAGGGGGCTAATGTGTCACCAGCTGTCAATGATTAAAAAAACATGTGTGTAATTCACATGTGGTAGAAGAGATACCTTCAAAAATTTTAGAACCACGAATAAAAGAAACACTGTATAATGCTTACTATCTCATTTTCTCCCATGTTAAATCTTATGAATTTATGTGTCTGTCTCTTTTTACTTTTTGTTTCATCGACTTTCAAATCCCAATGATGCTAAAGTTTTCACTTCAAAAACAAACAAATAATAATAACATACAATTAAATTTTTTCACAGTTCAATTATCTAGAATCAATCAGTCAGTGCATCTTAACATATTATTGTTTTTTTTAGAAATGACTTCTCACCTGAACAGGATTAACAGGCACTGGAGTGCCCTCAGGCAGAATCTCAGGGTCCATATCGAAGGGGAAAGTGCTGTACTCTGGTAATGCATCCCTCAGGTAGAATAATTTGTCATCAACCCGCTTCTCTAGCCTCAGCACTTGAACATTCTGTATAGTTGGGTCGTAGAGGTCAAATCTCATCTGGAAATGTTTAAAAATGAAAATCAATAGGTTTTATTTCATAAAATTCGTAAAGCATCAATCTAGCATTGTGATAGTCCAAATATAACAATGCCACTTGCACTCCAGACTTTAAAACAAAAATTTTAAGACCCTAAAAACATATCGGAGGGCCCTCCTTGGTTGGCAAATTCATAGGGAAGTAGACCAGACCCGATAGAGTTACGCAGTAGAAAGATAAGCACTATGTAGGTGTAATTAATCTTATGCGCTCATCTCTTGTGCAAGCTGAATTTTACGTTGTTGAGTCGTAGTTACTAACTTGTCATCATTTTATATAACAAAATTTCTTATTGGACTAGGTTTAGGAGAAATCAAGATTCAAAGTGATCATTGTGATTGTATTGAGCAAAGCAGTTATTGAATTAGAATTGCTTTTTGTCCATACCTCAACGCCCTGATGGTCCACAACATTCCTGAGTGTGAACTCTGCCCGCACACCACATCCCTTCCTCTCTATACAGATGCCAAGAAACCTGTTGGACTTGCCTTGAGCGTGAGGGTCAGCTATGGTCACAGCTAGAATAGAACCTGTAACATAATATTATTATTCTGTTAACCGGTAAACTGACTCACACATATGGTAAACAAAAATTTATTATATCCCTTGACTCAATAAATAATAAAAAAGTATAGTTCTAGTAAGAAGCACTAGCCTTTTCAGGTTCTAGACACCTGATGAAGAAATTGTCAATACATACCCACATAAAATTCGGGAATATCAATTTGACTTCTTCTCTTTAGCATATCAGTTCTCTCCAGCTTCTCTCGAAGGCTATTCCTCCATTTCGGGGTAGGGTCAGGCAAAAATTCAGGAAAAGTATGTCTGTTTTCAAAAATAGGGTTGGTTGGTCGACGTCTTGATGAACTTACTGGCGCTGCAGCTGGTTTAGTCTCTTCAACTACCTCAGCTATTTCAGGCACCGTAGATGCTAGCCGGTAATCTATAAAGTGAGATACAAGCATAATATTTATGGTGAGAGATAAAAATATTTTAATGTTGAGGATAATATATTTTCTAACCTCTTCGCATGAACCATTTTGAAGCAGCAAATATATCGCCTGATGTTCTTCGAATTGCTATTGCCATTTTAGGATATAGTTTTAGATTCGGAAGAATATTTTAGTGAAAGAATAATGATTCAAGCAATTATTCCAAACAATAACATTGTACGTATCGTCCAGTCCAGTTCCATTCCATCCAATTTTTCCTACGATTAATTTAAGTGCGCACACACTCGTGCAATGCATATTCTCTTAGCCAAACAACAACTACCAATACTTGGTTTGGTTGGCAGTGTAATGCCCCTTTGATTGACATTGACAAAACCAGCAAAATAGTAGCAATCATAGGACAGAGTATTAAAAAAAAACTACAAACAAACAAACAAAATAAAGAAAACAACCAATCGTGGACTTCGAGAAAATCGAATTCGTGAATCGAATCGATTGCATTCATGGCTGACAATCTTTGAACTTTCAATCCTGGCCGATTTTTAGTCTATAGAGACCACTAAGATAGTTAACAGTCCCTCCCCCTTCTTTCATACTTCTTTCCTGTCTGACCAAGTCATGTTTGTTTCTTATTTTGCTATCGACATTAAATCAATCCCAAACAAACTAACAAGCAACAGCTGTTGTAGTTTCAAAGTTGAATCAATCAATGACGTTGATTTTTTAATTCTGTAAGTAATTTATATTTATCCTATCAATTCCTGAAACTGTAATTTAATCTCGCAGTAATGTACAAGTGCTGTGTTGTGAGCTGTGCTAGTAAACGAAAAGACGTCAGTTTTTTTATGCTTCCGAAAAGAGAGATTGGACTCTTCGATTGGACTTGGATTGGATTAAAAGACTTCGAGACCTGAAGTTTTCAAGATCTTTGCAAGCAGTATCTCACATACTGCTTGCAAAGATCTTGAAAACTTGATATGCCACCTCCGCACCGTATACGATCTCCATAGTGCTGTCAGTACCAAAGGTGTCAACTGTCATACTTTGTTATGAATGATCATTAGGTTTGTCTAGTGGAATTCTTTCAGTTAAATAAAACCAATGTTTCTCTTGGTTTCTCGTTTATTTCGCTACAATTTATTTAACTGAAAAATGCCTGACGAAAAACTAAGCAAGTTCTCACTATCAAGATATCTACGACCCGATAAGTTTGACATCGAGCCTGATGTCGCGGACGCCGATGCAAAATGGCTATATTGGAAATCGACATTCGAAAGCTTCTTAGCAGAAGAGATTACCGAAGATGTACCAGACTCACTTAAGTGTAAGCTGTTAGTTAACCATTTTCGGCATCATGTTACAAGCATATCAAAACATGCTCCACTTATAAAGATTCGATGAAAGTTCTAGAAGACATCTATGTCAAACCGAAAAATACTATCCTAGCTCGACACATTCTCTTCAATCGCAAGCAACGAGCCGATGAAACGATCTCTGACTATGCTAGAGCTCCGACTTTCCGCGAAAGATTGTAAATTCGAAGACGTCATTCTCGCTTCTGTCAATCAAGTTTCTTTTGTCGAAGGTGTCTGCTTTGCTACCATTACAATGAATAAGCATACTTACTAACAAACACCTCGTCTAGTTGTCGACAACCTCTGTGCCGACGTAATCGTCGGCCATGACTTGCTCAAACATCACTCGAGCATTCATTTCAATCTTGGTGGGCCTGGGAAACCTTTAGAGATATGCAATGTGTTACGAGCTTCGGTGCCGCCAGCCTCCGTATTTACAAATCTGTCGCCGAACATTCAACCGATCGCCGTGAGAAGCCGGCGCTACAGTAAGGAAGATGAGGGCTTCATAAAAGAAGAAGTGTCCAAATTATTTGAAGACGGGGTCGTTGAAACAAGTAATTCCCCTTGGAGAGCCCAAGTCCTCGTAGCGGGAGGAGGAGCTCATCGAAAACGACTTGTCATTGATTACCCCATGACCATAAACAAATTCACCAATCTGGATGCATTCCCCCCGCCAAACATAGAATCAGTCGTGAACAACGTATCGAGATTTGAAGTGTTCTGCCAAATCGACCTAAAGAGCGCATATCATCAAATACCTATCTTAGAAAATGAAAAGATATATTATTATACAGCTTTCGAAGCATGCGGCAAATTGTACCAGTTTACACGCATCCCATTTGGCGTAACTAATGGAGTAGCAGCAGTGTTTTCAATATTACTAAAATCAACTTGCTTGGGTATACTGTTGAAGATAATACAATCAGTCTTGACTCGAAAAGACTAAAACCTCTTCTAGAGCTTCCCGCTCCAACTAAAACTAGTGAACTAAAACGTTCGATCAAAATCATAACAGCAAAATAAAAAATGAGAAGATCCAACGTTGATGATTAGAACTGTCTTGCTTCAAATACGATATAGTTTATAGACCAGGCACTGAAAACACTGCTGCGGACGCTCGCGTATGCGCCAACATGATATAAACAAGTTGAAAGAACTACATAACACACTCTGCCACCAAGGAGTAACTAGAATGTAGCACTGGGTACGATCTAAAAACTTGCCCTACTCAGCTAATGATGTCAAGGAGATGACCGCCTCGTGCCCTATCTGCGCCGAAATAAAACCGAGGTTTCTTAAGGCCAAGGGTAAATTGATAAAAACTACGTCGCCGTTTCAAAAATCAAAAAATCTAATCAAAATGTATTTATTTGGGAGCATAAACAAAAATATATCAAAAACATAGGAAGAACGATAACATTACGCAGAAGTTATATGTAACTGTGTCGCGAATGTTAACGCCCACCTCCAAAGATAAATTTTGAAGTTTGAATGGATGAACATAGATTTTAAAAGACCACTGCCTTCTAAAACAACCAACAAGTACATACTTACGATTATTGATGAGTACAGTCGGTTTCCTTTTGCATACCCATGTAAGGATATGACCTCAGCCACCGTCATTACTTGCCTGAAAGATCTTTTTCTGACATTTGGCCAACCTCTCTACATTCATAGCGATAGAGGGTCGTCATTCATGTCCGAAGAGTTCAAATCATTCCTACAACAGTCAAACATAGCCTCGTCCAGAACGACGCCCTATAACCCCCAGGGTAATGGCCAAGTGGAGCGACTAAACGGAACGCTCTGGCGAACTATTCAACTCAGCCTTCGGTCAAAGGTATTATCGGTGGAAAATTGGGAAGTAGTACTGAAGGACGCATTGCATTGTGTCCGATCCCTCCTGTGTCCGTCCAGCAACAAACGCTACTCCGCACGAAAAACTTTTCATATACCCTAGAAGATCCCCGAACGGAGATTCACTGCCATCTTTGCTCACGCCGGGACCGATCCTTGTTAAGAAGAACGTCCGCTCTTCAAAAAAGGACCCTCTTGTCGAGGAAGCCGAGCTCCTAGAGACCAATCCCTACTATCTCATAAGACGGGATAATGGAAAAACCTCAACGGTATCAAACCGTCAATTGACCCTCTTCCCCAGTACTACTGATGATAGCAGAGACGATAACTTTAAAACGGGCTCCGAAGATGATAACCTTCCATCTGAAAATAACTCCACATCTCCACCTGAAAATATCGCTCCTTCGTCACCACCTCGTTTAGAAGAACCATCGACGTCCTCACCAGTTCTTCGGACTGGACTCCCCAGGAGATCTAATAGAATGCGAAAATTACCCTCCTACCTGGCGGATTTTGTGGTGATGGGAGTGAGAGTGAAATCTGAACCGGGGGATAATGAGGTGATATGTGACCTCCGCACCGTATACGATCTCCATAGTGCTGTCAATACCAAAGGTGTCAACTGTCATACTTTGTTATGAATGATCATTAGGTTTGTCTAGTGGAATTCTTTCAGTTAAATAAAACCAATGTTTCTCTTGGTTTTTCGTTTATTTCGCCACAGTATGTGTGTTGAAAGCATTTTCAGAAGAGATTTCTCGCTTCAACTCGAGAGCACATGCCTATCCAACGTAATTTACTGCTACTTAAATGTCTGTCTATTGGTGGTCATACTTCTGCTATAATCACCAGTAAGTACTTATCTTACCAAAATCATTAAATAATAATTACAATAACATTAATAATGATAATGTAAGCAGAGGTTGTGTTATGGGAACCATGTGACTGATATACTACTTATTCGACTGCCATGACTGCATGTCAGCTCAGTTGGTAGTAGCTCTGCCTACTGCGCTGTAGGTCGAGGGTTCAATTCCCTCCCAAGATAAACAATTGTGTGAAAAGCATAGGTGTTTGTTCTGTGTCTGGGTGTATCTAGTCACCATAAATAGATGATGTTGTGTGCATTGTCCAGCAATATTTATTTATTTATTTTATTTGTAAATACATGCATATTATACATAGAAACAACATAGAATGTTTAAACACTCAACATTATTGCATTTAGTTATGTGTGCTTAAATTTATAATATTTATTCCAGATAGTACTGTGATCATGGTTACACACCATGAAACTACAAAATTTGGCTCAAACCTACTCCAAAGCAGATTACACCTAATCCATATGTCAACATCAACATACCAGCTGTTCTTGACCCATACGGTCGAATATATGATAATGGTAAAAAGCCTGATGACTCCTGTTCCTTAGGAGATGGGTGGGCCATTGATATGAGATGCTACTTGTGTAAACACCCGTGCCGCATCCCGTTAGAGTCTGGGATTTCCCTTAGAGCTGGTGCGGCAGCTGCATGTGTGGAGGTGCTGAGGATCTGTTATGACGCAAATATGCCTTTCTTGATAAGGCCTACATTATTCGAGGTTTTTGAGTCGAGACGCACTTGTTTGCACTTGCACTTGTTTTACGCAGTTTAGATAGCTCAACTGTTTGACTTGTATTTTGTATTATTGTTTATTATTCTGTATATTTCTGTAAATAAATGTCTAATTGTATAATCAACGTGTTTATTATGATTATCAGGGTCTTTCCTTTGTAGATCGATAAAATATTCTAAAATAGTAAGCAATTGTAGCCAAGCCAGCAGTAAAAATATACTCTATAGAATGAATACCCCGCTGATGCTAAAATGTTCATTCAAAATAAAAAGTTACCTGTCATATGGGATAAGAGTGAACGAGTATTGGACAGGATTTCGTCTATGGGAGTGCCCCCGTCTGATGCGTTACGTTAGCTACTTAGCTAGCTAGCATAGCATCCTAATTCCTATAGTTTGTGAAGTTGTGACTGCATTGCATTGCTGGTGCTGGAGCTGGAGTTGCTGCGACGACGTATTTTCAGAAACTATTTTGAATTTGTTCCCTCAATCCATTATGCAGAGGGGCAACGACGATAACATTCCGTTAGCTGATGACGATCCTCAAGTGATTATCAATGACGAGTTGGACAACAATCGTTTGGACCACGGCAGATCGATGGATTCTCTGCCGAGCTCTTACACTGGATCTTCTAGCCCTGGATTAAATGGACCTGCTAGTTTCGAGCCCGATTCGGGTATTGATGAGCAAGAAGAAAAAGCCCGCTTGATTTCACAAGTGCTCGAACTTCAGAACACTTTGGATGGTATGATCTCATTTTGATTTCTTTGTTTTGATATAAGTAGGTAAGTATTATATTGTTGTTTTAAGAAATTATGGCTTGCCGCACGATGATGTGGTACATAGACAAAACGTAGCATAAGTTATACCAGGTCCAATAAAAAATATACCATGTTTTGATTCATATCTGTTCAGCCATTATTGCGTGATTTAGTAACTAACAAATATCCACACAAACTTTCACATTTATAATATTAGTAGGACAAGCTGCTTCAATCGGTTTTAATAGCCTTCATACCTATTATTACTGCAGGGATGCCAGCACAACTAAGAATATAATGTGTTTATTTTGCTACTACATTACAATAAAATAACTAACAAAATCAAAGAATGTAAAATGGCAGCAAAAATGCCCACCACCCAGCATATGCTAACGCAGTGTAAGGTACCAGAGCGCTGGTCTTCCATGGTCGCGATGTATAATATTGTTTATATGTCTTATGTATTGTTTATATTATTTTATTGTCACATATGCCGGGTACCACACAAGATAGCTTCTGACATGTTAACTCTGCAGGTTCCAAGTCTATAGTATCATATAATATATGATACTATAGACTTGGAACCTGCAGAGTTGTGACATATTATATGTCAGTCATATGTCTATCTAGCAAGTTTTAGTCAAGTTAGTTCAAGCATTACTGCTTGATTAAGTTATAAATTAAAATGTGTCTGGGTATTATAAAGTGTATTATTTTATTATTACTACTATTATTATTAGCCTACACTGTCCCACTGCTGGGCAAAAGCCTCCCCTAATTCTTTCCACTCATCCCTCCACTAGGGCACTACTCCGTGGTCAGTTTGGACCATGGTGTCCTGAATAGTCCAGACCTGTTCCATTTGAGCTTGGCAGCTTTAATAGCACAGCTCGGTGTTGCAAATCCGATCTGTTCGATTTACTCCGAGGATGCTGCACTCTATTGCACATTGGCAAACCTTATTAGTTAAAAGTAATAGTTTAAAAAATATATTTCTAGGTATTCTGTCATCTGGTTCTCATAATATAAGTAGCAGCTATGCTTAGTTTTAGGTTAGATGGTGTTATGTAGGTTCTCCGCCAATATTTATTAATTTAAACAGTTAAACATTATATATGGATGATTGGCAATATTATTAGGATTGGCAGCAATATACAGAGTACTTACTACTCAGAAAAGCCGATCATCATGTGGTTTTGCGGTCATTGATTTTAAAATAGTAAATAATTCATAGAAAAATAATATGTATATTTTTTCAGATCTATCGCAGAGAGTGGATTCTGTAAAAGAAGAAAATCTGAAACTGCGATCTGAAAATCAAGTTCTGGGGCAGTATATCGAAAATCTCATGTCAGCGTCTTCTGTGTTTCAGTCTACTGCTGCACCTAATGTACATAAGAAGTGAAAAATATTAGCCGATGTAAAATAAGCCTTTATTGCAGCACATGGAGTTTCTTAACTAGTTGGATGCATGGATTCCAGACACTAGAAAATTTTATTATTTTCGAGATCTCCAGTTCTGCATCTAAACTGTTAAGAGGCTTGCTTACAATGCACTTTGTTATCTTAAACCCAGTGTTTAGGTTCTCTGCTTGTGATGCGGAATGTGGGTGCGTTTTGTTTCTTTATAGTTTCATGACAAGGAGACCAGTTGATAATGCACACTGCAAATGATAAGATTTATTACTAATAGCAGTAAGTCTTTACTGACATGGCATTATTATTAAAATCTCATCACTACTATAAAAAATCAAATATTATTTTACCTACTTTATTATCATAAACATAGGTATATGTAGCAAATATAATATGTAGCTACATAATTATGTGTAAAAGTATTATAAAACGAGGTTTAACTTCATACCTTAGAATGCAATCAGCACAACATTCAATTATTTACCTATTTATGAAAGATTGGTTATTAATTATTTATTTATTTTTGCAAGAACAGACATTCCAAATGTTCATGTAATTGACATAGTTATAAAAACATTTAAGAGTTTAGCTTAAGCTTTACATGTACATTTATTTTAATTAAATTATTTTAAAAAATACATACATTTTTGGTTTTATTACCATGATTATTACAAATAGTGCGCTGAAAGTGTATAGTAAAACAATACAACATGTATTTAGGTGTAATGTTAATCATCAACATTAACTGTAAAATACTATTGGGAAGATGAGCTGAAACTTACTGCGGGACCCAAATAGAGGAGAGTTGCTCAAGACAGGAGGCAATGGAAACTACTGGAGGAAGCCTTTGCCAAAAGGCACACTGATTTGTGGGACATCCTATAGCCAAACGAACCAAACAATACAGTCATAAAGATCAATCTCACCCAGTAAAAATAAATAAAGGCTAAATAAATAAATAATGGTAGGTAAGTATCATATCAAAAAACCGGAAAATTTGGTGATGGTAAAGAAGAAATATGTAAAATCTTCTAGTTTAACAAGCATGTATCATATAACATCAGCAGAGGCCGTGACAGTCGTGCCTATTACAAAATACTTATCATTATTTTACAATATTTTATCCCGTCATAATTTATCACTATCATCATAGTTAATTTGTATTGTCACTTGCCAGTCAGACAAATATGTCGTACTGTCTGTCTGAGGATGGCCCTACGTAATGTACGCGAATTCTTATCTAACAAAGAACTGAGGCCAGTAATTTATTGACGTAGGTAGGTAGGTAACAAATTGGCTGGATTCCCATGTCTGTGGTGACTAATAACTCGTGCAGGTTGCACGCATCTCATGAAACCAGACAAGTGGGCGCGTGTAAAACGCATGACCACTGCGTGTCGTCTAATTGTGGTGCCGTGGTGCGTGACCAAACCACTGACCACTCTTTGACGCCGTCATGTTTCCTATTATGTAGGTAGTAAGGTGTCTGCAATACTTATCTACTTAGGTACAAACTTAACAATATTACAGAACTGTACAGAATACTAAAGGTAGGTAGGTACCTACAATTATTACTTATAATACGCGAAGCAAAAATTACATGTACATTAAATGTGGGTACACTTTGTTGTTTAAAAATTGCGCGGACGGATGAGTATGAAATTTTGCATTCGCACACTTACTTAGGTATAGCTTTTAGCACTCCTCTAGTGCAGAATGCTAATATTTTTTTAAAATTATGCATAAAAATACCTACATTCATAATTAAAATTATTATGGTAGAATTTCGACCAGTGGGCGACCACTAGTAATATTAAATAGGTAGGTAAGTGAACATGTGAAACAGTTGAGCTAAGGACCGTTTCAAAGACCGTTATCAATAGATACCTAGCTCAGCTGATCCATATCACTGCCAGAGGGCCAGCTTCCCCAAGACCCTGGTGGCACGGCATTCCCACGTTGAGTGGCAATGCTAATACGCTGGGCCAGATAGGAGCCACGCGATGGTTCTACCAGACGCCGGAAGTAATTATGGAAACGTGTTGGGCTCCTGTTCCCAACACGTTTAGGTTTTTATGATTTATACATAAGAGTTAGGTATTTGTAAGAAAAAGCGTTTCAAGATCTGCGTTACCTAGGCAGGTAGGTATATCCAATGTTTGACTTTAAATAATTCTAGAACTGGGATAGAGGACCAATTAAAATGCATTTGCGAATCAAAATGGTTAGCCGGCTGCTGGCCGTGCCTCGAAACCGCCGACAGCCATCGCAGCTTAGCTTAGACCTGAGTGACCTGTACCTGCAGCTGCAGCCACTTCCTGTGAGCTCTACAATACAATGTCGTAATCGTAATCGTAAATACTTAAAGGTCTCAGACCTTTAAGTATTTACGATTACGATTCCTACAGTCATATAAAAATAGCCACTGAGCTTCTACTCGTGATCCTGTAGTGAAATAATTTTTATCTCGAGATCAGCATATATTAAATATTTGCGAAATAAAAAATGGGATTAGAACATCGAATCAAGCTAAGGGGATAAAATGTTTCATTAACATTTTGAATTTAGACTTCCGGTTTTATCTGTCTGAACCATTTGTTTGCTTGCTTGCTATGCAGGTATTGCATGACGTAAGACGTCATGCATGCATAGTGCATGAACGCAGCTCGCTCGGTATTTCTATTTCTTTCTCACTTGAGTACTCTTACGCTATTGATTACATTCTGTCTCTCTCAGCGAAACTAGCTTGCTTTGCTCAAGATTATTTTCTTTTCCAATATTAATTTCCGTCAGCTCAAGCTCAGTCGATTGCTGACAGTTGAGTTGGGTTGGCGTTTGTATTTGTTGTGAACTTGAACGAAGTGAAAAGAAAATGCCGAAAAAATTAAAAGTAGTAGTAAAATCCTTGTTCGGACACGAGATCCGTAAGGATGTAAGTTTGGATAAACTGAAATCCTTGAAACTGGAGGATGCTTGGCCATTTATCAGAGATGAAATTGAGATTGAAATCGGGGGCAGTCAGTTGGTGTGCATCCCTCATATTACAGAGGCAGATTTATATAATTGCACGTCTTTATTCGTACAAAATGACAAAGAAACTAAGGGTAAAATGTTTACACCGCTTGGTGAGCTCATCAAAAATGTTAATAAAGAGAAATCCGATCCGGAATATTTGAAATGGTTGAGCGCTGGCGAATTCCAAGACACCGAGTTCAAGTTTCCTCACGAAAGCGTAAAGGTATGAAAGTGAAATAATATTTTTTGGTTCAACTCTAGGAATAAACTTTATGAAAGCCGTTAAATCATAACTCCATAGCCCTATGATCTACACGAGATCTGACTTTGACCTACTTTGGAACTAGAATATCACAACTAAAACATTATGTCGGTTATTCATTGTTATAGTCATTTTAAAAGTCCCTGCCTGCCGATCTATACTACCAGCTATCTTGAAAACAGCTCACTATCAATATCTTGATAACAATATTGATTTTGGTTGCATGACATTACATAGAATACCATTTATCTAACTTAACTTTGGATGGAATAACATGCTTTGCTATTTTAGTATTAAAACTGTCCTGAGTTATTTTAAATGGGTCTTTTTACATACATTTCTGTCAATGTAGTCATTGCTATGAAACTCCACTACAGTATATGTATTACTTGTTGGATAAGTTGTAGGTAGTTTGTTAATATTCACAATGCAGTGGGTATTGTAATTGTAGTTTTAACTTATTAGAATTCATGTCTTTGTAATATAGATGGAAGACTTAAAGGTTAAATAAAACCTACTTCATAGTGTTCATACCAGTTTCTAGTTGGGTTTGTACCATGATTTCAACATCATAATGAGGGATACTTGTTCAAAACCGGCAAATTTTTGACCTTAAGGTCATACTATTTAGTCAAGTTCACTTTATGTTAAATAACCAAGTGTATAGGTAATTAAGTAGGCACCTACTGCCCTTCAACAGTATGTTAAAATGATAAACTAGATTAGTCAGGCGGGAGGGGCTTTTTGCACGTATCTTATCAATTTAATGGATATCATGAACACTTCTAACGCTTACTCATCTACATGATAAGTACATCAGATACATAGATGAGAAGGTACTTAAACCTTTTTTAAGTCTTTGGGCTTAGCTCTGTTATCAATCAGACTTGACCTCCTTAAGGAAGAAAGTGTACTATATACTTTGATAAGATTCTAATTCATATCTAATATTCTAATGAGTTCAAACAAAACTTAAAGACTTGAATGTCACCCATTCTACCATACAAATGAATGAGTTGTTTGTTCTTTGATTTGCAAAAGTAGTAAGAAATCTAGTCTAGAATAAGAGTGTAATAATAATAATTCATATTGTACAATAGGACATGACAATGTTATATTAATGTAACAAAATGGTCAAATAAATTAAATTCGAAAATTTAAAAACAAAATTTTGCATTTTTAAAGAAATACCTGGTTCACAGAAAATGTTCATACTATGTTGTGTTCTGAAATTAGTCTGAATGACCACTGCTTTGCATGCTACACATTGATCTGTTTGTAAACCAATCTAACTATTTATAAACAGAAACCAGACATGGGTGTTGATACTTCGAGATTAATCAAATCAATCCTTTTGATCTGAAACATAACATGCTTCAGGAATGCTTCAGGAAATTAATAAAATGCATTAGTTACTATCGCGGCACCCAGACTAAAATAGCACACATGTATTTAAAAAAAAAAAACATAGCACATGGTATACCAATACATTATATTGGTGCAATCTAGTCTTTTTCTAATTAGGAACTCATGAGAGTAAACTTGTCGATTATCTTTTCATACAAATGTCGAAGGATGATCACCATTTGATGTTGAACACCTAAAATTAAAAGAGATATCAATTTATCTCGTCACAATCCATCCATGCATGCATGGATGTATCGCAGCAAATCGTAAAAATAATATGGGTTTGAAAGATACAAGCCTTACAAAATTGTATTTCAACACTGATGATTATAGTGCAACTTTGAGCGTGAAATAATACCATACGGAGTACGCAAACTCCAAAATGATTCCTATACAAGCATAATTTACTTATTCATCAGGTCGAATAACTTTATTATGGACTAGCTGTCCCGGCCACGCGTTGCTGTAGCTCAGTAGTTCTAATATGTTGAACCAATATACCCTAACCTCTAAAATTATCAGTGTTTCTCTACTATATTATACATGTATTATACATGTAAACCTTCCTCTTGAATCACTCTATCTATTAATAAAACCGCATCAAAATCCGTTGCGTAGTTTTAAAGATCTAAGCATACATAGGGACAGACAGACAGCGGGAAGCGACTTTGTTTTATACAATGTAGTGATACATTATACATAGATACATTAAGTAGTTTTATCGTGAGAACCCTTGAACCAAAAGTCTGTTCATGATTTTTACGCGGTCGTTTTATGTATAAATCGTAGTCCTAACCTAACCATATTATTAGAAAGCATCATCATTATAATATCCTTAGTACTCAAAACTATCATTCTAGCACATCTATTAATTTCTCACACTATGCTAGGTGAAATAGCATGAATTTTATCTGCGCCCACTGACTAATGTATGCTTAATCTCTCATTCTATAATTATTTAATTGAATTTTGCTGTCATAGTGTTCAATTAAGCAATTCAATCTGTTTTTTCTTTATCGTAGTGCAATAATTACTGTTGATTATCAGGGAATAAAGACGTAAAATGATAATGACAGTAATATTACGTTCCATTCTATTCAACTAAAGCTAAATACGATTAGGTAGTTGCAGAGGTAATGTGCTATTAAGTATTAATCTTAAAAGCACTGCCGCGACAAGAAACGAAAAGAAATAGCCCCAAACTGTGATTCTCGGGCTCGGTAGACTAGACACCTATCTCTATCACCTACGTATATCTAGTTACTTAGAGCTCTGAGGCCCGCGACATTTTTTAGGAAAATCCAACATCGCGACCATCGAACTATTTATAAAAACAAGCCGAACAAACAAGCCGAAGCCGAAGAAACAAGCATAGTACATACATAAAAAGTAGCCCATGTCCGTTCCTAAGGTACAATCTACACACATAAAAAAAATATAGGGCCCACCCAATAAAATATTATTATATTAAAATAATAAAACATACGTACAATTTATTTCAAATTTCTGTCTCTTGATAGCGATCCTACACATTTAGAATAGCTCGTCTATCTTTGCGAAATTCCCTGCTGAAGCAAAACAATGGCTCTTGTCGCGGATTCTGTGTCCATGTGACGTCGAGAACCAGGCATTGTTTATGTAAACACTAATTTAATCGATAATTAAAGGCAAGGTTACGATAACTTCTTCGTTAGACACAACAAACACCACTGAGCAACAATGTAATGGCACTCATAGATTCTGCGGTATATCTTAGATTTTAGTTTTTTTTGTCTAACCACTTAAGAAACACCCTAAACTTGGCGTTTAAGTGATAAATAAGATCAATCCTACTTAACATTGCCATACTTGAGTTTGCCAACAACTCAGAAAAAAATGTGTCTGGCAGAATATTGAAATATTTCAAGTGGGCCCTATTTTGTTTTGAGTAGATTATATCCAAATAATATTTTAATGGATGCAAAATAAAAAGTTCTGTGGATCCGTTCGCTACCAAACTTCACAGGATCACCCGCTAGGCCATTCTGAAGATTTCGGAGTCTATAGGTAACATACATACATACACACATCGCCTTTTATATATATAGATTACTTATGTACAATTTACAGATTACACTTCAAGATGAAGCGCTTAAGAACAAAGTGAGAGTTATCATGGTTTCGTTCAACAAAACCGTAGTCCCTAAAAGCAAGGACCTGGTCAACAATATTTACTTAGACGTGGAGAATAATAAAGGTTTGTTTAAGACCACGCAACAGTACTGCATACGGGATGCATTAATTGCTAAATTTAATAAAACTTTTTTCTAGATTTAAAAGGCAAGAAGTCCGTCTACATGATCACAAACGTTCTAATGGCGAAGACCATAGAGTTCCGAGTAACACGCGGCACATCGTCAAGGATCTTCCACCTTGGAAACGCTTCGCCGCTGGTCTTCGAATTGGAAGAATTCCTGATCGGAGATGATGGAAAACTCATGGCTAAGGTATGCTAAATCCTTACCTGTATTCAATTCAAAAACTTGGTCCATCATCATTATCATTATCTCGCATCACTCTCATAGATATATATTTAGTTTGTATGTTTTTATATATTTATTTTTATTTATGCGTGTGTATTTAGTATTTAGTTATATAACTTACAATTCGATTAATGTACGCCGCGCCGTCCACTCTACTTTATACGATCCTTTCCATTCAAAGGTTGCCAGGAAGAGATCGTTCTCAAGCAATATGGCCGCCCATTGTATCACTTAATTACTTCTACCTCAATTAAATTTGAATATTGTGTTTTATTTTATAACGTGTACAATAAAGATATATTCTATTCTATTCTAAGGTATTGATAAATGGTTGAATTTTTCGATTCCCCTTCAGGACAAACATTTGTGTAATGAACATAGATGTTTTTCTGTCTGGGTGTCTCATCACATCAGTCATCTGGTCCACATTGTAACAGCTATGTTTAATTTAGGGCTAAATTGTGCTGTGTGAATTGTCCACCAATATATATTTAATATTTGAGCCTTTTGGAGTCGAGACCCTGAGCCCGTGGGGAACAGAAGCCCACTGCTACATCGCATGACCCAAGAGCTGGCTCCTATCTGGCTCAGCCTATTAGCATTGCCATTCAATGCCGCCAGTGTCTTGGGAACGCTGCCTTCTGGCACTGATCTGGATCAGTTGAGCTATCTATAAATCGTTTTATCGACCGTTACACATGTATTTTATATTATTGTATATTATTCTGTACATTGCTGTAATTATTTCAGTAAATAAATCTTTAATATATATTTATTATTGCACCTTTTATCATGATATATTACATTAAATTACATTACAATTTACAACATTACAATTACAATTAATTACATTATATGTGTTGATTGATATTTTGGCAGATAGTCCAGTAACGCTTTTATCTGATGCTTGAACGTTTATGCTCTCACGTCAGTGTGAAAAATATTATCACGTAGTTTTTGTTATCTAATTTTGCTTATATGATTTGGCATGAACTTGCCTTTTCGTTCGTTGATACGTTTATTTCCATTATCGTTGTACGTGACTGAGGCTTTAGCCGCACTGAAATATTCCTTTACAGTGGTTCCTTAACTAACAAAGAACTAGTTTTAGGTTCTTGGACTCAACAACTTTTCATTCATTAGCGACCTCTGTGGCGCAGCAAACTAACGTCCGGCTGAGACGCGGAAGGTTGCGGGTTCGATTCCCGCCGCGAGTCAATTATTTGTCTCGGGTCTGGGTGTTTCTGTGTATAATATGTATGTATTTGAAACAAAAAAAAAAACTATGTAAGTAGTATTATCAGTCTTACTTTGGGGCCAGATGATGCTATGTGAAACGTTCGGCATTATTATTATTATTAAGTATTTATGAAAATCTTTGATTGGACAATGTAATCTGGTGCAGTTTTTCTATTTTACGAAGACGCGTGAACTATTGGATTTTAAATCTTATCAGCAATGGCATAAGTGTCATCGCACGAGACTGAAATACCTAAACTATTTACAACTACCAGTAGACATTATTATGTTAGTACGTTCTGTTTTTCCGTAGAATGCTAATGATGTTAGCACATGTGTAATGTTTTGTCGTGTTACATATTCATTTAGCACTATTGTTCTAAAGTCAGGAACTTTAATGTAGTTGTACTAACTCACACACGAGCTGTTTCTTGTAGAGCAGGTGCTTACTTTTTATACATTACTAGCTGTCCCGTTCACGTCTTCGTCCGCGCATTTTAAAAATATATTCCATACAAACATTACACTCCATTTTACTCAGTTATGAGAGTTATTTTGAATAATCCTAAAACACGTGTCCATTTATTTTGCATTTTAAGTATCCAAACGAAGTTTCTAAGAATCGCACCACCCGTTAAAATGTTCCCATACAAACTTTGACACCCCATTTTACCCCATTGTACGGGTTATTTAAAAAAATCCTGAAACACGTGTCCATTTATTTTAATCAAGTTTCAAGCACTTCGCATCACGCGTTAAAAAGTTTCATAAAGTCAAAGTCTAAAGATACTTTATTCAATACAATCACATACATTAGTTTCACCCCTTTTTACCCACTTAGGGGTTGAATTTTAAAAAATCCCGCTTAGTGAGTGGTTTTGCTATAAAAGAAAGCTACCTTGCGAATTTCAGCTTTCTAGCTTCAGCGGTTTCGGCTCGGCGATGATGGATCACTCAATCAGTCAGTCAGCTCTTTTATAGGTATAGATTTAAGACCATATTCCCTCACCATATTACCTCTAATATGGATAAAATGTGTCATATTTTGCAGCTATTTAGTGAATTCTCGTAAATTGAATTATAAAAAATATGGTATGTAAATTCAATATTTGCCTCATAAATTCAACTTCCTCGTTTCAAATTGTTTTTAAAGTTTTGCTCAGTATTATGAAATACGGTCTAATATTTAATAATCGTATTCTTCGTCTAAAGTTGACGTTTTTTTCTCTTATTATCGGTATCACTGTTTTGATTCTACAGATGAATCGAAACAGTGTCGGTGCTTCCATCGACAAAATAATACGTGAGTATAACCCGCGTTTGTTAAAATTTATAAAACAACTCACGAAAATTTTGAAAGTGAAATTTTTTACAGACATTTTTGAATACGAAAACAACGCAAGGGCACTTGTTACTTGACTAAATCAAAACAATATGCGACAATGACGAGTCCCATCATAGTATAACAGTATAAATATGTGTATTGCATAGTTTTAAATTTACATATCATTATTACAATAAAAGTAAGTGGTTAGTAAGCACGACTTAGAAGTGCTACGAGCGCTCGGTATATAATCGTAGGTAACATAACGAGATTCCTTCCATGAATCACATCTGGTTCTTAGTACATGTTACGATCACTCTATTGAATTCCACGACTATCGCACTAATGTTTTGATTGTTTCAATGAAGATATTTGATTAAGGCGCTGCGCAAACGAAGACACTTTTTGTTGCCGACACGGCACACCATCACAGGGAACCGTAGTTGCTGTGTCCTGCTGTGATCGGACACAGTCGCCCGTTGCTACTACTGGCCACGGGTACAATTCGTTGCTTTTTTTCCGTCAGTACAAATGTAAGGAAATTTGTTAATGTTCCTTGTGACGACTTTTAGTTTCCAGTTACTGACACCAAACACTTTTTGATCATCAATGGGTATGTATTAAGTGGGAAGAACCTGACACAAGACACAAAAGTGTCCACGTTTGCGTCCTGCCTATAAGTCTTTCCTATCATTTTCGCGGAATATTGTTTGTCGATGAGTGTTATTTCTGCTGTTTATTTGAAACTTGCTCATTACTTGGAACTTAAAATTATAAGTAGTATGAGTAAGTTCATCAGTCCCCATGTTTGGCTGTTGGCACATAAAATGCTAAGTAGGTAATATCTTAACATAATAAATATTGACGACCTCTGTAGCGCAGTGGGCTAAGGTCTGGCTGAGACGCAGAAGGTTGCGGGTTCGATTCCCGCCACGGGACAAATGTTTGTATGATCTGCAAGTATTTGTCTCGGGTCTGGGTCTTTCTATGTATGATATGTATGTATTTAAAAAACAGTATATACGTAGTATATTAGTCATGTGGTACCCATAACACAAGCTTTGCTTAACTTTGGGGCCAGATGATGCTGTGTGACATGTCCGGGGTTATTTATTTATTTATTTATTTATTGATGGAAAATCCACACAACACCATCCAGCCCTAAACTAAACATAGTTTTAAACATCAATGTTTATCACACGATTAATAAATTCAATACCAAATAAAACCTGGCTGTAAATTAAGTAATGCTTAATCTAAATTAAGTAATGCTTAATCTAAATCTTGGCTTTAACATATCTGTGTACAGAATTTCATCATCAGCCAAGTCCGATGTCTTAAACACATACATACCTACTTAATATTGCAATACATACATAAGAGATTATTTGTGCCCTCATGAGATCACTAGTGAACTTGGATATACTATTTAGTTTTCGGCATAAATAATTCTACTCCTATTCCAGCTCATAACTTATTATCTTCTAGCTGACCCGGCCACGCGTTGCTGTAGCTCAGTAGTTCGAATACGTTGAACCCTTACCCACGCTAACCTCTAAAATGATCAGTGTTTCTCTTCTATATTATGTATGTATTATACACATAAACCTTCCTCTTGAATCACTCTATCTATTAAAAAAAACCTCATCAAAATCCGTTGCGTAGTTTTGAAGATCTAAGCATAGGGACAGACAGACCGCGGGAAGCGACTTTGTTTTATACTATGTAATTATACAATTACCACGTAAAAATCGCTCACCTCAGAAATATAAATTATTGAATAACAAACATCAAAACTCTCGCATTTATATTAGTGTGAAGTATTAGTATACGTATTAGAAGTATTAAACCATAAATTATCAATTTCTAATCCTAAAGTTTGTCCAAACAAACAAACTGTCCAAACAATAGATTATTCCATTCTCCGTACCGTTGCGTATATCCATTATTATGTATCTTATCTTTATGATAACCATTATACGTACCTATTTACTGCGAGATTCCCGATTCAATGTTATAGCTCTTTACATTTGAAATGACAAAATATTAGCGCAGTACCAACGCTTCAAATGCTGCAATCGGTGAAGGAAACCGGCATCTCGTACTAGAATAGAAACAAGACAAAACTTCCATTAACGGCGCGGCGCGCTTACTATGCCAAAGTCAAAAGATATTTTATTCAATACAATCACAAGGATCACTTTGAAACATCTTACATCTTATCTTCTTACTAGGTGATATTAGATACTAACCTAACCCAAGCCCGTGAAGAACTGGCAAGAAACTCGTTCTGGTCCTAGCGCTTTTTTGCATGATCCATCTTATAACCTTAACTACGAAAACTAATACAAGATAGTTCATACATTCCAAATGTGTTTAGCTGTCTAAGAGCAGATCAACATAAGGCCATGCATTCTTATAATGAGAGTTATATTCTGGTTTTATTTCGATCTACGAATAACTGAGTATAGTAGTTGGATCCAAAATCAATAATCTAATAATAATACCCACATTATGAACGTCACCTGAATAATTACTATTGGCATTGGCACATTGGCATCAATTATTCGTACCTACAGTAGTGTAGACTAAAAAATATATCTACGTTTAGATGAGCAATGATTTTTAAGGAATTGATTTCTTACGTTCTCAAAAGTCAAAAGATATCTAATACAATTTGACTGGCCTGTCAGCTCAGTTGGTAGTAGCTCTGCCTTCTGCGCTGTGGGCTGAGGGTTCAATTGTCACCCAGGACAATCATTTGTGTGAAGAACATAGGTGTTTGTTCTGTGTCTGGGTGTAAAGTATCATAAGTATGTATTTAAAAATATATAAGTATTCTATCAGTCATCTAGTCACCATAATACAAGCTATGTTTAGGACTAGATGGTGTTGTGTCCATTGTCCAGCAATATTTATTAATATTTATAATCACACGGATCACTTTAAAAAGTCTTACATACTAGGTGAATTTAGGTGCCAATTCCTTCTAAGGAATGCCCGACCCAAGCCCGAGAAGAACTGGCAATAAACTTATCCTGGTCCTAGCGCTTTTATGCATGATCTTATAACTACCTAACTACGAAAAACTAATAGAAGAGAGTTTATACATTTCAAATGTGTCAGTTAACTATCTGAGGGCAGATCTCAATCGGCAATCGGCAAGTTACGTTTGCGTTAGCCTAGATCCCTCGGCTGTAGTGTTCTCGAGGTCTTTCTTTGTCTTTTATTCATTGTTTTTTTACAAAGAATAGGTAAGTACCTAAAGCACGAATCAAGGAAACACGAAAGGCAATCAATAGTAATCGCTACGGCAATCTCCGGGACCAAAAAATCTATTAGGTATAAAATGTGTTTAATTTGATTAAGAGCGGCTAATCCATCGCATTAGCTTAAGTAGCATTTTGTGCAGTTTTAATGAAGTTTTAATAACATTAATGTAGTAAGGAGAAAATCACAGCAATTCTGAACGTTTTTGTAACTTTTATGGTGCTATTTTTTTGTTTATTTTAAGAATTCCTAGCCCACCATAGAAAAAATATTATATCAAGTGGCCAGTGCTATACAACGACAACTTCATAGGTTTTATTTACCCATTATTTATAAGAATATAATAATTGTTTTCCTTCCTTGTCATCATGTTTTGATCATACGAGTAAACTCTTAACACATAACATAACATACCCATAACACAAACTCTGCTTACTATGAGGCCAGATGATTCTGTGTGAAATGTCTGGTTTTATTTATTAATTACTAGCTAACCCGGCCACGCGTTGCTGTAGCTCAGTAGTTCCAATACGTTGAACCCATATACGCTAACCTAAAATTATCAGTGTTTCTCTACTATATTATGTATGTATTATACATGTAAACCTTCCTCTTGAATCACTCTATCTTTAAAAAAAACCGCATCAAAATCCGCTGCGTAGTTTTGAAGATCTAAGCATACCTACATAGGTACTGACCGACAGCGGGAAGCGACTTCGTTTTATACTATGTAATTACAATGTCAATGAATAAAGATGGTATGATATTTGACGCCAGTTTAGCTATATGAGTCCTACCTTCCTTAAAACTTCGACAGTACTATACTTTAGTTATATTTCTAAAGTATAGTACTGTCGAAGTTTTAAGGCTAGTTTTTTGATACTCGCTAGAATCAGATACAAAAATCCTTGACTTGTTATATAGTATTTTTTGCTTTGAATATGACTCATTTTAGTTCAGGTTTACGGTCGTACGTATCTCAACTCTAGTGTCTTTGAACTTGATCATACTTGGCAATGCTCCTGACTCTTCGAGGAAAAGATCTAAAATTGTTTATGTAATAGAGAAGAACGGCTGGCTATAACATTGCCAAGATCTAAGAATTTAAATTAAAATGTTATAGAAGTAGTTACTAAATGGGTAAATTCCTACGAACCTATGAGTGTTTCTTTATTAGGTGCCTAACCTATGGTAGGTAGTCTATATAAATATAAAACGAAGTCGTGTTAGTTTCACTATTTATAACTGGAAACGAACGGCTGAACTGATTTTCATGATTTTTGATTTGTTGGATTTGTCTCCGCCCGAATAGCAGAATAACTGAAAAACATTAGTTCAGTAGTGAGTTCAGTTTGACGGCATTCAGTTTGTTAAGTTATGACAGTTGTCATTAGCAGGCATGAATATTTGTGGCCATGCTACAAATTGTTAATTAAAGCAGTGTTTTAATGTGATTAATATTTTTTTATAATTTTATTTTGTAATAAATCGTATCTTGGGGAAGGACGTAGGCTATTTTTGTGTAAATAATGTACCACGCGTGCGAAGTCGCAGCCGATAATAACTGCGGCATTAGGTACTAAAGTACTAATTTTACGACATCCCCGTTTAAAGGTTCCTTTTAAATATTAAAATTAAAACATTTAAATTAAAGGAAAGCACTTTAGTAAAATAAATACGGCCTGCTAAGCGTCGAGTCGATTTGATCGGATTTATTTTATCAATTTTTATATTGCTTTGTTATCATTATCATAGACTTCATTGTTCTTTTGTTTATTTTTGTACATATTGATAACAAATACCCGTCTTCCTATTAATCATTTATGTTATTATTAAATCTAGCACTAGGATACCTTTGCTACACGGGTATATCTTTATAAGGGCAGGTTTTTCCAATTTCAATGAATTTTAGAAAATGGTTTCACGGGGCTTTTTTAAATGCACCTTATAAGATTGTTTTAAGAACTATTTTAATGCGAGATATTTTTTAAACAGTCTTTGCTGTTTATCTGGATTATCTTTTCACACTTTGATGTCTCGTAAAAAAATAATATGCTGCAAAAAGTAAAGGTTCCACCGAGATTTGAACTCGGATCGCTGGATTCAAAGTCCAGAGTGCTAACCATTACACCATGGAACCTTGAAAATATACCGCGAAATTTGGCATTTGGTGCCTCACCTACTAAAATTTACAACAATAATGTTGTTGAACTGAACACGAAAAACTTGTTAGTTATTTTAAAATAAACGTTGTGTCTATTCTGTGACAGAGTTCAAAAAGGTTCAATGTTTGATTTCGTTTTATTGTTCATTGATTTGTTGTTGGCGTTTCTGAGTCAGTTTCTTATAAGTACTAATTGTTTGTAGTCAGAAAAGTCAGTGAAAAAACCTAATTAACCAAATTCTTTAATATTGTTAGAGCGAGCGATGATGTCGCCGTGCGCGATGTAATTTTGACTAGCACCGATTTATGAGTCACTAGGTAAGACAGGTAGGAACTCATGTTTTTAAACATACCTAGCTAAGAAATAAGATTAATTTAAGAAAAAAAAACGTGCGTCTCGGGACGCCCGACAGAAGTGATAACTTAAATAATCTAACTAGCGCTGTGGGTTACAGTGAGAGAGGAGGAGCCTGCCTACAGCTGCCGTATGCGTGAGAGAAAGGGAATCCAGACACACTGGCGCCGTAACGCGTTACGAAACGAAGCCGTATACCCACCCATAAGAAGTTATCACTTTAAAAACAGTATCTACTTTATGTTAATGGTGCAATCTTAGACTAAACGTCTGCGAGTAAAACGTAAGCATGTGCTACACGGTTTCAAACCAAATTTCGCATGATCTTTAAACGCCCTTGGTAGAAAGGCTTACCCAGCAAACCACTGGCAGAAGCGGTGGTTTCAAACCGTCTAGCTGCTTGTTTAAATCCACGCGTACCACAGTCGCGCCGCTGCACGCATCGAGCGCGGACGTATTGCGCGCACGCACGGTATTATGGAGAAAGAACGTGAGGTTATCACTGAATTCATCGAGTTATTTAGAGACCTTCCCTGTCTCTGGGACTTAATGTCTAAGGAGTACAAGACTCTACCCAAAAATAAATGTTTTTTTACAAGACTCTACCCAAAAATAAATGTTTTTTTCTTCAAATGCACACAAAATTTCCATACACACTCCAAACTTTAGAAATTTTGATAAATAAGGAGCCATGGCCTCTTTGTAAATCGTTATAGTGCATTACAAGCATTCTGCACACGTCAATTCAGCACGAGCGTTTTAAACACACTGAAGTTTGGGGTTTGTTTAAAACCGTGTAGACAGAAAACGTTCTACCAAGGTCACCTTGGTAGAAACTGCGGTTTCAAACCGTGTTGCGCATGCTGTACGATCTAAACTTGATTTTTATTTCCAGGAGCCTGTGTCGATCAAATCCAAGTCCTTGCACTGGAAGAAGATGGACCCTTCAGACCATCTGTACATTCCCACCAAGGACGCCGCATCAGTAGCCTAAATTATGCAATGCAAGCTAAGACGCGGGTAAAATATAGCTTTTTGGGCCACGCATGGGTAGAGAAATTACCTTGTAAGTTTAGTGATAAAGAGGTCGAGAAATTCGTAAGGTCACTTTGAAAAGAGATCGCAAGGAAACTAATATGGAGTGAAAGTTACTTAACTTAAATATGTAAAGCTTCGAATAGAGATAGCTCCAAAGCCTAAATATTAAGACGAAATTGTCTCTCAAGCACGCGATATTTTTGTCATTTGTCTATTTAATTAGCTGGTCTAAATATGTACGTGATTTTGTTCTCTGTAAAATAGCGGTTTTTCGTATACTATTACTTCAATAATCTACGCTTTTATTGAATAGTCTGGAGCTATTAGTAGTATGTACCTACTTATTGGGTAGATCATTCAGATGCTCTTTTGTAGAAGTTAGGTACATAGATACCTTCTTGGGTAAGCGTGTATTACTTATTATTTACTTAATTATTATAAGCTTGTAATTTTACTGCATCACACAAGCAAAGCTAGTTTTAATATAATGACACCTAAAGGCACGTATTAAAAATTTAGAAAAATATTGACTTAAAATTGTAGCAAATAGATTGACAGTGAATTGAGTATTATCTACCTACCTTCTGAAGAATAGTATTGTGGCTTAGCCATGGCTTAGGTTTAGATTAGTTCAACTACAAAATACTTTAGCAAAAATTTAACCAGAACATAATTAATGTTTTGTGTTTAGTATAATATTTGTACATTCCAAAATGCACTAAATTGATGTTCATTTATGTCTGTCCCGGATGCTGTGATTCTTTTACTACACCAGTATTGATGAGATACAGTGTTTATTGTCTTCAATCACTTCATTTTGTACTTATTTTACATTCTGACTTAAAATATTAACATTTTTGTGATTTAAAATGTGATGTAATTTAATTGTGTGGTATGTTTTGTGTATAACATTGAGGTTATTATCACAATTTCTTTTTAATTTATAGATATTAAAGTGGTGTGTGAAATATTTGTTTTATTCAAAACCTTCTTACAATTTTATTAGAAATTGATTAAATGAAAAACATTGTTTTGTCATAATTTTATTTTTTTACTTATTTCCTTTACAAAATACCTTCACTATTAAATACCTAAACATACAGGTGCTTTATATTTATTTATAATACATCAAACACAATCTTGCTAATAAAATAATCATAATTATATCATCAGATATCAATATTTCTTTATAGTCTTCCTAATGAGTGCCATACGTTGTCTATGGGCCTCAGTCATGGCAGAGCGTTTGTACGGTTTGACCTCCTCACAGCCAAAACCTGGTAGCCACATGTTCCATATTCGCTCTGTAACAAAACATTTGCCAGAATCAGTATCAGAGTACCAGGTAATCAGAGAAAATCAATCAATAGTATAATTTCATTTTCCTAGCATTTCTCAGAGCAGCGATACTATTGGGAGACCTATTTTGATGAATTTTGGTATAGTGATAGATGGGACCTTGGAGAAGGACATAAGTTACTTTTTTTGTAGGTACACCACGCGCGTGTAACCGTGGGCAGCAGCTAGTGCAGATATATGAGTGGTGGTTGTATGTGATAATCACAGGGATAAATACATTTTGGTAGACAATCCACATGATCCACACACATCCAGCCCTAAACTAAGCATAGGAAACTAGCATATACTATGGAACCAGATGACTGATAGTATACTTATATAAAATACCAAATTTATTCTCTTAACACCCAGACACAAACATGTTCATCATGCAAATGTTGGTCCTGGAGGGAATACAGGACAGGGCCCTACAGGGCAGAAGGCAGAGCTACACTACCAACTGAGCTGAGAAGCCAGTATATAAATATATCTAACAACAGGATTTTATCCTACTCGTAGCAGTATATCCTGTTGCTATCAATCTGTTGATCAGAACTTGAAGCTTTTCACTTAATCCCAAGTGAAAAGCCACCTATGAAACGCTCTTGAAACACATGGGCTTAAAGGATGTAGATATGAAGTTGTGGTTGGATTCAAAAGATTCCAAACATTTCATTCTCACCTAAATGCAGTTGTATATCTCGCAGCTCCACAGTTGCAGCGTGTCTATGCCGAGCCAACCCACAGGCATTGGTAAGTGAAGTATCAATAAAGTCATCAGCCAGGATTAGAAGAATATCTTCTACTTCTTCGTCAAGTTGTACAGTCGGGTCCACTTCCCGAACAAGCTCTTGTAGGCGAGGTCTACCTATGATCTGTAAAAGTATGCAATATAATTTATTACGAGAGACTTAAAAGTTCAAATACATGAACATCACAGATCCTGTGCACTATAAAGAGGTATGGAAAGCGTGCAAAAGCCTACTGACCGTAGAATCACCAGATGGATTATTATTATTCTTGTTTGCCTGTGCAGTCATAGAGCTGTGTTGTGTGGAGCCCTGCAGCTGAGAACCAGGGTTATTCACAAATTGGATGTTTCCTTGGTTGGCTACTGGCATGTTGCCACTAGGGTTCATCTTCATCGAAAGTTCTGGGGGTTATCACAGGTTTCCTATGAAAATAATGTAAAATACGAGAAAACTTTTACAAAATTACAATCACTCTAGTTGCGTTTTGTGCAAGCAAACAAAACAAAACAGGTGCAGAACAGAACAGACGGCAGCAGCAGCTTATTGGTTTCATGGTTTGACACTGACAGATATAATGTGAAATGAAAATGCTAAGTGGCAATGTGTGCGACAGAAAGCAAAGCCAAGAAAAAGACAAAGCAGGTGCAGGATTCTTCGTCTGTCATTTCATGGAGTAACATAGCTCTGCTAATTTAATATGTTTTACCCGTTTTATTGCATATTTTATTCAGTGATATTAGCGGAATTTTAATGAATTGTGACTACAGGACGGGTATGGATAATTGAATTATATGTGTATTATGGTGCAATGTGATTTGAACGACGAGGAATCCTAAGAAAATTCTAGACGCCATTCCGTGTGACGTCTAGAATTGACAATTGACCATCGACTAAGACTCTATTAACAAACAAACTCACTATAAACTAAGCCTGGGGTATGTCTAAAAAATTAAAAGGTAAATATTATGGTGATATTCAACCATATATCCCCAACAAATCTTGGTTTTTTAAACACCGCTCTGCTAAAAAACTTCCACTTCAACTATATGTCGCCTGCGACTTGGTCATGCTTGTACGCCTGTGTATCTAGCTAAAATCCGGGTTAGGGATCACTCTCTATGTGAATGTGGGCTTGAAGAAGGAACTGTTGATCACATATTTTTAACTGTTCTCGTTTGTCATTAACATTATATGATATTATTCCTTCAGATTCAGATATTCCTCGTCCTTTCTCTTTTAAATGTTTACTCTCTCTAGTATTTACCCCTTTTGTAAATATTTTATGTAAATATATACCTATAGATAGGTATAAAATAAAACTGTAATCTTAAATTCACTGTATTTTCCTATATACTTATATTAATATATTGTATTATTATTACATGTATTATTTCGTTATCATAGTTAAGTAGTTAGTTTAGAGTTGGTTCTGTTTGTTTCCAGATGATAATGATTTGTAGCCACAAAATTTCACCGATCACAAGTCTTCAAATACTGGCCTCCATCGTGTTAAAGGACAAGCATAAAACGTGACATTGGCAAAATTGTGGTCGCAAACTATAGGATGATTGTGGTCCCCCTTCCTTGTTGACTTGTTGCTTCGACCAACGTCTCATTCTGACGTTGGTCGAAGCAACAAGTCTGCAGAGCAGAGTGTTTTTTCGTCGGGGTGCGGAGTGAGTCAAGTGTTCCTGAGGATGCCTCGTGGAGAGGCGAAACACGTGTCGAATTTCTTTTGGAGGTAACTCTTTAGGAATAGATTAGCGGAATTGTACTAAATATTTGTCCATCTGTTTAATGTTTTGCAATGGATTTCCGCAAAGTCACGCCTGAATCAATTACGAGTATATATTTTATGTTAATTGTTCCACCTTATGTATCCTATACCTTATCTTAATTGTTCTGTTGTCGCTGCTGCACTACTCTCCTAAACTTAGGTAACAGCTGAAAATCAGCGTTGAGTGTAAGCTTATTAGTAAGCGTATTAGTTGCTTCCATCCATCACATGCTGAGCTGGACGCCTTTTTGGCACTTATACTATTATTAACTGATTTGTATAGGTTCCTATTTTTATTAAATTTTGAAGTGTTTTAGTTAAGATGTTTACTTTTTTGTATGTGTGCCAAATAAACGTTTCATTCATTCATTCATACATACTATCTTCTTCTTCTCCAGCTCACTTCGGACCATAGTCATGGCGTGCCCTGTCTTCTGCACTGCGCCGCGGTGTAAACCCATACTGAAAGGGACTCAGACACTCGTTTCTGCCCAACTCCCACTGCAGCCTGTTTACAAACAGTTTTTCTAACATTTTCCCCAACACCGACAGCAAACCGATAGGTCTGTAAGATTTGGGTTTAGTGTAACTGTTCTTTGCCGGTTTGGGGATTACTTTTATTGTGGCTATTTTCCAAATCCGCGGGAAGCATGCCCATCTCAAACATTGAGAGAAGATGTTAAGAAGCAAGTTCCTATTACTCCCATAGGCCCTGAGACAGATATCCAGCGTTAGCCCATCTCCCCCCAGTGCCTTTTTGGGTCTCATAGCTCCTCTATGTGTGACTGCCTCTAGCTCAGCTCCTGTAAAGGCGACGACAGTACCCTAACCAGCCGGCGCGGCGTAGCCATTATCTCTGCCGCCGTCGCTCTAAGGTGCGCCTGTTCTGCGTTGTCGCTCGCTGAATCGTCACGCGGAAAGAAAGTTTCTGCCAAAAGTACTGCCGACCCCACCGAATCAAGGGTACTCCCGTCCTCCACCACAAGTAACCTATTCTGCTTTCTAGGAGTGCAGGTCTTCATTATTCTGTAGGAGCGCTCCCATATCATCTCCTGGTCCTCACCGGTGCAGAATTCCGTCCAGCTTTTGGTCATAGCTGACTCTATGGCTATTTTATAGCTCAACTTTGCCTCTTAGATATTGGTCCACTATAAACCTCCTCCTTTGCGAGTTTGCCTCGGCAATTCTTCGCCTTCGACGCACCATTTCAGCCTTAAGCTGCACGAGTTCTACTGTCCACCACTTACATGCTTTGGTGATTCTTTTTATAGGTTAACGGGTGATCGCTTTTTCGCAGGCTCTAATTGCGGTTTAGGTAGGTACCTATGTAAATAAAACTTAAACAAGTGTCAGAAGGTTAGGTAGGTACCTACTTTAATCTTCATACCTAGGTGAGCCTAGCTGTTTAGTTTGCCTAGAACCCACGCATAATAAATAATTCCCAAATAGTAGGTAGGTATGTAATACCATACAAGTACCCAACATACTTTAATAATGATTGCTAGGTTTGCACCTATGTACCTACTCTTGAAATTACACCACTGATAGTTTTTCGAAATGCGTCGCTCCGGCCCAGACAGTGACAGCGCTATATGTAAGAAGCGTTTGGCTATGTTATAGAAGATATGCGACCTGAATTGAACTTTGTTGCGTCGCCGCAAGAGTCGCTATTTATATTCCATCATAGCGCGATGATGCGTCGCCACCGCCTGTATCGCCAGGTCAACAATTTTATTACGTTTACCCCTAGCCTATAGATGTTTCACATAAAAAAAAACTGAAACAAAATATGTCATTCACTTGGATGAAACGAAATTTTGGTATTTTGCTTGTTTATACATGAAGTCGGTTGTCTTTTTAGTTTTTAAAACGTAATTATGCGTTGAAAGTTGGGGGTTCGCAACCCTCCTTGAATAAACTTAGATAGATAGATAGATTAACACTTTATTGTACACAAAAAGAACACAGGAAAAATAATAGAAATAAAATTGTACAATGGGCAGCCTTATAGCTAAAAGCGATATCTTCCAGGAAACCTTTGTATGGACAGGATAAACAAAAACAGAACGACGGCGGTGTACAAAAAGTTACTTAATATACTAATACAAAAGATATAAAATACAAAATATAGTTGTAATGATGCTAATCGACATATGTACACGATAATTATTAACACATACAAACAACTTTCTATAAACAATAATAATAATCATAAGTACCTAATGATAAATGATATCAACCAGTTAGCAGATTCCAGATATGGACAGATAATGATCATGAACTTTGACTTTAAAGATATGGATAGATTTGGATGCGCGGATAGATGCAGGTAAGGAGTTCCATAAGCGTACGGCTTGAACAGTGAAGGATTCACCATACATAGCTGAACTATGGACAGGAGTAAAGAGCTGAAGAGTGTCAGAAGAGCGCAGAATACGATCGTTTGCCTGATGCAGGAAAACAAAACGTTCCTTTATATAACAGGGAGAGGAAGAAATAAAAAGGATATTGTATAGAAAGGACAGGATATGAGCATTCCGGCGAAAACGAATAGGGAGCCACTTGAGCTTCATGCGAAATTCGGAAACATGGTCATACTTGCGCAAGCCAAATATGAACCGAATACAGAGATTTTGAAGGCGCTCAAGTTTATTTAGTAAAACTTCGGAAAGATCAAGATAGCTGGCGTCCGTGTTATCTAATATAGGATGGAGAAGAGATTGTGCAAGCATAATTTTGGTTGCAGTCGGTAGGAAATTACGGAGCCTGCGTAAAGACGCAGATGATGCAAACATTTTTCTACTGATTTCGTTGATCCATGGTTGCCAAGATAGCTTATTGTCCATGATAATACCAATATTTTTCAGTCTGGCTGATTCTTGTACAATCAAATATAATAGGTAAGAGAAGAGAGTAATTAATTTTAGCAATTTGCCGCGCACTACTAACTATAATGGCTTGAGTTTTGCTTGGATTAATCGTGAGTCCGTAAGATTTACTCCAATCACAAATACGGTCTAAATCGGAGTTTAGGAGGCTAATGGCACCGTTGACATTATCAATAGTAGTTTGGCAGTATATTTGAAGATCATCTGCATATAGGTGGTAGGAAGATGTTAAATTTTCTGTTATGGAGTTGATAAAAATAGTAAAGATAAGAGGAAAGAGGACGCCGCCCTGAGGGACACCAGCAGTCAGATTGCACCATGAAGAGAATGCGTCTCAACACGGATACGCTGCCGGCGATCGAATAAGTAGCTACGAAACCAGTCAACTGCCGACGGCGATATGTTAATAGATCTAAGCACACCTAGAAGAAGGTCAAAATCAACATTACAGAAAGCGCTGCTGAAGTCGAGGAGTGTAAGTATGGTAACTTTACCACTATCCATCCCAAACCGAATGTCGTCGGTAATTTTGATTAATGCTGTAGCGGTGCTATGGCCTGGACGGAAGCCAGACTGGAATGAGTTGAGTAGGGAGTTTTTAGAAACATATACACTTAACTGTTGATGGATTAGTCGTTCAAGAACTTTTGAAAGGAAAGGGAGGATAGATATAGGACGGTATTCGGAGAAGGCTGATGGATTTGATTGTTTAGGTAATGGAATAATCTGAGCTTCTCTCCAGGCCAGTGGAAAGGTGCTAGATGTAATAGACGCATTGAAAATAAATGTGATGACATGTACGATATCATCAAGGATGGGGACAATCATATTGCGACTAATGTTGTCACTACCTACAGCGCTTGATGTGATAGATGCTATGCTCTTCTTAACATCACTATCGATAAATTGACAGAAGTTAAATGAAGGAATATCTGGGTCTGGCAGTGAAGAGAGAAAGTTCAAAGTATTATGTTTAGTAGAAATGTCAACTGTAGAAGAATTAGAAAAATGCTGATTAAGAAGATTAATGTCTAAATTTGGAGATGTTTCTTGCTTAGATCTGCCAATTCCCAGTGTTCTAAGAAATTTCCATATTTTGGATGGATCATTATTGCCTACAGAGATCCCTCTTGTGCATAGCCGAGCGGATCTCATCAGTAAGCCATGGAGCAGGAAGATGTTTGACCTTGATGGCACGGAGGGGTGCATGCGCGTCATAAAGTTTAGAGAGTTGGTAATTAAAACACTCCACCATGCCATCAACATCACAGCTATCCAACAGCTCAGGCCAGTCGATAAGTTGGGCATCCTTGCGAAGGCTCTCAAGGTCTTCTGCCAAAGTTACGCTGCAGAATAATCTTAGGCTTAGCTTTCGGAGTACGGACTTTGTAAGATAGGAAAATCTAATCGTGGTAGGAAAAAGAAGGAGCTGCTGTTTGACCGTAATTAGAGAAATTATTTGGAGAGGATACAAGAATCAGGTCAAGAAGAGACGGAATACAATTTGGAAAGAAGTGAGTTGCTGTTATAGGGAGAATGGTCAAATTGCTAGATTTAATGACATTCTCGAAACAAACGGAGCGATAGTCCTGCTTCAGAAGGCAGGTATTGAAGTCACCCATAACAATGGTATGACTATAGGATGTTGAGATGTCTTCAAGTAGTCTCTCAAAGGAAGTAAAAAAGTTATTATTGGAATTGTTGCTGTAGTAGACTCCGAGTAATACCTTTGCGCGACAGAGGATTTCAATAAAGAGATATTCGCCCATTCCATATGTTGGTGGTTGTGGAGACATAGGTACTAATTATAGAAAAAGGAATATGAGCCCGTAAATAGATCGCAACGCCTCCAGCGCGTCCATCACTGCGGTCGTTCCTAATGAGTATGAAACCAGGAAGTGAATAAGAAGTAGTAGGTAAGCATGGCTTTAACCATGACTCGGAAACTAAAACAGCGTGGATATTGCTATGAACAAGAGACGCCAACATATCAGGATGGTGAGCCGGAATACTCTGCGCATTAATGTGTATAACATTAAAATTCCTTGCGACATCAGAAAACTGAGTCTCAAGAGTTTGGGAGAAGGAATACTACAAAAACATTGGTCACTGCTACTGTCGTCATCACAGGTTGAAAAAGATAGAGTTCTGCATTATCACAACTTGATGACATCCAGGTATATAAATACCTAGCAATAGATAAATAATAATGACAATAAGTATCTACTTACTTACTATAAATAAACTATGATAATTTTATTATCCTAAAACTCTACTTACTACTTAAGTTGCCTGTTTTATACCTGTGCACCTGCCAGTTGTGTTAAAAGAGAATCAGGTGTAGGTGTTTGTTCTATCTGCATGTTGCAGGTATTTATTTAAATATAAATAAGTATTCCATCAGTCATCTAGTCACTATTATTAGAAGCTATGCTTAGTTTGGGGCTAGATAGTGGGTGCATTTTCCACCAATATTGTGGCGGATTAGGTTGAGACCGCCACAAGCTGCGTAGAATTCTTCCTCGACGATCCGATGCCTCCTACCTATCCTACCTAGGTAGATAGGAATCCTTCTAGCCTGCCTGTTCCGGGTCTTCTTTGTTCCTACTTCGCCCAGCCTACTCAGGGTGGTCTTCAAGGAGGTTTCAGTAAAACACTACTTCTTTCTTCAGATGTCCAGATTCGTGTGCACTGTGCGATGTCGCTTCGGTGAGTGACGGTTGCGTGGAAATGCGCGAATATTTATAGAGCGATCGCATGGTGCAACGAAGTAGTGGCGCGAAAAGCGTTTTATTAGCATAAGTAGGTACGAACATTCAATATAGGTAGGTATAAAGTTACATAGACAAGTTCTTATTATAAACTAAGTAAGTACTAGATAATTCCTATATACAATTGTTATTTCTAGGTAAATAGGTGTATGGTATGCTAGGTAATTTCTATGTAAGTTATACATTTATTTAAGTAAGTGGTTTCTAAATTTAAATGTTACTTTTACTTATGGTATAGATGCCTATTGAAATGTACGCTATTTATTATACTTATGAAATCTATAGGTAGCGGTGTCCGGATGTTATTGATGATTGTCAACAGTTCTCCCCCCCGTGCGAGGATGTGGGCTGAGCACGTCAGCTGTTGTTGGTCGTTGACTTATATGGACGAGTCTTGACGTTGGGCGTCTTAGGACACCGGCTGTAGTGGTTGCCATGGTTGCAGTTCGTGTGGTATTTTCTGATAAGCAACGCGTATCCAGGTGAATGACCTCGTTGGTAAGTACGATATTGAGCTTTCCTAAGCGTGAGCGTTTTGGTATTCGTTTACTTTCACGTAGACATTTTATCTCGTCCTTAAAACAATCTGTTTGAAGGTGTTTTATTAGGAGGTATTCAGCATCTGATAGATTTTGATTGGATAAAGGTGGTAGGGTACGGTTCGGTGGGGTTATCGTAGCCGGAAGATCTTCTTTGCTGGTTTTGTGTCTTTTCTTATGGTACTTGCGCCACGTAGAGTCTTTTATCGTTCTTTTTATTGCAGTGACTCGATTTACCATTTTTAATTTACTTTTGAAGACCTCGATGCTTTGTAGAAAGCATGCCGTCGCTCGAAGCAAACGTGTCCAAGACGAGAATCGTAGCGGGTTTGGAATGGGTGGTGCTAGTCTAGAACCTAACAGTGCCGCCTGAAGCTCTAGTCTGGGTATTGAAGTAGGCTTCAAGGGTGTTACTTTAGCTTTCGCCGCTAGAAGCTTAACACTTGGTTGGCAAGTTTTCCAGTACACGGCCGCTGCATAGGCACTTTCGTTTGCGCCTACGAATGTGTGCAGTTCGCCCTCCGTGTGCGAGTCGGTACATCGCGGTATATTTAGAGCTTGTAATGAATTTAAGCTGTCAATCCATTTGATCCAATTTTCGTGAAGTTCTGTAGGTATAGTTTGATCCCATTCTATACCGGTTTTCCATATCATTTGTATGAGTTTCTTTCCCTGTATTAAGACGGGCGTGGCCAATCCTAGCGGGTCAAAAACTGACATCACGGCGCTAGTGACTTCGCGTTTCGTTGGTGGGCGTATCCCTTTTATTACATCCTCGGGAGTATTTCGCAAGTTCAATGTATAGTTGAGTGAGTCGTTTTTTACGTTCCACAGCATACCGAGGGTTTTCTCGATTTGTTCGGTGCTATTTAGGTTGACGTGCTCTTGCTGTTTTGTTGTGAAGCTTTGTAAATAGTCATCCGTGTGATGGCACTTTTCTATTGCAAATACTGCCTCAGGGTATTTTTCGATAAAATCGTTTGCGTTTGCGTTCTTTGCGTAGATAGCTGAACATGGTGATGAAGCTGCACCAAATATTAGTGACGTCATGCGATATTCTTGCGGTGGTTCGCTGTCTTTCTCTCTCCATAGAAATCGTAGGCTGTCTCCGTGTTCTTCTGTTATTTGAATCCTAAGGAACATTTCTTTTATATCGGCGGCTACAGCGATAGGGCCTTGTCGGAATCTTATAAGAACGCCGAATAGCGATTGTAGTAAGTCGGGTCCAGTAAGTAGCGCGTCATTTAAACTTTTTCCTTCGGTTCGTTCAGCAGCGTCGAAGACTAATCTCATTTTCCCTTTTTGTGGGTGTACGACGGCGAAGTGGGGTAAGTACCATGTTCGCAAAGAAGTTGGTTCGGCTAATATCTCTGCGTAGCCGTTTCGTAACAAGTTTTGTATTTGTTCCGTATATTTTATTTTGAATGTCTCGTCTTTTTTCATTCTTTTTTCTATACTTGACAGTCGTTTTATAGCACTATCTCGGTTTGACGGCATTGTTTCGTTATCGGTTTTCCATAGTAACCCGCATTCGAATCGCTTCGTAGTGTTTTTTAAAATAGCTAGGGCTCTTTCCTCGGGATCGTTGGCAGGTTTTCTTCGAGATATGCCGATCGAGTCTAAGTCGATGTGGCTCTTTATTAAGGCTTCGATGCTATCTCGTGGCTTGCAGGTGATGTGGTTGGAAAACATAACTGGTTTCACGGCGTCCGTTTTAAATCCGTGAAGTATCCATCCGAGCTTCGTAAGCGATGCTACTGGTTGGTTTGCGCTGCCAGTCTTTAGCTCTCGTGTTACGATTAAATGCCAGTTATCTTGTCCGATAAGTAACGAAGGTAGAATTCGTCTGTATGTTAGTTGGTCACTGACCTCAGTCAGGTGTCGACAATCTTCTATGTCTTCGCTTTTGAGAAGAGAGGTTCAGTTCTTGGATCGTGTGTGCGGTTATGTTTTCATAACCTCTTTCTAGTAATCCTTTGATGCGTAAGTTAACTTTCTTAGATTTCTCGGCTTTCATTAGGTGGCCGGTGACGCCCTCTATCGTGATTTCTTTCGTTGGTCCGTTTGCACCAATTTTTTCCGCAGTTTCGTCTAGTAATAATGTTACTGTGGATCCCTCGTCGAGTAACGCTCCGACTGTTATGGTTTCATTTGGTCCTGATAGTTCTACTGGTCATATCTTTAGGTAGGCTCGTGTTGTGCCAATGTGATTGACTGATACTATTTGATTGCCGCTTTCGGTTTCAGGTTGTTCTATCTGCGGAACTGGGTCACTGTGTAGTAGTGTATGATGGCGTCTCATACATCCTTCTTTGGTGCAAGGTTTCGCTTTGCAGTTGATGCTACGATGACTGGTCTTAAGACACTTGTAGCAGGCTTTGGTTGTTTTTACGGTTTCCCAGCGTTCTTTAACATATTGTGCCTCAAATTGGTTGCATTTCTGGAGTTCATGTTCTTTTTTACATAGAGGACATCGCAAGTTCATGGCTGCGAAGACTGTCTTTCTTTCCTCTTCGTATTCTGAATCCGATTGGAAGTCGCTTTCTTCATCTTCCGTATCTGAATCCTAACGTGTTGTGTTGACTTTGCGAGGTGGCGGTCTGGTTTTAAAGGGTTCTTTTTTGATGCGAGGTTTACTGTCGTCTTCGAATATTTCAAATTGATCCGCGATGGTGTTAAGGAATCTGGAGAGGGATAGCAATATCGGATCACTTTCGTGCGATGATCTATATTCGTGCCATCTGAATCTAATTATCATATTCATTTTGTCTATTATTTTCTCAGATATGTCGTGGGAATATAAATATTCAATTTTGTTCATTTGTTTGATCGTGTTTACACTGTTCGCCACGGCGCTCGCGAATGGTCCGATTCCTTTGATATCATTGCCCATATAGCGCTAGCGCGGAAAGAAATCCATTCTCGGGGATTTCCGTCGAAGAAGTGAAGTTCGTTGATGTATTTTGGTGGTGTTTTTGGTGGTTTTGTGCTTTTGATCGCTTCCATGATTGCGGAGGCGAGATCGTTGATGCCGTTTTTCTTGTTTTTTCTTTGTTTGTTGTTGGTTTGCTTGACGGATTCGTCTACCCAGTCGGTGACTACATCTTCGTTGTCGATTTCGCTTAAATCTGAAGTGTCATTGTCTTGATCATCTAGCTGTACTAGTTCCAGCTTCGTTTTTGCTAGGGCGGCTTCGACTTCTAACCTTTCCTTCTCCTTTTGTTGAAATTTCAGTTTTGCTTGAAGTTCCGCTCTCTTCTTGCTTGAACTCATAGAGTGTCGTGATCCATCCGTACTACGATTTACCAACGTACCCTCCGGCTTATCCTTGGGGTGTCTGCCCTTTCTTGTATCTGTGCTCATTGTACTAGTTTCCGTACTTGTGGTGTATTGCGATGTATTTGAAGATGTCGTCCTTTCAGATTCTTCAGATTCCGTTGACTCATCCTCTTCTGAGTGGGGACTTGATTGCAGGCCCTACGGTCCCTACTACCCTAACAGTACCACTTGAGGGCCTCGAAAGGC